>CM055122.1:190506146-191766146 GCA_029206835.1 Rana muscosa
TTGTCTGACAGTGCTCTACAGTGCCTCTCATACACTTTTTTGTTACAGTTACCATCACTGTTATTTCCTGTCAAAGTGTCTCCGGGTACCTCAAACTGCACCTCTCTGCACGTGATGGACTGAATTCCCACTACTGCCACGTCCGGTTCGGGCCCTTCCTTTACATGAGGTGTAGCGGGTGAGACAGTACGTGCGCCACGTACCAACCACTGCTCAGCCGCACCTCGGACTGCACCAGCAGGAATGCACCCCATCACACCAGCGTACGGAGAGACTTCCCCTATGTCGATTATCTCTAACTCCTCCAGCAATTCCTCCGAGCGCCTTCTGCACAAAACTGCCGCTGGAAGCACTCTCGAAGAGAACTGTGAGACAACTTTCCACAAAAGCAACCAACAGTGCAGCAACCAATTTTCATCAACATTGCTTAACAACGCATGTATCACCTGCGTCCACCGATTGGTACTACGCAGTACCATGTCGCCCTTCTGCTGTGGATACATGCAGGTGTACATCGGAAAAAATTCCACCAATTCCCACAATATCTCAGTTATTTCTAGACATGCCGCGTCTAAACACAGAACTCTAGGAACTTTTCCTTTACTAACGATGTGGAGGGGCTCATTTGCTAAGGCGTGAGAGGCCGAGACACTCAAAAAGACTTCTACCTCAGAGGCAACTGAAAAAATTTGCGGCTCCCCCTGAGCACCGCAAATCGCATGTGTCACACTCGTTCTCTCACTTTCAGCAACACTGAGCCCTTCCAAGTCGCTATCCATTACCTCATCAACCTGACGCTCAACATTAATCATCTCTTTTACTGTGGACAAAACCTCTGCCATGTATACGCCCTTTTCAGATACTTTCAACTGGAGAGGGTTATTTTCTGCAAAAAACAACGCGCCCGTGTCTACCGGCCCTGCAGCCTCTCCATTTAGCATAGCAGAAACTGTGTCCACTCCACTGTTACCCACTGAGCCTTCCTTGTTTAAATGCACTTGTGGCAAAACATTTTTAAACACAACAGGCTGAAATAACATAACTTCACCACTTTGCTCAGGTGGTGCTTCATTAAACCCATTATTACTACAAGTAATTTCAAACATTTGAGTTTTACAATTTTTCTCATCACCAAGGTCAAGTACCCTCTTATCTATCAGAGCGGCGCCACAGTTGTCCCAGGCAACCTCTGGCTCCAACACACAGAGCTCCCTGGAGGTCTCCAAGGACACCTCTGCAGCCTTATATACCGTTGCTAAGGGGAATCGCATATCCTGCTCAGCGATCACCCCTACCTCATTAGGCATCACATTACCATAAGTACATGTATCATCTGCAATATCTTCGTCATCAACATTCACAAACATAGCAGTTTTACAAGTCCCATCAAATTGTCCTTTGTCACAACGCATGGCATGCTGCGTGCCACTCAGCACACCACCCTTCCTCTCCAAAGGAATTATTTTGCCCACTAGGGCGTCTTCACAGTTGTCCAGGGAAACCACTTGCCTCACCACTGCAGGCTCTTTGGTGGTTTCCCTTGGCAACTGCGCAGCACCTTTCACTGTCACTAGGGAGCATGGCATACCAACTGCTTTGGTCACCCCTAGCACATCTCTCCCAGCACTCTGCTGGATTACCTTAGGTGTACCCAGAGTCCATATGTCCTTTTCAATTTTTGACCTCGCTGCAAGCAGGGTTTTAACCTGTGTCTCCCCACTGATCCGGGTAGCACACTGCAGCAAGTTCATTTTTTCACCTTCAGTGGATCTCCCCTCTGGGGTCACTTCCACTTCAGTATGAGCAACCACACAGTCAGTCTTTCCCATGATTTTAACAGGAACAGTCTTACCATTCTCTTTAGCAGGGGTTGAAGGCTTCAATTGAGGGCGTTGTCCCTTCTTTGCTGTGCTCTCACAAGCAGACGCCCCCTCCTGGACACAGGGTAACATTACATCCCTCTTGGGTTTTCCAACATCGCCTGCAGGAAAAACAAATTTCCTGTTGCCAGGGGTAACAGCAGACCCACACACCTGGTCATACCCCTTGCAGGATGCTGGATATGATACGCTCTTCTCGGGGCTTGCAGGCAAAGCATTAGCCCAACAACACGATCAGCAGCTGTATTCCACAAGCTTGGACAAGAAAAGATCCCGTGGCCCAGCTGACCACATTCCAGGCATGGCACTTGGCGACGTTCTCCTGTTGTTAAGGGAGACGGCACTCTCCCCGCTGATCTTTTCCAGTGCTCTCTAAACTGGATTGCTCTTAGAAAATTGTTGTAGTCATCTCGGTTATTATACATCCCACGATACACCTCCTGGTACTCCTCCATCAGAAAAGGTTGCACCAACTCAACCCAGCGATTTCTGGGCCATCCTCTGTAGGAAGCAATCAACGCAAAGTCATCCAAAAAATCTTCAACATTTTCTGAAGCCAGCTGTACGGATTTCTGCTTTGTTGCCACGGGCAACCGCACCCATCTGCTCACTCTTTACACTCCGAGCAGACTTCTCATACCTTTGTTTTGGTGAAGCCTGGGACAAAGGGCATTTAAAAACTTCATGCCCCCACTCACTGCACTGCAAACAGCGCACTTGGTTCTTAACCCTTTGCACATTATCAGCTGGCCATCTTGCATCAGCGTTGCCAGGGGCAACAACATGTCCTTCCCCTTTAACTTGGTTCAGTGCGGCCAAGTGTCGCCTGCACCAATCTACTGCAGGCTCAGACTTTGGTGAAGTCTCCATACTTGCAGTCACCTGTGCACTCATTGCACCTGTGTTGCTAGGGACAACACCAGCTCTCTTTCTCCTTGGCAAGTTCTGTTCAGGCATGTTGGGGGTTCGATCAGGTGGTAACAACCCCTCCAGCCACAGAGCTGTCTCTCATCTCAGCAAACATTGCTTCCTTTTTGTGTTTTGACCACCCCATCTCTGCAGTCAGGCCAACAACGTTTTTTTTTTAACACAGTTCCTTTTAACACAGGAACATTTTGAAGTACTGTCTCCAAGACTTGCCAACAGCACACTTTCACATGCAGACTTCACTCTCTGCTTGAGCTCACTTCCACAGGCACATCACCTGTATACAACACAGTCCATTAATTGAACTCCTGTGCAATGCAGTTCGCCTGACTGTCCCACACAGCTAACAGCAGTTCACCACAGAAAACTTTAACTTTTCATTCAGATTGGCTGTTCATCACAGTATTGCTGCAAAACACACAGTTTCTTTTTACTCACTGTTTTGGTATGCAAGGATCTGGAACTCTTCCAAAACTGCCCGCATTCTCCACCACTTGTAAGGTTGGGGACTATTAGCTCTCGTGGTAGATGCGTTTTTCCAGTGATTCCAGCCAGTCAGGAACTATTTTTAAGGGCATGGTAGCCCACTTTTATTTAAAAGCACAAAAAGTTCACAAATACATCAGTAGCCCTCACAGGGGGTTCCACCATTACTGTATATTGCATACTCAACAGTTTAACCTTCTGGCTTTCACTCTAGCGATCCGGCTGTCTCAGGCCTTTAGCCTAGGCCTAAAGTCTGCTCCTCAGAACAAACAGAGTTTCCTAGAGATAAGCTCACTCCTCGCTTACTCCCGGTCAGCACCTTCTTGCTTACTTCAGCATTGACGTCTGCCTCCTGCAGACATGCATACTCTGGCTGCACCCATGCAGCATAGATAGCCTCTGACTCCTCAGAGAGATGGGAGTCCACCTGACTCCCAGGCACACAGACTTCCTGTCTGTTGGGTGGGGCCCTGATCCATAGTCATGTCAGAACTAAATAGCCCAAGACACAGCTGTTTAATCAGCATGTCTTTCTCTACAAAATCTGGCGTAAACCAACACTCTTTAAGGACGCACAGGGTCCCACCATCACAATATATACTGTGTATGTGTATACTCCCTTTAACAAAGGAGTTGAGTAAACATTTCAGGATGCGTTTACCTGCTATGGGAACTTCACAGTTGATTATAATTTTTAGTGGCCCACAGTTATCCTATATGCACACATTTATATACATAGGCAATCGTTAATAGCAGAGAAATACAATATTGTAAATGTGCAAATAATTATTTTATTTATATTTAATTTCCTATTTAATCTACAGGTCTTCTTCTGTGTGATCTTCAGCAGCTATTGTCTTGGTCAGGCGGCTTCTCATTTTGAAGCTTTTTCTGTGGCAAGAGGTGCTGCTTATAGCATCTTCAACATCATTGACCAGGTAGGAAACCAAGCATTATACACCAAGAAAAATAAAATTTTATGAAAAAATCCAGATTAGTCCTGTCAAGGCAGATCCCCCTAACAAGTAAAAGATCAGTCTGCTTCCGAACACCTGCTTCCTTTTAAAATCACTTAATGAAAGAGTTACACTAAACAAAATATGTAGAAATAAGTACACTAAAACTGATCAACCATAACATGAGCTCCCACCTTTTGCCACCAAAACAGCCCTGACCCAATGAGGCATGGACTTCACTAGACCTCTGAAGGTATACTGTGATATCTGGCACCAAGCCATCAGTAGCAGATTATTTAAGCCCTCTAGGTTGTGAGGTAGGGCCTCCATGGATCAGATTTGTTTTTCAGCACATCCCACTTATATTCAATTGAATTGAGATCTGGGGAATTTGGAGGCCAAGTCAACCTCTCAAACTTACTTTTGGGCTCCTCAAGCCATTCAACCCTTTTTGCTGTGTGGCAAGGCACATTATCCTGCTGACAGAGGCCCCTGCCATAAGGGAATAACATTTTCATGTAGGGGTGTACTTGGTCAGCAACAATGTTTAGGTAGATCGTACATGTAATGTGTAATGTGTAGGTGGTAGGTGTACGTGTAAAGTAATAGCCACATGAATGGCAGATCCCAAGGTTTACCAGCAGGAACATTGCACAAAGTATCACACTGCCTCCGCCACCTTGCCTTCTTCCCATGATGCTTATGTTACAATCTTTTCTCCAGATAAGTGATGCACACCAACCTGGCCACATGGTGTCAAAGAAAATGTGATTCGTCAGACCAGGCCACCTTCTTCCATTGCTCTTAGATTCAGTTCTAATGCTATGTGCCCATTATAGGTGCTTTTGGCTGTGGAAACGGGTCAGAGTGAGCACCCTGACAGGTCTGCAGCTACGCAGCCCCATACAAAACAAACTGCGATGCACTGAGTGTTCTGACACCTTTCTATCAGAACCAGCATTAACTAGCTTGTTCAGCAATTTGAGCTGAAGTCGGTTTTCCCCCCTTGAACAACTGTTGGTAGATCCTGGCCCCTGCAGACCAGGAACTTCCCACAAGAGCTGCAGTTTTGGAGTTGCTCTGACCCAACCATATAGCCATTATAGCCATTACAATTTAGATTACGATCAAATCCCTACATGTGCTCATTTTTTCTGCTTTCAACATATCCACTTCAGTGACAACATGTTCACTTGCTGCCTAATATTGCCCTCTCAATTTCAGATACCATTGTCATGAGCAGTAGCGGCTGGTGTTTTTTTTGGGGGGGAAACAACCAATCCCCCCGAGGAGGCACATCCTCCCCCCGCCCCCTGCTTCTTTCCGGTCGGTCTGGTACTTACCCCATCGTGGCGGGAGGCAGGCAGCGTGGTGCAGCGAGCTCTGTTCCTCTCCTCCATGGCGGCTTCCAGACCCTCCCCTCCTCCTCCTAGCCGTCCAAAAAAAGATTGGTTAAACCCACAAGTGCTTTTTTTACCACTACTATTCCTTATTTATTGACTTTTTGAATTTCACAAATGCAGCAATTTAGATGAAAGGTTTAGTGCTGGGAAACACTTTTGATAGATAAAAAGTGAATTTTTTATACATCTATATAGATCAGACCAAAATGAGGGACAAATGAGGAGGAATGAGGGACAGAGGGACATTGCTCCAAATCATGGACAGTCCCTCGAAATCCAGGGACATTTGGGAGCTATGGTCTTGGTGAATGGCTGGGGGGGGGGGGGGGGGCTGTCAGCACAAGTCTAACCATTGGAGAAGTTAAGTTCCCATTACAGCCAGAAAACTAGTTAATGGTTGGGGTGGTTGTCACCTTTTTGTACATTCGGTTGAATGGGGTGTGGGGCACACTGGATGCTTCTGCTACCATTGTGCCCTGGCTGGTCATCGCGTGTGTCCCTGTGCCTTTAAAGCGGTGGTAAATCACACTTTTTTTCTTTTTTTTTAACCCTGAAAAGAAAAAGGCATAATGTGCTAGATTTGCTCCAGCTAACCAATGAGGAAACCAGAAAATGCAGACAATGTTAATTAATGACACCATGTTCCATCCCAATAGGGGAGGGGGGACCTCGTTAAAATTACCTTGGGTCACAGGTTTACAAAACTATACATGTTAAAGAAGAGTGAGTACACTTACCTTTCTAGCATACAGTAGGAAAAACAGGTATTCTACCTGCATCGGAAAGGTAATTCTCATACCATTGGTGTGGTTTTTGATACAAACACCCGTGTAGTGTCACCGTGTCAGGGTCATTGTATGCACTATGACCCCTTCCATTTGTATACACGGCAAAAACTGATTACCTGACTTACTGCTCTGACAATGAACTCTGTGCCATGTACTAGCAGATGTGTTGTTTGTTGTCACAGACATACTGGTGATGTCAAATATCACAAAATCCAGGCACTACTGTGCCAGTGTCAGTCAACACGTGAACAGGAGACAAAGGAACTAACAGTCTTTTCTACTAAAAAGTTGTTATTCTTCAGTGCTAATTAAGTGCAGTAACCAAACAGAATTCACTCTGTTAAAGTCTGTTGTTATAAGTAGCTACACTTTAAAATTTGCATTTAAAAATAATTTTTATTATTTAATGCTGAACCTTTCACATTGGCTTTAGTTTGTAAAAGCTAGTTATATAGTAGGCAAGGTTGAAAAAAGACACAAGTCCATCAAGTCCAACCTAGTTTGAACAGTATAATACAGTATAGAGTAAGTATTTTTTCTGATCTTTCATAAGGCCCCTTTCACACTGAGGCGTTTTTACAGCGTTTTCGCGTTAAAAATAGCGCTGTAAAGATGCCTGAAATAATCCTGCCCCAGCATTCTCAATGTGAAAGCCCTGAGGGCTTTCACAGTGAGGCGTTTTTCTGGCTGTGCGTTGGAAAAAATCCTGCAAACAGCTTCTTTGGAGCATCTTTGGGGCGCATAAAATAGCGCTGTAAAAACGCCTATCCCCATTGAAATGAATGAGTACCGCTGTAAAAATGCGGTAAAAAACACCCAGAAGGTCACATGACCGCAGTAGAGTGGAGGATTGTGGGATACCAAATAATCCTTTTACCGCAAAAACGCGGCAAAAACGTGGTAAAAACGCATATGCGTTAGCGCTATTTTTACCGCGAACGCGGTAAAAACGCGGTAAAATTGCGGTAAAAAAGGTATAATTTTTTTGCGTTTTTTCAACGCCTCAGTGTGAAAGGGGCCTAAAGGCTAAATACAGATCAGTTGTTGGTTGTGGCTTTAAACAAGCATTATTCATTATTAGGCTTTCATCAAGGTTTAGAATGTTTTGCACCTTAGTGAAAGCACTATAGAAGCTTGTTTAAAGCCACAGCCAGAAGCCCTTCTGAATGCAACACTGGAGACTAATGCCGCATACACACGATCGGAATTTACGACAACAAATGTTCGATGTGAGCTTTTGGTCGGATATTCCGACCGTGTGTAGGCTCTATCGGACATTTGCTGTCGGAATTTCCGACAACAAATGATTGAGAGCTGGTTCTCAATTTTTCCGACAACAAAAGTTCTTGACGGAAATTCCGACCGTGTGTATCCAATTCCGACGCACAAAAATCCTACGCATGCTCGGAATCAATTTGACGCATGCTCTGAATCAATGAATTTCATTTTTCTCGGCTCGTTGTAGTGTTATACGTCACTGCGTTCTTGACGTTCGGAATTTCCGAGCAACATTTGTGTGACCGTGTGTATGCAAGACAAGTTTGAGCGAACATTCGTCGGAAAAAAATCGACGGTTTTGTTGTCGGAATGTCCGATCGTGTGTACGTGGCATAAGGCTGGGTTCACACATGTCCAGCCACGGTTTGCAGTCCAGAGTCCGGTGCATTTCTGTTCACCGGTTCAGGTGCGATTGAGGGGGAAATTTTTCCCTGAATTCGAACCTGAACCAGACCCAAAAACGCACAGGACCCTTTTTCAAACATCTCAACTGCCCCAGACACGTGTGAACCGCCTCCATTGAAAGCCGTTCACATTTACATGTTATGCAAATTTGATGCGGTTAAAAACGCATGCAATATGCATATATGGGAACCCAGCCTTAAGGATGGTTTTAGAGCTCTACGACGAGAGCTGTGAGATGTTTGCAGAAAGCTTTTTTAAATAGTTACAGTACACATTAATATTCAGACTTGTGTTTACAAGCTAACATGTGCGTGTAACAAGCCTTATGCCCCGTACACACGATCGTTTTTCATGCCGTTAAAAATGCCATTTTAAAAAATGGCCATTAAAAATGATCGTGTGTAGGCTCCAGAGCATTTTTAACGACGTGAAAAACGGCCATTAAAAATTCCGGACATGCTCTCTTTTTTCACGTCGTTTTTCATGTCGTTTTTTTAACGACGTTAAAAACGATAGTGTGTATGCTTTCACGACGTGAAAAAAAACGTGCATGCTCCGAAGCAACTATGAGACGTGAGCGCTCGTTTTGGTAAAGCTAATGTTGGAAATGGAGATGGCACATTCGTCACGGTGGAATTAATAGCATCGTTTTAATGCTGCGCATTCCGTTCTTCTTTTGATAATGCTTTAAAATTACCCTCTTTTGATAATGACATTGAGAGTTATGCCAAACTTGTTTCTAAAGTAATTCCAAATTGCTCTAATGATTATAAAATATTATTTATAAGCCGCACCTCCCTCCTAAATAATACTAATAATAATTAAATAATGTAATTCTCCTTTTTTCTTAAATTTTTATATTTTTTGGGGGGGTTTTTTTGGCCTTTTTTTTAGTATTTTGGCTTAAATTATTCTTGTGTAAAGTTACCACAACAACCTTCCAAATGTGTCTCATTTGGCCTCAGGGAGGTTTGTGTCCCCTGATAATAACAATAATATAATTTGAGATGTCCCTGCCTGCTTCCTAGCAAGCTCTCTTTTGAAATACAAATCACATAGTCAAGTATTTAAAGGGCACTCAATTGTTTTTTATTTCAGAACATTAACAAATTAAAGTGGAAGGCAGCACTGGAGAGCCTGCTTGCATTTGTGCATCCCTTTCACCCCACAACAACCATACAAGATGTCCAAACCAAAATAGAGATTAGATCCCCCCAAAAAATTAGCCCAATCTTGTCTTGAGCTCCCAGAGGTCAGGAGCCACAGCAGATAAGTCCTATATGTCCCCAGTCTGTGGTACTACAGCAGGCATTATTTTCTCCTCTTCCTTGTAGCCTTCTCTCCAGCCTTCTCTGCAGCCTTGGTTGGTTTCTTCCTTGGAGGCTGGGGATCAGGAGGAGAGGTTGTAGCAGGAGGAGTAGTAGGAGGAGGAGGAGGAGGTGGAGGAGTAGGGACAACCTCCGTTATGTCCGTGTACCTAGTGAGTTCACCCAGCACGCCCTTATTGATGACTTTCAATAGCAGGGTCTCACTGAAATTTTTTTGCTGCAACTCCATTTGCCCTAGTTTGTGGGCGAGGACTGCGGCAAATCCCTCATCAACAGAGGGTGCCTCTCTGAGGGCCGCTGTTGCCTCTCTGAGGAAGGCCCTGGTTTCCTCCTCCACCTGCCTACCTCTCCTTGGCCCTCATGGTTTAACTACCAGGGGAGGCATCTGGGCTCTTGTGCTGGGCCAAGCCTCCTCCTGGGTGCCACTGGGCCCTGCCTCCTCCTGGGTGCCACTGGGCCCTGCCTCCTCCTGATCCCCAACATCACCCTCTTCCTGGCTCTGCTCTGGCTGTAAAAAAAGAAAGGGACATTATTTATTTTGCCACATCATCATTCACAGACATTGTTCACCTCTAGACATTGTTGAAATCAATGCCAAAAGTTATGTCATTTTCATTGATTACGCATCCTGGTTTTGTTGTCTTGGGCACATAAAATTAGGCCACTACTGTATCTTGCTCTTCACAAACTTTATTGGTAGAAGTGTACATACTGTGACAGCAGGAAGGTAAAGTCACCTGGTTGCATCCAGGGGGGTAGATATATTTCGCCCAGATTCAGGCTTTACGCCGACTTATACAACTAGGTGGAGAGTTGTATAAGGCTAGTGGGCTCATGGATGACTCATACCTCTAGGGAGAGTGTGGGGCGTCGTGCAGACAGGGAGTTGATGAGACCAGCTGAAGCTTGTCAGCTCATTTAGGCCTCTATAAGAACTCCCAGCTTCATTAGATGTTAGCTCATGCCTGGAACCAGACCTGTGTGGACTGTCTAGGGAGAGTGAACCCCTGTGCGGTGAGACAAAGCCTGTGTGGCTATTTGCTTGGACATTTAAAACCAGGGACTTAGGGACTAGGACAGCACTAGGCTGATCCCAGTTGTTAGTTAGGAAACCTGTATGTTTAGTCAGAGGTCAAGTTGACCAGGATTTATTTTGTTTATGTTTCTTTTGCTTTGCTGTGTTTTGTCACTGTAAATAGAAAATAAACCGCACCTTTTTGATTTTGAAAACCACAACCTCCGTTTGCTGGGCCTGTTTTTGTGTGGGGAGCCCATCTCGGGGGTCACACACACCCGCTGCCGAGCTAACCCCCTCACAGTTGGTGGAGAACCAGTGGCAGTTTTTTTTTTAAGCCAGCATGGAGGAGATACTGAAGCAGCTGGCTCTAGCAAATGCCAATCAACAGCAGACAAATGCAGGTTTGCAAAAGAACTTCGCAGCCCAGCAGCAAGCTCATCAACAGAGCCTTGCAGCCCAGCAGCAGACAAACGCAACTTTGCAACAGAGTCTGGAGGCTCAGCAACAAGCCCAGCAGCAATCTGAGGCCCGCTTCATAGACCTGTTGCAGAAGCAAGAGCAGAGACTACAACAACAGATGGAAGCAGTAATGCAGCAACGTCCGCAGACCAGTGAGGAAAGCCGTCCCACTAATACCGCGTCCTTTGGGGTGAGTCGTTTATTGACAAATATGACTGGAGAGGATGATCCAGAGGTATTTTTGACCACATTTGAAAGGACCGCTGAAAGAGAAAAGTGGCCTGAGGAGCAGTGGGCTGGACTGGTGGCTCCTCTGTTAACTGGTGAATCGCAGAAAGCTTACTATGACCTAGAGCCTAACCAAGCAAAAGACTATGTGATGCTAAAAGCTGAAATATTGGCAAGGCTGGGTGTCACCCAGGCTGTCCGGGCTCAGCGTGTGCATAACTGGACTTTCCAGCTTGGAAAACCCCCCAGGTCTCAAATGTATGATCTCATTCACCTGAGCAGAAAGTGGCTACAGCCAGAGACTTTGTCCGCACCAAAGATTGTGGAACGTGTTGTAATGGATCGGTTTTTGAGAGCTCTTCCTACTGCCATCCAAAAGTGGGTAAGCCATGGAGACCCAGAGACGGCCGATGGTCTTGTGGATCGTGTGGAGAAATACTTGGCTACAGAGAACCTGACGGCCTCTTCCAGAGACGCTCGGACTTTCCACCCTAAGACCAGACCATCCCCAGGGGCAGATAAGAGGATTCCAAGGGGTGAGGGTGGAGAGAGTGAGAGGGTGGGAGCTCTACCCCAAGTTTGGCGAGAACAGCCTGGGAAATCAGCGGCTCAAGAGGCCGCAAGAAGGATCGTTTGCTACCGCTGCCGGCAAGCGGGACATATTGCAGCCAATTGCCCGGTTGTGGAGGAACCCATGCAGTGTGACTTTCTGACGGGCAGACGTCAGTCGCTGTGTGCGACAGTCGCATGCACTGCCATTCGAGGAACTGAGAAACATTTATGCAAAATGTGTGTTAATGGTAGAAATGTTGTGGTATTGTTGGATTCAGGTAGCCTTGTGACCCTGATAAAGGCTGAGTTAGTTAAAACAGAGGTCTCTGGGAATAGCAAGGTAGCTGTTGTTTGTGTGCATGGGGACACCCGAGAATATCCAGTGACTACAGTGTGTTTCGAGACCCCCAAAGGTACCCTCTCTCATCCAGTGGGCTTAGTATCTCAGTTACCGCATGACGCCATTGTGGGAAGGGATTTTCCGAAGTTCTGGGAACTGTGGGATGATCC
Source organism: Rana muscosa (assembly GCA_029206835.1). Lineage (NCBI taxonomy): Eukaryota > Metazoa > Chordata > Amphibia > Anura > Ranidae > Rana > Rana muscosa. The sequence continues at coordinate 190,518,365 of CM055122.1, forward strand.
TGAGCCCCCCACTGGTGCCCCTATGTACCAGGAATGTGATAGCCAGAACTCCCCTGAGAGTGGTGAGGACTCTCCGGAATTTCCCTTATCAGTATTGGCAGGGGAGACTCAAGAAACTGGAGAGGAGCCCACCTCCTCAGACGAAAACCTACCGTCTGTGGAGTTTTCTGATCTTGAGGTTCACAGGGAAAACTTTGCCACAGAACAGTTGAAAGACCCCGCCCTAATAAAGGCACGGGAAAACGTAGTGAAAATAGATGGCGAGTTAGTGAACCCAGATAATACCTGCACTTACCCATACTTCAGCGTAGAGAAGGACCTACTGTATCGGGTGGCAAAAAGGGCAGAAGAAACCGTTGAGCAGCTTGTGGTGCCCAAACCTTACAGGAAGTTGGTGTTGGAGTTGGCCCATGGGCACATTCTTGGAGGTCATCTGGGGACAGAGAAAACCCGAGAGAGGGTATTACAGAGATTCTATTGGCCGGGGGTGATGAAGGACATAGAAAATTATTGTTCCTCCTGCCCTGTGTGTCAGAGGTCGGCCCCGATGCCACATTTCCGTAGCCCGCTGGTCCCTCTACCCATCATTGAGGTCCCGTTTGAGAGGATCGCCATGGATTTGGTAGGTCCTATAATCAAGTCCGCTAGGGGGCACCAGTACATATTAGTTATAATGGACTATGCCCCCTGTATCCAGAAGCGATCCCTCTCCGAAATACCTCGGCCAAAACCATAGCCAAAGAGCTATCTCTTGTGTTTAGCCGGGTGGGTATTTGTAAAGAACTGCTTACGGACCAAGGTACACCCTTTATGTCCCGGGTTATGAAGGAGCTGTGTAAATTGTTCAAAGTGACGCAATTACGTACATCTGTGTATCACCCCCAAACCGATGGGCTGGTTGAAAGGTTCAACAAAACCCTAAAACAAATGTTGAAGAAAGTGGTGGATAGAGATGGAAAGGATTGGGACTGTCTACTTCCTTATCTGATGTTTGCTATTAGGGAGGTGCCCCAATCCTCTACGGGATTCTCCCCCTTTGAGTTACTGTATGGGAGACACCCAAGAGGGCTGTTGGATATTGCCAAGGAAACTTGGGAAAGTGAGAGTTCTCCCCACAGGAGTGTGATTGAGCATGTCGCCCTGATGCAAGACCGAATTGCACAGGTAATGCCCATCGTGAAGGAACATTTGGCCCAAGCGCAGTTAGCACAGCAGAGAGTGTACAACCGTGGAGCCAAGACCCGTACCTTTTCCCCGGGGGATAGGATACTGGTACTTGTCCCTACGGTTGAAAGTAAATTCCTTGCCAAATGGCAAGGCCCCTACGAGATAATGGAAAAAGTGAGCGAAGTGAATTACAAGGTCAGACAACCAGGAAGGCGAAAGCCCGAACAGATCTATCACGTTAATCTGTTGAAAGCCTGGAGGGATAGAGAGTCCCTAGTCGCAGACACTTGGTCACCAGCTCAAACTGGTTGCGTGATTCCTGAGGTTGGAATAGCAGCCACCTTGTCACAACCCCAACAACAGGAGGTTAAGGAGTTTGTGCTTCGCAACAAGGAGGTATTCTCTGAGCTGCCGGGACAAACATCTGGGGTAGAGCATGACATCATTACCCCGCCCGGTGAAAGGGTGAAGTTAAAACCCTATCGGATCCCAGAGGCCCGACGGGAGGCAATACGGGAGGAAGTACAGAAAATGCTGAACTTAGGGGTGATAGAGGAGTCCCAAAGTGATTGGTCTAGTCCCATTGTGTTGGTGCCTAAACCGGATGGGAGCTGGCGATTTTGTAACGATTTTCGTCAGTTGAACAAAGTTACAAAATTTGACACCTACCCCATGCCACGTATAGATGAGTTGATCGACCGGCTGGGAACAGCCCGATACATGACGACTCTTGACCTCACAAAAGGGTATTGGCAAATCCCCCTGGCCAAGTCGGCCAAAGAGAAAACCGCATTTGTAACCCCAGACGGGGCGTTCCAATATAAAAGAATGCCGTTCGGGTTACAGAATGCGCCGGCCACATTCCAGCGGAAAATGGACCAGATGCTGAGGCCCCATCGGAAGTATGCTGCGGCTTACCTGGATGACATAATTGTCCATAGCACAGATTGGGCCTCACATCTGCCAAAAGTGCAAGCAGTCCTGGACTCTGTTCGGGAAGCGGGGTTTACGGCTAACCCCAAGAAGTGTACCATTGGGCAGGAGGAGGCCAAATATCTTGGGTACACCATTGGGAGGGGAGTAATAAAACCCCAACTCAACAAAGTCGAGGCCATCCAGAGTTGGCCACGTCCCAACAGCAAGAAGCAGGTACGAGCCTTTCTGGGAATCGCTGGGTATTATCGGCGATTCATTCCCCACTTTGCTTCTAAGGCTGTGCCCCTAACCAACCTGACGAAGGGGAAAGGGTCGGTCATGATTAAATGGACCCCCGAGGCTGAGGCAGCATTCCAATTCTTGAAACAAGCCTTATGTAGCCAGCCAGTGTTGTACTCACCCGACTTCTCTAAAGACTTTGTCGTACAAAGTGATGCGTCAGATGTGGGGTTAGGAGCAGTATTGTCCCAGGTCTGGAACGGGGAAGAGCACCCAGTCATTTACCTCAGCAGGAAGTTGAAGTCCCATGAGGTAAATTACGCCACCGTTGAAAAGGAGTGTTTAGCGGTGAAGTGGGCTCTAGATTCCCTTCGGTACTACCTGCTAGGTAGGCACTTTTGACATGGTTACGGATCACGCTCCGTTAAAGTGGATGGCTCAAAACAAGGAAACAAATAGAAGAGTGAATAGGTGGTTCCTGGCCCTCCAGGAATTCAACTTCACAGTAAAGCATCGCCCTGGCGTTCAAATGGGGAATGTGGATGCTTTGTCTCGAGTACATGAATGCCTGATTGCTGGTGTTCCAACCCCGAGGTTAAAACAAGAGGGGGGGGTTTGTGACAGCAGGAAGGTAAAGTCACCTGGTTGCATCCAGGGGGGTAGATATATTTCGCCCAGATTCAGGCTTTACGCCGACTTATACAACTAGGTGGAGAGTTGTATAAGGCTAGTGGGCTCATGGATGACTCATACCTCTAGGGAGAGTGTGGGGCGTCGTGCAGACAGGGAGTTGATGAGACCAGCTGAAGCTTGTCAGCTCATTTAGGCCTCTATAAGAACTCCCAGCTTCATTAGATGTTAGCTCATGCCTGGAACCAGACCTGTGTGGACTGTCTAGGGAGAGTGAACCCCTGTGCGGTGAGACAAAGCCTGTGTGGCTATTTGCTTGGACATTTAAAACCAGGGACTTAGGGACTAGGACAGCACTAGGCTGATCCCAGTTGTTAGTTAGGAAACCTGTATGTTTAGTCAGAGGTCAAGTTGACCAGGATTTATTTTGTTTATGTTGCTTTTGCTTTGCTGTGTTTTGTCACTGTAAATAGAAAATAAACCGCACCTTTTTGATTTTGAAAACCACAACCTCCGTTTGCTGGGCCTGTTTTTGTGTGGGGAGCCCATCTCGGGGGTCACACACACCCGCTGCCGAGCTAACCCCCTCACAATACCTTTAACAATACTAACATCTATTTAAATTCTACAATTTTGTACGATATAAATATAGATATCAATACTTTACCTGGCTCCATATCTCCAAATCTGCCTCCTCAAGGCCCTGATCTTGATCCTCAGAGGAAGCCAGAGCAGGGTTGACAGGAAGGCTGGAGGACTGGCTGCAGGGAAGGCTGGAGGGTTGGGTACAAGGAAGGCTGGATTGACCTCTGGGGGGGAAGGGTGGAGAGAGATTCCCGCACTTCCAGCTGGTCATCCAGAAAAGCAAGCTTACTGTAGTACCACAGACTGGGTTTATAAACCTTATCTGCTGATGCACCTGACCTCTGGGACCTCAGGACCATAGTCCTCTGGGTCCTGTATGTCCCTCTGATGGTCGCAATTTTGTTTTTGACATCTTGGAGAGTTGTTGTGGGTATCTTTGTTTGCACAAATGCAAGCAGGCTCTCCAGTGCTGCTTTCCTGGCATCTTTATTTTTATTCCCGCCACTTTTTGTTTGCCATAATATAGGGAGCTCTTGCCATTTGTCGATGAACTCCCCCATGAAGTCTGGGTTTTTAAAAGTATTTATGATATCTGTAAAAGCGAGAAACCAAAAAAAATATATATTTCAGGCAACATTCCTCAACTGTGCATTGTCTACATATTTTGAGCACACAAATCTCCTCGTCTGATGAACCTCAAAAAGTAAAATTGTTAGGTACCTTGGTCACGACGTTCGTTGCTAACTCCCTCTCCCGAAAAATGAACGTATTTCCCAGACATGGATCTTCACTTTATATACACAGCGCATGCGTGAAACTCCGCACGCTTTCCCCGCCCCTGACGTTCGATATTGTACTTTCCCCGCCCCTTCTCGCTCGTAGTGCTGAACAAAACATGGCGGAGACACAGGTGGCTGAGATTACCTCTACAGAGGATGAAATTACAGAGGAGCCCAAATCAAGACCCAGGAGATATAAGGCATCCAACATGTCATTTGAGGAAATGGTGGAGATGGTCGCCATTTTAAAGAAGGAGGATTATGATGCCAAGCATGGTCCGTATAAAAGGCCTAATCTGGCCAAGTCCAGAATTATGGGCAAAGTGGTCAAAAGTCTCCACCACAAATTCGGGGTGTGCAGAACGAAGGAACAGCTCAGAAAACGATGGTCAGATCTGAAGTTGCGGGAGGCCGACCAATATAAAAGAATCAAGAAAGTTATATTAAAAAGTAAGTTGTTTTTTTTTGAGTTTCCCTGGTACATATTATTTTCTTGTATTCTGTCGTGTATTTTTTACTTTCATATAGTACACTGAAAGATACCATCTTTCAGGTTTGTCCGCATAGTAAACGGACGTATTAAACCTCTTTCTCCGTACAGTTCCTCAAACGATGTTTTAGGATCATCCAGTGTGAACACCCATTGTTTTTGGTTTATTTGGGGGAGTAAATTTGGGCCACACTTATTTTTGGTGTGCTAATCCAAAGGACATTTGTTCATTTGAAAAAACGATATGCATGGTAATGTTAAAGGGAGTGAATGCTCAGCAGCTGTTGAAACATCTGAACGCAGTAGTACAAGTGTGGGCCTAAAGCCAAAAAGCTTGAGGGAGTCACACACAGGTGATCCAGTGTAGATACTTTGGGGTGTTACAATGTTTCAATTTTGTTTACAAAATGTATATGCTCTGTTTTGGGCTATGTATCCAATCATTTGTCCCGGTTGGCACAGGGGGTAAAAATTAAAATGGAGCATGCTTCAAAAGAATGATTACCAAGTTTTTTTTCATGTTTCTTATTTTAGCAAAATTGAGTCGCTACTAATGAAACTATTCCTTTTATTTCAATCTCCCTAGGGATTCGAAAAGCTACCTCAGATGAGACGAGAATTGCAATACCTACAACAATACCCCCAGAACGCCAGGATGGAGAGGAATGTGATGTTGTGGAAGTGGAACGTGGCACCACCACAGGTCAGAGTGAAACCAGACACATGCATGTTAAATAGATGTAGGCCTACATATTCTATCCTACATATTTCTTTTTACATTTAGGTGCAGTTCTGGCCGAAGACCCCAATAAGTTGACACATCACAGTGCCCAGTTCCTGATCCAATACCTGATGGTCTGCTGTCGTGACCTCGAAAAAATTAAGGGAGATTTGCTAGAGATCAGGGCAAATACAAAGCGGGTGGAGGAAAGGCTCCAAAATATCATGGCTGTGCTTGGGCGTGTCTAATGTTTTTACACCAAATAACGTTTTACTTGCAGAGATTTCTTTTTTTTTTTTGATATTTTACCCTTTAATGACTAGCACATGTTTAGTTTATTCAAAATTTGGAGAAATATAGTTTGTTTATGCATGGCTGGTCATGCGTGGTAATACACCCGAAATTAAGGGAACATCCACATTTCTAAGGAAATTGCCCACCTAAACAAAAAAAATAAAGGTATTTTTACATAACAAATCATTGTGGCTTCATTATGTAAATGTGGTGCTGAGTGAACTAATCAATGTTTGGTGTTTACACTGACAATGAAGGCTAATTAAAAGATTTTTTAATCCACATGGCAAAACAAGTGCACTAGGTAAACCTACCAGAAACATCAAACATTATACAATAAAAATGACTAACCAATATTTACTCAAGAAAAAGTTTTATTTTTTTGGTCTAAAATTATTATAGATTGTCTGGCATTTCAATGGCCCCCCTACCCATAAAATAGTCCACATATTGGTTACGGACCTCACGTCCGGTTGGGGGGGCCAAGCCAGGACGGCCAGGTTCCAGGGCCACCAAAGTTTCAGCATTGATTAAAGAGGCCTCAGGCCCACTCAAAGATATATAACTCGTTGAATGCACCCTTAGGAAATTATGCAGCACACAGCACGTCATAACCACATGGTTCCATTTGTATGGGGCAAGGTGGATGGAGGTAAGGAAGAGGCGAAATCGGCTGGCCATGATCCCAAACGCATTTTCCACCACCCTTCTGGCTCTGGCCAGCCGATAATTGAAAACCCTCCTCTCAGGGGTGAGTGTGCGTTGCGGGAATGGCCTCATCAAATGGGGTCCCAGGCCAAACGCCTCATCCGCCACAAACACAAAAGGTAGTCCCTCCACATTCTGCTCCGCTGGTGGCAAGGCCAGCAGATCCAAAAGGAGCCGTTCTCCAAACTCCGTCTTGGCAAAAACTCCTCCATCAGACATCCTGCCATTCTTGCCAACGTCCACATAGAGGAACTCGTAGGTGGCCGACACCACTGCCATCATCACGACGCTGTGGAACCCCTTATAATTATAATAAAAGGATCCCGAATGGGGTGGTGGGACGACCCGAACATGTTTGCCGTCGATGGCTCCTCCACAGTTTGGAAAGTTCCATCGCTGGGCAAACTCGGAAGCCACATTCTGCCATTCATGTGGCGAAGAAGGGAACTGTGGAATTGAAGAAATAACAAATTAATACTTGGAGCCAGAAACATTGAAAGCTGATTTCATACACACATTCATGGCCAACATTGGTAGAAACTGTTCAACACATAAAAATTTGGAAGCTAGAAAAAAAAAAAAATTAAAAACATTATGGGGGGGGGGGGGGGGGTTGAAGATGAGTTGGGAATATCACACATGAAGGCTGTAGCACTCTGTATTGAAGTTAACAAAAATGAAACATTCCTAGGCCAAATTTAGGGTGCGTTTTGGGTAAAGCACTACGATGGAACATATAATAAAAAACATGGAAATGACTAGGCAAGGTAGGTATGGCCCCAGGATAGCATGCTGGAGAGGTTAGGTAAGCCAAATTTACAGGTAATCCTCAAACCCCAAACTTAAAATAATAAAACATGGGGAGAAAGGGGACATTCCCTGCAGCTAAGAATCATGTGAATTAGGGACTGCAAATAAAGCAAATTAAAAATATCTAAATATAAAAAACATACAATGTGAATTTTTTAAGAAGAACACTTACCTTAATATAGTCCTCCTGCAAAACTTGAAGGATGGCAGAACAAGTCTCTGGTATAATGATCCCCAGAGCCTGGGGGGATATGCCTGTGGAGAACTTAAGGTCCTGCAGGCTTCTCCCAGTAGCCAGGTATCGCAACGTGGCGATGAGCCTCTGCTCAGCACTGATGGCTTCCCGCATAACAGTGTCCTGCCTGGTAATATAGGGGGACACCAAAGCCAACAGCTGCTGAAATACGGGGTCAGACATCCTGAGGAAATTCCTGAAATCATCAGGATTATTCTCCCTGATCTCCCGCAACAAAGGCATATGACAGAATTGGTGCCGCTGGAGCAACCAATTCTTGGTCCATGAACTCCTCCTAAACCCTGCTCATGGCATGGAGTCGGGATACAGCATGAACCCCTGCACCAACTACAGCACGAACTCTACGACGAGTACGTAGCCGCAACATGGCTAGATAACGGTCGGCTGAACAGAACGAACTAGAAGAACGCACGGAAGAACAGCAAGGCCTATGAAGAACAAGCTGAAAAACACGAACGTGCAGAGCAGGCCGCACTGAATAAACAGATACGAACTGACTACAAGCAGTGCTAAACAGATACGAACCCACAGGCGCAAACTGAACTCCCGAAAACGATCTTCAAAGCACGAAGACTGAAAAGCGCGAATCGTCTCTCACCAAACTTTTACTAACACGCGGAAACACGGAATTAGCAAAAGCGTCCCAAAGGGTGGCGTCATTCGAACGGAACTTCCCCTTTATAGTGCCGTCGTACGTGTTGAACGTCACTGCGCTTTGCTTGATCGTTTTTTTTAATGATGGTGTGTACGCAAGGCAGGCTTGAGAGGAAACATGAAAAAAAAAACGAGGAGAAAAACGTCGGTTTAAAAAATGACATTAAAAACGATCGTGTGTACGGGGCATTAGAGTCATATGACAATTGGCTCATTATTAGTTCTTCCAAGGCCAAGAAATTAAGAAAAAAAAGTCATAGTTAGATCTAGGGATGAGCCGAACACCCCCCGGTTCGGTTCGCACCAGAACCTGCGAACGGACCGAAAGTTTGCGCGAACTTTAGAACCCTATTAAATACAATGGACTCGAACGTTTGAAATCAAAAGTGCTAATTATCAAGGCTAATATGCAAGTTATTGTCCTAAAAAGGGTTTGGGGACCAGGGTCCTGCCCCAGGGGACATGTATCAATGCAAACAAAAGTTTTAAAAACTACCGTTTTTTCGGGAGCAGTGATTTTAATGATGCTTAAAGTGAAAAAAAAAAGTGAAATATTCCTTTAAATATCGTACCTGGGGGGTGTCTAAAGTATGCCTGTGAAGTGGCACGTGTTTCCCGTGTTTATAACTGTCCCTGCACAAAATAACATTTCTATAGGAAAAAAAGTAATTTAAAACTGCTTGCAGCTTTAATGTAATGTCTGGTCCCGGCAATATGGATGAAAATCATTGAGAAAAATGGCATGGGTACCCCCCCCCCCCCATTACCAGCCCCTTTGGGTCTTGTATGGATATTAAGGGGAACCCCGCACCCAAATTAAAAAAAGGCCCTATATACTCTGAACAACAGTATACAGGCGGTGCAAACAAGACAGGGACTGTAGGTTTGTTCTTAAGTAGAATCTGTTTGTAATTTGGAACAGGTACATTTTTTAAGTGTAGCTTCAGCCAAAAAATCAATTTTTAAGCTTTTTGGAAAACATAGGGAAGGGTTATCACCCCTGTAACATTTGTTTTGCTGTCTGTGCACCTGTTCAGAACATTTCACCTCACTTTCCGTCCCAAAGACAAATGTTTTTTGAAAATTTGGGTTTTTTATTGAATCAAGGATTGGTGATAAAGCATCAGTGGAGAGGAGACACATTTTTCCCATATTAACTCTTACAGGAGAGAATTTCCCTTCCTTGGGGTAGATTTCCTCTCACTTCCTGTTGTCTCCTTCCGTTTGCAAGTAGGAGTAATTTGTAAGTTGGATGTTTGAAAGTAGGGGCCTGCCGTATATACTCTGCAGAAATTTGACCCTTAGGTGTTGGTGTTGCCACAACAATGTAAACCCTTACAGTTACTCTTGGTGGGCGCTGGAACACCCTGCTGTGAACTTTTATATCAAGAATTGTAATTACATGCCATTGTTGAACAGTGGTAGGTCTCCTTCCGTTTGCAAGTAGGAGTCGTTTGTAAGTTGGATGTTTGAAAGTAGGGGCCTGCCGTATATACTCTGCAGAAATTTGGCCCTTAGGTGTTGGTGGCGCCACAACACTGTAAGTCCTCACAGTTACTCTTGGTGGGCGCAGGAATGGGCCCAGCTGTGAAATATTAGATCAAGAATTGTAATTACATGCCCCTGTTGAACAGGGGCAGAAAAATTGGGCCTTTGGTGGTGGTGGTGGTGTTGCCACAACACTGTAAGCCCTCACAGTTACTCTTGGTGAGCGCAGGAATGGGCCCTGCTGTGAATTATTAGATCATGAATTGTAATTACATGCCCCTGTTGAACAGGGGCATACAAATTGGGCCTTAGACACTGGTGCCACAACACTGCAACCCCTCACAGATACTGTACTTGGAGCGCAGCAATGAGCCCTGCTGCAAAGTATTGCATCAAAAATTGTAATTACACGCCCCTGTTAAACAGGGGCTGAAAAATTGGGCCTTAGCCACTGGTGGCGGTGCCCAGAACCAAAAATGTTCTTACAAGCTATCAGCATGATCATTGAGGAGGAAGATGATAGTCCTTTAGCATAACAGAATAGTCACTCAGCATCAGCATAGGCAGTCTTGAAGGGATCTGACATTTCAAAAAAATTATTTGGTTATATCAGCATCAGGTGCTTGGTAGCTGGTGGTGATCCAAGACTGATTCATTTTTATGAAGGTCAGTCGATCGACCGAGTCGGTGGACAGGCGCACCCTGTGATCGGTTACAAAGCCTCCAGCAGCATTGAATGTGCAATCCGAAAGAACGCTGGATGCAGGACCGGCCAGTAGCTCAATTGCATACTGTGCAAGCTCTGGCCAGTGGTCCATCCTCAAGACCCAGTAACCCAGAGGATTTTTGGTGGGAAAGGTGTCCAAGTCTGATCTTGCCCCTAGGTATTCCTGCACCATGTAAACCAGACGCTGGCGATGGTTGCTGGAACCAATCATACCTTGGGGCTGCATACTAAAAAATTGTCTGAACGCATCGGTCAATCGGCCACCTTATCCACCGCTCCTTTTTTGACTGACCGAAGCCTCAGCAACACGTTGTCCAGGGCCAGGAATTTGTAACCTCCCAGTCTCTGGGAACGCGTTGCACAGACCTTTCTGCAAGGCCTCCCGAAGATGCTTCATCCTCTGCTCCCTCTGCGATGGCAAGATAAGGTCCGCAACCTTACCCTTGTAACGTGGATCAAGGAGGGTTGTCGGCCAGTAATGATCCCTTTCCTTGATTGCACACATACGAGGATCCCTCTGCAGGCTTTGCAGGATCAGGGAGGCCATGCAGCGTAGGTTTACTGAGGCATTTGGTCCAGAGTCCTCTGGGTCACTCAGGACAACATGATCCGCAGCCACGTACCAGTCCTTGGGTGTCTTGGGACTGTAATTGATCCCTTGAAGACTGCTGCTGATGCTGAGTGCTAGGCTCCACTTCCATGCTGACACAATCCTCCTCCTCCTCGTCCTCTTCCTGTGTGATAGCCGGGCCAGCAGGAACACTGTCTGGATAAAGGGGGCCTTGAGAGGTAAGGAAGTCCTCCTCTTCCTCCCTCTGTTCTGCCTCAACCCTGTCCATTATTCCACGCAGCGTGTGCTCCAACAGGTGGACAAGAGTGTCACTGATGCATGCACTGTCACTGCTCACCATCCTCGTGGCCTCCTCAAATGGTGCCAGGACAGTGCATGCATCCCTGATCATGGCCCACCAGCGTGGGGAAAAAATCCAAGCTCCCCTGACCCTGTCCTGGTGCCATATTGCAACAGATACTCATTGATGGCCCTCTGCGTGTGCAGCCGCTGCAGCGTGGCCAACGTAGAGTTCCACCTGGTGGGCATGTCACAGATTAGGCGGTTCTTGGGCAGGTTGTAATCCTTTTGTAGCTCAGCCAGCCGAGCACTGGCATTATATGACCGGCGGAAATGCCCACAGAGTTTCCTGGCCTGCTTCAGGACCTCCTGTAAGCCTGGGTACCTGCCCAAGAACCGCTGCACCACCAAGTTCAGGACGTGAGCCAAACAGGGCATATGGGTCAGTTGTCCCTGTCGGAGGGCGGAGAGGAGGTTGGTGCCATTGTCGCAAACCACCTTTCCTGGCTTAAGCTGGCATGGCTTAAACCACCTCTGAGCCTGCCCTTGCAGAGCTGACAGAATCTCTGCCCCAGTTTGGCTCCTGTCCCCCAAGCACACCAGCTCAAGCACCGCATGGCATCATTTTGCCTGCGTATTGCGTAGCCCCTTGAACGCCTACGGAGCACCGCTGGTTCCGAGGACAAAGCACAGGTAGAGGCAATGGAGGAAGAAGAAGAGGAGGGGGTGGAGGAGAAAGGTGTGTCAGAATCACCAGTAGTAACATTTTGGAGGCGTGGTGGCGGAACAACCTCCAACACTACTGCACCTTGTCCTGCATCCTTCCCAGCTGCCAGCAGAGTCTCCCAATGCACCATGAAAGATAGGGTATGTCAATGTCCATTATAAGGAACTAAAGCTGTGCAACTACGTAAAAATTGTGAATAAAAATAACCAAAAATTATTTAGTGTGAAATCACAATGTGATATCACCTTAAAGGTGACGTGACTGAACAATGTAACATGTAAATTAAACAATGAATGATATTCTTTGAGCCTCTGGGTAATAAATGATGTTACACTCTATTCCTTGGTATTACACACAAGAGAATTCAATAGCAGTTCATAAATGGCATAAAGTCCCCAGAAAAAAGAATAAAGTGAAAAAGGGTTCAATCTCTTCAAAATTGAATTCGTGACTTCAAAACTGAAACACCATGGAAGAAGTGCTGATACGACAGAAAGGAATCCACCACCTTATCTTTCTCAGGCTGCTTACCAGAAATCCTGATCCCTGAGAGAGATCAGTCCTAGTAGATGGCTATTATCCCCGCCAGGGTCTCTAATTGGCTCTCTCTGTACTTATATTCCTCTAGGCTTCAGTCTGTAGTCCCCAGATATCTCCACGAATCACATTTAGGGTGAAAAAGAAAGCCCCATAGCGTAATCCAATATTATAAAACGTTTATTAAAATAAAAAGATGCACTTACAGCATGTTGAATAAAAAACAGCAGTGGTTGTGTATAAGGCCGGCCGGCTCTCACTACCCATTGCTTCCGGGATTCGTATTGTGGTGATGTCAGCACGCCGCTCCTCCCTTTGTCGTTTCGACAAACCTGTCGTCATCCAGGGGCACGGGCGGCATGCTGATCCACCACCATTTTATGTGCTGTGAGCGATAGCTGGGTCCGCCCAGAACAGAGTTCCCAGCATCCCAGCTGCGGGTGTCGCCATCTTGAAAATGGGCAAACTGCCCTTACATTAATAACCTTTTACCTTTGATCTCACTGTTGGATCCTACTCCGACATATAGATACAAAAGATCACGGCCGGGATATCCACTCACTATGAGTGAACCTATTCAGTATAAATCATTGTAACATATCAGTGACATTAACGGAGTCCGACTGGATCTGAACTCTCGGCATCTCCGCTACACATATCACCATATTGAAAATGGGCAAACTGCCCTTACATCCAAAACACTGACTAGCGTTGGCAATGTCAGACGTAAATCAGATATGTAAACGAAAAAGGGACCCAACTAAACAGTTAGCTCACTGTGAGTGGAACTTGCATTAAAATAGCAAGCACACTCCACCCATATGCATCCTAAATATACAGGCACATAAGGTATAAGGCTACAGAAATGCTATACGTTGGTTGAAATCAAACCTAATATGATATAAAGGGGTTCACATCCCTACCCCACATTTACTGGATATATCATAACGTGTAAATGTATTCCAAGCCATTAAAATATTTAAAAATTTAAAGTGTTTCTCCATATGCTAGATAGGTGTAATGTGACCGCCACCCTGTGGACAGATTCACAATTACACTCATTGTTTCTTAATATAAAAAAAACATGGCCATCTGCATATGGAATGTCACTATGGGAGAAGGAACTAAAAAATAGAAAGAAGGGAATTACTGGAGAAAGGTTATTGTAAACCAAATATCTAAGCAAATTTGATCTGTCTGTTGGATTCTATGAGCATATATATTCACCATAAATGTATGGGTGCCGCCAAAGCACACACCCCGACACCATAATGAAAAAACACATGTTCAACAAACCTGATGTGTACGCAAATAAACCCATAGACATCCCCAAGGGCGACCCCCTTAAGATGTCCATGGATCAATGCACTACACCAATCTGAATGTGTATAACTGGAATATTTGTCTCGGTGCCATAGTGACATTCCATATGCAGATGGCCATGGTTTTTTTTATATTAAGAAACAATGAGTGTAATTGTGAATCTGTCCACAGGGTGTCGGTCACATTACACCTATCTAGCATATGGAGAAACACTTTAAATTTTTAAATATTTTAATGGCTTGGAATACATTTACACGTTATGATATATTCAGTAAATGTGGGGTAGGGATGTGAACCCCTTTATATCATATTAGGTTTGATTTCAACCAACGTATAGTATTTATGTAGCCTTATACCTTATGTGCCTGTATATTTAGGATGCATATGGGTGGAGTGTGCTTGCTATTTTAATGCAAGTTTCACTCACAGTGAGCTAACTGTCTAGTTGGGTCCCTTTTTCGTTTACATATCTGATTTACGTCTGACATTGCCAACGCTAGTCAGTGTTTTGGATGTAAGGGCAGTTTGCCCATTTTCAATATGGTGATATGTGTAGCGGAGATGCTGAGAGTTCAGATCCAGTCGGACTCCGTTAATGTCACTGATATGTTACAATGATTTATACTGAATAGGTTCACTCATAGTGAGTGGATATCCCGGCCGTGATCTTTTGTATCTATATGTCGGAGTAGGATCCGACAGTGAGATCAAAGGTAAAAGGTTATTAATGTAAGGGCAGTTTGCCCATTTTCAAGATGGTGACACCCGCAGCTGGGATGCTGGGAACTCTGTTCTGGGCGGACCCAGCTATTGCTCACAGCACATAAAATGGTGGTGGATCAGCACGCCGCCCGTGCCCCTGGATGACGACAGGTTTGTCGAAACGACGTAGGGAGGAGCGGCGTGCTGACATCACCACAATACGAATCCCGGAAGCAACGGGTAGTGAGAGCCGGCCGGCCTTATACACAACCACTGCTGTTTTTTATTCAACATGCTGTAAGTGCATCTTTTTATTTTAATAAACGTTTTATAATATTGGATTACGCTATGGGGCTTTCTTTTTTTACCCTAAATGTGATTCGTGGAGATATCTGGGGACTACAGACTGAAGCCTAGAGGAATATAAGTACAGAGAGAGCCAATTAGAGACCCTGGCGGGGATAATAGCCATCTACTCAGACTGATCTCTCTCAGGGATCAGGATTTCTGGTAAGCAGCCTGAGAAAGATAAGGTGGTGGATTCCTTTCTGTCGTATCAGCACTTCTTCCATGGTGTTTCAGTTTTGAAGTCACAAATTCAATTTTGAAGAGATTGAACCCTTTTTCACTTTATTCTTTTTTCTGGGGACTTTATGCCATTTATGAACTGCTATTGAATTCTCTTGTGTGTAATACCAAGGAATAGAGTGTAACATCATTTATTACCCAGAGGCTCAAAGAATATCATTCATTGTTTAATTTACATGTTACATTGTTCAGTCACGTCACCTTTAAGGTGATATCACATTGTGATTTCACACTAAATAATTTTCGGTTATTTTTATTCACAATTTTTACGTAGTTGCGCAGCTTTAGTTCCTTATAATATTGTTATTTGTGTGTGTCTCACATTTTTTAGTTGCAGCACAGATATTGAGTTATCACACTCAGTTTTTACAGACAGCGCAGTATTCCTACACTTTTTACATTATGTCAATGTCCATGCCTGCTGGACCATGAGTCAGCGGTAATATGCACCTTACCGCTGACCGCCCTGTCCAGCGAGGCCAAGACATTGCCTTCCACATGCTGGTAGAGAGCCGGAATCGCCTTCCGTGAGAAAAAGTGGCGTTTGGGAACCTGCCACTGAGGAACCGCACATTCCACAAACTCACGGAAGGGGACAGAGTCTATTAACTCTAAAGGCAGCAGTTGAAGTGCTAGCAATTTAGCCAAGCTAGTATTCAACCGCTGGGCATGTGGATGGCTGGGAGCAAACTTCTTTTGGCGGTGCAGCAGCTGGGGCAGGGAAATTCGCCTGGTACAATCTGACGTCGGTGTACCAATAGCAGATTGCCCGCAAGTACTTGACTGTGACACACCTAATTCTACACCTTCATTCCTCTCAGTGCAGGTTTCAGAGAGGACTGAAGGTATAGTGGGGTTGGAGATCCCAGCTGATGAGGAGCAAGGAGAGGTCCGCTTTGTTCTTTGGTGTGGGTCTTTTATGTATGCTTGCCAACGAACTGCATGGCAGGTCGACATATGTCTGGTCAAGCACGTGGTGCCCAAGCGGCTGATGTTTTGGCCACGCGAGATACTCTTCAGACATATGTTGCAAATGTCAACGGTGCGATCTGCTGCACACATCTGAAAAAAGGCCCACACCAAAGAACTTTTGGAATAACGCTCAGACAGCAGCGCCCTGCACATGCGGAGCTCTGCGGTGTGATGCAGTCGGTGTGCTGCCCTTAAGCTGGCTCCTGGAGGGCATCCTGCCTCGTTGGAGATGTGCCTCCTCCTCCTCCTCCTCTCTCCTATCAGGCACCCACGTGGAGTCAGTGACCTCATCATCCCCTCCCTCCTCACCACTGGAGAAAATCTGGCAGTATGCTTCAGCTGGGGGAACATGACTGCCAGATAGCTGTCCTTGTTGGGCACCCCCTCTCTCTGGGCTCATGTTACTACCCCCTCTCTCTGGGCTCACGTTACTGCCTTCCTCTAGCTGGGTTTTATTATCGGAGCCTTCAAAACGCTGGGCATCCTCCTGGAGCATGTACCCAACACTGTGGTCAAACAGTTCGGGGGGACTCCTCAGGAGGACATGGTGGGGCTAGGGAAGGAGTGACTGATGCCATTGAACTGAGGGAAGAGGCCGCTTTGGTAGCTGCTTTGCCAGACAAAGTACCCTGAGCCTGGGTGAGAGAGGATGAGGACGGCTTGGTCATCCACTCTACCAAGTCTTGGGCATGTTGCGGCTCAACATGGCCAGCTGCCGAAAAAAAGGACAAGCGTGTCCCACGCCCACGTGCTGATGAGGATGCACCGTGTCCACGACCAGCACTGTTGCCTCTAGACACAGAGCCTGCTTTCCCTCCTTTATTGCCTCGTGACTGTCTGCCTCTCCTTGTTTGCCTTCCAGACATACTAATGGCCTGCAGTGAGATGTAGCTGCACAAAGGTAGGATGTATATATATATATATATATATATATATATATATATATATATATATATATATATATTGTGACAGCAGGCTGGTAAAATCACCAGGTTGCATCCAGGATGGGAGATATATATGTCCTAGATTCAGGCTTTATGCCAATTTATACCACTAGGGGGAGTGCTGGGAGTCTTAGAGAGACAAAAAAGCAGCGCCTTCTAAGCGTAGCAGTCAGTAAAATTTATTAAAATATAAAACCAAATACAGGTAATACACTCACAAAGGGAGAATATGGGTGAGCTTATCTGAAGTGGAGTCCGGGATAGTAGAGTTCATTAGTGACTAAGCCTGATGAAGAAGCACGGATGCTTCGAACGCGCGCATCCTCCCCGCTGACCCCACGACCCGGAAGTATTCTGCTGTTTTGTTCCAGCAAAGTCGTCCCCCGCTCCGCCATTGTGAGTGAGTGGTTCCGCTCCACGGTGAATACCGACGACTCCTGAGAAGAGGCTGAGAAACACCATCTTCCCTCCATCTCTGGACACACAGCATTACATCCCCGGGATGAGCGGATGAACTCTACTATCCCGGACTCCACTTCAGATAAGCTCACCCATATTCTCCCTTTGTGAGTGTATTACCTGTATTTGGTTTTATATTTTAATACATTTTACTGACTGCTACGCTTAGAAGGCGCTGCTTTTTTGTCTCTCTTGTACTATTCCAGATCCCTTCTATCTGTCAGCCGGAAGCCTTCTCTGTGGACCAGTCATTTTTACAAGTATGGACTAATATGACATTGACCCAATGTGTTCACCCTTTTCCCAATCATTTTATCCTTGACCCATATCCTGAGTGCGCTTGATTAACCCTCTGTGCTGGGAGTCTTGCAGGGGAAGAGTTAATGAGCCCAGCTGAAGCAAGTGGGCTCATTAGGGCCTCTACGAGAACTCCCAGCATGCTAAGAGAGATGCTCCATCCTGGAACCAGTTCTATGTTGTGTAGACTGGGGGGTCTGCTTTCTGTCCTGTGCGGTGAGACAAAGCCTGTGTGGCTAAAACTTCTAAAACAGGGAGATAGGGGCTGGGGCAGCACAAGGCTGCACCTAGTTGTTAGATAGGGAAACTACGTGTGTAGTAAGCGGTCAAGCTGACCAGGATTTCTTTTCATGTTTCTTTTTGTTTTGCTGTTATATTTTACACTGTATATAGTTTAAATAAACCGCACCTTTTGTTTTTCACCTACAACTCCGTCTGCTGTGCCTGTTTTTGTGTGGTGAACCCACCCAGGGGGTCACACACACCCGCTGTTGAGCTAACCCCCTCACAATATATATATATATATATATATATATATATATATATATATATATCTGTACTGATTATAATGCAGCTATCAGAATCAACTGCCTGCTGTGGTATTAGTATGAGAAAAGCAGCAATTGTCTTCAGTTAGTTTTAGGTGAACACTGTGCAGAGGACACAGTACACTAACTGAAAATACTTGCAGCTCTCTGCCTGTGGTTTTATTATGAGAACACCACAAATTGTATTCAGGTTCCTTTAAGTGAACGCTGTGCAAAGGACAGAAGTACTGCAGTACACTAAATTAAATTAATGCAGCTCCCTGCCTGTGGTTTTATTATGAGAACACCACTAATTGTTTTCAGGTAAGCTTTAGGTTAACGCTATGCAAAGGACACAGTACACTAAGTGAAACACTGCAGCTAGCACAATCACCTGCCTGCCTGTCACAGTATAGACAGTAACAGGAACGGATCTACCTAAACTGAATACAGTGTATAAATATATATACAACACCTAGGATGCATATATATCCTCTACACACTGTAACTGCAGCTAACTGACTCGCCTGCCTGCTCTATCTAACTCAAATCAAAATACACTGTCTCTCTCTGTCCGTCTGTATTTTAACCAACACCGCAACACACTACACAAGGCCGACTTCCAGGCCGCCTTATATAGTGTGGGGCGTGTACTAAACCCCCTGAGGCATAACTGGCCAAAGCCACCCTGGCTTTGGCCAATTATGGCTCTTCGTTTTTTGCGCGCTGTGATTGGCCAAAGCATGCGGGTCATAGTGCATGCTTGGCCAATCATCAGCCAGCAATGCACTGCGATGCCGCAGTGAATTATGGGCCGTGACGCGCCACTCGAATTTGACGCAAACAGCCCATAATGTTCGCAATTCTGCGAACAGCCGAGCAGCCGATTTTCGAGTCGAACATGGGTTTGACTCGAACGCGAAGCTCATCCCTAGTTAGATCCTTTATTGGAGCTTACAGTATATAAATTATCATTGCAGACCAGAATTCACCCTGAGACTGACTTTTCAGTGATAAAATTTATTTTCCGAATTATAATTCTAGCCATCCAAAATTGACAGCTTTTCAAGAGAAGGATACAAACCGGACAATATAATAGGAAACATAGAATTTAGAAATGTGCATTTCTCCTATCCATCAAGAATGACTGTTCAGGTAAGGGATATTTAAGTCAAAGTGTTCCTTGGTTATGTTTCATCATAATAGTATTTTATTGGGCAGTTACTGGCTACTTGTTTTTTTTTTTATTATTATTTTATATTTAGATTGAAAACATTTTGTCTGTCCTGTCCTTATGATAGAGACAGATGTAGAAATGTATTTGGGAAAATGGGTAAAACAATTTGTGGGCCCCTATAGTACGCTACTGTTGATAACTCTGTATTGAGGCTCCTTGTGTTTGGCAAGGGAAGTGCTTTTCAGCAATCTAAGGCTGGGTTCACACTTATACGAATTGGATGCAGGTTTCCCTGCATCCAATTCACATGACAGGAGAGTGTGCCCGGCTCTATCACCTCCGGGGCGGCCAGGGAGCTCACTGGAAAAGGGTCCTGTGCATCTTTGGCTTCGTTTTCAGGTCCAAATTTAGGCAAACATTCAGACCTGATTCGCACCTGAAACGGAGAACTGGGATGCAGGAAGCTGCAGCCACAGCTAGTGTGAACCTAGCCTGATACAAAGCTGTTGAGCAAAGTTACAGCCTTTCTACCTATACAAGTAAAGGAATGAACGTAATTCTAGATGTGTCTTTAAAGAAGTATTAACTACACAATTGGGTGAATAGATGTTGATCCTATCACTGATCTGTTTATAACTGAAGTTGATAAGGGTTATAGATGCTTTGTTTATGACAGATTGATGGCAGCTGGCATCATCAGTGTATCTTGTATACGCCTCCTGTCCAGGAACGTAATGAAACTTCTGGTAATAGAGCCAGAAGGGAGTTCAACACCATGGGCCTTAGGGCAATATATAGTTATGACATTGTATATAAATAATACAAACACTACACCCCACAATCAATAAGCGTAAACTGAATTATTTACCAAAGCCTGATTAAAAAGTCTCTGGTTGTTTCCCTCAATTGCCCTCCCTGAACTGCTAAGTACATATCTGGTTAAAAGTTCTTGAAAAAATTCCTAGCACTCAGACACTGCTTTCGCTTCATATAATAGATAAACATGTCTGCCAACAGCACTCCCTGCATGTAGATAAGATTTATACATCAGCTGTCCTGGGACTTCTGACTTCTTCTGCAATTTGGTGCTTCCAAGGGTCCTAGCTCTGAGATGGTGGCAGATGACATTACCCTTTGCCATACAGTTCTGAACATTTTATGAGCACAATATCCCCCTACATTGCTGTCCTGTGACCAACCTTTCATTGACTAGTTTCAAGGGAACAGGAGAGACCATGAAAATGTTAATAGGATAGAAATTAAGTCCAGTACGTAGTTACAATACAGTGTACAAAACATTTAAAAAGAATCTTTACAAAATAATGTTTTACTATTTTATTATGTGCCTGTGAGATAGTAGTATACTGCCCCTTGAATTACATCTGTGAGAAAAAATTTTGGGCGGAATCCAGAACTACATGTGCTATGCCACAGACAAACAAGTGCCATCTCTTCAAATTTGTAGGTATCATTATTAGAACCTTTAATATATTAAAGGTGCCGTATCGTTGGGTGCCAAGCAAGGGTCACATGAGAGGCCTACCCCCGGGTTTACTTTACTACATATGGGTACCTTTTACTTCTGTGCTGGTTTCATCAATGTCATGGGACAAGGCTGAGGCTGCCATTGGGGAATACTCAACCTTAAGGCGGGCCTCTGTGTTTAGAGGTTAACAATCACTGCGTACAATTGCACGTAACAGTTCTCCAGTTAAAGGAGTTGTAAAGGTTCCTTTTTTATTTTCTAAATAGGTTCTTTTAAGCTAGTGCATTGTTGGTTCACTTACTTTTTCCTTCGATTTCCCTTCTAAATGTTTTTTTTCTTTGTCTGAATTTCTCACTTCCTGTTCCTCTTCAGTAAGCTTGCCCCCATCATCCGAGCCGTTCTGGCTGGGGGTTAGTCAGCGTGCTCGCCCCCTCCCTTGGGACTACATCCCTGCGGGGAGACGCTGTGTTCAGCAGGGATGTAGTCCCAAGGGAGGGAGCGAGCACACTAACTAACCCCCAGCCAGAACGGCTCTGATGATGGGGGCAAGCTTACAGGAAGTGAGAAATTCAGGCAAAGAAAAAAAACATTTAGAAGGGAAATCGAAGGAAAAGGTAAGTGAACCAACAATGCACTAGCTTAAAGGAACCTATTTAGAAAATAAAAAAAAAACCTTTACAACGCCTTTAACTCTTGGGTTCCTTGGGACAATATTCACTTTCTCCGTAACTTGCATTAAGGAGGGACATGCTACCTTACTCTGAGTAACAGTATGGTGTCCCGCCGTGCACATAGGGCGTACTCAATGCATGCACTTTACTTCACTTGACTGTTCTGTACCTGGGCATGGGCAGGGAACCTTTGCAGCGAGAGTCTGCTCCCATTGCTTTGGGAGATGGACCGCTTACGGAGAGAATGCCCACAACGACTCCCTCCAGCAAGAGGCTATCCCACCTATCGCAGACCACATTTAATAATAAGCTGCTTGTAACTTCTGTTACTCTGGGTAACCCTCGTGTCTTCACACCGTATTACTCTTGTACTGTTGTTATCTTCATACCCCAAAGTACTTTAGTGACCTGAACTCTTGTATGGTGCCGGTTACTTGCATTACACCCCTTTAACCACTTCAATACCGGGCCTATTCTGGCACTCCTCTCCTACATGCAAAAATCATAATTTTTTTGCTAGAAATTTACTCAGAACCCCCAAACACTATATATGTTTTTTAGCAGACACCCTAGGGAATAAAATGGCGGTCATTGCAACTTTTTATCTTGCACGGTATTTGCGCAATAATTTTTTGGGAAAAAAAACGGTTTGATGAATTAAAAAATAACAAAACAGTAAAGTTAGCCCAATTTTTTTGTATAATGTGAAAGATTATGTTATGCCGAATAAATAGATACCTAACATGTCACGTTTTAAAATTGCGCACACTCATGGAATGGCGCTAAACTTCAGTACTTAAAAATCTCCATAGGCGACGCTTATTTTGTTTTTACAGGTTACCAGTTTAGAGTTACAGAGGAGGTCTATGCTAGAATTGTTTCTGGCATTCTAACGCACGCGGCGATAACTCACATGTGTGGTTTGAACAGCGTTTACATATGAGGGCGGGACTTACGTGTGTGTTCGCTTCTGAGCGCGAGCTACTGGGGACAGGGGCATTTAAACAAAAAATAATAATAATTATTATTTTACATAATTATTTTTTTTTTAACACTTTAAAAAAAAAAATGTTGATCACTTTTATTCTTATTACAAGGAATGTAAACATCCCTTGTAATAGGAATGGTTCGTGACTGGTACTCTTTATGGAGAGATGCGGTGTCAGGCTGGAAAGTATGAGATCATGAAAAAAAATTCACCGATCTCATGCCGACAGCCGCGATTGCTGCTTTGTTTACTTCCGGGTACCCGGGCGTGATGTCATAACGTCGTGCTCGGTCCGCTGACGGTCACAGAGATGACTGGTGACCATCTGGTCACCAGTCATCTCTATGCTTCCCATCCGGCACCGGAAGATCGTTTCTCCGGGTCCCCGATGGCACGGGAGAGCCCGGAGAAGCACCGGATGGCGGCGGGAGGGGGGACGTCCCCTCCCGTCGCCTATAAGAACGATCAAGCAGCGGAACTGCCACTATGATCATTATGGTGCACAGAATCGACGGCTGAAAAGAATGATATATGAATGATGCCTGTAGCTGCAGGCATCATTCAGATATCCCCACTGAAAGTCCAGGACGTCATATGATGTCCTTGGGTGGGAAGTGGTTAAGAAACTTCAGACTAGGCAGAAACAAGGTTTCAAAACTTTACTTGAAAAAGTGTAAAAGGCATTACGAAGTCCACATGCGGAGACATTATTCCTTCCTACCTCCCTAACCCTAACTTAGGCTATGTGCTGCCCCAGCATACCTGTAAAGTTAGACTCCATGTATAATATAGAGTTCATCAGTGGCATTCTCCAGCAGCTGGTGTCTTTGGGGCAAACCCCAAGTTCTGATGACTTTTACATCTCCGCAGTAGTAAGTGACATGCTTCTGCTCCTCGCTGGTGTTGTTCTTTGACTCTTTCCCTTACAGGCAATGGGCCCCAGGTCTCTCAAGGTCTTCCATCTCTATTCACGTTGGGTGCCCCTCCAGATCTCTCTCTCACTCTAGAGTCCAGACCATTGTCCTACTTTTATAATACAGGATCAGTGGGCTGGACCCAGAGAAAAACTGGCTACAGCCAAAAAAACAGGAAAGTATGAACACTTATCCTTCCGTCCAGGACATCAACTATCTGCCTCGTTCCAACTTGCTTACATGTCGTCTAAAGTTTTTTGAAATAAAGAATTATCTTCTTACTTTGTACAATGGGATGCAGAGAATGAACAAAACATGAGTCTCGTGTGTTCATAAAGTAAGGGGAAAATGCTTATAATTTTCATTTCTATTCCGTGAAGGTACTGAAAGGACTTAATCTGACAGTGAAATCTGGTCAGACAGTGGCACTGGTAGGACAAAGTGGATGTGGTAAAAGTACAACGGTGCAGCTGCTGCAGAGACTGTACGATCCACAAGATGGAGAGGTAACTATGTTTTATCCATTCCAAAAGGAAACTTATTTGTACAAGCCATTCATTTAACAAGTGTAAAGCTAAATAGCTCAGGGCAAAGTGATAACCACTTCCCAAGCTCACCTCCAAGCAGCTTAAATTCATTTTCACCAGACTCCCACACCACTAACTGCCAAGCCAGAACACTGACACGTGAGAGTGTGAAACCTCCTTATATGGAGCTTACAAATGGGTTGTCTGAAAAAGAGGGGTGAGGGAAGCATGGGTAAAGGTTAGTAGGGGATTTAGAGGTGTGGTAGCAAGAGACTCCTATGGACAGAGACAGGGTCTCTTTGAAGCCCAAACAAAACTTTTATTTTTAAGGGCTAATTCACACCAGCCGCTGCCTTACAACACAGCGGCTGGTGTGCAGTGCGGTCCAGCGGGATCACTGCAGTGCGGATGCACCAAGCTTGGTGCAACATATTGTTCACTTTTTTATTGAACTTTATTGAAATATCACAGAGACATTTCACTGAGTTCAGTGGTCGGCCATGGATTGCCTCGCACTACGCTATGCTGGAAAAAAGTATTGCATACAGTACTTTTTTCAGCACACTCTGCCTGCACACCACGGCAATGAAATGATGTGAACTGTGCATATTAGAGACAAGGAATATTGCGTTCTCGTCTGGTGGGACTGCTCTATAATAGCCGCCCAACGCAGTCCCACTGCATCTGATCTGAATATACCCTATATAGTTTAACCGCTTGCCGACCGCCGCACGACGATATACGTCGGCAGAATGGCATGGCTGTGCAAAAGGACGTATATATATGTCCCCTTTAAGAAACGGCATTGTGAACGCGCTCGCGCCCGTCGCGAGCTCCGTGACTCCGACCGCGGGTCCCGCAGACTCGATGTCCGCTGGCATACCCGTGATCGTGTCACGGTGAGGAAGAAGGGGGAAATGCTTGTGTAAACAAGCATTTCCCCAGTCTTCCTAGTGACAGGACAGTGATCACAGCTTCCTGTAATCAGAAGCGGTGATCACTGTCGTGTCACACACAGCCCATGCCCCCTTCAGTTAGAAGCACTCCCTAGGGCACACTTACCCCCTTCAGAGCCACCTAGTGGTTAACCCCTTCACTGCCAGTGTAATTTTCACAGTTATCAGTGCATTTTTATAGCACTGGTCGCTGTAAAAATGACAATGGTCCCAAAAATTTGTCAAAAGTGTCCGATGTGTCCGCCATAAAGTCGCAGTCAGGATAAAAATTGCAGATCCCCGCCATTTCTAGTAAAAAAAAAAAAAATGCCATAATTCTATCCCCTATTTTGTAGACGCTATAACTTTTGCGCAAACTAATCAATATACGCTTATTGCGATCGTTTTTTTTTTACCAAAAATATATAGAAGAATACGTATCGGCCTAAACTGAGGAAGAAAAATGTTTTTTTATATATTTTTTGGGGATATTTATTATAGCAAAAAGTAAAAAATATAAAAAAAAAATCAAAATTGTCGCTCTATTTTTGTTTATAGCACAAAAAATAAAAACCGCAGAGGTGATCAAATACCACCAAAAGAAAGCTCTATTTGTGGAAAAAAAAGGACGTCAATTTTGTTTGGGAGCCACGTCGCACGACTGCGCAATTGTCAGCTAAAGCGACGCAGTGCCGAATCGCAAAAAGTGCTCTGGTCTTTGGCCAGCGAAATGGTCTGGGGCTTAAGTGGTTAATAATGATTTTTTTAAGAGACGATTAAATTCTCTGTCATGTTTTATTCGCTGTGTGCTAAAACTCAAGTTTAGGTCTGCATTTTTTTACATAGTTACAGTCATCCAGCTTGGATCAATGTAAGTATGCATGTGTACTTGGTAGCTCTCCCTGCGGAAGCTGAAATATACCGTAGTAGGCACACTTTCTACAGTGATTGTTGCTAGCTTCAGGGTCCTGGAGAAATTACCCTACTGCTTAGTGAACACAGAAGGTCGCTAGCTGGGCACAGGTGCCATTCAGAGAACACTTGCATTTCTCAATTACAACAATGCATTCTCTGATTGGATGAGGCAGAGAATAGTTCTTTCCTATAATATGAATATTATGATTATTATATGTCATATTGGGTAAATATTAATAGTATTTATTGATACTTGTTATTTTTCCCTGTATTCCTTATGTGTTTTATCTTATCTGTTTTATAGATATTGGTTGATGGCCATGATATACGGTCTCTGAATATCAGACAATACAGAGAATTAATTGGTGTGGTCAGCCAAGAGCCTGTACTTTTTGGAACAACAATTAAAAACAACATTAAGTATGGAAGATTAGATGTGACAGATGAAGAAATTGAGATGGCAGCTAAAGAAGCCAACGCCTATAACTTCATTATGGAGCTTCCTGATGTAAGTATCTGCAGACTTAAACAATTGCAAATGTAAAACTTGAAGGTTGGCCATAAATATATCCATAGAAGCAAGTCCTATTGAATGTGGCTATTTGGTTGTGATTTATGAGGATATTGTCAATATCCTAGAGGGTCATAGTCATAAAAGTTTGACACCAGCACCATCAGTGAGGATTTTCGCAGGTGTCACTTGCAGAAGCCTTCGCTGAACATGAGTAGATACTGTATGTCCCTAATCCTTATATATACAACTGGGCTGGGGAATAACTTCAAGCTATAGTACTAATATATATCCAAAATGAGCATCTAAATGTCATTGAGTTATTTTAGTATAAGAGATTTAAAGTGATACTAAACACACGCTGTTTAATTTACAGTATTCCTTCTCTTTCTGTATGTGGATGATGGCACTGTATTTATTTGAATTAAAACAAAAAAATCTAAGCATTTTTTTTTCCTAATGGATATACAGCTGTCACATCACTTGGCTCTTTCCCAGCCTGTTTGTAGGGAACCAGTGGCAGGAGGAGCTCCTGGTCTTCTGCTGCTGGTCAAATGTTGGAAAAAAATACAGCCTTTGGGATACAGAGTAAAGATAAATAAATAATATAAACTGTTTTAAGTCATACAAATATATATTTTAAATGAGATCTTTATTATGTTTTAACAATAACATGGTGTGGGTTGATTTCTGCCAGTCACAGGTTGTATCACACCCCTTCAGCCTATGTCTTAGAATAAGAGGGAGGTGAAGCCCCCATCAATCTACATGTAATATCCTGCCCCCGTTTTGTGTTTAGCTGGTTAGTGGGCACGGAGGAAGCGAGAGGGGGTTGGCTGTCATTTAACTACTATGTATACGCTGACATGTGGAACTCTATAGTCACAGGGGCTGCTCAGATGTGATCAGGGATTTAATGCTCAGGGTAGAAAATACACTGAAAACTGAGCATGTGCACTAATTGCCAACACTGCTGTGCAAAATCCCCAACTACAATGGGGACATGGGCAGGAAGGGAAGACAGAGAAAAGCCGGATAAACCAATGTTTTGCAGAATACAGAAAATGAATCCCTTAGTGACTGAGTGAGTCTGAACAGCATGTAATACATCATTTATTGATAGTTTTGTATTATGTGGGTTTAATGAAAATGTAAGGAAAATGCTCATAGTGCGCTGTGGTCAACAGAGAATTCTTCACTTAAACTCTGACATTGATCTTTTAAAGAGGTAGAGTGTTTACTTAGCTTAGTATATAAGGTACAGCTGTTTTTTTTTTCTTAAACATTTTTATTGGCCAGACAAAGCAGTCCAATCAACCTGTTGACATGAATTCATAGGAGACGTAGATCTGTCTGCCGGCACATTAGTACTGAGCAGGAGGAAGAAAGCTTGTTGCTTGGAGAGAAAGTTTAAATCTCAAGTCTTTCCAAAGAATTAGTCAAGTTCGCCCTTGCATATCATGCCGTATATTGGAAAGATGTCATTAGTGAAATTAGTTGGAACTTCTTGCGAGAGGTCAGAAAAAGATTTTTAAACTGGGTAAGCTTTGGCGGAACAGAGACGACACCTGGGGCAAACCGACTTCTCTCCAGCGTGCAAAAGCGTCATACTCCAAACTTTGTGGAAGCATAGGGTTGCCGTGTACAGGAATATATAGGAAATATAGGGGGAAAGGCCCAAGGGCCACCGTATCTCCTACCAAACTGTGATCATGTCTCGTATCAGGAGATTCTGTTTACTATGGTGTACATCAGACAGATTACATGGTAATACCATATCAGACTTAGACATGTGCATTTCGTTTCGTTCCGAATCGAAATTCGGACGAATTTTTCATTATTCGGACATTCGGATGCATCCGAATTACCGAATTACAATACTAACGAATTTAACCGAATCCGAATTTTTTCGAATCTAAAAATATTTTTGACCCGACTTTGGGTCCATGTATCTCGGGGTTCCTTGGTGATAGAAACCCCAAATTTGGAGATGTTGTAGTGCTAGTTCTTCTGTGTTTGCATACCAAATTTGGGGTTTCTATCACTAAGTGACCCCGAGATACGTGGACCCAAAGTCGGGTCGCAAAATGTCAAGCACTTTACTGGAGCAGAGAATGACATTTTGCGACCCGATTTTGGGGCCACATATCTCGGGGCCACTTGTAGCTAGAAACCCCAAATTTGGTATGCAAACACAGTAGAACTAGCACTACAACATCTCCAAATTTTGGGTTTCTATCACCAAGTAACCCCAAAATACATGGACCCAAAGTCGGGTCGCAAAATATTTTCGAATCCGGTTGAAATAGTATCAACATGATTCGAAATTATTTCAACTGCATTTGAAACTATTTCAACCGGATTCGAAAATATTTTGTGACCCGAATTTGGGTCCATGTATCTCGGGGTTACTTGGTGATAGAAACCCCAAATTTGGGGTTACTGTTTTTCTAGTCTATTTTCTATTTTATTATAATCTTTTCTATCCAAAGTTAAAATTAATTAATTAATTAAAAAATTTGAATTCATACTATTCGAAATTCAAATTTATTCTATTCGAAATTCGAATTTCAGAAGATGGTTGTATATTCTTTCTATTTTATTCTTCTAAATTATATTTTTTTCTATTCTGTTCTAATCTTTTCTATTTGAATTATAAATTTTGGAAGATGGTTAGTTACTTACATCTGTCACATAAAAAAAAAGATGTGAAATGGCTGTCATGGATGTCGATCACAAGGCAAGTACATATGCTGTATGTCATTGTCCGAGTGCCACGCGACCGGCCACGAGTGCCACGTGACCAAGTTGTGGATTGTCCACTTGCCACGTCACCTGCCACAAGTTATGGGGTTCCTAGCACCAAGTGACCCCCAGATAGGGGCGATCTGTCAAGTGCTTTTCTGCAGCAGAGAATTAAATTTTGTGACCCGACTTTGAGGCCACGTATCTCGGGGCCACTTATAGCTAGAAATCCCAAAATATTTGGTATGTAAACACATTACAACTGGCACTACAATAACCCCAAATTTGGGGTTTCTATCACCAAGTAACCCCGTTGTAATGCTAGTTCTACTGTGTTTGCATACCAAATTTGGGGTTTCTAGCTATAAGTGGCCCCGAGATACGTGGCCCCAAAGTCGGGTCACAAAATGTCATTCTCTGCTGCAGAAAAGTACTTGAAATATCGCCCATATCTGGGAGTCACTTGGTGCCAGGAGCCCCATAACTTGTGGCAGGTGACGTGGCAAGTAGACAATCCACAACTAGGTCACGTGGCAGGTCACGTGGCACTCGTGGCCGTTCACGTGGCACTCGTGGCACCGTGGCCGGTGTCGTGGCACTCGTGGCCGGTGTCGTGGCACTCGTGGCCGGTGTCGTGGCACTCATGGCAGGTGTTGTGGTAAGTGGACAATGACATACAGCATATGTACTTGCCTTGCGATCGACATCCGTGACAGCCATTTCACATCTTTTTTTTATGTGACAGATGTATATAAGTAAGTAAATAACCTTCTTCCAAAATTTATAATTCAAATAGAAAAGATTAGAACAGAATAGAAAAAAAATATAATTTAGAAGAATAAAATAGAAAGAATATACAACCATCTTCTGTAATTCGAATTTCGAATAGAATAAATTTGAATTTCGAATAGTATGAATTCAAATTTTTTAATTAATTAATTAATTTTAACTTTGGATAGAAAAGATTATAATAAAATAGAAAATAGACTAGAAAAACAATAACCCCAAATTTGGGGTTTCTATCACCAAGTAACCCCGAGATACATGGACCCAAATTCAGGTCACAAAATATTTTCGAATCCGGTTGAAATAGTTTCAAATGCAGTTGAAATAATTTCGAATCATGTTGATACTATTTCAACCGGATTCGAAAATATTTTGCGACCCGACTTTGGGTCCATGTATTTTGGGGTTACTTGGTGATAGAAACCCAAAATTAGGAGATGTTGTAGTGCTAGTTCTTCCGTGTTTGCATACCAAATTTGGGGTTTCTATCACTAAGTGACCCCGAGATACGTGGACCCAAAGTCGGGTCGCAAAATGTCAAGCACTTTACTGGAGCAGAGAATGACATTTTGCGACCCGATTTTGGGGCCACATATCTCGGGGTCACTTGTAGCTAGAAACCCCAAATTTGGTATGCAAACACAGTAGAACTAGCACTACAACATCTCCAAATTTTGGGTTTCTATCACCAAGTAACCCCAAAATACATGGACCCAAAGTCGGGTCGCAAAATATTTTCGAATCCGGTTGAAATAGTATCAACATGATTCGAAATTATTTCAACTGCATTTGAAACTATTTCAACCGGATTCGAAAATATTTTGTGACCCGAATTTGGGTCCATGTATCTCGGGGTTACTTGGTGATAGAAACCCCAAATTTGGGGTTATTGTTTTTTCTAGTCTATTTTCTATTTTATTATAATCTTTTCTATCCAAAGTTAAAATTAATTAATTAATTAAAAAATTTGAATTCATACTATTCGAAATTCAAATTTATTCTATTCGAAATTCGAATTTCAGAAGATGGTTGTATATTCTTTCTATTTTATTCTTCTAAATTATATTTTTTTTCTATTCTGTTCTAATCTTTTCTATTTGAATTATAAATTTTGGAAGAAGGTTATTTACTTACTTATATACATCTGTCACATAAAAAAAAAGATGTGAAATGGCTGTCACGGATGTCGATCGCAAGTCAAGTACATATGCTGTATGTCATTGTCCACTTACCACAACACCTGCCATGAGTGCCACGACACCGGCCACGAGTGCCACGACACCGGCCACGAGTGCCACGACACCGGCCACGAGTGCCACGTGACCTGCCACGAGTGCCACGTGAACGGCCACGAGTGCCACGTGACCTGCCACGTGACCTAGTTGTGGATTGTCTACTTGCCACGTCACCTGCCACAAGTTATGGGGCTCCTAGCACCAAGTGACCCCCAGATATGGGCGATATTTCAAGTACTTTTCTGCAGCAGAGAATGACATTTTGTGACCCGACTTTGGGGCCACGTATCTCGGGGCCACTTATAGCTAGAAACCCCAAATTTGGTATGCAAACACAGTAGAACTAGCATTACAACGGGGTTACTTGGTGATAGAAACCCCAAATTTGGGGTTATTGTAGTGCCAGTTGTAATGTGTTTACATACCAAATATTTTGGGATTTCTAGCTATAAGTG
Source organism: Rana muscosa (assembly GCA_029206835.1). NCBI lineage: Eukaryota > Metazoa > Chordata > Amphibia > Anura > Ranidae > Rana > Rana muscosa. Next base: position 190,550,100 of record CM055122.1, read on the forward strand.
GCCCCGAGATACGTGGCCTCAAAGTCGGGTCACAAAATTTAATTCTCTGCTGCAGAAAAGCACTTGACAGATCGCCCCTATCTGGGGGTCACTTGGTGCTAGGAACCCCATAACTTGTGGCAGGTGACGTGGCAAGTGGACAATCCACAACTTGGTCACGTGGCACTCGTGGCCGGTCACGTGGCACTCGGACAATGACATACAGCATATGTACTTGCCTTGTGATCGACATCCATGACAGCCATTTCACATCTTTTTTTTATGTGACAGATGTAAGTAACTAACCATCTTTCAAAATTTATAATTCAAATAGAAAAGATTAGAACAGAATAGAAAAAAAATATAATTTAATAGAATAAAATAGAAAGAATATGCAACCATCTTATGAAATTCGAATTTCGAATAGAATAAATTTGAATTTCGAATAGTAGGAATTAAAAAAAATGTAATTAATTAATTTTAACTTTGGATAGAATAGATTAGAATAGAAATAGAGAATACACTAGAAAAATAATAGAATAGAATAGAATATAGATACTATCTATTTCATGTTTAATTTTTTTTGCAGATTACTATTTTTTACATAAGGTCTCCTGCAGACTATTAGCATTTATTTTATTTTTTTTGCAGATCTCCTGCAGACTATTATTATCTATTTAGTTTTCTCACCAGGTCTCCTGCAGACTATTAGCATCTATTTATTTTTTAGCAGATCTCCTGTAGACTATTAACAGCCATTTCACTTTTTTTTTTTTTTGCAGATCTCCTGCAGACTGTTAGAATCAATTTCATTTTTTTTTTCAAAGTCGGGTCGCAAAATATTTTCGAATCCGCTTTAAATAGTATCAACATGATTCGAAATTATTTCAACCGCATTTAAAACTATTTCAACCGCATTTGAAACTATTTCAACCGGATTCAAAAATATTTTGCGACCCGACTTTGGGTCCACGTATCTCGGGGTTAGTTGGCGATAGAAACCCCAAATTTGGGGATGTTGTAGTGCTAGTTCTCCTGTGTTTGCATACCAAATTTGGGGTTTCTATCACTAAGTGACCCCGAGATACGTGGACCCAAAATCGGGTCGCAAAATGTCAAGCACTTTACTGGAGCAGAGAATGACATTTTGCGACCCGATTTTGGGGCCACATATCTCGGGGCCACTTGTAGCTAGAAACCCCAAATTTGGTATGCAAACACAGTAGAAATAGCACTACAAGATCTCCAAATTTTGGGTTTCTATCACCAAGTAACCCCAAAATACATGGACCCAAAATCGGGTCGCAAAATATTATCGAATCCGGTTGAAATAGTATCAACATGATTCAAAATTATTTCAACTGCATTTGAAACTATTTCAACCAGATTAGAAAATATTTTGTGACCCGAATTTGGGTCCATGTATCTCGGGGTTACTTGGTGATAGAAACCCCAAATTTGAGGTTATTGTTTTTCTAGTCTATTTTCTATTTTATTATAATCTTTTCTATCCAAAGTTAAAATTAATTAATTAAAAAAATTGAATTCATACTATTCGAAATTCAAATTTATTCTATTCGAAATTCGAATTTCAGAAGATGGTTGTATATTCTTTCTATTTTATTCTTCTAAATTATATTTTTTTTCTATTCTGTTCTAATCTTTTCTATTTGAATTATAAATTTTGGAAGAAGGTTATTTACTTACTTATATACATCTGTCACATAAAAAAAAAGATGTGAAATGGCTGTCACGGATGTCGATCGCAAGGCAAGTACATATGCTGTATGTCATTGTCCACTTGCCACAACACCTGCCACGAGTGCCACGTGACCGGCCACGAGTGCCACGTGACCGGCCACGAGTGCCACGTGACCGGCCACGAGTGTCACGTGACCTGCCACGTGACCTGCTACGAGTGCCACGTGAACGGCCACGAGTGTCACGTGACCTGCCACGTGACCAAGTTGTGGATTGTCCACTTGCCACGTCACCTGCCACAAGTTATGGGGTTCCTAGCACCAAGTGACCCCCAGATATGGGCGATATGTCAAGTACTTTTCTGCAGCAGAGAATGACATTTTGTGACCCGACTTTGGGGCCACGTATCTCGGGGCCACTTATAGCTAGAAACCCCAAATTTGGTATGCAAACACAGTAGAACTAGCATTACAACGGGGTTACTTGGTGATAGAAACCCCAAATTTGGGGTTATTGTAGTGCCAGTTGTAATGTGTTTGCATACCAAATATTTTGGGATTTCTAGCTATAAGTGGCCCCGAGATACGTGGCCTCAAAGTCGGGTCACAAAATTTAATTCTCTGCTGCAGAAAAGCACTTGTCAGATCGCCCATATCTGGGGGTCACTTGGTGCTAGGAACCCCATAACTTGTGGCAGGTGACAATCCACAACTTGGTCACGTGGCACTCGTGGCCGGTCACGTGGCACTCGGACAATGACATACAGCATATGTACTTGCCTTGCGATCGACATCCATGACAGCCATTTCACATCTTTTTTTTATGTGACAGATGTATATAAGTAACTAACCATCTTTCAAAATTTATAATTCAAATAGAAAAGATTAGAACAGAATAGAAAAAATATATAATTTAATAGAATAAAATAGAAAGAATATGCAACCATCTTATGAAATTCGAATTTCGAATAGAATACATTTTAATTTCGAACAGTAGGAATTAAAAAAAATGTAATTAATTAATTTTAACTTTGGATAGAATAGATTAGAATAGAAATAGAGAATACACTAGAAAAACAATAGAATATAATAGAATATAGATACTATCTATTTCATGTTTAATTTTTTTTGCAGATTACTATTTTTTACATAAGATCTCCTGCAGACTATTAGCATTTATTTTATTTTTTTAGCAGATCTCCTGTAGACTATTAACAGCCATTTCACTTCTTTTTTTTTTGCAGATCTCCTGCAGACTGTTAGAATCAATTTCATTTTTTTTTCAAAGTCGGGTCGCAAAATATTTTCGAATCTGCTTTAAATAGTATCAACATGATTCGAAATTATTTCAACCGCATTTAAAACTATTTCAACCGCATTTGAAACTATTTCAACCGGATTCAAAAATATTTTGCGACCCGACTTTGGGTCCACGTATCTCGGGGTTAGTTGGCGATAGAAACCCCAAATTTGGGGATGTTGTAGTGCTAGTTCTCCTGTGTTTGCATACCAATTTTGGGGTTTCTATCACTAAGTGACCCCGAGAAACGTGGACCCAAAATCGGGTCGCAAAATGTCAAACACTTTTCTGCAGCAGAGAATGACATTTTGCAACCCGAATTTTGGGCCACATATCTCGGGGCCACTTGTAGCTAGAAACCCCAAATTTGGTATGCAAACACAGTAGAACTAGCACTATAACATCTCCAAATTTGGGGTTTCTATTACTAAGTGACCCTGAGATACGTGGACCCAAAGTCGGGTCGCAAAATATTTTCGAATCCGGTTGAAATAGTTTCAAATGCGGTTGAAATAGTTTCAAATGCGGTTGAAATAATTTCGAATCATGTTGAAATAATTTCGAATCATGTTGAAATAATTTCGAATCCAGTAGAAATATTTTCGAATTCGGTTGAAATATTTTCGAATGCGACCGATTTTCGAATTCGGTCGAAAACAAAACGAAATCCGAAAACGAATTTAACAAATTTAACGAATCTAACTAAACGAAATTAATTAATTAACGAATTAAAACGAAACGAAACGAATTTTTTCCTTTTGCACATGTCTAATCAGACTCATAAATAAAGTTGGAGTATTGGGAACGACCCAAAAGCCAATCTACACCAAATGTTAACAGACAGAACAGATTATACAATCTAATGTTAGGGAGGCCAGCCCCCCTTCACTTCTCAGGAGTGTATTCTGTTTGACCACACAATGATGTGCAAAATAAATAATAAAAAAAGCACCTTTGCTCACACATGAATGGATGGTTGATATGAACCCAGCATCAATTTATTTTGCAAAGTAAACATTCACTTTTCTAAGTGCACACTCTCTGCACCTAACCCTATTGTGATGAATAATGCCCATTGGTGTTGTTTTATGAAAACTGAAGCAAGCGGGTCTAACCCCACGGACTTCTACACTACTCTACTCTCCTCTCCTCTCCTCTTCTATCTTTCTTTCACCACTATTTTTTCTTTATTATGTATATATTCGTTTCATTTTCCTTCCTTTTTATAAATATTTCATCGGGTATACATAAGAACATTGTTTGAATTTATATTCCATATCTCCATCATAACTTAAATCTTCTAGGCGTTATGAATTTATTGACAATAAGAATGTTTTAAGGAAACATATACTACTTGCAAACCTCTTAAAGGAACTAAAATATTGTTACATTGCATGTTTAGTTTGTTAAGCAACCTCCTTTAAAATTAACAAAAATCTAGCTTTTGGAAAATAAAGGAATTATTACGTTTGTTAAAATAAGCATAACCAAGATTGTATATATGATACCCTCTGTATGCCTTAATAAAATATTTTGACAAGGAAAACTGAAGCAAGCAACAAACATGGGTGTTGCCCGTACTTTTATAACTTTGCATACATTTGGGGTACCCGAAAAGTTCCTGAATAAGAAAAAAGTGTTTTTGAAGTTTATTGTTATTCTCTTCTCTGTAACAAGGAGATTAAACATATAATGTATGTTGATACAGGCAACACTTTTTTTTGTTGCAGTTGCACATGATGATGATAATATTACACAACTATGTAATCACTTCCCAAATGATGTACGTATATACTAGTAAATGTCCTCTGAAAGTGGCAGTGATGTCTGGATGACAGCTGCACCTGCAGCCATCATCAAGATATCATTCTGTACATCTGGCAATTTTTTTTCTTTTTTTTTTTCTTGTAAAAGTCATCCGGTGTTCTAAGTAATTTTCTACCAAACAAATGCTAATTTTTACACGTACAGTATGTAAGAAATGCCAGAAGCAGCGGTTGGTTAATGTTAGCTCATACTTATTTTTTTAGAAATTTGAAACCCTAGTTGGAGAAAGAGGAGCCCAGCTTAGTGGCGGCCAGAAGCAAAGAATAGCTATAGCTAGAGCCTTGGTCCGAAATCCTAAAATACTCTTACTGGATGAGGCTACTTCAGCTCTGGATACGGAGAGTGAATCGGTTGTACAAGCTGCCCTAGACAAGGTAGAGTTTTCCAACTGTGTCACTGTGATCTTCTACGGAGTCACACCCATATTTTTTTACAGTCAATAAATGTGATTATCTCTTTCAGGCCAGTGAGGGTCGTACCACAATTGTCATTGCTCATCGTTTGAGCACTGTGTGGGAGGCAGATCTCATTGTTGTGTTGGAGAATGGTGCTTTGGCTGAAAAGGGAACTCATTCTGAATTAATGGAGAATAAAGGAATATATCGTTCCCTCGTAACAGCTCAGGTACTATGAATTATTAGCATAAGAACCCTGCGCGGAGGAAATGGTGGGCATTACCTTCTTTCCAATGTAGTTGTAATTTCTCCACTTCTGTAATTATTTTTCAGGCCATACAGACAACAGTAGAAAGTGAAACAGGACAGGGGACACTGGAGAAGCCATCTTTAGTACAGAGGATAAACTCCAATATGTCAACTGGAAAATTCTCCATGTCTGAAAATTGTGAGGACGTTGAATTTTCAGAGGATAAAGAGGAGGTAATATGAGTTTCTTTTACATAGAAATTTAAAGTGATTGTTTGTAAATAACAAACATGTCATACTTACCTGTTCGGTGCAATGGTCTTGCACAGAGCAGCCCCGATCATCCTCCTCTGTGGTCCCCCACACTCCTGGCTCGCTCCTAAGCTGGCTGTGTGCATCCACAGACACACAGAGCACAGCTCAGCCCTACCCCCTGATCCCTCCTCACTGGCTGTGAATTTACAGAAGTGGAAGCCCAGAGCGTTGACCACCCCCCTCCCCCCATGCTTTTGTCTTACACCCCCTTGCACTATTACATTAGCCCAGAAAATTTAGCATTTTTAATTTGACAGATTTTGCCCAGTGATGTAAATGGGATTCAGCATCCAAACTTCTTTAAAGTTCACTGATCCCCTGGACAGTTTGGCTCATCACTTTTCCTAGATACCATTACATTCTAGGAAATGAAGGTCAGAAATCATGACTGCAGTGTTTTTATCCCCCTCCAGAGTTTCCTGTTGGAGCAAGCTTCCTCCCAGCTGTGCAGTCTCCAAAGCCACTTCTCTTTAATGGACCTTCAGTCGCATACATGGCGACATCACCACATACAATTCAGGACAAGCAGTCCTGCACTGTAAATGAGAATGCTGAGGGCCCACCCAACCCAGAGCCTGGGAGAAAATAGGAGAGAGCCGGCTGCTGGGGAAATAAAACTGCTTTTAATTTTCCTCTAGACAAAAATGAGCATTTGAACCTTGCAGTCCACGAGAGCCCCACTGCAAGGATAAATATGGATTTTATCTGGAGTTCAGCTTTAAACTTGAATAGAAACATCTTCAGATAGCAATCATTATTTACTTTACTCATTCATACAGAGCTGACATAATTCTACTGAATGTGTAGAGCAGGGTTCAGGGATGGACTGGCCATAGGGACTACCGGGAGTTTCCCAGTGGGCCGATGGCTCAGTGGGCCGTTTAAAATAAAAAAATTAAACATTTTTTTTTTTTTGTGGCCCGTTATTTTATGCAGTTCGGCGGCAGCGGGAGCGTGGCAGCAAACAGCAGCCCTCACAAAAAAAAGAAAAAAAAAATTTGTGGCCCGTTTTTTTATGCAGTTCGGCGGCAGTGGGAGCGTGGCAGCAAACAACGGCGGGGATTCGGGGAAGGTGGCCATCGAGGAGGGCAGTTGGATGTAAAATTCCGAGGGAGAAGAGCTCCACCCCCTCCCTGAGCACCAAAGAGGTGGACAGTAGCGAGCGCGGAAACCCCGGCGCTCCCAGAACCTCGATTCCTCCACCTCCTCTCTGCTCTAGGAACCATGCGGCCTGGGCCGGAGGGCAGGCTGACTGGGAGCCCGGAGGAAGAGAACATGCACCGCTGTAAGGAGCAGAGCAGCGTGAGCACCCCCTGGATCAAGAGGGAGACTCGGCGCTGCCACTGATAGCCATCGGGTACCTGGCATCCTACACAAACATGCCAGAACACTGAGACAGCGAGGAGGTGAGCAGAGGAGGGACTGCAGAAAGGGACAGTGCTATGTGGTCTGTCTCAGCCCTCCCCTCTGTCTCTCTGCCCCCTCTGTCTCTCAGTCCCCCCTCTTTCAGCCCCCTCCTCTGTCTCTCAGCCCCCCCACTGTCTCTCAGACCCCTCCTCTGTCTCTCAGACCCCCCCTCTGTCTCTCAGACCCCCCTCTGTCTCTCAGAACCCCCCTCTGTCTCTCAGCTCTCCTCCTCTGTCTCTCAGCTCTCCTCCTCTGTCTCTCAGCTCTCCTCCTCTGTCTCTCAGCTCTCCTCCTCTGTCTCTCAGCTCTCCCCCTCTGTCTCTCAGCTCCCCCTCTGTCTCTCAGATCCTCCCACTGTCTCTCAGCCCCCTCCTCTATCTCTCAGCTCTCCCCCTCTGTCTCTCAGCTCTCCCCCTCTGTCTCTCAGTCCCCCCTCTGTCTCTCAGCTCTTCCTCTGTCTCTCAGCTCCCCCCTCTGTCTCTCAGACCCCCTGTCTCTTAGTCCTCCCTCTGTCTCTCAGTTCCCGTGTCTCTCAGTCCCCCCTCTTTTAGCCCCTCCTCTGTCTCTCAGCTCCCCTCTATCTCTCAGACCCCCCTCTGTCTCCCAGCTCTCCTCCTATGTCTCTCAGCTCTCCTCCTCTGTCTCTCAGCTCTCCCCCTCTGTCTCTCAGCTCTCCCCCTCTGTCTCTCAGCTCTCCCCCTCTGTCTCTTAGACCCCCATCTGTCTGTCTCTCAGTCCCCTCCACTGTCTCTCAGACCCCTCCACTGTCTCTCAGCCCCCCCTCTGTCTCTCAGCCCCCCTCTGTCTCTCAGCCCCCTCTGTCTCTCAGCTCCCCCTGTCTCTCAGCTCCCCCTGTCTCTCAGCTCCCCCTGTCTCTCAGCTCCCCCTGTCTCTCAGCTCCCCCTCTGTCTCTCAGAAACCCCTCTGTCTCTCAGACCCCCCTCTGTCTCTCAGTCCCCCCCTCTGTCTCTCAGTTTCCGTGTCTCTCAGTCCCCCCCTCTTTTATCCCCTCCTCTCTCTCTCAGCTCCCCTCTGTCTCTCAGACCCCCCCTCCGTCTCTCAGACCCCTCCTCTGTCTCTCAGACCCCTCCTCTGTCTCTCAGACCCCTCCTCTGTCTCTCAGACCCCCTCCTCTGTCTCTCAGACCCCTCCTCTGTCTCTCAGCTCTCCTCCTCTGTCTCTCTGCTCCCCCTGTCTCTCAGATGCCTACATTGTCTCTCAGATCCCTCCACTGTCTCTCAGACCCCTCCACTGTCTCTCATCTCCCCTCCACTGTCTCTCATCTCCCCTCCACTGTCTCTCATCTCCCCTCCACTGTCTCTCAGCTCCCCTCCACTGTCTCTCAGCTCCCCCCTCTGTCTCTCAGCTCCGCCCTCTGTCTCTCAGCTTCCCCCTCTGTCTCTCAGACCCCCCTCTGTCTCCCAGCTCTCCTCCTCTGTCTCTCAGCTCTCCTCCTCTGTCTCTCAGCTCTCCCCCTCTGTCTCTCAGCTCTCCCCCTCTGTCTCTCAGCTCCCCCCTCTGTCTCTTAGACCCCCCTATGTCTGTCTCTCAGTCCCCTCCACTGTCTCTCAGACCCCTCCTCTGTCTCTCAGCTCTCCTCCTCTGTCTCTCTGCTCCCCCTGTCTCTCAGATGCCTCCACTGTCTCTCAGACCCCTCCACTGTCTCTCAGACCCCTCCACTGTCTCTCAGACCCCTCCACTGTCTCTCATCTCCCCTCCACTGTCTCTCATCTCCCCTCCACTGTCTCTCATCTCCCCTCCACTGTCTCTCAGCTCCCCTCCACTGTCTCTCAGCTTCCCCCTCTGTCTCTCAGCTTCCCCCTCTGTCTCTCAGCTTCCCCCTCTGTCTCTCAGCTTCCCCCTCTGTCTCTCAGCTGTCTCTCAGCTCCCCCTCTGTCTTTCAGCTCCTCCTCTGTCTCTCAGCTCCCTCCCATTGTCTCTCAGCTCCCTCCCATTGTCTCTCAGCTCCCTCCCATTGTCTCTTAGCTCCCTCCCATTGTCTCTCAGCTTCCCCCTCTGTCTCTCAGACCCCTCCTCTGTCTCTCAGACCCCCCTCTGTCTCTCAGTCCCCCCCTCTGTTTTTCAGTTCCCATGTCTCTCAGTCCCCCCTCTTTTATCCCCTCCTCTCTCTCTCAGCTCCCCTCTGTCTCTCAGACCCCCCTCTGTCTCTCAGGTCTCCTCCTCTGTCCCTCAGCTCCCCCCTGTCTCTCAGACCCCTCCACTGTCTCTCAGACCCCTCCACTGTCTCTCAGACCCCTCCACTGTCTCTCAGACCCCTCCACTGTCTCTCAGACCCCTCCACTGTCTCTCAGCTCCACTCCACTGTCTCTCAGCTCCACTCCACTGTCTCTCAGCTCCCCCCTCTGTCTCTCAGCTCCCCCCTCTGTCTCTCAGCTCCCCCCTCTGTCTCTCAGCTTCCCCCTCTGTCTCTCAGTTCCCTCCTATTGTCTCTCAGCTCCCCCTGTCTTTCAGCTCCTCCTCTGTCTCTCGGCTCCCTCCTATTGTCTCTCAGCTCCCTCCCATTGTCTCTCAGTTCCCTCCCATTGTCTCTTAGCTTCTCCCTCTGTCTCAAAGACCCCTCCTCTGTCTCTCAGACCCCTCCTCTGTCTCTCAGCCCCCTCCTCTGTCTCTCAGCCCCCTCCTCTGTCTCTCAGCCATTCATTTCAATGGGCAGGAGCGGTGTGTACACCGCTCCTCCACCGCCCCAAAGATGCTGCTTGGAGGACTTTCACACTGGGACTGCAGCGGAGGCATTTTTCAGGGGCTTTACAGGCGCTATTTTTAGCCCAAAAGCGCCTGAAAAACGCCTCAGTGTGTAAGGGGTCCTACACTCACCCCCTCTCTTTTACACTCACTCCCTTTCTCTTACACTCACCCCCCTCTCTCACCCACCCCCTCTCATCCCCTTTCCCTCAACCCTCCCTCTCTCTCTATCTCTCTCATTCCCCTCTCACTCACCCTCTCATGATATACAATAATGGATGTAGGGGGCTTTTAGTGGGCGTGATTTTTTGGGGGGGTGGGGGGCAGCATTTTATTGAATTAAAGTAAGCTGGTCTGGATGAAGTCCAGGGCCAAATTTTGGTCCCAGTCCAGCCCTGGCAGGGTTCCTCAACTGGGGTTCCTCCAGAGGTTGCTAGGAGTTCCCTTGAGAAATTAGCTGCCTTTTAGATATGTTCCCACTGACACCATTGATTTTTTTAGCAATTTTAAGGGGGACTTCTTCCCAATAACCTCAAGTGTAAGGAGCATTCTTCCCACTAACCATCACACTAATGTATCATGAGTTGTAGATATAGTAATTTTTAGCAGGGGTTCCCTGACACCAGAAAGTTATTTCAAGGGTTTCTCTGTGTTGAAAAGGTTGAAAAAGCTGGTATAGAGTATATATCTAATTACATCAGTCCCTGTTGATTGATAGAGCCTTCAGGCTTCCTTTTCTGCTGCACATATTCATGCATACAGACTAAATTTTGGGATGATTTTTTAACTTACCTTTTTTTATGAAAAAATAAATAAAATAACATGCACTGCATACCTTGGTGGTAATCCAACCTGGGTCCCCAACCAGTGGAGGCTGGTGGGTTTTTCTTTTGGTGGGGCGGCAAACAGCCATCACCCCCCCCCCCCGGGGCGGCTGGCAGCACAGCATGGCACTACCACCCCCCCCCCAAATCAGGGCGGCCGGTATTCCGGCACCTACCCGATCTAGGTGACGTGCTGCGATGTCCTCCAGAATGGTCCGCCCACCGTGTGTGCGGCGGGGTGCGGACAGCAGCTCCGGTGTCTGCTCCTACAGCAGCTTCCTCCCCCGTGTGTCTCCTCTTTCTTGCGCGTAAGCGCTAGGCATCCAATAGGATCGCCTTACACTTTGGCCAATCGGGAAACAAGTCTCACGATCTGCCTCCTGAATGGCGGGGAGGAACTTTAGTGTGAAAATAGCAAAAATGTATTTGCTATCATCACACAACTGGGTGGCCTCTGGCTCTAATCACATGCTTCAAAAAAACACCCACCTCGCATTGGAATCCATAATCCGGGGCCCTGATATGTAGATCAGGGGGCCAGATGCATGGATGGAGGGGGGTATCACTCATGAGTAGTGATGAGCCGAACACCCCCGGGTTCGGTTCGCACCAGAACCCGCGAACGGACCGAAAGTTCGCACGAACATTAGAACCCTATTAAATACAATGGATGCGAACGTTCGGATTCTAAAGTGCTAATTATAACGACTATTATCCATGTTATTGTCCGAAACAGAGTTTGGGAACCCGGCTTCTGCACCAGGGGACATGTATCAATGCAAAAAGAAGTTTTAAAAATGGACGTTTTCCGGGAGCAGTCATTTTAATGATGCATAAAGTGAAAAAAAAAAGTCAAATATTCCTTTAAATATTGTACCTGGGGGGTGTCTAAAGTATGCCTGTGAAGTGCCACGTGTTTCCCGTGTTTAGAACTGTCCCTGCACAAAATAACATTTCTAAAGGGAAAAAAGTCATTTAAAACTGCTTGCGGCTTTAATGCAATGTCTGGTCCTGGTAATATGGATGAAAATCTTTAGGAAAAATGGCATAGCTACCCCATCAACCCCCCCCCCTACCCCAACCCATTACCAGCCCCTTTGGGTCTTGTATGGATATTAAGGGTAACCCCGCACACAAAATAAAAAAGGACCTATATACTCTAAACAGCCGTATACAGGCGGTGCATACAAGACAGGGACTGTAGGTTTGTTCTTATGTAGAATCTGTTTATAATTTTGAACAGCTGCATTGTTTAAGTGGAGCTCCATGGCAAATTCCTTTTTTTTAGCTTTTTGTAAAACATAGGGAACGGTTATCACCCCGTCACATTTTTTTTGCTGTCTGTGCCCCTGTTCAGAACATTTCACCTCACTTTGCGTCCCAATGACAACTGTTTTTGAAATGTGGTGTTTTTATTGAAACAAGGATTGGTGATAAAGCATCAGTAGAGAGGAGACACCTTTCTCCCATATTAATTCTTACAGGAGAGAATTTTCCTTCCAAGGGGTAGATTTCCTCTCACTTCCTGTTGTCTTCTTCCGTTTGCAAGTAGTAGTAGTTTGTAAGTTGGATGTTTGAAAGTAGGGACCTTCCGTATATACTCTGCAGAAATTGGCCCCTTAGGTGTTGGTGTTGGCACAACACTGAAAGCACTCAGTTATTCTTGGTGGGTGCTGGAACGCCCTGCTGTCAAGTATAATATCAGGAATTGTAATAACATATAATTGTTGATCAGTGGTAGTAAAAATTGGGCCTTTGATGGTGGTGCTGGTGCCACAACACTGTAAGGCCTGACAGTTACTCTTGGTGGGCGCAGCAATGGTCCCTGCTGTGAATTATTAGATCAATAATTATAATTGCATGCCCTTGTTGAACAGGGGCTGAAAAATTGGGCCTTTGGTGGTGGTGGTGATGGTGGTGCTGGTGCCACAACACTGTAAGGCCTGACAGTTACTCTTGGTGGGCGCAGCAATGGTCCCTGCTGTGAATTATTAGATCAATAATTATAATTGCATGCCCCTGTTGAACAGGGGCTGAAAAATTGGGCCTTTGGTGGTGGTGGTGGTGGTGATGGTGGTGCTGGTGCCACAACACTGTAAGGCCTGACAGTTACTCTTGGTGGGCGCAGCAATGGGCCCTGCTGTGAATTATTAGATCAATAATTATAATTGCATGCCCCTGTTGAACAGGGGCTGAAAAATTGGGCCTTTGGTGGTGGTGGTGGTGGTGATGGTGGTGCTGGTGCCACAACACTGTAAGGCCTGACAGTTACTCTTGGTGGGCGCAGCAATGGGCCCTGCTGTGAATTATTAGATCAATAATTATAATTGCATGCCCCTGTTGAACAGGGGCTGAAAAATTGGGCCTTAGGCACTGGTGGCACAACACTGCAACCCCTCACAGATACTGTACTTGGAGCACAGCAATGAGGCCTGTTGCAAAGTATTGCATCAAAAATTTTAATTACACGCCCCTGTTAAACATGGGCTGAAAAATTGGGCCTTAGCCACTGGTGGCGTCACCCATAAACCAAAATGATCTTCCAGGCTATCATCGTTAATCGTATCATTGAGGAGGAGGAGGAGGATAGCCAGTCAACATAACAGCACAGGCACTCAGCATCAGCATCAGTCTTGAAGGGATGTGACATTTTAAAATCAATTAGTCTGTTATATCAGCATCTGGTGTGTGGTAGCTGGTGGTGATCCAAGACTGGTTCATCTTGATGAAAGTCAGTCGATCAACCGAGTCGGTGGACAGGCGCACCCTGTGATCCGTGACAAATCCTCCAGCAGCACTGAATGTGCGTTCTGAAAGAACGCTGGATGCAGGACAGGCCAGTAGCTCAATTGCATATTGTGCAAGCTCTGGCCAGTGATCCATCCTCAAGACCCAGTAAGCCAGAGGATTTTCGGTGGGGAAGGTGTCCAAGTCTGACCTTGCCCCTTGGTATTCCTGGACCATGTATATCAGACGCTGGCGATGGTTGCTGGAACCGATCATACTTTGGGGCTGCGGACTAAAGAATTGTCTGAACGCATCGGTCAGACGGCCACCTTCCCCACCGCTCCTTCTTTGACTGCCCGAAGCCTCAGCAACTCGTTGTCCAGGACCAGGAGTTTGTAACCTCCCAGTCTCTGGGAACGCGTTGCACAGACCTTTCTGCAAGGCCTCCCGGAGTTGTCTCATCCTCTGCTCCCTCTGCGACGGTACGATAAGGTCCGCAACCTTACCCTTGTACCGTGGATCAAGGAGAGTGGCCAGCCAGTAATGGTCCCTCTCCTTGATCCGAAGAATACGAGGATCCTTCCGCAGACTTTGCAGGATCAGGGAGGCCATGCAGCGTAGGTTAGCTGAGGCATTCAGTCCGGAGTCTGGGTAAAGGGGGCCTTGAGAGGCAAGGAAGTCCTCCTCTTCCTGCCTCTGTTCTGCCTCAAGTGCCCTGTCCATTATTCCACGCAGCGTGTGCTCCAACAGGTGGATAAGAGGTACAGTGTCACTGATGCATGCACTGTCACTGCTCACCATCCTCGTGGCCTCCTCAAATGGTGCCAGGACAGTGCATGCATCCCTGATCATGCCCCACTGGCGTGGTGAAAAAAACCCAAGCTCCCCTGACCCTGTCCTGGTGCCGTAGTCACACAGGTACTCATTGATGGCCCTCTGCTGCGTGTGCAGCCGCTGCAGCATGGCCAACGTTGAGTTCCACCTGATGGGCATGTCACATATAAGGCGGTTCTTGGGCAGGTTCAACTCCTTTTGAAGCTCAGCCAGGCGAGCACTGGCATTATAAGATCTGCGGAAATGCACACAGACTTTCCTGGCCTGCCTCAGGACATCCTGTAAGCCCGGGTACCTGCCCAAGAACCGCTGCACCACCAGGTTAAGGACGTGAGCCATACAGGGCACATGGGTCAGTTGTCCCTGTCAGAGGGCGGAGAGGAGGTTGGTGCCATTGTCGCAAACCACCATTCCTGGCTTAAGCTGGCGTGGCGTCAACCACCTCTCGGCCTGCCCCTGCAGAGCAGACAGGACCTCTGCCCCAGTGTGGCTCCTGTCCCCCAAACACACCAGCGCAAGCACGGCATGGCATCTTTTTGCCTGCGTACTTGCGTAGCCCCTTGAACGCCTACGGAGCACCGCTGGTTCCGAGGACAAACCACAGGAAGAGGCCATGGAGGAAGAAGAAGAGGAGGGGGTGGAGGAGAGAGGTGTGTCACAACTAGTAGTAGCATTTTGGAGGCGTGGCGGTGGAACAACCTCCAACACTACTGCACCTTGTTCTGCATCCTTCCCAGCTGCCAAAAGAGTGACCCAATGGGCCGTGAAAGAAAGGTAACGTCCCTGTCCATGCCTGCTGGACCATGAGTCAGCGGTAATATGCACCTTACCGCTGACCGCCCTGTCCAGCGAGGCCAAGACATTGCCTTCCACATGCCTGTAGAGAGCTGGAATAGCCTTCCGTGCGAAAAAGTGTCGTTTGGGAACCTGCCACTGAGGAACCGCACATTGCACAAACTCACGGAAGGGGGCCGAGTCTACCAACTGAAAAGGCAGCAGTTGAAGCGCTAGCAATTTAGCCAAGCTAGCATTCAACCGCTGGGCATGTGGATGGCTGGGAGTGAACTTCTTTCGACGGTCCAGCAGCTGGGGCAGGGAAATTTGCCTGCTAGAATCGGACGTTGGTGTACTGCTAGCAGAGTGCCCGCAAGTACTTGCCTGTGACACACCTAATTCTACACCTTCATTCCTCTCAGAGCAGGTTTCAGAGAGGAGTGAAGGTATAGTGGGGTTGGAGATCCCAGCTGATGCGGTGCAAGAAGAGGTCAGCTTTGTTCTTTGGTGTGGGTCTTTAAGGTAGGCTTGCCAACAAGCTGCATGGCAGGTCAACATATGTCTGATCAAGCATGTGGTGCCCAAGCGGCTGATGTTTTGGCCACGCGATATACGCTTGAGACATATGTTGCAAACAGCAGCTGTGCGATCTGATGCACTCGCCTCAAAAAAGGCCCACACCAAAGAACTTTTTGAATGACGGGCAGAGGCAGCGTCCCGGCACAGGCGGAGCTCTGCGGTGTGATTCCGTTGGTGTGCTGCCCATACGCTGGCCACTCAAGGGCATCCTGCCTCGTTGGAGATGTGCCTCCTCCTCATCCTCCTCCTCCTCCTCCTCTCTCCTATTAGGCACCCACGTGGAGTCAGTGACCTCATCATCCCCTCCCTCCTCATCACTGGAGCCAATCTGGCAGTATGCTGCAGCTGCTGGAACATGACTGCCAGATTGGTGTCCTTCTTGAGCATCCCCTCTCTCTGCTCTCACGCTGCTGCCTTCCTCTAGCTGGGTATCATCATCAGATCCTTCCAAACGCTGGGCATCCTCCTGGAGCATGTACCCAACACTGTGCTCAAACAGTTCGGGGGACTCCTCAGGAGGAGGGCATGGTGGGTCTAGGGAAGGATTGACTAATGAAGATAATGATACCAGAGAAGAGGACGCTTTGGCAGCTGTTTTGCCAGTACCCTGAGCCTGGGTGAGAGAGGATGAGGAGGATGAGGTGGGCTTGGTCATCCACTCTACCAAGTCTTCGGCATGATGTGGCTCAACATGTCCAGCTGCCGAAAACAAGGACAAGTGTGTCCCATGGCCATGTGCTGATGACAATGCACCGCGTACACGACCAGCACTGTTGCCCCCAGAAACAGAGCCTGCTTGCCCTCTTTTTTTGCCTCCTGACTGTCTGCCTCTCCTTGGTTGCCTTCCAGACATTTTAATGGATGGCCTGCAGGGAGATGGGAAAAACAGCAATAAGGGCTACCTTCAGGTGTATATTGTGCAGCAGGCTTAGCAACAATGACACTGACACTGTCCCCTGCCTATCCTTCTCTGTCCCTAAACACAAGGATTGAAAATATGGTTCAGCAAAATAGTTTTAGAACAGAATAGCACACTGACACTTTCCCTCACTGTCCTACTCTGTCCCTCCCTACAAACAAGATTTAGCACAGAATAGCACACTGATAATTTCTACGAGTGTCCTTCTCTGTCCCTAAACTCAAGGATTGAAAATATGGAACAGCAAAATTGGTTTAGAACAGAATAGCACACTGTCAGTTTCACTCACTGTACCTCTCTGTCCCTCAACTCAAGGATTGAAAATATGGAACAGCAAAATTGGTTTAGAACAGAATAGCACACTGTCAGTTTCACTCACTGTACCTCTCTGTCCCTCAACTCAAGGATTGAAAAAATGGTTCAGCAAAATAGTTTTAGAACAGAATAGCACACTGACACTTTCCCTCACTGTCCTACTCTGTCCCTCCCTACAAACAAGATTTAGCACAGAATAGCACACTGATAATTTCTATGAGTGTCCTTCTCTGTACCTAAACTCAAGGATTGAAAATATGGAACAGCAAAATTGGTTTAGAACAGAATAGCACACTGTCAGTTTCACTCACTGTACCTCTCTGTCCCTCAACTCAAGGATTGAAAATATGGTTCAGCAAAATAGTTTTAGAACAGAATAGCACACTGACACTTTCCCTCACTGTCCTACTCTGTCCCTACAAACAAGGATTAGCACAGAATAGCACACTGTCACTGACACTCTCCCTACCTATCCTTATTTGTTCCTAAACACAAGGAATCCAGGAATAGTAAAGGAAAAATAATGACACTGTCCCTGCCTATGCTTCTCTTTCCCTGCTCCGGAACACACTACACAAGGCCGCCGCGCTGGCGGCCTTTTATAGTGTGGGGCGTGTACTAAACCCCATCAGCAATAATTGGCCACAGGCATCCTGCCTGTGGCCAATCATTGCTCTCCTCGCTGCCGGCGCTGTGATTGGCCAAGCATGCGGGGTCACAGTGCATGCTTGGCCAATCACAGCGCCTGGATGACACTGCGATGGCGTAGTGCATTGTGGGCCGTTCGCGTCACTCGAATTTGGCGCGAACGGCCCAAATCGTTCGATCTTCGTCGAACGATCGAACAGCCGATGTTCGAGTCGAACGTATGTTCGACTCGAACACGAAGCTCATCCCTACTCATGAGCCCTCTATGCATGGGCTGCCACTGTCCCCAACACTGCCAGACTATAATTCTAACCATTAACTCTATGCATCTAGTTTTTTTTTGCTCTTTTCCTTTTTCTCCTAGAAAAAGCTTCCAAAGATTTCATTTTTCAGACTACTTAAACTGAATAAATCAGAGTGGCCTTATATCTTAATTGGAACCCTTGCAGCGGCCATAAATGGAGGGGCCCATCCAAGTTTCTGCTTTTTATTTGCCAAAGTCATAACGGTAAGTATTTTTTCATCAAAGTATATTAAAATGACTTGAACACTGCCTGCAGCCTCCATAAAAATGTCTGCAATAGCCTGGAGCCAGTGCCCTGAGATCTTCTTGTGTGAACAATGTTCAATCTGCTTACTAGCATCTGGCCTGCAGGGCCTCACACGAGAGACTGAGGACCTCAGTAGCTTCATATGGCTATATCATTTTCTATACTTTGTGAGCAGATTCTTCATGCATAGCTAAAGTACAAGCCCTGGAACATTATTTTAAATCACCCATATATACTTTGGTGGCCAGAGTTTGTTTTATCAGATGCTGTCAGGGTGGGGGAGAATACAATTGCCACTATGCTGCAGAGCTGAGACTGTAAGCAGCCCCTTGAAGATTTGGACCATTACATGATGAAATGACTAAGGTTCAGTGCAGGACTGCTGAAATCATGGGGCCCCGTAGAGCCTACCTGACAGGGCCCAGACCACCCCCCAAACACAGAAAATATCAAAGCGATCTTTTGCTAAAAATACACTAACATCATTATTAACTGACAGACACAACCTACAGGATAGTCTGATGAGAAGAAAAATACAGGAGTGAAGGACTGCAGAGAGACTAACCAGAGCACAACCAATGGGACTGAGAAAGGAGAAAGATCAGAGCATAGTTGCAGGGATTGATGGGGGGGGGGTAGCTGTGAGGAAAGTAAGTTGGGCAGGAATCTGGAGGGAGAAAGGGGAATGAGAAACAGAATTACAGAGGCAATGATAAGGTGAACCTGAAAAAGATGAGACTGAGCACAGCTAACAGCAGGCACCGAGCTGCATTGTGAGAGAATTTAGTGGCTGAAAATATAGCAGAAATGCAAAGTGACAGGGGGAGAGAGCTGCTTGTTAGCTGCCTGCCCCCCCCCCCCTATAGAACTAATGGGACCTGTGGTACCTCCTTATCAGCGGCCCTGGTTCAGTGTATTGAAAAGACTACAAGCCCAAAACTGAGGGAAAGACTGCTTATGGAACCAAATACACTTACTTTACTAAGATTTGGGTTGCCAGATGGAAATAACTTTCCAGGAAGTCAGTAAAATGCTATGCTCAGGTACAGAGGTTAAAGAAGCTCCTGTTCAAGCACAAAAACTCACTGACAGCTCACTAAATATACAATATTTTAACTGTGGGGGTATTCGCCATAAGGTAGGCATGAAGATGTGCCCTACACAAGGCAAACGCTGCAGGTGTGTAATAAACTGGTCAATGTTGCTAAATGTTGCTTTTCCTCCCCATGTACATCTGTTTATAGCGTAAAGCAGGAGGATCAGGAGCCTGATGACCTGCAGATTAATGCAGTGGATTGGATAGAGGCTAAAATATGCATTATAGACATAGAAATATTCTTTATCTGAAAAAAGGATACCCACAGGCCTTTACTAGACTATATCACATTCACCAATTTTCCCATAAACCTGTGCTTCGCCTTCAGAGATACGGCACCTGTGCAGGCCCTCTTAAGAGTTCGGGCCACAGTCAAGGAAGAGCTGAAAAAAACCCTGCAAAGGGATATTGTAGAACCTATTGACCCCTCCCCATGGTTTTCTAACCTAGCCAACAAGAAAGTGGGAAAATTTGGACTGTGTGTTGACCTTTGCCTGGTAGACAAAGCAATAATACTGGACTGTTAGCCATTGCCAACTACAGAGGATTTCATTTCCCAATGCAATGGGTCACAATTCTTCACTAAACTAGACTTCCATAAAGGCATTTTATAAATACCACATGCATTGCAGGCCAGGAACCTAAAAGCTTTCATTACAGATCTGGGAATTTTCCCCATTAAATGCTTGCCTTTTGGACCGTGCTCAGCCCTATAAGCGGTTTCCAAAAATTTATGTTCACTGTTTTTTCGAGAAATACCTGATGTAATAATTGACTTGGATGATATCCGTATCCATGCACCTTCTCTGGAGTCGTAAGCAAGTTTTTCAAAGATTGATGGAATACAACATCGCTCTAAACAAAGAAAAATGTTTTTTGACTATACATGATAAAGCAGGTCTTGCTTCATTTATGGGATTCACAAACTATTATTTATGGTTTGTAGTTGACTGTGCTGAATTCACTACGCTTTTTCGCACCTTACTCAAAATGGATGCAGAATGGCAGTAGAAACAAGTCTGCAGTCTGCACTAAGGTTGTACATAACTTAATACACTGTATAGTATCTGTGCCAACACTTGCCCTTTTTTTTAAGCAAATGCACCAACGTTTGTCTCTTGTGATGCTTCTGCTGTTTTAGGTGCAGGTTTATCACAAATTCATCAGAGAGAGCAAAATCCTGTTGCTTTTGCTTTTCAGGCTCTTTCCCAGCTGAGAAAAAATATTCTACAGGAGAACATTGGCCTGCATATAGGTATGCAGGTGGCATCACTTTTTCTATGGTAGAAGGTTTGCCCTAAGGACTGATCACCAAGCCCTAACTCCTTAGTGTCAGTGTCAGGGTGTGACCACCATTCGATCGTATGCATACATGGTCAGACAGGTTGTTTCAGTACAACTTCGACATTCGTTGTAGACCAGGAAAGTTAAATCAAGAAGCAGATAATTTGTCCCATGTTGTCCTTAATCCAGAAGAGGGACAGGAAGAACCAAGAAGAAGAGCAACCACTTGAGATATCCAATTCACCAGTCTTCATGGTTATACCATATGACTTGTTGACTGCATCTCGTAATAATCCAGTTATTCAAGAAATACTAACCTACTTACATTGCGAGTGGCCCTCTGCCTTACCATTCCGAACGGGCATTCAGTGCTGCTGGAGGTTTTGTTACTGATCATAGAACGCGTCTGTCCTCAGACTTGGTGGACCGTGTGACTTTTATCAAAATGAATCAGTCCTGGATTATCAGCAGCTATGAAGCCCCTGATGCTGATGTTGCTGATTAAGTGTTTTCGGGATGTGGAATCTCTGCAGGACTCCTAGGCTGCCTAGTGTTGTGGGTGTTGCTTTAATCTGGAAGAATGTTTTTCCTGTAGGTTTCATGGACACAATTAACACCCAAAGACCAATTTTTCCGCACCTGTTTGACAAGTGCATAGGATTACAATTTTTGACAGCAAGGCCAATTCTTGCTTTCATCAAGAGTACCTCTATAGGGTTACGGTGTAAAGGCGCCACCGACACCCAAAGAACAATCTTTCCTCACCCATTACAGAAGAAAAAATCCAAAGTCTGTGCTAGAGACACCAGAATTTATCCAACAAATCTCTAATCTTGTTCCCTGTGCACTACATTGTGACCTCATCATACAGACTGGCTCCCCAAGCCGTTGCTTAAAAAATAAATAATTTTTTGGGCTTTATAAATGCAATTATTGTTGCAGCTTATATACACAGTACAGATGTGCAACTTTAGAGGTAGACTAGGGGGTCCTCCCAGGCACTGTATTGAAAGGAATTTTTCATTTTTATACTTTCACTTTAAGCATCAATAAATCACTGCTCATTTAAAAACTAAGTTTTTTACAAACTTTTTTTCATTGATACATGTCCCCCAGGGCAGTACCCGGACTCCCATAACCACTGTATGCCCAATTACTTGCATACAAGCATTCAAAATGGGCACTTTTGATTTTTCACGTTCGGCTCCCATAAACTTCAATAGAGTTTGTTATTTGGTTCCGAACTTTCCCGATGTTCGAAAGTTCTGCTGCGAACCGAGCAGGGGGTCGTTCGGTCCATCCCTAATGCTCACCATACATTTATGTTTGTTATTGTTAGAGGGTTTTAGCAGTTAATAGTAATGGGCTTTTAATCTAAGTTATAAAGTATTGAAGACATTGGCTCAGAAATGGCAGCCTTAATTATTTTTTTCAGCATAGGTTTTTCTAAATTGCAATAATTTAGTAAACATGCCTTAATTGAGTATACAATTGGTAAGAAACAAAGTGCTTGGAAATTATTTTAGAATGATTGTATGAGTGAATTAATTGTGTAACTGTACTCTGTTTTGCAGTGGGTTATCTAATTTTGATTGACAAGTTCTATATTACTTATTTTACCTTTTACAGATATTTGAAATAAATGATGCTGTACTGATCCAGCATGAAATTAACATTTACTGCATCATATTTGCTATGATTGGTGTGGCATCCTTCTTTACATATTTTACACAGGTAAACATTTTTATCATCGGAAGCGAATGTGGTAAATGTGAGTGAATGTTTAGGATTAGTTGTGTGCAGTCTTAGTGGGGATTAAATTATATAGGATAGATGATTCTCAAATGGAAAGCAAGTAAAAAAAACTCCACACTTTCTCCAAGATGTGTACTTTTTCAGGATATGAGGTTGTAACATCACAATGACCCCACTTCTTCTTATGCCGCGTACACACGGCCGTTTTTCTCGTCGAAAAAAACGTCATTTTTCCCATTCAACGAGAAAAACGATAGTCTGTGGGCTTTCTGTCGTTTTTTTCGACGAGAAAAACGGCATTAAAAAGGACGAGAAAAATTAGAACATGTTCTAATTTTTCTCGTCGTTTTTTTCGACATGTTTTCCGCGGCAGTGTTTCCCATAGGGAAACACTGCCGCGGAGCCCACAGACGGTCGTTTTTCTCGTCAAGAGAAAAAATGACGTGAAAAACGACCGTGTGTGGGGAACAAGCTGTTCCCCCGTTTTAAATGACATTATTCACGGCGGTTTTTTAACCGCTGTGAATAATGATCATGTGTACGATGCATTACACAAAGTTAGACAGGATTGTTTATGTAACAGAAATAGGATTAGATGGTGTATGCTGTGTATAAGGGGGATTCACCTCCCTCTCACATTACTGAGGGTGTTGATCCCTCAGAAAAGGATAGGTTTTTAAACTTCAGAAATGTAAGTGGTAAAGATAAATAGACAACAGCTAAAATCTCAAGCTAACCTAGATTGTTATATTTACTAGGCTTGTGCAATTCGTTTCGTAACGAATCGAAATTCGTCCGAATTTAGCAACTTTCGGACATTCGGAAGCATTCGAATTTCCGAACAGAGCAATTACGAATAAAACCGAATCCGAAATAAATTATACCGCAAAATAGCGAATGCCCGAAGGTCTTCGGCATAATTCGTTATGAAAAAAGTTACAAATGTACGAATCCATTCGAAGCACAATAACACTCACTCTGCTCTCTGCTTCTCCCTCACCATGCTGAACTCCCTCTCAAAATGGTGTACAGGGGGCAGAGGCTATAGCCGCATGAAAAAACGAAAGTAAAATACGAGATTTCAAATCCATTCGAAGCACAATAACACTCACTCTGCTCTGCTCTCTGCTTCTCCCTCACCGTGCTGAACCCTCTCAAAATGGTGTACAGGGGCGGAGCCTATAGCCGCATGTAAAAAACAAAAGTAAAATACGAGATTTCGAATCGTTACAAATAACCGCTATGTATTTAGAAAAGTACAAATCCATTCGAAGCACATTAGGCATAATAGGCAGCGTCGTTGTGAGAGAGACACGGAAAATTACGAATCAACGAACCCAAAAAAAGTTACGAAAGTAGGAGTTGTGTCCAGAATCAACGAAAAACAACGTACTCTACCGAAAGTACGAATTATAAAGCAACAAAAAATTCAACGAAAAATGTCGCTTGCAAAAATACGAATGAGTCCGAACACGAAAAATCCCGTCTAGCAAAATTACGAATGATTACGAATCAACAGGACCGGAAAGAAACGAACCGAAACGGAACGAATTTTTCCGTTGTGCACAAGTCTAATATTTACTACTTACAGTATTATCAACCCAAGCTTAAAATTATATATAATAGCAGTGCCTGTCCCCAAAAATTCCAAAATGTTTGGCAACCATGGCTAATGCCGCGTACACACGATCTGAATTTCCGACAACAAATGTTCGATGTGAGCTTTTGGTCGGATATTCCAACCGTGTGTATGCTCCATCGGACATTTGCTGTCGGAAATTCCAACAACAAATGTTTGAGAGCTGGTTCTCAATTTTTCCGACAACAAAAGTTCTTGTCGGAAATTCCAATCGTCTGTATGCAATTCCGATGCACAAAAATCTTACGCATGCTCGGAATCATTGAACTTAATTTTTCTCGGCTCATCGTAGTGTTGTAGGTCACGTGTTTTTGACGTTCGGAATTTCAGACAACATTTGTGTGACCGTGTGTATGCAACACAAGTTTGAGCCAACATTCTGTCGGGAAAAAATCCACGGTTTTGTTGTCGGAAATTCCGATCGTGTGTACGCAGCATTTGTAAAGTGAGGGATCCCCAGCTGTCAGACTCTCCTCTTCCATCCTTAATTGTGGACAGCTAGAGGGCAGGACTACTCCCAATTCTGGAGGAATTCCTCTCCCGTAAGGTTGTTATTGCATTGCTTATTATTTCTTAATTGCCTGCATTATTCCTTTGACTAAATAGAGAAAGCTTTGGTATTGTAGTGTGTGTGTGAGTGACGTGTGCATGTGCTATGTTTTATTTCTTCTATTCTTGTAAATTTAACATAAAAATGTTATAATCAACACCTTTTAGACCCTGTTATATAGTGTGGTGACCTGCATTTTACAGCACAGGATGAAGGCAGGTCACTTTTTTTTCCTGTCCTGTTCACACTGGAATGCACCCGGTAAGTGTGGCGCAGTGAGCTGCCATAAAAGGCAGACATGCTGCGTTTTATTGCAACGTACAGGAAGGGATCGCATGTCACTGCTGTACAGTGACATGAATAAAGTGTCACTTTGTGCATTTCAAATAAAGTTGAAAAAAATAAATGAAATGCACATCAAACCGCCCCCTACCGCTGTCTGAGAGCAGCTCATATGGTGAGCTGCTTAACCACTGCAGTTTAGTGTGCAAACAGGCAAAAATTAAAGCTGACAATGGGAATGGAAGAAATGTTAGATGGAAGGGAGATAAGCTGAAGGTCAGGAGTGACTGGAACAGAATAAAATAAATTTTCTCCTATCAGTACCTATGATGTAAAAGTGGGAAGAGAGGGTATTTAGCAAAATTCAATGACTTCATCTTTCATATTATATTGTGTACATCTATCTGCATTTCCAGGGATTTATGTTTGGAAGATCGGGGGAAGTCCTCACTATGCGCCTGAGACAGATGGCATTCAAAGCAATGTTACGCCAGGTTAGTGCGGAAGTAATAGAAGCTTTACCCATGTAAACTATCTGTTTATATAGGTGATACTATACTTGTTTTCTTTCTCCCCAAAGGAAATATCCTGGTTCGATAACAAGAAAAATAATACAGGAGCTTTAACAACCCGACTTGCCACTGATGCTTCTCAGATACAAACTGTAAGATTGATATGTCTGCTTTTTAATTAATATTAATAATATAATCTTTGAGATGAACGCATTGCACCATTGATTGTCTTTTCATTGTTTATTTATTTATTTATTTTCTCAATCAAAGATTCATTGTTTAAACTTTAGTAGATATATAAGTATGTAGCGACCTCACCTCTCATTCCCTCCTTTTCTGTCAATGTCTATGGCTCTCGTCTAGGGGACCAGGGAGGAGAGTGTGACGCACCACCAACTCACGTCCTCCAGTGTGTAGAGGTGTGAGCTATAACCAATTACCTTCGGGCCTGTGCCCCTGTCCAGAGCAAAAACTTCCTTTGAGAATGACCTTTAACTCCCAGTAAGCCAAGTTCCACACCATTGAAAGTCCAACACTTATTTATTCTTTTCGAGCAATAAATAGTCCTTTAAGAGCAGACTGGTCAGACAACGAACAGACAAGGTGGTGAGGAAGGTCCAGGCACAAACATGAACTTATTACTCTCCTGTTTTGGTGTGCGCAAACAGGCTTGGTGCACGGTCGCTGCCACCGACCATGAGGGTGGTCGCTGCCACCTACAGGGTGAATAGGACTTGAGGTCTCTGCCACCGACCTGGGTTTTAGTTGGGTCGCTGCCACAGAACATGAGAACATGAACTACCTTCTTGAGATGCGGCCCCTGTCAGGGGAGTCATCCATCCGGACGGTCACCAGAGGCCTCCGCCGTCACCAGCCAATGCTGCGCTGGATCTCCAGGAAGGTCACTTCTCTGGTCCCCCTCGCCCAAGATTCGGGGGTCCAAAACCGGAGGACACCCTAGGAATCCTCCGTCCCTTGCGGGACCCAGTCGAAGGTACTGGGCCCCAGGCCTCCAGAGAGTACCTCACCCCAGACTAAAGGTGTCTGGGGTGGAATCGCAGCTCCATCCCCGGGCCGAGGGCGCCCGGAGACCACCAGCACTCACACCCAGGCTGAAGGTGCCTAAGCGTGGACCCCGAGCGGAAGATGTCTATATATATCTATATTGGTACCAATCCCCTGTATTTTCCTCCTGTGGCAACTGAATATCAGCCAGAGGAAAAGGAGGAGAAGCCTACTTTCAGCTGCTGCAGGGGGAAAATGTAGATCGATATCACTAAATTCCACCCCTGTCCAAGTTCTGGGGTCGGCAAGGAAGGATCACAGTTTACTTGTCACCTGCCCATCATCAACGGGTAGATTTCAATTGAGGGGTTGCCATGCCCAGGATTAGGGTGTGCCCAGGCACACCTGGCACACCCCTTGCGCACGCCTATGACTTTGTTTATATGTTTGACTCCAGTAGTATACACCTATTGGTGTGCAGGTATAGATTGTAAACAAACAAACAAAAAAAAATCTCAATCATTAGTAATCTTTGTTTTTCACATATTAAAGCGGTTGTATACCCAAATTTTAAACTTTTACCTACAGGTAAGCCTATAATAAGGCTTACCTGTAGGTAAAAAGAATATCTCCTAAACCTGTACGGTTTAGGAGATATTCCCCTCGCAATGAGCCGCTGAATGCAGTGGCGCACGCGCAGCGGGGATTCTCGGCTAAAGGCCGGCAGCCGCCGGACCTTGCCGATGCGCGGGAGTGACGACATCGCCGCTCCCGTCACTCACAGAGCTGGAGCGGCGATACCCGGAAGACACGCCGAGGCAAGATGACATCTCCCTCGGCGTGGACCAGGTAAGTTCCCGACGCCCCGTTCTAAGGTAAGTATTTCATAATGAGCTAGTATGCGGTGCATACTAGCTCATTATGCCTTTTGCCTTACAGGTATGAAAAAAAAAAAATACAGCAGCAGGTATACAACCGCTTTAATTATATATTTTTTTTAACATCTATAAGGATTGTACAGATTATTGTACTATAATATTGAAAATCCTATAATAATAAAAATTGGTATCTAATAAATAGCTAAAACATTCTATAATACATTTTGTAATTTTTTTATACTGTATGTATTGGTTTCAAAAAGGAAAAGGTAAATGGTAAAGCAATTAAACATTTACAGATCAGTAGGGACTAGGAGTTAAAGCGGTTGTATACCGCAAAACTTTTTTTTTTTTTTTTGGTTAACCTGCAAGGCAAAGGTATAATGAGCTAGTATGACTAGCATACTAGCTCATTATCAATCACTTACCTTAGATCGAAGCCCCCGCAGCGGTCCTCGGACGCGTCCTCCGTCGAATCCATGATACCCGGAGTGACTTCCGGGTATCGCCGCTCCGGCGCTGTGATTGGCCGGAGCGGCGATGACGTCACTCCCGCACATGCGCGGGGAACGGCACGATCCCCGCGCATGCGCGAACTACCGGCAGTGTACGGCAGGCTCCCATTCAAGAGCCGCCGCGCTCAGTGCGCCTGCGCCGTTATCTACGGCGCGCATGCGCCGTAGATAGCGGTACAGTTTTTTTTGCAAATATCTCCGAGACTGTGTAGGTCTCGGAGATATTACAAGCACCTACAGGTAAGCCTTAATGTAGGCTTACCTGTAGGTGCTTGTACAAAATTTGGGTATACAACCACTTTAAATTGAAGCACAAGACAGCATTCCCGTAGCCCAATCAATGTACAGTAGTGATTTGGTACAGTTGTGTAAGCTATTGGATTCAACTGTAAATATAAATTGTCTCTATAAGAGAGTAGACCATAAAATCATACCTCCTATGTTATAAGTTTGAAATACCTAAACAGTAGGTAGCAAAATGTGTAAGATTTATCATATTTTCTTTTTTTTCCTTCACAATATCAGATTTTCTATAACTATTTTATATATAACATACCAACATACTCATGATACTTGATTTAAGATTTTATATTTTAAATATGTATGCTATTGCTCATAACATTTTTTTTTCCTTAGGCAACTGGCTCCAGGCTTGGTTTGATTGCAGAAAACTTTGCATGCATGGTGCTCTGTATTGTAATTTCTCTAGTTTATGGCTGGGAGCTGGCCTTGCTCATTCTAGCATTTACACCTATCCTCATTGCTTCTGGATTTCTAGAGCTCAGTGCACTGGTTGGCTTTGCTAATCGAGATAAAAAACAGCTTCAGCAAGCTGGAAAGGTAAAGGTATATATGTTTTATTGTCATGCATAGGCAGCAAGCCTCAAATTTGATCACACATGTATTAAATTAGCCATGGTTCAGTGCAGTATTTGCTTTTACAGTTAAGGCCCCTTTCACACGGAGGGTCCGTTCAGGTCCGCCTGTCAGTTTTTTAGGCGGACCTGGACGGACGCTCCATGTAGCCCTATGGAGCCACGAATGTCAGCGGTGACATGTCCGCTGACATCCGCTCCGCCAAAGTGTGACGGAGGAAAACCCTATTTTTCCTTCCGTCGGCGGAGCGGATCGGATGAACACGGACAGACGGTCCGTGTTCATCCGATCTCCCCATAGGGGAGAGCGGCGCTCTGACAGGGCGGTCCCTGCACAGTGTGCGGGGACTGCCCAGTCATCCGCCGGCTCAGCGGGGATCAACTGAGCGATCCCCGCTGAGCAAGCGGAGCTTCACGTGGCGGATCATGACTGATCCGTCCCGTGTGAAAGAGCCCTTAGGATTCTAGTAATGCTGTCATTAAATCTACAGTCTTACAATTTTAGGTGAGCTAAAATAATAGCTGCTGAATAATAAAATATAGAGGGTAGCTTTCACCCAACTAAAAAGTGAAATGTGTATTTTAATTAAACCTGTCACAAACGTGGGCAGTTAAAACTAAGTATGTATATATATATATATATATATATATATATATATATATATATATAAAAAAAAACATTACGAAGGGTTTACATATCTACATCTATAGATGATTGCTACAGGTGAGTACTGGGAACCTTTGGCCTTGGGTGGCAAACACAACCTAGTGACCCTTTCATGGTAGGGACAGATTTCTGTGGAGTAAAGGACATGATTTATTGTGATACGCAATTTCACATCTTCTAGCATCAGCTTCCATTGAGGTTTTGGGCACTCAGTTAGATAATGTAGCGACACCTCAAGTATGAAAGGGGTTAAAGCCATTTAGGATATTCCCTTTCTGAACACCAAGGCAGCCACCAGACACTCCAGTCAGGCGAACAAGACCCATAAGAATAATTCTCCCCCAAATACGAACCAACGTATGAGGTTCAAGCAGGAATGACAATCTTTATTGAAAAGACCCAAGTTTTATACACAGTTAAAAGAGGAGGTGCATCATATTTCTCTGGAAATACACCTGTGACCAGACCTAATTAACATGCTAATTACCTAATCCTTTTAAGCAGCCTGGCTCAGAGACATTTAGGCTAGACATGCCGCCTTGTATCTCAGAAGACATAATCTACATTAACACACAGAACTCCCTCCCACAAAAGCAGACTTAATTACCAAAATCCACAATGAAAATACCCTTAGAAGCTATCCTAGATCCATTTGCATTACAACAGACAGGTAGCTGGGGGTGATGACATTAGCATCTTTCAGCTAACATGTTGAGTTCAGAATCAAACAAACAGTAAATAGTCCTTTACAGATATCCTGGGGAATATTGTGGATTAATATTACTGTCTCATTTTAAAGCAATCCAAAACATATTCTTAATGTCCAAGATATATTTTCTCTGTCACCCTATGCCCCTATTAAAGACACGGGGTGATTTAGACATAAGAGGTGCATGGGGAGCTGAAGCAAGGGTATCTCATACTTTCTAAGAGATTCTGGTTTCCATGGGCCCTCCTGTTACAGATTACATTTCAGATTTGCAAAGGTAGTCGGTAGAGAGTGTCAGAGTGTCATTTCATTTCAGTTAGATAGAGCAGGCAGGCGATTCAGGTAGCTGCAGTCAGTGTATTTAGTATATATATGCATCCTAGGAGTTGTATGTGTGTGTGTGTGTATATATATATATATATATATATATATATATACACTGTATTTATTGGCATATAACACTCACTTTTTTACCCTGAAAATAGAGGGTAAACTGTGCCTGTGTGTTATATGCAGGGGTGTGGAAAGTTTTTTTCCTGAAACTTCCCTCTTAAAGTTAGGGTGCGTGTTATATGCCTGTGTGTGTTATACGCCGATAAATACGGTATATATATATATATATATATATATATATATACACTGTGTTCAGTTTAGCTAGATCTCACTTCAGAGTATTCCTGTTATTCTCGCTGCAGTATATTATGTCAGTGTAGTGTATACTGGGCTCAGTGTGCACGTAAAGCTCACTGCAGACTATTGCTTTTCTATTACTGATAATACAAGCAGTTGATTGAGCTAACCTGCAGTTTCTTAAAGTGGTTGTAAACCCTGGTAATGTTTTTTTTTTTTTAATCCCACCTGCAAGACAAAGGCATAATGAGCTAGTATGACTAGCATACTAGCTCATTATGCATCACTTACCTTAGATCGGGTCCCCCAAAAGCCGTCCTCGTCTCCCTCTCCAGCCGCAGCCATCGCTGCGGCGATAGCCGGAATGTTACTTCCGGCTATCGCCGCTCCAGCCAATCACAGCGCCGCTCCGGCGCTGTGATTGGCCAGAGCGGCGAAGACGTGACTCCGCTCATGCGGCTAAGCGGGATTTGTGAATAGGATTAACCCTATCAATGCGCCGTTGTTTACTGCGCGCATGCGCCGTAGACAACGGTGCATTCTTTTTTGTAAAATATCTCCTAAACCGTGTAGGTTTAGGAGATATTTCTTGCACCTACAGGTAAGCCTTAATCTAGGCTTACCTGTAGGTGCAAGTTACATAAGTGGGTTTACAACTACTTTAAGTCAGTGTAGTGTATACTGGCCACAGTGTGCACGTAAAGCTCACTGCAGACTATTGCTTTTCTATTACTGATAATACAAGCAGTTGATTGAGCTAACCTGCAGTTTCTTAAGTCAGTGTAGTTTTACTGGGCTCAGTGTGCACGTAAAGCTCACTGCAGACTATTGCTTTTCTATTACTGATAATACAAGCAGTTGATTGAGCTAACCTGCAGTTTCTTAAGTCAGTGAAGTTTTACTGGGCTCAGTGTGCACGTAAAGCTCACTGCAGACTATTGCTTTTCTATTACTGATAATACAAGCAGTTGATTTAGCTAACCTGCAGTTTCTTAAGTCAGTGCAGTTTTACTGGGCTCAGTGTGCACGTAAAGCTCACTGCAGACTATTGCTTTTCTATTACTGATAATACAAGCAGTTGATTGAACTAACCTGCAGTTTCTTAAGTCAGTGTAGTGTATACTGGCCACAGTGTGCACGTAAAGCTCACTGCAGACTATTCCTTTTCTATTAGTGATAATACAAGCAGTTGATTGAGCTAACCTGAAGTTTCTTAAGTCAGTGTAGTGTATACTGGGCTCAGTGTGCACGTAAAGCTCACTGCAGACTATTGCTTTTCTATTACTGATAATACAAGCAGTTGATTGAGCTAACTTGCAGTTTCTTAAGTCAGTGTAGTGTATACTGGGCTCAGTGTGCACGTAAAGCTCACTGCAAACTATTGCTTTTCTATTACTGATAATACAAGCAGTTGATTGAGCTAACCTGCAGTTTCTTAAGTCAGTGTAATGTATACTGGGCTCAGTGTGCACGTAAAGCTCACTGCAGTCTATTGCTTTTCTATTACTGATAATACAGGCAGTTGATTGAGCTAACCTGCAGTATATTAAGTCAGTTTACTGTATACTGGCCACAGTGTGCAGCTAAAGCTGACTGCAGACAATTCCTTGTGTACCTACCTATTCCAATTAATCAAATAAAGTATGTCTGGAAGGCCAACAAGGAGAGGCAGACACACACAGGCCAATAAAAGAGGGCACGCAGTCTCTGTGCTGGTCGTGGACACGGTGTATCCTCATCAGCATGTGGCTGTGGGGCACGCTTGTCCTTTTTTTCGGCAGCTGGCCGCGTTGAGCCGCAACATGCTGAAGAGTTGGTAAAGTGGATGACCAAGCCATCCTCATCCTCTCTCACCCAGCCTCAGGGTACTTTGTCTGCCAAAGAGGCCTCTTCCCTCAGCTCAGTGGCATCAGTCACTCCTTCCCTAGCCCCACCATGTCCTCCTGAGGAGTCCCCCGAACTGTTTGACCACAGTGTTGGGTACATACTGCAGGAGGATGCACAGCGTTTTGAAGGCTCCAATGATGGTACCCAGCTTGAGGAAGGCAGTAACGTGAGTCCAGAGAGAGGGGGTGCCCAAGAAGGACAGCAAACTGGCAGTCATGTTCCCCCAGCTGCAGCATACTGCCAGGTTTGCTCCAGTGCTGAGGAGGGAGGGGATGATGAGGTCACTGACTCTACGTGGGTGCCTGATAGGAGAGAGGAGGAGGAGGCACATCTCCAACGAGGCAGGATGCCCTCCAGGGGCCAGCTTAAGGGCAGAACACCGACTGCATCACACCGCAGAGCTCCGCATGTGCAGGGCGCTGTTGTCTCTTTACTCCAAAAGTTCTTTGGTGTGGGCCTTTTTGAGACGTGTGCAGCAGATCGTACCTTTGCTATTTGCAACATATGTCTGAAGCGTATCTCGCGTGGCCAAAACAGCAGCCACTTGGGCACCACATGCTTGACCAGACATATGTCGATCTGCCATGCAGTCCGTTGGCATGCGTACATAAAAGACCCACACCAAAGAACAAAGCGGACCTCTCCTTGCTCCTCATCAGCTGGGATCCCCAACCCCACTATACCTTCAGTCTTCTCAGAAAACTGCACTGAGAGAAATGAAGGTGTAAAATTTGGTGCGTCACTGCCAAGTACTTGCGGGCAATCTGCTATCGGTACACCAACGTCAGATTGTACCAGGCAAACTTCCCTGCCCCAGCTGCTGCACCGCCAAAAGAAGTTCGCTCCCAGCCATCCACATGCCCAGCGGTTGAATGCTAGCTTGGCTAAATTGCTAGCACTTCAACTGCTGCCTTTTCTGTTGGTAGACTCTGCCCCCTTCCGTGAGTTTGTGGAATGTGCAGTTCCTCAGTGGCAGGTTCCCAAACGCCACTTTTTTTCACGGAAGGCATTTACAGCTCTCTAACGGCAATGTCTTGGCCTCGCTGGACAGGGCGGTCAGCGGTAAGGTGCATATTACCGCTGACTCATGGTCCAGCAGGCATGGACAGGGACGTTACCTATCTTTCACGGCGCATTGGGTGACTTTGCTGGCAGCTGGGAAGGATGCAGGACAGGGTGAAGTAGTGTTGGAGGTTGTTCCACCACCATGCCTCCAAAATGCTACTAGTGGTGATTCTGACACACCTCTCTCCTCCACCCCCTCCTCTTTTTCTTCCTCCATGGCCTCTTCCTGTGCTGATTTGTTCTCGGAACCAGCACTGCTCCATAGGCGTTCAAGGGGCTACTTGAGCTGGTGTGCTTGGGGGACAGGAGCCACACTGGGGCAGAGATTCTGTCAGCTCTGCAGAGGCAGGCTCAGAGGTGGTTGATGCCATGCCAGCTTAAGCCAGGAATGGTGGTTTGCGACAATGGCACCAACCTCCTCTCCGCCCTCCGACAGGGACAACTGACCCATGTGTAGGGTTGCCACCTTTTCTTCAAGCCAAACCCGAACACTTTAGCAGCGCATGGCAAAAAAATTTTTTGGTAGTACATTAAATGCATTGCCTCTGTACATGGCAATTTTTTATGTCTTATACACTATACATATAGTTTTGTGATTAAATAAAATTTCTGGAGGGTATGATGGGAGCAGAATGTAAAGGAGAGGAGTGCAGCGGGTATGATTGGGGCAGAATGTACTGGAGAAAAGTGCGGAGGGTATGATGGGGGCAGTATGTAAAGGAGAGGAGTGCGGAGGGTATGATGGGGGCAGTATGTAAAGGAGAGGAGTGCGGAGGGTATGATGGGGGCAGTATGTACGGTAGAGGAGTGCAGAGGGTATGATGGGGGCAGTATGTAAAGGAGAGGGGTGTGGAGGGTATGATGGGGGCAGTATGTATGGTAGAGGAGTGTGGAGGGTAATATGGGGGCAGTATGTACGGGAGAGGGGTGTGGAGGGTATGATGGGGGCAGTATGTACGGGAGAGGGGTGCAGAGGGTATGATGGGGGCAGTATGTAAAGGAGAGGAGTGCGGAGGGTATGATGGAGGCAGCATGTAAAGGAGAGGAGTGCGGAGGGGATGATGGAGGCAGTATGTACGGGAGAGAAGTGCGGAGGGTATGATGGGGAAAGTATGTACGGGAGAGGGGTGCGGAGGGGATGATGGGGGCAGTATGTATGGGAGAGAAGTGCGGAGGAGATGATGGGGGCAGTATGTACGGGAGAGAAGTGCAGAGGGGATGATGGGGGACGTATGTACGGGAGAGAAGTACGGAGGGGATGATGGGGGCAGTATGTATGGGAGAGTAGTAGGGAGGGGATGATGGGGGCAGTATGTACGGGAGAGGAGTGCGGAGGGGATGATGGGGGCAGTATGTACGGGAGAGTAGTAGGGAGGGGATGATGGGGGCAGTATGTACGGGAGAGTAGTAGGGAGGGAATGATGAGGGCAGTATGTAGGGGAGAGGAGTGCGAAGGGAATGATGGGGGCAGTATGTACGGGAGAGGGGTGCGGAGGAGATGATGGGGGCAGTATGTACGGGAGAGGGGTTCGGAGGGGATGATGGGGGCAGTATGTACGGGAAAGGGGTGCGGAGGGGATGATGGGGGCAGTATGTACGGGACAGGGGTGCGGAGGGGATGATGGGGGCAGTATGTACGGGAGAGGGGTGTGGAGGGTATGATGGGGCAGTATGTACGGGAGAGGGGTGCGGAGGGGATGATGGGGGCAGTATGTACGGGAGAGGGGTGCGGAGGGTATGATGGGGGCAGTATGTACGGGAGAGAAGTACGGAGGGGATGATGGGGGCAGTATGTACGGGAGAGGGGTGCAGAGGGGATGATGGGGGCAGTATGTACGGGAGAGGGGTGCAGAGGGTATGATGGGGGCAGTATGTACGGGAAAGGAGTGGAATGATGATTACAAACGACTCCTACTTGCAAACGGAAGGAGACAACAGGAAGTGAGAGGAAATCTACCCCTAGGAATGGAAATTCTCTACTATAAGAGAACCTTGTTTCACTAAAACCCCAAAATTTTCAAAATCCAGTTGTCATTGGGACAGAAAGTGAGATGAAATCTTCTGAACAGGTGCACAGACAGCAAAACAAATGTTACAGGGGTGATAACCCTTCCCTATGTTTTCCAAAAAGCTTAAAAATAGCATGTAAAGAAGAGGGGTGTGGAGGGTATGATGGGGGCAGTATGTACGGTAGAGGGTTGTGGAGGGTATATTGGGGGCAGTATGTACGGGAGAGGGGTGTGGAGGGTATTTATGGGTGCAGTATGTAAAGGAGAGGGGTTTGGAGGGGATGTGGGGGCAGTATGACTGGGAGAGGAGTGAGGAGGGTATGATGGGGGCAGTATGTAAAGGAGAGGGGTGTGGAGAGTATGATGGGGGCA
Organism: Rana muscosa; assembly: GCA_029206835.1. Classification (NCBI taxonomy): domain Eukaryota; kingdom Metazoa; phylum Chordata; class Amphibia; order Anura; family Ranidae; genus Rana; species Rana muscosa. The sequence continues at coordinate 190,585,876 of CM055122.1, forward strand.
GTATGTACGGGAGAGGGGTGTGGAGGGTATTTATGGGGGCAGTATGTAAAGGAGAGGAGTGTGGAGGGGATGATGGGGGCAGTATGTACAGGAGAGGGGTGCGGAGGGGATGATGGGGCAGTATGTACGGGAGAGAAGTACGAAGGGGATGATGGGGGCAGTATGTACGGGAGAGTAGTAGGGAGGGGATGATGGGGGCAGTATGTACGGGAGAGGAGTGCGGAGGGGATGATGGGGGCAGTATGTATGGAACAGAAGTGCGGAGGAGATGATGGGGGCAGTATGTACGGGAGAGAAGTGCGGAGGGGATGATGGGGGCAATATGTACGGGAGAGAAGTACGAAGGGGATGATGGGGGCAGTATGTACGGGAGAGTAGTAGGGAGGGGATGATGGGGGCAGTATGTACGGGAGAGGAGTGCGAAGGGGATGATGGGGGCAGTATGTACGGGAGAGGGGTGCGGAGGGGATGATGGGGGCAGTATGTATGGGACAGAAGTGCGGAGGAGATGATGGGGGCAGTATGTACGGGAGAGAAGTGCGGAGGGGATGATGGGGGCAGTATGTACGGGAGAGAAGTACGGAGGGGATAATGGGGGCAGTATGTACGGGAGAGTAGTAGGGAGGGGATGATGGGGGCAGTATGTACGGGAGAGGAGTGCGGAGGGGATGATGGGGGCAGTATGTATGGGAGAGTAGTAGGGAGGGGATGATGGGGGCAGTATGTACGGGAGAGGAGTGCGAAGGGGATAATGGGGGCAGTATGTACGGGAGAGGGGTGCGGAGGGGATGATGGGGGACGTATGTACGGGAGAGAAGTACGGAGGGGATGATGGGGGCAGTATGTATGGGAGAGTAGTAGGGAGGGGATGATGGGGGACGTATGTATGGGACAGAAGTATGGAGGGGATGATGGGGGCAGTATGTACGGGAGAGTAGTAGGGAGGGGATGATGGGGGCAGTATGTACGGGAGAGTAGTAGGGAGGGAATGATGGGGGCAGTATGTACGGGAGAGGAGTGCGAAGGGAATGATGGGGGCAGTATGTACGGGAGAGGGGTGCGGAGGGGATGATGGGGGCAGTATGTATGGGAGAGGGGTTCGGAGGGGATGATGGGGGCAGTATGTATGGGAAAGGGGTGCGGAGGGGATGATGGGGGCAGTATGTACGGGACAGGGGTGCGGAGGGGATGATGGGGGCAGTATGTACGGGAGAGGGGTGTGGAGGGTATGATGGGGCAGTATGTACGGGAGAGGGGTGCGGAGGGGATGATGGGGGCAGTATGTACGGGAGAGGGGTGCGGAGGGTATGATGAGGGCAGTATGTACGGGAGAGAAGTACGGAGGGGATGATGGGGGCAGTATGTACGGGAGAGGGGTGTGGAGGGGATGATGGGGGCAGTATGTACGGGAGAGGGGTGCGGAGGGTATGATGGGGGCAGTATGTACGGGAAAGGAGTGGGATGATGATTACAAACGACTCCTACTTGCAAACGGAAGGAGACAACAGGAAGTGAGAGGAAATCTACCCCTAGGAATGGAAATTCTCTCCTATAAGAGAACCTTGTTTCACTAAAAAACCCAAATTTTCAAAATCCAATTGTCATTGGGACAGAAAGTGAGATGAAATCTTCTGAACAGGTGCACAGACAGCAAAACAAATGTTACAGGGGTGATAACCCTTCCCTATGTTTTCCAAAAAGCTTAAAAATAGCATGTAAAGAAGAGGGGTGTGGAGGGTATGATGGGGGCAGTATGTACGGTAGAGGGTTGTGGAGGGTATATTGGGGGCAGTATGTACGGGAGAGGGGTGTGGAGGGTATTTATGGGGGCAGTATGTAAAGGAGAGGGGTGTGGAGGGGATGTGGGGGCAGTATGACTGGGAGAGGAGTGAGGAGGGTATGATGGGGGCAGTATGTAAAGGAGAGGGGTGTGGAGAGTATGATGGGGGCAGTATGTACGGGAGAGGGGTGTGGAGGGTATTTATGGGGGCAGTATGTAAAGGAGAGGAGTGTGGAGGGGATGATGGGGCAGTATGTACGGGAGAGAAGTGCGGAGGGGATGATGGGGGCAGTATGTACAGGAGAGGGGTGCGGAGGGGATGATGGGGCAGTATGTACTGGACAGGGGTGCGGAGGGGATGATGGGGGCAGTATGTATGGGACAGAAGTGCGGAGGAGATGATGGGGGCAGTATGTACGGGAGAAAAGTGCGGAGGGGATGATGGGGGCAGTATGTACGGGAGAGGGGTGCGGAGGGTATGATGGGGGCAGTATGTACGGGAAAGGAGTGGGATGATGATTACAAACGACTCCTACTTGCAAACGGAAGGAGACAACAGGAAGTGAGAGGAAATCTACCCCTAGGAATGGAAATTCTCTCCTATAAGAGAACCTTGTTTCACTAAAAACCCCAAATTTTCAAAATCCAATTGTCATTGGGACAGAAAGTGAGATGAAATCTTCTGAACAGGTGCACAGACAGCAAAACAAATGTTACAGGGGTGATAACCCTTCCCTATGTTTTCCAAAAAGCTTAAAAATAGCATGTAAAGAAGAGGGGTGTGGAGGGTATGATGGGGGCAGTATGTACGGTAGAGGGTTGTGGAGGGTATATTGGGGGCAGTATGTACGGGAGAGGGGTGTGGAGGGTATTTATGGGGGCAGTATGTAAAGGAGAGGGGTGTGGAGGGGATGTGGGGGCAGTATGACTGGGAGAGGAGTGAGGAGGGTATGATGGGGGCAGTATGTAAAGGAGAGGCGTGTGGAGGGGATGATGGGGCAGTATGTACGGGAGAGAAGTGCGGAGGGGATGATGGGGGCAGTATGTACAGGAGAGGGGTGCGGAGGGGATGATGGGGCAGTATGTACGGGAGAGGGGTGCGGAGGGGATGATGGGGGCAGTATGTATGGGACAGAAGTGCGGAGGGGATGATGGGGGCAGTATGTACGGGAGAGAAGTACGGAGGGGATGATGGGGGCAGTATGTACGGGAGAGTAGTAGGGAGGGGATGATGGGGGCAGTATGTACGGGAGAGGAGTGCGGAGGGGATGATGGGGGCAGTATGTATGGGAGAGTAGTAGGGAGGGGATGATGGGGGCAGTATGTACGGGAGAGGAGTGCGAAGGGGATGATGGGGGCAGTATGTACGGGAGAGGGGTGCGGAGGGGATGATGGGGGCAGTATGTACGGGAGAGTAGTAGGGAGGGGATGATGGGGGCAGTATGTACGGGAGAGTAGTAGGGAGGGAATGATGGCGACAGTATGTACGGGAGAGGAGTGCGAAGGGGATGATGGGGGCAGTATGTATGGGAGAGGGGTGCGGAGGGGATGATGGGGGCAGTATGTACGGGAGAGGGGTGCGGAGGGGATGATGGGGGCAGTATGTACGGGACAGGGGTGCGGAGGGGATGATGGGGGCAGTATGTACGGGAGAGGGGTGTGGAGGGTATGATGGGGCAGTATGTACGGGAGAGGGGTGCGGAGGGGATGATGGGGGCAGTATGTACGGGAGAGGGGTGCGGAGGGGATGATGGGGGCAGTATGTACGGGAGAGGGGTGCGGAGGGTATGATGGGGGCAGTATGTACGGGAGAGAAGTACAGAGGGGATGATGGGGGCAGTATGTTTGGGAGAGGGGTGCGGAGGGGATGATGGGGGCAGTATGTACGGGAGATGGGTGCGGAGGGTATGATGGGGGCAGTATGTACGGGAGAGGAGTGCGGAGGGGATGATGATTGCAAACGGAAGGAGACAACAGGAAGTGAGAGGAAATCTACCCCTAGGAATGGAAATTCTCTCCTATAAGAGAACCTTGTTTCACTAAAAACCCAAAATTTTCAAAATCCAATTGTCATTGGGACAGAAAGTGAGATGAAATCTTCTGAACAGGTGCACAGACAGCAAAACAAATGTTACAGGGGTGATAACCCTTCCCTATGTTTTCCAAAAAGCTTAAAAATAGCATGTAAAGGAGAGGGGTGTGGAGGGTATGATGGGGGCAGTATGTACGGGAGAGAAGTACGGAGGGGATGATGGGCGCAGTATGTTTGGGAGAGGGGTGCGGAGGGGATGATGGGGCAGTATGTACGGGAGAGGGGTGCGGAGGGTATGATGGGGGCAGTATGTACGGGAGAGGAGTGCAGAGGGGATGATGATTACAAACGACTCCTTGCAAACGGAAGGAGACAACAGGAAGTGAGAGGAAATCAACCCCTAGGAATGGAAATTCTCTCCTATAAGAGAACCTTGTTTCACTAAAAACCCAAAATTTTCAAAATCCAATTGTCATTGGGACAGAAAGTGAGATGAAATCTTCTGAACAGGTGCACAGACAGCAAAACAAATCTTACAGGGGTGATAACCCTTCCCTATGTTTTCCAAAAAGCTTAAAAATAGCATGTAAAGGAGAGGGGTGTGGAGGGTATGATGGGGGCAGTATGTACGGTAGAGGGGTGTGGAGGGTATTATGGGGGCAGTATGTATGGGAGAGGGGTGTGGAGGGTATTTATGGGGGCAGTATATAAAGGAGAGGGGTGTGGAGGGGATGTGGGGGCAGTATGACTGGGAGAGGAGTGAGGAGGGTATGATGGGGGCAGTATGTAAAGGAGAGGGGTGTGGAGAGTATGATGGGGGCAGTATATACGGTAGAGGGGTGTGGAGGGTATTTATGGGGGCAGTATGTAAAGGAGAGGAGTGTGGAGGGGATGATGGGGGCAGTATGTACGGGAGAGAAGTGCAGAGGGGATGATGGGGGCAGTATGTACGGGAGAGGGATGCGGAGGGGATGATGGGGCAGTATGTACGGGAGAGGGGTGCGGAGGGGATGATGGGGGCAGTATGTATGGGAGAGAAGTGCGGAGGAGATGATGGGGGCAGTATGTACGGGAGAGAAGTGCGGAGGGGATGATGGGGGCAGTATGTACGGGAGAGAAGTACGGAGGGGATGATGGGGGCAGTATGTACGGGAGAGTAGTAGGGAGGGGATGATGGGGGCAGTATGTACAGGAGAGGAGTGCGGAGGGGATGATGGGGGCAGTATGTACGGGAGAGTAGTAGGGAGGGGATGATGGGGGCAGTATGTACGGGAGAGTAGTAGGGAGGGAATGATGGGGGCAGTATGTACGGAAGAGAAGAATGCGAAGGGGATGATGGGGGCAGTATGTAAGGGAGAGGGGTGCGGAGGGGATGATGGGGCAGTATGTACGGGAGAGGGGTGCGGAGGGGATGATGGGGGCAGTATGTACGGGAGAGGGGTGCGGAGGGGATGATGGGGGCAGTATGTACAGGACAGGGTTGCGGAGGGTATGATGGGGGCAGTATGTACGGGAGAGAAGTACGGAGGGGATGATGGGGGCAGTATGTACGGGAGAGGGGTGCGGAGGGGATGATGGGGGCAGTATGTACGGGAGAGGGGTGCGGAGGGTATGATGGGGGCAGTATGTACAGGAGAGGAGTGCAGAGGGGATGATGATTACAAACGACTCCTACTTGAAAACGGAAGGAGACAACAGGAAGTGAGAGGAAATCTACCCCTAGGAATGGAAATTCCCTCCTATAAGAGAACCTTGTTTCACTAAAAACCCAAAATTTTCAAAATCCAGATGTCATTGGGACAAAAAGTGAGATGAAATCTTCTGAACAGGTGCACAGACAGCAAAACAAATGTTACAGGGGTGATAACCCTTCCCTATGTTTTGCAAAAAGCTTAAAAATTGTTTTTTTGTCTGGAGCTACACTTTAAAAATGTACCAGTTCAAAATTACAAACAGATTCTACTTAAGAACAAACCTACAGTCCCTGTCTTGTTTGCACCGCCTGTATACTGCTGTTCAGAGTATATAGGGCCTGGGGGCCCCACGTCTTTCCTTTTTTTAATTTTGGTGCGTGGTCCCCCTTAATATCCATACAAGACCCAAAGGGGCTGGTAATGGGCTGGGTGGGGGTACCCATGCCGTTTTTCTCAAGGATTTTCATCCATATTGGCGGGACCACACATTACATTAAAGCCGCAAGCAGTTTTAAATCACTTTTATTCCTTTAGAATTGTCATTTTGTGCAGGGACTGTTCTAAACATGGGAAACATGTGCCACTTCACAGGCATACTATAGAAACACCCCAGGTACGATATTTAAAGTAATATTTTTTTTTTTGCATCATTAAAATCACTTCTTCCGGAAAAACTGCCTTTTTTTAAACTTTTTTTTGCATTGATACATGTAGCCAGGGGCAGGACCCGGGTCCCCAAACCCTTTTTAGGACAATAACTTGCATATTAGCCTTTAAAATTTGCACTTTTGATTTCTCACGTTCGAGTCCCATAGACTTTAACGGGGATCGATCGATTTTGCGCGAACTTTCGGTCCGTTCGCATGTTCTGGTGCGAACCGAACCGGGGGGTGTTTGGCTCATCCCTATTGCCTAGTATGCAGGGTCCCCATTACAAATCATGGGGCTCCATATAGCTTACCTGACAGGACCCCCTCTTCCCACAGGGACATAAAAATTTGGAAACATCCTTGGGCACTCAGAGGAGAAAAACTGAGTGGCATAATTGCACTAATGGTTAGAGAGGGTTAAAACATGAGCCTACATAACGTGTGCAGGGGTGAAAAGTATGAAACGCACAATGTGTGCAGGGGTCAGGTGCATGTAATGATTAGAAACTTTTTAAAAAACAATTAACAACAAACAACAATGACAGCTTTCAGATTTCTCTCTTGGGATGAGGGCATACCTCTTGCAACCCTAAGTTCCTCCAGAGGATGTTAGGGTTTCCTTGAGCTGTGGCTGATCGGCCTCCCATTTGATGGTGCCTGCATAGTTCCAGGGTCAATGCCACTTGGAAGAGTTGGCAGCATGACACCAGTGGTCTTTTTAGCTGTCTGTAAGGGTGACATTTTGATCCTCCCTGTAAGAAAAGATATGCATTCTTTCCATTGACTAACAAGGTTCCGCAGTGGTAAAAAGGTTGGGAAAGGATGTTCTAATAACTAACCCAAGCTAGCACTCTTATTCTTTATTTTTTATTTTTTTATTACCTTCATGTGAATAAAATAATTTTGATATATTTGGCCTTTTATCATACAGAAGAAGATTTAACTGACAGTAAAATATATGTGTTGATATGTGCTGTCGTAGGCCACAGTTTACGTTGGTTGGAAACTCAACCCTTCCCATAGCTACACTTCTATTAAGCTGTGCAAGCCCAGCCACTGAAAAATATTTATGAGCAACATGTTCGTGTTTTCTAATAAAACAATGCAACCTAATTAGCTAATAGCTTCAACAATTTAAACTATTTTTGATTGAATAATCAGATTGCAACAGAAGCAGTGGATAACATCCGAACTGTTGTGTCACTGACTAGAGAGAGAACCTTTGAAGAGATGTACTCCGAAAGCCTACAAATGCCCTACAGGTGAGGTCAGATTATTATAATTATTAGATAATTGTTAGTATTAAAGTGATCATTTTCCCATCTAAAATACATCTCCTCATTCTGGAATTGCATCGTTGGCAGGTCACGTTTCCTGTGCCACCCCATGACTGCAGATTTTGCAGGTCAATGCATCTTGAAATGCAGTGGCGGCCCGTCCATAGGGGGTGCCCGGGCGCCGCCCCCCCCCTCCTGTGGTCACCAAAAAATAAATAAAAAAAATAAAAAATAAAAAAAACGGGCCCTTTAAGATATATATATATTTTTTTTAATGTCTTTTTTTTTACACATGGCGGCGCGACCATAGTGGGCGCAGAAGCGCCGCTACCGCTCGCTTCTGCGCCCGGCCGTCACTCACCACAACAATACATAGGTTCATGCATTGCATGAACCTATGTATTGCTGCCGCCCACTATTCAGATGGCCGGCCCCTTGAGCGCCGGACATCTGAGTCACAGCGTCTGATTGGCCTTTAGAAGTGCCTATCAGAGCCAGCAGGCTCTGATAGGCTTCCCGACTACAGCCTGAGGGCTGTAATCGGCTTCTACATACCTAATGAGAGGACGCACAGGGGTGCGTTCCCTGGCCAATCAGGTTCACCGGGTCTGGTTACCGGTAACCTGATTGGCTGAAGTGACATCGAGGGCGGGAGAAGATATCGAGGACGGAAGAAGGATGGCGCTGACTCGAGGAAAGTAAGTTCAGGGCTGGGGGGGGAGAAACTGGCTGTATTATGAGGACAAACTGGCTGAATTATGGGGGAGAAACTGTCTGCATTATGGGGGAGAAACTGGCTGCATTATGGGGGAGAAACTGGCTGTATATTGGGGGAGAAACTGGCTGTATATTGGGGGAGAAACTGGCTGCATATTGGGGGAGAAACTGGTTGCATTATGGGGGAGAAACTGGCTGCATATTGGGGGAGAAACTGGCTGTATATTGGGGGAGAAACTGGCTGCATATTGGGGGAGAAACTGGCTGCATTATGGGGGAGAAACTGGCTGCATTATGGGGGAGAAACTAGCTGCATATTGTGGGAGAAACTGGCTGCATTATGGGGGAGAAACTGGCTGCATTATGGGGGAGAAACTAGCTGCATATTGTGGGAGAAACTGGCTGTATTATTGAGGGAGAAACTGGCTGCATATGGGGGAGAAACTGGCTGCATATTGGGGGAGAAACTGGCTGCATATTGGGGGAGAAACTGGCTGCATATTGGGGGAGAAACTGGCTGCATATTGGGGGAGAAACTGGCTGCATTATGGGGGAGAAACTGGCTGCATTATGGGGGAGAAACTGGCTGCATTATGGGGGAGAAACTGGCTGTATTATTGGGGGAGAAACTGGCTGCATATGGGGGAGAAACTGGCTGCATATGGGGGAGAAACTGGCTGCATTATGGGGGAGAAACTGGCTGCATATGGGGGAGAAACTGGCTGCATATTGGGGGAGAAACTGGCTGTATATTGGGGGAGAAACTGGCTGCATATGGGGGAGAAACTGGCTGCATATTGGGGGAGAAACTGGCTGCATATTGGGGGAGAAACTGGCTGCATATTGGGGGAGAAACTGGCTGCATATTGGGGGAGAAACTGGCTGCATTATGGGGGAGAAACTGGCTGCATTATGGGGGAGAAACTGGCTGCATATGGGGGAGAAACTGGCTGTATTATTGGGGGAGAAGCTGGCTGCATTATGGGGGAGAAACTGGCTGTATATTGGGGGAGAAACTGGCTGCATATTGGGGGAGAAACTGGCTGCATATTGGGGGAGAAACTGGCTGCATTATGGGGGAGAAACTGGCTGCATTATGGGGGAGAAACTGGCTGCATATTGGGGGAGAAACTGGCTGCATATTGGGGGAGAAACTGGCTGTATATTGGGGGAGAAACTGGCTGTATATTGGGGGAGAAACTGGCTGCATATTGGGGGAGAAACTGGCTGCATTATGGGGGAGAAACTGGCTGCATTATGGGGGAGAAACTGGCTGCATTATGGGGGAGAAACTGGCTGCATTATGGGGGAGAAACTGGCTGTATATTGGGGGAGAAACTGGCTGTATATTGGGGGAGAAACTGGCTGCATATTGGGGGAGAAACTGGCTGTATATTGGGGGAGAAACTGGCTGTATATTGGGGGAGAAACTGGCTGCATATTGGGGGAGAAACTGGCTGCATATTGGGGGAGAAACTGGCTGCATATTGGGGGAGAAACTGGCTGCATTATGGGGGAGAAACTGGCTGCATTATGGGGGAGAAACTGGCTGCATTATGGGGGAGAAACTGGCTGCATATGGGGGAGAAACTGGCTGTATTATTGGGGGAGAAACTGGCTGCATTATGGGGGAGAAACTGGCTGTATATTGGGGGAGAAACTGGCTGCATTATGGGGGAGAAACTGGCTGTATTATTGGGGGAGAAACTGGCTGCATATGGGGGAGAAACTGGCTGCATTTTGGGGGAGAAACTGGCTGCATATGGGGGGGAAACTGGCTGCATATGGGGGGGAAACTGGCTGCATTTGGGGACAAACTAGTGGCGTTTGGGCACAGTGGCTGCGTTTAATGGGCACAGTGGCGGCAATTGATGATTTTTTTTTTTCAGTTTTTTTGTGCCCCCCCAAAAAATTTGAGCACCAGCCGCCACTGTTGAAATGAAATAATTAGTGAGCTCTTTATAAACGGGAGGTAGAGTCATCATGTTGTGGTCATTTGCCTCTTTTCATCCAGTGGTTCTTTACTTTCCTGCATGGTTGCAGTCAACGCTCTTTATAAATTTCTTCTGCTGCTCAGATTTCAAGAGAGTCGCAGATTTACATTCTGACCTGGACAATCCTCTTGTTCCTAAAGTGTTTCTTTATGTTAGAAACTGCACAAAAAGAAGATGCCCCCAGATCAGCAGATTTGATGAACATCCACTGCACAATGCATGGTCAATTGCAGCAGACTTTTTGCAAACCCATTATGCTACTGAATACTTGGTATTACAGATATTTGACTATTAAACAATTAGAAATGTCATTGAAAAAGATGACTGATTTTTAATTCCTTTTTTGTTTCTCCCAATCAAATTTTTATGGTAACTTTTTCAACTGATATTTTAGGAACGCTCAGCGTAAAGCTCAAGTGTATGGCATCTGTTTTGCATTCAGTCAGTCATTCATATATTTCACCTACGCTATATGTTACCGCTTTGGAGCATATTTGATTGAAGCTGGCAGGATGAATTCAGAAGAAGTATTTCTGTAAGTATCTTGTGTTTCGTAATTTCCACTATAATTTTTTTTTTATGCTACATTTTATCTGCATGAAAGGAAACAATGTACGGTAAGTCCTTGCATAAACAGAGTCAGTACAACTTGTAAAAGATGCATGTGAAAGTGTATCAGTTCATTTAGAATTTATGTGCCTGATCAGTATGTTTGGCTTGTTAACCACTTAAAATCCTGTCTTTTTTCTGACACTTTTTTTTAAAAATCTGTATTTTTTGCTAGAAATTTAAACAGAGGCCATTATTATTTTATGTCATGCGGTATTTGGTGTCCGTTTTATGAAGCAGTGAAATATATTCACTGCTTCATTCACAGGCATTCACAGTGGAGATCTATCTCCTCTGTGTGCCTGTTTATGAAGCAGAGTAGATAACTTCACCCTTGGAGGAGTGAAGCGATCTACCAATGCTTCAAACACTGGAGAACGGCCCCTGATACTGGAATCTCGTGAGACTCTACGAGATTACCGTACCAGAAATTCTGTGGAAAGTTTTTTTCCTGAAACTTCCCTCTTAAAGTTAGGGTGCGTGTTATATGCCTGTGCGTGTTGTGTGTATGTATGTATGTATGTATGTATGTATATATATATATAATATATATATTTATATATGTGTATACATAAATATTACGGGGGACATGGTTACAGTGTTGGGGGGGTCTGAACGAGGTAGAAAGAAGTTAAAAATCTTCCTTCCTCCTCAGATCCCCTGAGATTCTCTCTTCACTCCCCGGTTCGCCACCTCTGAACTGGTGAATCGGGGAGTGTGAATTCTGACTCAGATCACCAGTGAAGTGCTCAGATCGCAGCTTCATAAACTGGCCGTTTCTGTGTCATTCAATGAGACTTCTCACTGTGCGGAGATCATCAAGTTCAAACACTTCTCCCCCGAATATCTCTGTTTCATAAACTTTTTATGGACTGTGATCAGTGGCGATCCTTGGGATCACCACTGATCACTGCTTCATAAACGGACACCTTTGTGCCGTGGTTTTTCTAACACAAATATTTTGTGAAAAATGCACTTTAATGAATTTTAATGCCCACAAACACAATATTATAACCACATTTTTGATTAAATATAAAAGATGGTGTTATGCTGAGTTAATAGATCCTTGACATGTCACGCTTTAAAATTGCGCACGCTCTTGGAATGGTGACAAACTATGTCACTATAGGCAGTGTTTTAAAAGCCTTTACAGGTTACCAGTTTAGAGTTACAGAGGAGGTCTGGTGCTATAATTTATATCTCTCGCTCTGATGTTTGTGGCAATGCCTCACATGTGAGGTGTGATCGCCTTTTTACACTATTTCTTTACAATTTTTGATCACTTTTATTGCTGTTACAAGGAATGTAAACATCCCTTGTAACAACAATAGGCAGTGACAGGTACTCTTTATGGAGAGATCTGGGTTATATTAGACGTCAGATGTCTCCTCTACACCTAAAGTATCTGCTCACATGAAGATCAATGTGTTCAGGTGCTTTACTAATTTCAAAATGGCGTCATTTCTGTCTGGAAAACCAGAAAGGGACGTTGCTTCCTGTTTCCTATATCACAGATACACTATATTACCAAAAGTATTGGTACACCTGCCTTTACAAGCACATGAACTTTAATGGCATCCCAGTCTTAGTCTGTAGGGTTCAATATTGAGTTGGCCCACCTTTAGTAGCTATAACAGTTTTAACACTTCTGGGAAGACTGTCCACAAGGTTTAGAAGTGTGTCTATGGGAATGTTTGACAATTCTGAGTGAAATGAGCTGCTCTTAGACAATGTTAGTGCTTCTGCTGGTAAATTTGAGGATGAATTGATCCACAGAACTGCACCTAGCAAGTCCTTGTTTTAAAGCACATTTACTGCATGTTTAGAATATGTAAATACTTGAATCCATATCCTTGCCACAGTTTAAGGAAACTGAGTAAATGCAAAGGTACTGTATTTAGCAAGTGTTAGTAGTGGGTAAGAAATACCATGGCATCTAGTAATGTACCACATGATTTCAATTGCTGTGACCCACGAAGATCAAAAGAGATATTTCACATACCAATGATATTTATACCAAAAATGTGAAAATAGAGATAATATCAATGGACAGAATATGAAGGTAATTGTTTCCAAATTTAGTTCAGGGAAATTTCCCCTTACTGCCTGCTCTGTCTGACACTGATTAAATAGATACTAAGTAGGGTGAAAGCTCTCACGGGTTGTATTTAACAGTTGCCAAAGGTTCTAACTGAACTTTGTAAGAAACAAGAGTATTGCTTGGAGCAAGGTTTCCACTATAGACCATCAAGATTCAGAACCTTACTGCTCAACTTTAATTTTAAGGTAAAGGCATCAGTGATGTGGTTATCCTTTACTGTTCTGTCCATTATTCCCTTAAATTTAACAATGCATACTAATCTTTCTTTACAGTGTATTTTCTCTCTTGGCGCATGGTGCAGAAACCATAGGACAGTCCATGTCATTTACCCCTGACTATGCTAATGCCAAGTCAGCAGCTTCCCATCTGTTTGCATTGTTCAGTATTCAGCCAGCCATTGACAGCTACAGTGAACAAGGGCAAAGACTGGTAAGCCATGTAGCTGAAAAAAGGGAAAATAATACAAATTTATGACTGTTCTACAGAACATTGTCTTACAATTTCTTTTTTTGTTACCAATAGGAAAAATGGCAAGGAAACTTAGAATTGCATAAGGTCACCTTTAATTATCCATCACGTCCAGATGTTCCAGTGCTCCAAGAATTGTCAATTAAAATATCCAATGGAAAAACTGTGGCATTTGTGGGTAGCAGTGGATGTGGGAAAAGTACTTCTATTCAGCTCCTACAGAGGTTCTATGATCCCCTTCAGGGAGCAGTGGTGAGACTTGTGACTACTATTGTTTTCTGAAATTCAGATTCAGAATATTTTATTAATCCCAAAGGGAAATTATTGCAATACATGCCACACTCCACAAAGACAATACAAGATCACAACAATGAACAGAACAAGACACAAGGACACAACAAATTCCCAATATCAGCCATTAGCACTAAATAAAAACAAATTAAAACTACACTTTAATAAACCATCCATACAATTAAAATACAACATAGAACAAATAACACAGATTAAAAAATAACAGAAAATCAAACTACCAAAATGCAAATAATACACAACTTTCTCTAGCTTTTTCTCTAGAAACACACCTGTCTGGCAGGTTTAGATTTGTATTCTGGAACTTCTGACATTCCTTTTGGCCCTTTCATGTTCTACACCTAGACCTGACACAATTATTTCACTTATATAGAAAAGTATTGTGGTGTATCTCATATACCATACTGTATACCATAGCTGAGTTTTTCTCTTTATATTTTACAGTTCCCTGGGCAATCTCTTCCTTTCCCAGGCTGCACTGCAGCCATTTACAGTGTGTCTGTATCCTGGGTGGAGGGCTCCCCTCCAGCCATGGCTGCAAGAGCAGCCTGCCACAGTCTCCATGCAGATCTCTTCCCCTCACTGTAATGCTATATTGCAGATTCACTGCCAAGGATGAAGCGATGATCACAGCTGCAGCCACTCCTCCTCTTCCCTTCTCCTCCTCCTCTCCCCCCTCCCCCTCCTCCTCCTCCTCTCCCCCCATCCTCCTCCTCTCCCCCCCTCCTCCTCCTCCTCCTCTCCCCCCCTCCTCCTCCTCCTGCCCCCTCTCCTCTTCCCTTCTCCTCCTCCTGCCCCCTCTCTTCCCTTCTTCTCCTCCTGCCCCCTCTCTTCTCTTCTCCTTCTCCTGCCCCCTCTCTTCCCTTCTTCTCCTCCTGCCCCCTCTCTTCTCTTCTCCTTCTCCTGCCCCCTCTCTTCTCTTCTCCTCCTCCTGCCCCCTCTCTCTTTCTCCTTCTGATGTATACTGAAAGTACATAGTTATATAGTTGGTGAGGCTCTTCTCCTCCTCCTCCTCCTCCTCCTCCTCCTCCTCCTCTCTTCTCTTCTCCCCCTCTCCCTCTCTTCTCCCCCTCTCCCTCTCCCTCTCTTCTCTTCTCCCCCTCTCTTCTCTTCTCCCCCTCTCTTCTCTTCTCCCCCTCTCTTCTCTTCTCCCCCTCTCCCTCTCTTCTCTCCCTCTCTTCTCCCCCTCTCCCTCTCCTTCTCTTCTCCCTCTCTCCCTCTCTTCTCCCCCTCTCCCTCTCTTCCTCCCCCTCTCTTCTCTTCCTCTCCCTCTCTACTCTTCCTCTCCCTCTTATCTCTTCTCCCCCTCTCCCTCTTATCTCTTCTCCCCCTCTCCCTCTCATCTCTTCTCCCCCTCTCCCTCTCTTCTCTTCTCCTCCTCCTCCTCCTCCTCTCTCCCCCTCCTCCTCCAATGGGCACAGTGACACTGATTAATGGGCACAGTGGCTGCATTTTTATGGGCACACTGACGCTTTCGGAGGGGCACAGTGATGCTGATTAATAGGCACAGTGGATTCTTTATGATGGGCACAGTGATGCTAATTAATGGGCACAGTGAGGCTGCGTTTTGATGGGCACAGTGAGGCTGCATTTTGATGGGCACTGTTGAGTCTGCATTTGGTGGGCACTGATGAGTCTGCATTTGGTGGGAACTGATGAGTCTGCATTTTGTGGGCACTGGTAGGCTGCATTTTGTGGGCACTAGTAGGCTGCATTTTGTGGGCACTAGTAGGCTGCATTTTTTGGGCACTAGTAGGCTGCATTTTGTGGGCATTAGTAGGCTGCATTTTGTGGGCACTAGTAGGTTGCATTTTGTGGGCACTAGTAAGGCTGTATTTGGTGGGCACTGGTAGGCTGTATTTGGTGGGCACTGGTAGGCTGCAATTGGTGGGCACTGATGAGCTGCATTTGATGGGCACTGGTGAGGCTGCATTGATCTCTTTTACCATGTCTGCAGTCTCTGACAATCTCCTGTAGTATGTCTGCAGTCTCTGACCATCTCCTGTAGTATGTCTGCAGTCTCTGACCATCTCCTGTAGTATGTCTGGGGGCTCTTTCTAAACAAACTCTCTAACAGAGGCCCTCTCTGTGTCCATTAGAGAGACCCCCCTGCAGGTCCAATTAGAGTACTCTGCTTCTCTTCCTGTATTTTGTTTATTGTTAGGAGATCGTGGGAGGATCCCAGGGTAACAATGACTCCTTAGGGGAGCATCTCTGTGTTTGAGTCCTTGCCATAGAAACATTTGTAAAGGGGGAGGAGTTAGTAAGGCGACCACGCCCTTATAGGGGCACCAGAAATATTTCTGCACCCAGGCGCATGTGACCCTAGGATCGGCCCTGCATGCAGTAGATTACAGAAAATACAAATTAAAGCAGATCTTTTCACCTGGTGCCCTCTATTGCTTCAAAAATAAAACACCTATAAAAAATAAGTTACAAAATATACTTATTTTACCCCCTAGATTTTGCCCATAATGCCTAGGTAAAAGCAAGTTAAAAATATCCCTGTGTTACCCCCAGCTTAAGCATATAGCGCCCAAAATCCCAGGATCTTATCAGAAGGATCGTGATGTCACCCTCTATAGTGAGAAGCCATGGTACGGTAAACATATTTTATAACTTTCCTACAGATGTTTTATTTTTACAGCATTAATGCAGCCACTTTAAATGGAGGGAGGGGACCTATGTAATCTTTCCTTTAATGCAAAGTCCTTTTTAAGGAAAATTGTGAACTTCCTGAGGGTGGTCATGGACACCACATCACTGGAGGGGAGTATAGTTCTGCTTTAAAAAATCGATGCCAACAGCTGTTTAAAATGAATTGGTACACTATATAGTTGATTATTAACTTTAATAGCATAATTAATGTATTTTTTAACAATTAATCAATAGTTTTAATTTAATTTATAGCATACAATTTTCCTTTCCATTTTCTAGATTTTTGATAATGTTGATGTGAAAAAACTAAATGTACAATGGCTCCGATCTCAAATAGGCATTGTGTCTCAAGAACCTGTGCTGTTTGACTGCAGCATTGCTAAGAACATCGCTTATGGGGACAACTCTCGAGTGGTCTCCATGGAGGAAATACAGGAGGCAGCCAAAACAGCCAATATTCACTCCTTCATAGAACAGCTACCAGAGGTAAATATTTGTGACCGGAATTGGTATAATAGTTATGAAATCTTTCCTTTATTCAAGTAAGTCAGGAATGTAAAACTTTGCTTCAAATGTAAATGGCAGTCTGGATTTTAAAGCAGTGCCTGCCCATAGCCAACTTAGGTTGCAAAGGGCCTCGTGCACAAATGTGGTTTGGAGCCACTTTTCACACTCCTTAATGATATGCAATGTAGCGCCTGCCCCTCTCCTCTCTCCGTGCGGCTCGCACTGTCTCTCGTCTAGGGGTATCTGGTAGGGTGGAGAGAGAGAGAGCGGGTGGGCTACGCCTAGCTTCCACCACGTGGGAATACCAGTGGTATCAGCAATGTCTCATTTACCTTCGGGTCTGTGTTGTGCACCCGGATCCTCCCTCCAAGAGTCACCGTGAACTTCGTCCGCCAGGAAGTGAGCCTCACACCATTAAAGTCCAACACTCCTTTATTAGATCACACCATACATGGACTCCCTTGATCGATAGAACAGGAAAGGAGGTGTGAGTGTGAATAGGCCCAGACACAAATTCGCTCCTCCACTCTCCTCCTGGAGAGTGGGATATGGTCTCCGCACGAGAGGAAGGGGATCCTTCTGGACGGTCTCCGACAAGAGACTCACCCGTCACCGGCAGTCTGCTGCACCGGGTCTTCGAGTGAGGAGCTCTCCCCGGTCCATTGCGTCTTACTCAGATTCAGGCCTCCATCCCCGAAGTGCCTTAGGACCCTTCCCTCGTGGAACTCAGTGTTGGGCACTGAGCTCCGGACCTTCTTGCAAGTACCTCATCCCAGGGCTGAAGGTGCCTGGGGTGGAACACAATCTCCGGTGGTCCTCTAGGCCGAGGCCTCCTAGAGGACGGGCACGAACCCACGTCTGCAAGCTGAAGGTGCTTGGGATGAAGACCCCGTGACCAAGATGGCCGGCCCCTTTATCCCCTCTCCCAGCAAGCATGGCGGGCTCCCCGCCCCACCATACCGCTACCGAGAGAGGACAAAAAGGAGGCTCAACACACAGTGAGATTCGTCCCTCCGGCCACGGTGACAGCGCCACCTGGTGGACCGCAGGGAACATAGCACTGATGTCACAGCTAGATTCAAAAAATGCACCCGGGAAAGTAAGTACCCGCTACACATTCCCCCCTGTCTTTTGACACTGGACCCCAGTGTCTGGAGTGAATCACGCCCTCAACGGCTGACATAACCCAATCCAGAAACCAACTAACAATTAAAAAAAATAAAAATTTTTAGGAAACTATCCTAACGGAGAAGTTGTGTCTGAGCCCCTGCAACAAAAGAGGAGTGAAAGACAACATTTAAAACATTATACTTTTCCCTCCCATCCTAACTAAGAACCACCCCAGGTTCCATAATCTTGACGGGACGCTCTCCTGCAGAGGGAAGAGAAAAGAAACAATAAAACCCTGACACATGTGTATGTGTGAGAGAAAAAAAAGAAACTCCTCCGAAGAGAAATATCTTTCCCCCCAGTGTGAGTGTGTACAATGTGTAACGTTGCACAAGACTGCCACCTGGTGACAGCCTCGCGGTAACTGCACCCGTTGAACCATCTTCTCTTTTCTTGCTGCTTGACTCCGGGCCCCATCTACCCCAAAGTCTGCAACTTCTCACCGGAGAGGAAAGAACAACAACGGGAACAGTTCTTCCTTGGAATGACACAAGCACCCCTCATGCGGGGCAACACTGATGATAGCACCAACAAGAAAGTCAAACAACAAAGTTCAGGGGGTGCAAGGTCCTTTTGAAACAAAGCAAACAAATGGAGTCTCTTTCTCCTCAGAGGTAGAAGCATGGATGCGGCAGGACAATAGGTTTTAGATGCCGATCCATGGTCTCCAAATGGTACTCCACATCCTCCCCTTCTTTGCGTCGGATCAACACCTTATCCGCATGGATGTGTCTTCCCCTCATCCACTCTGCCTTGCAGTCTTTAAACCGCTGAGATGTCTTTGGAGAGCATGTCAAATACCTGCGGGCGTGTGGAACCTTAAGGTGGGTCCACACAAAGTCATTATACCAGCGCTCTCGGTACACCTCCACTTCGTAGAGTAACTCCTTGGGAAGGTACGGATATTCCCACCCGTATTCAGCAGCAACTTTCTGGCCGAAGAGTCTCTGAAGCCTTGACAGCGGAGGCATTGTGGCTTTGTCCCCTTCGCCGGGTAGAACTATAGAGTCCGGATGGCGAGGGGCCTTAACCACTTCTGGTTGGGGCATGGGTGCCCGTAGTATCAACTTCTGCTCCCCAGTACCTGATGCAGGCGGCACCGGAGATGTAGAGGTGGGCTGGGGACAGGACCCTTGTTCAGGCGCTGGAGCCTCCACCCGGGGTGTACTCTCCCCCGTGGACATGGGTGAATCTCGAGGCCTTCGGAACTAAGCTAGCGGCACTTTGTCCCAGCCCTTTTCTGCAAACAGTTCGTCAATGGCTATGTCATCTCCCACATCAGAGAGCGACTCCAGATCCGAAGTATCACACTCCTCTGCGGGTATGTAGCCCGTTGTAGAGACAGAGCTAACACCTCCCGCGGACATACTGGGCCATGCCTTCCCGGCATCTCCGCCCATACACCAAGTCTCTTTGCCCAGCTTACCTCGGCCTTTACTTGAAGTGGGACGTCCGGAACACTCGTCAACGGATCCGTCTAGGCCTGGGGTGAGCTGGCGAGATGGTCCGCCACCACCACTGGTCGGGGCCACCATGCTGGTTCTCTTCTTCAGTGGCGAACGCTGTGAGACAGTGGTGACCGAGTCAGCATCCTCGGATTTCTCCCGTTGAGTTTTAACGACCTCCTCCTCGGTCGCTGCAGTGTGCGCTGGGATGGCTTTTACAGCAGTAATTCCTCCTCTGCGAGTAGTGTTACCTGAAGCCCGGCCTGGGTAGATGGTTCTCGGCCTTTCAACTACCGGATCCACCTCGAACAGGAACTCCCCACAGGCCTCACATTGTCCGAAGGGCTTCAGGTGGCACACCAGTCCCGAGCACCCGGGACAAATTACACCCAGGGCCTCTACGTCCATGCACGAATACAGGGCGAATCGACCCCTTGGCTTCAGCCGGATCCCGGTATCCGTTATCGGAGCAGCAGCAGTCATCGTGGTAGTAGCAGGGTGAACTGGAATCCATGAAGTATGTCCAAACATGGTGACTTGTTGCTGGTCCATCACACACTGCAGAGTTTTCGTGCCAATGTCCCACGTGTAGCCCTCTCACGTATTGGACTCCTCCCCTTTGCTCCAGTTCGTGGGCTTTTTCACTTTCTTTGGATGAGCCACGCCCACGAACTAAGCGGCGGGGGTTGTGTCTGTTGGCGCAGTGCAATTAGAAGCCCCCACGTGTAGTACCTCACACGGCTGGGCCTCCCCCCGTTCACCGCTCTTCCTGCAAGGGCCTTTCCCTGGTCTAGGGTCAATTCCACGACTTCGAGCAGGGCTGCACTTTGGCCTATTCAGTTAACTCATCCAGCAAACTTGTTCAATACTGTGATGCACAACACAATACCGGACCCGAGCCCCCACGTGTAGCGCCTGCCCCTCTCCTCTCTCCGTGCGGCTCGCACTGTCTCTCGTCTAGGGGTATCTGGTAGGGTGGAGAGAGAGAGAGCGGGTGGGCTACACCTAGCTTCCACCACGTGGGAATACCTGTGGTATCAGCAATGTCTCATTTACCTTCGGGTCTGTGTTGTGCACCCGGATCCTCCCTCCAAGAGTCACCGTGAACTTCGTCCGCCAGGAAGTGAGCCTCACACCATTAAAGTCCAACACTCCTTTATTAGAACACACCATACATGGACTCCCTTGATCGATAGAACAGGAAAGGAGGTGTGAGTGTGAATAGGCCCAGACACAAATTCGCTCCTCCACTCTCCTCCTAGAGAGTGGGATATGGTCTCCGCACGAGAGGAAGGGGATCCTTCTGGACGGTCTCCGACAAGAGACTCACCCATCACCGGCAGTCTGCTGTACCGGGTCTTCGAGTGAGGAGCTCTCCCCGGTCCATTGCGTCTTACTCAGATTCAGGCCTCCATCCCCGAAGTGCCTTAGGACCCTTCCCTCGCGGAACTCAGTGTTGGGCACTGAGCTCCGGACCTTCTTGCAAGTACCTCATCCCAGGGCTGAAGGTGCCTGGGGTGGAACACAATCTCCGGTGGTCCTCTAGGCCGAGGCCTCCTAGAGGACGGGCACGAACCCACGTCCGCAAGCTGAAGGTGCTTGGGACGAAGACCCCGTGACCAAGATGGCCGGCCCCTTTATCCCCTCTCCCAGCAAGCATGGCGGGCTCCCCGCCCCACCATACCGCTACCGAGAGAGGACAAAAAGGAGGCTCAACACACAGCGAGATTCGTCCCTCCAGCCACGGTGACAGCGCCACCTGGTGGACCGCAGGGAACATAGCACTGATGTCACAGCTAGATTCAAAAAATGCACCCGGGAAAGTAAGTACCCGCTACAGCAACATAAATGAATGCACTGTCAAAAAATAGTCCCTGGTCGGATTGTAAAGTATATTGCTCTCCATGCAAGTTTCCTAGAACATCCCATCAATCACTTTCCCATTTGTTACAGCCTCACACTAGTGCCACTAGAAACACAGACATGACTATCTATGACTATGACACCATCAGCAATGTTGGGCTGAAGTTCATGGCATACAGTAGCTCTAGATCAGATGTTCCCAAACATATTTGGCCTACAGTCCCCCTTTCAGAAAAAAAGTTACTCAGCGCCCCCTGGAAAGACACCTTCTTTAATCAAACAATGAGAAAGATTCAGTGACAAACTTGAATTCTTTTTTGGATCTATATTTCTACCTACGTCCTACAAGGGGGAAAGATGAGAGGAGATATATTAACCCGATCCTTTGCAGCTCCTACACCCCTGCGATCTAACGAGCTTGAGTTATGATGTCATAAAGCCCACAGCAGGGTCCATATCCATGCTCTGGATGTGAGGATGCCAACAGTTTGCCGCTGGATTGCGGGGGGGGGGGGCCGTTTGCCAGGGGAGTGGGGGTTCGGATAAGTAAAGTGGGTACGGAAAGTATTCAGACCCCCTTAAATTTTTCACTCTGTGTTATATTGCAGCCATTTGCTAAAATCATTTAAGTTCGTTTTTTTCCTCATTATTGTACACACAGCACCCATATTGACAGAAAAACACAGAATTGTTGACATTTTTGCAGATTTATAAAAAAATGAAAAACTGAAATATCACATGGTCCTAAGTATTCAGACCCTTTGCTGTGACACTCATATATTTAACTCAGGTGCTGTCCATTTCTTCTGATCATCCTTGAGATGGTTATACACCTTCATTTGAGTCCAGATGTGTTTGATTATACTGATTGGACTTGATTAAGAAAGCCACACACCTGTCTATATAAGATCTTACAGCTCACAGTGCATGTCAGAGCAAATGAGAATCATGAGGTCAAAGGAACTGCCTGAAGAGCTCAGAGACAGAATTGTGGCAAGGCACAGATCTGGCCAAGGTTACAAAAAAATTCTGCTGCACTTAAGGTTCCTAAGAGCACAGTGGCCTCCATTAGACTTGTGCACAACGGAAAAATTAGTTTAGTTTTGGTTCGTTTTTTGTGCACAACGGAAAAATTTGTTTAGTTTCGGTTCGTTTCTTTTCGGTCCTGTTGATTCGTAATCATTCGTAATTTTGCTAGACGGGATTTTTTCGTGTTCGGACTAATTCGTATTTTCGCAAGCGTCATTTTTCGTTGAATTTTTACTTTATTTATAATTCGTACTTTCGGTAGGGTACGTTGTTTTTCTTTGATTCTGGACAACACTCCTACTTTCGTAACTTTTTTTGGGTTCGTTGATTCGGAATTTTCCGTGTCTCTCTCACAACGACGCTGCCTATTATACCTAATGTGCTTCGAATGGATTTGTACTTTTCTAAATACATAGCGGTTATTTGTAACGATTCGAAATCTCGTATTTTACTTTCGTTTTTTACATGCGGCTATAGCCTCCGCCCCTGTACACCATTTTGAGAGGGTTCAGCATGGTGAGGCAGAAGCAGAGAGCAGAGTGTTATTGTGCTTCGAATGGATTCAAAATCTCGTATTTTACTTTCGTTTTTTCATGCGGCTATAGCCTCCGCCCCTGTACACCATTTTGAGAGGGAGTTCAGCATGGTGAGGGAGAAGCAGAGAGCAGAGTGAGTGTTATTGTGCTTCGAATGAATTCGTACATTCGTAACTTTTTTCATAACGAATTATGCCGAAGACATTCGGGCATTCGCTATTTTGCGGTATAATTTATTTCGGATTCGGTTTTATTCGTAATTGCTTTGTTCGGAAATTCGAATGCTTCCGAATGTCCGAAAGTTGCTAAATTCGGACGAATTTCGATTCGTTACGAAACGAATTGCACAAGCCTAGCCTCCATATTTCTTAAATGGAAGACATTTGGGACGACCAGAACCCTTCCTAGAGCTGGCCGTCCGGCCAAACTGAGCTATCGGGGGAGAAGAGCCTTGGTGAGAGAGGTAAAGAAGAACCCAAAGATCACTGTGGCTGAGCTCCAGAGATGCAGTCGGGAGATGGGAGAAAGTTGTAGGAAGTCAACCATCACTGCAGCCCTCAACCAGTCGGGGCCCTGTGGCAGAGTGGCCCGACGTAAGCCTCTCCTCAGTGCAAGACACATGAAAGCCTGCGTGGAAATGCTAAAAAAACACCCGAAGGACTCCAAGATGGTGAGAAATAAGATTCTCTGGTCTGATGAGACCAAGATAGAACTTTTTGGCCTTAATTCTAAGCGGTATGTGTAGAGAAAACCAGGCACTGCTCATCACCTGTCCAATACAGTCCCAACAGTGAAGCATGCAGCTGTGGGGGTGTTTTTCAGCTGCAGGGACAGGACGACTGGTTGCAATTGAGGGAAAGATGAATGCTGCCAAGTACAGGGCTAAACCTTCTCCAGAGTGCTCAGGACCTCAGACTGGGCCGAAGGTTTACCTTCCAACAAGACAATGACCCTAAGCACACAGCTAAAATAACGAAGGAGTGGCTTCACAACAACTCCGTGACTGTTCTTGAATGGCCCAGCCAGAGCCCTGACTTAAACCCAATTGAGCATCTCTGGAGAGACCTAAAAATGTCCGTCCACCAACGTTTACCATCCAACCTGACAGAACTGGAGAGGATCTGCAAGGAGGAATGGCAGAGGATCCCCAAATCCAGGTGTGAAAAACTTGTTGCATCTTTCCCAAAGACTCATGGCTGTATTAGATCAAAAGGGTGCTTCTACTAAATACTGAGCAAAGGGTCTGAATACTTAGGACCATGTGATATTTCAGTTTTTCTTTTTAAATAAATCTGCAAAAATGTCAACAATTCAGTGTTTTTCTGTCAATATGGGGTGCTGTGTGTACATTAATGAGGAAAAAAATGAACTTAAATGATTTTAGCAAATGGCTGCAATATAACAAAAAGTGAAAAATTTAAGGGGGTCTGAATACTTTCCGTACCCACTGTATAAGGGTTTCTCCCCTACCGTGGTGAAAACAAGCACTTAACACTTGCAGTGGGAGCGCAGCCCCACTGCAGGGGATAAAAAAAAATTCTGCCGGAGTTGGGCTGTCAGTGAGCTTAAACACACAAAATGCAAGTTATAACCGATCAGTGGTCATTTGGAAAATAAAGTAATCTGCAATTTTTACTCACAACAGACAAAACATGTACAAACTTTTTTTTTTTTTTTTTTATCTCTTCCTTCCTTATGCTTTCACCACCACCCCTATTTTTATTCAACAGTCCCCATTTACACTCGAGGCTAGCACTGCCTCCCTTCAGATCATTCCTGCACCCCTCCAAGGGGCAGTACCGCTCACTTTGGAAAGCACTGCTCTAGACGGAGTAAGCATTCTTTTAGAGGATTGTGCTTCTGCAATAGGAAATAGAAAGTCAGTAGTGGAGGAGAGAACCTTCCTCTGCTCTGTCCACTTGGCTTTTCACCAAGTTTTTTGTGTCTCTGTGCATTACAACGTGCAGTATGTCGATCCCCGGAGCCCTAGCAATCATCTGTGTGACTGTAGACCTGAATCTAGGAGAAATGCTATTGCTGGGCTAGATTGTTTTGTACTGGGTTGGAAAGCCTACTACTAATAGCCTGATGTC
Organism: Rana muscosa; assembly: GCA_029206835.1. Taxonomy (NCBI): domain Eukaryota; kingdom Metazoa; phylum Chordata; class Amphibia; order Anura; family Ranidae; genus Rana; species Rana muscosa. Next base: position 190,610,808 of record CM055122.1, read on the forward strand.
CATGTTTGTGGAAGTGGTGGGAAAAAAGATCCTTTCCTAACCTCTGAGAGACATCTTAAATCTATGTGTCATTTTATTGTAGGAGAATAAATATACCACACTGTAGCCATAATACAAATTCCTAATACACAATTCTTATACTGTCTCCAGAAATATAACACACCAGTTGGTGGCAAGGGAACTCAGCTGTCAGGAGGTCAGAAGCAAAGAATCGCCATAGCTCGGGCACTTATACGAGCTCCAAAACTATTACTGCTTGATGAAGCCACCTCGGCACTGGACAACGAAAGTGAAAAGGTGAGAATGAAACTTGCCAATCTTTTTTTTTAAAATGATAGTTCTTTACCGGCAAAATGTAATTAAACTATCTTAATCATACAGTACAGGACACGGTCAACTTATTCATACACCATGCATTATAGGCTTGTACCTTCAGGTAATTGTACACTGGCAAGCCTTTGAGGACATGCCCCCCTGGAGTGGAGGGCTGGGCCAGGGTGGCAATTGCCTCCCAGGCCACCCTAACTTATGTTCAAAATGGGCGGCAGCCGCTGCCCGCTACCATTTTCTTTTTTATTCTGGTCTAGAAAGTCAGGCGGGGGGCATGGCCTTGGCGGCTGACCACTAGCTGTTGCATTCCGGGAGTTGTAGTCCTCACTCAAGCTTCCGGTGGGTGGAAAACACAGCAGCGCAGAGGAAACTACAACTCCCTGGGACCGGATTCTTGGAAGCAGACAGAGGCAGGGCGTGCCAGGGAGTTGGGACGCAGGGCTGCAGGGCTGGGCGCTGGCTGCAACTTGACCCCAGGATCAGGAGTGTTACCCCCCCAGGAGACCGTGGCGTGCAAGGACCTGCTGAGCTGAGATCGCTGAGGTGAGAGACCCTGACACCCCTAGCTAACCCCCCATCTCCCCCACCATTCACCCCATGTAACCTGCCCCAGTGATCAGGCTTCATTAATGGGCACTAGAGTTGGCTGCACTGATAAGCACTGGTGAGGCTGCATTGTAAAACCAGGTGGGCCATGGAAGGTGAGCTGATTCGGCGATTCAGTGGGTCACTTGACTGGACTTGCCCCCAAGGCCTAAGGCTACCAGCCCTCCCCGCCCTCCTCCATAACCATACCCCACTCCGTGAGTCCTCTGTTTTTGCTAATATCTGTAGGTAATGGATGTCTTCTCCTTCTGGGAGAAACTATGTTCTCCCCTTCCCAATGACTGTCTTTTCTAGTGTCTGTAGGTAATGGATGTCTTCTCCTTCTTCTCAAACTATGTTCTCCCCTTCCTATTCAAAGACTTCTCCCCTTTCCAGTCACTGTTTTCTCCCCTTCCCAGTCCCTGTTTCTCCCCTTCCCTGACTTCTCCCCTTCCCAGTCACTGTTTTCTCCCCTTCCCTGACTTCTCCCCTTCCCAGTCACTGTTTTTTCCCCTTCCCAGTAACTGTTTTCTCCCCTTCCCTAACTTCCCCCCTTCCCAGTCACTGTTTTCTCCCCTCTTGTACAGACCTCAGATCGGAGCGGGTTCATGCACAGTGTTCTCACTCCTCCCTGGCTCCTCCTCCTGCCCTGAGTACATGTAGTTGTCAGAGCCAGGGAGGAGGCAGCTTCTGCAGTGGGTAAATTTACAGCAGCCAGTGGGGAGAAATGCTGCTGCCACTAAGGGGGTGAGCACGTTGGGCAATAGAGGCGGGGTAGGCAGGGTTGGTGCAAGGATTTTTGACAACCTAGGAGAAACCTAATTTTGCCACCCCCTTGGCTCCGCCCCTGACCCTACTCCCTTTGCCCTGACCATGTATATAGTGGAGGTGGCAGGGGTCAGGAGTGAGTAATTCACAGATTGCAGGGGTTGCAGGGTGCGCTACGTACTGAGTGCAGGGTTTCGGGGTGCACTACGTACTGAGTGCAAGGTTGTGGGGTGCGCTACGTACTGAGTGCAGGGTGCGCTACGTACTGAGTGCAGGGTTGCGGGGTGCACTACATACTGACTGCAGGGTTGCGCTACGTACTGGGTCCAGGGTTGCGCTACGTACTGAGTGCAGGGTTGAGGAGAGGAGGGGGAGGGAGGAGAGGAGGGGGCTGGGGGGAGGAGGGGAGAGGATAGGGGGGAGAGGGGGGAAGTGGGAGACCCCTAGCCCAGTCTACAGTCCTTGTCTGTGGGAAGGTGTGTGTGACACAGTACCTTCCATGTCAGCAGTGGGCAGGACCAGTTCTTATAGCTGGGTGAGGACAGAAGGCCCATGGAGCTGCTCCTGCACTTTCCAGAGGATTGGTTTACTGTCAGATGCAGCTGTCCCTGGCTGCCTGCACCTCCTTGTTCTCCGGCCCCACTCAGCCTGTCTATCGGTCCTGGTGAGGTCTTCGGAGCTCTTCTCCCTTGAGGGCAACCGGTCCTGGCCACCCTCTCTGGTCTTTGTCCCCACCACCTCCTGGAGCTGGTTGCTGTCCCACTCCCCGCACCTGCTGCTACCTGACTCTCCATGCTCAGCCAGGGCAGCACCCCAGAGTGCCGTGGGGGGAGGCAGAGGCATCAGCACTGAACACCAACAGGGAGCTGCAGGGAGAAATGTGCAGTGCCGCCACCAGCTGAAAAAAATCCCCACCGGTGCCCGCACCAATTGAGCCAAGTGCTGGAATAGCCAGGTGTTGGGAGGTATGCCCACACCCCCATAGCAGCGACCTTGGGTAGGGGTGCCAGCTGCCAGCGCTAGCATGCCCATGTTAGAAGGGTTAGTGGAGCCGAGCACTGAGCTTCGGGATTTAGCCTGGACTCGCAGGATGCCAGGATTTAAATCAAATCCTGGTATGGTCCCGGCGAATCCGGGACAGTTGGGAGGTATGTTAGACTGTTGCTGGAATGAGTAAAGTGAATAGGCTGCCAAATTGCTCTACAGGGGAATGAAGACTGTGTTCCTGTGCAATTCTTATGTGAACCAGGCCTTTAGGGGGCTCAGTTATTTCTGGTTTTCAACAAACATTTCTTTCTCCGACTTGGAGTACTTTTGTATTCCAGTCTTGAAATGTCACTGCTTCCTATATGAGGGGATTTGAATGGTGCGCTGCACTTTATTGGATATAATTAAAGACTGGCTCATAGGAAGATGCAGATGCCAGCGAGGGACCGTTGGACAGGTAAGTTAGCTCCACTTGGCTCTATTGAGCAGGCGTCTGGTGGATGGTAAAAACAGGCTGCTGAGCTGCCAACCCAAACTGTAACATAATAGTCGGACAATGCTCTATACATGCTGAGGCTGGGACACACAGCTGTAGCATTTTTAACTCAGGGCACAGAGTTTTACATATGGTATCACCTATTAAACCCCCACATTGAGCTTACTGGAGCCACGCCACAACCACGATCTGAACGCTTGGCTCACAGTTGCTCGATCCCATAATGTAAAATTCCCGTTTGGCAATTAGAAAAAAAGATTAAAAAAAAAACAGGTGTTCAGGAGGCAGCAGTACCACCTCCTGAACAACTGTCAGCCACTGCTATAATACCCTCTGCAAAGTGATCTACCAAGAATCACTTTTCAGAGGGATTAATCAGTGTTGCAGGTCTGGAAGAGCACTAAAAAGGAAAAAAACCTCAGGCACATTTCTTACCGTATTTCTGCTGCCTGAATGTGTGTCCCCATCTGTTAAGAGGGCACTCAGCAGCTCCTTTCTTAAACCTTGTGTGTCGCCAGTGGCACTGGGCCCAGTACGGCGACATCATGGGCATCGTGCAAAAGTAGGCCCCGCCCACCTCCACGTCTTCTTTCTCCCCTTCCCGAAATGGAGGTGTTTGTGGTGTTGCCCTGCCGAATCTCTTTCTCCCATTTTAGACGGTGGCTGGAGGAAGGAGAGAGCATAATCCTCTCCTCCAGCAGCTGTTCCGGTCACTGCTATGCGCAGTCAAAAACGGTCTCTGTGCTTTTTGTTTTTTTTTACTTTGCACATTTTTTTGGGATCTGGGGGTCACCTTGTTAAAGGGAGCGCCAATATTCTGGTAAGTCACCCTCCCAAAAAAAACACTGGGCCAGGGTTGTGGGAATGAGGCCCTTGTCCTCATCAACATGTGGACAAGGTGCTTTGGGGAAGGTGTCCTCCCACAAAGCACCCACCCTATGTTGAGGGCATATGACCTGGGGGTGCTTGATTATTTCCCCCCATTTCCTGGCCAGCCGGGCTGCATGCTCAGATACGGGTCTTCTTAAATATCATGGAGGTAAACCGGATGGACTTACCTGCAAATGGATCTACAGACTCAATCTACCCCCTAGGAGAGGTGATTTTGATAAAGTCCTTTATCAGAAGGAAAAAATGTGGATTTTTAATTTTAATAGCATGCAGCCTACAGGACTCAACAACGACTGTAATTTATCTGTATTTCTGGAGTCATAAATGCCCCTCTAGGTATATATCCTCATGTGTATGGTAGCCCACGGTCCCTAGCATGTTCAGTCTATGCTGTGATCTGACCTATGCTCAATATAGGGTAATTCTCACCTATGGGAATAAAAATAATTTTTTAAGCGGTCTTTTGATTCTGGCATCCGGTCACACTTGATTGACTTTATACTATGATATATTTGCCTGTATGATCTGAATTCAGGTGTGATCACTCTGTGAAACGGGATGATGGGCTACCCTCAACTGCAACAGGAGTTTACCTTTTGTATATATACATTTAAAATACCCTTTTGGGCTTTATGTTTAAATCTGCCAGTAAGGCGGGATTTTTTTAATGCCTGATAGAATTGTACATTTGACAAATTTGATGCTGCACCCTTGCACCACGAAACGCCCTCTTGTTATGTCTGTCTATTTTATTTGCTAATTGGCATGCAAGTCGGTATGAATGACCTAATGAAACCACAGGTGTGGATAATTGATTACCATGCTTGTGGGATATAAAAGGTCTTCCACCAGGCAAACTGCGCATGCTCTGAAGAAGCTTGGAAACAAGCAAAACACGTAAGTTTCACACCATTATGCTTGCTGTAACGAGGACGTGGATGTTCCTCTTTCATAGCTAAGCATCCCATCATTTCCAATATGACAATCGGCTCCACCTCCGGATAGTTCCGGGTTGACACGGCACCTCACGCCGCTCTACGCTGCATCGTGTTTTTCTATCAGCAAAGACAGTCTGATTACCTGGAAGTTTCTGTCTTGAACAGACACAAATCAACGCAAACTCCCGTCACTGGACACCCGTATTTGACTCTTTTGTCCCACGAATTGGAACTGCCCTCCTCTTTGAACATTCGTCCCAGCATGTGTGGACATTAACCTGAAGGGCTGTGGCTAAATTAAGACATCAAGCGGTGAGCTGTATTTACCCCTAGTTCTACTAAGGGGATGTATACATTAATGTAGCCGCTTGTTTCCTCCAAATGCCATATTGATTTCCAAACTAGTCTGGGCTAAGACATACAAGATCATTGAAAGCGTGTCTTGCTTGGTTTAACTGTATGAACTACGTGTGTTTTTGTGTTTCGAATTGGACGCTTTGCAACACATGAAATTATGCAGCACTGGAGCCTAAAAATCACTTTCCAAATTCAATGATCAGACCCACCTACTTAATCAATGAGGATATCCTCTAATTACAATTACTGTAGGGCTTGCGATGAAAACAGAATAGTTAGGTTTGCATGAGGAAGTGTGATGTGTATGGCTGTTGTGGTGGCCACCCATGTTCCCATTTTAGACTAGCGTCTAATTTTATTAAATGTGGTGGAGGTGGGTGTTTTTTCCAAAATGTATTTGTAATTTGATTAATTGCGGATAACTACGGTAATTAAAGTTTATAGTTTCAACAGCCGTTCCTCAGTGAAGAATTCTTTCGGGAAGGTCTTCCTTCCTTCCTTTCTTTTTTGTTTATGCTTTCACTCAATTCAGAGGAACACTCACGGGAGTTAAGTATTTACAATTCCCCCAGTGATGCTGTAGTTGCCACATGAAAGGGGAATTTATTACTAATTAGTAGCTTCCTCCCCGCATGTTTTCAGACTATAGTGGATGAGCTCATTATATACCTCCTTTTGTGTGTTTTTTTGTCAGATAAGGGTCTGGCATGGACTTTGGGGGGCCCCCACGTCATTTTTTTGAGTTCCCCTCAAAATCCATACCAGACCCAAATGGCCTAGTATAGATTGGGGAGGGGGCCACGCTGTTTTTTTAAAACAATTTTAATGCCGGCACTTCTTTTCTTTACATTCTTCTGTCAGCGGGGAACCCCGCTGACAGCAGATGAGTCATGGTTGTCAAGGACACGGCGGCCACCCGCTCCTTAACATCCAGCTATTTACTGGTTGTAAAGGAAGAGGTGACCGCCCACTCCTTAACAACTAGCTGTTTACTGGTTGTTAAGGATGCCGGCTACCGCTGACATTAACATACCACTAGCTTTCAATACCAAAATACTGTATCACTTCATAAATAAACTCTAATGCGGTATTTTAGTATTGTTTTTTCACGAATTACAAAAAAAAAATTTAAAGGCTAAAAGGTATTTATCCAAAAACAGTAGATACCACTTTGTGAATGGAGCCCCATTGTGTCTTCTGTAACACAAACACCAATCATTTGTATCAAAAACTGTGTACTGTAATAGTTGCCTCTGCATGAGTGTAGCATCGCCTCAATCAGTCCCAATTCCTATAAGCCAAGAAAGTCTAGCTTACTGGTACATGTATGCCCCCAGGCATGCCATGTTCATTGGCCAGGAGGTACAAGAGGCCGAACAAAGGGTAAGCAAAAACGTTCCTGTGTTTGCAGGAGTACAGTTGTTTACAGGGGAGGGGTGGGACTGGTGTCTTGCCAAATGTAGTCAGTGGGACGTACAGATGAGTCCATTCAGGCAGCAGGCAGAAACATGGTCAGCAAACAGGCAAAAGATTTGATCCATGCAGCAAGCAGAACAGTCAATAAACAGGCCAGGGTCAGTGCAGGCGGTAGGCAACACTGCACTGGTGTGGCGGGGATCAGGAGCACTGTTGCTGGCTGCACTAGCTCTGCGGACACTGTACTGATGTGGTGGCAATCAGGGATACTGTTGATGGCTGCACTGGTGTGGCTAGTGATCAGGAACATTGTTGCTGGCTGCACAGGTCTGGTGACACTGAGACTGGTGTGGTAAGCCTTCAGGAACACTGTTGCTGGCTTCACTGGCTGTGGTGACACTGGCACTGGTGTGGCAGCTATAAGGAACATGGTTGCTGACTTACACTGACACTAGAACTTGTGTAGCAGCAATCAGGAACATTGTTGCTGGCATACAATAGTCTCGTGACATTGTGACTGTTGTGGCAGTGATAAAGAACAATGTTGCTGGCATACGCTGGTCTGTGACACTTGGACTGGTGGCTGTGATGATCAGGGAAACTGTTGATGGCTTCACCGGTCTGGTGTGGTGGGGATTGGGAACACTGTTTCTGGCTATTACGGGTCTGACAACACTGTAAGTGATGTGGTGGTGATCAAACACCCTGTGACTGGCTGCACTATTAGGGTTCATTCACACGTGAGGTTGGCAGGAATTATACCCCCTGCTAAGTGAATAGGGGAGCTTGTGAAGGGTCCAAGGGGTTAAAGCAGGCAATGAAGAGGCGATACAATGCCTCCTCACTGCCTGTCAAATGCTGTCTAAATAGCAATTTGAACATGGATCACTCTCTAGAGAGCACCACACCTGTTAACAAGGCCTTATGGTGACACTGGGGCTTGTGTGACAGTGATCAGGGATACTGTCACTGACTGCACTAATCTGGTGTCATTCTACTTCTGTGGCAGTGATCAGAGACAATGGCTAGCTGCAATGACAAACAGAGCAGTCAGCCATTGTACATGTCAACCTCCACAGCAGTACAAGGTCACCACGGTGACACTGCACTGCTCTGGTGACAATATGTTAAAAAAAAAAAGAAAAAGGTCAGTGTCACCAGAACATTGCAGTTTCACTATAACAACATTGCACTGCTGTGGCATACAGTGTCTTCAAAGCAGCCAGCCAGCGTCTCTGATCACTATCCACAGCAGTGCAATGTCAGGCATAGTGACATTGCAATGCTCAGAGGGCTGTGATCGTGTTTTTTTTATTTCACACCTTGAGCACATACTACAGTCGTGATCACTGTAGTAAGAACTCTCATTTCCTCTCACAACTGGTCGTTGGGAGAGGAAGCTGTTCAAAGGCTGCAAGATGCAGCTTTTGTTTACAAATGTGATTGCTGTGATTGGTCATAGAGATCACATTGTTCAGGACAAATTTTATTGTCCCTGTATCCTGATCTGTGTCTGAGGGGCACAGCGACCACAGGGCACGCTGCGGCATCCTTACCTCTACTTCCTCTTGAACCTAGGAAGCTCCCATCCAGCTGTTTATTTGCAATGGCAGGATGGGAGATGGCTAATCTAAACTGTAGTAATAATTACTTTTTTCATTATGTATAGCTCCTAATTGTTTTTGCTTTGGAAGGATAGATCCAATCCTTCTGTCTCTGTTTCCTCCAAATTCACCTTCCATTTAAGTCTGATAGTATGATTTGTATAAATGTTCTACATGAATTTAAGCTTTGCTTTTGATTCTCATATTTATTAAAGAATTATTTTTTATCATGCTTGTTTCTATATTCTAACCTTGACTACACAATTATACATTTTTCTTGATGCTATTCACAAGATCCTCTATTAGCCCCTGTGTTTTTCTGCTGTGAAGTTATGTTGTACATTTTATGTTTCTGATGTTGTATTGTATCTGTCAGTTGTCAATTATTGAACACATCAGTGAAGTGAGCATTTGCTGTTTATCAAGTGTAGCGATACCGCTGGTATGATTTGTTTCGGGCCCTGTAACACTCACTGTCAACCCCCAGCAATTGGCTCTACCCTCCCTTGGCACAGTTAGTAGGGGATGATAGGATTGTGTAACCTGTGACTCTTGGCAGCACAATCCCACAAGAAAGACACACAGCAGTATGGTATGGCTATCACTAACCGTTTCTTCTGCACAGTAAATGACCCAAACGACTGGTATACTTAACCCTGGCACTTTACTGAGAATAATGGTTAAACAGGTAAAACAGTATACATAAACATATGCAGAGCCCTGCAATGAAAGAGTATTTTGGCAAACAGACAGATATACACTCCTGTGACAGGAAACTAACGGACCCCGCTGCAGCTCTTCTCCCTCGTGGGCAAAAAATGGCGCCCAGCAATATCTACACTGCTAAGTCAGGCCTGACTGTACTATGTAAAAGTTCTGCAGAGAAAGATCTTTGCTAGCAAACGGTGGTGCACTTCTGGAACAATTTGTAATCCACAAGAATAAAGGGGGGTTGTTAACTTGGTGAACACAGGATAAGTCTACTAGCGTTATTCAATGCACTGTCCCTCCAGTGTGCAACTGCAAACACTAACGATAGTTCTGAACAACAGTTACTGGGTTTTGGGATTCTATATTATTCTCTGAGCAGGTGCTCTCTCACCCAACCGGACCAGTCCGTGTCCGTATCTTCCGTTGCTGTGTCTTGGTACACAGATTCCACGACACCTAGGTCTTCGGTCCTCCTGGTAGTAGCAGAGCAGCAGCAGGATGAGACGTCCCTCAGGCTCCTCAGTGGATACGGAAGGCTCTTTGGAATAATACAGGCCTAGGCTTCAGCAGACTCAGCACAGAGTTCCACCTGCTGGGCGGGCGGTGTCCAAAGAGACTGCACTCCGGTCCGCCCCCTGGTTAAATACCCCGCCCCAGCAGTCCTTGCGTGGGGAAATGCATCCTGGGTATGGTAGTCTCTGGGCCTTAAAGCAAACACCCGCTACACAAGTATGTATTTTTACTGTTTGGTAATATAAGAGGTACCACGAAATGGCAGGAAATGAGGGTGGTTATCTTTGTTTTTTTAAATGGGTCCCATTTTTATTTCTTGGGACCTTGGAAGCTTGTACTATGTATTACTTACACATAACTTCTATCATATTCAGGTTGTACAACAAGCTCTTGATGTAGCCAGGATAGGAAGAACCTGCATTATGATCGCCCACAGACTATCTACGGTCCAGAATGCTGATCTTATTGTCGTCATGAAGAATGGGAAGATAATTGAACATGGAACACATCAACAACTTCTGTCACATCGAGGAGCATATTTTGATCTTGTAAATGCACAAACGATAACTTAGTTAGAAAAAAATGGCATAGTGGATATAATTGAATGGTTCATTCTACAGGAGAGAAAACACATGAAAAGGTCTTTTGAAGAACGGCTGCAAACCAATTCAAACCAATTCAAAGCATGGAAGTTCTATATTGTTATATGGAAATAGATCTGGAATGAAGGGTTACAGAATTCAGGATCTGACCTGATGCTGGGAAGCCTAAAGAAACAATAGATGAGCCTTGTGTCTGCTCAGCTATTATATCAAAAAGGCCAGCACTGGATCTAGAAATGTACAAAGATACAATCTGAAATGTGTGCTCTTTTAATCCATTGTTTGCTAATAGATCTATGAAATTTATCAAGGTGTACAAAATAGCATTGGAGTTGATTTACTAAAACTGGTGAGTGCAAATTCTGGTGAAGCTCTGCAAAGAAACCAATCAGCTTCCATTTTTTTTGTCAAAGTTTAGATGAACAAGCTGATGTTAAAGCCTCGTACACACGGCCGAGATTCTCGTCAGGAAAAAAACATAGTTTTTGCTGATGAGAATCTTGACAAGAAACTTGTCCCGGCCGAGTGTACACACGTACGATTCAAAAGAACCGCCGTTCTTTTGAATGGCACGCACGTGGTGACGTCATCGACTACGACGAGCGTGCACTCGTCACATTCGATGCCGTCGCCGCCATCTTGCTACATCCTATGCCTAGGAAGCTACCGCGCATGCGTCAAAGTCATTTCGAGCATGCGTGGGTTTCCACGGCGACAGGTAAGTGTACACACGCTCGGGTTTCTCGTCGAGAAACAGGCCGACGAGATTCTCGACGAGAAAAAAGACAGCAGGACATCTTTTTTCTCGTCGGGGAATCTGGGCAGTTTTCTTGACGAGAAAACTGAAACCCGCGTACACACAGCCGGTTTTATCGGCAAGAAAGCTCTCCCGGCAGTTTTCTTGACGTTTTTTGCAGAGAAAACCGGTCGTGTGTACGCGGCCTAAGAGTTGATTCTCTACCATGCAAAGCTGCACCAGATTTTGCACTCTCCGGTCTTAGTAAATCAGCCCCATTGTTTCTACTTTGCTGCCTACTGTGATGTTTTATTAACTAATTTGAGATGGAAAATGTCCCTGAAAAGGAAACTTATTTCATTACATACAGTTGTTGTTGTTTTCGATGCTTCCACACATGTTCTTACAGTGTTTGCGATGAGCCAAAATGGTTCCAATAGCACGTGCATGCATTGTAGCAACACAACCTTGAAAATCTTAAAAACACTACACCAACCCTAGAGAAAACCTGTAATTTAGTGACAGTGCTACAGCTCTCCTCTAACCTGCAGCCATCATCAGCTACCAGCACAGGAAGAAGTTTCCCATCACTAATAACTTTTTAGTCACTGGAGACTTCCTGTGTCAGAAGCAGGTATGTGCAGGGATTGCTGCAGGTTAGAGGAGATCGGCAGCACTGTGAGTCTGGGTCTCTACAGTAGAACTTCATAGGACCAGGAGACTGATCTGTGCCCCTAAGCATACACTTGAATGTGCGCTATTTTCCACATCAATGTGTGCTGCATTAAGGCAACCAGTTCATCAAGAATGAGCTGACAATGCATGGCAATGGAAGAAAAAAAGCAGCCTTTTTATGTAGCTCACCACAACCAGACAGTAAAGCAATGAGAACGTAGCATCCTTTACACCAGGAGTCCCCTTTACATCAGGGGACCCCCCTTACTTCAGAGTCAGCTCTTACATTGGAGTCTCCCCTACATCAGATTTCCCTCTCACATCAGAGTCTCCCTTACATAATAGTCCACCCCTACATTAGAGTCCCCCTTTAGATCAGAGTTCTTATTTACATAGGAGTCCTCTATAACATCAGATCAATCTTCACTTACACCAGATTCCCCCCTTAAATAGGAGCCTTCCTTAGATCAGGAGTCCCCCCCTTAGATCAGAGTTCCCCTTTAGATCCCTCTCTTGGGGCCTGTGTGCTCAGAACACACTGTCACATTGGGTGGCACTTAGCCAGAGAAGCCTCCCTGTGGACATACAAGTAGACATCTTTTTGCATTCAGTCTTTTAAGGAACCCAGTACCCCTAGTACTCTGCACCCTGACATTGCTTCACCTCCCTGCCTCTCAGCACCCCTATAATTGTGCCCCCTTCTAGCCCTGACTCTGACCCTCCTGGCACTCTTACCACTGCACACCCAGACTCTGAACCTCCCTGGCTCCCAACACTCTTACCACTGCACCCCAGACTCTGAACCTCCCTAGCTTCCAACACCCTAACCACTGCACCTAGACTCTGAACATGATTATTATACAGGATTTATATTGCACCAACAATTTGTGCAGTGCTTTACAACATGAGGGCAGACATTACAGTTACAATACAATTCAATACAGGAGGAATCAGAGGGCCCTGCTTGTTAGAGCTTACAATCTAGGAGGAAGGGTCAAGTGATACAGAAGGTAATAACTGTAGGGGATGAGGTAAAACAAAAGATCAAGTCTTCTGGACAGCAGCACTCCAATAAAAAGCCTTTATTATGTAAAATCTTCAAAAATCCAAATACAGCACAGCAAGTCACAAAATTCTGGTTAGAGCTGACTAGTTTCACACTTTCTTAGTGTTTAATCATAGCAAGAATTTTGTGACTTGCTGTGCTGTATTTGGATTTTTGAAGATTTTACATAATAAAGGCTTTTTATTGGAGTGCTGCTGTCCAGAAGACTTGATCTTTTGTTTTGCCTGTGTAGCGGCCTCACCCCGACCTCTTTAACTAGGGGTATGTCGAGCGACAGAGTGAGTTGCACCACGGCCCATGTCCTCCCCATGCATGTGGGTGAGGTGAAGGCCAACATCAATCTTTTCCTCGGGCCAAATGTGTGCTGGTTATGAGGGTCAGTCCTTCCGTGCCGGAATCTCCCTTTGCTCCCATCAACAGAGTCCACACACCCATCAAAGTCCAAACTCAGGTTTATTGCGTATCTCCACATACAGTCAAAGGCAACGGCATGATACGATGGGGAAGCAGGTCGAGGCACTGTACAGGTTCCTAGTCCCTACTAGACATGTGCACACTGAATTATTTCGTTTCGGAATTTCGTTTTCGTCCAAAAAATAAATTTATTTAGTTACTCCCGAAATTCATTTTTATTTATTTCGTTTTTCGTTAAAAATTGCATTCGTCCGAAAATCTGAATTAATTAAGGTCGAATCTGTCATTGAAGGCTTATGGTGTCTGTCGAATGTTCAAAGAAGATTCGACGGAGCAGCGAAACTGTACGACTCTGCAATCATACATTTCCGGTCGAATGTTCCGCCCACAAGCAGTGATCTTTTCTCTCTATGTCAAATCTTTTCTCTCTATAATGTCGAATCTTTTCTCTCCTATGTCGAATCTTTTCTCTCTATAATGTCGAATCTTTTCTCTCCTATGTCGAATCTTTTCTCTCTATAATGTCAAATCTTTTCTCTCTATAATGTCAAATCTTTTCTCTCCTATGTCGAATCTTTTCTCTCCTATGTCGAATCTTTCTCTCTATAATGTTGAATCTTTTCTCTCCTATGTCGAATCTTTTCTCTCTATAATGTCAAATCTTTTCTCTCTATAATGTCAAATCTTTTCTCTCCTATGTCGAATCTTTTCTCTCCTATGTCGAATCTTTTCTCTCTATAATGTCGAATCTTTTCTCTCCTATGTCGAATCTTTTCTCTCTATAATGTCAAATCTTTTCTCTCTATAATGTCAAATCTTTTCTCTCTATAATGTCAAATCTTTTCTCTCCTATGTCGAATCTTTTCTTTCTAGAATGTCAAATCTTTTCTCTCCTATGTCAAATCTTTTCTCTCCTATGTCGAATCTTTTCTCTCCTATGTCGAATCTTTTCTCTCTATAATGTCAAATCTTTTCTCTCTATAATGTCAAATCTTTTCTCTCTATAATGTCAAATCTTTTCTCTCCTATGTCGAATCTTTTCTCTCTATAATGTCAAATCTTTTCTCTCCTATGTCGAATCTTTTCTCTCCTATGTCGAATCTTTCCTCTCCTATGTCGAATCTTTCCTCTCCTATGTCGAATCTTTCCTCTCCTATGTCGAATATTTCTCTCCTATGTCGAATCTTTTCTCTCTATAATGTCGAATCTTTTCTCTCCTATGTAGAATAATCTTGGACTAATAGAGTTAAGGTTAGGCGCATTCGACCACAGGTTCGATAGACACAGATTGTTATTGTCAGCGTCACGTCGAATCTCCTATCTATATCGAACTGTTGTAGCAACGAAAACGAAAATAAAGCATTTGTTTATGTCGGATCTTTCGGTTTTCGGATTCTGTGCTTTCGTTTTCGTTTGTTAAAACGATAACGAAAATAGCTGAAATTCGGACGAAAATGCATTCGGACGAAAACGAATGCACATGTCTAGTCCCTACACTCCCTGTGCTATGACCAGGGGTTGCAGGAATCCTGATGGAAGCTCCTCCGCTGCGCTGTAGCCCATGTCAGGGGAAGATGTCCTCCAAGGGAGTTACTGAAGGCCCATCCGTCACCGGGTTGACGCTACACCGGGTCTTCGGACGGGTGACCCCCCCCCCAGCCTCCTCACCTCAGATGCGGGTCCCCTCGCAAGGGGCGCCCTGGAGCAACTTCACCCTCGCGGGACCCCGTCGGAGTCACCGGGTCCCAGGCCTCCTTAATAGTACCTCACCCCAGGCTGAAGGTTCCCGGGATGGACTCCATCTTCGCTCCGGCCAGGCCTTGGGCGCCTAGGCCGGAACCTTGAACCGCCCGCACCCAGGCCTAAGGTGCCTGGGTGCGTGAAGGGGTGATCCCCTCCCAAAAAAACAACAACCTCGTGGCGAGGGCGTCTCCCCCTTTTATATCCTCCCATCGACACCACGGCGGGTTCCCCGCCCCAGCCGTACCATCGCCAGGAAGGAACCAAAAAAAGGGTAACACCGTGATAGTGACTCTACCTCGAGCCAGCAGGTACACTGACACCCACTGGTCAAAGAGAATATTACACCACCCAATCCTCCATGAATAAGAAAAAGGGGTCTAATCCCTGACATAATTACACACCTGGGTCTCTCTACCCCCAGGTGTATCCCACTAACTTTTAAGACCCCGCTACACACTCCCCCTGGTGATTTGACGCTGGTCCCCAGTGTCAGGTGCACACCCATGTCTCCCAAGGAGTGGTGACATGAAGTGGGCCCCAGAGGCTATCCCTCAAATTTTTGCTACTGTATGTGCCAAGACCTGCTCAACAGAAAAGGAACTATAAAACATTAAAACTTTTTGTATAAAACATCTGTCATGTACACATATACAATCCCTCCCGTCACTGTCTAAGAACCACCCCATACTCAGTAGTCTTGACCGACGAATCTCCTGCAGAAGGGAAACAAAAAAACAACATCCTAACATTCTGTGTTAACTTGGCATGAGTGGGTCCGTCAGCCGAGAGACCCACTCACTCCAATAAGTGAGGAATGTATGTGTAACATTTTCAAACAACCGTTGCACAACACTGCCACCTGGTGACAGCGCTGCGGTAATACACTTGGTTAGATCTTCATTCTTCCTGCTTTCCTACTCTAACTCTACCCCAAAAGTCTCTGCCTTTGGCACATGAAGAAAAGGGAGAAAAAAAAACAACAGCTCCCAAATCTCCAGTGAGTAAAAGAAAAGCCCAAATCAAAACAAAAGTAGGGCACAGTTCTAGGCGTCTGGGAATGTCTCTTCCAGAAAGTTTCAATAGCAACAAGTAGTGATGAGCCGAACACCCCCGGGTTCGGTTCGCACCAGAACCCGCGAACGGACCGAAAGTTCGAACGAACATTAGAACCCTATTAAATACAATGGATGCGAACGTTCGAATTCTAAAGTGCTAATTATAACAACTATTATGCATGTTATTGTCATAAATAGGGTTTGGGAACCCGGGTTCTGCACCAGGGGACATGTATCAATGCAAAAAGAAGTTTTAAAAACGGTCGTTTTTCGGGAGCAGTCATTTTAATGATGCATAAAGTGAAAAAAAAAAGTCAAATATTCCTTTAAATATCGTACCTGGGGGGTGTCTAAAGTATGCCTGTGAAGTGCCACGTGTTTCCCGTGTTTAGAACTGTCCCTGCACAAAATGACACTTCTAAAGGAAAAAAAAGCCATTTAAAACTGCTTGCGGCTTTAATGTAATGTCTGGTCCCGGTAATATGGATGAAATTCTTTAAGAAAAATGGCATAGCTACCCCATGACCCCCCCCCTACCCCAGCCCATTACCAGCCCCTTTGGGTCTTGTATGGATATTAAGGGGAACCCCGCACATAAAATAAAAAAGGCCCTATATACTCTGAACAGCCGTATACAGGCGGTGCATACAAGACAGGGACTGTAGGTTTGTTCTTATGTAGAATCTGTTTGTAATTTTGAACAGGTACATTGTTGAAGTGTAGCTCCAGCCCAAAAATCTATTTTTAAACTTTTTGGGAAACATAGGTAAGGGTTATCACCCCTGTAACATTTGTTTTGCTGTCTGTGCCCCTGTTCAGAACATTTCACCTCACTTTCCATCCCAATGACAACTGTTTTTGAAATGTGGTGTTTTTCTTGAAACAAGGATTGCTGATAAAGCATCAGTACAGATGAGACCCCTTTCTCCCATATTTATTCTTACAGGAGAGAATTTTCCTTTCTAGGGGTAGATTTCCTCTCACTTCCTGTTGTCTTCTTTCGTTTGCAAGTAGGAGTCGTTTGTAAGTTGGATGTTTGAAAGTAGGGACCTGCCGTATATACTCTGCAGAAATAGGCCCCTTAGTTGTTGGTGTTGGCACAACACTGTAAGCACTCAGTTACTCTTGGTTGGTGCTGGAACGCCCTGCTGTCAACTATTATATCAGGAATTTTAATTACATATAATTGTTGAACAGTGGTAGTAAAAATTGGGGCTTTGATGGTGGTGCTGGTGCCACAACACTGTAAGCCCTGACAGTTACTCTTGGTGGGTGCAGCAATGGGCCCTGCTGTGAATTATTAGATCAAGAATTGTAATTACATGCCCCTTTTGAACAGGGGCTGAAAAATTGGGCCTTTCGTGGTGGTGGTGGTGGTGGCGTTGCCACAAGACTGTAAGCCCTCAGAGTTACTCTTGGTGGGTGCAGCAATGGACCCTGCTGTGAATTATTAGATCAAGAATTGTAATTGCATGCCCCTGTTGAACAGGGGCTGAAAAATTGGGCCTTAGGCACTGGTGGCACAACACTACAACCCCTCACAGATACTGTACTTGGAGCACAGCAATGAGCCCTGTTGCAAAGTATTGCTTCAAAAATTGTAATGACACGCCCCTGTTAAACAGGGGCTGAAAAATTGGGC
The DNA here is from genome assembly GCA_029206835.1 of Rana muscosa. Classification (NCBI taxonomy): domain Eukaryota; kingdom Metazoa; phylum Chordata; class Amphibia; order Anura; family Ranidae; genus Rana; species Rana muscosa. Next base: position 190,628,337 of record CM055122.1, read on the forward strand.
CTTAGGCACTGGTGCCACAACACTCCAACCCCTCACAGATACTGTACTTGGAGCACAGCAATGAGCCCTATGGCAAATTATTGCTAAAAAAATTGTAATTACACGCCCCTGTAAAACAGGGGCTGAAAAATTGGGCCTTAGCCACTGGTGGCGGCACCCATAAACAAAAATGATCTTCCAAGCTATCATCATCAATCGTATCATTGAGGACTCGGAGGAGGAGGATAGCCAGTCAACATAACAGCACAGGCACTCAGCATCAGCATCAGTCTTGAAGGGATGTGACATGTTAAAATCAATTAGTCTGTTATATCAGCATCAGGTGTGTGGTAGCTGGTGGTGATCCAAGACTGGTTCATCTTGATGAAAGTCAGTCGATCAACCGAGTCGGTGGACAGGCGCACCCTGTGATCCGTGACAAATCCTCCAGCAGCACTGAATGTGCGTTCCGAAAGAACGCTGGATGCAGGACAGGCCAGTAGCTCAATTGCATACTGTGCAAGCTCTGGCCAGTGATCCATCCTCAAGACCCAGTAAGCCAGAGGATTTTCGGTGGGGAAAGTGTCCAAGTCTGACCTTGCCCCTAGATATTCCTGCACCATGTTTATCAGACGCTGGCGATGGTTGCTGGAACCGATCATACTTTGGGGCTGCGGACTAAAGAATTGTCTGAACGCATCGGTCAGACGGCCACCTTCCCCACCGCTCCTTCTTTGACTGGCCGAAGCCTCAGCAACTCGTTGTCCAGGACCAGGAGTTTGTAACCTCCCAGTCTCTGGGAACGCGTTGCACAGACCTTTCTGCAAGGCCTCCCGGAGTTGTCTCATCCTCTGCTCCCTCTGCGACGGTAACATAAGGTCCGCAACCTTACCCTTGTACCGTGGATCAAGGAGAGTGGCCAGCCAGTAATGGTCCCTCTCCTTGATCCGAAGAATACGAGGATCCTTCCGCAGACTTTGCAGGATCAGGGAGGCCATGCAGCGTAGGTTTGCTGAGGCATTCGCTCCGGAGTCCTCTGGGTCACTAAGGACGACATGATCCACAGCCACCTCCTCCCAGCCACGTACAAGTCCACTGGTTTCTTGGGACTGTAAATCATCCCTAAAAGACTGCTGCTGATGATGCTGAGTGCCAGCCTCCACCTCCATGCTGACACAATCCTCCTCCTCCTCCTCCTCCTCCTCCTCCTCCTCTTCCTGTGCGATGGGTGGGACAGAAGGAACACTGTCTGGGTAAAGGGGGCCTTGAGAGGCAAGGAAGTCCTCCTCTTCCTGCCTCTGTTCTGCCTCAAGTGCCCTGTCCATTATTCCACGCAGCGTGTGCTCCAACAGGTGGACAAGAGGTACAGTGTCACTGATGCATGCACTGTCACTGCTCACCATCCTCGTGGCCTCCTCAAATGGTGCCAGGACAGTGCATGCATCCCTGATCATGCCCCACTGGCGTGGAGAAAAAAAACCAAGCTCCCCTGACCCTGTCCTGGTGCCGTAGTCGCACAGGTACTCATTGATGGCCCTCTGCTGCGTGTGCAGCCGCTGCAGCATGGCCAACGTTGAGTTCCACCTGGTGGGCATGTCACATATAAGGCGGTTCTTGGGCAGGTTCAACTCCTTTTGCAGCTCAGCCAGGCGAGCACTGGCATTATAAGATCTGCGGAAATGCACACAGACTTTCCTGGCCTGCCTCAGGACATCCTGTAAGCCCGGGTACCTGCCCAAGAACCGCTGCACCACCAGGTTAAGGACGTGAGCCACACAGGGCACATGGGTCAGTTGTCCCTGTCGGAGGGCGGAGAGGAGGTTGGTGCCATTGTCGCAAACCACCATTCCTGGCTTAAGCTGGCGTGGCGTCAACCACCTCTCGGCCTGGCCCTGCAGAGCAGACAGGACCTCTGCCCCAGTGTGGCTTCTGTCCCCCAAACACACCAGCGCAAGCACGGCATGGCATCTTTTTGCCTGCGTACTTGCGTAGCCCCGTGAACGGCTACGGAGCACCGCTGGTTCATAGGACAAACCACAGGAAGAGGCCATGGAGGAAGAAGAAGAGGAGGGGGTGGAGGAGAGAGGTGTGTCACAACCAGTAGTAGCATTTTGGAGGCGTGGCGGTGGGACAACCTCCAACACTACTGCACCTTGTCCTGCATCCTTCCCAGCTGCCAAAAGAGTGACCCAATGGGCCGTGAAAGAAAGGTAACGTCCCTGTCCATGCCTGCTGGACCATGAGTCAGCGGTAATATGCACCTTACCGCTGACCGCCCTGTCCAGCGAGGCCAAGACATTGCCTTCCACATGCCGGTAGAGAGCCGGAATAGCCTTCCGTGAGAAAAAGTGGCGTTTGGGAACCTGCCACTGAGGAACCGCACATTGCACAAACTCACGGAAGGGGGCCGAGTCTACCAACTGAAAAGGCAGCAGTTGAAGCGCTAGCAATTTAGCCAAGCTAGCATTCAACCGCTGGGCATGTGGATGGCTGGGAGTGAACTTCTTTCGACGGTCCAGCAGCTGGGGCAGGGAAATTTGCCTGCTAGAATCGGACGTCGGTGTACTGCTAGCAGAGTGGCCGCAAGTACTTGGCTGTGACACACCTAATTCTACACCTTCATTCCTCTCAGTGCATGTTTCAGAGAGGACTGAAGTTATAGTGGGGTTGGAGATCCCAGCTGATGCGGTGCAAGGAGAGGTCCGCTTTGTTCTTTGGTGTGGGTCTTTCAGGTAGGCTTGCCAACGAGCTGCATGGCAGGTCAACATATGTCTGGTCAGGCATGTGGTACCCAAGCGGCTGATGTTTTGGCCACGCGATATACGCTTGAGACATATGTTGCAAACAGCAGCTGTGCGATCTGATGCACTAGCCTCAAAAAAGGCCCACACCAAAGAACTTTTTGAATGACGGGCAGAGGCAGCGCCCTGCACAGGCGGAGCTCTGCGGTGTGATTCCGTCGGTGTACTGCCCTTACGCTGGCCACCAAAGGGCATCCTGCCTCGTTGGAGATGTGCCTCCTCCTCATCCTCCTCCTCCTCCTCTCTCCTATTAGGCACCCATGTGGAGTCAGTGACCTCATCATCACCTCCCTCCTCATCACTGGAGCCAATCTGGCAGTATGCTGCAGCTGCTGGAACATGACTGCCAGATTGGTGTCCTTCTTGAGCATCCCCTCTGTCTGCTCTCACGCTACTGCCTTCCTCTAGCTGGGTTTCATCATCAGACCCTTCGAAACGCTGGGCATCCTCCTGGAGCATGTACCCAACACTGTGCTGAAACAGTTCGGGGGACTCCTCAGGAGGAGGACATGGTGGGTCTAGGGAAGGAGTGACTGATGATGAGTCTGACATTGATACCAGGGAAGAGGACGCTTTGGCAGCTGCTTTTCCAGTACCCTGAGCCTGGGTGAGAGAGGATGAGGAGGAGGAGGAGGGCTTGGTCATCCACTCTACCAAGTCTTCGGCATGATGTGGCTCAACATGTCCAGCTGCCGAAAAGAAGGACAAGCGTGTCCCATGGCCATGTGCTGATGACAATGCACCGCGTCCACGACCAGCACTGTTGCCCCCAGACACAGAGCCTGCTTGCCCTCTTTTATTGCCTCCTGACTGTCTGCCTCTCCTTGTTTGCCTTCCAGACATTCTAATAGATGGCCTGCAGGGAGATGGGAAAAAAGCAATAAGGGCTACCTTCAGGTGTCCTTCTCTGTCCCTTGAAACAAGGACTTTGACAGTGAAAGAAACTGACACACTCTCCCTACCTACAGTTTTCTGTCCCTAGAAAAAATGTTTTTTTTAAGCACAATTTAGCACAAGGAGAATTCACTCACTGTCCTTCCAGGTCCCTGGAAACAAGGACTTTGACAGTGAAAGAAACTGACACACTCTCCCTACCTACAGTTTTCTGTCCCTAGAAAAAATGTTTTTTTTAAGCACAATTTAGCACAAGGAGAATTCACTCACTGTCCTTCCAGGTCCCTGGAAACAAGGACTTTGACAGTGAAAGAAACTGACACACTCTCCCTACCTACAGTTTTCTGTCCCTAGAAAAAATGTTTTTTTTAAGCACAATTTAGCACAAGGAGAATTCACTCACTGTCCTTCCAGGTCCCTGGAAACAAGGACTTTGACAGTGAAAGAAACTGACACACTCTCCCTACCTACAGTTTTCTGTCCCTAGAAAAAATGTTTTTTTTAAGCACAATTTAGCGCAAGGAGAATTCACTCACTGTCCTTCCAGGTCCCTGGAAACAAGGACTTTGACAGTGAAAGAAACTGACACACTCTCCCTACCTACAGTTTTCTGTCCCTAGAAAAAATGTTTTTTTTAAGCACAATTTAGCACAAGGAGAATTCACTCACTGTCCTTCCAGGTCCCTGGAAACAAGGACTTTGACAGTGAAAGAAACTGACACACTCTCCCTACCTACAGTTTTCTGTCCCTAGAAAAAATGTTTTTTTTAAGCACAATTTAGCACAAGGAGAATTCACTCACTGTCCTTCCAGGTCCCTGGAAACAAGGACTTTGACAGTGAAAGAAACTGACACACTCTCCCTACCTACAGTTTTCTGTCCCTAGAAAAAATGTTTTTTTTAAGCACAATTTAGCACAAGGAGAATTCACTCACTGTCCTTCCAGGTCCCTGGAAACAAGGACTTTGACAGTGAAAGAAACTGACACACTCTCCCTACCTACAGTTTTCTGTCCCTAGAAAAAATGTTTTTTTTAAGCACAATTTAGCACAAGGAGAATTCACTCACTGTCCTTCCAGGTCCCTGGAAACAAGGACTTTGACAGTGAAAGAAACTGACACACTCTCCCTACCTACAGTTTTCTGTCCCTAGAAAAAATGTTTTTTTTAAGCACAATTTAGCACAAGGAGAATTCACTCACTGTCCTTCCAGGTCCCTGGAAACAAGGACTTTGACAGTGAAAGAAACTGACACACTCTCCCTACCTACAGTTTTCTGTCCCTAGAAAAAATGTTTTTTTTAAGCACAATTTAGCACAAGGAGAATTCACTCACTGTCCTTCCAGGTCCCTGGAAACAAGGACTTTGACAGTGAAAGAAACTGACACACTCTCCCTACCTACAGTTTTCTGTCCCTAGAAAAAATGTTTTTTTTAAGCACAATTTAGCACAAGGAGAATTCACTCACTGTCCTTCCAGGTCCCTGGAAACAAGGACTTTGACAGTGAAAGAAACTGACACACTCTCCCTACCTACAGTTTTCTGTCCCTAGAAAAAATGTTTTTTTTAAGCACAATTTAGCACAAGGAGAATTCACTCACTGTCCTTCCAGGTCCCTGGAAACAAGGACTTTGACAGTGAAAGAAACTGACACACTCTCCCTACCTACAGTTTTCTGTCCCTAGAAAAAATGTTTTTTTTAAGCACAATTTAGCACAAGGAGAATTCACTCACTGTCCTTCCAGGTCCCTGGAAACAAGGACTTTGACAGTGAAAGAAACTGACACACTCTCCCTACCTACAGTTTTCTGTCCCTAGAAAAAATGTTTTTTTTAAGCACAATTTAGCACAAGGAGAATTCACTCACTGTCCTTCCAGGTCCCTGGAAACAAGGACTTTGACAGTGAAAGAAACTGACACACTCTCCCTACCTACAGTTTTCTGTCCCTAGAAAAAATGTTTTTTTTAAGCACAATTTAGCACAAGGAGAATTCACTCACTGTCCTTCCAGGTCCCTGGAAACAAGGACTTTGACAGTGAAAGAAACTGACACACTCTCCCTACCTACAGTTTTCTGTCCCTAGAAAAAATGTTTTTTTTTAAGCACAATTTAGCACAAGGAGAATTCACTCACTGTCCTTCCAGGTCCCTGGAAACAAGGACTTTGACAGTGAAAGAAACTGACACACTCTCCCTACCTACAGTTTTCTGTCCCTAGAAAAAATGTTTTTTTTTAAGCACAATTTAGCACAAGGAGAATTCACTCACTGTCCTTCCAGGTCCCTGGAAACAAGGACTTTGACAGTGAAAGAAACTGACACACTCTCCCTACCTACAGTTTTCTGTCCCTAGAAAAAATGTTTTTTTTAAGCACAATTTAGCACAAGGAGAATTCACTCACTGTCCTTCCAGGTCCCTGGAAACAAGGACTTTGACAGTGAAAGAAACTGACACACTCTCCCTACCTACAGTTTTCTGTCCCTAGAAAAAATGTTTTTTTTAAGCACAATTTAGCACAAGGAGAATTCACTCACTGTCCTTCCAGGTCCCTGGAAACAAGGACTTTGACAGTGAAAGAAACTGACACACTCTCCCTACCTACAGTTTTCTGTCCCTAGAAAAAATGTTTTTTTTAAGCACAATTTAGCACAAGGAGAATTCACTCACTGTCCTTCCAGGTCCCTGGAAACAAGGACTTTGACAGTGAAAGAAACTGACACACTCTCCCTACCTACAGTTTTCTGTCCCTAGAAAAAATGTTTTTTTTAAGCACAATATAGCACAAGCACAAAACACAATGACACTCTCCCTACCTATCCTTCTCTTTCCCTAAACTAAAGGAATCCAGGTTAGGCAAGAAAGAAATAAAAGTCACTGTCCCTGCCTATGCTGCTCTATCCCTGCTCCGGAACACACTACACTAGGCCGCCGTGCTGGCGGCCTTTTATAGTGTGGGGCGTGTACTAAACACCCTCAGCAATAATTGGCCACAGGCATCCTGCCTGTGGCCAATCATTGCTCTCCTCGCTGCCGGCGCTGTGATTGGCCAAGCATGCGGGGTCACAGTGCATGCTTGGCCAATCACAGCGCCTGGATGACACTGCGATGGCGTAGTGCATTGTGGGCCGTTCGCGTCACTCGAATTTGGCGCGAACGGCCCAAATCGTTCGATCTTCGTCGAACGATCGAACAGCCGATGTTCGAGTCGAACGTATGTTCGACTCGAACACGAAGCTCATCCCTAGCAACAAGATAGGAGCTCACTTTTCCTATAAGTAGAACCTTGGATCCGGCAGAAACAGGGGCTTCAGGCGCCCGTCAAACACTTCCACCGAATACTCGACATCCTCTCCATCTTTCCTGCAGATGAGCACCTTATCGGCATGAATACGGCGCCCAAGTCTCCAATCAGCTCTGCAGTCCTTGAACTTTTTAGACACAGGCGGCGAACATGACAGGTATCGCCTGGCATGGGGTACTTTAAGTTTTTCCCATACAAACTCGTCATACCACCTTGGTCGCAAGACCTCGACTTCATACAATAAGTCCCGAGGCAAATAGGGGTACTCCCACCCATATTCACGGGCGACTCTCTGGGAGAAAAGTCTCTGCAACCTGGCTAGAGGCGGCATCACATCTTGCTCACCTTCTCCTGGCTGTACGATGGCCTCCGGGTGCCGAGGCACCTTCACCATCTCGGGTTTCTTTGTTTTTGGTGCCCGCAACGAAGCACGCTGCATCCCCACCATCAGAGCGGGTGAGGTAGTTGAATGCGGAAAGTTGGTCGGAGGACTAGATTTCCTCGGGAACTCCGGGGCCTTCACCCGGAGCGTACTGTCTTCTATGGACATGGGGGAATCCTGCGGTTTACTCAGCACAGGTATTGGGCGTCTGTCCCAGCCCTTGCGGTGAAACAGTTCGTCTATCTCTCCGTCATCCCCACAGTCTGACAATGACTCTAAGTCGGAGGTGTCATACATCTCAGCGGGAAGGTAGTCTCTAGTAGACGGAAGGCTACCCTCCCCTGCGGGCTCCACCGACTGGGGACCCCCGACACCTCCAACCAACACCACAGTCCCAGCCCCTGGCTCACCTGGACCTTCTGAAGAACTGGGATGTCCGGGACTCTCTTCTCTACCGGCGCCATCCAGGCCAGGCAAGCGGCGGGGTGAAGCTCGACCACGGCCATAAGATGCCTGTACCAGACCGACTTTCCTCTTCGGAGGTGGGAGCAGGGAGTCTGTAGTGACCGAAGCAGTGTCCTCGGATTTTTCTCTCTCAGTCTCTGGTTGGGCAGTCACTTCGCCCTGGTCAGCGCGCACGGGAAACTCCGCAAAGGCTTTGATCTCTCCCTCCGGAGTGGCGGTTCCTGTGATGCAGTTGAGGCGTAGGGCCCGGGGCCTTTCCGTGTGTGGTTCAACCTCAAAAAGAAACTCCTTGCATGCTTTGCATCGCCCGAATGGCTTTAGTTGGACCACCAGTCCCGAACATCCGGGACAGATCACACCGAGGGCCTCTGTGTCTCTGCACGAATACAGAGCCAACTGTCCTCGGGGCCTGAGCCTTATCCCCGTGTCTGTAATGGATGCAGCAAATGCAGTCATCTTGAAAGGATAAGGTACCGGCATCCACGGGGAGCCTGAGTTCGCTCCGACCACTTGCTGCTCCATCACGCGCTGACCTCGCGCCGGAGTCTCCACGTGTATCTCCACACGTGGCCAGACTCCTCCCACGACTTGCACGTTTTCGCGGGCTTCCTTCAGTCTCCTCCCACGAATTGCGCAGTCATGGGGTGCCTCGTGGCGCAGTGCAGCAAAAGTCCCCACATGTAGTTCGTCACACGGCTGGACTCCTCCCTCTTCCCCCTCTTTCTGCATGGGCCTCTCCCGGTTTTTCAGGGAAATTCCCACGACTTCGAGCACAGGGATGCACTTTGGCCAATCACATGGCCGACCTGCTCGGACCTCCTCCGGGCAGCAAAGTTCAAACACAGCCGTTCCAAACCTCAGGGTTAACACACATTTCATCCCGGACTCACGAGCCCCCACGTGTAGCGGCCTCACCCCGACCTCTTTAACTAGGGGTATGTCGAGCGACAGAGTGAGGTGCGCCACGGCCCATGTCCTCCCCATGCATGTGGGTGAGGTGAAGGCCAACATCAATCTTTTCCTCGGGCCAAATGTGTGCTGGTTATGAGGGTCAGTCCTTCCGTGCCGGAATCTCCCTTTGCTCCCATCAACAGAGTCCACACACCCATCAAAGTCCAAACTCAGGTTTATTGCGTATCTCCACATACAGTCAAAGGCAACGGCATGATACGATGGGGAAGCAGGTCGAGGCACTGTACAGGTTCCTAGTCCCTACACTCCCTGTGCTATGACCAGGGGTTGCAGGAATCCTGATGGAAGCTCCTCCGCTGCGCTGTAGCCCATGTCAGGGGAAGATGTCCTCCAAGGGAGTTACTGAAGGCCCATCCGTCACCGGGTTGACGCTACACCGGGTCTTCGGACGGGTGACCCCCCCCAGCCTCCTCACCTCAGATGCGGGTCCCCTCGCAAGGGGCGCCCTGGAGCAACTTCACCCTCGCGGGACCCCGTCGGAGTCACCGGGTCCCAGGCCTCCTTAATAGTACCTCACCCCAGGCTGAAGGTTCCCGGGATGGACTCCATCTTCGCTCCGGCCAGGCCTTGGGCGCCTAGGCCGGAACCTTGAACCGCCCGCACCCAGGCCTAAGGTGCCTGGGTGCGTGAAGGGGTGACCCCCTCCCAAAAGAACAACAACCTCGTGGCGAGGGCGTCTCCCCCTTTTATATCCTCCCATCGACACCACGGCGGGTTCCCCGCCCCAGCCGTACCATCGCCAGGAAGGAACCAAAAAAAGGGTAACACCGTGATAGTGACTCTACCTCGAGCCAGCAGGTACACTGACACCCACTGGTCAAAGAGAATATTACACCACCCAATCCTCCACGAATAAGAAAAAGGGGTCTAATCCCTGACATAATTACACACCTGGGTCTCTCTACCCCCAGGTGTATCCCACTAACTTTTAAGACCCCGCTACACCTGAAATTGCATTGCCTGCACCCTTGGCTGTTGGGAGGAGATAGTCACCTGGAGGACGTCCACACCTGAGCGGTTTCTGTTTTTGTTTGTAGGGGATGAGGTGATGGAGAAAATCAAAGTACAGTTATTAGGTGTGAGAAAGATAGGCTTCTCTGAAGAGGAGGGTTTTCAGGGATCGTCTAAAAGCAAACAGAGTAGAAGATAATCAGGCAGGTTGGGGTAGGGAGTTCCCTAGGATGGGAGAGGCTCTGGAAAAGTCCTGGAGGTGAGCATGGGAGGTGGTGACAAGGGAGTTAAAGAGTAAGAGATCTTGGGAGGAATGAAGAGAACGATTAGGTTGGTATTTTGAGACTAGGCTAGTAATGTAGCTAGGGGCTGAATTGTGGATGGCTTTGTAAGTTGTTGATAGTATTTTGAATTGAATTAGTTGGGTGAGCGGAAGCCAATGGAGGGATTGACAGAGAGGAGTAGCAAACACAGAGCAGTTGGTAAGGTAGATGAGTCTGGCAGCAGCATTCATTGTGGACTTAAGGGGGGATAGCCTATGTAAAGGTAAGCCAATGAGGAGGGAGTTGCAGTAGTCGATAAGAGAGTTGACCAGGGAGTGAACTAGGAGTTTTGTGGTGCCATTGGTTTGGAAGGGGCGTATTTTGGAGATGTTGCGGAGGTTGAGGTGGCAAGATTTGTACAGTGATTGGATGTGGGGCCTAAAGGATATATATATGAGTCCAGGATTACACCTAGAACCTTGGCATGCAGGGATGGGCTGATAGTTGTGCCATTGATCTTGACAGAGAGATCAGGGGAAGGGGCACGTGGGGGAGGACATTTTTGAGCTCGGTTTTGGATAGGTTGAGTTTAAGGAAGTGGTGTGACATGCAGACTAATATGTTTGTTAGTAAATTAGTGATGCGTGAGGAGACTGAAGGAGTCAGCTGATGGGTAGAGAGATAACATCGGGTGTCGTCAGCATAGAGATGGTATTGGAAGCCATGGGAGGCTATCAGCTGACCCAGGGAGGAAGTGTAGATCAAGAATAGGAGAGGTTCAAGAACAGAAACTTGGGGTACCCTAACAGCGAAAATTGAAGTAATGCTAAAGGTGCAGTTGAATAAGTAGGAAGAGAACCAGGGAAGCGTACAGTCACGTAGACCAAAGGCATGGAGTTTTATGAGGAGGAGGGGGTGGTCAACTGTATCAAAGGCAGCAGAAAGGTCCAAGAGTATAAGTAAAGAATAGTGTCCATTGGTTTTGGCCATTAGTAGATTGTTTGCTAATTTTGCAGAGGGCGAAATCCAGACTGAAGGGGATCATGAATGTTATTCTCAGTGAGGTGGATGCTCAGTTGGTTGTAGACCAAAGGGGAGCAGGGAGATGGGGCATAGGTTGTTAAGATTGGTGGGGACCAGTGAGGGCTTTTTAAGTATCGGGTCACTAGAGCATGTTTTAGAGAGGTGGGGAAGTTGCCAAAAGAGAGGGAGAGATTGAAGATGTGAGTAGGACAGTGTAGAATAGAGCCAGAGGGTGACTAAAGAATTTGCAAGGGAACAGGGTCCAGGGGACAGGTGGTTAGCTGGAGGTTATCAAGAAGTTTAGCAACCTCATCTATAGTGGTGGGGTTGAATGAGGGAAGTAATGATTGTACCTGTGGGCATGGAGTGTTAAATGGAGAAAGTATTTGTCAGACGTGATTGGCGATCTCCTGGGCAGTGAATGAGTTAGTGGATGGAGGCAGTGGAGGACAAAGTAGATAGTTGAAGATAGAGAAGAGTTGACAAGGATGGGATGATAAGTTGTTATGCCGCATACACACGATCGTTTTTCACGTCGTTAAAAATGCCATTTTTTAAATTGGGCATTAAAAACGATCATGTGTAGGCTCCAGAGCATTTTTAACGACGTGAAAAATGGCCTAAAAAAGTGAGAACCGGCTCCATTTTTTCACGTCGTTTTTTTTAACGACGTGAAAAACTGTAGTGTGTATGCTTTTACGAGGGGAAAAAAAACACGTATGCTCAGAATCAAGTATGAGATGGGAGCGCTAGTTCTGGTAAAACTAGCGTTCGTAATGGAGATAGCACATTCGTCATGCTGTAACGGACTGAAAAGCACGAGGCTGAAAAGCGCGAATCGTCGCTCAACAAACTTTACTAACATGAAGGGTGGCGCCATTCGAACAGAACTTCCCCTTTATAGTGCCATTGTACGTGTTGTACGTCACTGCGCTTTGCTTGAGTGTTTTTTTTAATGAACGTGTGTATGCAAGACAGGCTTGAGAGGAAACAAGAAAAATCACGTCCAGAAAAATGTCGTTTTTGAAAATAACATTAAAAACAATCGTGTGTACGCAGCATTAGAGTGATAAAATAGGTCTGCTTAGCAGTGGGGAGGCAGGAATATTTTTGGAGGGCAGATTCATATTGGTTGAAATCTTTCTGAGACATGGTCTTATGCCACAGGCGCTCAAGAGCATGGCTATGTTTTGTTCAGACTTCTGGTGTCATCTGTTTTCCAAGGTTGTAGGGATCGGGGCTTAGATCTGTGTGTAGTGAGGGGGGCCAGTGTGTCCAGGGAAGGTGACAGTGAAGCGTTGTAGACAGAAGAGGCTAGGTTGGAGCAGGACAGGGGTGAGATTTTTATTTCATAGAGGTCGTCAGTAGCAGAGAAGAGAAGGGTTAAGATGGCAAGTGTTTCTACGGGTAACTGTTCGGTGGTTGAAGGGAGAGGAGGTGGAGGAAAGGGAGAGAGTGAAGCCAATAAGGTAGTGATCAGAGAGAGGGAAAGGATAGTTGAAGAGGTTGCATGAAATGCATAGATGGGAGAAAACAAGGTCAAGGGTATTGCCGTCAGAGTGGGTAGAAGCAGGGTATCCATTGCTTCAGGTCAATGGAGGAGGTTAGACTGAGAAGTTTGGAAGTAGCAGGAGTGTTAGAATTAACAGGGATGTTGAAGTCCCCTAGAATGATTGTGGGGATTTCAGAAGAGAGAAAGTAGGGTTGCCAGGCAAGTCATCAAGAAAGGTTGATCCGCTTTAAAGGGATTGTAAACCCTTTAAAGGTAACTCCCCAGGGAGAGCGCTTCTCATAGGGGTTTACCGATGCCAGGAGGAGCCACAAGCACCATTGGGGGACACAAGAATACGTGGATCTGGACCACTCTGTGCAGGGCCGGGACAAGGGGTGGGCAGGAGGGGCGGCTGCCCTGGGCACTGTGATATTGGTGCTTGGTTGCTTGGTGGGAGGGGATTTGTGTTGGGAGGGGGAAATTGGGGGGGGGAGGTAAGAATTGTTCTAGGAGGAGAAATTTGGGGTGGTAGAAGATTTGTGCTATAAAAGGGGGAATTTTATTTTGGGGGGGGGTAATTTGTTGGGAGCATATGTGGACTGAGAGGATTTGAGCTAAGCATGCAGATTAGCAATCGTTTTTTTTTTTTTGAGGAGAGGGGATTTTTGCTGACACATAATGCTCTCTTCATCTTTGGGGGAGGGGGCGCAATTTGGCATGTTTGCCCTGGGCTCTAGATGACCTTGTCCCGCCACTGACTCTGTGCAAAATGAACTGCACAGTGGAGGTAACTATGATATGTTTGAAATAAAAAAAAAGGTTTTATAAACATTTTTAAGCGAAATTCTGTGTCCAAATACTTCATACATATGCAACATTTTTTGTACTACCTGTAGATACTCATTAGGAATAAATAACACTCTTTATGAATTTCACAGTTAAAGGGGTTGTAAATCTTCCTTTTTTTTCACCTTAAAGTGGAGGTCCACCCGAATTTTTTTTTTAAAAGCCAGCAGCTATAAATACTGCAGCTGTTGACTTTTAATAAATGGACACTTACCTGTCCAGCACGCCCACAATGTCGGCAGCCGAGGCCAAGCAATCGCTTGTCTCTCGGCTGCCCCCGCCGCCATCCTCGGTGAGGGAATCAGGAAGTGAAGCGTTGCGGCTTCACTGCCCGGTTCCCTACTGCGCATGCGCGAGCCGCGCGGTGCGCCCTCATTGGTCCCCGCTGTCTCCTGGAAACTGTGTTTCCCAGAAGACAGTGGGGGGGGGAGGGGAGTGACTCCCGTGAGAGTCATTCCCGGAAGTGGGTGCAAATACCTGTATTATACAGGTATCTGCACCCCCCTCCCCCCTGAAAGGTGCCAAATGTGACACTGGAGGGGGGTTCCAAAAAGCAGAGGTTCACTTTTTGTGTGGACCTCCGCTTTAACCACTTAAGCCCCGGGGCCATTTTGCTGGTCAAAGACCTGGCCACTTTTTGCGATTTGGCACTGCGTCACTTTAACTGACAATTGCGTGGTCGTGCGACGTGGCTCTCAAACAAAATTAACGTTCTTTTTTTCCCCACAAATAGAGATTTCTTTTGGTGGTATTTGATCACCTCTGCGATTTTTTTTTTTTTGCGCTATAAACAAAAATAGAGCAACAATTTTGGAAAAAAATCAATATTTTTTACTTTTTGCTATAATAAATATCCACAAAAAATACATAAATAAAAAAAATTTCCCTCATATTCTTCTACATATTTTTGGTAAAAAATAAAAATCGCCAAAAGCGTTTATTGATCGGTTTGCGCAAAAATTATAGCGTCTACAAAATAGGGGATAGTTTTATGGCATTTTTATTAATATATTTTTTTTTTACTAGTAATGGCGGCAATCAGTGATTTTTATCGTGACTGTGACATTATGGCGGACACATCGAACACTTTTGACACATTTTTGGGACCATTGCCATTTTTACAGCGATCAGTGCTATAAAAATGCACTGATTGCTGTGAAAATTTCACTGGTCCAGGGGGCTGGTAGATCACAGCTATCCTTAGAGAAACTGGAGAGAAAAGACGAATGCAGAATCCCTCAAATGAGGAGAGTGACAGAGAGGGAGGTAGGTGAAGTACCTGAAAGGTGCTTTGTGGGGATAGAAGAATTCCCACTCTACCCTCCCTTGTGTCCACTGGGTCTGGGGGAGTGGGTCCAGAAAAGACCACCATGGGAGAGGGCAGCAGGAGATTCAGTGTTGGATTCATGAAGCCAGGTGTCAGGGAAATAGCCGAAGAAGGACTTTCAATTCTGCCCAAGACAATTTAATGGCCGCCATGGTGCACAGTGTTACTAATGTGGGCGGTACCTCCTCCATGTAACCTGAACAGATCACATGACTTACCTCCTGGTCTATTTAAGCCTGCCTCTGTAGCTGCTCATTGCTGGATTATCTTCAGCTTCTCCTTGATCCTGTGTTCCTGTGTATCCTGATTGAACTTCTGTTATTGACCTGGCTTGCTCTGATCTGTGATCCTGATCTCCTGATATACCCTTGGCTTGTACTTCTGACTTCTCTCTGGCTTGCTCCACCTTGTCTGACCTTGGCTTGGCTTATCGACTCTGCTACAGATCCATCTTCCTGTGTATGACCCCGGCTATCCAATCTCATTATCTGAACTGATCTTACCGTGTATGACCCCCGGCCTGGCTCTCGTTTCTGTCTCCGGTTGCTACTCTGTTAAGCTTACCTCGTACTCAGCAAGCACACCAGCTTTACAGTTCATACAGCCTGTTCCTGCTACATCACAGTGACCAGCTCATCTCATCCCAGTACCTAGCAAACCATACTTCTCTGGGCACTGCTCTTCCTGTACCACTTTCAGGGAAGAGCTGCACCTAGCCACAAGGGGAGCCCTCTCAGCACCTCGGCCTCAAAACTGGTACGTAAAACCAGGTTTCAGAAATGCAGTGTAGATTAAATGAGTTAGCGATATAGGTTGTGAAGAGAGGTGAGTTTGTTACAGACAGAGCGGGCATTCCATAGCGCACAAGAGATGAGGAGTTTGGTCTTGGGAAGAAGAGGAATTGGAACTAGTCTGTGTGGATTGCAGCTGCTGCCAGAGGGGACCGGGTGGTCGGTGCGTTGGGTACAGTTGAATGATGGAGGCCCAGGGTTTGGGGATATAGCTCCAGAGGTAAGGAGAAGCAGAAGGGTGAGAGAGGTAATGTGGGCATGAGTTTTATATAAAGGAACATGCCCCAGTGTCCTGAAAAATTTATTAGCATGTGGATTTAGAATTAGCAGGAGTTGGTGAGTGCAGTAATAAGGAGAGGACATAAGTGAAGGAGTTATATATGAGCTGTGGGGTCAGGGCTGCTGCTAGAAATCATGGGGCCCAATACAGCCCCCCCTCCCCCCCGGCCGAAAGTGACTGAGGACATTTATCAGTCTTTTTCTCCACAGCCTCAGATGCAAAGATGAATGAATAGGAAGCGCTCTGAGGCTTGCTGCTCATTCATAAACTGAGTAAACTGAAGGGAGGTGTAGAATTTGCGCTAATTACAGTTTATGGACTTACTTGCTCTAAAGTGCAAGTGAATAAATACAAGTAATAAATAGATAAATAAATACCCCTATATTATACTAGTGTCAATTGGTCCCTTAGTGTAACTCCTAAATACTTCACTGATAGATATGAGTGCGTGATAATAAATATAGATTGATGCGGATATAAAAATAAATAAAATAAAAATGAATAAATAATTTTTGTGAACAATTAATGGTGATCCCAGTGTAAAAAGGTAAACCAATGTATAAAACCGTGATAATAATAATTAATTAAAGATAAAATATATGCATGCAAAATGTTCTGAGACTATGCGATAAAGTGCAAAAATGCAAAATCTTGCAAATTGATAAACCAATGTGATTGTCCAATGATTTGATGCTAGGTGCCCAGCGACTATGCTAGGTATAAAAAATCTTGCGACTATGCAGTAAAGTACAAATGCAACATCATGCGATTTGATTGAGCGACTATGCAGTAAAGTGCATATGCAACCTCATGCGATTCGATTGAGCAATGTAATTGTCCAATGATATTGTAGTTTTTCAGATGTTAGGTGTCCAGTGCCTAGTGATGTGACCTTTTATAATCTTCAAAACTGGTGCCCACAGCAAAGCGTGCTCCAACAAAGACTGCACTCACCAGATGTTCACCCCCTTTTGGGGTGAAAAACTTCCACAGTGTATGCCACTGTGCAGCACTCTGGCGGTGTCTCGTCTCCCTGGTCCCTTTGTGGTAATCCCAGTATTATCTCAGAGTAAGAGGGAATGGAAGGAATCCCAAATAGTGTAATTCCGTAATAAAAACACTTTTATTGAACTTTTAGCAATGTTACTCACATTTGAGCTGTATCAAACAGGCATGTAAAGACAAATGCTGACAGATCCTGGAAGTGTTTGTGACATTCAGCTTGTCCGCTCTACCGGTTTCGTCTGGTTTGACTTCATCTGGAGCGTGCTGTATGTCTGCTGCACTTCCCTTAAATAGCAGATTGCGTCCTATGTTAATTAGCGGTGGCCACTAAGCGGTGTACTGTAGAACAGCTTCTATGGATGGCACAGCGGAGCGGAACAGGCGGGCATAGTCAAGCTCTCTTGATGATTACAGCAGAAGGGGTGGAGGCATGGGGTAGGAAGGACATTTCTGCTAAACCAAAAAGAATCCATACTTCATACTAAATGTAAGTTATGTCCCTTGTGCTGATTTTTGTGTTTTTATTACAGATAAAGCCTAAGTTTATCATTTATACATTTTTTGAACGTCACTACTTGGGACAATATCCTGAAAAATCAAACTTTTTTCAACATTTCTTACTCAAGACATAGCCATACAGTGAAGTATGTTGTCTATTCTTGTTGGTCAGTCATTACCAGTGCTTATCACATCTTCCCCAATTATGAGTTATCAGAGGGAACAAACCTTGAAAGATCGCCTGCATACCGAACTACCACTTATTACTAAAACATCTATCTGGCAAACCAGGTTGTTACCGTTGTCCAGATTGTACCAAGTCACCATATGCTCACCCGAAAATTCTTTCTCAACCCCCAGTCAGGCAAACATGACTATATTAAACAAAGACTTTCCTAACTGATTAAACTCCAACAGGGGTCTAGGTGGCGTTCTCGGGGAGTAACTCTCCTCTCACACATTTTTCACAGTGGGAAATTACTTTCCTTCTCGGAATTACAAAGTAGGTTTTCATTACCCTCCAATATGTTATTCTATTATCTGCAACTACAGCACACTGTTAGGGCACAGGGTGAGGCGGTAGAATGGGTACAATCCCCTACCCTTATTTTTCATTTGCTTCAAACTGCCACTGAGACAAAAGGCTTTATCTCACAATGTTACCTCATGCCTTTGACTGACTTTCTAGGTGATCATCCAATTAAGGCATTGGCTATGTGGGAGAGTGACCTGGGCCTTATGTCTGGTGATCAATGAGAGGAAGACCTTCAGGCTGTCAACACCTGTTCTTTGAATGTTTTGCAAAAAGTATCCCAACTATATATACTACTAAGAACACATTATACTCTGTAAAACTTCATAAAATGGGTAGACTGCCTGACCCACCTGACCTGCTATGTGGAAAATGTAAGCTGGTGCCCCCGTGACCTAGTGCATCTCCTCTGGCGGTGCCCCAAGCTCCATAGATATTGGAGTGGGGTTCTTGCCACACTCAATGGTGTCTTTCAAACCAATGTCCCCCTTGACCCTGTATGCTGTTTGCTAGGTGTTCTAGAGGCAATGGTCCCGGAGGAGATGATGAGGGTTGCTTTCTCCCGGGCCCTGTTCCGAACCAGGAAAACTATCCTTATGGGATGGAAATCTGCCATCCCACCATCTGTTAAATCGTGGATACATCATATGGGAAATACTCTTATCCTTGAGCGGTACATATATCAGCATAGGGGAGGCCTGACGAATTTGACAGACTGTGGGCCCCCTGGCTTGATACGCCGGGACTAAGCTCTAAAGAGCTTATTTAGATGAGGCTTCTGCAATGCCCCTAAAACTGAAGGATTTGTGTGGGTACTGAAAGTATAAAGGGTATTATAATGATAAGTGGAAATATGCAAGTGGGGTCTAAATACCTGTATAACTGCTTTTCATGCTACTATCGTACGACTGGAGGTATGCTATGTGGCTTTAGTGACCTTTTAATTGTCTTTGATCTTTTTCATTAAGATACTTGTAATTTTGTTTTGTGCTTGTTTACAACATGACAAACTGAAGTGTATTGTTGTACATTTGTCTTCCTTCTTTGTGCAATAAAAACCTTCTGATTTACAAAAATAAATAAAAAATAACACAGACTTTCCTGAACATTGGAATATGTTAAATGCTTCCCTCTCCCTTTCATTTAGGCTAGACTATCACTCCCTTTATAGATTGGGAATCAATCGCCTGTAGGATGGCAGATCTGTGGTGGTTGAACCAGACTTCTAACCAATTAGTTGCATGACATTTTTTACTTTCAATACATTTTTATTGAGTTTTGACATTAGGAAAAGGAAGCCAACGATAGTACTCTCTAAGAAACATTAAGGCATGCAATAGACTGGAGGATTGCTTATATGAATACAGAAATTATAAAGTAGTACCAACTGAACTTGAACATGAGATATCATAACATTGCTACTCAGGAGGTTGAGATAACGTCTGCCACTCCCCAACACCCCATCTGGGAACAAGCTGTGTCGTGGAGTGAGAAGCAACCCACCAGGCTCTTGTAATCCTGTACGGATAACATCTCAACTTAGGTATCTATTGAGGTGCAAAGAAGCTAAAGAAGATCCCACGCCTCAGGGGCATACAGTATTAGAGAGAGAAAGGAAGAACAGTAGGTGCAGGAGAAAAGAAAGATAAAAATAAAAAAACTGAAGAGAGAAGCAAAAAGAAAAAAAAGGGGGAAAACCAGAGGGTTAGTGACCACTTGGGAGGTTTCCAGCCTAAAGTGGAGGCTAGGTAACGGACCTATAGGACCAAGAGGATATGCATGTATTTTGCCCAGGGTTCCCATGTGGCCTTGAATTTCTTTGAGGTGTCTAAAAGCACACTTACCATCTTTTCCTGAGCCATGATCCAGGAAATTTTCCTCTTTGCAGATTGGACCGAGACAAAGTGATGTTTCCAGGCCCCAGCGATAGTTATTTTAACTACAATGAATATGTAAAAGATAAGGCGTTGCATGCTCCTAGAGGCTTTTTCCACTGGGAAGTTGTGGAGGGAAACTGTTGGGGATTTCGGTACAGAGAGGCCAGAGATCTTCCTAATCAAGGAGAAGATTTTGTGCATAACACTTTTTGGACAAAACAATTCTATAAATGAATGCTTATTGACCATGTCTTCCCTTTATCTAGGGAGGGTTGACAATCATCACCTGTTGTCACAAAGAGGAAGTTGATGAATCCATGAATTACAAACATTGGCTGCTATGGGACTTAATAACAGCTTAGTCTTAATTGCTTTTTATGTTTCTTTGGAACTTCTGGGCTGGGTATCTGGTTGATGGGCCTCGCTATACTTGTGCGTTCTGATAATGATCTGTTCCCTGACATATATGTGCTTATTGCTGTTTTTCCATGTCCATAATTACCAACAGTTAAAAAAAAATTCCAGGGACACTGTTTTGCATTCAGCAAGCCATGGTAGACAGTAAATGTAATTTAATTCGGGGCAGGGAATTCATTTAAAATGTGTGTGGTTCTCCAACAGGCATATCATTTAATCTATTGTACAATTTAATTTTAAATACTGTATATACAGGAAGATTGAGCACAATGACAGAGACACAGAAATTAGAAGTAAATGATTTATGCATTTGTTTAACCACTTCCTTACCGGGCCATAGTAACATGACGCCGGCAGGAACCTTCTCTTCCTCCGGGTGGACAGCATATGACGTCCTTGCTCCCCGGCCCTCTAGGGGGGGGCGCGCGCCCGACCCGTCACTCGGGATCCGGTGCGCATGCCAGGCGGCCACGATGTCCGCCGGGCACCTGCGTTTGCCCGCGATCACAGCAGGACCGTGGATCTGTGTGTGTAAACACACAGATCCATGTCCTGTCAGAGGGGAGGAGACTGATGTGTGTTCCCAGTACAGAGGAACACAGATCAGTCTACTCCCCTTGTGAGTCCCCTCCCCCTACAGTTATAATCACTCACTAGAGAACATATTAACCCCTTGATCGCCCCCTAGTGTTAACCCCTTCCCTGCCAGTCACATTTACACAGTAATCAGTGCAGTTTTATAGCACTAATCGCTGTATAAATGTGAATGGTCCCAAAAACATGTGAAAAGTGTCCGATATGTCCGCCACAATGTCACGGTCACAATAAAAATCGCAGATCGCTGCCATTACTAGTAAAAAAAAAAATGCCATAAATCTATCCCCTATTTTGTAGACGCTATAACTTTTGCGCAAACCAATCAATATACGCTTATTGTGATTTTTTTTACCTAAAATATGTAGAAGAATACATATCGGTCTAAACTGAGGAAAAAAAAAAATATTTTTTTTTAAATTGTGATATTTATTAAATCAAAAAATGAAAAATATTGTGTTTTTTTCAAAATTGACGCTCTTTTGTTTATAGCGCAAAAAAAAAAAACGCAGAGGTGATCAAATACCACCAAACAAAAGCTCTATTTGTGGGAAAAAAGAACATAAAGATTTAATTTGGGTACAGTGTTGCATGACTGCGCAATTGTCATTCAAAGTGCGACGGCGCTGAAAACTAAAAATTGGTCTGGGCAGGAAGGGGGTGAAAATGCCCTGTATGGAAGTGGTTAACTAGCTACAACATTTAGTCTGTACATTCTATTTAGTGTGATAACACACCAACCTTTGAATAGAATACAGTATTAAACACCAATTATACTGCAAACATATTTGTCATAAAATATTTAGAAAACATAATTTGACACTGACTGTTCTGCAGAGTACTTCAAGACCTGTAGTGGCTGCTGATGGGTTGAAGGTTGCAGGGGGGCAGAGAAGTGAAGAGGGATTGAGGGGTTAAGGGGATATGAGGAAGGGCACAGTGCTGGGTTGTTGCTAAGATTGTAAAAAACCTTGGATACTTTTGGGCACATAAGGGAGAGTAATATAATGGTGAACAGTGGGTGTGGCCAAATTGTGTTAATAATGGAAGAGGCTTAAAGGGGTGTAGCGCTACCTGCAGAAGGCAATTGGTAATTTGGGTTCTCTGTTCAGAACCTCAACTCCAAGGACAACCTCAGTCCCTCTGACACACCTGGTTGAATGAAAGATACTGCAAGCACGAGTATAGATACCTTTAACTCGGCTGTAAATTAGCACCGGTAGATAGACACAAGATATAGCTCAATGTATTGGTACAGACTAGAATAAATGGTGGTTTGAGCATAAGTGAACACACAGAAGGTAGGTTCAGATACAGTCCGCTAGACAGTATACCCACTATGCCAAGGTAATTTAGAACAGAGTTCTATACCACTAGACTAGGATTAACTCAAGAATCAGCATGGTCAACAATAAACAGTAGATATAAGCATGGACTGAAATGTGGACAATATTACTATAACTAGTCTAGAGTGTACTCTAGGAGAATGGCTAGGATACAATGTGATGTCCCCTGAAAGGTATATGTTAGAATAAGCAGTAGGTGAAGTTCTCTGTGTAGCAGCTGTAAAGGGACAGTCTTTAGTCCTAACTATTCAGCCAGCTAGCGTTGAAGCTCAGTTGTATCATTGGTGTACATAAGAATAGTCCCAGTCAAGACTGCAGGCAGCAATCGGACTACTAGATGGCTGTATGGTCAGTTCCTTAAAAGCTCTGTCTCTCTCTAACAGCAAATAGTAATTCCCCACAGCAGCAGCTCACCAGTCACAGCAATACTGCAAATTTCATACTGTATGGCAAGCTTTTCTTTAACTGCTGCCCTGCACATGTCTTTTTAACTTTGCACTGTGTGATGTCATTACTAGGGGGGGTGTTTTTGGTGGTGGAACTTTGGATAAGTTTTAGTGTCTTGAGAAGCCTGAGCTCCTTCGAAACATTGACAGTAAAATACTTTTCCTTTGATTTATCTCCACTGCAAGACATGCCGGGAATGTAACAGTTTTTTTAACCACTTCCCGCAAACCGCCTTAGCTGTACGTCGGTAGGAGGAAGTGGATTTAAGCCCCGGTATCGTTTTTCAGAGCGGGCGGTCGGCTATCTGGTGATAATGACTGATCCAGCTCGGCAGCCGCTCGGCCGTTATTCCAGGCAGTAAGAGGGGACATTCCCCCCTCTCCTGCCGCCGTCCGCCACTCTTCCCAGGCCTACCGTCCCACCGGGAGACTCGAGCCACCGTCCGGCGCATCCGCCGGCCAGGCTGTGACCCCAACGAAGCTGGATTCGGCTTCGATCAGGTCTCCGTAGTAAAATTCCGGAAGACATGCCACAGCTTCACCTCCGGTTTACTCGGCTGCCAATGGCGCAGATTTAAAAAAAAAAAAATCAGTGTTCAGAATCGCCTGTTTTGACAATCTGAATATTTTGAAGTGCAAAGGAGGGATTTGGGGTCTTTTAGACCCCAGATCCCTCCATAAAGAGTACCTGTCACTGCTTATTACTGTAACAAGGGATGTTTACATTCCTTGTGACAGCAATAAAAGTTTTTTTTTTTTTTTAAAGGGACAGTGTTAAAAAAAAAATATATAAGAATTGTTTTTTTTTTTGCTGAAAAGCGTTCCCATCCCCGCGTGCTCGCGCAACAAAGAAAATGCATACGTGTCGCGGCCGCAAATGTAAACGGTGTTCAAATCACACATGTGAGGTATCGCCACGATCATCAGAGTGGAAGCAATAATTCTAGTACTAGATCTCCTCTGTAACTCTAACCTGGTAACCATTAAAAACAAATTAATGCGTCACCTATGGAGATTTTTAAGTACCGTCATTTGTCGCCATTCCACGAGTGTGCGCAATTCTCAACCGTAAAATGTTAGGTATCTGTTTACATCCTCTTTCACAATATACCAAAAAATTGGGCTAACTTTACTGTTTCTTATTTTTTTAATTAAAAAAAGTGTATTTTTTCCCCAAAAATTGTGTTTGAAAGACCGCTGCGCAAATACCGTGTGACATAAAATATTGCAACAACCGGCATTTTATTCTCCAGAGTCTTTGCTAAAAAAATATATAATGATTTTAACTTGTGTCAAAAATGGTCTCGGTCCTTAAGTGGTTAAATTGCTAAAGCAATAGGTTTACTTCCGCTTTAATGAAATGGGTTATCTCAGACATGCAAACTGCAGTCACCTTAAATGACCTAACTATCATCAACCACTAGGAATGCGTAGAGCAAATATAGAGTCTGTCAATGTCGGCAGCAGGCTTACACTGCCATCTAGTGGGTAAATACTGAGACATCTATGAAGAATCAATTGGCAAGTATTTGATATTTTCCTTACTTGTGTGGCCTTGCTGTAGGAAAAAAAAACTAAGGTCATCCTGTAAAATAATATTATCAGTTCAGCTCTCAGTCTTGTACACTTCTTATGTAAGAGAGTATTTTTCACATTTACGCTATAGGCCTATTGATTCCGCAATAACTCAAAAATAATTTCCTAAAAGGTAGGTCTACTTTCATGGGAAAAAAGGACTGTATAGCAAATAAAAATAAAAAAATATATAGAAATTACTAAATTGCTATACGAGCCGTGTTGTAATTGAATGTTATTAAAAATGATCTTTTCTTTTATATGTAATTTTCGGTAAAATATAACAATCTGGGGGTATTCTGTACACAGTTCGAGTACAAAACACCCCCAGTAAGGTAATTTCCTGCTGGTGTGATTGGCTCACTGATTTTCCCAAAAGTCACCGTTATAGTATAACTAAAGGCAAAACTTTTTTTTAGTTTTGGATAGAGTAGAGCGGGATTAGAACACCTGTCAGTTATTATTGCTTCCGGTGCCCCCATTAGGGAGTTTCACCCTCTCTATTTGTCCTGTTTACCATTATCATTGAAAGTAAAACTAAAAGAAAATCCCACATTTTGGGTTGTCCCCAGAAAAGTAATAGAGGGGTAATCTTCCAATGAGGATACAGATGGTGACTTGGGGGTTCCAAAGGAATTTCCTTAATTTGGGGGGATTTCCCCTCACTTCCTGTTTGTCTTTGAGAGAGAAAGTGCAGGGAAATCTCTGCAATGGGACACAAATCTGTCAGGGTTTATAACCCACTCTTGCTCTATCCAAAATGAAGAAAAAAAAATAAGTTGTGTCTATAGTTCTACTTTAAGATACAAGTCAGATTTTAGGGATCCCCTGCAATAGGAATTTAAATTTTGGTGAGATACTCCCCAAGGGTTAAATACTTCTAAAAGGATGCAGACCCTGAATCTTTCTCATCAGTAAACTGAGAGTGCACCAGGTAATTATAAAAAAAACAGCCCCTCCCTTTCAGAATCAATCTGCAAAGGACATGGTAAAACAAACTATTTCTTAAGAGCAACAAAAGTTAGGAGTTTGCTACAGAGTTTGTTAAAATCCTTGCAATGTACATTGATCACCCAGAGGGATTTATTTTTTTCATACGGATTTTCATAAAAAAAAAAAAAAAAAGTGGAGATACTCTCTAAGATAAAAAAAAGTAAAGCATATTTATTTTTTTGAGTGGGGGGAATTAACAAATAAGTAGACCTATATCTTTTTGGGTGGGGGAGCAAACAATTTACACTTTTTATCCACAGTAACACCAAGTGTTTAATAACTAACTCCTGTTAAAATGCAAAAAAATGCATTTTATTTTATATTAGTATTTGTCTATAGATTGTGTAGAAAAATCAAATAATTTTGCAAGACAATATCACCAAATATCTTTTGGTTATCATCAATATCCTTTGATGATTTTGTCTTGCAAAAATTATTTTATTTTCTAAACAATTTATAGATGACATGCATACTAAAACTAAAATACAAAATGCACTGTTTGTATTTTGACCAGAGTTTGTTTTAAATTACAGTAACTGCAGAAAAAAAATTATAGCTTTTATTCTATATTTTTTTCTCTTTGTAATGACACTAAAATGTAAATTCTGGTATGAAGCATTGTGAAGTTATATACAAATGAAATATACCAGTATACTGTATATTTTTTTCTATTTTGCACATTTTTCTTAGCTGTGACACAAAGAAATTACACAAAAAGAATGAAAATGAAAAAAAATGTAACCGTTAAAGCCCATCTCCAGGTTGTCTTTAAATTGTTTGTTTGGGCAAAGCTGGTCCAAAAAAACATTTGCCTTCACTAACATATGCGCCCGCTGTCGGTGCTGTATAAAAAGTATGTATCATCACCAGCTACATACAGTATACAGCGCTGTCTTCTGGCAGTTCTCTGTTCCTGGAATAAAATTGAGTTGGGCTGAGCACTACACAGCCTTCACAGTAAGCCTTGTATTTTATGTATTAATACAAGTTTTCCTCTGATTGGATGAGGTGATGATAGTGACATCATCCACCTGCTTCTCCACCTCAGCCAAAAGGGTTGATGCAACTATTTAGCACTGACGGGGGTGTTTACAAAGGCCAGATTTTATTAATTTGTGCAAAACCGTTATCTCAAGAGGAATCAGCAATAAAAATGCACTGATTACTGTAGAAATGACACTGGCAGGGAAGATGTTAACACTAGGGGGCGATCAAGGGGTTAAGTGTGTCCTAGGGAGGTGTTTCTAACTGTGGGGGGGAGTGGACTGCCTGGGAGTACATGAAGACTACTGTTCCTAATCACTAGGAACAGACGATCACACTGTACTCCCCTGACAGAAAGGGGATCCGCTTTTTTTTCAAAGGCAGATCCCCGTTCTGCATCTCTGTAGAGTGATCGCGGGTGGCCGGCAGACATCGTGGCCGCAGGCCATGTGCATCGATGCAGGTGCGCCCGCTATATCTATTAAACGAAGTGCTGTACCAGTAATGGAAATTCATGCAATAGAGCCGCCCTGCTGCAGTATAACTGCGATGGCTGGTCGGCAAGTGATTAAAAATAATACAAATAAAAATTTGAAGACAAATACCGTAGCTAAGGGGATCGTAGAGTTAATTAGGGTGAATTGTGGTTACCTAAGGGGCCTTTCACACTGGCTTTGAGCTTCTGATCAGGTCTGCCTGAAAAATTGACAGACCTGATCAGAAGCTCAATACAAGTCTATGGACAGTCTGCCCAGGTCCAGAGAAAAACAGAAAAGGACTGTGTCATTTTCAATTTTTTCCAGACCTAAATGTGACAGAATGGAGATAACCTGATCCAAACGGACAAGTACATCAGGCAACCCATAGATCCAACACAGGTCCACAAACATGGACTGTCAGGGGTGTACCTACAGGGGTCACAAATGCTACCCGGCCCCATGCTCCTGAATAGGAGGGGTGGCGTGGGTGGCTACATATAGAGGAACTGATGCCTTTCATTTTCCTCCTGAAGCCGCTGAAAGTCTGCTTCTCTTCCTCTCCCTTGCGCAGACATTCAGCGACTGCAGAAGGAAAATGGATGGCATCGGCTCCAATAGGCATTTAATTCACTTCTCCTTCTGCTGCACCCAGGACAGTACTGAATATACAAAGGCACCACTGTTGCAGTGCCCATGGCCCTTAGGATAGCTGAATTTCTGGCTTTTGGCAGCAATCAGGACTTCTTCTCGAACTGCTTGATCATATTGGAATAGGTCAAATGTTCGCTTTGGTCTCTTTTGTCCAGGGTTTAAGCATTCTCAGGGTCTCAGGGTTACACCCCTTTACGTTTAACTTGTGGTGTCTGACCCCACTCCATCATTTAGTAAGACCTAATGGAGGGTCCAGGCATGTGACAAAAGCTGACAACTTCTTTCTTTCTCCTTGATAGGTGTGTTAAAAACGTTCTGAACAGCTTTCCACTCTTTTGTAGACTTACATGATGTTATTTATTTTAAAATAAAGAACATGCAAACCCAACAACTCATATTCCTGATATGTGTCTGCTGTACCATATACTTGTATGAGAAAGTATCCTGTTCTCTTTGTATTGCTTCCTGTGTGAAATCCCTGGTGATCCTGCCAGTCACTCTGCTTTCCTGTTAAAAACAGACCTTACTAAGCAGGAGAGCACAGTGTGGTCAGTTTGTAAGCTGTGCTGGGAACTTAGTGTGCTGAGTCCTGCCCCCCTGCACAGCCATTTACTGGGAAGTTCAATGTCCTGCTGTTTCTCCTCCCCTAGCTCTTTAAGCTTTGTATGCAGCTGAGAACAGAGATTTCGTGATCACTTATAAAAAAAAGGGGGGGGGTATTTAAAATTGTTTTTTATATGTATACACAAATGTTTTGGTTTTCATTTCTATTTTAAACTGAAGGGGTTGTTGGGGGTTGAGGGTTGACATATATTTTAATATAATTTTCTTTTGAAAGCGAGGAAAGAAAGGTTACGCTGAATATCAGTGTAGCTATTACAAGTGTTTAGGAAATTACATTACTTGGGTGCATACTAATGCCTCTGGTCCTCTCATTGTCCTCCCCCTTCCCCTGAGGGTGCACTGATGGTGTTTTTTTTCTCTCCGGGGCGGCATTGATCCCACTTATAGACAAGGGTTTGTTCTGAGGAAGCTCCATAGAGATTCGCTCTCACCCATACACAATATAACTATTGTAACTATGTAATTTGCATATGCAGGCATAAGGATATATGAATATAGTGTGATTATGTCTTGTGATTGGGTGAGATACGAGGTGTCATGACTTTATGCATTAACTCTATGTGAGATCCTTTCAGGGCATTTTACTTATTATTTTTAACCATTGTTTGCCTGTGAAATGCTAGTTCGCACTCCTCTGAGTCTCTGAAGCACCCGTAGGAGGCCGGCAAAACCAGTTAGGCTATCTCACTGTCCCCCCTTGCCCCTGTGACCAGAAGACATCACTTCATTGTTTTTGGCTTGACAGATCCTTCAAGG
The DNA here is from genome assembly GCA_029206835.1 of Rana muscosa. Classification (NCBI taxonomy): domain Eukaryota; kingdom Metazoa; phylum Chordata; class Amphibia; order Anura; family Ranidae; genus Rana; species Rana muscosa. The sequence continues at coordinate 190,656,880 of CM055122.1, forward strand.
AATTGGTATTCAACTTGTGCCAATGACATCGATGCTTAGAAGGATACGATAAGTATCTCTTACCAAACATATCCTTGGAACTGCATATTTTGTTTGGGACTTTACCCCTTGGAATACAAATGGTCCACCAGGGACTGGGATTGGTAGCTTGCATGCAAGTTTTGGTTTCCCATTGTGATCTTCAGCACAGTGTGAGGGAGGTGATTTCCGGACATGGTTCCATTACAGATTTTACATGGCGATCTATGATATACAGTTTGTAAACGCAATCCTGATCAACATACCTCCTCTGGACCACTGTTTATAATTTCTTGCTTTTTCAGCTACTTCCTTATCACTTCATTGGATAACACTAAGGACTAGTGCTGAATTGATCTAATTGTGTGCTTTTTCCAGGATTTTAAGTTTTCACCAGTCCAGGACATATTCTATACATCCCTTGCAGGATTTCAGCCAAGGACTGACCTTTGTATATGTATATACATTAATCATCCCTCTGTACTGGCATAATTGAGGGCGTCAGTTTTACCACTGTGTTTTATACACTAGAGTTCCCATTGTTATATATGAATGGTCATTGGATGTGGGCATGTATGGTGGACACTGAGTTTTATCTGCACGAATGTCACGATTGAATGATTGTGGATTTTAATGTTGGCTATTTTATGCTATTAATACAATAAACTTTTTGCAAATTCAATATGCAGAGTGGGCTGTGTTTATAGGTACACAATTGGTGTTGGAAGAGCTCCTACAGGTTTTTTTATCTTTTTTATCTAAATGTAGCAACCTCTAGTGTGCTAGAATGGGAGTTGTACATAGTGGTTTAGTGTAGGTAAATTTGGCTTGGTTGTAGCCAAGCCTGGGTTTATTCTGGGTCAGGGTTTGAGAGACTCAGGGAGGCTAGATTGACACATCAGGCAGCATCTCTGTTACCTCCCCCTACTTGCTGGAACTTTGAGAAACTTCCAGAAGAAAGGGAGGTTAGGAGGAGCTGCCTGGTGTATTGATGAGTGCCCCAACCAATCCCTGGCCAAATGGGCTGGCAGGTGAAGGGACCTCTTAAATACTCTGAGTCAGGCCAGCAGGGGCAGTGGAGACAGTCAGGGAGGACTGAAATGCAGCCTGAGAGGACTGAGTGGAAGTCTGAGATGGTTGTAGAGTCAGTCTGGGAGAACTGTAGAAGATTAGCCAGGGCTAGTGAAAGGGGCAGCTGCAGCCAGGTGGGCTGGCAGTTCCCAAAGAGGTGGTGCTGAGATCCGTAGTCACAGGAGGGCAGCTGGACATTGGGACTTTTCTACACACCAAGGGGGCCTGTGATCCCTGCCTGTAATGGGCCTATGCTTTATCTGAACCCGTTTTTTATCAGAACCCTTTTTGTCAGATCATCTAACAATGTGCCAGCTGGGTCTGAGAAGTTGTTCTGAAAGCAAGTGATGTGCTGGAGGAAGCTGAAGAGTGTGTAAAGAGACTGTACATAGGAAAGTTGTCCCTGAAGAAGTTTTGCAAGTCAAGTGGGCATACCATAATACCCCTAACCCCATCCAAATTTATTAGCCCCTAAATAACCCCCCCCCCCAAAAAAAAACAAAAAAACTGCTGGACTGTTTCTTATCTCAAGAGTACTGTGTAAATCCGGTGTGTCTGGCTGTCCAGGGTGGGGGATCCCTTTTCACCAGCGGCTCCTGCTGGGGTAAATAAACTTTTGAATTTTAGAAAAAAATATTTGTATTCTTATTCATTGAGAGAGAGCACCACATAAAGTCTTATATTTGTCTCTATTGTTTGTTAACCACTTAAGCCCCGGACCAATATGCTGCTAAAAGACCAGGCCCCATTTTGCGATTCGGCACTGCGTCGCTTTAACTGACAATTGTGCGGTCGTGAGACGTGGCTCCCAAACAAAATTGGCGACCTTTTTTTCCCACAAATAGAGCTTTCTTTTGGTGGTATTTTATCACCTCTGCGGTTTTTATTTTTTGCGCTATAAACAAAAATAGAGTGACAATTTTGAAAAAAATGCAATATGTTTTACTTTTTGCTATAATAAATATCCCCCAAAAAAATATAAAATTTTTTTTTTTTTCCTCAGTTTAGGCCGATACGTATTCTTCTATATATTTTTGGTAAAAAAAAACGCAATCGGCGTTTATTGATTGCTTTGTGCAAAAGTTATAGCGTTTACAAAATAGGGGATAGTTTTATGGCATTTTTATAAAAAAAAAAAAATAATTATTTACTAGTAATGGCGGCGATTAGTGATTTTTTTTGTGACTGCGACATTATGGCGGACACATCGGACACTTTTGACACATTTTTGGGACCATTGTCATTTTCACAGCGATCAGTGCTATAAAAATGCACTGGTTTACTGTGAAAATGACAATGGCAGTGAAGGGGTTAACCACTAGGTGGCGCTGTAGGGGTTAAGTGTACCCTAAGAAGTGATTCTTACTGAAGGGGGCGTGGCTACATGTTACACGTCACTGATCGTCTGTTCCGATGACAGGGAACAGACGATCACTGACATGCCACGGAGAAGAACGGGTAAAGGTTTGTTTACACTCACCTCTCTTCAGCGCGGACGCGGTCACGGAGCTCAGGACCGGGTCACGAGCGCGCCGCCAGCGGCGCACGCACGATCCACGGCTGGGCTCTTAAAGGGCAATGTACCTGTACGTTGATGTGCCCAGCCGTGCCATTCTGCCGACTTATATCGGCGTGAGGCGGTCCTTAAGTGGTTAATGTGTTCTGTAGGAATGTGGAGCATGATTTATCCATAACCACACTTATAGAATTAATATTGACTTATTAGTCAGAGCTGTAAAGTGATAATCAGGTTATGAAGTCAACACTTACATAACCACTCAGGCATGTTCAGACATTGTAGGGAAGTGTGCAACATTCTTAATTAATGAATAACTTTCTATTTTGTTTTTTTAAAGGGAAATTCCAAGTATACATAAAAACAACCTTTAAGGCCTTCTTCACACCTTCACATTCCGAGAACATATTGAGAAATGCGGAAACGCGACAATAAGGTGCCAATATGTGCTTCCAGTGCATTTAAATATTAAAGGCATCCCAAATGCGGGGGCATGCGATAAAACACATATTGCAAAGACGCACAAGACTTGTTGCAATTGTTGCATGTAAGGCAGCCCACCTATGCTGTCGCATGATTAAATCACAAAAGAACACATTTAAAAAATCCACTCGTTAGGCAGGTGTGAATGGGGGGCTGTAACCTTCATTAAAATGATACCTGATCATCCAACCATGAAGGTAATTTTGCAGGTATTTCCTGTTTTAGAGTGACAATGCTTTGTTCCTATCTCCCAATGGAGATCCTGTGTTTCACTCAGTCAATATATTCTCATCACACACCCTACCAGAATTAACCCTGTAGATTTAGAGTGCTGTAGCAACTGCTGACTGGTATTGGTATGAAACATATTGCCAGCACACCTTGGATCTTAGATGCAAAGTCCAATTACTTGACAGATCCCATCACTGTGCGAGTAGGGTGACCACATTTTTAAACTACCATTCAGGGACACCCCCCTTTCCCAAAAATCAGCTTGCGCTGTAACGAATCACAGCACAGTGATTGGACACAAGAGGTGGGATTTATGATTTCTCCAATCACAAGCAGGGGGCGGGGATTGTGCTCCTCCAGGCATTCCCGGCCAGGACAAGTACTGTCAGTGAGTAAAGCGGTGATGTGGCAGCCTTTTTTGGGGGCATCAGATTGGCCTGGGGGTGTCTGTGTCAGTTTCATTCCGGGACACTGTATTGTCCTGGAATGAAGGTGCCCGGGACAGATCTGCAAAATGCGGGACTGTCCCGGGCGATCCGGGACACGTGGTCACCCTATGTGCGAGTCAGTGCAATGTTTTGGAGTAGCACAAGACCCCTTCTTAAGGCATGTGACAGAAGGATATGTAGCACCCTCTTAGTCTGCTAGGCAAGTTTAGTTTTTGGCTTCTGCAGTAATCACAGGAACAGTTATTGATTTGGTCTGCTCAGAGCTTCACAGGCTGAGAGTTTGATCCCCCCTGCCTCTAGAAGAAGTTTCTAGAGCTTATGGGGGGGTTTAAATGTCCAGCCTGAATATTCAGCAGGGTTTAGCCAATCCCTGGGGAGGTGTGCTCAGATGGTGGGAGAGCTGCTGTTAAATAGTCTGGAGCTCTGAGGAGATTGCCTTTTTCCCATGTGGGGATGGATCTGGAAGCTGAGAGGAAGGGGGGCTGCTTTCCCCTGGAGCCCTTTGGATTGAATGCTGTACTACATTGCAAGAGGCTGCACTAATGGGCTGATCACTAGGATCCAGTGGGTAGAGCCTCTTTTTTGCACTTATACTGCTTCATGGTCCACAGCCGTGAACTGTGGACTGTTCCAGTCTGCCTTTACTTGTGCTCATATTACTTCATATTCCCCAGCCATGAACCGTGGACTGTTCCAGTCTTCCCACAATAGTGCTATTGCTACTGCAAGGGATGTGTCCACTGCCAACAATACCAGACATTTGGAGTATCCCGCCTCACCCCAATCCCCTCCCAAGTTCTACAAGTTCTACTAACAAATAAACTTTAAAAAAGTCAACTCCTAGTCTGATCAATGAGCTGGAGTGAATGAACTGTTGTTGCTGTGTGCCTGGCTGTCTCTGCACTATTTGGGAAATAATCTGTCTAAGCCTTGCGGCTTCACTCCTGGTTCCCTACTGGACATGAGTAAGTCGTGCTGCGCGTCCTCACTGGTCCCTGCTGTCTTCTGGGACCTGTGTGTCTCCCAGAAGACAGTGCAGGAGGACAGTGTAGGCACAGGAAGTGGCGTAGATCACTGCGATCTCCGCCGTGATCTATGCCAGGAAGTGGGAGCAAATACCTGTATTACACAGGTATCTGCTCCCTCCTCCCCCCTGAAAGGTGCCAAATGTGACACAGGAGGGGGGGAGGATTCCAAAAAGTGGAAGTTCCATTTTTGGGTGGAACTCCACTTTAATAAAAGTACTGCCCAAATTTACTACATTTGGCCAGAAGACTCTGTAGAGAAGGCCCACACACCTTATGTGGCTGCCAGTTTGGCTTTAAGAGGTCCATCCACAAAAGCACAAGAATTAGATTACATGAAACACACAAAAGATGAGCTGGGTAATATAGTAGAGAGCAGAGGTTTAAGCCCCATATCAACCTACAAAAAGGGATTTGGCTTGTATCTTAGAAACAGATAATTGGCATAAGTCAAAAGGCACATATGAAAAACTAGATCTCTTGAACTTAAGGCTTTGGCCAGAGAAAAAGAGACAGAGTCTGAACTTCTGGAGCAAACCATAATTTTCAAATTGTGGCAGCAAGATGAAGAGAGAAGGAAGAAAGAAACCACCCCTTCTGCCCCTGTCACAGAGCAATCTGTTGCAGTTTATCCTGTTAGAACCCCATTACTCCATTACTGTAGTTTTTGAAGGTAATGTTGTTGACAGTAAGTCTCAAATTACATGGCATGTACCTTTTAGTCTCCATGAAATGAGAGCCATATTAAAGGGATTGGGAGATCCTAGAAAGAATCCAATCGGGTTTGCAAACAAACTTAGTGCTGCACAGGAAGCATATGAAGCTTCTGCTACTGACATTCATCAGCTTCTTATTTAAGCAGTGGGAAGCAACATGTCTGGGTACAGAGGCGTAGCTTGAAGCTTATTGGCCCAGATGCAAAAGTTGACCTGGCCCCTGGGCTGTTCTCACCCTGTGCTCCTCTTCATTCAGGAAATGGCTCACAGCTTGTCCCCAGCCAATGAGAACGGAGGGGTGTGGACCGTGGAAGGCAAAGTGGAAGCCCAGTACTGGAGCGTGGCTGTGGGGCCCTTGAGAAGATCGGAGCTGGACTTTGTGGAGGATATGATTATATGACAGGGAGGCTGCAGTGGTCCCCTGGAGCTAGGGGTGGGGTTGCGATTGTGACCCCTGCAACCCCTTATGCTATTCCCATGTCTGGGTATATACTGAAAGAATGTGGTGTAGACATCACAATCAGAAATATTTCCATAACAGACACACTCCTAAACCTTGTGGACAGCCTTCCCAGAAAAGTTGAAGCTGTTATAGCTGCAAAGAGTAGGCCAACTCAATATTGAACCCTACAGACTAAGACTAAGGTGTCCCAATACTTTTGACAATATAGTGTATATGTTTTATCACCATCAAGAAACCCACACTAAGAAATGAAATGAGCCATTGTTGGAGTACATGTATGCAGGGCCGGTCCTAGATAGGGTGCCCGGGGTGCACTGCACCCAAGCGCCGCAGGGGGGGCGCTGAAGTGCCAGAGTGCTCCCCTCCCTCCTCCTCTCCTTGTGTGCTTTTCTCTGAAATGCCCGGTGTTCTGGCGGCGACAGGGGTGGACTGAGCATTCAGGTCAGCTTACTTGCCACTGTGGGGACAGCAGTTATTGCTTCTAATTACATACACTGTCCAGCGATGTATGTACAGTAGTTAGAAGCTCTGATCCTGGTGTGTGTCTTCCCCTTCCCCCGTAGTGTCCTGCACTCGCTGTGTGATCTCTGCTTCACATCCCCCGCCCCCTCCCAACAGCAGTGCCGTGTGCTGGGAGAATCAGGAGGCAGAGCACACTGCAGGAAGGTGAGCTGAGCTGTTCTGGGGGAAGTCTGGGGAGATAAGCTGCAAAGTTTCTGCTAGAAGGGTTTGTTTTGCACAAAAGGGTCCTACTCCTAGGTGACAAGGAGAAGTGGAAAAGACAGGCGGGGGGGATGGAGATTAGAGCCAGCAGAAACCCCCCAGAGCTGGCAGACATTTCCCAAACTGACATGCAGCCCTCTCTATATAAACAAACCCCAATTGCTCTGTCCAGTTAATGTGAACTTAATTTATGATCATCCTAGTAAACACTGTGTTATCCAAAAACAGTGCAACCCAAAACTTGCCACCTATCTAAACACTCTATAAATAAAATAGTCCATAGTCACTTTCCGCTGGCTGTATGCTTATATAAATGCAAACATTTCTGTACTGAGAATGTGCGCCCTTTACACTTCCAGCAAGAATACCAACGAGAGCCAGAACAGTCCCCATGCATTCCCTACCTTCCCATCACCCCTCCATATTCACCCCTCAGACACTGGCACTTAGACCACTTTCACACTGAGGCATTTTACAGGCGTTTTTGCACTAAAAATAGAGCCTGAAAAGCGCCTGTAAACTGCCTCTTCTGCAGCCCCAGTGTGAAAGCCGGAGTGTTTTCACACTTGGGCAGTGCATTTGCAGGACAGGAAAAAAGTCCTGCAAGCAGCATCTTTGGGGTGGTTTAGGAGCGGTGAATACACCGCTCCCAAAACGCCCCTGCCATTGAAATCAATAAGGATGAGCTCCGGCGTGTTCGCATAGAACACGTGCAGAGCCCGCCAGGAAGTCGGCACCGCGATGCGCTAATCACAGACAGGAAGACATTTCCCGATGCTCGGCTGCAGAGATCGGGAAATGTCTCCCTGTCTGTGATTAGCGCAGCGTGCCCACTATACTGCCCACTATCATACCCTCCACACTCCTCTCCTGTACATACTGCCCACTATCATACCCTCCACACTCCTCTCCTGTTTTTACTGCCACTGTCATACTTTCCACACTCCTCTCCTGTACATACTACCCACTGTCATACTTTCCACACTCCTCTCCTGTACATACTACCAACTGTCATACTTTCCACACTCCTCTCCTGTACATACTACCCACTGTCATATTTTCCACACTCCTCTCCTGTACATACTACCCACTGTCATACTTTCCACACTCCTCTCCTGTACATAGTGCCCACTGTCATACCCTCCACACGCCTCTCCTGTATATACTGCCACTGTCAGACCCTCCACACTCCTCTCCTGTACATACTGCCCACTGTCATACCCTCCACACGCCTCTCCTGTGTATACTGCCAATGCCATACCCTCCACATTCCTCTCCTGTATATACTGCCACTGTCATACCCTCCACACTCCTCTCCTGTACATACTGCCCTCTGTCATAGTGTGGAGGGTATGACAGTGGCCCAGTGGGCAGTATGTGCAGGAAAGGAGTGTGGGGGTATAACAGTTGGCAGTATGTACAGGAGAGGAGTGTGGAGGGTATGACAGTAGGCAGTATGTACAGGAGAGGAGTGTGGAGGGTATGACATTGGGCAATATGTACAGGAGAGGAGTGTAGAGGGTATCGTGACAGCCATCTTTAAACCTTGGGGGCCATGATCTCCTATTGCCCGAGGGCTCCATGAGTTGTCAGTCTGCCCCTGGGCAGCGCTGTAACAAAGTCCCTTCTCCTAGACCGGCTCCTGTAATAGATGAAACACTAATTCAATGCAGTGAAATTCATTGTGATGTGTATCATAGGAGCAGCGAGCTGGTCTAGGAGGCAGGACTTTGTTACAGTGACCACCCGGCAGATTCAAATTCAAGCTCCGTGACAGCAAGAGATCGTTGCCCTTCTGTGTGATCCAGGGGCACTGGTAGGCTGCAATTGGTGGGCACTGGAAGGGCTGCATTTGGTGGGCACTGGCAGGCTGCATTTAGTGGGCACTGGCAGGCTGCATTTGGTGGGCACTGGCAGGCTGCATTTGGTGGGCACTGGTAGGCACTGGCAAGCTGCATTTGGTGGGCACTGATAAGCTGCATTTGGTGGGCACTGATAAGCTGCATTTGGTGGGCACTGATAAGCTGCATTTGGTGGGCACTTGCAGGCTGATAGGCTGCATTTGGTAGGCACTGGTAGGCTGCATTTGGTGGGTACTGATAAGCTGCATTTGGTGGGCACTGGCAGGCTGCAGTTGGTGGGAACTGGCAGGCTACAGTTGGTGGGCACTGGTAGGCTGCAATTGGTGGGCACTGATGAGGCTGCATTTGATGGGCACGGATGAGGCTGTATTTGGTGGGCACTGGTAGGCTGCATTTTATGGGCACGGATAAGGCTGCATTAGGTGGGAAATGGTAGGCTGCAATTTATGGGCACTGATAGGCTGCATTTGATGCGTTGGTCTCTTGTATCATTTTCACAGTCTCTGACCATCTCTTTTATCATGTCTGCAGTCTATGTCCATTTCTTGTACCATGTCTGCAGTCTCTGACCACCTTCTGTATTACGTCTGCAGTCTCTGACCATCTCCTGTACTATGATTGCTGTCTCTGACCATCTCTTGTATCATGTCTGCAGTCTCTGACCATCTTCTGTAGTGTGTCTGCAGTATGTCTGGGGGCTCTTTCTAACAGACTCTCTAACAGAAGCCCTCTCTGTGTCCATTAGTGAGACCCCCCTGCAGGTCCCATTAGAGTACTCTCTTTTGTATTTTGTTTATTGTTAAGAGATTATGGGAGGATCCCAGGGTAACAAAGACTCCTTAGGGGAACATTTCTGTGTTTGAGTCGTTGCCACAGAAACATTGTAAAGGGGAGGAGTTAGAAGGATGACCACGCCCATGTGGGGGCACCAGAAATATTTCTGCACCCAGGCACCTGCGACCCTAGGATCAGCCCTGCATGTATGTAGATAGGACGTGGCAGCAAAGACGCTGCAGGTGATCAACAGCTTTAATGCCTATTACACACAATCAGTTTTCCCGGCGGTAAAAAGTCCGCCAGGAAAACCAAGGGGAAAACCGAGGACTTGCTCGGTAGCTTTTTCCCCCTACAAACGGCCGGGTTCCCCGGCAGAAAAACTGCCATGAGAGCTTTGGTCGGGAAACCCGGCCGTGTGTATGCTCCACCGCAGTTTTTCCCATAGGAAAACTGCCGGCTTAAAAAACGGCGGGAAAAAAGAGAACATGTTCTCATTTTTCCCGCCGGGATTCCTGTCGGTTTTCCTGTCGGGAAAACTGTGACGGAGCATACACATGGCCGGGATTCCCAGCCAAAAGCTCTCATGGCAGTTTTCCTGCCGGAAAACTGGTCATGTGTACGAGTCATTAGTTGCAACAAAGTGAAAACTTTTAAAAAAAACAACACAATTCTTTTATGATACATAATGCTTTAGCAAACAAAACATCATTTAGTTAGGGTTTAAAGTTACTTTAATGCCCAACTTCCTCCCAAAATCTATCCCCTCTCTTGTGGGCCCCACTGGCTATAAGTTTTGCTTTTTTTTTGGTTTTATTACCTATATTTCCAAAGTTTTTGGGCAAGTCATGTGATGCTGCAGGCTGACCTTCATCTTATCCTCTTCTCCAGGCTGGGTGGTCGGTAACGATGCAAACTGCAGCACTTATAAACAAAAAAAGTTGCGCAAAAATTAGCACCTGTGACTCTGAAAGGGTGAATAGGTGTCACTGAAAGTGAATTAAAAACATAGTGATCGTAAAAATGGCAAAAAATGAAATAAAAATGGCAAAAAATGAAATAAATTACTGTGACACTTTGGGGTTGATTTACTAAAGGAAAATCCACTTTGCACTTGAAAGTGCACATGGAAGTGCAGTCGCTGTAGATCGCTGTAAATCTGAGGGGAAGCTCTGAAATTAGGGGAAGCTCTGCTGATTTTATCATCCAATCATGTGCAAGCTAAAATGCTGTTTTTTTATTTTCCTTGCATTTCCCCCTCAGATCTACAGCATCTGCACTTCCATGTGCACTTTCAGTGCACTTTCAAGTGCAAAGTGGATTTTCCTTTAGTAAATCAACCCCTTTGTGTCACAGTAATTTATTTTATTTTTTTTACATTTTTATGATCACTATGTTTTTTTAATTCACTTTCAGTGACACTTATTCACGCTTTTAGAGTCACAGGTGCAAATTTTTGCGCAACTTTTTTGTTTATAATTACTGTTTTGGATTTAGTATTTAATTCCTTTAAGTTTGCTGCATTTATTTAGTATACATATTATTTTTGCACAAGCGCAGAATTCTCACCTTTACATATTTGATAATAATAATACTTATTTTGCTGCTGTTCACCACGATATGCTTTGCAGAGCGTCAACAAATTATACAGCGTGACATGTTTAGCAGGGTATTTAGGTGAATGGAACCATGCCATAACACCGCAACAACTGTTTGGTACATTGATGCGGCAAGATAGTTCTGTAAAATTCTCCTTGGGTAAAAAAAATTAAAAATTGAGGAGGCAAAAGTATCTCTTCCAGGATGCCTGGAAGTCTCTGCTCTATGGTCCTATGAAAAGTGATCCACTGTAGATCTTTTATCAGAGAGCCATAAAGACTGCCACCCATCTACATGAGGCCTACATTTTTTTTGAGTTGCTGCTCCACACCGAGTGGTATTTAAAAAAAAAAAATGTTCTTGCATTGGTACACGTTCCTTGGCCATGCCCAGTTCCCCAGACCCTGTATTTGACAATTCCTTTCCTATTAGCCTTGAAGTGTTACTAAACCCACAACAGTAAAATCAGTCTGTATATGCAGTAAAGCATGCTTGTTATACTTTCTGTGGAACCTAAGAGGTTAATCCTCTGCATTGTGTAAAAAAAGCTGTTTGATCCTGTCTTCTCTGATCTTCCCCTTCTTCCACTGAATATATTTCCTGATATTTACAGAGCCAGGAGACAGGCTGCACATGCTCAGTTTGGTGTGTATTGCTAGAGAGTTTTTTTTTTTCCCTCGGGAGAGTGCATGTGATCAGCACAGGGCCAATCAGCACTTTCCAGACAGAGGATCAGGGGGTCCTGCTTTCTCATAGGACAGTTGTGGGAGAGTGAAAACTCCTCCGACAAGCTTTAACCAGATACTGATAGAAGTCATAAGACTGCTATATACTGCTGATGAGAAAAGGTATTTAGCAGTTTATATTTACTAAAATAATTGCATTTCCATGTTCTGTGTATTGTGGGAGACCAGATATAGTGAATGCAGGGTCCTGGGTTTAGTAACACTTTAAAATTGGGCAAAATGAATTAGCAGAATTCGTCCTTCGTAGGCTTCAGTGGGGTTTGGGGAATGGTCTCAACTTCTGAAACTTTTTTTAACCGTTTGGCATGTAAGCAGGCTGCCCATTTCCAGTACATGGGACCAGCACGTACAGTTGAGCCCCCATCCACACACAGAGCTTCCAGGCCACCCATTAGTTCCAGCGCCTATACTCACACCATGTCCAGGACTATGGATGCAGGTCTGAGGCTACACCTGCTCATCCTCCTGGTCCATAGTTCTGTTAACCCATTTCCACTCTCCAGGGTGGATTTGATTATAATCAAGTCTATTTCAGTCATGATCATGATATAAATCACTAGTAAAAATGCTTGGATTCAAATCAACTCGGTTTAAATCATAATTTTTAAAGAACAACTGTTATCTCTGTCCAGCAGCAGCTCCTCCTCTGACCCGCTGTGGACTCACCGACAGTCCCATTCACTTTAATGGGATGGCTGGTGATGCAGAAGTGACACAACAAGGTGAGGAATGTGGCGGCAGCAGGTGAGTGGATGTCCGCTAACAGGCGCTGCGATGGTGGATCTGAAATGACAGGTGCTCTTTAAATGGAAGGACTTATTCTTACTGGTAGTTAAAAATATTTGCAAACAAAATTAAGGTTTCCTATTTAAATCTATAAGCTGTCAGGTTAGTAAAACAACGATATCATTACCATTTCAATCATACAGTTTGTAGTGCACATAGATTTGCAAAACAATGGGATAAAGGAATATTCCTGAACTTTGTTTTATCTCATGGTTACTGTGACATTGTGTGAATGCATCAATGCAGTGCATGTTATCTTAGCTTGCAAAGCTTGGATTCATTGAATGAGTTTACCAAAAATGTAAATATTGCAGCATATGCAGCCTCATGCTACATAACTAAGGCCTCGTACACACGACCGATTTTCTCGGCAGGAACCAGCAAGAAACTTGCTGGCAGAGAGGTCTTGCCGAGTAAATCGGTCGTGTGTACGCGGCTATCGGGTTTCTCGTCGAGAAAACCGACAAGAAACCTCGACGAGAAAATAGAGAACCTGCTCTCTATTTTCTCGTCGAGATTCTCGTCGGCATGTTTCTCGACGAGAAAAGTGAGTGTGTGTACACTTACCTGTCCTCCCGGAAGCCCGCGCATGTTCGAAATGAATTCGACGAATGCGCGATAGCTTCCTAGGCATACGTAGGGTATACCAAGATGGCGGCGACGGCATCGAATGTGACGAGCGCATGCTCGTCGTAGTCGATGACGTCACCGCATACGCTCCATTCAAAGAACCGCGGGTTCTTTGAAACGAGCATGTGTACACTCGGCCGGGACAAGTTTCTTGTCCAAGAATCTCGTCGAAAAAAACGACATGTTTTTTTCAACGAGAATCTCGGCCGTGTGTACGAGGGCTAAGCCCCATTTCATGCTGAATAAATTAAATTATTTGAGAAAATTGAGATAGGGGGCGCTGTTCATGAGCCTCAGTGAGAGTGATAATGAACCAATACTAAGTGCAAAAATGACCATACATAATTAAACATATGACATCCGCTGTGTGCCCAAGATGAAAAAAATACATATAAAAATAAATTCGAATATCCTTGTTATTATTCAGTAAAGTCCCGAAAAAATAGTTCATAGAAATCCAGTGACAGAATTTCTTGCAATGTGATGCTGACTTGTCCAACATTCGATAATTAATCTTTCACCAAACACCTTTAGAGACGACACCCAAAGTGCAAAGGATAAGTAGTCTGCTTATTATTTGACTTCTTTAATTAAAAAGAGAGTCAAATATCGCTTTTGCAGGATAATACATTGCACAGGCTCAGAAGCCCATATGAAAGAGTTCTTATTGGTGTGTATGTTTACCACTTGTAGGAGAACACAACATTTCCAGAAGGAAATACACAAGCAAGGCAAAGCGTATAGATTATGTAGCAAGGCTCCCGTTTTTCCTATGTAGATACAGACTACAGTTGACAAACTAGAAGGAACTTAGCTCCCTCCGGTGTTCAATCTTTATATTGCATCTACTTATTTCAATGATATCAAAGCAAGGCATGCTGGAACTCGTAGTACAGGGAGAAAGAGACTCCATTTGCCATGGATAGTAAATAGACTATAGTACCCACAGTGCAACTGTACTCCCAACGTTCATTGCCTCGTCGCTTGGCCTTCTGGGACTGCTTACTTAAAGGAGGGGAGGAGCTACGGAAGGTCTCTCTGGACATCGCCCTGCTAGCAAGAGGAGCGTCTGAGAGGCCTGCTCTGTGTGTGTAGGCTGCATAATCTGGGCCTACTGTCAGCAGAGAGGCCTGCCTGCTAAAGGGAGAAGAATCCTCCTTTGAGAAGCCCAGCTGATTCTCCCCAAGTGTCCAGACATCTTCCCCCTACCGACATCTCGTGTGGTGGAGTGAGGGACGGAAGACCGGGACAGCGGAGAGATCGTGTACCGGAGCATCAGCAACGGAACCTGCCAGGCGGACTAGGCCTATTTGGGTGAGCGGGCACCTGCCCAGGATTTATCAGTTACTTTATAGGCCTGTGACTTATAGGCCTGTGACTGTTAAGGCCCACCATCACTAGAATAGTGCGACACACACACGCCAGAACATCGTGTGGTAGTGCGCAGTTTAAAGTTGGTGTTTGCACCGCCTGACAGTTTCACACTCCCAAAAGCATTGTGGAAGGAGAAGTGGCCAATTCAAGGTAACAATCTATATTGCAATTTTACTGTGGTGTGGTTTTATTGTGTTCCCCAGCAACCAGTGGGTTCCACAATATTTGTATATACCAGTTGTGCCAAGGGAGGGTTCGAGCCAATTCCAAGGGGTTGATAGGCAGAACGTAGACCCAAAACAAAACCAGCAGCTCCTACAGGGGTAGTGCTACAATTATATATATTTTTTCATTGTCATTTAAACCAGAGGTCCGGCCACCCCAGCAAAAATTAAAAGCCAGCAGCCACCCATACTGCAGCTGCTGGCTTTTAATAATACTTACCTGTCCTGGAGTCTAACGATGTTGGCACCGCCACTGGTGTTTCCATCAGCTGTTGGGTGCTGCTGCCGCCATTGCCACCGTAAGGGAACTCGGCATTGTAGCATTACGGCTTCACGCCGGGTCCCTACTGTACATGCATGAGACACTGCTGCACTCTCCTACTGGCCCGGTGGCGGGGGAAGGTGGAGAGAGCTGAGGCGCTGACGTAATCCCGGAATCGTGGACAGAATACCTGTGGAAGACAGGTAGCCGCTCCCCCCCCCCCCACAAAAGGTGCCAAATGTGGCACCAGAGGGGGGGGAGGAGACAAATGAGTGGAAGTTCCACTTTTGGGTGGAACTCCACTTTAAAGAAAAAAAAATACTAGTAGAGCGTATTCCTGGTGATTATGAAGCATTTTTTTCAGGCGTAATTTTGCACATGTATCAAGCTTCAGGCGTTTGTTTTCTGAGCTGGGCAAGGGGAGGGGAGCAGTTCTTTAGGCGTGAAATCGCATGCAAAAATGTGAGAAAACACATGTATTTTGCATTTACAGGTTTTCTAATGTTTTATGTTCTTATGCTTACATAGTGGTAAAGCATTCTACAATAACAAAGTAAACAACAGTCTGGTAGGCTTCCAAACTTTACTGGCTTATGCAGATGAGGGATGTCTGCAGATGAAAACAAGCTATGCAGCTTTGGACAAATTTCAATAATGCCCTTGTTATAGGTGTAGGCCAATTACGTACCTCATGAAGCCTGCCTTGAAAACTCCCAGGACTTTGCTGGGATGTTGCTTAGCAAGGCCTAGCTATTGTTGTTCACCTTAAAGCAGAGGTCCACACAAAAATGGAACCTCCGATTTTCGGAACCCTCCCCCCCTCCGGTGTCACATTTGGCACCTTTCAGGGGGGAGGGGGTGCAGATACCTGTATAATGCGCAGTAGGGAACCGGGAAGTGAAGCTTCACTTCCTGATTAACTCACGAGGATGGTGGCGGGGGCAGCTGAGAGCCGAGCGATTGATCGGCTTCAGCTGCCGACATCGCGGGCACCCTGGACAGGTAAGTGTCCATTTATTAAAAGTCAGAAGCTGCAGTATTTGTAGCTGCTGGCTTTTAATATTTTTTTTTAGGTGGACCTCTGCTTTAATAATCACAGGAGTGAGCTCTTTCTCTGATACAGACATCCTCACATGCAATTTTTCTCAATGAAAGCTCAGAGCCATACACTTATCAGTGCATTTGATGACTAAGGCTGGGATCACACATGTATAGTGCAAATTGAAGTTCCATTTTCACAGCTAATTGACAGAGTAGTTGTTCAGCGTTTTAGGTCAGTTTTTGATCAGTATCAGGTCGTGATTGCGTCATTATTAGGCTAGGATCACTGTGGTGCGATGCAGGAACCACAGCGTTTCCTGTGCAACTGAATCGCAGGCAGTTCACACTGTTCTCTGCGAACTGCTGCGGATGTCAATATACAGTTAAACACACCCCCAAATCGGTTCGCAGAACGCAGTGTGAATTGTGGAATCAGATGGCATGGGTGTGTACACCCATGCCATCCGATTCCAGTGTGGACCAAAAAAGGGTCCTGCACCATTTTAGTGCGAATTCGATGCGATTTCAGCAATACAAACTGTATGGCTGAATTCTAATCGCACAGACATCGCATGTGTTGTGCATAAGAATGCAGTGCTCACATCCCCCTGCCTAACCCAGGAAACCAAAGCTTGTAAAATACTTGAAAAGGACCTGAAAAAATACTTCAAAATCATCAGGAATAAGGCTGCAGAGATGAAGTTTAATGGCTGTGTCCTCAATCTCCTTTCTCTGTCTCAAAGGTGAAATATCAGAGGTTTGTTTAGATCCCTGATATCTCACCCCCCATCAGGAAAACCTAAAAAACAGACCAGGGCAATTGCCGTGTCCCACCCAATTGATAGATAGAGGGATTAGTCGTGGGAACTTGCCTTTGATTGCTATGAATCAGTTCATCAGAGTTCTCTTCTAAAGTATCATAATTGAGTCTTTTTTGGAGGATGTATTTTTCGTCTCAACCGAACAGGGGAATACTTCTTAGAGGGTTGAGCAGAATTTCCTGCTGGGCTCCGGAGACTTTCACTGATCCGTTGTCTCTTCACCACCTCTGGCACATTCCAATCTTCTATTGCCTGCATAGCCTGATCCATCCAACTGTCAAACTCTTTCTCCCCTCTTGGAGTGGGAACACGGCTGGAGAAGAATTGCAGCTTCCGATACCCCTGGTTAGCAGAGATAGCGTGACTTTTTATCAGGCTCTCAACCAATCAACTCATATCCATGTAGAACGAAGGGCATTCCAGCCGTCGAACCATCCATGGTTGAGCCATCTGCAGTTGGACCAGCTATAGCTTCCAAAACTAGGCTCCCTGACTGCAACTGGGGAAAGTCTTCATCCAGGTCACCTGTTAGCAGCAATGGGATTACTTGCACATCCAGGCCTTCCGCCAGACTCACAGCACTCTTCCGGAATTCAGCTGGAACACTCTCCCACCATTCCAAGAGAACACACGTGCAATCGTTATCATATTCATAATTTAAGTCCAGGAGATAAGACCCTTGTTCTGGGACAGCCTTCCTCATCAGCTGTTGCACCTCCTTGTCAAACCACCTGACTCCAGGCAATTTCAAGACTGTGGTTAGCTCCAATTGGCTCCCATGTTCTCGACCCCAGTCAGTGGCGGCGACCGAGCCCATTCTCTATTCAATCCTGGACATGTCATCTGACTTGCTTGAGTGTTCCAGATGGGGCATCTCGTGGGACCTCCAAATGTAGCGCTACCCTTGTAAGGGCAGCTAATAGACTCTGTACACCACTAGTTGCCCCTACTCTGCAAATTCTCCATCACCTTTGAGACCCTGGGTTCAGTCATCTTACCAAGTGTATCAATAGTAAGAGACTCACACACTATCAGTGAAACAGTTCAAATTGTTTACCGTATTAATGAAAACACAGGAAAATGTAAAACACACACTGCAAATGGAAAAAGGTATTTTTATCTGAACACTATAGCTCTATTTATGAAAGGCAAACTTAGTGATTTGAACCCCTCATTAGCTAATAAAACACAAAGTACACAGTATGATTCAAATTTGATTAGACCTTACCCAAATCACAGAAACCTTTGTGAACAGGTCAGCAGAAGAGGGGGAAACTGTCACTTTATTTCCTATGTCAGACTCACTCCCTTCTGTTTCCTCAACCCACAGGCCATTAACAAAATTACAACATGACAAACAATATGCAAACTATTGTATTCAAGTTGGCTGGCTCCTTTAAACAGAGTTCCAGAGAAATAAGAGCAGACCCTCTGTGATAAAACAACTTTAGTCACTTGAGCATTTGAAGAGAGGGTAAAAAGGGTTAAAGTGCCACTCCTTGAAATCCAGAAGTCTTCAGCTAGCTTTGTAATGATGTGATCAAAGGGATCCTTGGCAATAGGGTATAACAGATTTGGTGGATCTGTAGTGTATCCTTATTTTACTTTAAACTCTTCCTGTATGATTTTAACTGTGTTGTATTGGGTCAGATTACAAGTAGCAAAGATGTGAACAGGGCATAGATGTCTGCATACAGTGTTCTAAACAATATATCAACTAGCTTCCAGTGGCACCACAAGTACCAGCAAACTGGGCAGCGTAAATGATGTCTGTATGCAGTGTTCTCAATAATCTAAATGGGCTATGCCCGCTCACCACTCTGAATAAAGAAGCTGCTGGAGCAATGCAGGAGATGAATGAGACTCTTTCAGGAACTCCCTCTGCATTCTGGTTTTGGGAAACAGCACCTGGCGTCCACCACACTACGTTGAGGCCTACCCAGATCTGAAGTGCAGGGGTCGCTGGATAACCTGGAACAGCCTCCGGTCTGCTGGAGAACAGAAATGATGCTGTCCGCAGAGGTCCCTTCAGGTGCAGCTGAACGGCTCCCGCCGTGTAGGCCACAAATCAGCAGCAGCTCACAATGGCACAGAGCTCCCTGCTGGCATATTCAAACCGGTGTCCCAAGAGAGCGATGTAGGCCGCTTCAGCCCTTTTTTTAACTTCTCCCAGCAGTTCGTTCAAGCCAGTCCCGTTGGAATGGAAACTTCAGCGTTCTGAACTACACAGCCCACAATGCTTTGCTCTGAGTTTTGTAATTAGAAAAAGGAAATTACACATTGGGGGTCATTTACTAAAGGCAAATCCACTTTTCACTACAAGTGCAAACTACAAGTGCAAAGTGCACTTGAAATTGCACTGAAAGTGCACTTGGAAGTGCAGTAGCTGTAGATCTAAGGGGGACATGCAAGGAAAATAAAAAACAGCATTTTAGCTGGCACATGATTGGATGATAAAATCAGCAGAGATTCCCCTCCTTTCAGATCTACCCCTCAGATTTACAGCGACTGCACTTCGAAGTGCACTTTCAGTGCAATTTCAAGTGCACAAAGTGGATTTGCCTTTCGTAAATAACCCCCATAGAGTCCAGCCAACACTAACTCCACATTATTTAACACTGCAAAAAATGTCTCTAAATTGCAGGCATAATAGCCACCTCCTGGCTACATACATAATAAAATAAAATAGTAAAAAAATATTAAAAAATTTAATAACAAAAATAAAAAACTACTGACACCAGCGGTGCAACTACCAGGGTTGCAAAGGTTGCAATTGTGACTGGGCCCTGGCAATTCACCAGAGGACTCGGATGGAAGGGCCCCGGCTCGGAGGGAAGAGCCCTTGGCTCAGAGGGAAGGGCTTTGGCTGGGGGTCAGCGGGACTCTTCCTGGTTGCTTGCACTGGGGCCATGAGGGTTACATTTATGCTTCTGCTCTCTGCTCAGGTGTAAATAAAGGCTTATGGTCTTTTCATAAGTGTTAGTTTGTGACCAGGCAGGTAACTGTCATTCAGTTAGTAATAATGGCACTCGACATGATATGGTGTGGTAAAAGTCTGTGCATTTTGCAGTTCATGTGCACTGCCGATTCATTAGATAGTACATAGATAGTATATAAATAGTACATATTCTATGAATAGACCATGTGCTCCTAGCATATCTGCTTGCCTATTCCCACATTATCAGATTGTCAGAGCCATGGCCATGTTATACTGGGTAGGGAAGAGTCAGTTTTATTGTTGCCCATGTCCTGTTGGCGGTAGGGGGAGTTCCCCTCACTTCTGTCTGTCCCAGAAACACAACAGGAAGTACTTTTTCAATCCTAGCCAGCTTATGTCAAAATATTTTTTTCAGTTTTTGGTAAAGATTTAGGAAGAGTAATTTATTCCGTCAGGTTTTGCAAATTGTGTCTGTCATCACCAGTACAGAAATACCAGACAGTAATAACCTGATAGAAGTTCTAACCCTTCACCATTTTCCTGGAAGAAAGTGTGTTTATTGAAGTTTATACCCCCACCAAAGGAATTTTTCATCACATTCTGTCAGAACAGGAAGTGAGAGGAAATCTGCTCAGTGGGGACACTGACCACAAATAAAAAACCTGAAAGAGGTCCTCTTACCCACTCTATTCAAAACTAAAAAAGTTATGAGTAAAGTTGGTTTTAAAGTAAGAGGGTCAGCATGACAATAGCGTTTAGTTATCAATAGCCTACTCTTTGTTGCCCTCATATCCTCATGACATGATTGCCTAAAGGCAGTCCATATTGATCTTTTTTTTTCTTCATACAACCAGCTGGTTGAACAAAAAAAAGTGATCCGATTCCCCCATCCCCACATTCAAAGTAGAGGGGGAATCACTGTGTTATTGTATTAAGGTGGCAGGAGCCCTCCCTGCCAGCAGAACACAATGATCAGTGTTGCTGGCTATAACCCGTGGCACTGATCGTTTAGGATAAAACTGACAGGCTGGTTGTACACAAGTCAATCAATAGACTGACTTGTGTACAACCAGCTAGCACATATTTAGATTGGTCCCTGCTGAACCAGCCGCATTTCGATCCATGTGCACAGGGGCGTTGCTAGGTGGCAAAAAGACCAGGGGCTTCACCGGGGGGGGGGGGGGTGTGCGGGCGCGGTGGAGTGGCGCGGGGTGACCTACCTGACACACATACACTGACCTACATGTCAGTGTGTGTGTGTCTGTTTGTCAGTGTGTTTGTGTATGTATATATATATGTCAGTGTGTGTGTCTGCATATGTATGTCAGTGTGTGTGTGTATGTATGTCAGTAAACACACACACTGACATACATACACACACTGGCACACGCACACACTGACGTGTAAGTTAGTGTGTGTAAGTCAGTGTGTGTATGTATGTCAGTTACACATTCCATGAGATCAGCATGTAAGGAAGCTCTTAGCATGTCTTTCAGGGTTGTTTCTGACACATGACCTACATACAGTGACATGACCTACATACAGTGACATGACCTACATATACAGACATGACCTACATATACAGACATGACCTACATATACAGACATGACCTACATACACAATCACTGACCCCCCTGCCAATATCTCATATTCTGTCAAGGTGGGGGAGTCCCCCACCTTGACAGAATATGAGATATTAGCATGGGGGTCACCATGCACAGACATAAGCGGCAAGACATACTTTAGTACTGGCTTTGGATAACAGGGATTTAGGAAAATCTCAAAGTGTTAGATTTTGATGCCCAGCATTTGCTAACATGTTTAAATCACTGACCCACCTCAGCCGTGGTGTGCAGTGTGCCGCGCCGGCGCGCCCAATGTGCCCGTCATAGAGATTCAGCCAGAGGAGGCTCAGGAGCCAAGGAGGAGAGGAGAGCCGCCGAACTGAGCGCCGAGCAGGGAGCGGGGATGTGGCGTGGCGTGGCGGGCGGCATTGTAATTCCCACCTTCTGAGCTTGCAGCGCCTATGATGGATGTCACACGTCTCGCGGTCCCGGCATTGGACCAGTGGGACGTCCATCATAGGCGCTGCAGGCTCCAGAAGGCGGGACCTGCTATGTCTCTCGGCCACACTCTGCGGCGCTCGGTGGCTGTCGAAAACAGAATGGTCCCTGCTCGGCGGCACTCGAGGCTAGTAATTAAATACCACATGCCTGAGATTTAGGGCTTTTCGGGGACCCATTCAGGGCTCCAGCCTCCCCAGACTACCCCTAACGACGCCCCTGCATGTGCATATGGCAGGCTTAAATTTTCTCTACTGTCATTGTGAATGAACAAAGTCACATAAGGTTTCCTGAGGTCACATTAATATATAACGATGGCTCTGAAAACTTGTTGAACTTTGTGTTAATATAAAACTTGATTGAACTAAACTAGAATACTTGGGTCTGTGTTCACTGAAAATAGTGGGTATATTCTATCACAATTTATCAAGAATTCCTCATTAAAAATGTATTTTATGAAGTCAAGTAAAACGCTGCACATATGATGGACAAAATTGAACAGTAGAAAAACAAAATTAAATACCCGTGCTATGGTAATATATCTAAAAAATAATAATAGGGCTGCTGCTGTACTGTAAGGTAAGTACCCCCAAAAAGTGAAAAAAGAATTTAAACTCAGTGCTGCTCCTGTAAACTACTGACATACACAATGGGGGTTATTTACTAAAGGAAAATTCACTTTGCACTACAAGTGCAAACTACAAGTGCAAAGTGCACTTGAAATTGCACTGAAAGTGCACTTGGAAGTGCAGTCACTGTAGATCCGAGGGGGACATGCAAGGAAAATAAAAAACAGCACATGATTGGATAATAAAATCGGCAGAGCTTCCCCTCATTTGAGATCTACCCCTCAGATTTACAGTGACTGCACTTCCAAGTGCACTTTCAGTGCAATTTCAAGTGCACTTTGCACTTGTAGTTTGCATTTGTAGTGCAAAGTGGATTTGCCTTTCGTAAATAACCCCCAATGTCTTATGTCAACATATATAACATACTAAAGTGCTCAGTGCTAATACGGTGCAAAATAAAGTGCAATCAATAAAAGTCCAACAAGTGTGGAATGCTGGGCTGGTGACAAGTTGAAATATATGGGAATATTTTCTGGTGACTTTCCGTGCTCCCCTCCTGGGTCCCCACTCACTAGATGGAAATGGTAAATACGCCTGTATTGTGCATCAGAATGGTGACTCCCGTCCACAGAGTAGGTTGGTGTGTCTTGCCTTTAAGAAGGGATATCTCCTATCCTCCACCCGGTGATCTGGATCCTTCAGGCTCATACGATCAATAAAAATCAGTTGTGGTGTGGTTTAAACAAGTGGAGGAAAGAGGGCATATAGTGTAATACTGCAAATTTTATTTTAAAAGGTTTAAAATCATTACACTTACATCCAAATCTTTAAAAAATGAAGAAACTGTAGCCGTGGCATACAAACAGCCTTCACAGATACCCCGTAGCTTGACGCGTTTCGCCCCTCCTACTGGGCGTCATCAGAAGCTTATGGAGTCTGTGGTTGTCTGTCTTTTATACTTTAAGCTCCCCCACTACACCCAATGACTCCCACTACTCTCATTGATGGCGCAGTTTGAAATTATCCTCACTTCTGGTTTCCGCCGAAACCGGAAATGGCGTATCCACCGGAACCGGAAGTGACCGGCAAAACCGGAAGTGATATAATCTTCATAGATAGAATGTGAACACCAGCTTTGCTTCCTGCGTCAACAGAAAGTGACCAAACGCCATCTAGTGTTGTAAAATATGCATTACATTGATTTAGACTCTTTCCGTTAACACACAGAGAGAATAAATGAACCACAATATGTTATATATATATATATATATATATGAGATAGATATCCCAAAAAATTATCCCAAAAAAGTATATATTATATAATACATACTTCATAATATAAAACATTACATAAAATTAAACAAAATTAAGCAAAATTAAGTAAAATCAGCAGCTTGTATAAAATTAAATACATTTTAATTAAATAAAAAAATAAAAAATAAAATAAATTACAAAAAAATTCAATTAAAATTAGAAATTACTAAGAAAACAATTAATATCTAAGTCCACATTTAACCCTTTTGGTGTGAGTGACTGTAACTGATATATCCATTGAGTTTAATTTGGGGAGATAGCCTGTTTTAAATGAGTGCCCCTCCAGTGTTTCTCTACCCTATCAATGCCACAGAAAATACGTTTTGATGGATCTCTATTGTGGAACCTCCTGAAATGATATGATAAGCTGTGTTTGCGAAAACCCTTTTTGATGTTATTAATGTGTTCCCTCGGTCTAACTTTGAGTTCTCTTGTGGTTCTTCCCACATATTGGAGACCACATTCGCACTCCAAGAGGTACATGAAATGCGTGGTGCCGCAAGTTATAAATTTGGGGATTTCAAATATCTGTCCTGTGGATCTAGATTTAAAATGTGTGATCTTTTTCTTTCCACCTTTACATGTTCTGCAGACTAAACATCTGCCACATTTGAAAAAGCCTGTTTGGTCAAGGAAAGTTACCATCTTTTTAGGGGGATCAGGGACACTTTTGACAATTTTGTCCTTCAGTATTGGGCGACATTTGTAGATAAACATCGGGCGTGTTGGTAAGATTTTGGACAGGACCGGGTCTTTGAGTAATATGGGCCAGTGTGTTTTGATAATTCTTTCTATTTGTTTGTATTGGCAATTAAATTCAGTACAGAATGTAAGATCAAATTTTTTCTTTCGTTTTGGGTTTGGGGATGAGCAATTGTTTCCTAGCGATTTGTCCTACTTCTTGTTGTGTTTTAATAAGTTGCTGACATCTATACCCTTTTTGTTCAAATCTGTCCAACAACATATTGGATTGAATTACATAATCTTCTTGTAGGTCACAATTCCTTTTGATCCTCCATTATCTGCCCTTGAGGTACCCCCAAAATCCACTTTGGGTGGTGGCCACTTTTGGTGGAGATATAGCTATTCCTGTCTGTATTCTTGAAAAATGTACGTGTATATAGGCTATTATTGAGTTGGAAGATTTCTAGATCCAGGTAGTTAACCTTTTCCCTTATGTAATTTGCTGAAAAATAAATGTTATATTTATTGATGTTCATGTGTTGTAAAAACTCTTTCAAAGACTCCTTCCTCACTTCCCTCTCAAATAAGAAAAATATCATCTATGTATCGTCTGAATATGTTCAGTCCAGAGATGTTTTTTCCAAATATTTCCTCTGATTCCCATTTACTCATGAAAATATTCGCCACCGTGGGAGCATATTTCGCTCCCATGGCGACTCCCCTTACTTGTTCGTAATATTGCTTGTCATGCCAAAAATAGTTGTTTTCCATCGCTAATTGTAGTATATCTAACGTGAAATCTATTTGTCTGTTATGTAATGTTGTTTCAGTTTCTAAGGCCGATTTGATCGCAGAGGTTGCATCCTTTTGTCTGATATTAGTGTATAATGAGTCAACATCTATACTTGCTAGAAATTTTGTTCGTTGGTCGGAACGTCCTTAATAAAATTAATGAGATTGTGAAGGAGTTGATAAAATTATTATTTTATATCTATGTTCTTTATCTCTATTATCCACTCAAATATTGGTTTAGAAATTTGGTGTAAGTTGGGTGTCTTTTGTGTCAGCTGCTCACATGGTTCACAGCCCCATCCTTGGGAATTTTAGAAGTAAATAGCCCCCACCCTTGTGAGGGATATATTTGCAAGGAATAATAGCCATACACACACTAAGATATATTTATACAATAAGAAACTTATTGATGTTCATATTGGGAGCCTGAAGAGTATTATCATGTGTGTGGGATTCTAGTATTAATGTAACAAAATGAGAAAACATTAGTATTATTTTCCTTGATTGAAAAATATCACAGAGATATTCATCTCAGAGTGAAGACGAGGAACAGATGTTCACTCCCTCAATTCCCCCTCCCATCGTATATTGAAACATGGCACTGAGCTAAAGAATGTGTAGCATGTGACTTGTCACGTGGAAGAACCAGACGTCACAAGAGAAGAACCATATATGGAATGAACCAATCATATGTACACATTTGTGATGACGATTGTTTATGTCACTTACTGTAGTCTATATAAGGGGCTGAGACCCAGAATAGATGCTCTGTTGTGATGAAGAGGTCACACTGATCACTGTATTCCAGCATAATTTGTTCGTGCAGGCATGCATGCATATTCACACCATAAATTTGGACCAGCCGCAGAATAGCGAATAGTATTCTGGTATTGGACCAGACATAATCTATTACAAGATCTCTACTATCTTTTGTGTAAGATGTGAATTTCTGGGCAATTGGTTGTAAGAAGTGGTCCAAATATTCTCCAACTCTGGAGAATAGGGATTTCACCACATTAATAATGGGGCGTCCTTGAGGTTTCTGGATATTTTTATGTATCTTGGGAACCTGATATATGATAGGGGTTTTAGGTGCTGTTCAACCTAAATATTGGGCTTCCTTTTTATCCAATATGCCTTTTTCTTGGGCTTTCTTGATTTTTTTAAATTAAAATGACTTTTAATTTGTTTACAGGATCCCCTTTTAGTTTGTGGTAAGTTTCTCTATCTTCTATAAGATGGTTTAGTTCATTCTTATAATCCGTTTTATTTAGTACAACTATTCCCCCCCCTCCCTTATCTGCTGGTCTTATGATTACGTCTTTCTTTTTTTCTAATTCCTTGAGGCCCTGTTGGATTTCTGTATTGCCTCTAATGGGATGAATATATATCTCTTCTATGTCCTGTTCAACCATCATTTTAAAAACATCAAGGCATTGATTATTGCTGTGCCTATGGTTAAATGTGGACTTGTTTCTCAATCCACTGTGTTCAAACAGTGAATCTGTGTCAATGACATCCTGAGTCTTCATAGCAAAATGTTTCTTAATATTAACTCTTCTAATGAACTTATGTAAGTATATGAAGGTTCTAAATGCATTAGTATTCTTATTTCAAACCCAATTCTAGGACTTTTAGTTCCTCTTCATTAAACTGTATGCTACTGAGGTTAAAAATTCCTCCTTCTAAGTCTCTCTTTTTCTTTTTCTGGCCTCCTCTGTTGCCTCTACTCTTCCTTCTCCATTTTGTGTTGTTGGTGGGTATCCCTCCCCTGTGTATTGTTGTGGGGGAAAACCTCTGTGTCCTCCACTGGGTGTCCAATAGTTTGTGGGACCCCTGGGTGAGCCCCAATACCCTCCCCCCCCCCCTCTGTCCTCTCCAGGGAGGTCTGCCATGGCCCCTGTCTTGAAAATCCCCTCCATAATATGCTGGATATCCGTTCTGTTCATATGGTCTTTGATAATGGGGATCTCCTCTGAAAGGTGGGGGTTGTGGTGGCAGTGTGTAAGGTTTAATGGGTTCATATCTGTTGTTTGTAGGGATATTGTAACGTGGTGTTCATTCTCATATTGTGGTCTGTTGTGTTGTGGGGGAGTGCCTCTCAATTCATACCTATTATTTTTATTTTTTTTAACAGTAAAGATTAATTCATACCTATTATTACCTCTGGGGTCCCTTCCTCCGCTTGATGGAATATTGGATGTAAGGGTTTGTGTGTAGGATATGATTTCTCATTCTGGGGAAGATTCCCTAGACTGTTGGCTTTCTTCTATTTTCTCTTCCCATCTGTATACTAGCCCTTGTTTGTAGTCATTGGTGTCCCGGTGGAATTTTTTAATCTTTTTCTTTTGTGTGTCTCTATCTAATTTGGTTATGTATTCTTGTATTGGTGTCATTTTATCTTTATATTCTGACGTGTTTAATATGGGATTAAGTTGTTCTCTTATGCCTCGTACACACGACCGGGTTTTCCCGGCAGGAAAAAAAAACAACGCTTTTCTAGACGGGATTCCTCTAAATCCTGCCTTGCATACACACTGTCACACAAAAGACCGCTGAACATTTGAATGGCAAGAACGCAGTGATGTCAAAGACTACGACAAGCCGACAAAATGCTTCCCCGCATGAGTCAAATTGTTTACAAGCATGCACAGTTTTTTTCCCCTCGGGAAAGCATACAGACGACCGGTTTTCTCGGCAGGATATTTTCCTGACGGGAAAAAAGAGAACTGGTTCTCTTTTTTTTCTTCGCAGTTTTCCTGTCGGGAAAACTGCGATAGAGCATACACACGGCCGGTTTTCCTGGCCAAAAGCTGTCATGGCAGTTTTCCCGACGGGAAAACCGGTCGTGAGGCATTAGAGTTTGTATTTTGCTCTCTAATCATTTTAGTTTAATTTTCCTCCTAGATAAAATCAATCCCAATAATCTTTGTTCATTGGTATTGAAAAAGTTGTACCATTCCTCTGTGGTTTCTTGACTGTCCAAACCATCGTTGGGTGCTATGTCCCAACGTAGTCTTTTCGGGGTGATACCATCTTTCACATATTGTTCTAACGTGGTGATGTCCCACCATGTTTTCACCTGTTTGTCTGATGTGTGTTTAGGTTGTTTGAGATTGTACTCATTTTCAACATTAGGGGTGTTTTGGGAGAAAATTTCCTCTGTGTTGACTCTTTTTTTGTTTATGAAATCAAATACGGTAATTCCATTGCTGCTGGGTGAAAACTGTGAAAAGCACACAGTGAGTAGAAAAATGAAATTAAAGACCCACGCTATGGTAATATATAAAGAAAAGAATAATAGGGCTGCTGCTGTAGTGTAAGGTAAGTACCCCAAAAAAGTGAAAAAAGAATTTAAACTCAGCGCTGCTCCTTTAAACTACTGATATACATATATATGTATATCTACACAATGTCTTATGTCAACATATATAACATACTAAAGTGCTCAGTGCTAATATGGTGCAAATAAAGTGCAATCAATAAAAGGCCATCAAGTGTGGAATGCTGGGCTGGTGACAAGTTGAAATATATGGGAATATTTTCTGGTGACTTTCCGTGCTCCCCTCCTGGGTCCCCACTCAACAGATGGAGATGGTAAATACGCTGTATTGTGCATCAGAATAGTGACTCCCCTCCACAGAGTAGGTTGTTGTGTCTTGCCTTTAAGGAGGGATATCTCCTATCCTCCACCCGGTGATCTGGATCCTTCAGGCTCACACGATCAATAAAAATACGTTGTGGTGTGGTTTTAACAAATGGAGGAAAGAGGGCATATAGTGTAATACTGCAAATTTTATTTTAAAAGGTTTAAAATCATTACACTTACATCTAAATCTTTAAAACGTGCAGAAATTGCTGCCTTGGCATTCAAACAGCCTTCACAGATACTCCATAGCTTGACGCGTTTCGCCCCTCCCACTGGGCGTCATCAGAAGCTTATGGAGTCTGTGGTTGTCTGTCTTTTATACTTTAAGCTCCCACACAACACCCAATTACTCCCAGTGTGACAGAAATGGCTGAAAAAAAAGTAATTTTAATGAAAATCAGAAATGTGGTATACAATTGAGGAACCTCTTGAGTGGCTATGATCTATATCATCTGATTATCACAAGAAATGTTCCTGACTTAAAGGGACCCAGTCATCAACTTTAAAAAAAATGTGTGTGCCCTGATCCCACCCAATTGTGTGACCATAGCAAATAAATATTCACTATTTACACACCACAGTGCCTCCCCGCCAATCAGGAGGCAGGTCAGTTAGACCTTTTGCGATTGGCCAAAGCGTCTGACGTCCCTATTGGATACTTTGCTATGTCCTGCGAGCCACCTGCGGGGGGTTGCTGAGTGTGCCGTGAGCCATCCGTGGGGGGATACTTTGCTAAGTGCCGCGAGCCACCCGCGGGGGAGGATGCTGAGTGTGCCGCGAGCCAACTACGGGGTGGGATACTTTGCTAAGTGCCACCCGCGGGGGTTGTGAGTGTCAGTGTCTGTGATGCTGATCTATATACTATCTGTGGTGCTGATCTATATACCGTATCTGTAATGCTGAGCTATATACCCTATCTGTGAGGCTGAGCTGTATACTCTGTCCTGTGATATTGGGGCTGTATACTCTGTCCTGTGATGCTGAGCTGTATACTCCCGACACTATACTCCAAGCCAAAATAAAAAAAAATGCGCATGGTCCCCCCAAAAATCCATACCAGGCCCTTTGGGTCTGGCATAGATTTTAAGGGGAACTCCACACCAAGATTTAAAAACAAAATTGGTATGAGGTCCCCCCCAAAACCCATACCAGACCCTTATCGGAGCAAGCAGCCTGGCAGGCCAGGAAAGGGGGGGGACGAGCAAGCGCCTCACCCTCCTGAGCCATACCAGGTCGCTTGCCCTCAACATGGGGAGGGTGCTTTGGGGTCTCCCCAAAGCACCTTGTCCCCATGTTGATGGGGACAAGGGCCTCATCCCCAAAACCCTGGCCTGGTGGTTGTAGGCAAATGGGGGGGCTTATCAGAATCTGGAAGCCTCCTTTAACAAGGGGGCCCCCAGATTCCGGCCCCTCCCCATTGGGAATTCACCAAAAAAAGTAAAAACCACAATAGACATTTTTTGACAATTCCTTTATTAAAAAAAAAAGTGTTCCCCGAGATGTCCATCCATCTTCAATCACGCCGCCCGGCGGGCCCGAAAAAAAAAAAAAAAAGCTCTGCCTTGATGGGAGGCTTCCCGCCGACTGCTGTCTCTTGGCTGTGACAGCTGTTATATAGGCAAGGGCGGGGCCACCCGTGACATAACCAAGTGACCCCGTTCCCTTTTGATGTCATCTGCCCTTGCCTATATAACAGCTGTCACAGCCAAAAGACAGCAGTCGCCGGGAGGCCTCCCATGGAGTTTTTTTTTTTAAATCTTTAAACCCCCTCAATACAGAGCTTTCCCCTCGATATCCTCTCCAGTACAGACCTCTCCCCTCAATAACCCATACAGAGCACTATCGCCCAAGGAGGGGGGCTCCTCCCCAATACAGAGCTTCCCCACCAACTCCAACCACCTTAACCAGTACAGAGCCCCCCACACTTACAAGCACATAATGGCAGAGATAGGTGTTGCTGTGAGCAGCATGTACTTACTTACTGGAAGTCTTGACTGGAAGTAAAGGCTGCTGGAGGAGGAGCTCCTGCTGCAGGCCTGGGGCAGCTAACCTCCTACCCTGTGTTTCCTGTGACAGGGAAAGTATGCATCTGAGTCACCAGAGAGGGTGCTGTCGTAAACACAGAAGCTGGCAGAGAAAGCTAGCACCAGCTTCTGTATTTTTAAATAACAAGTCACTGAGCATAGGGCTAGTGCCAGAGCTTTACCATGTTCAGGCCGAAAAAAGCCCCAGCCCCCTTACTTGTTTGACACACACTGACACACCTTGAGTCTGTTTTCAACTTGAATAAGCTACACAGCCCGGCAGATGATGCAAATAGAACGGACAATCACAAACACTAGTAAAAGGGGCAAAACCCGGTACAGCAAGTCACAAGTTAACCTAAATACTGTGATTAGCTAATCTACAGCCCTAAGAGCATGTGAGTCCAACTGAGTACAGAAGATTGACACACACTTAAACAGTTCTGAACAGTCTCTGCTTTAAGCTCTGACCTACACTCTTGACAGTGTCTAACTGGCCAGTTGATTTTGGCCAGCACTGGGGCCCTGTATGTCCTTCACCACTCATGAAAGCTCAGGCAAGACCTCCCAGTGTGACAAATGTATAATCACCTCAGGTCTTGGAACAGTCACAGTCTCCACCGCATTCTTTGTCTCCAGCAGTGGTGCAGTGCCAGGGGTTACTTTGAAATCAGCAACACTTACAATACACTGTCCTAGGTCTGGTCCTAGGGCAAAGCAGTGGGGATACTCACATACACAGTCTCTCAAGCCAGAGCACCCTGTTAAATGTAGTTCTACTTTCTCTCTCTTGCAGTGTGATGCAACAGGTCCAGGCAAGCTAAGGCTGGTAGTACCTAAGTAACTAAGAACAGCAGGACTCAGTCAGACCGAGAAAGCAAATCCACAGGGAAGAGGAGGAAGGTATGTTCACCTTTAGAACTGATAGCCAGTAATAGATGCCACAGATGCATAACCTTCCATATAGCTGCCAGGGGACAAGTGAAGCAGAAATCTATAATATGTCACTTGAGTAAGTATGCTGGGGCAAGATTGTAGGCAAGTGCCTACAATAGGAATATGTTGTCACAGCAAAAGAGCTTAGGCTGCCCAGGCTAGGGGATTGTGTTTGCCACCAATTTCCTGGGCTTTTTGGTTGGATCCTGCCTTTCTTCCTGTATATATATGTAGCGGGGTGCTATATTTAAGGGAAGTATCTGAGTGGTAATAAGGCTCAGATACACAAATTGTTAGGGTTCATGGACCATTTCTGTCCTTGGGAGATAGTACTGATGTGCAGTTCCCTGGGGCCTATAGGTGGCGCTGTTGCCGTAGGCCCGGGTTGAACCACGGTACAGGGTTGTGCCTTTTCTTGTCCCCTCTTGACAGCAGTACGGCGGGGCGGGGAACCTGCTGTGCCTGTCGGGAGAGGGTATAAAAAGGGGCGGCCATCTTCCAGGAGGGGTCCATGCCCAGGCACCTTAGGCCTGGGTGTGTGTGTGTCGCCTCCGGGTGCCCTAGGCCCAGAGGCCTGGGTGTGTTGCCTCCAGGTGCCCTAGGCCTGGAGGTGGAGTTGCTGTTCCATCCCAGACACCTTCAGTCTGGGGTGAGGTACTAAAAAGGAGGCCCGGAGCCCAGCAACCTTCGGCTGGGGTCCGCTAAGGATCGAGGATCTCCCAGGGTACCGCCTTGTGAAGGGACCCGTATCTTGGATCGAGGAGGCCAGGGAGGTGACCCTTTCTGAAGACCCAGCGCAGAGTCGTGGTGACAGTAAGGGCCTCTGGTAACTCTCCGGAGGGATGTTTTTCTCTTTGACATGGGCCAAGTTCTCCAAGAAAGCAGTGCATGTTCTGTAGGTCATAGTGGCAGTGACTCTACGCACACCAGGTCAGTGGCCGTGACCAAATAGGGCAAGGCCCTATTCACCCGGTCAGTGGCAGTGACCATCTTCAACAAGTCAGTGGCAGTGACTTTCATATTCATTAGGCCTGTGATAAAGATTGCACGCCAAACCTGTTCGTGCATATCAGAACAGTAAGAGAACCAAGATTTGTGTTTGTGCATGGACCTCTCTCCCACCTTATCTGACCTGTGTCTCATCGCAACCTGTCTGCTCTTAAAGGGACTATTTATTATCCATGTGAAATAAATACAGAAGTTGGACTTTCAGTTGGTGTGGACAGTGGCTTTACTGGGGAGGATTAAGGACTTGTTTCTGGCCAAGCCAGAAGTGAGATCAGCTCAGGAGGATTCAGACACCAGCCACAGACAGGCCAGAGAAAACTAACACCGCTCAACCTCCCCATCTGGGAGGGTACGGGCTTGTAGTGCGGTGTGCTTCAGTCTTTCCTGCGGAGGAGCCAAATTAAGAAAAGCAGGTAAAGGCTGGGGTGAGTGTGCTATATATACAAAGAAAAGACCGAGCTCAGAAGTCCCTCTTTGACCTAACAGAGCCTCATGGGAGCTGGAAGGTCTGTGTCACTAGGATAAACAGGGCCGCTGTTAGAAATCATGGGGCCCCATACAGCATACCTGACAGGGCCCCTTGGTCCTGCCCACAACCCCACCCCTGGCTCTGCCCCTGGCCCTCATGCTGTCATAAATCTGGGGGAAGGGTGGCAGGAGCTGAAACATGTATCATGTTCCAAAAGGTGAACCTTTAATAACCATTATTATTCTAAACTGTTTACACTATCATAAAGCAGCAGAGATGTCTTATTTTAAAACTTTTTTGACAACAACGAATTAGCTGGGATGAGCTCAGGCGTGTTCGGACCGTAGTCTACCACCAGGAAGCTTGACAGCACCCCACCAATCATAACTGGATATGAATGGGAGAGATGTCAGTGTTTTAACATCTGTGCCGATTCAGTTTGTGTCCTCATACACCACAGACTTGCGTCCATTTACATCAGGCTACCTCTGATCTGTCACATTTAGGTCTGGAAAAAAAGAAAAGGATGTTCTTTTCCATTTTTTTTTTTTTTACCTGAATGCCCACAAATCAATTTATATCTTGACTCCTGTAGACCTACATGGAGCTTTCAATCAGGTCCACATCAGTGGCGGCTGGTGCTCAACATTTTTTGGGGGGGTGCAAACAAACTGAAAAATTCAGAAAAAAAAACATCAATTGCTGCCACTGTGCCACCAAACACAGCTACCGTGCCCATCAATTGCCGCCACTGTGCCATCATACACAGTTACTGTACCCACTGGTCCACAGGAAAAACTGACAGGCGGACTTGATTGCTAAGGATGAGCTCTGGCGTGTTCTCAAGCCCCACATGCAGAGCCCGCCAGGAAGTCGGCACTGCACTTCGCTAATCACAGGCAATGAGACATTTCTCGATCTCTGCAGCCGTGCATCTGGACAATGTCTCACTGCTTGTGATTAGCGCAGTGCAGTGCCGACTTCCTGGCGGGCTCTGCATGTGGGCTTGCGAACACACCGGAGCTCATCCTTACTGATTGCAAAGCTTAGGTGAAAAATTCTCAAAGGGGAGTGGTTTGGAGGGTGGTAACAATGCAGCTTGGCTGTGTGTTTTTACTGTCCCTTCCTCCCATCACTTGTGTAAAGTAGCATCTTATTGTGTGTTCATGATCAGTATGATGATCAGAGCACAGCAGGTGCTGTATGGCTCTGTCAGTGTAACATGCTGTTGGGTGCTGACTTTTTTATAGCTGTGCTGTGTTATAGTCTGTAACACACATTACAGCCATACATTAAGAAAGTCATCACCGAACAGCATGTTACACTGATAGAGCCATACAACACCTGCTGTGCTCTGATCGTCAAAATAACGATGACCATGAGCAAACAATGGGGAGTCAGGGGACTGAGCCTCAGCCTGTGTGATGTGTCAGTGTGTGTGTGTGTGCAGGGGGATTGCTTGCCTGTGGACCAGCGTCGGGATTACTCTTTCATTCAGCCTCCTCAGTGATCAGTCTCTCTCCCTCAGGCTGCAGCATGGCACTTACTGAGGGAAGGGAGCCGCATTACAATTGTATCCATACGCCGAGGGAAGCATACAGTGATCACAAGGTACACTGATGCAGAGAAGGGATTGTATGCCTCCACCCGAAAATGGAGAAAAAGTCCCTCTTCTTCTCTCACCTAGGTACTATATACATTGCCAATCAAATAGGAGCAGGTTAATAAAGTTATTTAGTTATTAATTCATTTTTTTTAGCTAGAAATCCACTCGGGCCCCCCCTGCTGGCCGGGGCCCGGTACAACAGGGCTGGTTGTAATGCCCTATCAGCGGCCCTGAGGATAAATGTAACCTGCATCAAGTCATCCTTAAGGGACACACTAGCATTGCACACTGCCAGTTTTGAGACTCTTACCTTTTCAAGTATTTCTGGACATTCAGGAGTTAGTTAGTTAGTTAGGAAATGGACAAAGATTCACTAAACACTGGTATGTTTCTGAAGTGTTTCAAGTAAAGTTCTTAAACTATTCTTGAACCCAGTCTGAAGTTATTCAAAGGGGTGCATGGTGGTATATGGCGTATCAGAGGAACAGGGCCTGTAACGCACATATGGGGTATGAAGCAAGGCCACTACAGAATGCTAACTTGGCAAGAAAGTTGGATTGTAGAATAGTTGCCACGGGTAACCAGGAACTGGTGGGAATTGTATAGAAGCTGGTCATAACGCGTAGTACCTGGCATAGATGACTGGTCCTCCGGTAGCGATGGGGTCGGTGATCTGGCTCCCTCCCAAGCGGTCGGTTTCCCTGGTACAGAGACTTTGTTTACTTGGCCGCATGGTCTGGGAAAGGTGGGAGAAGGAGTTAATTTAGAGCATGCATGAGGTCCACGCTGGTCTTCATGGGACCCCATTCTGTCACTGGGAGTGAGTTGGCAGAGGTATGTTGGACTAGTGGAGAGGGCATGGGCTCAGAGATGTTCCTCTTAAATGCAACATACATCGAGGAAGATGTGTAATAACATTGGACAGCACGTTTTATAGAGGGACTCCGTATGCTATTCTACTGTCTTTGGCTCATCTCTAAGCCGGGGTACTGCCATAATGTTGACCTTTACATAAACGTGGCCCTGATTGGTCCCGGGCATTGATGAGAGTGCACGAGAAAGGTATCACCATGTGTAGGGCAAATAGGCCTGCCCAAAAGATGGCAAGACTCAGCAGCAATCTCAGGGCTTTTGGATGTCTTTACAAGGGAGGCTTTTACACGTTTTTTTTTTTTGGGGGGGGGGAGAGATAGTCTGGTGACAATATATAGAGGTCTAAACATTAGACCAGAAAGAGGGGTGTAGCGGGTGTTTGAATTCAGGGGAGGCATCTGGGTGGTAGTGTAACCCAGATGCATTGATTGTTAGGGAATCTGAGACCCTTTTATGGTTCTTGGAGGACTCTGGTGGTGTGAGGTTCCCTGCGGCCTGCAGGTGGCGCTGTCGCCCTGGGCTGGAGCTGAACACTCACCGCAAGACTGCTTCCCTTTTTGTCCTTTCCTGGCGCTGGTACAGCGGGGAACCCGCTATGACGCAAAGGGAGAGGAGATAAAAGGGGCGGACGCCCTGACCTCGGGGTTCAGAGTCGGAGGACGCAGCCGCGCCCAGGCACCTTTAGCCTGGGTGCTGGCGTTCCGGAGTTCCGGGCCCAGGTGCCCTTGACCTGGCCGGAGTGGGAGATGGAGTCCATCTCAGGCACCTTTAGCCTGGGGTGAGGTACTATGGCGGAAGCCTGGAGCTCAGTACCTTCGACTGAGTTCCGCGAGGGTGGTGGAATCCGAGGGGGCCCTAACTCCTTGGGTGCCCGTGTCTGAGACGAGGAGGCCGGTGAGCGTAACTTCTCCGGAGAGTCCAGCGCAGCATTGCTGGTGATGGAGAGGCCTCCGGTAACTGTCTTGGACGGATGTCCTTCCCCTGATAGGGGCTACGTTAGCGAAGGTAATCCATGTTCTGTTCTATATAGTCAGTGGCAGTGACTATTCGCCACTGGTGACACCACAGTGGTTAGCTCTATCTAAAAGAATTGTGCCTTGGCCCACAAAGACTGAAGTGTTGTATGGGTCTCAACCTGTCTGTGCTGTATGACTATTTATTGTGAAGAATAAATACGAGTTGGACCCTTTCAGTGTGTGGAACTCTGGTTACTAGGAGCAAAGGGGAGTCAATCCGAGGAGAGGATTTGACTCTAGGACACATACACAAAACCCGATAGTTCTGGCCTTCACCTCTGCACATTGGAGGACATGGGCCGTGGTGTATCTCATCCCCCCCCCAGTGTTAACCCCTAGACGAGACAGACAAGCCGTGAATGAGAAGGGGTGAGAGGGGTGAGGTCGCTACACGTGGGGGCATCGTGTCCGGGATGTGTATGGTGTCTGAATTTGAACTTTGCTGCCCGGAGGAGTTCCGAGTAGGTCGGCCATATTGGCCAATGCACCACGAGGCAAACCATAGCTGCGCAATTCGTGGGCGGGCGGAGGAGGAAGCCTGCGAACAAATGCAGAGTGTTGGAGGAGTCTGGCCATGTGGAAGGACACACGTGGAGATTCCGGCGCAAAGGGGTCAGTGCGCATTGGTGCAGCAAACGGTCAGGATGACTTCAAATACCTCGTGGATTTCTGCTTCTTCCATCATGGAGATGACTTCTTTTGCTGCCCAGATTACGGATACAGGAATAAGACTAAGGCCCCGGGGGCGGTTGACTCTGTATACCTGCAGAGACATAGAGGCCCTCGGTGTGATCTGTCCCGGCTGTTCGGAACTGGTGGTCCAGTTGAAGCCGTTCGGGCGATGTGAGGTTTGCAAAGAGTTCCTCTTCGAGGTGGAGCCATCCACAGAAAGGCCTCGCGCCTTCCACCTCAACTACCTCACAGGGACTGCCACTCCGGAGGGAGAGATCGATGCCTATGCGTTTCCTGTGCGCGCTGACCAAGGCGACGTGACAGTCCAGGCGGAGATGAAGAGAGAGAAATCTGAGGATGCTGCCTCGGTCACCACAAGCTCCCTGCTCCCACCGCCGAAGAGGAAAGTTGGCCTGGTTATGGCATCCTGTGGTCGTGGAAGAGCTTCGCCCCGTCGCTTGCCTGGCCTGGATGGATCTGGAGGGGAGAGCCCTGGACATCCCTGTTCTTCAAAAGGCCCAGGTGAGCCAGGGGTTGGGACTGTGTGTGTGGTTGGAGGTGTCGGGAGCCCAGAGTCGGTGGAGCCCATCGAGGGGGGTGATTCCGTGTCAACTGGGAATTACCTGCCCGCAGAGTGTTATGACACCTCCGACCTAGAGTCGCCAACTGATGCCGGTGATGATGGGGAGATAGACGAAATCTTCCACAAGAAGGGATAGGACAAGGTGAAGCTACCCGCGTCCCGTGTCTTAAGGGACCCACCTATGTCCATTGGGGATAGTACACCCCGGGTGGAGGCCTCGGAGCCTAGGGAGGAATCTGGTTCCCTGTCCGTGATCCCACTTCTTGAACCATCAAGTGTTTCACCTGCTCCTGTTGCGGGAGTGCAACGTGCATCACTGCGGGCTCCTAGGCCCAAATCTACAGAGGTGGTGACTGTACCTCGCCATCCGGAGTCCATTGTTCTACCTGGAGTAGGAGACCGTTCCACAATGCCATCTCTGGCTAGGCTGCAGCGTTTTTTTTTGTCAAAAAGTTGCCCGAGAATATGGGTGGGAATACCCATATATTCCCTGAGCATTGCTCTACGAGGTGGAAGTTTTTCGGCAACGGTGGTGCAATGATTTTGTCTGGACTAAGTTGAAAGTACCTCATGCACGCCGATACCTCTCATGCTCACCCACAGTCACCAGAAAGTTCAAGGACTGTAAGGCAGAGTGGATGGTGGGAAGGCACATCCATGCGGACAAGGTGGTAATTTGTCGAAAGGATGGAGGGAACATTGAGTACCATGTGTAGCTTTTGACCAGCACTTAAAGCCTTTGTTCTTGCCGGATCCCAAGTTCTATTTGTAGGAGAAAGAGACTCCTTTCCATTTCTTTTATTGCTGAATTACAGGGACTGTGCTCTAATTTTTCTTTTGGGATGTTTTACTCTTTGGAGAGATGGGAGCTGTTGTTATTTTGTTCTCCCTCCTTCTCCTCCCATCAAGGAAAAGAAATCAGTGGCTTTGGGGCTTAGCCAGTATAGGGTCACAGCACAGAGAAGCAGAAGTTCATCTGAATCTGACAAGTGCCTTTACCGCGGCATTGCCACCAGGTGGCGGTGTTGCGCAACGATTGTTTGCTTCACACTCTGCACTACATTATTGGAGAGAATGTGTTTCTTTGCGGATAGACTCATTCCTTCCAAGAAAACACATATATTATGTTAGGATGGGTGTTTCTTTGTTTTTTCCCTCTGCAGGAGATTTCATCTATCAAGGCTGCTGAGAATGGGGTGGTTCTTAGATAGTGAGGAGGGGATTTTCAATGTGTAAAGTCATTTAAAGTTTTTGATACCAAGTTCATTGTTTTATATTCCTGTTTGCCTTTTCCATTTTAGGTCCTGGCACAATTCATGACTAAATTGTTGAGTTTGGTTTTAATGTGTAGTTTGGTCTCTGGGTCGAACTTATGTCACCACTTCTTGGGAGACATGGGTTTGCACCAGACACTGGGGACCAGTGTCAAATCACCAGGGGGAGAGTGTAGCGGGTGTTTGAATTTAGGGGAGGCATCTGGGTGGTAGTGTAACCCAGATGCATTGATTGTTAGGGAATCTGAGACCCTTTTATGGTTCTTGGAGGACTCTGGTGGTGTGAGGTTCCCTGCGGCCTGCAGGTGGCGCTGTCGCCCTGGGCTGGAGCTGAACACTCACCGCAAGACTGCTTCCCTTTTTGTCCTTTCCTGGTGCTGGTACAGCGGGGCGGGGAACCCGCTGTGACTCAAAGGGAGAGGAGATAAAAGGGGCGGACGCCCTGACCTCGGGGTTCAGAGTTGGAGGACGCAGCCGCGCCCAGGCACCTTCAGCCTGGGTGCTGGCGTTCCAGAGTTCCGGGCCCAGGTGCCCTTGACCTGGCCGGAGCGGGATATGGAGTCCATCTCAGGCACCTTTAGCCTGGGGTGAGGTACTATGGCGGAAGCCTGGAGCTCAGTACCTTCGACTGAGTTCCGCGAGGGTGGAGGAATCCGAGGGGGCCCTAACTCCTTGGGTGCCCGTGTCTGAGACGAGGAGGCGGTGAGCGTAACTTCTCCAGAGAGTCCAGCGCAGCATTGCTGGTGATGGAGAGGCCTCCGGTAACTGTCTTGGACGGATGTCCTTCCCCTGATAGGGGCTACGTTAGCGAAGGTAATCCATGTTCTGTTCTATATAGTCAGTGGCAGTGACTATTCGCCACTGGTGACACCACAGTGGTTAGCTCTATCTAAAAGAATTGTGCCTTGGCCTACTCCCCACAAAGACTGAAGTGTTGTATGGGTCTCAACCTGTCTGTGCTGTATGACTATTTATTGTGAAGAATAAATACGAGTTGGACCCTTTCAGTGTGTGGAACTCTGGTTACTCGGAGCAAAGGGGAGTCAATCCGAGGAGAGGATTTGACTCTAGGACACATACACAAAACCCGATAGTTCTGGCCTTCACCTCTGCACATTGGAGGACATGGGCCGTGGTGTATTTCCCAGCTGGGAAATACACTGTCCATGGTTAGTCTCTCACTCACATTGTAACATTACATTGATTTTCTAATACACACATAAATGGAATACATGGTATTTTTAGATCTACTTAGACTTCAACTTTGACTGTTGAATACAAAATAATGAAGCAGACAATGTTTATCTATGATAGATATATCTATAAATGAATAATGGTCACCTATATGAATAGTGTATATAGTGTACATACATTGGACAAATATGAAACTGCTTAATTTTCAAAACGTATTTGCTTATTTCTCCTTTTTTCTTAGTTCCTCTTTTTAGATTCAGTCAGCAGATTATATAATGCTTGAACTGTATGGTCATAAACCAGATGGTTATCTTATCCCTCTGATAAAGCGGATCTCAGTAAAGCTGTACAGATATTCACTCACTTTCTGCGGTGCACGTGTTCTATTTAATCGTGAAGCATGGGTAATGACATCACATTAGACATGTAGAGTTACAGTTATTGCTGGATGCTTGCATAACACTAACCTTTATTCCCAGCCTCTTTAATGATTACATTTTATGACATGTAGATGAGTCATAAGCTCTGGTACTTTCACATAAAAGAAACAGAACAATTAATTCCTAGTTATTCCACAGACTAAAAGAACTGCTACACACAGGTCAGTAGATAATACTTTCTATGAATTCTGAGATGAATTCAGGCATGCTATATTTCACATTTCTGTGTCTTACAATATCAGATGTAATAGGTTGTTTAAATAAGTCAACAGATATTTATCACATTAAATTTGACAGAACACTGTTAATTTACAGTAATTTAATTAACAAGTTAAATAACAGTGAGTGAACTTGAGACTAGAAACACAAGGCTTCGGTCAGATCAGATGTATTCCTATAGTTTATGTGACACCTTAAAGGAGGACTCCAGTCTAAGCTGAGGGAAGAAGTAGAATCTCTGTCAGGTTTTTAGTGCTGTCTGCGATCCTGCGGAGCGATCCATTCTTACTGTCGTCAGGACAGAAAGTGTCTTAATAACAGGAGTAGAGGAAAATCTTCTAGTAGGGACACGGACACGGTGATCGGTGACAGCTCTCAGAGGTGGGGGAGATTTCTTCCTCTCATGTTTTTAGAAATGAAGTGATGGCAAAACTCCTCAATAGGGACAGATTCTAACTTTATTCAAAATAGAATAAAAGGTTTTGGCTGGAGTTCCACTTAAATCACAACTAATATTATTTTTTTCTTGAGAGAGGATCTTATAAATAAATGTTTAACTGCTGAGATTATTCTGTCAATGAATATATCCATAGTCCAAAAATGGAATGGGACTCCCACAGTTTTTGATGCTGTACTGGCATTTCTTTTATTTATCTAAGAAAAAGCTATGAATATATTATTCTATATCCAGCCTATAATAAATTAACCATAAAAATATCACATAATATATCATATAAAT
The DNA here is from genome assembly GCA_029206835.1 of Rana muscosa. NCBI lineage: Eukaryota > Metazoa > Chordata > Amphibia > Anura > Ranidae > Rana > Rana muscosa. The sequence goes on from CM055122.1 coordinate 190,698,757, forward strand.
TAAAGATATGCTGGTAGGTTAATCAGATCCTGTCTAACTTGGCCCCTAGTATATGTATAAATGTGTGTTAGGGACCTTAGGTTGTAAGCTCCTTGAGGGTAGGGACTGATGTGACTGTACAATGTATATGTAAAAGCACTGCGTAAATTGACAGCGCTATATAAGTACCTGAAATCAGGGCCGGACTGGGAATTAAAACCAGCCCTGGAAAAAAATTCAATCCAGCCCCATAGCATTTTTATACCGGCCCAAAAGCAAATATCATTACTGTATATACTCGAGTATAAGCCGACCCGAATATAAGCCGAGGCACCTACCGTATTTTTCCGTGTATAAGACGCTATTTTTTCCTAAAATAATAGCCTGTAAATCGAGCAGCGTCTTATACACGGTCAGTCAGCCTGGGAGACAGCCGCGCAGGTGCATCGCGGCCCATAGCTTGTCAAGCGGCTTCCTCCAATCACGACCCGTATGTTACGGACATCAGCTAGAGCTGGAGGTGGGGGTGGAGGTGAAGAGTGAGCAGATGTGATCCCGTTGGAAGTGGAGAGTGCACAGATGCAACAGGGACCGGAGTGTTCTGGGACCAAGATGTCAGAAAATAATAAAAGTAAGTGATTGTCTTACTCTGCCAAATCAAACCAAATGTAGCCAGCTATGCAAAAAAGAGAATGGGAATAGAGCTGCAGAGATACAGTTTGGACTTGCCTCCACTGAGTGTATGATCAGACAGTGGAGAAAACAGGAAGAACAACCCCTGCATAATATACTAGTATTTAAACGTTACCTGCGGTAATTACTAAATAAAAATGTGTTCTGTTTTACCTATGTGTAAAATATTGATTTCTTAATTTTGGGTTGGAAAAGTGGGGGGCGTCTTGTACATGGGGGCATCTTATAGACGGAAAAATACGGTAATTTTACCACAAAAAAATGGAAAAACGTATAGACTCGAGTATAAGCCTAGGGTGTCCATCTGCATGCCTCACTGTGCCTCACTTTGCCTCACTGTGTCCATGTGCATGCCTCACTGTGCCTCACTGTGTCCATGCCTCACTGTGCCTTACTGTGCCCATTCCTCACTGTGTCCATGCCTCATTGTGCCTTACTGTGCCCATGCCTTACTGTGCCCATGCCTCACTGTGCCCATGACTAGACTGACGTTTAACATGGGAGTCTATGGAAGGGGTGCCCGGCTTTAAAATATCGGTGGTTCCCCAGACAAAAAACTTTGCACACTTATAGAGGAGAAATGGGGCTACGTGTGTGCCAAGTTTGGGGTCCAGGGGACCTACACCTGGCCGGTACCGGGTCCCCAAAGTCACCGCAGAAATTACAGTTTAACATGGGAGTCTATGGAAGGGGTGCCCGAAATTTGAAAAATCGGTGCTCCCCGGCCGTAGGTCCCCCGGACAAAAAACGTTGCACACTCATAGAGGAAGAGTAGGGCTATATGTGTGCCAAGTTTGGTCAGTACCGGGTCCCCAAAATCCGGGAGATCAGGCACAAAATAGGGACTCAAGTATAAGCCGAGGGGGGCATTTTCAGCACAAAAAAATGTGCTGAAAAACTCAGCTTATACTCGAGTATATACGGTATTTTCTTGTCCATAAAAGGGAAAACCATGCATTTAAAAGCACATTTGAAGAGTGTATTATATATAGAGAAGACAGATATGAAAGCACATAGGGCTATATATATATATATATATATATATATATATATAAAAATAAAAGCAAATTCCAGTTAAAAGTGCCAAAAGTGGTCAATCATCAAGGGGGACCCCAGGAACTCTGGGAACGTGGGGGGAGGGGGACTCTGTTGACCAGAGAACACCTTCCGCAGAAAGAATACACTAAGGCAGGGATATGCAATTAGCGGACCTCCAGCTGTTGCAAAACTACAAGTCCCATCATGCCTCTGCCTCTGGGTGTCATGCTTTCTGCTGTCAGAGTCTCGCTATGCCTCATGGAACTTGTAGTTTGGCAACAGCTGGAGGTCCGCTAATTGCATATCCCTGCACTAAGGTAAGGGGGGTGGGTTTACTAACATAGAGGGAAACATTTATATCAGAACTCCCCTTACATTGTTGTATTCACCCCCCCCCCCCCCCTTACATCAGTGACCCCCCCTCGGACTGGCCTTGTGGCGCTGTCACTGACCTCCTCTCAGATGCACCATTAATCAGTCAGTCAGCTCCAGCTCTGGTTTTATCCTATAGTCTCCTCTCCACAGTCCACACATGTCTGACTTCTCCCATGACCCCCATCCCGGCATCACTTCCTCTCTTGACTCCTCTCCAGACTCCCTCAGAGACTGCAGACATGATATAAGACAAGAGATGGTTAGAGGTTGCGGACATGATAGAAGAGATGCTCAGAGACTGCAGACATGGCACAAGAGATGATCAGAGAATGCAGACATGGTACAAGAGATGATCAGAGAATGCAGACATGGTACAGGAAATGGTCAGAGACTGGAGACATGGTACAGGAGATGGTCAGAGACTGGGGACATGGTACAAGAGATGGTCAGAGAATGCAGACATGATACAATAGATGCTCAAAGACTGCAGACATGGTACAAGAGATGCTCAGTGACTGCAGACAAGGTACAATAGATGCTCAGAGACTGGAGACATGGAACAAGAGATGGTCAGAGAATGCAGACATGGTACAGGAGATCAATGCAGCCTCATCAGTGCCCATCAATGCAGCCTCGCTGTGCCCATCATTGCAGCCTCACTGTGCCCATCAAATTCAGCTTTACGGTGCCCATGAATGTAGCCTCACTGTGTCCACCAATGCAGCCTCACTGTGCCCGTCAATGCAGCCTCACTGTGCCCTTGAAAGCAGCCTCATTGTGCCCATCAATGCAGCCTCACTGTGCCCATGTATGCAGCCTCACTGTGCATATGAATGCAGCCTTACTGTGCATATGAATGCAGACTTACTGTGCATAAGAATGCAGCCTCACTGAGCATATGAATGCAGCCTTACTGTCCATAAATGCAGCCTTACTGAGCATATGAATGCAGCCTTACTGTCCATGAATTCAGCCTTACTGAGTGTATGAATGCAGCCTTACTGTCCATGAATGCAGCCTTACTGAGCAGATGAATGCAGCCTTACTGTCCATGAATGCAGCCTTACTGTGCATGAATGCAGCCCATGAATGCAGCCTTACTGTCCATGAATGCAGCCCATGAATGCAGCCTTACTGTCCATGAATGCAGCCCAAGAATGCAGCCTTACTGTGCATGAATGCAGCCCGTGAATGCAGCCTTACTGTCCATGAATGCAGCCCATGAATGCAGCCTTACTGTCCATGAATGCAGCCCATGAATGCAGCCTTAATGTCCATGAATGCAGCCTTACTGTGCATGAATGCAGCCCATGAATGCAGCCTTACTGTCCATGAATGCAGCCTTACTGTGCATGAATGCAGCCCATGAATGCAGCCTTGCTGTGCATGAATGCAGCCCATGAATGCAGCCTTACTGCCCATGAATGCAGCCCACGAATGCAGCCTTACTGTCCATGAATGCAGCCCATGAATGCAGCCTTACTGTCCATGAATTCAGCCCATGAAAGCAGCCTTACTGTGCATGAATGCAGCCTTACTGTGCATGAATGCAGCCCATGAATGCATCCTTACTGTGCATGAATGCAGCCTTACTGTGCAGCCCATGAATGCAGCCTTACTGTGCATAAATGCAGCCCATGAATGCAGCCTTACTGTTCATGAATGCAGCCCATGAATTCAGCCTTACTGTGCATGAATGCAGCCTTACTGTCCATGAATGCAGCCTTACTGTCCATGAATGCAGCCTTACTAATAATGAATGCAGCCCATGAATGCAGCCTTACTGTAATCGAATGCAGCCCATGAATGCAGCCTTACTGTAATCAAATGCAGCCTTACTGAGCCCATCAATACAGGATACTTGCCTGGTTGGATCACATACACCAGGCATCTCCCGCGGTGTGTGTGAGAGCTGGCTGGGTCTGTGTTCAGCTGTGCTGCCTGTAGGAAGGTCCTGCCCCTCTATACCTGCTTGTGTGATAGTAGATAGAACACTGATTGAATTAGTGTTTCGCCTATCACACAAGCCGGTCTAGGGGGGGGACCTTCCTACAGGCAGCACAGCTGAACACAGACCCAGCCAGCTCTCACACACACCGCGGGAGATGCCTGGTGTGTGTGATACATAGGAGAGAGAGAGAGGGAGGGGAGCGCTGCAGTCAGCCACAGCTCAAAGCAGCCCCAGGATAGGCAGCCTACCGGGATTTTTCCCGCTATCCCGGTGGGCCAGTCCGGCCCTGCCTGAAATAATAATAATAAATATAAATGATATAAAATATATAATTTTATTAAAGGGGAGTTCCACACTTTTTTTATGTTTATTAAAAGTCAGCAGCTACAAAAAGTGTAGCTGCTGGCTTTTAATAAACATACACTTACCTGCTCCACTGTCCAGCGACGCGCCGCCTGGAGCTCCGCTCCTCTCCCCCCTCCTCCGCCGGCGCGTCCATTCACAGTATGGGCACCCGGCCGTGACAGCTTTCGGCTTCACGGCCGGGCACTCACTGCGCATGCGCGAACGGCGCAGCGCTCTGTGAGTGGACAGGCGATCGCCTGGGACCTGTCACGTCCCAGGTGATCGCCTACAGGGAGGAGCCGCCACAAGGCGATATGACGTATCGCCTAGGCGGCTCCAGGGCGGAAGGAGGAAGTGGGACAGGAAGTCCCACTCCTACTGAAGCCCCCACTCCCCCCCCCAAAAAATTACATGCCAAATGTGGCATGTAAGGGGGTGAGGAGTGGAATAAAAAAAAGTAAAAAAATTGGGTGGAACTCCACTTTAAATAATCTACATAAAATCAACTCTATACCATAATGTTTTTTATAAGATTATCTCCTTTAAAGAGTACATAGGCAGATTTTAGTTTAAAGCATGACTGAAATTGGGCAATACATTCTTTCCACGGTTGCTGTTTTGCTAAAATCTCATATTGAAAATTAAAATCCTTTATGAGTTATCACGTTACTCAGATATAGATAAGTGACCTATTTAGTTCAATAAAGAATGCAGTTTTTAGGAAGTACATCTTAAATAACAGAACTAGTAATCAGGTGGTAACTTTAGTCAGCCCTAATTACCATTTTGTGACTACCTTTAAACCAACCATAGACTTGCATACGTCTCACTGAAAGTGATTGGTGGTGATGGGGCTGCCAGTCATTGATTCCATTGCTATGCTACAAGAACCAGTCATATTTCTTCTCCCCTCTTTTCCTGTACCAGTGGTTGCTAAAGATTATTGTCATACCTACAGTGCAGAAATGGAAATGCTCATTATGATCCCTATGAAATCCTTAAAGTGGCCATACATGTAATGTTTTGTGATTGCTTTAGGTATGAAAGGAATTGCAAACAAGCAATCAATCATAGATTAAAATATGATTACTAGATTGAATTGAGCGTGAGGGTATTTGGCTAGTGATTTTTTTAAATTCAATGTCCTTATATTGAATGATCTTATGGATACTTGTGTGGCTACCATTGCATAGATCAGTGATGGCGAACCTTGGAACCCCAGATGTTTTGGAACTACATTTCCCATGATGCTCAGCTACACTGCAGAGTGCATGAGCATCATGGGAAATGTAGTTCCAAAACATCTGGAGTGCCAAGGTTCGCCATCACTGTCATAGATGGTTGCAAGAGATACTTAAATTTGGGGCATCATGTGCAAAGTTCAGGCCATGTATAGGCACAGCTACTGTATAACCACCTGTGACCACCAAGTCATCTGTAAGCTCCCAGGTCAGTATTTCATAAAAATAATGTCATATTATTACTATTTTATGATTTCTTACATGATATTCTTGATTTACCAGCTGCTTTTAAACTGGGTGACATAAATAAAGGGATGAATGACCTTAAGGAAAATGGTTTAGAGCTCAATAAGCTTCAGCCTACAGCAGAAAATGATGGGATTCAGGAGGACCTCAAGTATGTATAAAAAATAAAAAAAACACCATGTAACATATGCAGGTCTAATGTTATTGTTTTTTTATTTTGTCAAACTATACCCTACTTCACTGCAAAGTACTCCCTGCTTTTTCACCAAAAATCTATAAAACTGTATCTATTTGTAAAGACACCTTAGATCAAATTGATGGAGACTCCAACTTCAAATATTTTAGTTTGTTAACAGAAGGCTCTAACCAGGGACTCTGGAGTCACATATGATGAAGTTTGTTAGCAATTCTTTTGTTTAATATTGAACTGTGGACATTTTTGTAAAAAAGACAAGCAGAAGGCAAAGGACTAGTCACCAATAATGCCTGTGATCTGCCTGATGCTGATCTTTTCTCTTTTACTTGTATTGTATTCTACACTGTGTCTCTTTGTGGAGGTGTCCATCTTGGTATAAGCAGGGCTTTGCTTCCTCATAATTTGATGACTGGTAGAGAAATATTTAAAAAGTAGAAGGAGACAGAGAATGCACAGATCTACAGACAGAATGTAGAAGAAGCAGGGAGATCCTTGCACTGCAGGTTCTCAGGTACAGCTTCATTTTCAGCAAGGAGAACTGTCAGCAGCACACTAGTGACATTACCAAATCTCATGCCAGATCTCCTGAGACCAGCTGTCAGACGTAGCAGTGCTATAGATCTCACACTTCAAATGTACAGCTATAAGGCTCAAGACAGGAAATGCAATGCTATTTTTTCAGAAGTAATTAACAAGTTGGTGCCCGCGCTATAGCAGAAAGACCGCTACAGCGCGGGCTTAAAATGCCGGGAGGGCATCCATGGATGTCCTCCCGTGCTTGCACTGCCCGCCCACTTTTTGATCGCTGAGTCCTTGGGACTCTGCTTATCACAGATCGGAGTAAAGGGCCAATCACTATCCTTTTCCGTGTGATCAGCTGTCAGCCAATCACAGCTGATCACATAATGTAAACAGAAGCCAGATATTGTTTTTTATTTCTCTCACGCTGACAGCGTGAGGAGGGAAAAAATAAGCTGATTACCGGCTTCTGTAAAGGGGACATCGATCCCACACAGTGCCCACCAGTACTGCTAATTAGTGCCCACCAGTGCTGCTAACCAGTGCCCACCAGTGCCACCTACCAGTGCCCATCAGTACTTCTAATCAGTGCCCACCAGTGCCACCTATCAGTGCCCATAAGTGCTGCCAATCAGTGCCTCATCATCAGTGCCACCTATCAGTGCTGCCCATCAGTGCCACCTACCAGTGCCCATTAATGCCACCTATCAGTGCCCATCAGTGCTGCCTATCAGTGCCACCAATCAGTGCCCATCAGTGCCACCTATCTGTGCAGCCTCATCAGTGCCCACCAGTGTCATCTCATTAGTGCCACCTATCAGTGCCAATCAGTGCCACCTATCAGTGCCCATCAGTGCAGCCTCATCAGCGCACATCAATGAAGGAGAAAAATGACCTGATTGAAATTTTTATAACAAACTATGAAAACTGTTTTTTCAAAGCAACCAGTCGTTAGCTGTGGTACCTGGTAAGGTGACTGGTCTTTCTGGTAGTGAGGGGGTCAGTGTTTTGGTTCCCTCCCCATCAATTGGATCCAAACCAGCATTACAGAAATCTATGACCCGGTCACAAGGTACAGGAAGTAAAGAGTAAATATGTGCACACATGAGGTCTGCACTAGGTGCACAGTGGGGCCCCATTCTGTTACTGGGAGTGAGGTAACAGAGGTACGCTGGATTGGTGGAATGGGTGCAGGCTCAGCACATCCCTCCTGATGCAACAGATATCTGATACAGTGTGTAGTGACATGGGACAGCACATTTCCGAGGAACGCTGTATTTTATTACTGCACACAGTGAAGGCTCATCTCTAAGTCTGGGAACTGCCTTAGGGCCAGTTCACACCAGACGCAGTTCCGTTCAGTTTCGTGCACATTTTTTCTGCACTAAAAATGCATGCACAGTGTTTTCCATGTATTCCAATGGCTCTTGTTGGCTCTAGTTCACACCATGCTGTCAGTTTCCGGTGCAGAAACTGACTGGAAACTGACTGCATGGTGTGAACTAGAGCCAACTAGAGCCATTGGAATACATGGAAAATACTGTGCATGCATTTTGTGCAAAAAAAAAAGCACACGGAACTGCACCTGGTGTGAACTGGCCCTTAATGTTAGATTCTTTACATGACTGCAGTCTCCATCTGGCATTGATGAGAGAGTGCAGGCCCCGCCTACATGCATGTTTGTCCCAGATCGCTGGCATTAAATCCACAGACAGACAAGAAACAAAACAAGGTCATCAATGGCTGATCTTTATGATTAACTTTATTTTAGCCTGGATGGCCATGGGCAAGTATCCAGTTATAAATTGTGTAATGTTCCACAGTTCTCTTACTGAGAACATGTTAGTTAAATATAAACCCATGACCCCAGACTATGATTAAAATCTTACGTTCTCATATAGGGTTATAAAATATATTACACTTGTTCTGAAATACAAGAAGGAGTGAAAAAAAATAATAAGATTATAGATGATTCTCTGGTGCTGTACTGAAACAAATTCACTGAACACACTTTTTCCTATTTCTACAATTTTTTTAGAAAATACCACATGTAGCACACAGACCCCCTTTTACCTGCTTTGTTCTTCGGCTCTTCACAGGAAGAAGGGGCACACCATGCCACAAGACCGTACCCTCCTGTATTAAGAGGTTGAGCGGTGTTATTGGTGGGTCATTTCACAGTCGATACAGAAAATGTTTTCTCACCTCTATGGATAACAGATTTGAGTACTTGTTTCCCCCCAGTAAATAGAATGTCCACACTTTCTGTAACTCCAACAGAGAGTTTATTTCTTCTCTCAGCAAATAACAGTCTCTTGATAGGAACAAACGTTGGAGCAAGAAAAAGGACAGTACAAGGTGTGGGGAGAGGTCCAGGCACAATCTCAGTCACTTCACTGTTCAGCTACTCGAACAGCCTCAGCCTCAAATGGATAGTCTACTTAGGACAAAACTAGCAGCCAAATGACACTCACGCTTTACTCAAGGCCTCTATCACAGACCTGGTGAACTTGACCTTGGCCTAGGGAGAAGACATCCCTCCGGAGAGTTACCGGGACCCTTTCCTTCACCGTGACTACCGCATCAGTCCTTCGGAATGGTTCCTTACCCAGCTTCCTCTACTCAGATACAGGTCCCCTCGCAAGGCAGCACCCTGAGATTCCTCGATCCCCGATGGGCTCCAGCCAAAGGTGCTGGGCCCAGGCCTTTGCCGCAATTCCCGAGTCCACGCACCCAGGACAGACAGGAACAGCAGAGTAGTACCTCACCCTGGGACTAAAGGTGCCCAGGATGGAACAGGAACAGAGAACACCCGCCCCTGGGCCTAGGGTGCCCAGGGCCGACTGGAACAAGAACCTGGGGTAGGACCCAACCGACTAACTTCTAACAGGCAGCATCTGCTCCTTTTATCTCCTCTCCCAGCATGCACAGCAAGTTAACCCCGCCCTACCGTACGTTTGCCGAGAGGGGACACAAAAAGCACAGCCCTGTATTAGTAGTTCAACCCTAGCCTACTATGGCAGCGCCACCTGTAGGCCACAGGGAACTGTACACCAATACTCTCCCTGCAGATAAAATGGTTGCAAAACCCTGACAAATTAGGGTGTTTGGGCATAACTACCACCCAAACACTTCCCCTAAATTTAGCACCCCGCTACACACATATTTGTGTTTAATATTCTTGACTGCCCTTAATGAAACCCTGAGGCATTAGATATTACGTGGCCTCTAAATATTATCGTTATATAAACTTTGCAGCAGCAACCTCCGATGTGTGCTCTTACCTGTATAGCACTACTTGCCTTCTCAATGTGCCAGAAGATACTATTCGTATGCCAACTTTCTGGAAGATGGTGTTTACTTAGAGCTAGGTATCGAAAAGCATTTTCTGATTCTGAATCTTCCCTAGTTTGATTCACCAAGAATTCAACAAATCTTGTTTAAAGTTTGGTGAAGCCTGAACTTAGAAGTAAATCGAATTGAAGTCTATGGTGGGAGGGTTGGTGTAAATTCTGAACATTCAGGGTTAATAGACAAATTATTGTCTACATAAAGGCATGAGAAACTTGGGGAACATGCCAAAAATTGCAGCTTTGGGGACAACATTGAAATTACCCAATTTGTTTTAAATAAAAAGCCTGCTTTGGGCATGCTTTAGAGCCCTTTCACACTGAGGCGTTGCAAAAACACCCTAAAACGCCTTTAGCGCTATTACCGCGTTTTTACCGCATTTTTTAGGGCACTAGCGGTAAAATTAACGCAACGCTGCAGGCGTTTTAACCACTTAACGACCGCTCACTGTATATGTACGTCGGCAGAATGGCACCGACAGGCACAATCACATACAGTGTACGTGATTGCCTTTGTACAGTTGGGGGGTCCGATCGGACCCCCCTCCTATACAGTGAGCGGTCGGTATTCGTTGGGGAGCGTTCCGAGATGAGGGGGCGGCCATTCGATTCCGCCCACCCCGCGCGATCGCTCCCGGCGAATGGAAATGCTCCCTCTGCTGTGTAATGTTTACACAGGCAGAGGAAGCAGGAGGAAGTGATGTCATCTCTCATGCGGCGCTCACATATACCGAGCGCCGTACAAGAGAAGACACACAGGTCAGTGCACTAACACTACACTGACACCAGGACACATAGGCACACAAATCGCCCCCCCAGGCCCCCCCAGATCACCCCCCAGCCCCCAGTCACAGTGTCACTGATTGCAGTGACCATTTATTTACTGATCACTGCAATCAGTGACATTTGTGACTGTAAAAGTGTCACTAAAAATAGTTTTAGGTCCAGTGTAGCCCCCTAACCCCCCTAATAAAGGTTTAACCCCCTGATCACCCCCCAGATAACCCTTTCACCCCCTAGCACCGCCGTCGCTAAGCGATCATTTTTCTGATCGCTGTCTTAGCGTCGGTGATGCAGAACGGTAGCCAGTAATTATTTTTAGGTTCGCTGCAAGTTTTTATAGCGTCGGGTACCCCCATAAATTATCTAATAAATGTTTAACCCCCTTGATCGCCCCCCAGGTAACCCTTTCACCCCCTATCACCACTGTCACTAAGCGATCATTTTTCTGATCGCTGTCTTAGCGTCGGTGATGCAGATCGGTAGCCAGTTATTTTTTTTAGGTTCGCCGCAGGTTTTTATAGCGTCGGGTACCCCCATAAATGATCTAATAAAGGTTTAACCCCCTTGATCGCCCCCCAGGTAACCCTTTCACCCCCTATCAGACTGTCGCTAAGCGATCATTTTTCTGATCGCTGTCTTAGCGTCGGTGATGCAGATCGGTAGCCAGTAATTTTTTTTAGGTTCGCCGCAGGTTTTTATAGCGTCAGGTACCCCCATAAATGATCTAATAAAGGTTTAACCCCCTTGATCGCCCCCCAGGTAACCCTTTCACCCCCTATCACCACTGTCGCTAAGCGATCGTTTTTCTGATCGCTGTCTTAGTGTCGGTGATGCAGATCGGTAGCCAGTAATTTTTTTTAGGTTCGCCGCAGGTTTTTATAGCGTCAGGTACCCCCATAAATTATCTAATAAAGGTTTAACCCCCTTGATCGCCCCCCAGGTAACCCTTTCACCCCCTATCACCACTGTCGCTAAGCGATCGTTTTTCTGATCGTTGTCTTAGTGTCGGTGATGCAGATCGGTAGCCAGTAAAAAATTTTAGGTTCGCCGCAGGTTTTTATAGCGTCAGGTACCCCCATAAATTATCTAATAAAGGTTTAACCCCCTTGATCGCCCCCCAGGTAACCCTTTCACCCCCTATCACCACTGTCGCTAAGCGATCATTTTTCTGATCGCTGTCTTAGCGTCGGTGATGCAGATCGGTAGCCAGTAATTTTTTTTAGGTTCGCCGCAGGTTTTTATAGTGTCAGGTACCCCCATATATTATCTAATAAAGGTTTTAACCCCCTAATTGCCCCTAGTTAACCCTTTCACCAGTGATCACCATATAAGTGTTACGGGTGACGCTGGTTAGTTAGTTTGCTTTTTATAGTGTCAGGGCACCCGCCGTATATATAACCCAATAAAGGTTTAACCCCCTGATCGCCTGGCGGGTGATATCAATTAGGTTTTAGCGTCAGAGAGGGTCTGCGTCACACCCCAGGCAGCGTCAGGTTAGTGCCAGTAACGCTAACACCCACGCGTGAAGTATACACCCCCCTTAGTGGTATAGTATCTGATCAGATCAATATAGTGTGTTTTAGTGCATTAAAAATAAAAAAAGTGTATTTTTTCCCCAAAAAATGCGTTTGAAAAATCGCTGCGCAAATACTGTGTAGAAAAAAAAAATGCAACACCCACCATTTTAATCTGTAGGGCCTTTGCTTTAAAAATATATATAATTTTTGGGGGTTCAACATAATCTTCTTGCAAAAAAAAATATGTTTTCATGTAAACAAAAAGTGTCAAAAAGGGCTTTGTCTTCAAGTGGTTAGAAGAGTGGATGTAAGCTTCCTAATGTTGTGTATAAAATGCCAGAACAGTTCAAACCCCCCCCAAATGACCCCATTTTGGAAAGTAGACACCTCAAGCTATATACTGAGAGGCATGTCGAGTCCATGGAATATTTTATATGTTGACACAAGTTGCGGAAAAAAAAAAATATTTATATGTTTTTTTTTGCACAAAGTTGTCACTAAATGATATATTGCTCAAACATGCCATGGGCATATGTGGAATTACACCCCAAAATACATTCTGTTGCTTCTCCTGAATACGGGGATACCACATGTGTGAGACTTTTTGGGAGCCTAGCCGCGTACGGGACCTCAAAAACCAAGCACCGCCTTCAGGCTTTCTAAGGGTGTAAATTTTTGATTTCACTTCTCACTGCCTATCACAGTTTCGGAGGCCATGGAATGCCCAGATGGCACAAAACCCCCCCAAATGACTCCATTTTGGAAAGTAGACACCCCAAGCTATTTGCTGAGAGGTATTGTGAGTATTTTGCAGATCTCGCTTTTTGTCACAAAGTTTTGAAAAATGAAAAAAAAAAATATATATATATATATATTTTCTTTCTTCATTTTCAAAAACAAAATGAGAGCTGTAAAATACTCACCATGACTCTCAGCAAATAGCTTGGGGTGTCTACTTTCCAAAATGGGGTCATTTGGGGGGGTTTTGTGCTATTTTGGCATTTTATGGCCTTCGAAACTGTGATAGGTAGTGAGGAGTGAAATCAAAAATTTGTGCATAGAAATCCTGAAGGCGGTGCTTGGTTTTCGGGGTCCCGTACGCGGCTAGGCTCCTAAAAAGTCCCACACATGTGGTATTCCCGTACTCATTATTCAATCACTTGAGACAAAAAAAATATTCAATGGGCTCAACAGGCCTCTCAGCAATTTCATTGGGGTGTCTACTTTCTAAAATGGGGTCATTTGGGGGGGTTTTGTGCTATTTTGGCATTTTATGGCCTTCAAAACTGTGATAGGTAGTGAGGAGTGAAATCAAAAATTTGCGCCCTTAGAAATCCTGAAGGCGGTGCTTGGTTTCCGGGGGCCCGTACACGGATAGGCTCCCAAAAAGTCCCACACATGTGGTATCCCCGTACTCAGGAGAAGCAGCAAAATGTATTTTAGGGTGCAATTCCACATATAACCATGGCATGTGTGAGCAATATATCATTTAGTGACAACTTTTTGTAATTTTTTATTTTTTTTTAGTCATTATTCAATCACTTGAGACAAAAAAAAAAATATTCAATGGGCTCAACATGCCTCTCAGCAATTTCCTTGGGATGTCTACTTTCCAAAATGGGGTCATTTGGGGGGGTTTTGTACTGCCCTGCCATTTTAGCACCTCAAGAAATTAGATAGGCAGTCATAAACTAAAAGCTGTGTAAATTCCAGAAAATGTACCCTAGTTTGTAGACGCTATAACTTTTGCGCAAACCAATAAATATACGCTTATTGACATTTTTTTTACTAAAGACATGTGGCTGAATACATTTTGGCCAAAATTTATGACTAAAATTGAGTTTATTCGATTTTTCTTATAACAAAAAGTAGAAAATATCATTTATTTTCAAAATTTTCGGTCTATTTTCGTTTATATCGCAAAAAATAAAAATCGCAGAGGCAATCAAATACCATTAAAAGAAAGCTCTATTTGTGGGAAGAAAAGGACGCAAATTTTGTTTGGGTAGAACATTGCATGTCTGCACAATTTACAGTTAAAGCAGCGCAGTGCAAAATTCTGAAATCACCTCTGGTCCGTTAGCTACAAAATGGTCCGGGGCTTAAGTGGTTAAAGTGGTTGTAAACCCAACCACACAACTTGCACCTACAGAGAAGCCTAGATTAAAGCGGTTGTATACCCGCTGCTGTATTTTTTTTTTCATACCCGTAAGGCAAAACGCATAATGAGCTAGTATGCACCGCATACTAGCTCATTATGAAATACTTACCTTAGAACGAGGCGTCGGGAACTTACCTGGTCCACGCCGAGGGAGATGTCATCTTGCCTCGGCGTGTCTTCCGGCCACTCACAGCGCTGGAGCGGCGATGTCGTCACTCCCGCATGTCGGCAAGGTCCGGCGGCAGCTGGCCTTTAGCCGAGAATCCCCGCTGCGCATGCGCCGCTGCACTCAGCGGCTCATTGCGAGGGGAATATCTCCTAAACCGTACAGGTTTAGGAGATATTCTTTTTACCTACAGGTAAGCCTTATTATAGGCTTACCTGTAGGTAAAAGTAAAACATTTGGGTATACAACCGCTTTAAGGCTTACCTGTAGGTGCAAGAAATATCTCCTTAACCTACACGGTTAAGGAGATATTAGCTGAAAACACTGCACCATTTCTACGGCGCATGCGCGCCGTAGACAATGGCGCAGGCGCACTAGCGGGTCGGCTTCATGAATGGGATCATGCCGGTTTTCTGAATGGGATCATGCCGGCCCCGTCATCGCCGCTCCGGCCAATCACAGCGCCGGAGCGGCGATACACGGAAGACGGTCGGAGCGGACATGGCGCTTCGGAGGCTTCGATCTGAGGTAAGTGCCACATAATGAGCTAGTATGCATTTACAACCACTTTAAGTGTAGGAATAGACAAATAAGGTATAATACCTAATTTCTTGCTCTGGCAGGCTTTCGAACAGTCGCCTCTTCTCTTTGACACTCTGGGTTGTGGGAGGGCCTTCATTGTTCTCATGTACAATGCAGGACTAATAATAAGGTACATATCAGACCTTATCCATCTACCCCTAGACTTAGCAAGCATTTAACCCGTGCAACGTGTATGTGGGGGGCTTCAAGAGTGTAATTTCAAAGCTCAGCTTTTATAAAAGTTTCTATTAGCATCATTTTTAAAAAACACCAAAAAAATGAAAACCTCAAAATACTACCCCTGAAACAAGCCTTGCAGCAAAGGGCAAAAGGCAATTTGCTGACCTTAAAGGGATAGTTCACCTTTACCACAAAACTGCCTATGCAGATAAGGGGCATCTGTAGATAAAAAAACAAACTGTGCAGCTCTGACTAAAGTTGAATAAAGCCCTTCTATAGGCGTAGGCCATTTTTACATACCTTATGAAACCTGACTTCAATACTCCCAGGACGTTGCTAAGTTATGCAGGAAAGGGATGTTTGTAGATTAAAAAAAAACTGCAGCCCTAAAAAGAGATAAATAATTCCCTTGCTATTGGTGCAGGCCATTTACTTACCTTAAAAAACCTGACTGGAATACTCCTAGGACGTTGCTAAGTGAGGTCTAGTCATCACTGCTCACCTCCACCATCACAAGAGAGAGCTCTAAAATGCAGAGCTCAGAGCTACTGCATCAGTGGGAGAAAAAGAGTATGTGAGGGGGTTTGAATCAGAGAAAGAGCTCACTCCTGTGATGGTGGAGGTGAGCAGTGACAACTAGGCCTCACTTAGCGACATCCTGGGAGTATTCCAGTCAGGCTTTATAAGGTATGTAAATGGCCTACACCTATAGCAAGGGTATTATTTATCTCTAGTCACAGCTGTACAGTTTGTTTTAATCTACACACATCCCTTACCTGCATAAGCAGTTTATTTTTTTTGTAACGAGAACTATCCTTTTAAATGAACCATAAAATAAAATGAAAGACAAAGAAGCCCCCAATAATAACATCATTTAACCGATTGCCGACCGCCGCACGCCGATGTACGTCGGCAGAATGGCGTACAGGTACGCGTACAGGTACGTCCCCTTTAAAATGCACAGCCAGCGGTGCGTTTGCGACCCGTTCGGGTACTCCGTGACCGCACCCGCGAGACCCGCTCGACACCGGTGTCCCGCGATCGGGTCACAGAGCTGAAGAACAGGGAGAGGTAAGTGTAAACAAACCTCTCCCCGTTCTTCCTAGTGAGCCTGTCACTGATCGTCTGTTCCCTGTCATAGGGAACGACGATCAGTGACATCACGCGTCAAGCCACGCCCCCCTACAGTAAGAATCACACATTAGGTCACACTTAACCCCTTTAGCGACCCCTACAGGTTAACCCCTAAACTGCCAGTGTCATTTTCACAGTAATCAGTGCATTTTTATAGCACTGATCGCTGTAAAAATTAGAATGGTCCCAAAATAGTGTCAAAAGTGTCCGATGTGTCTGCCATAATGTCGCAGTCACGATAAAAATCGATGATCACCGCCATTACTAGTAAAAAAAAAAATTATTAATAAAAATGCTATAAAATTATCCCCTATTTTGTAGACGCTATAACTTTTGCGCAAACAAATCAATAAATGCTTATTGCGATTTTTTTACCAAAAATATGTAGAAGAATACGTATCGGCCTAAACTGAGGGAAAAAAAATTTTTTCTATTTTTTTGGGGGATATTATAGCAAAAAGTAAAAAATATTGAATTTTTTTAAAAATTGTCGCTCTATTTTTGTTTATAGCGCAAGACATCTTCCAATTCACTGACACTATGACTGTTCTTTGTTGCCCCCCTCCCCCTTTTACAATGAGAGTCCCCTATTGGTCTTTGTAAGCCTGCTGAACATAGTTCCAAGTCTATGCAATGCATTATGGTTTACAAAGACTTATCCCAGTCAGTAAAAGTAGCTTAACCAAATAACCACCTCCCTACTGGGCACTAAAACCCTCTTCCTGCCCAAGCCATTTTTCAGCTTTCAGCGCAGTCACACTTTGAATGACAATTGCGCGGTCGTGCGACGTGGCTCCCAAACAAAATTTGCGTCCTTTTTTTCCCACAAATAGAGCTTTCTTTTGGTGGTATTTGATCACCTCTGCGGTTTTTATTTTTTGCGCTATAAACAAAAGAAGAGCGTCCAGTTTGGAAAAAAAAACACAATATTTTTTACTTTTTGCTATAATAAATACCCATTTTTTTTTTTCAATTAAAATTTTCCTCAGTTTAGGCCGATACGTATTCTTCTACATATTTTTGGTATAAAAAAAAAATCGCAATAAGCGCGTATTGATTGGTTTGCGCAAAAGTTATAGCGTCTACAAAATAGGGGATAGTTTTATAGCATTTTTAATTTTTTTTTATTTTTTTATTAGTAATGGCGGCGATCTGCGATTTTTATTGTGACTGCGATATTGTGGCGGACACATCGGATACTTTTGACACATTTTTGGTACCATTTACATTTATACAGCGATCCCTGCTATAAAAATGCATTGATTACTGTATAAATGTGACTGGCAGGGAAGGGGTTAACCACTAGGGGGCGGGAAGGGGTTAAATATGTTCCCTCAATGTGTTCTTACTGTGGGGGGAGGGGACTGACTGGGGGAGGTGACCGATGGTTGTCCCTATGTACAAGGGACACACCATCAGCCTCCTCTCCCTCACAGGACGTGGATCTGTGTGTTTACACACACAGATCCACTTTCCTGCTTGGTTCCCGGGGAATCGCGGGTGCCCGGCGGCAATCGCGGCCGCCGGGCACGCGCACCGGGTCCTTGGTAACGCGGCGGGCGCACGCACGCGGCGCCGGCGGCGCGCGCGCAATCCCCCTCCTTCTGAAGGACGTTCAGGAACGTCCACTCAGAAGGAGAGAGCACCCATCCGGCCGTATATGTACAGTGGCCGGGTGGGAAGTAGTTAAAGGTTAGCACTTTTGCCTTGCAGCAGCACTTTGAATCCCAGTCAGGGCACTGCCTGCATGAAGTTTGCACATTCCTGGGTTTTGACTGGATGTTAGTAACAGGGTTGCCAATTTTCCGTAAATTTACGAACAGTTTGTAAAATCTGTACTTTTTGCATCTGTCCTTGAATGTCCATTACGGACATGTAGGCTGCATGTCCGTAACTGACATTCATGGACAAGTGCAACAATTATAGACTTTACAAACTGTTTGTAAATTTACTGAAAGTTGGCAACCCTGGTTAGTAATCATGGGGCATAATCCACAAGACCAGCAGAAGTTCAGTGTAAGAAAAATCGATGTCTGGCCAAGGGGAGTGTAGAGGTGGGCGGGGAGTATACTGACATCACGACTCCACCCACTGAGCCCTGGACAACAGACCTGCCACAGAATCTGGAGTATTGCCGGGCTCCAAACTGCTAAAGGGGAGATATTTGACACGTAAGGATACATGCAGGAGGCATAAAAATCCTTATAGATCATCACTATGGAAGTAATTTAGAAATGATGAGAGTGGGTTTACATCCACTTTAATGAATGTTTTGCTTTACATATCTTTTTTTGTCTATCAACTAACAAGTAGAAGATATACACCAGCAGTTGTATTATATATATATATGAAAACAGAATTTAAACCTAAAAACACGCAGGTGAAAATTAGGAGAAAATGTAGCGCTAATAAACGAAAATCACTAAACTAATATAATAACATTCACTAGTGAAACTGTGATAATCAAATTGTACTCCACGTGACATGTGATAAAATTCAAAAACAAT
This sequence comes from Rana muscosa, assembly GCA_029206835.1. NCBI lineage: Eukaryota > Metazoa > Chordata > Amphibia > Anura > Ranidae > Rana > Rana muscosa. Next base: position 190,717,720 of record CM055122.1, read on the forward strand.
AGTCCATAAAGTGAAATAATGTTCCAAAGAAGAAAGAAATATTCCAAAAAGAGATGTGTAGTCTTCTTAATAGAGAATATCTTCCACCCCACCGTGCACGTATCAGCTCCCCTTTGAAAATGCACTCACCAGCTGTAAATGCCTCCCACTCTCGTGTTCGGCTCAAAGGCTTGCTAGTTAACCACTAGAAGGTGAACGACCATCAGCTGAAAGCTTGTGTGTCAACACAGGATGTTCCATACATGTAAAAATAAAAAGGTGCTCCAATAGTGTAAAATAGTAACGACCAAATTTATTCAAATACACAACCACACTTCAAATATTACACTCACATGATATGAAAATAAAACCAGCCTTAAATCAATCACAGCAAGCAGAAAAAAGTGTAAGATGGCACTGCAGTGATTTGCGGTCATGGCGGACCCAAGGTGTATGCTCGGTACAGGTCTCTCACTCCCGCCTGAGCTCCGGGTCACAGCAGCCGTGTAGCGTTCTTAGCCTCAGCGTGTCACGATAATGTCAATGATAATGCAGCCATGCACCCGACGTTTCGTCACTAGGACTTATTCATGGGATTCAATTATTATATATATAGCGGTACCCTCAGTTAGAGCCCATTCACACAGGGGCGTCTTTGGATCCGACTCCAAATCGCCCCAGGTCGCCCCTAGTCGCCTCAGGTCGCGCTGGCTGAAGAAATCAATGTAAGTTAATGGAGCCGTCCTTATGCACACTACTGCAGTCGCTCCGACTTCAAAAAAGGTTTCTGTACTACTTCAATCCGACTCCTAGGCGACCTGTAACCATTCATTTCAATGGGAGTCGCCTCTCACTGTCTTAATAGGAGCAACTCTCCAGGAAGAAAGCATACATTTCTCCTGCAAACCTCTCCCTCCCCCTCCCTCCCACAGAGCTGATTCTTGTTTGATTGGCCACTGGAATGTCTCCTGTCCTGCAGGCAACTTGGAGTTGCCTTGTAAATAGCTCCAGGTCGTGCTGTGATTTATTCTAAAGTCGTGTCTGAGTTGCCTCATAAAATCACGCTGGAAGTCGTGTTGCCCCTGTGTGAATGGGCTCTTAAGAGGGCTGCTGGTATTGATTTGGGCCCTGTAGTGCACCGCTGTCAACCCCTGGAAATCGGCTCTACCCTCCCGTGGCACAGCTAGTAAGAGGAGATAGGACTGCGTGACCGCAACTCTTGGTGACACAGTCCTATGGAAAACACACACACAGTGATATACTTTTAAACTCACTTTTAAAGTAAGAGAAACTGACACCAATGTACTTGACCCAGATATTTTACTGAGGCTAATGGGCAAGTAATAAACAAGAGTATATAACAATTTGCAGGTCCCTGCAATAAACAGTATTTAAATGAACAGAATAAACATGTATTACTATGCGAATCTAATGCTGCCTTTTTACAGCTACTTCCCCTCTTGGGCAGACTAACGCCCAGCAATGTCTACCTATGCAGTCAGGCCTGACTGAACTAAATGGAAGTTCTGTAAAACAATCTTCGCTAGCAACTTTCGGTGGTGCACTTGATGAACAAACTTTGTAATCCAAACGAGTAGTAGAAATACAGTATTTGTCTATGAGCTAGTGCTCTCTCACCACCAGTCCAAGTCCGTTTCCTCCGCCGATGCGTCTAAGCACATGGATCCATCGACATCCGGGTCTTCGGTCCTTCTGGTGTAGTACAGCAAGGATGAGAAGATGTCTCTCAGGTTCCGCTAGGCTGGCGGAGGGCTCTTTGGAAAAATGCACAAGGCCCAGGCTTCAGGCCTTGTGCAAACAGCAGTTCAGCACAGGGATCCTCTTGCTAGGAGTGGGGGTGTCCAAAGAGACAGAATCAACTCCGCCTCCCCTTTATAAAGTCTGCCCCAGCAGTCCCTGCTCCGTGGCAATGCACCCTGGGTGCTGCAGGATGTACTGGGAAATGTAGTCTCTGGTGCTTAAAGGGGAACACCCCGCTACACACTCCCCCCACTTTGAATCTTTGGTCCCCAAAGACAGCATCAACAAAAAGTACCCACTACATTACTCAAGGCTGTTAGAGATGCTGGCAGGGGAAGTTCCCACCAAAAACGAGGAAGGGAATTACCCTGCCCACAGGTCACATCTGCATTAGTGGCCTGCCTAACTGTGCCAGGGAGTGAGCTGGGTTTGCCCTCCACCAAATGTACAGTGGAGGGACCAGATGTGGGTATGGTCCTTCTGGCAGTTAGGACCGTGTCTTCGGAACTTTCTCCCATCTGGGCGTAAGTTAATTTCCGGGGAGGGAGAATGGCTCTTTTCATTCCTTGCTCCCTGGGAGTCACAGTTTCAGCCACTCTTGGTTCTTCTTCTTCTGTTTCCTGAATTTTCAGCAGGCAAATTGTCTTGAACATCTTCCCATTCCTGGAACTGAGGACTGGACAGGACAAATTCAGTGGCTTCTGCATTTAGAGTGCTGTCCACAAGATCTTCAGAAGGGGGGAGGTCAATGGACAAGGGTACCAGGGCCTGAGACGGCCACAACCAGCTGAGTTCTGTTTCCTCCTCACTTTGGCCTGAGTCTTCTTCCTCCCTAGGCAAAGTTGCTTGCGACCTAGTACTAGGACGAGGGGTATGAGTGGTAGAAGGTAACTCAGGAGAATCCAGAGTGGGTGGCATCCTGACAGCCTCAGACAGAGGTAACAGATGGTTCCGGTGCCAGGTCTTCAGTGGCCCTATTTTCCCTTCCGGCTTCACTTGGTAAACAGGTAGATCCGGTAACTTCTTGCAGATCACATAAGGCTCTGATCTCCACCTGTCTGCCAGCTTATGTTTTACAGGAACACCCAAATTTCTCAACAAGACTCGGTCTCCAGGCTGTAGATCTTGAATCCGAATTCAAGTTCAAATTCCGCTTGTTTCGGGCTCCTCTTTGATCGGATGTTAACCGAGCCTTCTCATAGGCCAACCTCAAGCTTTTCCTCAGCCTGTCCACATATCCCTTGTGTGAGGCAGCAGATGCATGGTCCACGGAAGTGCCGAAGGCCAAATCCACTGGCAGTCTCGCCTCTCTCCCAAACATGAGTCCATAGGGGGAATACCCTGTGACATCACTGACAGTGCTGTTGTAGGCATGCACTATTGCTGCTATGGGCTTGCTCCAGTGTTGCTTCTCCTCACTAGACAGGGTTCCCAACATGTTTAGCAATGTCCTATTGAACCTCTCTGGTTGGGCATCCCCTTGAGGGTGATAGGGAGTAGTACGAGTCTTCTTTATCCCTAAAGAATCCAGCAACTTCTTGATTAACCGACTCTCGAAATCCCTCCCTTGGTCCGAGTGAAGGCGTTGAGGCAATCCATAATGGACAAAGTACTTTTCCACCAGGATTTTGGCAACGGTGGAGGCCTTCTGGTCTTTGGTGGGAAAAACCTGGGCATAGTGAGTGAAATGGTCGGTTACCACCAGAACATTTCCATGACCACTCAAGTCAGGTTCTAGACAAAGGAAGTCAATGCATACCAAGTCCAGGGGCCCTTGACTTTCTAGATGGCCCATTGGGGCAGCCTGACGTGGCAGTGTCTTCCTTTGTATGCAGCGGGCACACGAGTGACAGTACTCCTCCACTTCAGCCCGCATACGCGGCCAGTAGAACCTACTTCTCACTAGTTGAAAGGTTCTTTCAGCCCCTAAGTGGCCATGATTATCATGCAGAGCAGCTAGGACGGTTTTCCTGTGCTTTTCTGGCAAGAACAGCTGCCACTTCTCTTCCAGGTCATCAGAGGGGCCCCTTCGGTAGACCACCCCTTGATGTACCTGTAACTTGTCCCATTCTTTGTGTATGGATCGGGCCTCCTTTGAGGAGTCATGTAGGAGCCTGCCCGGATCCTGATCCTCCAGAACTTCCAAAGCTAATCTTCCCCAGGGGTCTTCCAACTGATCCCTTCTGAGGTCCTTCTTGGATAGCTTCGGCAATTGTCTTCACCAATCTGGGTCACATCACAATAGTACTTGAGTACTCCCACCACAGAAACTCCAACTTCTTCGGCCCTGGATCCTCCACTGGCTTGAAGCTGGGCCCCTTAACATAAGGCCCTTACTCCATCCGGGGTCACTTGGGTCCAATCTTTAATGTGGCAAGTGGGGGCATGTGACCTTCTAGATAAAGCATCAGCATCTCGGTTCCCCGCTCCAGGCCTATACTTCAGACTGAAGTTGAAACTGGAAAGGGTTGCCAACCAACGGTGGCCAGTGGCATCCAACTTGGCTGTGGTGAAGAGATAGGTAAGCGGATTATTGTCAGTCTTTACAGTGAATTCAGCCCCATATAGGTAGTCTCTGAGCTTATCCACAACTGCCCACTTTAGGGCCAGGAACTCCAACTTGTGGGTGGGGTAATTCTTCTCTGCTGGTGTTAAGCTTCTACTAACATAAGCGACTGGTCTTAGGTGTCCTTCATATTCCTGGTACAGCACACCTCCCAGGCCATCATGGCTGGCATCCACATGGAGTTCATACGGTTTCTTGGGGTCAGCATAGGCCAATACCGGGGCAGTGGTCAGACTCTTCTTCAACATTTTGAAGGCGTCTTCACATCTTTCTGTCCACTGTCCTTCCACGGACTCTCCCGGCTTCCTGGGGCCTGACTCATCTTCCTCTCCCTCTGTCTTCAACAACTTATTTAAGGGTTTTGCTATTTTTGCAAACCCTTCCACGAATTGACGGTAGTAGGAGCAAAATCCGAGGAAGGATCTGAGTTCAGTCACAGTGGTTGGGCGAGGCCCCAAGGTAACTGCTTCAAGCTTGTCAGGGTCGGTAGACACTCCCTCTCCGGACACTATGTGTCCTAGATAGTGTACTGAGGACTGGTAGAACTGACACTTTTCTGGTGAAAGCTTGAGCCCCTTGTCACTAAGTCTCTTCAGTACTTTCTCCAGCCTTTCTTCGTGCTCCTCAAGAGTCCTTCCAAAGACAATGATGTCATCTAAGTACACCAGGACTTCAATAAGGTGCATGTCCCCCACCCTCTTCTCCATCAGCCTCTGGAAAGTGGCAGGGGCCCCCGACAGGCCTTGGGGCATTCTGTTGAACTCATAGAACCCTATCGGGGTGATGAAAGACGTTTTCTCTCGGTCTTCAGGATGCATAGGGATTTGGTAGTACCCACTCTTCAGGTCCATGACGCTGAACCACTTGGCTCCTGACAGGCTCTGCAGGGCATCCTCAATCCGGGGAGTGGTGTACTGATCAGGTATGGTCCTCCAATTGAGAGTCCTGTAGTCTATGCACAGTCTCAATGAGCCATTTTTCTTCCCGACTACCACAATAGGAGAGGCATACAGGCTTCTGGATTCCTTAATCACTCCAGTTCTCTTCAGTTCGGACAACTGCTCACGCAGGTCTTCCAGATCAGCGAGAGGAACTCGCCGGACCCTTTCCCGAAAAGGTTTGTCTTCCTGCAGACGGATCTTATGGGTAGCACTCCTTGCACACCCTACATCAAACTCGTCTTTTGAGAAGATGTTTCTCCATCTGGTCAGTTGGTCCTTGGCTCTCTCCTTCCACTTCAGTGATAAGAGGGTGTCTTCCAGGCACAACCCCTTCAGGGTCCCTCCTTCAGCTTGTTTCAACTCCGACATAGCCACTGGGGTAGCTGGGTTTACTCTGCCCAACAATACCCGGGCTGGAATCTTCATAGGAGAACTGGAGACATTCCTGATGCTCACTGGGATCTGGCCCTTGGACTTCTTCAACGCTCTCAAAGGGACCACTTCGGGAATCACTTCCAACCCTGGTTGAGTATCCAGTGGGTCTGGTTCCAGGACAACGAAGGGGCCAGGTTGCTTCCATGAGAGTTTTACAACAGCCCGAAGGCAGGTTATCTCACCAGGCTGTAATGTTCTCTCTTCTCTTGACAGTCTCCAGACTTTTCCTACCCCTTTTTCTGGGGCCTTTTTCTCCAGAACCAAATTCCAGTAGACCTGTTGCAACATGGGGTGGATCCTGGCAACTGAAGCCCCTTGTTCTTGCACTATGGGGACCAATAGTCTCCTGACCAGGTCAGTGTTGGTTCCTATGATTAGGGAACTTCTACTGGCTCCTTGTGGGCGAGGACAGACCACTGCAAGAGTGTCAAACTTCCGCTTTTCCTGTTACAGAGGGATCGAATGCCAGTCTGATTGAAACGTAGCCGTCATAAGGGAAACTCTGTGTGCCAATTCCCCATATATCGAGGTCGTTGAGTTTCTGTAGAGGCACGTGGCTCAGGTGTTTTTTATGAAAGTCTCTGTACAAGAGTGTCACTTGGGCTCCCATGTCCAGGAGGGCTCTGGTGTAAACTCCTTCCACCTGGATAGGGAGTAGTTGGGAGGGTCCCACCAGCCTGTCCGGAAAACTCTCCAGAGGCGGCTTCTTTTTTGGACTCTGGGGTTTTTCCTTAGAACTCTTCTTCTTCCTCCACTTGTCTCTGGATCTTAACCCCTTTTGGGCCTGGTATGCATTGATTCCCTGCAGGTTGTTAGACTTTAACTCCTGACAGGGGGTATTAAATGGTTTTTGGGGGGCTCTGTTCCCCTTTCTCTGTATTCTTTTCTCTTTCTGAACGTTAGTGGAGCTTTCTGTGAATAGCGGGCGCCCGGCTGACTCCTTCAGCGGGGCCCTCTGAAGTTTTCCGCCGACTTGCGGTATCTGGATGCAACTTCATTTGGGCTGGGGCATTCTGCTCTAACATGCCCGATTCCTCCACAATTGAAGCATGTTATCAACCTCTTATGCCGCGTACACACGACCGCTTTTCTCGACGAGAAAAACGGCATTTTTTTTTCCGCCGAGAAAAACGATCGTCTGTGGGCTTTATGTCGTTTTTCTCGTCTAGAAAAACAGCATATAAAACGACGAGAAAATTTAGAACATGTTCTAAATTTTCTCATCGTTTTTTCAAGCATTTTTTTCCGCGGCAGTTTTCCCATAGGGAGACACTGCCGCGGAGCCCACAGACGGTCGTTTTTCTCGTCAAGAGAAAAAATGACGGGAAAAACGACCGTGTGTAGGGAACCAAGTGGTTCCCTCGTTTTTCCTGTCATTATTCACGGCGTTTTTTTAACCGCCGTGAATAATGATCGTGTGTACGGGGCATAAGGCTTCTGTATTAGTTCCGTATTGGAGCTAGGAGGTTTTTTTGGTTCCTCTGGCATGTTCTTATTGTGTAGCGCGGAGGCCTGGCTGGTCAGCATGGACACCATTTCTTCTCTCTGCTTCTCTCCCTCCTTTTGGTAGCAGTGCTCCAGCTGATAAGTGAGTTCAGTGACCTTTTCCGTCCCGCCGAACACATTCTGCAGAATATCCAGATAATCCTGTGCATTGCAGTCTTTCTTTCTCAGCTTGAGGTTACGTATGGCCTCCAGAGCAGGCCCGTTTAAGCTTTCCGCAATCCTTTGTTTTTTTGGTTGTTCTGGGAACTCCCATTCTTCTAGGGCCTGAGTGGCGCCGTCTAGCCACTCTTCAAATCCCTCTTCCACTGAAGGTACAGGTTCCTTTCCAGAAAAAGTCCTGAGTTTCCTGTATCCTGACATTGGGTGGTCTGGAGGGTCCTTTTTACACTTCGCCACAATCTCCCCCAGGACAGCGCATAATTCTGAGCTAAGGGTGGTCAGTGGTGGTGAACCGGGACCCTGTGATTGGGTGCTTCCTTTTGTGCTGGGGCCTTCTGTAGATGTGGATGTAGGGCCATCGTTATTCTCTTCTGGGTGTATCAGGAGGAGTTCTACCTGGTTTGTAGTTTTTATTCTGGCCCCTTTGAAGTAGTCAGAGATTCCGTTCCTCCACTCACACAATGCATAGGTGTGGGGATTTCCAGTATCTGTCTTCATGTCAATCACCCATGGCTTCCTGTCCGTGGACAATGCCCTCAAGACTGGAGTTAGCTGCTCCTCTACCCAGGCCTTTCTCTGGATTTCAACCACCAGGCCATTTCCGGGTAGGATGCCTTCCTCCCTGCACCACCGGGCTACGGCAGCAGGGTCCATGCTGGTGCTTCTGGCCAGCTTGATTGCAGCGTACAGCATACAGGAATCCCAGACTCGAGCCCCCACGTATAGCGGTACCCTCAGTTAAGAGGGCTGCTGGTATTGATTTGGGCCCTGTAGTGCACCGCTGTCAACCCCTGGCAATCGGCTCTACCCTCCCGTGGCACAGCTAGTAAGAGGAGATAGGAGTGCGTGACCGCAACTCTTGGTGACACAGTCCTATGGCAAACACACACACAGTGATATACTTTTAAACTCACTTTTAAAGTAAGAGAAACTGACACCAATGTACTGGACCCAGATATTTTACTGAGGCTAATGGGCAAGTAATAAACAAGAGTATATAACAATTTGCAGGTCCCTGCAATAAACAGTATTTAAATGAACAGAATAAACATGTATTACTATGCAAATCTAATGCTGCCTTTTTACAGCTACTTCCCTCGTGGGCAGACTAACGCCCAGCAATGTCTACCTATGCAGTCAGGCCTGACTGAACTAAATGGAAGTTCTGTAAAACAACCTTCGCTAGCAACTTTCGGTGGTGCACTTGATGAACAAACTTTGTAATCCAAACGAGTAGTAGAAATACAGTATTTGTCTATGAGCAAGTGCTCTCTCACCACCAGTCCAAGTCCGTTTCCTCCGCCGATGCGTCTAAGCACATGGATTCATCGACATCCAGGTCTTCGGTCCTTCTGGTGTAGTACAGCAAGGATGAGAAGATGTCTCTCAGGTTCTGCTAGGCTGGCGGAGGGCTCTTTGGAAAAATGTACAAGGCCCAGGCTTCAGGCCTTGTGCAAACAGCAGTTCAGCACAGGGATCCTCTTGCTAGGAGTGGGGGTGTCCAAAGAGACAGAATCAACTCCGCCTCCCCTTTATAAAGTCTGCCCCAGCAGTCCCTGCTCCGTGGCAATGCACCCTAGGTGCTGCAGGATGTACTGGGAAATGTAGTCTATGGTGCTTAAAGGGGAACACCCCGCTACACATACAATGCCAACTTATTTACATTCGCTCAATGGTTTAGTACAAATAAGACAAAGAGGTATGAAACACCCCCATATACATGTAACCTTAACCGCTTGCCGAACATTTACGTCGGCAGAATGGCACGGACAGGCAAATGGGAGCGTATATATATGTCCCCTTTAAATTGCCGCCATGTGGTAGCGCGCGTGCCACCGCCGGCGCGCTCGTGACCCTGCCGCGAGCTACGTGACTGTGCCCGCGGGACCCGCGGACTCGATGTCCGCCGGTGTCCCACCATCGTGTCACAGAGCTGAAGAACGGGGAGATGTTAGTGTAAACACAACATCTCCCCGTTCTGCCTAGTGACATGTCACTGATCGTCTGTTTTCTGTCATCGGGAACAGTGATCAGTGACGTATCACGGCAAGCCATGCTCCCTAACAGTTAGAAGCACTCCCTAGGTCACACTTAACCCCTTCAGTGCCCCCTACAGGTTATCCCCTTCACTGCCATTGTCATTTTTACAGTAATCAGTGCATTTTTATAGCACTGATCGCTGTAAAAATGACAATGGTCCCAAAAATGTGTCAAAAGTGTCCGATGTGTCCGCCATAATGTCGCAGTCATGATAAAAATCGCTGATCGCCGCCATTACTAGTAAAAAAAAATTATTAATAAAAATGCCATAAAACGATCCCCTGTTTTGTAGACGCTATAACTTTTGTGCAAACCAATCAGTAAACCCTTTTTGCGATTTTTTTTTACCAAAAATATGTAGAAGAATACGTATCGGCCTAAACTGAGGAAAAAAAAGTTTTTTTTTATATATTTTTTGGGGGATATTTATTATAGCAAAAAGTAAAAAATATTGATTTTTTTTCAAAATTGTCGCTCTATTTTTGTTTATAGCGCAAAAAAAAACAAACGCAGAGGTGATCAAATACCATCAAAAGAAAGCTCTATTTGTGGGAAAAAAAGGATGTCAATTTTGTTTGGGAGCCACAACCGCGCAATTGTCAGTTAAAGCGACACAGTGCCGAATCGCAAAAAGTGGCCTGGTCTTTGGCCAGCGAAATGGTCCGGGGCTTAAAGTGGTTGTAAACCCACTTTGACATCTTGCACCTACAGGTAAGCCTAGATCAAGGCTTACCTGTAGGTGCAAGAAATATCTCCTTAACCTAAACGGTTAAGGAGATATTTGCTGAAAACACAGCACCGATGTCTACGACGCATGCGCACCATAGACAACGGCGCAGGCGCACTAGCGGGCCGGCTTCATGAATGGGATCATGCTGGTTTTCTGAATGGGATCATGCCGGCCCTGCGCGCATGCGTATGATGTCATCGCCGCTCCGGCCAATCACAGCGCCGGAGCGGCGATAACAGGAAGAAGCTCCGAGGGGACATGGCGGTGGCGGTGGAGGAGAACGAGGAGGACTTTGGGGGTTTCGATTTCAGGTAAGTGCCACATAATGAGCTAGTATACTATGCATACTAGCTCATTATGATTTTCTCTTGCAGGGGTTTGTTTTACAGAAAAACTTTTAGAGGGTTTACTTCCTCTTTAAGTGGTTAATAGCACATGTGAAACCGATTCAAATGCCTTAACTGGCTGATTGAAAAGTGAAGAATAGTGATTAATATAAATAGGTGGCTCATATCATTAAATACCATTGTGAAAATATTAGTTACAACCACAAGTCCTTTCTCAGTCTTATCAAAATGCTTCTATTAAATGCAGTCATTATTACTTCTCCAGGAATTCAAAAATGAAAAACAAAGAAAAAGAAAAAATGAAGGCTGTTGGCCCAATTCAAATTGTAAGTCACTCCAACATTATAGTTTTTAAAATATTTAATGACAAATATGACTTTTTCCTTTAATATATTTTTTTTAATCTGTTTTTCTTTTTTGTTTTATAGTTTCGATATGCCAATGGGCTTGATATCTTTTATATGATTATTGGAATTCTTGGAGCCATTGGAAATGGAGTTTCCCAACCTTTAATGTTCATTGTGTTTGGCGATATGACTGATAGCATTTTATGTTACGAATCAGCTCTATCAAACACATGTAAGACTTGTTTACATAATTATGATTAAATAATTAGGGGGACCTAGTAAGCAACTAACTGCAGTGAGTTTATATGTGCATTCAGGGACCCACACCCACAATACACGCAGCCACTGTGTCCCAGTAGACAACAATGGGATTGCTGGCACGGGGATGCATGCAACACAGGCAACACATCCTGCACAGGCACGTATGTAAATGCCATGTGTAAATGAGGCCTAGAAATTGTCTCAAACCCAAGGACCCTTGCATTCTATGTTGATGACATAAATAAAACTGTAATATTATGAGGTTGCTTGATAAATATTATGGCGATATAACAGAGCCTACACCAAGAACTGTGGTGTTTGCCAGAAGGACAGATGTGTCTTCCAGGATTAGCTTACACTGTCCTTGCTCAGTTTGGTTATATGAAAATTGTTTTGCTGTAAACAATACCGACCAACATTTCAACACAGGAAAAACTTTTATTTATATATATATTTTTTTTTTTGCAGCCGAATGTGCTAAATTAAGACCACTAAGAGAACAGATGACTCTGTAAGTTGACAATATGGACTTTTTGGTTTATTTATGCTAAACATGATTAAATATAAAATTACTTTTTGCTTATAGGTGGACACTAAAGGGCTGAATCATCTAGAGACTTCTTATTACTCTAGAGGGCTTTAGAATTTACAGCTCTTCCTCACATTAGAGTCATACTTCTTCAGTTGTTTCCTGTAGTGAAAATAAATTAAAAACCCAGAGTGAGACCCATACAAATGATACAATGCCCATTCCTTGTGGGCAGTTCTGGGATTGTGAGTGCATAAATCTTGCTGCTAGAGTACCTAAAAGGAATAAAAGGTAGAGAATGATGAGACTTATAGACATCTAACAAAAATGAAATATCACAGTTCCATGGAACGACACTTTAAGTGATATATCAGGTATATATGAGGTCTAGAGCAACCTTTTGCAACCCTTTCACAACAAAGGAACTCTTAAAATTAAGATTTTAGGCAAACCCCTTCATTGTGGGGCCAGTGGGAAAACTACCCCTTCCTAGACTTGTGCACAACGGAAAAATTTGTTTAGTTTTGGTTTGTTTCTTTTCGGTCCTGTTGATTCGTAATCGTTCGTAATTTTGCTAGACGGGATTTTTCGTGTTCGGACTAATTAGTATTTTCGCAAGCGACATTTTTCGTTGAATCGGAATGATTCGTATTAATGTAAGCCTTATTTTTAGTTGATTTATAATTCGTACTTTCGGTAGAGTACATTGTTTTTTGTTGATTCTGGACACAACTCCTACTTTGGTAACTTTTTTGGGGTTTGTTGATTCGTAATTTTCCGTGTCTCTCTCACAACGACGCTGCCTATTATGCCTAATGTCCTTTGAATGGATTTGTACTTTTCTAAATACATAGCGGTTATTTGTAACAATTCAAAATCTCGTATTTTTCTTTCGTTTTTTTTACATGCGGCTATAGCCTCCGCCCCTGTACACCATTTTGAGAGGGAGTTCAGCACAGTGAGGGAGAAGCAGAGAGCAGAGCAGAGTGTTATTGTGCTTCGAATGGATTCGAACATTCGTAACTTTTTTATAACGAATTATGCCGAAGACATTCGGGCATTCGCTATTTGCGATATAATTTATTTTGGATTCGGTTTTATTCGAAATTGCTTTGTTCGGAAATTCGAATGCTTCCGAATGTCCGAAAGTTGCTAAATTCGGATGAATTTCGATTCGTTACGAAACAAATTGCACAAGCCTACCCCTTACACTGATGGTCATGTGGAAGAATGCCCCCCTTACTGCAGTGGTCCGACTGACACCCCTACTGACAGCTAAAAAGGTCTCTGGTGTCATGCCACTGGCTTTGCCAAGTTGCGTTGGCTCTTGAATGATACGTCTTCTGGAGGAAGCCAGGTAATAAATGGCTGGTCTAGAGCAGGGTTTCTCAACTCCAGTCCTCAAGGCACCCCAACAGGTCATGTTTTCAGGCTTTCCATTATTTTGCACAGGTGATTTGATCAGTTTCACTGCCTTGTAGTTACCACAGCTGTTTCATCTGAGGGAAATCCTGAAAACATGACCTGTTGGGGCGCCTTGAGGACTGGAGTTGAGAAACACTGGTCTAGAGAGATAGGTCATCCACTACAAACTTTTTTTTTCCTGTGGACCCTAGCAATGATACATTCCTCCAGTGGCTCTGTTACAGGCTTACAGCTAATCTTGAAATTGTGTGTTTCTGCTAATCGTACATGGAAGCACTTTATCTGGGCAGTACTGTGGTCTTAAATGTTGATGCCTCACCACAGAATAATTCAAGAAATATTCAGTTACTACATTTTTGCTTTGTTATATTCACCGATAATGTAATTTCTTTTTCAGGTTTTCCTTCTACTATGTGGGAATAGGAGCAGGAGTTATAATTTGTGCATACTTTCAGGTCTCCTTTTGGGTTCTAGCTGCTGCAAGACAGACTAGAAGAATGAGACAAACTTTTTTTCATTCTGTGCTATCAAAAGAAATTGGCTGGTTTGATGTCACTCAATCTGGTGAACTTAACACTCGTCTTACAGAGTAAGAATTTTATTGTATTTTTAAATTCATCCTGTTTGACTAAAACGTTTTTTAAATTTACGTGTATAAAAATATAATTTTCTTAAATATAATATATGTTTTTGCCTTTGCCAGAGACGTTAACAAAATCAATGATGGAATTGGTGACAAAGTCGGACATCTCGTTCAAAATATTTCAACCTTTGTAGCAGGTTTACTAATTGGATTATTCTATGGATGGAAACTTGCTCTAGTTCTCATGTCAACTGGTCCAGTTTTGGCAATTTCAACAGCCATATCTTCAAAGGTGATGAATAATTAGTGGTATCAAACACTGTGGGACTTAGAAAGAAGAAGGCTTAGATAAAAAAGAAAGGTGCACCTGGTGTCCAGAGAAATGTGACTTCTAAAATATGGTTCATGGACATTTATTAAAAATTAGCAACATGTACATCAAGCTAACGCATTTCAGGGGAATAGACGTCCCCTTCTTCAGAGTTGTTGCTGCGTACTATTTGTTGGGAACATTTCCCATGAATAGTTATGTCGGATCAAGGTTTCTGAACGGCAGGATGCCGGCTTTAGTTATATAGGAAGAAAACCTATACAACCTATGATGCCTATACAATTAAAGCTGGCAAACTGCCATTCAGAAACCTTGGGCCAACATAACCACTCATGGGAATTGTTCCCACAAAATAGTACACAGCAACAGCTCTGAAGAAGGGGGAATCTATTGCTGTACATGTTGCTACTGTTTAATAAAATTACATGTTTTAGAAGTCACATTTGATACTGTCATGAAAGAATTATGGTGACTGCCATTGCTGGCTTCCTGAAATTTCCAGGGAAAATCACAAAACACCTGAAACATGCATTCTTGAAATAAGTATCAGGAATCCTTATCTCTAAACCTGTTTAGGGACAACCACTCTGTCAATATTGAAGACAAAGAATCATTATGGCAGCCAGGCAACTAGAATTTTCAAAGGCATAGGTCAGCAATGGCAGCCTCCATCATTCTCACATTGTAGATTCCCTTTAAGCCTTAGCTGCCTACTAACATTATTGCAATTCCTTAGATGATGGTATCACTGACAAGCAAGGAGCTTACGGCATATGCAAAGGCTGGAGCTGTGGCTGAAGAGGTCCTCTCCTCCATACGGACGGTGGTGGCATTTGGAGGACAGGAGAAAGAAATAAAAAGGTTTTTATCGCCTTCATGTATATATAAAGACACAAGTAGTTTTACAAATATATAGTAGATGTTTGTGTGTATGCTAAAAAAAATATTAATAACTTTTTCTTCTGTGTATTCTTTTCTATATTCAGATACACAAATAACTTGGGAGAAGCTAAAAAAATTGGTATAAAAAAGGCTATCACTTCCCAGTTGGCTGTTGGAATTATGTTCTTTATCATCTATGCTTCCTATGCACTTGGATTTTGGTATGGAACAACGTTAGTGTTGAGTGGAAATGAATATACAGTTGGTAGAATTATGTTGGTAAGTTCTACATTTTGACTTTAGGAAATCTATAATTGTTCAAGGTTATTGAGGTATAAAAAATAAATATTTAATACAGGGTGCAACACACAATTTAAAGAGCACTATGGGTTTTCTGAAAAGAGAGTACAGTAGAAGCTGTCTCTCTAATTGAAACATTGTATCACAGTCATCTACAGAAAACAGGAGGAAGGAAGAGAAGGGGCAGGGATGGGAATTAGTCAAATTCTCCACTCATACAGTTCTCTGTGTAAAATTCAGCTCTAGTTATTAAACTCTGTAAACATTTTTTGCAGGAAAGCAGATATGGTAAGCTAGAAAATATGAAAATTGAACCAAGAGTTTTTTTATATAATATTGTTAAGTTTTTTAGCTCCAACCATATTAAGTAAATAAAAATTTAAAACAATTTCATACTCTATTTCACCAAGGAGTTGAATAGAAATGTCAGGATTCAAATTACTGCTTTATCCATAATGGATTATTAGTTAGTAATAGTTATCCTATATGTACACATTTATGTGTAGGCAATTGTAAATAGCTGAGAAATATAATGTTGTAAACGTGTAAATTATTTTATTATATAATTAGTTGCCTATTTAATTTACAGGTCTTTTTCAGTGTGGTCTTCAGCAGCTATTGCCTTGGTCAGGCGGCTTCTCATCTTGAAGCTTTTTCTGTGGCAAGAGGTGCTGCTTATAACATCTTCAACATCATTGATCAGGTGGGAAATTGAGCATTATACAATGAAAAAAATGAAACTTTATGAAAACATCCAGATTAGCGTTTTCAGTGCAGACCTTAGAAGGGAAAACAACAGTCTGCTTCTGAACATCTGCTTACCTTCTCAAATTAATCGCTTCCCGACCGGCTCCTGTATATATACGGTGGCAGAATGGCTCTGCTGTGCGAATAGCCATTTATATACTGAGGCCGCTTTAAGGGCAATAGCAGGCACGTGCGCCCCCTGCACGGCTGGGGACCCGATGCGCGTGGCCGGCTGGCAGGATCCCGCCAGCCACCCACGATTGCGAGCATGAGAGCAGGAACAGGGATTTGTGTGTGTAAACACACAAATCCCTGTCCTGTCATGGGAGGAGAAACAGATCATATGTTCCTACTAAGTAGGAACAACGATCTGTCTCCACCCCCAGTCAGTCCAATCCCCTCACAGTTGGAACACACCTAGGGAACACACACTTAACCCCTTGATCGCCCCCTAGTGTTAACTCCTTCCCTGCCAGTGACATTTATACAGTAATCAATAAGTGTCAATGGTCCCAAAAAAGTGTCAAAGTGTCCGATTTGTCTGCCGCAATATCACAGTCCTGATAAAAATTGCTGATCGCCACTATTAATAGTAAAAAATAATAATAATAATAATAAAAATGCCTAAAATCTATCTCCTATTTTGTAGACGCTCTAACTTTTGCGCAAAGCACTCAACATACGCTTATTGTGATTTTACCAAAAATATGTAGAAGAATACAAATCGGCCTAAACTGAGGAAAAATATATATATATATACATTTTTTTTTTAATTGGGGATATTTATTATAGCAAACAGTAAAAAATATTGTGTTCTTTAAAAAATTGTTGCTCTTTTGTTTATGAAAAGAAGTTTGGTTGTATCTTAGGGATCAATTCTAAAGGGTTATTCACTTCTAAAGGGATGTAGACCATACTATTTTGCTCAGTAGAACACTGCAGATACATTAGCTGATTAATAATGAAAAAGCCACTCTCGTTCAGATTCACTCTGTACAGTATCTCACCAATCAAAAGTTTGTTCTTCAGAGGAGAAGCAGGTAGGAATCTGTTAAAGTTTGTTAATATCCTTGCAATCAGGGCCGTTTGGAGGAATTTGGGGGCCCCAAGCAGATTGAGAGAATTTGGGGCCCCCAAGCGGGGGGGGGGGTGTTACTGATTGATTTTTTTTGGAGAAGCGGGGGGGGGGGTGCTACACAATTTTTTAAAAAAATTCAGAAGGGGGGTGCTAACGTGGGACATCGATGCCGATCGCGAGAGGGGGGCCGCCAATCGCGGGAGGGGGGGCCGCCAATATCGTGGGAGGGGGGCCGCCAATATCGTGGGAGGGGGGCCGCCAATCGCGGGAGGGGGGGCTGCCAATTGTGGGAGGGGGCCGCCAAATCACGGGGGGAGGAGGGGGCCGCCAATCGCGGGTGGGGGGATGCTACACCATTTTTTTACTTTTTTTAAAAAATTCAGAAGGGGGTGCTAACGTGGGATATCGATGCCGATCGCGAGAGGGGGGCCGCCAATCACGGGAGGGGGGGCCGCCAATTGCGGGAGGGGGGCTGCCAATTGTGGGAGGGGGGCTGCCAAATCACGGGGGGAGGAGGGGGCCGCCAATAGCGGAAGGGGGAGCCGCCAATAACGGGATGGGGGGCCGCCAAATCCCAGGAGGAGGGGGCCACCAATCACAGGTGGGGGGGCGCCAATCGCGGGAGGAGGGGGCTGCCAATCGCTGGTGGGGGGGCACCAATCGTGGGAGGAGGGGCCGCCAATCGCAGGTGGGGGCCACCAAATCGCAGGAGGAGGGGGCCGCCAATCGCGGGTAGGGGGGCCGCCAATCACGGAAGGGGAGGCAGCTCTGCTGGGGCCCCAGGCCAGCTGGGGGCCTCAAGCAGTTGCTTGTATGGCCTGTCCTGTTCCGACAGCCCTGCTTGCAATGTAATTGATCACCCAGAGGGGATTGTTTTTTCACAACACGCCCTTTAGGGTCTGAATTCAACACTTGGAGTTAAAAGGTGGTTTTAGAGCTTTATGAGCGAGCTGTAAGACATTTAAAAAAAGCTTTATCTAATAGCTGCAGTACGCATTAATATTCAGACTGGAGTTTTCAGAGTTTTCAGTAATAAAACATATTATCCTTGTTATAATTCTAGCCATCCAAAATTAACAGCTTTTCAAGAGAAGGATACAAGCCGGACAATATAAAGGGAAACATAGAATTTAGAAATGTGCATTTCTCCTATCCATCAAGAATGACTGTTCAGGTAAAGGATATTTAAGTCAAAGTTTTCCTTGGACATATCTCATTATAATAATACTTCACCATGCAGCTACTAGTTGGCTACTTAGTGTTTTTTTGTTTTGTTTTGTTTTTTATTTAAACTTAGGTTGGGAAAATTTTGCATGTTCTTATGATAGGGGCAGATGTAGTGGGGCCCATAGCACAACACCACAAATAACTCTGTATCTAAACTTCTTGGGTTAGGTAAAGGAAATGTCTTTCAGTAACATACTACAAATCTAGTTTAGTAAATTAGTAATTTAGTAAATTCACAATCTTCCTACCTATGCATGCAAAGGAATAAACAAAATAATATGTCTTTAGAGACAAGTATTGACTACACAAATAGGTAAATAGATGTTGACCCTACCGGTGATCTTTTCATAACTGAACTGTATAAGGTTTATAGATGCTTTAGTTATGACAGATTGATGGCAGCAAGCATCATCAATATACCTTGTATATACTGCCTGTCCACAAGCATACAATAAAGTCAGAAGAAAGTTCCACCCCATGGGCCTTAGAGCATCTTTGGGGTGAAATAAGTAGGAAGTTACAGCATTTTTTATCATTAATAAAAACACTGCACTCCATTATCAATAAGCATAAACTGAAGTATTAAACAAAGTTTGCATAAAAAGTCTTGGCTAGGTTGAAAGCTCTTCAAAAATTCCTAGTGCTCAGACACTGTTTTCTTTCTTAAAACGTATAACTTGGTGCTTCTAAAGATCCCAGCTCTGAGATGGTGGCAGCACCCTTTGCTCTGCAGTACTGAGCCTTTTATGAGCACAATATCCTTCTACACTGCTTTCCTGCAACCAACTTTTCATTGACTAGTTCCAAGGGAACAGGAGAGACCATGAAAGTGATAACAGGATAAAACTCAGTCCATTATACATATACACCACAATGTATAAAACAAGATCATAAAACATTAATTTTAATTATTACTTTTTGACACGCCCATGAGATCTTAGCATACTGCTCCTTGAGTTACACCCTTATGCTGCATACACACGATCGGTTTTTCTGATGAAAATAGACTGATGGACTTTTTTCATTGGACAAACCGATCGTGTGAAAAAAAAAACGATAGCAAATTCCGATCATCTGTGGGGAACTCCATCGGAGAAAAAACCCACGCATGCTCAGAATCAAGTCGATGCATGCTCAGAAGCATTGAACTTCATTTTTCTCGGCTCTTCGGAATGTTTTACGTCATGGCGTTTGGGACAGTCGGATTTTTGACTGATGGTGTTTAGGCAAAACTGATGGAAGTCAGCTTCATCGGATTTCAGATGGAAAAAAAACATCGGATTTTATTCCATCGGAAATCCGATCATGTGTACAGGGCATTAGGGACATTCATCTTAGGACCCCAGAATTAAATGTGTTATGCTTGAGAGATACCATCTCTTCAAAAATTTTAGTATAGTAAAATTAATAAAATTGTTCACATAGTAAACTAACTGTGGGATCTGCCATCTAAAATTTCATGAAATAACAATCATACTCTTAAGCCTCGTACACACGATCGGATATCCTATGGATTCTGATCCGATGGTTTTGTCCATCGGAAATCCGATGAAGCTGACTTCCATCAGTCTTGCCTACACACCATCAGTCAAAAAACCGACCGTTTCAAACGCGGTGACGTAAAACACTCAGATGAGCCGAGAAAAATGAAGTTCAATGCTTCTGAGCATGCGTCGACTTGATTCTGAGCATGCGTGGGTTTTTTTATCCGATGGACTTGCCCATAGACGATCGGAGTTTTCGATCGGTTTTTTATCCATCGGAAAAATTTAAAACATGTTCTATTTTTTAAAACCGATGGAAAAAAGACAGATGGGTCCCATACACGATCGGTTTGTCTGATGAAAACAATCCATCGGACGGTTATCATCGGTTAAACCGATCGTGTGTACAGGGCTTAACTCTTTTTCTAATGGGATGCAGAGTGTGAGAAAAACATATGTCTCGTGTGGGTGTGGTCATAAAGTAAAGGGAAAATGCTTATAATTTTCACTTCTATTCTGTGAAGGTACTGAAAGGATTTAACCTGACAGTGAAATCTGGTCAGACAGTGGCACTGGTAGGACAAAGTGGATGTGGTAAAAGTACAACGGTGCAGCTGCTGCAGAGACTGTACGATCCACAAGATGGAGAGGTATTTATGTTTTGTTTATTCAAAAAGGAACCTTATTTGTATTAACTAATAATTTAATAAGTGTAAAGCTAAACAGCTCAGGGCAAAGTGAAAACCTCTTCCTAAGCTCACACTCTCAAACCAACATATACTCACCTTTTATTCAGAGAATTATTTTCATTTTCACAATGATTGCAAAGCATTCTCTGATTGGACTAGACTGAGAGGTGGGGCGGTGAGATCAAAATCTCACGAAGTGTTCTCTGAATGACACCCACGCTGAACAAGTAACCTCCTGTGTTCACTAAGCAGCAGAGCAGCCTGCTTGGCATGAAACCCAGAAGCTAGCAGCCATCACTGTAGTAATAGTGTCTACTTAAGTGAGTTCAATCTTCCATAGGGATCTTTTTGGTATGAGACATACATA
The DNA here is from genome assembly GCA_029206835.1 of Rana muscosa. Classification (NCBI taxonomy): domain Eukaryota; kingdom Metazoa; phylum Chordata; class Amphibia; order Anura; family Ranidae; genus Rana; species Rana muscosa. Next base: position 190,738,434 of record CM055122.1, read on the forward strand.
CGTACACTGGTTCCAGTTGGAGCATTGTAACTATACAAAATATGCCTACCTAAATGTCAGCTTAAAAGTGATATTAAAGTCTCAATGGTGCTGTACCCTCCTCTTTTTTTCCGAGTGCCCTAATAACAAGCTGCTGTGGGGGTTCTTGTGCAGGTGTGCTCCCAAATGGGCATGCTGGGCCTCGTCTCTCCCTCCCTTCTCACAGGATTTGACTAACAGAAGCAGGAACCATTGGCTCCCGCTATTCTCAATGCGGCCTGTGGGAAGAGAGGAGAAGACCTGCAGCCGGGCACAGCACTGAAATGATAGAGGGCTCAGGTAAGTGTTTAGTGAAAGGGGAAAATAGCTAGTGGAAGGTTTTTTTAACCTAATGCAAAAAAGTAGAAGAGCAAGGGAGGGTTACAACTTCTGTCCGATTTATTTTTTTGCCATCTGTGTCCCATTTCTGAGATTCCCCTTCACTTCCTGTTCCATAGACAAACAGGAAGTGAGAGGAAATCCATACAAATTAGGGGAATCCCTTGGGGACCCCCAGGACAACCAAAACTAGTGTCGCTATTAGAAGATTTCCCCTCTATTACAGCTGCTTGCTGTGGGAACTCTCAACATGAGGGAAGAGCCAGGAGCACCTAAGAGGGACCCAAGAAGAGGAGGATCGGGGCTGCTCTGTGCAAAACCATTGCACAGAGTAGGTAAGTACCTTATAACATGTTTTTTTTTTAAATATAAAAACAAAGAGAATTTACAATGACTTTAAGCTTTTGTTGTTATTTCTATACACTCCATGTTCTATGTGACATTTCTCAACTGAAATAAGAATGTTAAAAGTTGATAGAGGTTCTTTCCCTTTCCCATAATGCGAATATTGTGAATATTCTGTGTCATATTAGGTGAATAATAAAGGCCATTATTTAAATGGTACTGATTATGCATTAGATGGGCAGATGTGTATTTTATTCTGACTAATGTCTTTTATCCTGTCCGTCAGATATTGGTTGATGGCCATGATATACGGTCTCTAAATATCAGACAATACAGAGAATTAATTGGTGTGGTCAGCCAAGAGCCTGTACTTTTTGGAACAACAATTAAAAGCAACATTAAGTATGGAAGATTAGATGTGACAGATGAAGAAATTGAGATGGCCGCTAAAGAAGCCAATGCCTATAACTTCATTATGGAGCTTCCTGATGTATGTATATGCAAGCTAAAACACTAGTGGCTAATGTAAATAAAAAGGTTGGCCATAAATGTATCCATGGAAGCATGTCATTCTATTGAATACGAATATCGCCTGTGATTATGGGGTTATTGCTAAAATCCTAGCGGGTGATAGTCATAAAATCTGAGTTTGGCACCAGCACCATGTGGGGCAGATGTCACTCTCAGAAGCATTTGTTGAAGATGAGTAATCTCCCTTCTGTATATGTACACCTGGGCTGGGGAATACCTTCAAGCTATATTGCTAATATATAACCAAAATCAGAATATAAATTTCATTGACTCCTTTCAGTATATGGGAATTTAAGGAAAATGCATACAGTATCTCACAAAAGTAAGTACACCCGTCACATTTTTGTAAATCTTTTATTATATATTTTCATGTGACAACATTGAAGAAATTACACTTTGCTACAATGTAAAGTAGTGAGTGTACAGCTTGTATAACAGTGTCAATTTGCTGTCCTCTCAAAATAATTCAACACACAGTCTTTAATGTCTAAACCGCTTGCAACAAAAGTGAGTACACCCCTAAGTGAAAATGTCCAAATTGGGGCCCGATTTGCCATTTTCCCTCCCTGATGTCATGTGATTGTGACTCGTTAGTATTATGCCCTGTACACACGATCAGTCTTTCCGACAGGAAAACAGTGTGTTTTTTTCAGCAGGAAAACAGCTCAAAATTGTCTTGCATACACACGGTCACACAAATTTTGTCTGAAATTCCGAACGTCAAGAACGCGGTGATGTACAACACTTACGACGAGCCGAGAAAAATGAAGTTCAATAGGCCGTTCGGCTCTTCTGCTTGATTCTGAGCATGCATGGTTTTTTTTGCGTCGTAATTGCATACAGACGAGCACGATTCCAGATAGGAATTTTTCCTGTCTCAGACTTTTCTTGGCAGGAATTTTGACAGAAAAAGTGTGATGGAGCATACACACCACACTTTTCTTGTCGGGAAAACTGATTGTGTGTACGAGGCATTACAAGCTCTCAGGTGTGAATGGGGAGAGGTGTGTTAAAATTTGGTGTTATCGCTCTCACTCTCTTATACTGGCCGCTGTAAGTTCAATAGGGCACCTCATGGCAAAGAACTCTCTGAGGATCTGAAAAAAGAATTGTTGCTCTACATAAAGATGGCCTAGGCTATTAGAAGATTGTCAAGACCCTGAAACTGAGCTGCAGCATGGTGGCCAAGACCATACAGCGGTTTAACAGGACAGGTTCCACTCAAAACAGGCCTCGCCATGGTCGACCAAAGGAGTTGAGTGCACATGCTCAACGTAATATCCAGAGGTTGTCTTTGGGAAATAGACGTATGAGTGCTGCCAACATTGCAGCAGAGATTGAAGGGGTGGGGGGTCAGCCTGTCAGTGCTCAGACCATATGCCACACACTGAATCAAATTTGTCTGCATGGCTGTTGTCCCAGGAAGCCTCTTCTAAAGATGATACACAAGAAAGCCTGCAAACAGTTTGCTGAAGACAAGCAGACTATGGACATGGATTACTGGAACCATGTCCTGTGATCTGATGAGACCAAGATAAACTTATTTGGTTCATATGGTGTCAAGTGTGTGTGGCGTCAACCAGGTGAGGAGTACAAAGACAAGTGTGTCTATTCCAACATGATAACAACCCCCAAACCCACCTCCAAGAGGACCACTGCCTTGTTAAAAAAGCTGAGGGTAAAGGTGATGGACTGGCCAAACATGTCTCCAGACCTAAACAATATTGAGCATCTGTGGGGCATCCTCAAACAGAAGGTGGAGGAGCACAAGGTCTCTAACATCCACCAGCTCTGTGATGTCGTCATGGAGGAGTGGAAGAGGACTCCAGTGGCAACCTGTGAAGCTCTGGTGAACTCCATGCCCAAGAGGGTTAGGGCAGTGCTGGAAAATAATGGTGGGCACACAAAATATTGACACTTTGGGCCCAATTTGGACATTTTCACTTAGAGGTGTACTCACTTTTGTTCCCAGCAGTTTAGACATTAATGACTGTGTGTTGAGTTATTTTGAGGGGACAGAAAATTTACACTGTTATACAAGCTGTACACTCACTACTTTACATTGTAGCAAAGTGTAATTTCTTCAGTGTTGTCACATGAAAAGATATAATAAAACATTTACAAAAATGTGAGGGGTGTACACACTTTTGTGAGATACTGTAGATGGCGCTATGGTCAACAGAGAATTCTTCACTCAGACTCTGGGGTTAATTTTCAAAAAATTTTAATTGTATGCTCACTTAGTGAAAAAAAAAACCTGTTGTTATTTGTTTGACCACCTAGTCATGCACAAAATAAATGATAGAAAGGGGCTTTTGCTTGCACTTAACTGGATGGTTGACATGAACCCAGCTTCACCTTATTTTCTAAGAAAAATTAACATTCACTTTTCTAAATGTACACATTCTACCCCTTCAGGAAATCAACTGTTGTGATAAACAAGGCCCATTGGTACTATTGATTTATGAAAACTGAAGCAAAGAACAAACAGGGGTGTTGCCCATATTACTGTATCTTTGCATGTACCTAAGGTACCTGAAAAGTTCATGAATAGGGCAAAAGACTTTTGAAGATTGTTGTTTTGTTATTATTCTCTCATCTGCAATGGGGAGATTAAACACATATGGTGAGATATGATATAATGGGAAGATTCAACACATGTTAATACATTCAAATTTAGTTTTTTTTGCATTTGCATTTGCACATCATAATGAAAAATACTACAAAACAATTTTATGTTATCTCTATCTATTTATTTTTTATAGAAATTTGAAACCCTAGTTGGAGAAAGAGGAGCCCAGCTTAGTGGCGGCCAAAAGCAAAGAATAGCTATAGCTAGAGCCTTGGTCCGAAATCCTAAGATACTCTTACTGGATGAGGCTACTTCAGCTCTGGATACGGAGAGTGAATCGGTTGTACAAGCTGCCCTAGACAAGGTAGAGTTTACTGGCAATATTACTGTGATCTTCTACAGCAGGGGTGTCAAACTCAATTTCATTGTGGGCCGCATCAGCATTATGATTGCCCACAAAAGGGCCGGTTGTATCTGTAAGATTAGATGTCCAGTGCATCCCCCTTCCCTTACATTAGATGCCAAGAGCCACCCCACCATCAGAAGTTGAGTCCCCAACTCTCCCTTACATCACAGTGCACCCCCCTTTCCTTATGCTGCTGCTGGGAAGAAGCTGGATACATTGCTTGAAAGCAGAACGTAGGGGTCTGGAGGAGGACCAGTGGAGGACTGGAGCTCTCCTGCAGCTGTAGGAGAGGTGCGAGGGCCACATTAAATTGCCTGGAGGGCCGGATTCGGCCCGCGGGCCTTGTGTTTGACACCTGTGTTTTACAGAGTCACATCCATCATTTCTTACAGTAGCTGCACATACCTGTATGTTATGGATGGTAAGTCAAAAACTGTGATTTTCTCTTTCAGGCCAGTGAGGGGCGTACCACAATTGTTATTGCTCATCGTTTGAGCACTGTGTGGACGGCAGATCTCATTGTTGTGTTGGAGAATGGTGCTTTGGCTGAAAAAGGAACTCATTCTGAATTAATGTTGAAGAAAGGAATATATCATTCACTTGCAACAGCTCAGGTACTGTGAATTACTAGCATAAGAATCTCACTCCAAATGATGGGCAACACCTTCTTTCAAATGATATAACATGATCACATATAGTTTTTTAAAGAGATCTTAACAAGCATATTAATCTCTCCATTATTGTGATTATTTTCAGGCCATACAGACAACAGTTGAAAGTGAAACAGAACAGGGGACACTGGAGAAACCATCTTTAGTACAGAGGATAAACTCCAATATGTCAACTGGAAAATTCTCCATGTCTGAAAAAGGGGATGAAGATGATGTTGCAGAGGAGGAAGAGAAGGTAATATGGAGGTTTTTACATAGACATTTAAAGCAATGCAAATGAAACCCTTATATTGCCAACAATGGTATAACCAAAACTTTCCATGATGGAAACTGATGTATCAAAGTATTTTTACCTTGAGGGCTAAGAATGACTTAACCCTCAACCAAAAACTCCTAGCAAATGTTCTATGTTTTCTCCAATCAACGTAAAAAAATGTTTTTTGTTGCTGTTTGGGATCTGATTGTAATGATTTCCCATGACTATCAGGACCAGAAATTAAGAAAATCTCCAAAGTGGGGACACAAAAAGCAAAAACAATACCAACTGGCAGAAGTTTAATTTTTCCCTGCTCTATTGCAAAGTATTTTTTTGTCTGGAGTTGAACTTTTAGTTTAATTGCTACCCCCCCCCCCCCCAGCAGGAGCCGCTGAATAAGTTGTGTCCTTGTGTTCTTTTCCTTGACCTTCTCAAGGTCTAGCTATGTATTGTAAGGGCATATACACTATATTACCAAAAGTATTGGGATGCCTGCCTTTACACACACATAAACTTTAATGGCATCCCAGTCTTAGTCCATAGGGTTCAATATTGAGTTGGCCCACCCTTTGCAGCTATAACAGCTTCAACTCCTTGTTTGTGCACAGTCTTGTTGGAACAGGAAGGGGCCATCTCTAAACTGTTCCCACAAAGTTTGAAATTGTCCAAAATGTCCTGGTATGCTGGCGCCTTAAAAGTTCCCTTCACTGAAACTAAGGGGCCAGCCCAACCCCTGAAAAACAACCCCACACCATAATTCCCCCCTCCACCAAACAATTTGGACCAGTGCACAAAGCAAGGTCTATGAAGACATGGATGAGCGAGTTTTTGGTGGAGAAACATTACTGGCCTGAACAGAGTCCTGACCTCAACCCAATAGAACACCTTTGTGATGAATTAGAGCGGAGACTGCGAGCCAGACTTTCTCGTTCACATCAGTGCCTGACCTCACAAATGCGCTTCTGGAAGAATGGTCAAACATTCCCATAGACACACTCCTAAACCTTGTGGACAGCCTTCCCAAAAGAGTTGAAGCTGTTATAGCTTACAAAGGGTGGGCCAACTCAATATTGAACCCTACGGACTAAGACTGGGATGCCATTAAAGTTCAAGCGTGTGTGTAAAAGCAGGCGTCCCAATAATTTTGGTATTATAGTGTATATATATATATATATATATATATATATATATATTATTACCACAAAGCCCCTTGAGACAAAGCCTGATACCCAACAATAATATTCCATCAGCGAAACAATCACAAATCAAATAGAATAGTAATAGGTAATTTGATATATTATGTGTTACATAGTTACATAGTCAGGTTGAAATAAGACACAAGTCCATTTAGTTCAACCATAAAAATAAATAAAAAATAATATCAAACAATCCCATACACCCAATCCTATACCCACAGTTGATCCAGAGAAGGTGAAAAACCCCAGCAAAGCATGATCCAATTTGCTACAGCAGGGGAAAAAATTCCTTCCTGGTCCCCGAGAGGCAATCGGATTTTCCCTGGATCAACTTTACCTATAAATGTTGTTAGTACCCAGTTATATTATGTGCACTTGGGAAAGATTCCAGGCCTTTCTTAAAGCAATCTACTGAGCTGGCCAAAACCACCTCTGGAGGGAGTTAAATCAGTGGGTAACCAGACAAACATAGGATGAGTTGAACATGCTCTTTCATTGCAGGGGAAGCCCTACTGTGAGGATAACTTAACTTTTAACCGAAGTTCAACTTTAAACATGATTAGGCATCTCATATCTTTATTTACTTTACACAGTCATAGAGAGATGAAACATTCCATGGAGAGTATAAAGTTATTCACATCAGTCCTATTTGCTTGCATAAGTGTACATGTGAGAAGGTGCAGTGTGGTGCAGCGGCAGTAAACACTCAGAGTCCAGTTGCAGAGAACAGAACTTGTATTAATGTTAAAGTTCAGCAATTCACAACAATCCTGGTGGGAAGGTGCTCGACCGGGAACACTCACAAAATGCAACAGCGGTGAGTTGCAGAGCAGGTCTTGAATATGCCAACAGCATCTGTCTTTAGGGGCGGAATGTAGCCTAGTCACTCCATGCCCAAATGGGGAGGTCTCCAGGAAGAATGGCATACTCCTATCCTTTCCCTACTCATCTGGAACCTCTCATTACTGATAATCACTGTCCCTTTCAGACGGGTGACCTGTCCCGACACTACCCACATGGGAAAAGTGCGCCTGGGAGGCAGGGCCTTAAATGGGCTCTGTCTGACCCAAGATGGCTGTTAGAGTCACATGGGGCAGCAACATCCAATCGAATAGCTTCCCCAGTGACCCAGGAACTATGTTCCTCTTGACTTCCCCTCCAACTGCAATGGTGCTGTGTTTAAGTACTAACTACAGTGGAGTAAATAGACTGCAACTGCCTACATACAGGCAAACTTTTTTGCTACAGACACATATATACATATACAGATTGAATTTTGGAGTGAATTATTTTGGCTTACCAGTTTTTTGTTTCCCTTTGGATTAGAAAATCTACCCAGATATGAAGAATGTAAAAGTAATATGTTATGCACCGGTGTCTTTAGTGGAAATCAAACCTAGGACCCCAACATGTTTATTATTTATTTTTTGCTTTTTTCCTTTTTTTTCAGGAAAAGCTTCCAGAAATTTCATTTTTTAGACTACTTAAACTGAATAAATCAGAGTGGCCTTATATTTTGCTTGGAATCCTTGGAGCGATGCTAAATGGAGCGGCCCATCCAGGTTTCAGCATTATATTTGCCAAATTCATAGCAGTAAGTATTTTTATTGTAAAGTATATTAAAGGTAAAATTAGATAATTATAGCAATGGCGGCTTAAAGAAATATGTAGAACATCACTGCTGACTGTTTTTTAAAAGTGTTAATTTCCTGGCTTCAGTCATCTCTCAATGAGTGAGTGAGTGAGTGAGTAACTTATATAGCGCTACAAATGCGAACTAAATCGCCTCAAGGCACTTTGCATTCAGTGTCGTCCTGATCCTTCAGAAGAGGTGGGTCTTAAGTTTTTTCCTGAAGGCCCGATGGTTTTCTTCCATGCAGATGTTCGTGGGTAGAGTGTTCCATAGCTGTGGTCCTTGGACTGCAAATCTTCGTTCTCCTTTAGATTTGTAGCGGGACTGGGGGATGTGGAGGAGGTTTTGGTTAGTTGACCGGAGGGCGCGACTAGGGGTGTAGTGTTTTATTTTATCGCATAGGTATTAAGGAGCGTTTCCTTGTGTGCATTTGTGAGTGAAGCAGAGGGTCTTGAATGTAACCCGATCCTTTACGGCTAGCCAATGTAGGAACCTCAGGGACAGGGTGATTGATTCCTAGGGTTTTTTTTCCCGTTACCAGTCTGGCTGCTGTGTTCTGGACGACTTGTAGATGTGAGATTTGGTATTTTGGAAGTCCTAGGTAAAGGGAGTTTGCGTAGTCGAGTCGGGAATTAATGATTGTTACAACTACTACTGCTGTTTCCTTTTCCGGGATGAAGGGGATGAGTCTACGCAGCAGGCGGAGAAGATGGTGAGATCCATAGTCATGTCTGAGTCAAAGATGACTCTGAGGCTTTTGACTTTGGTGCTTGGGGTGATGGTTTGTCCAAGGATGGTGGGTGGTGTGTATGTAGTCCTAGAGTTTTTCTTTCGGTTTGCGTGCAGAAAGAGAAGTTCTGTTTTGGATCCATTAAGTTTGAGGGAGCTCTCCGTCATCCAATTATCGATCAATAAGAGGCAATTTTCTAGTGCGTGGTATTGGTATTTTTTTCCGGTGATGCAAAGGTAGAGTTGAGTGTCATCAACGTAGGAGTGATAGAGCAGGTCCTGTTTGCTGATGATTTTGAGGAGTAGGCAGAAGTAGATGTTGAAGTGCACGGGCGACAGGGGTGATCCTTGAGGGACTCCGCATGTAATTGTGCATGCTTCCGAAGTGAAGGCTCCTAGTTTCACTGTCTGGGATCGATTCTCTAGGAAAGATGCGAACCAGGGTAGATCATAGTCTGCGACTCCGGCTACTTCTGTGAGACGAGTGAGCAGAGTTTTGTGGTCTACTGTGTCGAAAGCTGCCCTGAGGTCCAGCAGCACCAGGAGACATGATTCTCCGTCATCTGCTGCTTCGAGGGCGGCATCCCATATTTTGAGAAGTGCCATTTCTGTCCCGTGGCCTGGGCGGAAACCCGATTGTAGTGAGTCCAGGAGTTTGTAGGTGTCCAAATGGAGTTGTAGCTGTTGTACTACTGCTTTCTCCATGATCTTGGAAATGGTGTTAAGGCTTGTTACTGGTCTGCGGTTGTTTGGGTCTTTGGAGTCGAGGTTGGCTCTTCTTTAGGAGGGGTTTGATTATGCCTTGCTTGAGGGAGATCGGAACAATAACTTCTTTTAACGATTTCTTTTTGAGGTGTGTTATGGTGGGTGCCAGGATGTCGGTACATTCTTTCAGAAGTTTTGTAGAAATACTGTCATTTGGTGATGTGCTGTCTCGGAGGCTTCTGATGATGATTTTGGTGGTGTCAATGGTGATTGGGACCAGAATAAATTTAGTTGATTGTAGAATATTTATGTGGCTTTTTTCTTCTTTCTCTGGCCGAGTGAGGTTGGTTGTTTTTTTCTGCATTATTATTTCACAAATGTTTTCGATTTTGTCAATAAAAAAATCAGATAGTTAATTGCAGAATTCTTGTGTTTCGTTTGCTGGAGGCTCTAGGCAGGTGGGGTTCATAGTCTGAGTGACTAGTTTGAAAAGTTTGCTTGGTTGATGCAGGCGGTGGTGATGGGGTCCTGGGAGGAGTTAGCCCAGAGGTTGAAATCACTGATCGCGAACAAGAACACAGCAACTGTCAGAATTTATGATCTGTATACTTATTATTTTCTATAGTTTATATTCACTTGTAAATTAAGTATCAAAGCCATTGGTTTAGCCCTAATTATTATTTTTTCCAGTACAGGTTTTATTTAAAATACAAATTTTTTTTTTTGTAAGCATGCCCTTATTGAGTATAAGTTGCTTTGTGGTCATAAGCAAAGTGAGCTTGGAAATAATTTTAGAATTATTATAGGAGTGAGTTATTTGGGAAAGTGTTATTTCTCTGTATAGCAGTGGGTTTCTATGTTACTTTGACATACATTTCATATATACATACACAAGCTGAATTAACTAATTTAACTTTTTTACAGATATTTGGAACTGATGATGCTGTTTTGATTCAGCGTGAAATTAACATCTACTCCATCATAATTACTATGATTGGTGTGGCATCCTTCTTTACATATTTTACACAGGTAAACACTTTTATACAGTGGAACCACAGTTTAAGAGTAACTTGGTTTGAGAGCAATTTGATTTGCGAGCAATTTAAAAAAAAAAATTCTGACTCGGTTTGCGAGTGTTGACTCGCAAGACGAGCAGAATTCAAGCTAAATAGGCCTGCAGTACCGCATTTGGCCTGAGGTACGGGGGCGCAGGAGCCAAGCAAAGCCGTTCGGCAATGTTTGGAAATACACGGAAATACTCTGTTTCCGTGCCTTTCCGATGTTTGCCGAGGTCAGCCGACGTGTCCTCGGGCCTTTTCGCCCGTTTTCGGCGCTCTCTGGAGTCCCCCCACCTCTGGCCGCATTCGGTATTGCATCCCATTGAAGTCAATGCGGAACAAATTATTTTAGTTTCCATTGACTTCAATGAGAAAACTCGCTTTGATATGCGAGTACTTTGGATTACGAGCATACTCCTGGATCGGATTATGCTCGTAATCCAAGGTTCCACTGTAATTGGTAGAAAATGTGGGAAATATGTGTGAATATTTAGTCTATTTAACATTTAAAATCTCAAGCTAACCCAGATTGTTAGACTTATTGTTTATTTACCCCAGCTTTTAAATTAGTATGCGTGTGACACGTGTATGCGTTATATTTTATTGCTTGTATTCTTGTAATTTGAAATAAACTGCAAAAACACCTTTAAAAACTAAATTTTAAGCTGACAATGGGAAAGAAAGAATCATTTGATACAAGTGATTGTAACAGGATCAAATACTCAGTCTCTCCTATCAGTATCTATGATATGAAAGTTGGTAGATAAGATACCTGTCAAAGCTCAGTTACTTCATCTTTCAATATTACATTTTCTTATATCCATCTGCATTGGCAGGGATTTATGTTTGGAAGATCGGGGGAAGTCCTCACTATGCGCCTGAGACAGATGGCATTCAAAGCAATGTTACGCCAGGTAAGTGCGGAAGTAATAGACGTTTTACCTGTACATAAACTATCTTTTTTATATAGGTGATACTATACTCTAACATCCCTTTTTCACTCCAAAGGAAATATCCTGGTTTGATGACAAGAAAAATAATACAGGAGCTTTAACAACCCGACTTGCCACTGATGCCGCTCAGATACAAACTGTAAGATCGCTATGTCTGCTTGTTAATTAATAATATATATTCCTAATCCGTGATTTTTTTTTAAATATATATATATATATATATATATATATATATACACATACACAGTATCTCACAAAAGTGAGTACACCCCTCACATTTTTGTAAATATTTTATTATACAGTGCCTTGAAAAAGTATTCATGCCCCTTGAATATTTCCACATTTTGTCATGTTACAACCAAAAACGTAAATGTATTTTATTGGGATTTTATGCTTTGATCTAAACCATTCCATTGTAGCTCTGGCTGTATGTTTAGGGTCGTTGTCCAGCTGGAAGGTGAACCTCCGCCCCAGTCTCAAGTCTTTTGCAAACTCTAACAGGTTTTCATCTAAGATTGCCCTGTATTTGGCTTCATCCATCTTCCCTTCAACTCTGTCTAGCTTCCCTGTCCCTGCTGAAGAAAAGCATCCCCACAGCATGATGCTGCCACCACCATGTTTCACTGTGAGGATGGTGTGTTCAGGGTGATATGCAGTGTTAGTTTTGCCCCAAACATAGCGTTTTGCTTTTAGGTTAAAAAGTGTGGATCACCTTCTTCTACATGTTTGCTGTGTCACCCATATGGCTTCTTGCAAACTGCAAACGGGACTTCTTATGCCTTTCTTTCATCAATTGCTTTCTTTCAACAATGGCTTTCTTCTTGCCACTCTTCCATAAAGGCCAGATTTGTGGAGTGCATAACTAATAGTTGTCCTATGGACAGATTCTCCCACCTGAGTCTGTGGATCTCGGGAGCTCCTCCAGAGTTACCATGGGCCTCTTGGCTGCTTCTCTGATTAATGCTCTCCTTGCCCAGGCCTATCAGTTCAGGTGGACTGCTATGTCTTGGTAGGTTTGCAGTTGTGCCATACTCGTTCCATTTTCAGATGATGGATTGAACAGTGCTCCATGAGAAGTTCAAAGCTTGAGATATTTTTTTTTATAACCTAACCCTGCTTTAAACTTCTCCACAACTTTATTCCTGACCTCTCTGGTGTGTTCCTTGGCCTTCATGATGCTGTTTGTTCACTAAGGTTCTCTAACAAACCTCTGAGGGTTTCACAGAACAGCTGTATTTATACTGAGATTAAATTACACGCAGGTGTACTCTAGTTACTAATTAGGTGACTTCTGAAGGCAATTGGTTTCACTAGATTTTAGTTAGGGGTATCAGAGTAATGGGGGCTGAATACAAATGCACGCCACACTTTTCAGATATTTATTTGTAAAAAAAAATTGAAAACCATTTATCATTTTCTTTCCAGTTCACAATTATGTGCCACATTGTGTTGGTCAATCACATAAAATCCCAAGGGGTATGAATACTTTTTCAAGGCACTGTATCTTTTCATGTGACAACACTGAAGAAATTACACTTTGCTAGAAAGTAGTGAGTGTACAGCTTGTATAACAGTGGAAATTTGCTGTCCCCTCAAAATAACTCAACACACAGCCATTAATGTCTAAACCGCTAGCAACAAAAGTGAGTACACCCGTAAGTGAAAATGTCCAAATTGGGCCCAATTAGCTATTTCCCGCACCCGGTGTCATGTAATTTGTTAGTGTTACAGGGTCTCAGGTGTGAATGGGGAGCAGGTGTGTTAAAATTGGTGTTATCGCTCTCACACTCTCTTACTGGTCACTGGAAGTTCAACATGGCACCTCATGGCAAAGAACTTTCTAAAAAACTGAACAAAGAATTGTTGCTCTACATAAAGATGGCCTAGGCTATAAGAAGATTGTCAAGACCCTGAAACTGAGCTGCAGCACGCTGGCCAAGACCATACAGCGGTTTAACAGGACAGGTTCCACTCAAAACAGGCCTCGCCATGGTCGACCAAAGAAGTTGAGTGCACATGCTCAGTGTCATATACAGAGGTTGTCTTTGGGAAATAGACGTATGAGTGATGCCAGTCTGTCAGTGCTTAGACCATACGCTGCACACTGCATCAAATTGGTCTGCATGGCTGTCGTCCCAGAAGGAAGCCTCTTCTAAAGATGATTCACAAGAAAGCCCACAAACAGTTTGCTGAAGACAAGCAGACTAAGGATATGGATTACTGGAACCATGTCCTGTGGTCTGATGAGACCAAGATAAACTTATTTGGTTCAGATGGTGTCAAGCATGTGTGGCGGCAACCAGATGAGGAGTACAAAGATAAGTGTGTCTTGCCTACAGTCAAGCATGGTGGTGGGGGTGTCATGACCTGGGGCTGCATGAGTGCTACCGGCACTGGGGAGCTACAGTTAATTGAGGGAACTATGAATGCCAACACGTACTGTGACATACTGAAGCAGAGCATGATCCCTTCCCTTCGAAGACTGGGCCACAGGGCAGTATTCCAACATGATAACGACCCCAAACACACCTCCAAGACGACCACGGCCTGGCTAAAGAAGCTGCGGGTAAAGGTGATGGACTGGTCAAGCATGTCTCCAGACCTAAACCCTATTGAGCATATGTGGGGCATCCTCAAACGGAAGGTGGAGGAGCACAAGATCTCTCACATCCACCAGCTCTGTGATGTCGTCATGGAGGAGTGGAAGAGGACTCCAGTGGAAACCTGTGAAGCTCTGGTGAACTCCATGCCCAAGAGGGTTAAGGCAGTGCTGGAAAATAATGGTGGCCACACAAAATATTGACACTTTGGGCCCAATTTGGACATTTTCACTTAGGGGTGTACTCACTGTTGCCAGCGGTTTAGACATTAATGGCTGTGTGTTGAGTTATTTTAAAGGGAACATCAAATGTACACTGTTATACAAGCTGTACACTCATGACTACTTTACATTGTAGCAAAGTGTAATTTCTTCAGTGTTGTCACAAGAAAAGATATAATAAAATATTTACAAAAATGTGAGGGATGTACTCACTTTTGTGAGATACTGTATATATATATATATATATATATATATATATAAACAATTTTATATATATCTTACCAACCTGCCTATGACATTTGATTTAGGGTTTTATATTTTGAATAATTTTGCAGTTGCCATTTTATAACTATTTTTTTTTCTTAGGCAACTGGCTCCAGACTTGGTTTAATTGCAGAAAACTTTGCCTGCATGACGCTCTGCATTGTAATTTCTCTAGTTTATGGCTGGGAGTTGTCCTTGCTGATTCTAGCACTTACACCTGTCCTTATTGCTTCTGGATTTCTTGAGGTCAGAGCACTGACTGGCTTTGCTAATCGAGATAAAAAACAGCTTCAGCAAGCTGGCAAGGTAATGGTATACATATTTTATTATAATGCGAGCCTCAAATTTGATCACACATGTATTAAATTAGCCATGTTGCAGTGCACTATTTACTTTTACAGTTTAGAGTTTTACTAATATTACCATTAAAACTACAGTCTTACAATTTAAAGTGAACTTTCTATAGAGTAAATTATAGCTGCTGAAAATTTAATTAAAGGATGTAGCTGTCAACCCAACTAGAAGGTATAGGTGTATCTCAAGAAAGTCATAAAAGCGGCTTTCTATGGAGGCACTCGCCTAAGTGGAGGAGCCTGGAGCTCTGGCGGGGAACACCAGAAGAGGAGGATTGGGGCTGCTCTGTGCAAAATCATTGCACAGAGCAGGTAAGCATAACATGTTTATTATTTTAATAAAAAAAACTGAAGCTTTAATATTACTTTAACAGACAAAGGAATCACAAAGGTAGACAATACTGAAAGAATTCCCTTGCCAGATGCTGTGACAGTCTAAATGAGACGCAGGTAGCTATATTCTGCCCAGTATGTATCACAGACTGTAGGTCCTGCTCTGATACGAGACACAAGCCCAACATATATTATTAGTACTGGCCAAGGATGCAAATGCCCTCCTTCCCCTCCCGCAATCTGTAAAGGCTACAGATTTTTTCAAACCTTTTCATTTTATAAATCAAGCCTGACCCAACACCCTTATCTTCTTGACCTTCATATTGGTCAGTTAGGCTGTCATTAATATTAAAGGACCCAGGGTCTTGAGACATGCAAAGAGGCAGACTAAGCAGTATTTTATCAGGAAAGCCTAATCACTTATCTGTTTTAAAATCAACTAGTGTTAGTACTTACATTTTTTTTTTAATATCAGCCAATCACTATGATGAGCAGTAAGTCACTATTATGAAGGATGCTCAACAGCAAAGCTCATTGGACCTGTAGGTACCTGGAGTTTCCTGCTGTGTCATGCCACTGACCTGACAGTTTACTGAATTTAAAGGAAAGCTGCAAGGATACAAATATAGAATCTGCCACTTCTATCTTGTCACTGAAGATGCATGTTGTAGTTTGGTCATCCTTAAGCACTTTACAAACGCTCAACACTTTTGTGCAGTGACAAAGGGTGGGCATTAATGCCCAAATGCTGCACATATGCATCACTGTGTGCTCCTAGCGCAAAAAACAGACTGTCCAAGACAGCTCTGAATAAAGATCCGTAGCCAGTGGGATCAATTTCCGATTATGTGACTACTGTGACAGTAGTCTCATGATCGCCAATCCTTCCCACCCCCCAGATGTTCCAAACTGTTTAAAGGGATGCTGGGGTGGGCAGAAAGAGGTCAACCTTGTTTTACTACAAGTAGTTCACCGACACATAACATGAATATGTATATCAGGTGTCCTGACACCTCACATACACATGCTTGTTACAGGTTAGGGAGCCACAGAGGGATGAAGGAAGAATTAGGAGAAAAGCCCAGGAACTTTTTCAGAAACAAGTCAACAATGTCGGCTCTCAGTTTTCTCACCTGTAACCAAGACACGGTTCTTGCAACCCTAAGCAAATTGTTTTTTTTACTTCTCCCTACTGTCTTAGTTGACTGTCTTTGGCCTATTACCATACGCAGGAAGATTTAACTGACAGTAATATATGTTGTGATATGTGCTGTCCCAGGCCAAGGTTTACTCTTTGGCTGTTCAGAATTTCAGCCCTGACTGTAAAGCGATCAGATTTCCGATGGACTCAAATCCAATGGATTTTTCCACCGGAATTCCGATGAAGCTGACTTCCATCAGTCTTGCCTACACACCATCAGACTATATTCCAACCTTCCCAAACGCCGTGACGTACAACACGTACGACGTCACTATAAATGGGAAGTTCAAATCCAATGGCGCCACCCTTTGGGCTGCTTTTGCTGATTTCGTGTTACCACGTGTTAGTAAGAGTTTGGTGAGAGCCGATTCACGCTTTTCAGTCTCCGTGCTTTTCAGTCCGTTACAGCATGACGAATGTGCTATCTCCATTACGAACGCTTGATCGGAATTCCCTATCGTTTTTTTTTCCATCGGAAAAATTTAAAACATGTTCTGTTTTTTTTCACCAATGGAAAACCGATCGTGTGTACTGGGCTTAACTGGATTTCAGGTTCAAATTCCTGTTAGCAGTTTTGTATTTTTAATTTAAAGAAATGTTTCCTTAATCACTATCATCTCATTGTCTGATTGTTTTGTTTAAAAGTACAAATGTGCAAAAATAGGGCTTTCTGTAGCTATAAAGCACAGCTGTTCAAGTGGTGGTAAAGGTTCAGATTTGTTTCCCCTAAAATAATAAACATGTTAGTTGCACCACACAGCCCCAAACCTCTTTTTCTGGGGTCCCCCGCCAGCAGTCTCGGCAATCCTCTTCTTTGTGTGCCCCCATAGAATGACGCTTTCTATGGTGGTGCACCTGAGGGCTCACTTCCAAGCTGTGCTGTGTGCATCCATTGACACACAGCAGGGCTCAGCCTCATCCCCACTCCCTACTCACAGGATTTGATTGACATCGCCAGGAGGAGCCAATAGCTGTGCTGCATCAGCAAAGCCTGTGAGAGCGGGGAGAGAGCAGCTAGAGACGGGCACATCGCTGGATTGATTAAGGACTAATACTAGGAGTATTTAGGGGGTGAGGGGGCGGTACTATTACTTGGACGTTTTTTAACTTAACATAGGGAATGCATTAAGGTAAAATGTCTAGCCTTCAGAACCACTTTAAGCTGAGCAAGCCCAACCACTGGGAAACATTTATAAGCAATATGTTTGTGTTCACTAGTAAAACAATGCAAACTAATTAAATAATAGTTCAACAATTTAAACTATGTTTTGATTGAATAATCAGATTGCAACAGAAGCAGTGGATAACATTCGAACAGTCGTGTCACTGACTAGAGAGAGAACCTTTGAAGAGATGTACTCCGAAAGCCTACAAAAGCCCTACAGGTCAGATTATTATAATTATAAGTCTATGAATGTTAGTATTACAGTGAGCATTTTCCTATCTAAAACACACACGTGTAATCGTCCTCTCTCTGGAAGTGCATTATTGACAGGTCACGCTTCTGGTGTCACCCCTTAAGCACAGATTTGGCAGGTCATTGCATCTGATATAAAATAATTAGTGACCTCTTTATTAAAGAGATAGAGTGCGAGAGATCACATGCTGTGACCATTTGCCTCTTTTCATCCAGTGGTACTTTACTCCAGGGTTGTGTTTTTTTCTGTGTATAAATTACTGCTGCCATTCAGATATCAAGGGAGTCACATATATACATTCTGAACTGGGCAATCCTCTTGTTTCTGAAGTGTTTCTTTTTATAAAGACATGTGCATTCGTTTTCGTCCGAATGCATTTTTGTCCGAATTTCAGCTATTTTCGTTATCGTTTTAACAAACGAAAACGAAAGCACAGAATCCGAAAACCGAAAGATCCGACATAAACAAATGCTTTATTTTCGTTTTCGTTGCTACAACAGTTCGATATAGATAGGAGATTCGACGTGACGCTGACAATAACAATCTGTGTCTATCGAACCTGTGGTCGAATGTGCCTAACCTTAACTCTATTAGTCCAAGATTATTCTACATAGGAGAGAAAAGATTGGACATTATAGAGAGAAAAGATTAGACATAGGAGAGAAAGATTCGACATAGGAGAGAAAAGATTAGACATAGGAGAGAAAAGATTCGACATAGGAGAGGAAAGATTCGACATAGGAGAGAAAAGATTCGACATAGGAGAGAAAAGATTCGACATTGTAGAGAGAAAAGATTCGACATAGGAGAGAAAAGATTCGACATAGGAGAGAAAAGATTTGTTATTATAGAGAGAAAAGATTCGACATAGAGAGAAAAGATCACTGCTGGAATTGGGTGGGGGAAGTAAAATAAAAATAAAGTTGATGATGAATGTTATTGGCTGATTGTAACCAAAGAGGAGGAGCAGTAAAATAGCTAGAATGACGAAGATTCGACAAAGCATCGAAAGTTAGAAGATTCGACGGTGCAGCAAAACTGTATGACGCTGCAATCGTACATTTCCGGTCAAATGCATCCGCCCATAGGCTATAGAAGAATTCTAATGTTGGTTGACTAGTAATAGTAATTAATAAATATAATTATTACTAGTCATACAACATTAGAATTCTTCTATAGCTTGTGGGCGGAACATTCGACCGGAAATGTATGATTGCAGCGTCGTACAGTTTCACTGCTCCGTCGAATCTTCTTTGAACATTCGACAGACACCATAAGCCTTCAATGACAGATTCGACCTTAATTAATTCAGATTTTCGGACGAATGCAATTTCTAACGAAAAACGAAATAAATAAAAACGAATTTCGGGAGTAACTAAATAAATTTATTTTTCGGACAAAAACGAAATTCCGAAACGAAATATTTCAGTGTGCACATGTCTACTTTTTATTAGAAACTGCAAAGACAGATGATACCCCGGGTCAACAGGTTTGACAACCAACAATCTACTTCACAATGCCCGATCCTTTGCAACAGGCCTAATGCAAACCCATTATGCTAATGAATACTGAGTATTCAAGATGTGAAACTATTACAGCGGTCTGAAGTTTCCTTTGACAAAGATTTGTGTTTTTATTTTTATTTTCATTTCTTTTTCCTTTCTCCAAATCAAATTTTCATGTTTGATTTTTAAACTGATATATTTTAGGAACTCTCAGCGTAAAGCTCAAGTGTATGGCATCTGTTTTGCGTTCAGTCAGTCATTCATACATTTTACCTATGCCATAAGTTACCGCTTTGGAGCATTTTTGATTGAAGTTGGCAGGATGACGCCAGAAAACTTATTTCTGTAAGTATCTTATTTTTTATAAAATAAATTGCACTATTAAATTATTGCTTATGCTAGATTTCACCAGGAAAAAAAACAATGTTAGTCATGTAAACTGATATTGTACACCTTGGGGAAGCTACACTTGAATGTTTTTGTGATCAGATCAATGAAGTGTTCCAACCTTTCCCTTAAACCAGGGGTCTCCAAACTTTCTAAACAAAGGGCCGGTTTACTGTCCTTCAGGTGTTAGGGGGGCCGGACTGTGGCCATTACAAGTAAAAATTGTCCTGGCATCAGTGGGAGTAAACAAATTGGTATTGGTTGTTGGTATTAGGGAGAGGAATAGCGCCCTGTCGTTGGTGTCAATGGAAGAAATAGTGCCCCATCGTTCATGTCAGAGGGAGAAATAGTGCCCCATCATTGTTATTAGTGGTAGGAATAGTGCCCCATCATTGGTATTAGTGGTAGGAATAGTGCCCCATCATTGGTGTCAGTGGGAGGGAATAGTACCCCATCATTGGTGTCAGTCAGAGAAATAGTGCCTCATTTTTGGTGTCAGTGGAGGAATGCCTTACCATTGGTGTTAGTGGGAGAAATAGTGCCCCATCATTGGTGTCAGTGGGGGAAATAGTGCCCCATTGTTGGTGTCAGTGGGAGAAATAGTGCCCCATCATTGGTATCAGTGGAAGGAATAGTGCCCCATTGTTGGTGTCAGTGGGAGAAATAGTGCCTCATTGTTGGTATCAGTGGAAGAAGTTGTGCCCCATCGTTGGTATCAGTGGAAGTAATAGTGCCACAAGGACTGTATAAAGGCAAGCAAAGGGCTGCGTCTGGCCCACGGGCCACGGTTTGGAGACCACTGCCTTAAACAATCCCCTGGGATTTCCAAAATTCCACTAATATACTAACATATGCCCCCTTGCTCTTAGATTTTACAGAGTGATTGGATGTGTAAGGTTTACTTAAGTGGATTCTGCTCAAGCTGGCAGATTGCCAGGAATAGTACAAACTGGGATACTTTTTATAACTTGCCTGGCTAGCTATTCCTCCTATGTGTCTACATAAGAACATGAAATTGTCACGTGAGATTACCAAACATGTTTGTCATCTTTTGCCTATTGGTCCTTTAAAGCCCAGCTGAACTTTTAACTTAAATCAGCTAAATACAGTCTAGGGCGGGGGTCGGCAACTGGTCAATCGCGCTCCACCTGTCAACCGCCTGTAGGTGACAGGTAGACCGCAAACAGGTTCCTGCGCCGCCGATCCCTGGTCTCTCTCTCCCTCCCACCTCCAGCCTCCTCTGCGGCTCCGCCGTGACTCTATGTCCCGGTCTCTCTCTCCTTCCCGCCTCCGCTGCTGTCATCAGTGAACAGCGGAGACCGGGAGAAAGCACAGCTCAGGACGGAGGGCGGAGGGAGGAGCTGGCCAATTTAACTTTTTAAGTTAAACCGCTGGTGATTGGTTGCTGGGACACAGGGTGGTCCCAAGCAACCAATCAACAGCTTGCGAATATGAAACACTGCATTCTGAGCATAATGCATTGCATAACCCTGCATTCTGAGCCTAATACACTCCTTAACCCTGCATTCTGAGCACAGCACACTCATGATCCTTGCATTCTGAGTGTAAAGATCCCTGCATTTGAGGCAATAAAGATCATAGCTGAAAACGTTGCTAAAGAGAACCTGTGGCCAGGATAAGGACATTCAATATTTACATTATTGAACCCCAAATGGACTTTAAAACAAGCCCTCACTGATCTATGTAGCTGCAGGCACTCTGGTGCAGTTTATCATCAATGTTTACGGCATAAGGGCTTAACATTTCAGCTAACCCTGCTCCCCTCCTCTCCCATCCAAGAGTTTGTGCTCTGTGTTTATATGGAAGTTTGAAAGCTGCATAGTCACTTCAAGGAAGGGTGAGCTCAGCTGAGCTGGACTTGGAAAATTTTAGCGCTTCTGCTGGTAAATTTCAGCTGGTGAGGCCTTGCTTTAAAAGCACATTTTCTGCATGTTAAGAAAACGTAAATGCTTAACTGTCTATAGTCTGGACACAGAGGAGATGAAAAGTTACTGTATCTATAAAGTGCTGGTAGTGGGTATAAATCACGTGGCAGCTAGTAAGGTACAGAATGATTCCAAATGCTATAACCCAAGAAGATCAAAAGAAATATGTATAATTCTAACAATATTTATACTAAAAGCATGGAAATAGAGATTATATCAGAGGACAAAATGTGAGGGATAATGTTGGCAAATCTAGTTCAGGTATTATCTAAGAGATTTCCCCTTACTGCCAGTTCTGTCTAACACTCATAAAATAGACAAGAAGTGAGGAGAAATCTCCCACAGGGTGTATTAAACAGTTGACAAAGGTTTTAACCACACTGACCAAAACGAAAAAAAAAATAGTTTTGTTTGAAGCAGGGTTTCCACACTGGACCAAACAACCTGATCAATCACTGGTCCTCCTAATAATGTTAAAAGCATCAGTGATCTGGTCATCCTTTACTGTCCTATCCAACATTACCTCTCATTTAACTATGCATACTAATTTTTTTTACAGTGTGTTCTCTCTCCTGGCATATGGTGCAATAACCGTAGGACAGACATTGTCATTCGCTCCAGACTATGCTAAAGCCAAGTCAGCAGCTTCCCATCTGTTTGCATTGTTCAAAAGTCAACCAGCTATTGACAGCTACAGTGAACAAGGGCAAAAATTGGTAAGTCATGTAGCTGAAAAAAGGGAGAACAATTCTTATTCATGACTGTTCTAATGATCTAAGAAACAGTATTGTCTTACAATTTCAGGAAAAATGTCAAGGAAACTTAGAATTGCATAAAGTCACCTTTAATTATCCATCACGTCCAGATGTGCCAGTGCTCCAAGAATTATCAATCAAAATAACCAGTGGAAAAACTGTGGCATTTGTGGGCAGTAGTGGATGTGGGAAAAGCACTTCTGTTCAGCTTCTACAGAGGTTCTACGATCCCCTCCAGGGGGCAGTGGTGAGACTTGTGGCTACTATTGTTTTCTGTAATACACCCGTCTGGCAGGTACAGATTAGTGCTCTGGAAATTCTGACTTTTGTCAGAAACGCTCATCTTTAGAAAAGTGGACTTTAGTCCTTAAATACTTCTATATGTAGACCTGACAAATTGTTTATATCTTAGCTCAGCCTTTCTGTTTAATGGCAGTAGATAAAATCATATATTGTGCAGGGTACGGAAAAGGGATGTGAGTGTACCATGCTTATTAAAGGAAAAAAAGGAATGAACTGAAATCTGATTACCTTAGTCTTCTCAAGATTCCACGTTGGTAGTTTTGGGTATTGAAAACAAGCTAAAAATAAAAAACAGGGGTCCACTAAATTCTCCTAAACAAAAATGTGCCTCTAATGTTAAAGCTCCCAATAACACTTAAAGGTACTCTCCAGGCCTGTCTGCTAAGACCTTCAGATCTTCCTTGTTTGCATAGCTGTACTGCATCAGTCTATCTCACTACTTTTTGTTAATATGGTGATATTGGAACTCACCTGTTTGTGATTCTGGAACACACACTAATGCTAATACTAAAACATTGCTCATGACCACCAATTATATTCACACCTGTCTTGGAAGCTGAATTTGACTCTTGAAAGAAATTTCCACAACAAAGGCTTCAGGAAATATGCACCTACTGACCCTTATGGAGCGGTGTACGCCCTCTGCATGCAGTGGATTACAGAGAACACAGGTCGAAGCAGACCTTTTACTTAAAGGCAAGTTTTATTTATTACATAGTGCCCCATCTCCCGGTATATTCATGCTGCAAAAACAAAAAAACACCCCTGCTCTAAAGCCTTATTTAAACTCAGCACTAATTGTTCAACAACCCCCTTACCCATGATCCTACTAATCTAACCCCATAACAATTTCCTAATACTAAATTAACCACATCTTCATTATACTTCCCTAATCCTGCACCGGGCATTCTTTCATTGCAGCACCAAAAGAAACTACAGGTCAAAATGTGCCTTTTCTGATAAATCAGAAATGCCATCTGACTGTATGTAAATTGTAGCCTCATAAAAAGTCCCATTCTTCTAGGATGTTAATAGTCTATGTCATCCAACTTTTTTATGTAACTATTAAAAAAAAATTGGGAGTTCTAGGGAAAAAATCTACTGAAACAGTATATGGAGCAGAGTACATAATGGAAAGGGAGCAGCTCTTCTTATTTTCAGAAGGTTAAGTAAGGTTTGTAAATTTTATTTGAAAGCCATTTTATGAGTTTACTGCATCTTATTATCATGATCATATTCCATATACATATTTAGCATTCCCAGTGGCTAACTGCTGTTTACAGAAAATGCAGTCCAGAGATTATGATATGTACAGGGGCGACGCTCCCGCCAGGTGAACTAGGAAGCCTCCTAGGGTGCACTGCTGCCTAGGGGCACAGCCACGGCCACTGACTTTAGCCTGGCCAGGGAACACGAGGGGCTGAAAAATGTCCGGCAGGCACAGCTAGGGAGGTGGAGGACAGTGGGGAGAGGATCATTCGGAGCCGGATGAGGTGGGCACAGCTGGGGAGGCGGGCACCATCAGGTCTCCGGTTCGTGGACTAAACTACTATCCTGCCTGGTGAGTCTGCTCTGACCCTGTTCCCTTTTGTAGTCACATGCGCTCTAGCAAGACTAGTCTTGCCTAGGGCGCAAAATAGTCAAGCACCGACCCTGGATATGTACATTGATAGCCAGTTGAAAAAAGTCCATTGCCCTTCCATAGCCTTGTTCAGGGATATATGGGGAGGTTATACACCATCATTGTACTGAGCTGCTAAGTACAAAGCACAATAAGAAAATATGTCACAATTCACATGCACATTATATAATTAATCAGTACAGTAGCAAGATTTTATGTTATATACCAGGGGTCTACAAACTTTGTAAACAAAGGGCCAGATTGCTTCAGACTTTAGAGGGGCCGTACTGTGGCCATCGGGATAATGTCCTAGCATCAGAGTAAACAATGGCCCATCTTTGGTGTCAGTGATAGGAATTGTGTGGATGTGGTATTACCGCGATACCAAAGAGATGGAGAGGGGGAAGGGGGGGGGGAACTGCTGCAGCACTGGAGGTATATTAAAAACCCAAAGTAAATAACGCAAGAAGATAATGCTGCGCTGAGTGGAGGATGGGAAATAGGTGAAACTATCTAAGTGCACCTTATAGACTATGAGGTAGTAATCGATCAACCAAATATCATAGTAAACAAATACAGCATCAAAGAATAGCAAACAGTGATAGGAATTGTGCCCTAACTTTTGTAACATTTGGAAGAATTGTGCCACATCATTGGTGTCACTGGGCCCCATTGTTGGAGTAATTGGGATGACCTGTGCCCCATTATTGGTGTCATTGGTAGGAATTATGCCCCATTGCTTGTGTCATTGGGAGGAATGGCTCCCCATCACTGGTGTCATTGCGAGAAATTGTGCCCCATCATTGGACGCAATTGTTGGTGTCATTAGGAGGAACTGTGCCCCATTGTTGGTGTCAGTGAACAAAATAATGCCTTAAGGGCCGGATAAAAGCAAGCAAAGGGCTGCATCTTGCCCCTGGGCCGCAGGTTGGAGACCCCTGTTATATACCATTAAAGCTGAACTCCAGCTTTATCTGCCAAATAATTTGTATTTATGTCCATCCAGTCTTGAGATTTACCCAGGGGAGGTGGGGAACCTGAGCTTTCTTTGCTGTATTTTCATTTTCACTTATAGGTCTCCTCCCCACCCATTGTGAGAGGGCTGTGATAGTAGCACAGTGATCAGCTCATCTCTCGGATCAATATGTCATTCTAATCATTCCTATTATCAGCATTTTCCTTCCATTGAAGCATATCTGATTAGCTCCTTGTGCTGCTTTTCCCTCCCAATTTCTGAGCTCTGCTTTATAGGGACTGTTAGAGGTTGATAACTGGTCAAATCCAGGTATTTACTGCCTGCATAAAAAATACATTTAATGATGTATAAATTATTACAGAGCTGCCTTACTATGTGTCTGTTATATTTGCTTGGAGTTCAGCTTTAGGATATTTTAATTTACATTAAGCTGTCTATAGTAACATTCATGCAACAACATAATTTTTCCAGAAAATGCATTGTTTACAGATACCCTTTAAGAGCTGTCTTTCAACCAGCTTTGTTTAGAATTAATCAGCACACTATATTCTATTGTTAACTTTAATACTAATAGCATACACTTTTCCTTTCCATTTTTAGATGTTTGATAATGTTGATGTGAAGAAATTAAATGTGCAATGGCTCCGATCTCAAATAGGCATTGTGTCCCAGGAACCTGTGCTGTTTGATTGCAGCATTGCTGAGAACATTGCCTATGGGGACAACTCCCGTGTGGTCTCCTTGGAGGAAATACAAGAGTCCGCCACAGCAGCTAATATTCACTCTTTCATAGAACAACTGCCAGAGGTAAGTAATTGTGATCAGAATTGTGATAATAATAATAGTTACAAGATTTTTCTTTTATTCAAGTGATTTAAAAATGTAAAACTCTGTGCTTCAAATCACCATAGCCAACATAAGTTCCAGAGGGCCCCTGTGCACAAATACTATTTGGGGTCCCTTTTTACACTCATCACTGTATGCAACATATACGGGTCTACAAACTTTGTAAACAAAGGGCCAGTTTGCTTCAGACTTTAGAGGGGACGGACTGTGGCCATCGGTATACTGTCCTAGCATCAGAGTAAACAATGGCCCATCTTTGGTGTCAGTGATAGGAATTGTGTGGATGTGGTATTACCGCGATACCAAAGAGGTGGAGAGGGGGAAGGGGAGGGGAAGGGTACTGCTGCAGCACTGGAGGTATATCAAAAACCCAAAGTAAATAACGTAAAAAGATAATGCTGCGCTGAGTGGAGGATGGGAATTGGTGAAACTATCTAAGTGCACCTTATAGACTATTAGGTAGTAATCGATCAACCAAATATCATAGTAAACAAATACAGCATCAAAGAATAGAACTCCTGTCAAGAGTTTGTCCATGGTAGGATATGTGAAGTATGTTGCTCTCAATGCATGTTGCCTGTTAGAATACCCCACCAATCACTTTCCAATTGGTTTTATCTGCAAACTTGTGGGTGAGGCTAAAAGCACCCTAGTGGGGACACTGTAGAACTGCACTCGCTAATGCCTGTATCGCAGGCATGAACTGCAGTCATGTGAAATCAACATTATGGCGGTACTCCAGAATTAGAAGAGAGCAGCACACTTGCACAGTTACCCCTTGTAATCCATGGCCATACTTCTTACACCGTTAACACCGATCCACTGTAGATACAATTTTTTTTTAAAGATCATCTCTTACCAGGTGTGCAGCATTTCTAAACCAGTACAGAGGAGCTTGTATCAGTCAGCACCAACTCAGCAGTCTTGTCACCTCACTCCCAGTGACAATGTTCCGTATGTTGCTACTGGATACAGGAAACATACTTCTCCATAGCTTCATGCTTGTTCTCCTCCCGGGGCCCCACTACATCATACTGCCTGAATTCAGGCTGGGTCCTAGGTACTCTGTGCCACTTGGCTGGTCCCTCTATGTGGAGAACCAGTTGCTAATGAAGGGGCCAAGCATAACATCTCTTCACTACCGAAGTATCTGCCACCCCTGCCATATGACCAGTTTCCTGGCTGGTTAGTAATCGACACAAATACAGTAGTCATTAGCAGCGCCAATATAGCCTCCTTAGGACAGCTCTCTGCATGTTAGACCTCTGTACTGTATTTTCTCTAACCTTTCCAGTACCCTATTAAAAGCCCTGTTATTTGATACACCTTACATGCACTCCTTTAGAGATTTCAGACCAGGCATCTTTCACACACTTTCGTGTGCACAGTTCTCTAAGTCAGTGTTTCTCAACTCCAGTCCTCAAGGCGCCCCAACAGGTCATGTTTTCAGGATTTCCCTCAGATGAAACAGCTGTGGCAATTACTAAGGCAGTGAAACTGATCAAATCACCTGTGCAAAATAACGTAAAGCCTGAAAACATGACCTATTGGGGTGCCTTGAGGACTGGAGTTGAGAAACACTGCTCTAAGTGTTCTAAAGTAGTGCCCCATGAGGTAATCTTACCGGCAGCAAGTAATCCACACGAGGTAGTAATAATCTATAAACAATGTCAAGTTGAGGTAGCACAAGACCATATAGAGCTACAGGCTCCATACCCCACCAGGAACCCCAAAGAGGCCTCCCCCCCAAGAGACGGTACACCTAACAGCATAACGGCTACATTATGGCAGTCTCTCCCTAACCGACCCCCAAGGGCAATAATGAGTGCCTATTTATATGGTATGACCTAAGGAGGCAGTAACCTTCCGGGAAAGAGTAGGAAAACCTGGCCAACAGCGTTACCCTTCCTTTCTCAGAAACCTCCATCTCAACAAGGTCAACCGAGGACACAGTGCAATAAAACTACATTGAAGCAGATGACTTTTACACAAAAACACAGTTGAAAAACATAAACCCTGGGCATAACACAGCAGAAAATTTTTACCACACAGAACCTTTTGGAAGCACCTGCTTACACACTAGCGTCACCAGAAACAAAAATTGAGGTCTTGTGCCTGTACAATTGGGAACTTCTCAGTACTGAAGGAGAAAACCTTTCTCTGCTCTGTCCACCTGGCTCTCCACCAAGTCTTTTGTATCTCTTTGCAGCAAAACATGCAGTTTGTCCATCCCTGATGCCCTAGCAATTGGCTGTGACACTGCAGATCTCAGTCTAGAAGAAATGGTATTGCTGGGTTGTATTTTTCGGATTGGGTTGGATAACCTACTACTAATAGCCTTATGTCCTTGTTTGTGGAAGTGGTGGGAAAAAAAGATTCTTACCTAACCTCTGAAAGATATCTTAACACTGTGTCGTTTTATAGTAATATACTCTAAATATACCACACTGTACCCATAAAACAAACTTCTAATACATATTTCTTCTACTGTCTCTAGAAATATAACACACCAGTTGGTGGCAAGGGAACTCAGTTGTCAGGAGGTCAGAAGCAAAGAATCGCCATTGCCCGGGCACTTATACGAGCTCCAAAACTACTATTGCTTGATGAAGCCACCTCGGCACTGGACAATGAAAGTGAAAAGGTGAGAATGAAACTTAGCAATCTCTTACTTCTTTACTGGCAAAATGTTATTATACTACTTTGAATGAAGTCATGAGAATTTAGAATTTTATGAAAAATGCACATTTATAAACTCAAAAACAAAAATTTAGAGTGCATCTTTAACTAAACTAATTTTTTTCTAGTACAGTATTGGATATAATATGGAAGGGATAACATTCCTGCCAATTTTTTTTCTTTTGATGTTTGTGCACCAGTAGAAATATTTCTGAGCACTTTCTTTTCCAGAGACACAACAGGAAGTTAGAGGAAATCTCCCAAAGTGAGAGGGGCCTCTTTCCCACTTACACCAGACTATACCTTCTTGTCAAAAGTGATCCGCGGTGTATCCCTTTTCAAACAGCCAATATATACTCGCTCCTCCAGCTGCCATGTAAGTTTGGAGGTAGCCAATGGAGGGGCATTAAAAATGCAGTTCACCTGCCTGTTTTACCACTCTCTTCTTCCCACCGCTGCAAATAGGTACTTTAGACAGTTGTCCCCAGGACAAGTGTGCCTATGGGAAGATTTCCCATTTCTTTTTTTTCTGGGGTCAACTTTAAAATGTTGGCTTTCCCTTTCATTTCTGTCTTGTTTAAAATTGTCATCAGTACAAGAAGTCATAAATCTCCCCAATGTGGAAACAAACAGCAGTAAAAACTTAACAGAGGACATAACTCCATCCAAAACAAACAAACAAACTTTAATATATTTCAGCTTACCAGTCCTTAAATTATATATCTACATTAGTTTTCTTTTTTGGGGCTTATTTCTCTTTTTCTTTCTTTTTTTCTTTTTTTTTTACTTGATAATCCTGTGAAAAAACACATTTCCTGTTTCACAATGGTTTTGTTCACTCACTCCACTACATCTATCAAGGAGTCATAGTTGTCATCCACAAACAAAACCATATCTGGAAGTGCTTAGGTTACACAATATTAATAATTGTACTTACTGGGATGTCAACCTTCACCATAAATTAATAAATAATTGAATAAAAAAGTCCATCAAATGAATAAAAGCAATACAGTCATAGTTTATTATTATGCCACATGTTAAAATTGCCAGTCCACCAGGCTATGTGTAAAAGACCTGCTGTTAAGCAATTAAAAATGACAGCCTCATTTGTGGGTTGCAACCATAAACTTGCTCCATATCTGTGCATGCAAGTCGGGCGTGGGTCTAACAATTACATGTCCCTTGTGTGTCGACAATTATGGCAGAGAACACACTGCAGCTCCAATCAATGCAATATGGACTAAAGCCTCTCTTGGTGGTCCAGAAGCGCTTCTACTTCTCGGATGGGTGACACATGTGCAGGAAGTGATGTAACCAGGGCTGCTGGAGAATGCTGAGAGGAGCTTCTGATGGCCAAGGACTCGTGTAGACTGTACTGCACAGCAGGAGCGATGCTAGGACAATGTGTTTCGCACGCATGCGCTTTGTCAAGTCACCAGTCATGACATAATAAAGCGCATGCTCACGAAACACGTTGTCCTGGCAACACTCCTGCTTTTTTTACAGCTGCCATCCAGGCTGCTCTTCTTTTTTTTTTACCACAAACACATCCCCTTTTCTTCATCCCCATTGCATGAAGGGTAAGAGGACTTTTGTACTTTACAAAAGATAGCTTGAAAGGAAGATAGGACTGTTTGTGCTTTCCGTATAGCTCACAGGAAGTGACAAGGACACTGGCATTTTTGACAAGATCAACAGGTATTTTCTGTACTTGGTGAAAATGTTTTTGAACTGAAACATGAAAATTATACAGCCACCACATCTAAAGAATGATAAGTTGCAACATATTAAATTTTTGTTTTTAGGTTTAGGTTAGATTTAAAATTTGTTTATGATTCTCATATTTATTTCTTAAAGAGTTCATTCCTTATAAGTTATTTCATTTTTATTTATCATGCCTGTTTCTATATTTCAATCTAGACTACAAAATTATGGATTTCTGGGTGCTAATTAGAAGACCCTCTGTTAGCCCCCATGTTTTTCTGCAGTGTGGTTATACAGTACATTTTATGTTTTGATGTTGTTGTGGTTGTTGATACCTTTACAATACAATACACCAGTAAAGAGAGCATTTGCTGTTTATCATGTATGGATTTCTACCGTTTGGTAAGATAAGAGGTACCATGAACAGGCAGGGAATGGGAAGTGATTATCTTTTTTTTTCTAAATAGGTAATTTTTGAATTCTCAAAACTAAAGGTTGAAAGCTGTTACTGTGTATTATTTACTTAGAATGTTTATCACATTCAGGTTGTACAACAAGCTCTTGATCAAGCTAGGAAAGGAAGGACCTGCATCATGATCGCCCACAGACTGTCTACAGTCCAGAATGCTGATCTTATTGTCGTCATGAAGAATGGGAAGATAATTGAACATGGAACACATCAACAACTTCTGTCACATCGAGGAGCATATTTTGATCTTGTAAACGCACAAACGATAACTTAATTAGAAAAACACACGGAAATGTGGATATAAATTAACGGTTTACTCTATAGAAGAGAAAACCCATAAAAAGGCCTTCTGAAGAACGACTGGTGCAAACCAATGCAAAGCATGGAAGTGCTGTATTGTTACATGGATATAGATCTGGAATGAAGGGTTATTGAATACAGGATGTGTTCTGATAAATGCGTGCAGCTCAGTTCAAATCTGATGCTGGGACGCCTGAAAACTGATAAATGACTCTTGTCTCTGCTCAGATATTATATCGAAAAGGATATAAATGGATCTACAAATGTGCAAAGATACAATCTGAAATGTGTGGTGTTTTTCTAGGGAGGTATCCAATCACAGCTTGTCTCTCTTGATATTTAAAACATAAAGCGGAAGTAAACCCATCCATAAAACAGTTTCATTTCCAGTACGTACACTCCCATTGGTTGTGCTCTCAACCAAACTGTCAAACCATCCAATGGCTGGTGTTATAACTGATCACATGTGCAGCATCACAGCAGTTGTAGATTAAACAGAGGCCAAGATGGCAGCTTCCTTGGCTGAAAATGATAGGCAGGTTTACTTACACTTTAAATGCTTTGTGAAAACACTGTTTTCTAAAAGGATCCGTGTGACAAAGTATACTTGACAGAGTGATATCTCCTGACAATTATTTAGTGTACGGACAAATTTTAGTTGAAATATTATTTTTTAAACCATTGTTTGCCAATCTATGCAATGTGTCAAGATGTCCAAAATTAAAATGTTCTTACTTTTCTGCCCATTGTAGTGTTTTGTTAATTGGTTAAAGATGAAAAATGTATTGAAAAGTTTAATTACTCTGAAGTACACATTGGTACTTTTTATATTAAATTAAGTTGTTATATTTACTTTTTTTTACTAATAACTTGTAAAGTTTTTCCTCTAAGTTGAACTAAGCAGTCCATTGAGTCTCAATATGCTCAGCCCCCCTGTAACTAATCACTATAATAAGAAATAGGAAAAACTGCTGTTGCAATATTATAGTAATATTCCTATTAAATAAATTACAGGGAAAAGCATATTGCTCCAGGTTTCAGTACACCTATATGTTTCTCTGATCACCATTGCCAGAAGGTTGGAGAGAACTAAGGCTCTGCCTGGTAGCCTTACTGCTGTATTGTAAACTTTTCAAAGGACATCTTTCCTAGTTAACATTCTTCATTTTACACTATTATAAACACTGTGTAAATGGTAAAATGTATAATAATATAAAAAGCACTCTAAAAAATGCTGATTGGTAAATGAAATTGCAACTGCAAGCTTTTCAGTAAGTGGCTTGTATAGCAGGCTTTGTTTGAACTGGTAAGCAATTCATAGGACTCCTGGCATATACACCTTTACTAAATCAATTTAGAGGGACAACAATGTGTAAGCTCTGAGCAGTACCTAAAAAATAGTTTTTCTACTATAATTATCTTTTTTTTTTTAATCTGATGGAAGTGAATTGAAATTGTGACAAAGTTGGGCAATACCAAGTTTTGTGTTTTCACTGTTACATAAATATGCCATTGTCATATGTCAGTATGTCATATAGTGACATTTCAATGTGCCATGTCTTGTAAATGTGTATGTACTATTTGAACTATTCTTTTGTTGATTTAATTTTCTATTCTTTAATGAATGCTTTCACCTTTGATATTTATATTTAGAATGGACACATCTTGCAGAATACAGTCTTTAATGGTACCATTCACTATAGCTGGCCACCCTTCCGTCCTTTTTCTTACAGGTGTGTGTCTTTGGTTTTATCACATTATTTATCATAAAAAAGAAAGAAAGTTTTGTTAAAGTGGTCGTAAAGGCTAAACGTACTTTACCTCCAAGCAATCTATACATGAAGGTAACAAACCTTCTGTGTGCAGCTCCCCCCCCCCCCAGGCCCCCCTAATATTTACCCAAGCCCCATCTCAATCTAGCTATGTGCATGAGAGCAGCAACTCTCCCGGATCTCTCAATCCTTATTGGTTGAGACACAGCAGGCAGTGAGGAGGGAGCTGGATGGGGCCAAGCCACGCTCTGTGTGTCTTATGGAAACACAGGGCCGGCTTAAGCGTGAGCACTTGCTATGGGGGCACTTGGCAAGGCAGAGGGGCCAGGAGCATCAACGGGGGGACCCAAGAATAGGAGGCTCGGGGCTGCTTTGTGCAAACACACTGCACAGAGCAGGTAAGTATAACATGTTTATTATTTAAAAAAGAAAAGAAAATGTGACACTTTATTATCACTTTAATCCCTGAATGTCTTTTTTTAGGGCTTAGCGTTAATGGCTTAGAGGGTTGAAGGTAACAATTACAAATAGCTATGCATTATTAGAAAGTATATATACATCATAATATATCATAAATGTTTTAATTTTACATATTCAATATTATTTTCTTATGAACATTTGCAAACTTCGTATATCTCAATATCTTTATATGATCTGTCTAACCAATAAAAATCTAAATTATTTAACTACTACATTGCATCTTGAACAATTATTTTTGCATTAGTGCAATATAAATTCGTTCTGTTAACACCTTTGCACTCCTGCCCCCTAGCTCTTTAAGAAATTCTAAATGGCAGGAGACAGAGGCGGGCTATCACAGCAGTCACATGATCAGAAGCTCCCAATCACAAGTATGCATACAGAGCTTCCCGTGACATCTAATTTCAGTGCTGGTAGCATGCTGGGAGCCCGCTGTTCACACAGAAAAACGTTCCCCATAGATGAAAATATGTGGCCGCTCGGCATTAAAGCCCACTCACCCAGAAGTTGCATATATGCATATGGTCAACAGGAACAGGTTAACATATAAATACAGTGTAAAAGAGCCCGAATATGAAATTGTACATTCATGTGACACATAGCAATGAACACATCGATATGTCCAAATTAGAATTTTACACAGATTAAAAGAAGGTGGATTTACCAAAAGGGCTAGGCCATTTTTTGCCTTTGCATGTGCAATGTTGTAAAAAAAATGTCTCCTCTATGGTTCTTGCTATTTTCCAAATCTTGCCCGCCATTCATTGCAAAAGGAAAAAAACAGAAGCTTGCTCATAAAACAGGCAAGGTAGAGAGTGGTGCCTCTGTAACTTCAAATGCCAGCAATCCTTTTGGCCAGTGAAGTTGGAGGTGTGAGCTGAAAGGACAGACAGTTCCCTCCCCCCAGCACCTTTATCACTGTATTCCAGACTCTGAACATCCCTACCCCTCAGCACCTCAGCTGCTGCATTCACCACCACTGCTCTCACCTTGTCACATTTGCAGGAACATGCAGAGCTAAGGAGAGGTAGAGCCTAAAGTTTCTGGGCCCACTGTTGACTCTGTGCATTTACTCCTATCTCTGATTAAATCACCTCCTCCCCATTGCAGGTTGTAGATGCAGATCATCTCACAGAGATTGAAATATTTTCCTTAACCACCAGGAGACCTGAGGGCAAGGTTGGGGGATGTTGTGGCAGAAAGGGCATGTGCCCGGACAGTGTTAATATATGGAGGGTGGTATACTGGGGGCTTCTCATTCACCCCATTGACAGGATTGATTGCAGTGTCAGGAGCAGGGGCCCCAATGCTACTGGAGGGAGGATGCGTCTCTCTCCTCCCTCCAATCGCAGCCTGCTATGGGTGGAGGAAAGCGAGCCCTGAGACAGAAAACACATAGACGATGATATGACTTCAGCAATCATGCTGACCCTTACAGCTTTGGATATTAACATAAATATCCAGGATCCTAATATTTATAAAACAGTCATTGATGACAATAAAATCTTGGGGCCCCACTATACTGCAAACCATCTGACAAAAACCCTTTTGTTTGTGCACACAGTGCACACCCTCCAGCACTAGTCCATTGGATTCCATATTCCCAGATACACATTGTAAAAAGGAGCAACTCCAACCCCTGCTTAAGCATCTATTTTTTTAGCTGTTTTTTTTTTCATGCATTTGCGCGTATTTTCGCGCAGTTTCATGCGTGCACCCGGAAACGTATTCTCGCGTTCACAATATGTCAATGGACATTCGCGTGCAAATTACCGGCCAAAAATGCAGATTTTTTCAAAAAGATATTTAACTGAAGAATACACGGCCCTTGTTTACGTGCCTGTGTGCAAAGGCACATTAAAATTATTAGGTTGTATTTTCGCTAAGTAAAAAAATAAGCTGTACTGAGCTTTTCAAGCTGCACTGTGCAAGAGACCTTTTTAGTCATTAATTTACACCTTATGCGCACAGGTGTGCGCAAATTCTCATTTACATAATGTACAGAACAAGAACCCGAGAATGTTTTTGCACATCTGCGTGAAAATGTGCACACACGCGCCAAATTGAACGAACACATATATGCGAAATTACGCATAAATAAGTGCAAATACATACAAAAAAGTCTGAAAAAGTAGATGCTCAAACAGGAGTATCAGGTGCAACAGGCCTAACAGTGAACTACAGCTTGATGAAATAATGGAACGGTTTTCTGAATGCGTCTACTTAAGAAAACGTCTCCATTAACAAAGATGGCGAGTGGGAAATGCTGGGGAGTTCCTTTTGTGTACCTGCATCAGCATTCTACAAAACCAAGCCTTTTTTGTTATATGTTACTCAAGAGAGACCGAGACAGTAAAGGATGTGGTCTATTCCTGTTGGCTAATTATTTCCATTGATCAAAGCCTAATTATTAGCATACACACCTTCCCCTATTATCAATTATCGGAGGAGACAAAATTTGAAAAGTTGTTACTGTAAGCCAGATTGTACCACATTCCACTATACACTCACCGGACAACTCTTTCAACATGCGCAATTAGGCAAACATGTGTGTATATTAATTACAACCTTTACTGTACATTGGAATATGTAATGTACTTGCCTCGCTGTCCCTGCAGTCTGTATTACATGGTCAGTACTATCACTCCCTTTAGGGATCAGTCCAACAATCACATATCTGCCATCCACCAGGCGGACTTCTAACCAACTGGTTGCACACCATTTTTTGGAGCTAAACCATTCTACACTGATCTTAAAGTGCATGATTGACCGTGTCCTCCAAGTATCTAGGAGGTTGACTGCCATGACCTGTGTTTACAAAGGGAAAGCTGATAGATCAATGAATAATAAACTTCAGCTTCTAAGGGACTTAATCTACAGCTTAGTCTCAATTTATTTTTATGATCCTTTGGAACTTCTGGATGACTGCCCACTGATGATTTTACCATTGTGATTCATAGAGAAATGATGATCAGAACAGTTGTTCCTTGACTGGGTGGGTATCTGGTCAATGGGCCTCTTTATACTTGTGTTCTGACCCTGAACTCTTCAGAAAGTTTCCTGACATAGATGTGTGTATTTGGCCATATCTTGCAATTTATATGCAGTGCTTGACTTTGTGGTGTGATGTACCACAGTTTTATGGTTTCTAGATGAGCACTATATGTCTAACTTCATATCATTTTTCCTGGTGCAGGGGACCTTCTCCTCCCATCCTGTTAGACATTTTCAATTATGATCCATGATGCTAATATTTTATGTCCAGTTAATTTTTTTTTTATTGGGTGCCTTATTAGGTTTCCGCACTCTCTCCCTTTTTCTGGGATGGTTTTTTTTTCAGTGGTGTTAGTTTTGATTCCTCCTCTGAAAACTGTTCATATATATTTTTGTTTAGTATAACAGTCACGCTTATTATCTGTTAGTGTGAATGGGATATACAATGGTTGAGTTATTTTTTGTGTGATTTGTGTCTCATGTTCTAGAGACCGGCCGAGGTCTTCCGCACTTTCCCTTATGACAATTTGCTGCAGCTATTTTGTGATGCATATGTTTCCACTGATATGTCTCGTATATATTGGTAAGGTTTCTATGACATTGCTGGTGGTAGCCCTCTTTGACCTGATATATTCTATGTGTTTTTTTTATTTATTTTTTATTTTAAAAGTTAAAAACTTTTCAATAAAAAGTATTTTGAAACAAGTTGGTACTGCTGAAAGATGCATGCTTTTGCTTCCCATGTTGAACATTTTCTGCCTCATTGATAAACTGCAAAGCATTCTTATTCATTGTTGGCTGAAATGATGAAGAGAGAGGCAAAAAGTGAAACTGTAGCCCACCTGCTAAGCCCAGATGAGATTGAGAAGAACAGGTATTATGTGGAAAGCATAGGAATAGAAGTAAAATCCAAACTGTAAATGAGCTGCCCTTAAGTAGGACAGGAATAAAAAAGTAGCGCTGGTAATTAAGGAAAAAACAAATAAATGCCTCTCAAAATATATAGTGAAAAATAAATGAATATCACACCAACCTAAAGGGATGTGTATGAGTTCACTATAAAATCCATAAAAAACAACATATGTAATCGTGAAGGAAAAAGAAAAACATGTGCAGTGTCCATCAAAATAACCCGTGAAGGCACAATGCAAGGAAGGACATGTAGGCTGTAGGTCATCAAGGAAAAAACATCTTCCGACTATAGGAAACAGATGAAACACTCTTACCAGAGTCCGTGGATCTGCCTACCGTGGTAGCAGATCATGTAAGCATGGGAAATCCAGCCACAGGACCAGTCGACTTGTCTGATGACTCCTAAGCTGTTGGAATCTTGGCCGTTACGACTCGACAATCCTCGGATCCGAACCTTGGATGGATATCCCCAATGGATACAACGAACCTGGACTCCTAGGGTATCACCCTGTTTCCAATTGGTATAAGAGAAATTCGACCACCAAAGACCCCCAAAAGGGGTAACTGAATGATGCAGAGTAACTCCAGGTAAGCCCTCTCCGAATCCCATGCAGGAAAGAAAGAGACAAGGCTCCAATGGTGCAGGTCAAAAAGGTAGTATACGGTTTTATTGGAATAAAACCACAAAAATAAGCATAAAAAGTGATCACAAATAAGAATAAAACAAAGCAATATGGGGAGTGGCGTACCAAGCTTGGTACGCCACTCCCCATATTGCTTTGTTTTATTCTTATTTGTGATCACTTTTTATGCTTATTTTTGTGGTTTTATTCCAATAAAACCGTATACTACCTTTTTGACCTGCACCATTGGAGCCTTGTCTCTTTCTTTCCTGCATGGGATTCGGAGAGGGCTTACCTGGAGTTACTCTGCATCATTCAGTTACCCATTTTGGGGGTCTTTGGTGGTCGAATTTCTCTTATACCAATTGGAAACAGGGTGATACCCTAGGAGTCCAGGTTCGTTGTATCCATTGGGGATATCCATCCAAGGTTCGGATCCGAGGATTGTCAAGTCATAACGGCCAAGATTCCAACAGCTTAGGAGTCATCAGACAAGTCGACTGGTCCTGTGGCTGGATTTCCCATGCTTACATGATCTACTACCACGGTAGGCAGATCCACGGACTCTGGTAAGAGTGTTTCATCTGTTTCCTATAGTCGGAAGATGTTTTTTCCTTGATGACCTACAGCCTACATGTCCTTCCTTGCATTGTGCCTTCACGGGTTATTTTGATGGACACTGCACATGTTTTTCTTTTTCCTTCACGATTACATATGTTGTTTTTTATGGATTTTATAGTGAACTCATACACATCCCTTTAGGTTGGTGTGATATTCATTTATTTTTCACTATATATTTTGAGAGGCATTTATTTGTTTTTTCCTTAATTACCAGCGCTACTTTTTTATTCCTATCACGTTTACAATTTTCGTCACATTGTTGTGTAGCTGCTTTTTGTTCCTTGTTTTTTAGTTTTTACACTTAGCGCAATATTTTTTCTATTTTTCACCCTTAAGTAGGACCTCTGAGCAGTGGCGGTGCGTCCATAGAGGGCGCCGGAGCGCCGCCCCCTCTCGCTCCCGCACCGCCACTGAAAGACAATACACAGATTCATGCATTGCATGAATCTGTGTATTGTCACCGCTGCCGCGCTGCCCACTATACATATGGCCGGCCTCCTGGTGAGCGCCGGCCATATGAATTAGAGCGGCGGCCGGCGGTGGGTGTAACTTGGAAGTGCCTATCAGAGCCAGCGGCTCTGATAGGCTTTCCGAATACAGCTCTCACGCTGTATTCGGCTTCCAAAAACTCCTCCCAGGGGGTGCGTTCCTGGAAGAAGACTGTGTGGAGGTTTCAGCCAATCAGGTTCACCGGATCTGGTTACCGGTAACCTGATTGGCTGAAGCGACATCGAGGGCGGGAGAACACATCGAGGATGGCGCGGACTGAGGAAGGTAAGTGCAGGGCTGGGGGGGGGGACAGGCTGCATTTGGGGGACAAACTGGCTGAATATGGGGCATAAACTGGCTGAATATGGGGCACAAACTGGCTGAATATGGGGGACAAACTGGCTGCATTTGGGGGGAACTGGCTGAATATGGGGGACAAACTGGCTGAATATGGGGGGAACTGGCTGAATATGGGGGACAAACTGGCTGAATATGGGGGGAACTGGCTGAATATGGGGGACAAACTGGCTGAATATTGGGGGAACTGGCTGAATATGGGGGACAAACTGGCTGAATATGGGGGGAACTGGCTGTATATCGGGGACAAACTGGCTGAATATGGGGGGAACTGGCTGTATATGGGGGACACGCTGGCTGCATTTGGGGGGAACTGGCTGTATATGGGGGACAAACTGACTGCATTTGGGGGGAACTGGCTGTATATGGGGGACACGCTGGCTGCATTTGGGGGGAACTGGCTGTATATGGGGGACAAACTGGCTGCATTTGGGGGAACTGGCTGTATATGGGGGACAAACTGGCTGCATTTGGGGGGAACTGGCTGTATATGGAGGACACGCTGGCTGCATTTGGGGGGAACTGGCTGTATATGGGGGACAAACTGGCTGCATTTGGGGGAACTGTCTGTATATGGGGGACAAACTGGCTGCATTTGGGGGGAACTGGCTGTATATGGGGGGGGAACTGGCTGCATTTGGGGGGAACTGGCTGTATATGGGGACAAACTGGCTGTATATGGGGGCACACTGGCTATATATATGGGGGCACACTGGCTGTATATGGGGGCACACTGGCTATATATATGGGGACAAACTGGCTGTGTATGGGGGCACACTGGCTATATATATATATATATGGGGGAACACTGGCTGTATATGGGGGCACACTGGCTGTATATGGGGGCACACTGGCTGTATATATATATGGGGGCACACTGGCTGTATATGGAAACAAACTGGCTGTATTTGAGGGGGCAAACTGGTGGCATTTGGGCACAGTGGCTGCGTTTAATGGGCACAGTGGCGGCAATTTTTTTTTTTTCCAGTTTGTTTGCGCCCCCCCAAAAATTTTGAGCACCAGCCGCCACTGCCTCTGAGAGCCCAGAGTCTAAGAAAGAAGATGACGTGTCTGTAGGACTTTCCTTTGCGACTGCTTGCTGAGTCACAATGTACTAATGCTGACAGCCTGAGAAATGAAATTCTTGTTGCAAAATCCATATTCAAGAAATTGACCACAGAAGAGGAACTGTCTGCTGTTGGTACGCATCAGAGGCTACAATGAAGCATTCCCAGAGCTGCATGTCATAGTTGGCAACATTTCCAAAAAGTTTTTAGGGATATCTTTTTTTAAGTGTATCCAGAAAGCTGCTGCATGTACTTTAATTAGAGGGTGGGGCATTCATTCAATTTGGAGGTGGTTCTACAAGAAGGGTAATCATGTGCTTCCATCAGGGATCTGATGGCAATGAAATTGTTAATCATGTCTAGGCACGAGAGATCTCCTAGCAATAAAAGGGTTAATCAAGTCTGTAGCCACCAGGGATCTTAGCCCTGGTTCACACTGGTGCGATTTGACATGCGATTTGACATGTCAAATCGCATGTCAAATCGGCTAAATTTGCCGCAAATTGCGGGCAATGGCACCTTCCTAATCGGTGCGACGCCGCATCTGCGGCGCTGCACAGATTACAAAAAGTTGTTTCTGTACTACTTTTTGCAATTTCAGCCGCGATTTACATTGACATCTGTTTCAGATGTCTTTGAAATCGTGGCTGAAATCGGGACTGCCAGCGGGAGTGAAATCGTGCGAGTTCAGCTGAACTCGCAGGCTTCACTCCCGCAGCCCTAGTGTGAACGTGGGCTTAGGCTGGTAAGATCCCTAGTGGCTAGAGACATGATTAACCCCTTTATTGCTAGCAGATCCTTGCTGGGTGTAAGTTCTTGGCACCTATGCAAGAGGCTTGTAAGAACCCTGTGGTGGCTAAAGACATGATTATTAACCCTTTATTGCTAGCAGATCAGATGGTCTAACCTGCTAGCAAAGGGTTAATTATCAAGTTTTCTAGCCACCACAGGGATCTTACAAGCCTATTGCATAGGTGCCAAGAATGTACAGCCAGCAAGGATCTGCTAGCAATAAAAGGGTCAAAGATTAACCCTTTTATTGCTAGCAGATCCTTGCTGGCTGGACACAATTCTTGGCAACTATGCAATAGTAAGATCCCTGTGGTGGCTAGAGACATGATGATTAACCCTTTGTAAGCAGAAAAGACCTCGCTGCGCTGGCAACGATGCAATGGGCAGGATTTTCTGATGGATTCCAGATTGCTTAAAGAGGAAAAAAACTCCCCTTGTTTGTTTGTACCTATAGGTAAGCCTATAATAAAGCTTACCTATAGGTACTGTAAATGTCTCCTAAACTTGCACCGTTTAGGAGATATATGCTGTA
Source organism: Rana muscosa (assembly GCA_029206835.1). NCBI lineage: Eukaryota > Metazoa > Chordata > Amphibia > Anura > Ranidae > Rana > Rana muscosa. The sequence continues at coordinate 190,780,366 of CM055122.1, forward strand.
TACGCCGCTGATTACGTCATCGACACATGCGCTCTGAAGGAACGGGCACTTGTATATTTCTTTAGGGTCCTGTGCCATGACCGGCAGCTCCTGCGTTCATGTGAGGGAGTGACGTCATCACGGCTTCGGCTAATTACACCAACGGAGCCCGCAAACCTGAAAGAAACACCGGGGAAGGTGTCAGCTGTGTGCAGGCGCTGCTGAGAGGGCTTCGTTCTAAGGTTGTTTTTCTGGGGGGGGGGGGGTTACAACCTCTTTAAACAAGACAGACAATAGAACAGTCTCTACACTGTCCGTATTCAGATCTCCATGCATTTCAGCCTGACATCCTGCAGATAAAGCCCGCCACAGTAACACAGACACTTACAGCACTGTCCGCTCTCTCTGCAGCCTCTCAGCCACGTGCACTTCAAGGAAGACAGGACAGGCGGGATCAGTGGAGGCTGGCCACACCCCCTTCTGTTAGTCCTGCCCAATCACTGCCATTCTTGCAGCAGGCTCTGCCTCACATCCTTACACATCCAGGGAGTCCACAATAGCCACCGAGTGAGGAGGTAGGGGCAGGGATCTGTGCCCGGTCACATCATGATGCTGAACAATGTGATGACCTACCCGAAAGCACTGCAGTGAGATTATGAGTATCACTCTGCTTGCCCGAATTACGGTAGTTCGTGACCAATCTTGATTTTCGGGACGGAGCCCGGGACAAAGTCAGGTTGGGGCACATTTTAAAATCCGTGAGTGACCTGGGCAATTGGGGACAGTTGGCAACTATGCACTGTATGTAATTGCTCTGATGATTGCGCTGTCCTCAGCATCATGTAAGAGCTCATTCTCCACACTGTCCCATGTTCTAACACCATCCCTCTGCACGATGATGCATCACAGAAAAATTTATGTGGTCGTTTTGGCTCATGAGAAGTCTATCGCCAATCATCTAGACATAGATGAGTTTGTCAGAGTTTTGGCCAAAAAAAAACCCAGAAGGCTGTTGCTCTGATGTGGTAATAAATCCGAATGGTAAAAGGTGAAAAGGTGATAGGTTTATTGAGGGGAGGAAAAGGGGGGATAAAATACAATTAAAAAAATAATAGAAAAATAAAATATAATAAAAAAAGGTTTGCATTTTAAAAATGTCATAGTCCAGAACTGTTAACACTGTTTTTATTGTTTACTTATGTTAATACTCGCTATGTCATGTGCATACAACCAAATGTATCTCTTAACCACTTAAGCCCCGGACCATTTGGTAGCTAAAGGACCAGAGGTGATTTCAGAATTTTGCACTGCGCTGCTTTAACTGTAAATTGTGCGGACATGCAATGTTGTACCCAAACGAAATTTGCATCCTTTTCTTCCCACAAATAGAGCTTTCTTTTAATGGTATTTGATTGCCTCTGTGATTTTTATTTTTTGCGATATAAATGGAAAAATCCCGAAAATGTTGAAAAAAAATGATATTTTCTAATTTTTGTTATAAGAAAAATCGAATAAACTCAATTTTAGTCATACATTTAGGCCAAAATGTATTCAGCCACATGTCTTTAGTAAAAAAAATGTCAATAAGCGTATATTTATTGGTTTCCGCAAAAGTTATAGCGTTTACAAACTAGGGTACATTTTCTGGAATTTACACAGTTTTAAATTTATGACTGCCTATCTCATTTCTTGAGGTGCTAAAATGGCAGGGCAGTACAAACCCCCCCCCCCCCAAGTGACCCCATTTTGGAAAGTAGACACCACAAGGAAATTGCTGAGAGGCATGTTGAGCCCATTGAATATTTTTTTTTGTCCCAAGTGATTGAATAATGACAAAAAAAAAAAAAATACAAAAAGTTGTCACTAAATGATATATTGCTCACACATGCCATGGTTATATGTGGAATTGCACCCCAAAATACATTCTGCTGCTTCTCTTGAGTACGGGGATACCACATGTGTGGGACTTTTTAGGAGCCTAGCCACGTACGGGACCCCAAAAACCAAGCACCGCCTTCAGGATTTCTAAGGGCGCAAATTTTTGATTTCACTCCTCACTACCTATCACAGTTTTGAAGGCCTTAAAATGCCAAAATGGCACAAACCCCCCCCCCCCCCCCAAATTACCCCATTTTGGAAAGTAGACTCCCCAAGCTATTTACTGAGAGGCATGTTGAGCCCATTGAATATTTTTTTTTGTCCCAAATGATTGAATAATGACAAAAAGAAAAAAAAATGTACAAAAAGTTGTCACTAAATAATATATTGCTCACACATGCCATGGTTATATGTGGAATTGCACCCCAAAATACATTCTGCTGCTTCTCCTGAGTACGGGGATACCACATGTGTGGGACTATTTGGGAGCATAGCCGCGTACGGGACCCCAAAACCCAAGCACCGCCCTCAAGGTTTCTAAGGGCATAAATTTTTGATTTCACTCCTCACTACCTATCACAGTTTTGAAGGCCATAAAATGGCAAGATAGCCCAAAACCCCCACAAATGACCCCATTTTGGAAAGTAGACACCCCAAGCTATTTTCTGAGAGGCATGGTGAGTATTTTACAGCTCTCATTTGTTTTTGAAAATGAAGAAAGACATTTTTTTTTCTTTTTTCAATTTTCAAAACTTTGTGCCAAAAAGCGAGATCTGCAAAATACTCAACATACCTCTCAGCAAATAGCTTGGGGTGTCTACTTTCCAAAATTGGGTCATTTGGGGGGGGGGTTTGTGCCATCTGGGCATTCCATGGCCTCCGAAACTGTGATAGGCAGTGAGGAGTGAAATCAAAAATTTACACCCATAGAAATCCTGAAGGCGGTGCTTGGTTTTCGGGGTCCTGTACGCGGCTAGGCTCCCAAAATGTCTCACACATGTGGTATCCCCGTACTCAGGAGAAGAAACAGAATGTATTTTGGGGTGCAATTCCACATATAACCATGGCATGTTTGAGCAATATATAATTTAGTGACAACTTTTTGTACATTTTTTTTTTCTTTTTGTCATTATTCAATCACTTGGGACAAAAAAAAAATATTCAATGGGCTCAACATGCCTCTCAGCAAATAGCTTGAGGTGTCTACTTTCCAAAATTGGGTCATTTGGGGGGGGGGGGGGTTGAACTGTCCTGGCATTTTATGCACAACATTAGGAAGCTTATGTCACACATCATCCACTCTTCTAACCACTTGAAGACAAAGCCCTTCTGACACTTTTTGTTTACATGAAAACATTTTTTTTTTGCAAGAAAATTATGTTGAACCCCCAAACATTATATATTTTTTTAAAGCAAAGGCCCTACAGATTAAAATAGTGGGTGTTGCATTTTTTTTTCCACACAGTATTCGCGCAGCGATTTTTCAAACGCATTTTTTGGGGGAAAAACACACGTTTTTTTATTTTTAATGCACTAAAAAACACTATATTGCCCAAATGTTTGATGAATTAAAAAAGATGATCTTAGGCCGAGTACATGGATACCAAACACGACATGCTTTAAAATTGCGCACAAACACGCAGCGGCGACAAACTACATTCATTTTTAAAAGCATTTAAAAGCCTTTACAGGTTACCACGTTAGATTTACAGAGGAGGTCTACTGCTAAAATTACTGCCCTCAATCTGACCTTCGGAGTGATACCTCACATGCATGATGTAATTTCTGTTTACATATGACGCTAGACCGACGCTTGCTTTCACCTTTGCGCAAGAGCAGGGGGGGACAGCGGTGCTTTTTTTTTTTTATTATTATTTATTTTGCTTTTTTTTTTTATTTTTAAACTGTTCCTTCCATATTTTTTTACCATTTTTATTGTTATCTCAGGGAATGTAATTATCCCCTATGATAGCAATAAGTAGTGACAGGTACTCTTTTTTTGAAAAAAATTGGGGGGTTAGACCCTAAATCTTTCCTCTGCCCTCAAAGCATCTGACCACACCAAGATCGGTGTGATAAAATGCTTTCCCAATTTCCCAATGGCGCTTATTATATCCGGGGGGGGCATTCCCTCCCACTGCTTGTAAAAGCAGTCTAGAGGCTAATTATCTGCTAGAATTGCTTTTACATGAAAGCCGGCCACTGGCTGAAAAGAATGATACCAAGATGATACCTAAACCTGCAGGCATCATTCTTGTATAAACATTCAAAGTCCAGCAACATACCAGTATGTTGCTGGTCCTTGTTGGACATGTATTGTAATCTTTTTTTTCATGCAGCCTGTTGGCTGAACGAAAAAAAGAGATTGATCGGTGGGTATGCCCACCATTAGAATACCTCCCTTCATCCACCCACTTCTAATGATGGGCATACATGCACCATTTATATATGCCGAAGTATGGGGGCATCCTCCCGCAAAAAAGTTATGCCGCGTACACACGGTCGGACTTTTCCACGGGCAAGCCTTCGTCGGAATTTCGACCGTATATACGCGGCATTAGGAGCAAAATCGCTCCTCCGCCCCTGCTGCCCCCATGCTTCGGCATATATGCTCTTTTTTTTAACTGTGGTGGTGAAATCACCTCCTACAGCGTTGGAGTCACGGCTTTATGTATCGTGGGAGCAAACGCTGTTGCTGTCAAGATAAATAGATCCGCGCTGCAACTGAATGGCGTACCTGCTAAGCAAATGATGGTTAACATTAAAACAAAGTAACATTACAGTACAACAGTAAGACCTTACCATACCATACCTGCAAAGCAAATACCAAAACAAAACCTAGTAAAAAATAAAACATTTTTTTAACGCAACCTGTGCCTAAAATATATATATGCCGAAGCATGGGGGCATCCTCCCGTAAAAAAGTTATGCCGCGTACACACGGTCTGACTTTTCCACGGGCAAGCCTCCGTTGGAATTTCGACCGTATGTACGCGGCATTAGGAGCAAAATCGCTCCTCCGCCCCTGCTGCCCCCATGCTTCGGCATATATGCTCTTTTTTTTAACTGTGGTGGTGAAATCACCTCCTACAGCACTGGAGTCACGGCTTTATGTATCGTGGGAGCAAACGCTGTTGCTGTCAAGATAAATAATTCAGCGCTACAGTTGAATGGCGCACCTGAAAACAAAAAATTACATACCTGAAAAGCAAGCATGATAAAACATTGCAGAATGGAATACAGTAAAAAAGAGCAGAACAATAGAGAGAGAATAGAGAGAGAGAGAGAACAATAAAACGACAACTATTTTTGGTTTTTTTATTTTATATTTTTTTTGTGTTTTGTTTCTTACGTTTTTTTTTTTTCTTTTTTACACTTTTTTTTGTAACTTCAACAACTGCAATGGTTCGGGTCTCTCAAAATGTAATGGCATCTTGGGAGACCCTGTGTAAGTGTGTCCTTGTCTGTGAAATGCTGTACCCTACGCTAAAACTTCACTTTTGAGTGGTAGCGTTCAAAACATTCACCAAGGCAAAGACCAGGTTTGTCAGGACAGAGTGGACAAAAAACACGGGTGTACGCCTAAATCCGCGCTTGCTACAGACACGACATCTTTTTTGGGGGGTTCGTTGGGTAGGGGTACTCTCGAGGGCATACGGATTATGCCTCTCATGCAGCCGGCTTACTGCATTTGGTAGGGGATGGTGAGGTGCAGAACCGCCTGGATACAGGAGGTCTGTGACTATCTCATTCTGGAATTTTAGAAGAGATAACGTCCCGCCTGAAGCTCTGTATAGCACATGAGCGTTCAGCAAAGCCAATTGGAATAAGGATAGAGACACTTTTTTGTACCAGCGTCTCGCCTTACGGTCAATTAGATACGGCGCCAACAACTGGTCGTTGAGGTCCACCCCTCCCATATTTTTGTTATATTCGTGGACACAGAGGGGTTTCTCCACAACACCAGTCGCCGTACGAATTTGGACTGTCGTGTCTGCATGAAGGGAGGTAAGAAGGAAAACATTCTTATTGTCCCTCCACTTCATAGTGAGCAAGTTATTACACTTCAAGCAGGCTCTCTCCCCCAGCCTAAGACGGGCATCTACAAGCCGCTGGGGAAAGCCCCGGCGATTAGGTCGCACGGTGCCACATGCTCCAATCTGATGATCAAACAAGTGACTAAACAGTGGCACGCTCGTGTAATAATTGTCCACATACAAGTGGTACCCCTTTCCGAATAAGGGTGACACCAAGTTCCACACTATCTTGCCAGCGCTCCCTATGTAATCCGGGCAGTTGACTGGCTCAACCTGACTATCTTTTCCCTCATAAACCTCCATACATAGCCTGTTGCCCTGTCACAGAACTTATAGAGCTTGACCCCGTATCTGGCACGCTTGCTGGGAAGGTACTGCTTGAAAGCCAAGCGGCCAGAAAATTTAATCAGGGACTCATCAACGCAGACAACTTGATCGGGAATAAACAAGGCTGCAAAACGTTCGTTGAAGTGGTTTATGAGGGGCCGAATTTTATAGAGCCGGTCGTATTCAGGGTCTCCACGTGGACGACAAAGTTCATTGTCGTTGAAGTGCATGAACCGCAAAATCTGCTCGTATCGTTTCCTGGGCATGGAGGCAGAGAACACGGGCATGTGGTCAATTGGATGCGTGGACCAATAAGCACGCAATGACGGGAATTTATGTGTGCCCATGTTGAGGGAAAGGCCCAGAAAGGTCTTAAATTCGGAAACCGTAATTGGTTTCCAATCTTTGGCAATGGAAGGCAACAGGGGGTTAGCGGCGATGAATTGACCAGCATATAAATTACTCTGGTCCACAATAGATCTATAGAGATCTTCCGTGAAAAACAGCGAATAAAAATCAATTGGCATAAAATCAGCTGTTTCCACCTGAATACCGGGTTGGGCAGTGAATGGGGGAAGTACGGGTTCTGCAGAAGTGGTGGGGACCCAATCAGGATAGGCAAATTCTGCAGGAAGGGCACTATGGGCACGACGGGCCTGCCTTTGTCTTCTTGGTGGCAGTGGGACACTACTTGTGCTTGCCACCTCGCCAGCTTGAACTGCACTTATGGGACTCGCCACGTCACCACGTGATACTGCAGTGCTGGATGTATGCCCAGGCTGTACTAGGCCGCTGGTGCTTGCCAATTCACCAGAAGGAATAGCGGCGCTAGTACTACTCTGCTCCATGATACGAGAGCCCTGCGGTTCTGGCTCCTCAACAACCTCAGAATCGGGATGGGGTACGCCTGACCTTAGCAGGGACCTCAACTTTGTCGTCAGAGCTATCTGACGTGGGGCCGCTGACGTAACTGTCTTCTACGGGAAGATATTCTGAGCCTGAATCTGACAGATGCGTGACCTCCTCTTCACTATCTGTCATGCTCAGAATCTCGTAGGCCTCTTTACTAGTGTACCTTCGTCTTGCCATTTCGGGCTCTAAATTTAGGGGTACACTAGTAAGATTCACAGGAAAAAAAAAGCACCTGACTGTCAGCAAATGTATCAAACGCTACCAAAAAAACTGTTAGCGATCGCAGGGATCAGGACTGTCTCTGCGAACGCTGCAGTTATGTGTGTTGTGTTTGGTAAGTGACAGTGATCGATCGATACTGCACTTGGGTGGGCTGGGCTGGGCTGGGCGGAGGGGCTAAACGCAGGTGCTAGCAGGTATCTGGGCTGATCCCGCTAACACTGCGTTTTTGGGAACCCTAAACCGCTGGGGACGCTAGTATAGATCTGTTCAGATCAGATATTGATCTGTTCAGATACTATACCACTAAGGGAGGTGTATGCTTTGTGCATGGGTGTTAGCGTTACTGGCACTAACCTAATGCTGCCTGGGGCGACGCAGACCCTCTCTGGCGCTAAAACCTAATTGATATCAGCCACCGGGCAATCAGGGGGTTAAACCTTTATTGGGTTATATACGGCGGATGCCCTGATGCTATAAAAAGCAATCTAACCAACCAGCGTCATCCGTAGAACTTATATGGTGATCACTGGTGAAAGGGTTAACTAGGGGCAATCAGGGGGTTAAAACCTTTATTAGGTTATATATGGGGGTACCCGACGCTATATAAAAACCTGACGGGTTACCTAAATAACTAAATAACTAACCGGCTAACCAGTGTCAGCAGTAAAACTTATACGGTGATCACTGGTGAAAGGGTTAACTCTAGGGTCAATCAGGGGGTTAAAATAATATTTGGGGGTACCTGACGCTATAAAAACCTGCGGCGAAACTAAAAATAAATAACTGGCTATCTAGGGCACCACCGGCACTAAATACAGCGATCGGAAATACGATCGCTTAGTGACGCTGGCGTTAGGGGGTGAAAGGGTTACCTGGGGGCGATCAAGGGGTTAAACCTTTATTAGGGGGGGTTAGGGGGCTACCCTGGACATAAAGGGGCCTAAACCTAACTGCCCTGCAACTTTTTACTGTCACAAATGACACTGATTGCAGTGATCAGTAAAAAAATGACCACTGCAAACGGTGCACTGTGACTGGGGGTACTGGGGGTGATCTGGGGGTGACTGGGGGCTGTAAGTGTGCCTACGTGTACTGGTGTCAGTGGGCTGTTGGTGCACTTACTGTGAGATGTCTTCACTCCTCGCGCCGGATCGAAAAGACCGACACGAGGAGAGATGACATCACTTCCTCTGCCTGTGTTTACATTACACAGGCAGGGAAGCTTTCTCATTCGACGGGAGCGATCGCGAGGGGGGGGGGGGCCGGAATCGAACGGCCGTCCCCTCATCCTGGATCGCTCCTGAACAATTAACAGCTCACTGTAAAGGAGGGGGGTCCGATCGGACCCCCCAACTATACAAAGGCGATCACGTACATATACGTGATTGTGCCTGTCGGTGCCATTCTGCCGACGTATATTTACAGTGGGCGGTCGTTAAGTGGTTAAGCCCTGTACACACGATCGTATTTCCTATGGTTTTTTAACCATCGGATAAATTTAAAACATGTTCTATTTTTAACCACTTGTCCCCCGCCCACTGTCAATTGACGGCGGGCGGAGGATACTCTCGTTCTGGGAGGACGTCATATGACGTCCTCCCTTTAAAACGAGCTAGGAGGCGCGCGCTCGCCGCGTTCACAAGGCCCCGGTGCGCGTGCCCGGTGGCCGCGATTGCCTCCGGGCACCCGCGATTGCCCGGGAAACGAGCAGGAAAGTGGGTCTCTGTGTGTAAACACAGAGATCCACGTCCTGTGAGGGAGAGGGGACCGATGGTGTGTCCCTTGTACATAGGGACAACCATCGGTCACCTCCCCCAGTCAGTCACCTCCCCCCACAGTAAGAACACGTTGAGGGAACATATTTAACCCCTTCCCGCCCCCTAGTGGTTAACCCCTTCCCTGCCAATCACATTTATACAGTAATCAATGCATTTTTATAGCAGGGATCGCTGTATAAACGTGAATGGTCCCAAAAATGTGTCAAAAGTGTCCGATGTGTCCGCCGCAATATCGCAGTCACAATAAAAAATTGCAGATCGCCGCCATTACTAATAAAAAAATAAAAAAATAAAAATGCTATAAATCTATCCCCTATTTTGTACACGCTATAACTTTTGCGCAAACCAATTAATACGCGCTTATTGCGATTTTTTTTTTTACCAAAAATATGTAGAAGAATACGTATCGGCCTAAACTGAGGAAAATTTTATTTAAAAAAAAAAAAAGGGTATTTATTATAGCAAAAAGTAAAAAATAGTGTTTTTTTCCCAAACTGGACGCTCTTCTTTTGTTTATAGCACAAAAAATAAAAACCGCAGAGGTGGTCAAATACCACCAAAAGAAAGCTCTATTTGTGGGGAAAAAAGGACGGAAATTTCGTTTGGGAGCCACGTCGCACGACCGCGCAATTGTCATTCAAAGTGTGACAGCGCTGAAAGCTGAAAAATGGCTTGGGCAGGAAGGGGGTTTTCGTGCACAGTAGAGAAGTGGTTAAACACTGATGGAAAAAAGACCGATGGGGCCCATACACGATCGGTTTATCCGATGAAAAAAGTCCATCGGACTGTTTTCATCTGTTAAAACCTATCGTGTGTACACGACTTTAATACAATGGGGGTTATTTACGAAAGGCAAATTCACTTTGCACTACAAGTGCAAACTACAAGTGCAAAGTGCATTTGAAATTGCACTGAAAGTGCAATTGGAAGTACAGTCGCTGTAAATCTGAGGGGTAGAGCTGAAATGAGGGGAAGCTCTGCTGATTTTATTATCCAATCATGTGCAAGCTAAAATGCTGGTTTTTCTTTTCCTTGCATGTCCCCCTCAGATTTACAGCGACTGTACTTCCAAGTGCACATTCAGTGCAATTTCACGTGCACTTTGCACTTGTAGTTTGCACTTGTAGTGCAAAGTGGATTTGCCTTTCGTAAATAACCCCCAGAGTGTACTATATATCTTAAGTTCTTGATGACAATTTTCAATAAAAATTATTAAGAAAAAAAAAAAAAGTTCATAGTCAGTAATGTTCATGTTGGTTCTGTTTTGTCCACTTTAAGTTTTTTACTTCATATACATAAATGGACAGTACATATCTGAACTAAAATATGGAGATCTAGGTAAAAATAATTGCATTTCTCCAAGGCTGGGGCACACAAATAGAAAATTAAAAAGGCTGCTAAAAATAAGAACTGTTTAAAACATAAAAGCAAAATGACAAAAGGAAGGTGCGTTGACAATTTGCCCCCCCCCCCCCCCTGACTTTTATTGCTGCTCCCCATATCAGATAGGCTGGATCCAGGCCTGACGCTCAGATGTGCGGTTACCAGCGTAAAGCTGCATCTTGTCATTGATTTGTACATGTAGCTGGATGCGAACACCTGTCACTCCCGACTGCTGAGGTACGCTCATTTTTTATGGTGTGTGGCTCTAAGTGCCGTAAACGAGCCTTTAATGAAGTGGGTTATCTCAGACATGCAAACTGCAGTCACCTGAAATGAACTATCATCCACTGGAAATGCTTACTTCAAATGTCCAACTGTGTCATCAGCAGGCTTTTACTGCCATCTAGTGGTCAAATTATTTATCTTCTCTCAAGAATCAGCTGGCTTGCTGTAGGAAAAGAAAGAAAAGAAAAACAAGGCCAGCCTGTAAATGAATGTTAACCAGTTCAGTTCTGAAACCTGTACATCCCTTATGGACCAGAGCAATTGTCACATTTTTGTTATAGGCCTCAGACAAAAGGCCTGATTTGGTGATAGCTCTTTCTAAAGGGTAACTCCACTTTCCTGGCAAGAAAATATATATAAAAAAAAAAACGAATACAGCATAAAAAATTGTTACACAAGCCATGTTGCAAATTATTGTTATTAAAAAAAAAAAAAAAAATCCTTTTCAATCTGCAGCCGCTGTCATTTTCTGCAAAATGCAATGCAACCTGGATGCTTTCTGTATGCTGTTGGTGTAAAGAACACCCCCAGCAATGTAATTTCTTTTCTGTGTAATTGGCTCATTTTCCCAGACATCTGCACTTTTTTTTAGGCACCCTCTTTAAGAGAAATGTAAGCTTTGGTGAGATGCTCCCCAAGGGTTAAATACTTCTAAAGGGATGTAGACCCTACAGCTTTTCTTATTAGAACACTGAGAGTGCACCAGCTGATTATAGTGAACCAGTCTCTCTCATTCAGAATCAGTCTATAAAGGACATGGTGAAACAAGAAGCTATTTCATCAAAGCAACACAAGGTAGGAATCAACTATGACATTTGTTAAAATCCCTGCAATGTACATTGATCGCCCAGAGTGTTTTTTTTTTTTTTTTTTCCTCAGTAAAAGTGGAGTTATTCTCCAAGATAAATAATTAATACATACACCTTTTTGGGGAATAATTTGTCCCCTTTGCAATGACACAAAAAATTAGATGCTGGTACAAAGAATTGTGAAGTTATTTACAGATGAAGTACAAGTTTTTCTTTCTATTTAAAAAAAAATTTCACGTGACATGAAGAAATTACCAAAAAAAAAAAAAAGAATGAAAAAAAAAGTTTAAGCATTAAAGCACAATTAAACCCCAACAGAAAAATCTATTTTCCTGACAGCTCCATGGCACACACATGGATATGGGCCCCGCCCACTCCCCAATGACAGGATGTTTAACTCATACATTTTAGCACCTGAGCCAGTACTGCGTTCCTCTTTTTTCCTCCTCACAGTGATAGGAGGAGAAATCAGTGCCTACCTTGCTGGGGTAAATCCCTGGCTGTCCATCCGAGTCTGCCTGGATGCAGTCCCCACTGAGTGCTTCTAAATGGAGCAGGGTGAGGGAATCCTGCTGCTTGTATTCGGGGTCTTTGTTATGTGGCTGGCATAGGTGTGCACAGTCTATTGCATTAGGGTGTGCACCCCAAAGCTCAAACACACATGCGTGCGTGTGTCTATATACATACCTCCCAACACGCACGGATTGTGCGGGAACTTCCCGCACCCCGACACTAATTTCCCGCAGACCCGCGAGGGCAGCGAATTTCCCGCAATCAACGGAGGATGTCCTGATGTCGGGCAGGTGGCGGCAGCGGTAAGTGAAAATCACTGTAATGTCCCCCCCCCCGCACACATTATCCCCCGACCCCCCCCCCCCATTCAACAACTAGCATAATCTCTGTCCAGCGGCGTCACCCCCCCCCCCCCCCCCCGCTCAACACAACTACTAGCAGCAGACGTTTGTAAAAAAAATTCTCTGTCCCGCCCCCGCTCAGCAACTTAAATCAGATGGGGAAAAAATGGTGAAAGAATGTCCCACAGTGGACATTTACAAAGTTGGGAGGTATGCTATATATATATGGCCCTGACACATTGATTTCCCTGCCGGTACAGTGAAAGAGGAGTGTGCAAGCACTTCTCTTATGGAAGAGCCAGTAAAAGGGAGATCTTTCCCATCTCCCTGCTGCTGCTACATAGAGCGATAATGCTAATGCACGCTAGGTGATTAGGGTGTTCCCAGGCACACCTGGCACACCCTGTGCGCACACCTATGGTGGCTGGGTAAATCCTGGCTGTGTGGAGGGTTGGCATGGCTTTCCCATCGTGGAAGGAACAAGGATCCTGGCTTAAGAGTTGCTATAAAGCATGCCCTGCGTTCCAGGTAGACAGCTTCACTACAATCTTCTTTCTGATCCAGGGCCACTGATAGAAATCATGGGGCCCCGTACAGCCTACCTGGCGGGGCCCCCTTCAGCTCCACCCCTGGTCCTGCCCCTGGTCGCTCCTTCAGCCCCACCCCTGGCCCCGCCCCCTGGCCCAGCGACTTGACAGCGGGACATTCCAATGCCATAATGTACTGCAGAGACCGTACCACCCATGCCGCCAATGCCATAATGTACTGCAGACAGTGCCACCCATGCCATGCAGCCAATGCCATATTGTGCTGCAGACAGTGCCACCCATGCCACCAATGGCATAATGCCATTGGCAGCATGGGTGGCACTGTCGGCAGCACATCATGACATTGGCGGCATGGGTGGCACTGTCTACAGCAGATTACGGCATTGGCTACATGGGTGGCACTGTCTGCAGCACATTACGGCATTGGCGGCATGGGTGGCACTGTCTGCAGCACATTACGGCATTGGCGGCATGGGTGGCACTGTCTGCAGCACATTACGGCATTGGCGGCATGGGTGGCACTGTCTCTGCAGGCAGCACATGCGGTATGGGCCATAATGCATGTGCTACCTGCAGACAGTGGCGACCATAGCTAGATTCATGCAATGCATAAATCTATCTATTGGTGATAGAGGGATGGCAGGAGTGACGGATGGCAGGAGAGAGGGGGCGGCGCCCATGCGCCCTTTATGGACGCACCGCCACTGATTACATACATTAAAGGAAGTTAAAGGGCACTTACTAAGGCTGGAGCAGCTGTGCATGGCAACCGATCAGGTTCTAGCTTTCATTTGCAAAGCTTAACCAAACAAGCTGAGGCTAGAAGCTGACTGGTTACTTTGCACAGCTGCTCCCCTCATTCTGCTTAGCAGCAAGCATATTACAACAATTGTAGGCATTTAGAATGCATTCAGTTGTCACATGACCTGGCAAAGTTACAAACACCAAAAGGACTTATTTAATAAACAGCAATGCAGAATATACAGTAATAAGTTATGATTATATGCACAAGTACAGAAGCCCATCAGATGTAGCTGATGACAATGTAAGGTACAGTTTGATTGACTGCTATGGATAACAAGTAACAACACTTGGCACATGGCTATTTGACTAAGTAAAAAATCCTGACACTCACAAAGCAATTTAATACAAGTGTAATGTGCAATCCTCTGGACCTTGTTTAGATGTGTCCTGTCTATAGCAGGCACTCACCTGGGAAACTTCATACAGCAGTTTGTAATGCTCCTCTCACCAGGAGATCACCATCTTGACTCGACTAGTATTTCTGTTCCATCAGTCACTCCCGACTCCTCTACACAGGCACAGACACCAGTGTGAGCTGCCAGCCAAGGAAGTGATTGCAGTGTCCTCCTTGGCCGCATCGCTGCACTCCCTGTCACTTCCCCTCCAAGGATAAGCAGTCACAGTCACCGAGGAGGAAGGGCAAACCTATGAGGCCCCTCAGTCTGCTTTACTGCTGGCCAGTCTGGGCCCGATCCCACTGCAAAGCCCAGGCGTCCATCCTGTCAGAGACACAGCCCTGCCCCGCTCTCCACTGGGGTTGACTTGCCACATCCTCTCCTCCGCAGGCAGTAATCCAGTCTTACCAATGTGTCTGAGCCGGTGGATTATTGTCTTTGGGGCTTCCCCTGCTGAGTCCTGACAGCCTCGCCCGGCATGGCAGAGTCTGGAGAACTTTAGACGCAGAGGAGGAAAATTAACAAACTCCTCCTCCACTTTGCATGCTGGGCAGAGTTGCGGCTGTGAGGTCACTGGTTGTTAGATGCCAGGCGGCCCTAGCAACCAGTGACCAGAGTCTCAGGTGAAGCTGGAGACAGAGCGAGCGCCAGCGCTACCGCAGGGTTTGCTTGCTCTGTCAATTCCATTCCTAGACCCTCTATTGTCCGATCGACGTTAAGGGACATGGCTGAAGGATTTTTTATTTTTTTTACATTCAATTATTTATCTGATGGTTGCCGGGCCCCCCTGCTGGCCGGGCCCAGTACAACAGGGCCAGTTGTACTGGCCTATCAGCGGCCCTGTCCTGATCTGTGTGGATTGCCTTGGACTAGGCTGGATCATGTAACTACAGGTTTACCTAAAACAGAAGGTGAGGAGATGTCAGGTCAGCTGTTTGCTCTCTCTCAAGCTCTCTGCACGACGTTGTGGTGTTCTGCACTGCCATCTGCTGTCCAAGCTCGGTACTGCGCAATGAAGGTATTTTCTTGCATGTAATTGCTTCTGAATGCCTGGAAGGAGTTTTTCCTTAGCACTTAGCATGATGTTAACCTGACTTTTATTACAGAATGCCAAATCAAGAGCCATCCCCTCCAAAAGAACAGCATATGCAAAGAAGGTATGGTGGTTGCTCAATATGTATACAGTGGTACCTTGGATTACGAGCATAATCCGTTCCAGGAGAATGTTCGTAATCCAAAGTACTCGCATATCAAAGCAAGGTTCCCCATTGAAGGTAATGTAAACGAAAATAATTTGTTCCGCATTGACTTCAATGGTATGCAATACCGCATGCGGCCAGAGGCGGGAGGGTGCTGGAGAGCCTCGGAAACAGCCGAAAAGGCCCGAGGACAGTTCAGCTGACCTCGGCAAACCTTCGGAAAGACTTTGTTCATGAGCCTTTCCGAGGTTTGCCGAGGTCAGCCGAACTGTCCTCGGGCCTTTCTGGACACTTCCAAACGCCGTCGATCTGTGCCATTCGGCTCCGGCGTCCCCCACCTCAAGCCAAATGCGGTACTGCACCCGCTTTGGCCTGAATTCTGCTCGTTTTGTGAGACAACACTCACCAATCGAGTTAGGATTTTAGCAAGTACAGTGCTCGTATTGCGAAACGCTCGTTAACCACATTACTTGCAACCCAAGGTCCCACTGTATATTGTGAGGGTGCGACTCTGTGCGACCTTCAAGAGTGTTGGTTTACGCCAGATTTGGGAAAGAAAGACATGCTGATTGAACAGCTGTGTCTTGGGCTATTTAGTTCTGACATGATTATGGATCAGGGCTCCACCCAACAGAGAGGAAGTCTGTGTGCATGGGAGTCAGGTGGACTCTCATCCTCTGAGTGGAGTCAGAGGCGGTGCATGTCTGCAGGAGGCAGACATCATTAGTGATACAGCAACAAAGGTGCTGACCAGGGGAAAGCAAGGAGAAAGCTTAAACTCTTGGAAACTGTTTGGGTCTGAGGAGCAGACCCAAGACTAAAGGCCTGGATAGCAAGAAGGTAAAGCTACAAGGCTAAACTGTTAAGTATAAAAAATTATATATGGGATATACTGCGCTGTGCAATAAGTGAACACAAAAATTAGCTGCCAACACAGCTGAGACAAAGCAAAAACTGGTGAATATGAAAAAGTGTAGCGCTTATTTTTGTGAAAGAGTCAGTTACCAACACATATCAAATGTTGCAAACATGCATATATATTAATTTCAGTGACACCAAGTGACTGAGTGTGATCCGTGAAAAAAATATTATATGTAACAAATAAATCAAAACAAAGCAGTCCTCTATTGTGACCACACACAAATGACAGTCCAAAAGTGTAGAAAAAACTGCAAGGTTGAAATAAAGAGTCCCACATGGATATGACCCTCTCTGTGAAAGGATAGAGACACCACCACCGATATAAGGAGGAGGCTTACCAGATGGTATTGACTTGGTAAGGTGTATACCACCCAAGTCAAAACAGGCTTAAATAATCAGTCAGCAAGGTGTATCCAGCTGGTCCTGAATCCGCATATCAGTGGGCACCGCAAATTCCCATAAACACCAGGAAGTGTGAATACATATAGTCTTGTTGGAGCCAGAGATACGGTAACCACATAACATGCGTAATGGGGAAAAAACTCACATAGTGTGATACCGTACAAGGAAGTATTTATTAAAAAAGATTAAAAAATGTACACTTACATTTGGAAGAACATCATAGGCATATCACAAAATGCAAGAGCGATGTGTGTGAATGGGTCCACCCGACGCGTTTCAACTAAAAAGTCATCATCTGACCCCAGATCCAATGTAAGAGAGAAGTGGGTCTTGCGCATCATATCCGAGGGTCATGCTTGTCTGTTCCGCTAGATGATGAGCTGCAAGTTCATTCCAACGAAGATGCAGATTTTGTGCTGTGAAGAGAGGGATTTTGCCCTCCTATATAAACACATTGCTGTTCCAGAAAGCAATCATCCCAGTCCCTGGAAAAAATCAGGAAGATGGAGGCCTGTTATAGACCTAACAAGGTGGAGCATATTTATAAGAAAAGAACACTTCAAGATGGAATCATGTCAAACCATACTCAAAGTTGTTTAACCAGGAGATTGGCAGTTACCCGTGGATCTAAGAGATTCTTATTTTCATATTCTGATACATCAAAACTGCCAAGATATCTCTGCTTCACCTTGGGACCTCTACACATTCAGTTTGTTTGTTTGCCCTTCAGGCTTACAACCTCTCAAAGGGTGTTCTCCAAGGTTCTTCTCTCCCTGGTGGTCCTTTTACGGCAGAGAGGAGCTCAACTTTACCATTACCTAGGCGATCTGCTTTTGCCGGCCCAGAATAGGGGAACTCCTCCTTCACACCAGATGCTAGTACTGTCAGTTCTTCAGGTCTTCGATTGGCTGTTCAACGTAAAAAATAAATAAATAAATAAAAGCAATGTCACACCTAGTCAATGCCTTATATACCTGGGAGTGTGTATAGGCACTCATCAAAGCACAGTGTCCCTTCCAGAGTCAAAGTTTTCAGCGAGTCATCTGAGATTTTGTTCTGCACTGACTGATAACTTTCTTGCAGACAAAACAGTGCCAATAGGTAGTGGGGACTATGGTGGCTGCAATATGCATGGTCAGATGGGCTCAGTGGAAGGCCTGAGTTTGCCGATTCCGTTTCCTGTCTCAGTCGAAGTCAGAGAACACAAACCAAATGATTCGAAGCTCATCGCAGGTGAAGAAGATTCTGAGCTGGTGGCTAGACACCTAGAATCTTTTGCCGATTGCGTGGACAGTAGTCACAACCAATGCCAGTATTCGATCCTGGGAAGCTACCTGCCAGGGGAAAGTAGCCCAAGGCAAGTGGTCCTGCCAAGTGAAGAATATAGTGTCCAACTTACTGGAGATGGGAGCTGCCTTTCAAACCCTTTTTCGCCCATTCTCGAGGCGGACTTTTTGTCAAGACATCAGTTAGAAAATAAGGAAATGGTTCCTGAATCCACAAACCTGTCAATGTTGATACAGTGGGCATTTCAGCCGGGGCTGGACCTATTTCCATCACCATCAAATGCCAAACTGACAATGTTTTACACCAGTCTACCTTGCTCACAGGTAGCAACGAAAGATGCTATGACAGCAGCGTGGTCTTTTCAGACTGCATATGCCTTTCCACCGATAATCTTCAACTCTATCAGAAGACTGATAAAGGGGAAAGTCACAGTTCTGGCAGTAATACCCAACAGGCCCAAATGTCTTTGGTTTCCGCTTCTGTGTCTACTGACTTTGAAGCTACTGGAGTCAATTTCAGTATCCCTGGGTCTCTCAGGGTCCAGTGCTTCATCCATCTCCTCAGAGGCCACAGTTGCAGGCTTGGATTTTAGAAGGCAGAGGCTGATCAAGGCAAACTGTTTGATTGCTGTAACTGGTACCCTGCTAAAATCTAGAAAACTGAGCTCTAATGCAACTTACAACAAATGCGGATCAAGTTCCAGGACTTTGCTTCCCAAAGCTTCTCTCCTTTCTCCCCCAAAATAAGTAATATTCTGGACCTTCTCCAAAAAGGACTAGATATGAACCTAAGTCTCAAGCCCTGTACACACGATCGGATATCCTATGGATTCTAATCCGATGGTTTTTTCCATCGGAAATCCGATGAAACTGTCTTCCATCAGTCTTGCTCACACACCATCAGTCAAAAAACTGACGTAAAACACTCCGATGAGCCGAGAAAAATTAAGTTCGATGCTTCTGAGCATGCGTCGACTTGATTCTGAGCATGCATGGGTTTTTTATCCGATGGAGTTCCCCACAGACGATATTAATTTGCTATCTGTTTTTTTAACCATCGGATAAATTTAAAACATGTTCTATTTTTAAACATAGATGGAAAAAAGACCGATGGGGCCCATACACGATCGGTTTGTCCGATGAAAACAGTCCATCGGACTGTTTTCATCGGTAAAACCTATCGTGTGTACACGGCTTTAGTACTCTTAAGGGTCATGTTTCTGCCCTGTCTGCCTTCACAGGGATTCAGTGGGCCGCCAATAGCCTTGTTGTTCAATTTTTCAATAGCGGTCCTAAGGTTAAAGCCTCCAAAAAAACTTTGCCTTCCTAAGTGGGACCTACCCATGATCCTGGACTTTCTGGCTTCGGATAGATTCTCGCAAAATATGTTCTGCTGGCGTCTAACCTTTTGAGCAGCCTTTTTGGTCACAATCACCTTTGCAAGGAGAATCTCAGAGATCATAGCTCCCAACTGTCCCTGATTTTGAGGGACTGTCCCTGTTTTGGAGCAATATCCCTCTGTCCCTCTTTCCTCTTCATTTGTCCCTCATTTTGGTCTGATCTTTATAGTTGTATATAAAATGCACTATTTATCTTTCCCAGTGCTAAACCTTTCATCCAATTTATAAATTGCTGCATCCTTTAAAATTCAAAGCCAATATAAAGGAATGATAGTGGTAAGAAAAAAAAAAGAAGCACTTGTGGTTTTTAATTATCTTTTTTTTGGGGGGGTTAATTCTCCTTAAAGGGGGCATGGCATGGGGTGTGTACTATGCCTACATACTTTTGCTAGTAGGTGTCCCTCATTCCCATATCAAAAAGTTGGGAGGTATGTCAGAGATGGCAACCCTGGGCTGCAAGGAGCCATTCACAACCTTTTTATGCGGATAGAGTGGTCCTAGTTCAACTGCTAGGATGCATGCCGAAGGTGCCTATTGTATGCCACCTAACCAGGAAATCATTCTGCTGACATTCTTCTTGGTCCGAGATAGCCAACTCGGTCCTCTTGACATCAGGAGAACCTGAAACTCCTATAGAGGCCACATCCTCGCTAAGGTCTTCAGTTCACCTCTTTCTGTTTCCAACAGGATCAAGCAAGGGCTCAAAGCATTCAGCAGGCTAACCACTTACTGGATAGTTAAAGCTATAACCTTGGCCTATAAGGGAAGGGGTTGGCATTGCCTAAAGACATCAGGGAGCATGCTACTTCCAGTGTTTTCACATTCTGGGCAGCAGCGAGGGGTGTGTCCATGGAAACTACCTGCCAGGTGGCCACTTGGTCACCAAGACCTTCCTTGCTCACTATTGGGTTGAACCAGCTGCCTTAACTTTGGTGGAGTTGGGCCCAGAGTCATGGGCTCTGTGTCATGTTGATTAAAATTGTTCTGTTAATGAAAACCCACCCTGTATTTTCTCTAGTTATTTCCCATGTGTGTGTTGACATAGAGCTGTCAGGGAAATGGAAAATTTTATATCAAATACTTACCGCAATTTTACTTTCCTGACTGGCTCCATGTCAGCACACCTGCCCGCCCGTTCGGAGTACTAGTTACAGAATGCGGTGCTGGCTCAGGTGCTAAAATGTATGAGTTTAACGTCCTATCATTGTGGGGGTGGGTGGGGCCCGTACCCATATGTGTGCTGACATGGGGGTGGGTGGGGCCCGGGGTGGGTGGGGCCCGTACCCATGTGTGTGCTGACATGGAGCCAGTCAGGAAAGGAAAATTGAGGTAAGTATTTGATATTCAATTTTCTGTTTTATTGCAGCTTACCAATTCTTAATTGTGGTGGCTGCATTTGTTTTTTTTAAGCTTTCTTCCTTAATTTTCTCTTGTGATCTTACTAATCAGTCTGTCATTTTTCAACTTCCTATAACAGATCAAGCTGTCCAGTAAAGTGTCAGTTAGAGAGTGGAGACAAACCATTTATCACTGACATACTGTACAGTCAGGTCCATAAATATTGGGACATCGACACAATTCTAATCTTTTTGGCTCTATACACCACCACAATGGATTTGAAATTAAACAAACAGGATGTGCTTTAACCACTTAACGACCGCCCACTGTAAATATACGTCGGCAGAATGGCACCGACAGGCAGAATCACGTATATGTACGTGATTGCCTTTGTATAGTTGGGGGGTCCGATCGGACCCCCCTACTTTACAGTGAGCGGTCGTTTTACCTTCGGGAGCGATCCGGCATGAGGGGACGGCCGTTTGATTCCGGCCACCCCCTCTCGATCGCTCCCGGCGAATGAGAGCTTCCCCTGCCTGTGTACTTGTTTACACAGGCTGGAGGAAGTGATGTCATCTCTCCTGCGGCGCTCACATATACCGAGTGCCGTACAGGAGAAGATGCAGGTTAGTACACACAACACTACACTGACACCAGGACACATAGGTACATAAATCGCCCCCCCAGGCCCCCCCAGATCACCCCCCAGATCACCCCCCAGCCCCCAGTCACAGTGTCACTGATTGCAGTGACCATTTATTTAGTGATCACTGCAATCAGTGACATTTGTGACTGTAAAAGTGTCAGTACATTTAGTTTTAGGTCCAGTGTAGCCCCCTAACCCCCCCTAATAAAGGTTTAACCCCCTGATCACCCCCCAAATAACCCTTTCACCCCCTAGTACCGCCGTCGCTAAGCGATCATTTTTCTGATCGATGTCTTAGCGTCGGTGATGCTGATCGGTAGCCAGTATTTTTTTTTAGGTTCGCCGCAGGTTTTTATAGCGTCGGGTACCCCCATATATTACCTAATAAAGGTTTAACCACCTTGATCGCCCCCCCAGGTAACCCTTTCACCCCCTATCACCACGGTCACTAAGCGATAATTTTTCTGATTGATGTTTTAGCGTCGGCGATGCTGATCGGTAGCCAGTAATTTTTTTTAGGTTCGCCGCAGGTTTTTATAGCGTCGGGTACCCCCATAAATTATCTAATAGAGGTTTAACCCCCTTGATCACCCCCCAGGTAACCCTTTCACCCCCTAGCACCGCCGTCACTAAGCAATCATTTTTCTGATCGATGTCTTAGCGTCGGTGATGCTGATCGGTAGCCAGTAATTTTTTTTAGGTTCGCCGCAGGTTTTTATAGCGTCGGGTACCCCCATATATTACCTAATAAAGGTTAAACCCCCTTGATCGCCCCCCAGGTAACCCTTTCACCCCCTATCACCACTGTCACTAAGCAATAATTTTTCTGATCGCTGTCTTAGCGTCGGTGATGCAGATCGGTAGCCAGTAATTTTTTTTAGGTTCGCCGCAGGTTTTTATAGTGTCAGGTACCCCAATATATTACCTAATAAAGGTTTAACCCCCTTGATCGCCCCCCAGGTAACCCTTTCACCCCCTATCACCACTGTCGCTAAGCGATCATTTTTCTGATCGCTGTCTTAGCGTCGGTGATGCAGATCGGTAGCCAGTATTTTTTTTAGGTTCGCCGCAGGTTTTTATAGCGTCAGGTACCCCCATATATTATCTAATAAAGGTTTAACCCCCTTGATCGCCCCCCAGGTAACCCTTTCACCCCCTATCACCACTGTCACTAAGCGATAATTTTTCTGATCGCTGTCTTAGCGTCGGTGATGCAGATCGGTAGCCAGTAATTTTTTTTAGGTTCGCCGTCAGGTTTTTATATAGCGTCAGGTACCCCCATATATTACCTAATAAAGGTTTTAACCCCCTAATTGCCCCTAGTTAACCTTTTCACCAGTGATCATCATATAAGTGTTACGGGTGACGCTGGTTAGTTAGTTTGCTTTTTATAGTGTCAGGGCACCCGCCGTATATAACCCAATAAAGGTTTAACCCCCTGATCGCCCGGCGGGTGATATCAATTAGGTTTTAGCGTCAGAGAGGGTCTGCGTCACACCCCAGGCAGCGTCAGGTTAGTGCCAGTAACGCTAACACCCATGCGTGAAGCATACACCCCCCTTAGTGGTATAGTATCTGAACAGATCAATATCTGATCTGATCAGATCTATACTAGCGTCCCCAGCAGTTTAGGGTTCCCAAAAACGCAGTGTTAGTGGGATCAGCCCAGATACCTGCTAGCACCTGCGTTTTGCCCCTCCGTCCAGCCCAGGCCACCTAAGTGCAGTATCGATCGATCACTGTCACTTGCAAAACACAACACACATAACTGCAGCGTTCGCAGAGACAGGCCTGATCCCTGCGACTCCAGTGCTGTAGGAGGTGATTTCGCCACCACAGTTAAAAAAAAAAAAGCATATATGCCGAAGCATTGGGGCAGCAGGGGCGGAGGAGCGATTTTGCTCCTAATGCCGCGTACATACAGTCAAAATTCCGACGGAGGCTTGCCCGTGGAAAAGTCTGACCATGTGTACGCGGCATAACTTTTGCGGGAAGATGCCCCCATGCTTCGGCATATATAAATGGTGCATGTATGCCCATCATTAGAAGTGGGTGGATGAAGGGCGGTATTCTAATGGTGGGCATACCCACCGATCAATCTTTTTTTTTCGTTCAGCCAACAGGCTGCATGAAAAAAAAGATTACAATACATGTCCAACAAGGACCAGCAACGTACTGGTATGTTGCTGGACTTTGAATGTTTATACCAGAATGATGCCTGCGGGTTTAGGTATCATCTTGGTATCATTCTTTTCAGCCAGCGGCCGGCTTTCATGTAAAAGCAATCCTAGTGGCTAATTAGCCTCTGGACTGCTTTTACAAGCAGTGGGAGGGAATGACCCCCCCCGGATATAAAAAGCGCCATTGGGAAATTGGGAAAGCATTTTATCACACTGATCTTGGTGTGGTCAGATGCTTTGAGGGCAGAGGAAAGATCTAGGGTCCAATAGACCCCAGTTTTTTCAAAAAAGAGTACTTGTCATTACCTATTGCTATCATAGGGGATATTTACATTCCCTGAGATAACAATAAAAATGATAAAAAAATAAATAAATATGGAAGCAACAGTTTAAAAATAAAATAAAAAAGCAAAATTAACAATAAAAAAAAAAAAAAAGCACCCCTGTCCTGCCCTGCTCTTGCCCAATGGCGAACGCAAGCGTCGGCCTGGCGTCATATGTAAACAGCAATTGCACCATGCATGTGAGGTATCACAGCGAAGGTCAGATCGAGGGCAGTAATTTTAGCAGTAGACCTCCTCTGTAAATCTAACGGGGTAACCTGTAAAGGCTTTTAAAGGCTTTTAAAAATGTATGTAGTTTGTCGCCAATGCGCGTTTGTGCGAAATTTTAAAGCATGTTGTGTTTGGTATCTATGTACTCGGCCTAAGATCATCTTTTTTATTTCATCAAACATTTGGGCAATATAGTGTGTTTTAGTGCATTAAAATTAAAAAAAGTGTATTTTTTCCCCAAAAAATGCGTTTGAAAAATCGCTGCGCAAAAACTGTGTAGAAAAAAAAATGCAACACCCACCATTTTATTCTGTAGGGCCTTTGCTTTAAAAATATATATAATGTTTGGGTGTTCAACATAATTTTCTTGCAAAAAAAAATATGTTTTCATGTAAACAAAAAGTGTCAAAAAGGGCTTTGTCTTCAAGTGGTTAGAAGAGTGGATGTAAGCTTCCTAATGTTGTGTATAAAATGCCAGAACAGTTCAAAACACCCCCAAATGACCCCATTTTGGAAAGTAGACACCCCAAGCTATATACTGAGAGGCATGTCGAGTCCATGGAATATTTTATATGTTGACACAAGTTGCGGAAAAAAGACAATTTTTTTTTTTTTTTGCACAAAGTTGTCACTAAATGATATATTGCTCAGACATGCCATGGGCATATGTGGAATTACACCCCAAAATACATTCTGTTGCTTCTCCTGAGTACGGGGATACCACATGTGTGAGACTTTTTGGGAGCCTAGCCACGTACGGGACCCCAAAAACCAATCACCGCCTTCAGGCTTTCTAAGGGTGTAAATTTTTGATTTCACTTCTCACTGCCTATCACAGTTTCGGAGGCCATGGAATGCCCAGATGGCACAAAACCCCCCCAAATGACCCCATTTTGGAAAGTAGACACCCCAAGCTATTTGCTGAGAGGTATTGTGAGTATTTTGCAGATCTCGCTTTTTGTCACAAAGTTTTGAAAATTGAAAAAAAAAAAGAAAAAAAAAATGTTCTTTCTTCATTTTCAAAAACAAATGAGAGCTGTAAAATACTCACCATGCCTCTCAGCAAACAGCTTGGGGTGTCTACTTTCCAAAATGGGGTCATTTGGGGGGGTTTTGTGCTATTTTGGCATTTTATGGCCTTCGAAACTGTGATAGGTAGTGAGGAGTCAAATCAAAAATTTGTGCCTAGAAATCCTGAAGGCGGTGATTGGTTTTCGGGGTCCCGTACGCGGCTAGGCTCCTAAAAAGTCCCACACATGTGGTATCCCCGTACTCAGGAGAAGCAGCAAAATTTATTTTGGGGTGCAATTCCACATATAACCATGGCATGTGTGAGCAATATATCATTTAGTGACAACTTTTTGTAATTTTTTATTTTTTTTGTCATTATTCAATCACTTGGGACAAAAAAAAAAAATATTCAATGGGCTCAACAGGCCTCTCAGCAATTTCCTTGGGGTGTCTACTTTCTAAAATGGGGTCATTTGGGGGGGGGGGGTTTGTGCTATTTTGGCATTTTATGGCCTTCAAAACTGTGATAGGTAGTGAGGAGTGAAATCAAAAATTTACACCCTTAGAAATCCTGAAGGCGGTGCTTGGTTTCCGGGGTCCCGTACGTGGCTAGGCTCCTAAAAAGTCCCACACATGTGGTATCCCCGTACTCAGGAGAAGCAGCAGAATGTATTTTGGGGTGCAATTCCACATATAACCATGGCATGTGTGAGCAATATATCATTTAGTGACAACTTTTTGTAATTTTTTATTTTTTTTTGTCATTATTCAATCACTTGGGACAAACAAAAAAAATATTCAATGGGCTCAACATGCCTCTCAACAATTTCCTTGGGGTGTCTACTTTCTAAAATGGGGTCATTTGGGGGGGTTTTGTACTGCCCTGCCATTTTAGCACCTCAAGAAATGAGATAGGCAGTCATAAATTTAAAGCTGTGTAAATTCCAGAAAATGTACCCTAGTTTGTAAACGCTATAACTTTTGCGCAAACCAATAAATATACACTTATTGACATTTTTTTACTAAAGACATGTGGCTGAATACATTTTGGCCTAAATGTATGACTAAAATTGAGTTTATTCGATTTTTCTTATAACAAAAAGTAGAAAATATAATTTTTTTTCAAAATTTTTGCTCTTTTTCCGTTTATATCGCAAAAAATAAAAATCGCAGAGGCAATCAAATACCATTAAAAGAAAGCTCTATTTGTGGGAAGAAAAGGACGCAAATTTCGTTTGGGTACAACATTGCATGTCCGCACAATTTACAGTTAAAGCAGCGCAGTGCAAAATTCTGAATTCACCTCTGGTCCTTTAGCTACCAAATGGTCCGGGGCTTAAGTGGTTAACTGCAGACTTTGAGATTTAATTTGAGGGCATTTACATCCAAATCAGGTGAACGGTGTAGGAATTACAACAGTTTGTATATGTGCCTCCCACTTTTTAAGGGACCAAAAGTAATGGGACAGATTAACAATCATAAATCAAACTTTCACTTTTTAATACTTGGCTGCAAATCCTTTGCTGGCAATTGCAGCCTGGGTTTCATCCCTGGTGATGCTCTGCCAGCCCTCTACTGCAACTGTCTTCAGTTCCTGCTTGCTCTTGGGGCATTTTCCCTTCAGTTTTCTCTTTAGCAAGTGAAATGCATGCTCAATCGGATTCAGGTCAGGTGATTGACTTGGCCATTGCATAACATTCCACTTATTTCCCTTAAAAAACACTTTGGTTGCTTTTGCAGTATGCTTCGGGTCATTGTCCATCTGCACTGTGAAGCGCCGTCCAATGAGTTCTGAAGCATTTGGCTGAATATGAGCAGATAATATTGCCCGAAACACTTCAGAATTCATCCTGCTGCTTTTGTCAGCAGTCACATCATCAATAAATACAAGAGAACCAGTTCCATTGGCAGCCATACATGCCCAAGCCATGACACTACCACCACCATGCTTCACTGATGAGATGGTATGCTTTGGATCATGAGCAGTTCCTTTCCTTCTCCATACTCTTCTCTTCCCATCACTCTGGTACAAGTTTATCTTGGTCTCATCTGTCCATAGGATGTTGTTCCAGAACTGTGAAGGCTTTTTTAGATGTTGTTTGGCAAACTCTAATCTGGCCTTCCTGTTTTTGAGGCTCACCAATGGTTTACATCTTGTGGTGAACCCTCTGTATTCACTCTGTTGAAGTCTTCTCTTGATTGTTGACTTTGACACACATACACCTACCTCCTGGAGAGTGTTCTTGATCTGGCCAACTGTTGTGAAGGGTGTTTTCTTCACCAGGGAAAGAATTCTTTGGTCATCCACCACAGTTGTTTTTCGTGGTCTCCCGGGTCTTTTGGTGTTGCTGATCTCACCGGTGCGTTCTTTCTTTTTAAGGATGTTCCAAACTGTTTATTTGGCCACATCTAATGTTTTTGCTATCTCTCTGATGGATTTGTTTTGTTTTTCCAGCCTAATGATGGCTTGCTTCACTGATAGTGACAGCTCTTTGGATCTCATATTGAGAGTTGACAGCAACAGATTTCAAATGCAAATAGCACACTTGAAATGAACTCCGGACCTTTTATCTGCTCCTTGTAAATGGGATAATGAGGGAATAACACACACCTGGCCATGGAACAGCTGAGCAGCCAATTGTTCCATTACTTTTGGTCCCTTAAAAAGTGGGAGGCACATATACAAACTGTTGAAATTCCTACACTGTTCACCTGATTTGGATGTAAATACCATCAAATTAAAGCTGAAAGTCTGCAGTTAAAGCACATCTTGTTCGTTTCATTTCAAATCCATTGTGGTGGTGTATAGAGCCAAAAATATTAGAATTGTGTCGATGTCCCAATATTTATGGACCTGACTGTAGGTGCTTAAAACAATCAGCTTTTATTCATTTATGTAAATTTTTTATCCCAAAGGCAAAAATAAACAATCTCTGTAACTACCTAAAAAGTGTTAGCTGGAGGTCAGCTTCAAGCTGTTAGTCAAATCCATCTAAATCTGCTAGTACCATAATTATCATACATAAGGAGGGCAAAGACCCACTCGATGCAGCCTCATATAGGCCTATTGCACTGTTGAATACTGACATGAAGATTCTGGCGAAGGTCTTGGCGGCTAGATTGAACAGGGTTATATCAAAACTTATCCACCCCGACCAGTCGGGTTTTATACCTGGAAGAACAACTATTGTTAACATAAGACGACTATACTTGAACCTCCAGGTTCCGACGGACGGGGATGGGGAGAGGGCCATTTTGTCCCTGGATGCCGCCAAGGCCTTCGACAGTTTAGAGTAGTAATACCTGTGGAAAACTATGGAAATTGCCCAATTGGGTTCCGGGCTTCATCAATTGGGTCAAGATCCTCTATGGAGCACCAGAGGCTAGAGTAAGGGTGAATGGCGAACAATCTGACAAGTTCGGACTTGGGAGGGGGACGAGACAGGGATGTCCCCTGTCACCCCTCCTCTTTGCCATTGCAATTGAACCTCTGGCTATTGCTCTCAGGTCAGCTGACCAGGTGAGTAGGGATGAGCCGAACAGTTAGATTCACACCAGAACCTGCGAACAGACCTAAAGTTTGCGTAAACTTTAGAACCCTATTAAATACAATGGACTCGAACGTTCAAAATCAAAAGTGCTAATTATTAGGCTTGTGCAATTCGTTTAATGGTCATTAAAAATGATCGTGTGTGGGCTTCAGAGCATTTTTCACGACGTGAAAAATGTCTATGAAAAAATTGGAACATGCTCTAATTTTTCTCGTTGTTTTTCTCGTGATGAAAAACGGCCGTGTGTAGGCTTTAACGACGTAAAAAAAAATGCGGAATGCTCAGAATCAAGTATGAGACGGGAGCACTCGTTCTGGTAAAACTAGCATTCGTAATGGAGATAGCAGAAAAGTACAAATCCATTCGAAGCACATTAGGCATAATAGGCAGCGTCGTTGTGAGAGAGACACGGAAAATTACGAATCAACGAACCCAAAAAAAGTTACGAAAGTAGGAGTTGTGTCCAGAATCAACGAAAAACAATGTACTCTACCGAAAGTACGAATTATAAATCAACTAAAAATAAGGCTTACATTAATACGAATCATTCCGATTGAACGAAAAATGTCGCTTGCGAAAATACGAATTAGTCCGAACACGAAAAAATCCTGTCTAGCAAAATTACGAACGATTACGAATCAACAGGACCGAAAAGAAACAAACCGAAACTAAACAAATTTTTCCGTTGTGCACAGGAAACGAACCGAAACTAAACAAATGTTTCCGTTGTGCACAAGTCTACTAAATATAAAGGCTAATATGCAAGTTATTGTCCTAAAAAGGGTTTGAGGACCCGGGTCCTGCCCCAAGGGACATGTATCAATGCAAAAAAAAGTTTTAAAAACTGCCATTTTTTCGGGAGCAGTGATTTTAATAATGCTTAAAGTGAAACAATAAAAGTAAAATATTCCTTTAAGTTTCGTACCGGGGGGGGGGGGGTGTATAGTATGCCTGTAAAGCAGCGCTCGTTTCCCATGCTTAGAACTGCCCCTGCACAAAATGTAATTTCTGAAGGAAAAAAATCATTTAAAAGCACTCGCGGCTATAATGAATTGTCGGCTCCCGGAAAAAGAAAAGTCATTGATAAAAAAATGTAGAAAATGTGTGGGGGTCCCTCCAAATTCTATTACCAGGCCCTTCAGGTCTGGTATGGATATTAAGGGGAACCCTGCGTCAAATAAAAAAAAATTACGTGAGGTTCCCCCCAAATATCCATACTAGACCCTTCATGTCTGGTATGGATTTTAAGGGGAACTCCACCCCAAATAAAAAAAAATGGCGTGGAGTTCCCCCAAAAATCCATACCAGACCCTTTATCCGAGCACGCAACCTGGCAGGCCGCAGGAAAAGAGGGGGGGACGAGAGAGCGCCCCCCCTCCTGAACCGTACCAGGCCACATGCCCTCAACATGGGGAGGATGTCCCCATGTTGATGGGGATAAGGGCCTCATCCCCGCAACCCTTGCCCGGTGGTTGTGGGGGTCTGCGGGCAGGGGGCTTATTGGAATCTGGAAGACGCCTTTAACAAAGGGGACCCCCAGATCCCGCCCCCCCCCTATGTGAATTGGTAAAAAAAACACACAGACACCTTGGAAAAGTCCTTTATTAAAAATAAAAAATAAAAAACCCATTCCAGCGATGTAATCCAGTGTCCCATGGCGATCCGATGTCCAGCGCTGCAGTCTCCACTCCACATGAAACGTCATTGGCTGAGCGGACCTACACTGCGGAGGAAGTTCCCCTTCAGGTCCACTCAGCCAATGACGTAGCAGGGTCTGAGGTACGAGGGGGAGGGGGCGCCCTCGTATCTTAGATCCCGCCTACTTCATTGACTGAGCGGACCTGATGGGGAACTTCCTCTGCAGTGTAAAAAATTAATAGACCCGCCCCTTCTCACGTTCCCAGTGAGATCTTCACTTTTATAAAATTGCCGCTTGTGACAGAATGGTTGAGTGCTGTGATGAGAGTCTTGAGGATCACAGCTTTTTTCTATTTAATAAACGGACACCTCAGGCTGCTTTTTTTGACAACTAGAGCTGCCAACTTCTTCTCTGCTGATACTGTTATGCCGGGTGTGATTAATCTTAGCCAACAATTACATATACTGGGAGGGGGTCCTAAAAGTAAGGCAAAGAGACTGGATGTGCTACACATGCCCTGTGTATAATATTGACTTTATTTGGGTGTGTGTAGCATGTCCAAAGTCTGCAACTAGTTAAAGAATGTGTAAACCCAACATTTTCATATTCCTGATATGTGCCTGCTGTACTATGTACTTGTATTGCTTCCTTTGTGTGAAAAATGTATGTTCCTGCCAGTTTCCCTGACTTCCTATTAAAAACTGATCACACTAGGTATGAGAACACAGCATGGTCAGTTCTCTAGCTGTGCTGGGAACTCAGCCTGTTCTTCTCCAATGATCAAACTTCTGCTCACAGACACCCCTCCCCCATCAGTGTGTGGTTGTTTCTCCTCCCCATCTCTCATAGCTCTTTATGCCGTTGCGAACAAAGAATATGTGAACACTTAAATAAAAGGAGAGAAAAGGGTATTTATCTTTTTTTTTGTTTTATGTATACACAAATATTTTACCTTTCATTTCTGTTTTAAACTGAATGGTTTGTTTTACAAGGTGAGGGTTTACATATACTTTAAAGATGTTTTAGGCCAAGTCAGGTTACTTTAGTTCTATGGTGGTCCTAAATGTGGCATGTGTACACAGGACACAAAAAAAACTGTGGTTTTGTTAAATAAAGACTGGCTAAGTCTGAGCAGCAGCAGTCCTCAAATCATGTAGATTGGCCCTTCATGGCCGAATTGACAGTCTAGAACCATTGTGAGGATGCTCCCTGGGGCCTTTACATATAACCATTTAATTAAAACCTGTGCTGGGAGACATACAAAAGCTGTCATTGCTCATCTCTGTCTGGAGGGCTTCAGCATCGACTCAAACAAGAATGCAGCTAATAAAAAGGGAGCAAAGTCAGACTTCTGTTCTGCATGTATGTTCCAGATCAGGGGCTCAGAATACAGTGGAACCTTGGATTACGAGCATAATCTGTTCCAGGAGAATGCTCATAATCCAAAGCACTCACATATGAAAAGCGAGTTTCCCCATGGAAGTCAATGGAAACGAAAATAATTTGTTCCGCATTGACTTCTATGGAATGCAATACCGCATGTGGCCAGAGGTGGGGGGGGCACCGGAGAGCCTCGGAAAGGCCCGAGGACAGCTCGGCTGAACTCGGAAAACCTTGGAAAGGCTCGGGAACTGAGTATTTTCGAGTTTTTATGAGCATTTCCGAACTGCTCCGATCGGCTCCGGCGCCCCCCCCCCCCCACCTCAGGCCAAACATGGTACTGGACACCGCTGTGGCTTGAATCCTGCTCGTTTTGCGAGACAACACTCACAAACCGAGTCAGGATTTTTTTTAAAACAGTGCTCCTATTGCGAAACGCTCGTTAACCGCGTTACTCACAATCCGAGGTTTCACTGTATATCGAAGCCTTGAATCAAGATAACATTTAAGAAACTAGAATTTTAAAAGCAGCCTATGTATTGTCTTAGTTCAGGTTTCCTTTAGAAAGTATGTAGCATAATATTAGACCCCCACTGTAATTCCTTAAAGCCGTAATAAACTCAAAATTAAACATTTATAGGCTGTGATGACGTCACTCTCACATGGGAGTCGCATCATCACAGCACCAGTTTTCCATTATTCCAATAATAAATGTGGTGGAGAATTGCTAGCCTACAAGCTTCTAAGACCCCATACACATTATTAGATTTTCTGCAGATTTTTGTCTTCAGATTTATCAAAACCATATAATATGAAGTCAAACCTAAGAGTTTCAATTCGTATGCAATCAGGCAGGTCCTTGCACTACATGGTTTTGGTAAATCTGAAGACAAAAATCTGCAGAAAATCTAATAGTGTGTATGGAGTAGGCTTGTGCAATTCGTTCGTAACGAATCGAAATTCGTCCGAATTTAGCAACTTTCGGACATTCGGAAGCATTCGAATTTCCGAACAAAGCAATTACGAATAAAACCGAATCCGAAATAAATTATACCGCAAATAGCGAATGCCCGAATGTCTTCGGCATAATTCGTTATGAAAAAAGTTACGAATGTACGAATCCATTCGAAGCACAATAACACTCTGCTCTGCTCTCTGCTTCTCCCTCACCGTGCTGAACTCCCTCTCAAAATGGTGTACAGGGGCGGAGGCTATAGCCGCATGTGAAAAACGAAAGTAAAATACGAGATTTCGAATCGTTACAAATAACCGCTATGTATTTAGAAAAGTACAAATCCATTCGAAGCACATTAGGCATAATAGGCAGCGTCGTTGTGAGAGAGACACAGAAAATTACGAATCAACGAACCCAAAAAAAGTTACGAAAGTAGGAGTTGTGTCCAGAATCAACGAAAAACAATGTACTCTACCGAAAGTACGAATTATAAATCAACGAAAAATTCAACGAAAAATGTCGTTTGCGAAAATACAAATTAGTCTGAACACGAAAAATCCCATCTAGCAAAATTACGAATGATTATGAATCAACAGGACCGAAAAGAAACGAACCGAAACTAAACGAATTTTTTCGTTGTGCACAAGAAACGAACCGAAACTAAACAAATTTTTCCGTTGTGCACAAGTCTAGTATGGGGCCTTAGAGTGATGATTTAATATTATAAAAGTTTCCTGAATATGTTCTAATACAGTG
Organism: Rana muscosa; assembly: GCA_029206835.1. Lineage (NCBI taxonomy): Eukaryota > Metazoa > Chordata > Amphibia > Anura > Ranidae > Rana > Rana muscosa. The sequence continues at coordinate 190,813,795 of CM055122.1, forward strand.
GAACCTCGGATTGCGAGTAACGCGGTTAACGAGCGTTTCGCAATACGAGCACTGTATTTGCTAAAATCCTAACTCGGTTTGCGAGTGTTGTCTCGCAAAACAAGCAGGATTCAGGCCAAAGCGGGTGCAGTACCATGTTTGGTCTGAGGTGGGGGGGCGCCGGAACCAAATGGCGCCAATCGGCGGCATTCAGAAATGGCCAGAAAGGCCCGAGGACAGTTCGGCTGACCTTGGCAAACCTCGGAAAGGCTCGTGAACTAAGTCTTTCCGAGGTTTGCCGAGGTCAGCCGAACTGTCCATGGGCCTTTCCGGCCTTTTCTGAGGCTCTCCGGCGCCCCCGTCTCTGGCTGCATGCGGTATTGCATACCATTGAAGTCAATGCGGAACTAATTATGTTTGTTTCCATTGACTTCAATGGGGAAACTCGCTTTGATATGCGAGTACTTTGGATTACGAGCATTCTCCTGGAACGGATTATGTTCATAATCCAAGGTTACACTGTATTATTATTTATTGACACAATTTAGCATTGCATTATTTTCTTTATGGTTAGCTGGATGGGGGGACCCAATTGTACCTTCACATGGTAGGGAGGGATCAATTTCCCTTGACAGATAAAAAAAGATTACAGTCCTTTTTTCACCTCTATTTCTACACTGATGATTACGGCCTGCCCTTTTTTTCAATTGAAGGACAATTTTTGCAATGTGGCCTTAGGGAGGCAAAGAACCTTAGGGGCATAGAACTCTTAGTTGCATATTTAATAAGCAGTGAATGTGATTTTCCCCAAGTATTCACTGATAGTGAATCAATCACTGTAATTTAAAGCACATGCACCTGGAAGATTTACCTACAGTCAATGTTTGGTGAAAGTCATATTCACTACTTTTTAAAAATGCCCCTTACAGTGTAACTAACTGTGGCCAGGCTATTGACATTCAGATACTTAAATATTCTTAAAACACAGTACATGAACATTAAAACAAGCAGTTCTCGAGTTTTGTAGCTACAGGTTGCTGTCAAGCAATTCATCCAATTCACAGACAGTGCACTGGAGTGTGAGTTGGCTGCCGAATTAAAAGGCTTCAATGTTTCAGAATTTTGAGGATGAATTGCATCATAGTGCCTGCATCTAAATAGCTCAGTGAGTGATTATTTTAAAGCTCATTTACTGATTGTTAGCGATGTAAATTAGACTTGTGCACAATTTCTGTTGAGTATAGATATTCGTTATAACGAAACGATTAATTTTATTGTTTAATTGTTTCATTTTCAAATAATTTGTTATTTAAGTATGTATATACTGTATATATATTTGTGATAACGATTCGTAATTTGGTCATTTGACTCTGTTTGATTTACTCTGTGCCAGTAATCCAGCCCCCAACACAAAGGGAATAAACTGATTGGACTAGAAAACTGTAACTCGGATGGATCAATTCCTTTCCACTTGCTCAGCTGCTCACTAAGGATGAGCCGAACACCCCCCGGTTCGGTTTGCACCAGAACTTGCAAATAGGCAAAAAATGTGTTCGAACACGCGAACACCGTTAAAGTCTATGGGACACAAACATGAAAAACCAAAAGTGCACATTTTAAAGGCATTAGCCTTTAAAATGTGAACTTTTGGTTTTTCATGTTATTTTATGCATGATATTGTCATAAAAAGTGTTTGGGGACCTGGGCCCTGCCCCAGGGGACATGTATCAATGCAAAACAAAGTTTTAAAAAGCTCAGTTTTTTCGGGAGCAGTGATTTTAATAATGCTTAAAGTGAAACAATAAAAGTGAAATATTCATTTAAATTTCGTACCTGGGGGGTGTCTATAGTATGCCTGTAAAGTGGTGCATTCTTCCCGTATTTAAAACAGTCCCACAGCAAAATGACATTTCTAAGGGAAAAAAGTTATTTAAAACTGATCGCGGCTATAATGAATTGTTGGGTCTTGGCAATACAGATAAAACTCATTGAAAAAAACGGCATGGGTTCCCCCCAGTCCATTACCAGGCCCTTTGTGTCTGGTATGAATATTAAGGGGAACCCCGAACCAAAATTTAAAAAAAAAATTGCGTGGGGGTCCCCCCAAATTCCTTCAGGTCTGGTAGGGATATTAAGGGAAACCCTGCGCCAATTTTTTTTTTTTAAAATGGCGTGGGGGTCCCCCTCAAAATCCATACCAGACCCTTCAGGTCTGGTATGGATTTTAAGGGGAACCCTGCACCAAAATAAAAAAAATGGCGTAGGGATCCCCTGAAAAATTGCCTGGTATGGATTTTTCGGGGGACCCCTACGCCATTTTTTTTATATTGGTGCAGGGTTCCCCTTAAAATCCATACCAGGCGCCCCCCTCCTGAACCGCACCAGGCCACATGCCCCCAACATGGGGAGGATGCTTCTCTCGCTCTGACAGCTCTTATATAGCTGAGGGCGGGGTCACCCAGTGACGTACACGGGTGACCCGGACCCCTCTGACGCCACGGGCAATAACATGGTGTGAACGGATTTCTGCTAGTCACAGGCAGTGTCATGCCACTTCAGCCTGTGTCTTAGAATAACAGGGAGGTGAAGCCTCCATAAATCAAGATGTAATATCCCACCCCATTGTGTTTTTAGCTGGTTAGTGGGCATGGAGGAGGAGGGAGGGAGTAGGCTGTCATTTACCACTGTGTATACACCCACATGTGTCACTCTATAGTCCTATAGGCTACTCAGATGTGATAGGGAGGAAATGCTCAGGGTGCAAATACACTGAGAACTGAGCATGTGCACTAACTGCCAACACTGCTCTGCGAAATCCCGAACTACAGAAGGCGCATGGACTGAAGGAGGAGACAGAGAGCAGCAGGATCAACCAGTTTTTTTTTGCAGAATATAGAGAACGAATCCCAGTGACTGAGTGAGTATGAACAGCATGTAATACACCATTTATTGATAGTTTTTTATGATGTGGGTTATTGACACTTTACTAAAGTGTTCCTAAGAAAATAGGGGGAAGCCATTTAAATAAATTCCCTATATAGGGACATCAAACAGTTTTACATTTAACAATGTACAATACATATATATTATTTACTCATCGAAATATACTATGGAAAAAAACATAGTTTGTGTGCTTCAGATTTCAGTGAGGTCAGCCATATAATAATTCTACAGTCGTAAGCAATGAAGCAATTAAGTTCAAGCTACTGCACATTATTTTTAACAGCAAATTCTTGTGAACATAAATTATAGGTTGCAGTGTATTGAACTAATAATATCTTTTTCAGTTCAGAGGATAGCACGTTATTAAAATGTTTTAAGAAGCCGGGGAGCCTTGTTTCTTTTTTTATGGCATTTTTTTTAAATAAAATGTGTTGGAAGTTACTTATATAAACACTATGAAACAAGCCCATCTGCTAGTTTTGCTTTTACAGTTTACTTTTTTAATTACATTTCATTACAACTACCCTTATTTTCCTGCAACTAAAAACAGAAATGGCACTATCAAATTCCTTATGGTTAATTGCTAATTAGATCTTTAAAATGGCTACTTCATACTAAAATGTATCCAACATTCTCATGAGTTGCTTGGTTGATAAATATTAGTTTTCAGGCAATCACTTATTCTACCTTGCATTGAAAAGGCCATAGCCAATGTGGTGGAACAACTTTGACATAACAATGCACCAATGAAATAAGACCTCACATCCAGAGCAGGGCTATAGGCTTGATGACGTCAGGAACAGTCCACTGCAAAAGACTGCTAGACTGTGGGGGGGGGGGGGGGGGACAGGAGCCACAGGGACCAGTCTTGTGTGGTGAGGCTCAGAGGATCAGGTAATTATATCTCCATTTTCCAATCCCCTAGACAAGCAGAGCAACGCGCAGTTGACCTGTGCAGTGCTGGTACAGCCACACTGCATGGGGAAAAAAAATTTCAGCTTTACCAAATGTATGCTCCTTGGAAAATTTTATATTCATTCTAATTTTATTGAAAAAAATAGAAGTTTTAACATACAAAATATCAAAACACCAAACATAAGCCCTGGCAATCTGGGACAAGTACAAAAAAACGAAAAAAAAAACAATAGCACAGAAAAAAAAGAAAGAAATTAAGTGGATTGTGCAAAAAACAAACTATAATAAGAGAGATACAGATATATATTAATTCGCTATTGTCACACAACTGGGTGGGCTCGGAGCACAGTGCTCTGCGCCACGAGCCCACCCTTTTTTGAAGCCTATTAGAGCCTTTGTGTATTTAAAAAAAAATCACCCTCTCATTGGAATCCATGCTTCCGGTGCCCTGCATGTAGATTAGGGGGCCGGACACATGGATGGTGGGGCGGCGCTCGTGTGCCCCTAATGGATGGGCTGCCACTGTCTAGCCCATGAGGAAAGGTAGGTAAAGAAAGATATGCAGAAATGGCTCATGCACATAGGGCTTAAAAAAAACATTGTTTACAGGCATTTGGTGTTTTTTCTGCCTGTACAGGTCCTTCTCAAAAAATTAGCATATTGTGATAAAGTTCATTATTTTCTGTAATGTACTGATAAACATTAGACTTTCATATATTTTAGATTCATTACACACAACTGAAGTAGTTCAAGCCTTTTCTTGTTTTAATATTGATGATTTTGGCATACAGCTCATGACAACCCAAAATTCCTATCTCAAAAAATTAGCATATTTCATCCGACCAATAAAAGAAAAGTGTTTTTAATACAAAAAAAGTCAACCTTCAAATAATTATGTTCAGTTATGCACTCAATACTTGGTCGGGAATCCTTTTGCAGAAATGACTGCTTCAATGCGGCGTGGCATGGAGGCAACCAGCCTGTGGCACTGCTGAGGTGTTATGGAGGCCCAGGATGCTTCGATAGCGGCCTTAAGCTCATCCAGAGTGTTGGGTCTTGCGTCTCTCAACTTTCTCTTCCCAATATCCCACAGATTCTCTATGGGGTTCAGGTCAGGAGAGTTGGCAGGCCAATTGAGCACAGTAATACCATGGTCAGTAAACCATTTACCAGTGGTTTTGGCACTGTGAGCAGGTGCCAGGTCGTGCTGAAAAATGAAATCTTCATCTCCATAAAGCTTTTCAGCAGATGGAAGCATGAAGTGCTCCAAAATCTCCTGATAGCTAGCTGCATTGACCCTGCCCTTGATAAAACACAGTGGACCAACACCAGCAGCTGACATGGCACCCCAGACCATCACTGACTGTGGGTACTTGACACAGGACTTCAGGCATTTTGCCATTTCCCTCTCCCCAGTCTTCCTCCAGACTCTGGCACCTTGATTTCCGAATGACATGCAAAATTTGCTTTCATCCGAAAAAAGTACTTTGGACCACTGAGCAACAGTCCAGTGCTGCTTCTCTGTAGCCCAGGTCAGGCGCTTCTGCCGCTGTTTCTGGTTCAAAAGTGGCTTGACCTGGGGAATGCGGCACCTGTAGCCCATTTCCTGCACACGCCTGTTCACGGTGGCTCTGGATGTTTCTACTCGAGACTAGCTAGCCACCGTCGGTGCACAAGTTAAATTGTAATCCACAGGGTTTCAACAAGATGCTGTAATTATCTGCAATATACCTGAGTACTCGTGTGCCTGCCACCCACTAATGACGGATGCACCAATCTCTGATCACATAGTCTCCAGTGAGATACACTAGGCCGCAAGCTGTGGCGTGATAGGTGAAGTGTGGTTGGCACTAACTAAATCACTTTCCTCTAAGGTAGTAGTCAATTCTGGGCAGGTGCCCTTCTCACCAAACAGGCCCGACTTTCAGATAGTCTCCTCTGGCTTGTCCCGGTCACTCGATCTCCACGCTTCTGCTTCAGCTGCAGTCTCCGGACTCCGTCACTAACAGCATATGGTGATGGACGACTCCGGTCTCTGCTGGGCAATCACAGGACGCTGTGGACGATCCTCTGCTGGAAATCACTCAGGCACTCCCGTAATTTAGGCCCAGGCTTCTGGCCTAATCCTTAGGAAGCAGGCCTCTGTGCCAACTTCCTGCTTGATTGAGAGCTGGATCCAGAGAGCGAGACGCTGGCCCCTCCCCTGGTTTAAGTAGTCTGCCCAGAATGCTTTGCGGTGTTGCAATGCACCCTGGGTAATGTAGTCTGTCTTCTACTAAAAGCAACACAGTCTTTTCTCCTAGCTGATATCTGTCCCAAAGTGCATTAGTTGCATTGTAACACTTATACCACCGGAGGGAGCCGGATTCCTTCTTACATATGGACGTCCTGCTACACACTCCCCCCACTTAAAGTCTTTGGTCCCCAAAGAGGACAACAGTATGTAACCTAACACATACTTTGGCAATACCTGCAGGGAAATTTGTTAGTTTATGCATGACAATAAACAACTTGCCTTTTCATAAGCAGGATTTAAACTTAAACAGCTCATATCATAACACAGAGCCGACAGAGGAACCTCCCACCAATTATCACAAGGAGGGAGGTTGTCCTGTATACGGACCACCGACACTTGGGTGTCTGTTTCAGATGTGCTAGGGAGTGAGCTGGGGTTGTCTTCCACTGAATCTGAATCTGGAGTGGAAGAGCTAGACTGATCAATGGTTCTCTTAGAAGTGATGATGACCTCCTCAGAGCATTCACCCAATTGGTCGTACGTCAGTCTTTTTGAGGGGTGAATTACTCTTCTTTCCCTCTGCTCTTTAGGTATCATATTCTCAAGGACATTGGGGCTGGCTGTTTCTAGAAGCTCTTCAGGGGCTTCCTCATCTAGTTCAGGCATGTTGGGCTCCAGAACTTCAGGAGCGTCCCGCTCTCCTTCAGATAGAGACAACGACCCTTCTTCTGGGTCTTCCATTGACAAAGAGCCTGCGTCATCAGCTACCTCCTCAATGAGAATGTTTGAAGGCACGAATTCAGGAGCTTCTGCCCGAAGAGTTCCATTGTCAACTGTTTTGGGTGAGGTTTGGGAGGTGGTCATGGGTTCTGGCAATTGGGATGACCACAACCAGTCAGATTCTGCTTCTTCATCCTCTTGGCCTTCATTGTCAGAGTCTCCATCTCTCACATCTGGAAGCACTGTTTGAGATCGGGTGATGGGTCTGGAACCTTGAGAAGTTGAAGGGGTTTCTTGTGAGTCAGATGCAGGAGGCATGCAAACTGCCTCGGAGAGGGGCAACAAGTGATTCCTGTGCCAGGTCTTTAACGGTCCCACGCTTCCTTCTGGCCTAATTTGGTACACAGGAAGGTTTTCCAGCTTCTTGCAGATAACATAAGGTTGGGATTTCCAACGGTCAGCCAACTTATGTTTTCCCGGAATTCCCAAGTTCCTCAACAGCACTCTATCTCCTGGCTGTAAATCTTGAATTCTGACTCTTAGGTCAAAGTTTCTTTTATTTCTCAGCCCCCGTTGGTCAGATGCTGCTTGGGCCTTTTCAAAAGCTGTCTTCAGACTCTTTCTCAATCGGTCTACATACCCCTTGTGGGATGCTGCTGAGGTATGATCCAGCGATATGCCAAAGGCCAAGTCCACTGGCAACCGAGCCTCCCGCCCGAACATCAAACGGTATGGGGAATACCCGGTGACATCACTGGCAGTGCTATTGTAGGCATGCACTATGGCAGCTACATGCTTGCTCCAATGCTGCTTTTTCTCCGAACTCAGAGTCCCCAACATATCCAAGAGAGTCCGGTTAAACCGTTCAGGCTGAGCATCTCCTTGTGGGTGATAAGGGGTTGTCCTGGTCTTCTGGATGCCTAACAGGTCTAATAACTTCTTTATTAATTTGCTTTCAAAGTCTCTGCCCTGATCTGAATGAAGGCGTTGGAGTAGACCATAGTGCACAAAGAATTTTTCTACCAGTACTTTGGCTACTGTTGAGGCCTTCTGGTCTTTTGTTGGGAATGCTTGAGCATATCTGGTAAAGTGATCTGTTATCACCAAGACATTCCCTTGACCACTCAGATCAGGCTCCAGGCAAAGGAAGTCAATGCACACCAGTTCCATAGGTCCCTGACTTTGCAGATGGCCCATTGGGGCTGCTTGACGTGGCAAGGTCTTCCTTTGAATGCATCGGACACAGGAATGGCAATATCCTTCCACTTCAGCCCGCATGCAGGGCCAATAGAACCTATCCCGTACAAGGTGAAAAGTCAGTTCGGACCCTAGGTGACCATGGTTGTCATGGAGGGCAGCTAGGACCGCTTCTCGATATTTGGCTGGTAGAAACAGCTGCCACTTCTCTTCTGAGTCGTCAGAGGGGCCCCTTCGGTAGACCACCCCTTGACGTATGTGTAGCCGATCCCACTCCCTGCGCAACAATCGGGCTTCTCTTGGGGAGTCTGTTTCAAGCATCTCGGGACACTGGCTTTCCAGGGCCTTTATCAGGAGTTTCCCTAAAGAGTCTTCTTCTTGCTCCTTTCTCAAATCCCTTTTTGTCAGCTTGGGCAAGCCCTCCCCTTCGACTTGGGTCACACTGCAATAGCACTTCGGTACTCCAACAGCTGAGACCCCAATTTCTTCGGCTCTTGACCCACCTCTGGCTTGTAGTTCTGTCCCCTGATATAGGGCTCGCACTCCCTCTGGGTCTAGTTGGGCCCATTCTTCGGTAGGGTCGGTGGGGGCATGAGACCTCCTGGTACTTCAAGCTGAAGGTGAAGCTTGAAAGGGCAGCCAACCACCGGTGTCCCGTTGCATCCAACTTGGCAGTGGTCAGAAGGTAGGTGAGCGGGTTATTATCTGTCTTCACCACAAACTCCGCCCCATATAGGTAGTCTCTCAGTTTGTCTACCACTGCCCATTTCAAGGCCAGGAATTCAAGCTTGTGGGTGGGGTAATTCTTCTCAGCAGGTATCAGACTCCTGCTCACATATGCAACGGGTCTTAGGTAACCATCATGTTCCTGGTACAGCACCCCACCCAGCCCATCTCGGCTGGCATCTACATGCAGTTCATAAGGCTTCTTTGGATCAGCATAGGCCAGGACTGGTGCAGTGGTAAGACTCTTCTTTAACATCTGGAAGGCTTCCTCGCACTCCCCTGTCCACTGGTCTTGAATCGACTCTTTGGGCCTTCGGGGTCCCATGGTGAGTTTCACTGGTTTGACCAGCTCTGGAACATCATCTTCCCCTTCGTTTCTGAGTAACTCGTTCAGGGGTCTGGCAATCTTGGCGAATCCTTCTACAAATCTTCTGTAGTAAGAACAGAACCCCAGGAATGACCGAAGCTCAGTCACGTTGGTAGGTCTCGGCCAAGAGGTGACGGCATCCAGCTTCTCTGGGTCCGTGGCCACCCCTTCTGCAGAAACGATATGGCCCAGGTAATGGACTGGTAAAATTGACACTTCTCTGGGGAGAGTTTCAGGCCCTCTTCACTGAGCCTCTTCAGGACCTTCTCCAGTCTCTCTTCATGCTCTTCTAGGGTTCTCCCGAACACGATGACGTCGTCCAAATATACCAGTACCTCTATTAGATTCATGTCCCCGACGGTTCTCTCCATTAGCCTTTGGAAAGTGGCGGGGGCTCCTGATAACCCTTGAGGCATACGGTTGAACTCAAAGAACCCCACAGGGGTGATGAAGGCTGTCTTCTCCCGATCCTCAGGGTGCATGGGGATTTGGTAATATCCACTTTTTAGATCCATTACACTGAACCACTTGGCCCCTGACAGACTCTGCAGGGCGTCTTCAATTCAGGGAGTGGTGTATTGATCTGGGATGGTCCTTCTGTTTAGTGTTCTGTAGTCGATACACAGTCTCAGCGACCCGTTCTTCTTTCGGACTACCACTATTGGAGAAGCGTAAGGGCTCCTGGATTCTCGAATAATCCCCGTCCTCTTCAGCTCAGCCAACTGTTCCCGCAAGTCTTCTAAGTCACCCAGTGGGACCCGTCAAACTCTTTCTCTAAAGGGCTTATCTTCTTGTAAGCGTATCTTGTGAGTGGCACTCCTTGCGCACCCCACATCGAACTCATCTTTAGAGAAGATCTTTTCCCACCTTGCAAGTTGAGCTTTGGCCCTTTTTCTCCATTCTGGTGGGAGGGCCGTGTCTTCAGAACAGAGCTTCTCTATGGTGACTTCACCCCTTTCTTCTTTCTTCAATTCACACAGAGCAGTGGGGGTGGCTGGATTCACCTGGCCCAACAGCATTCTGGCCGGCACCTTCACTGGTGTATTAGCAGTGTTCCTTATACTCACTGAAACCCTCCCATGGCTTTTCTGTAGGGCCTTCAATGGGATCACTTCGGGGATTACTTCAATCCCTTTCTGTCTTTCCTGTGGGCCTGGTTCGAAGACAATGAAGGGGCCTGGCTGTTTCCATGTGAGCTTGACAGAAGCCCTCAGGCAAGTCACCTCTCCCGGTTGTAATACCTTCTCCGTCTTGTCTAGCTTCCAAACCTTGCCAACTCCCTCAGCCGGGGCCTTCTGCCCCAGTACCAGGCGCTGGTAGGCTTGCCTTAACATGGGGTGGACTCTTGAGGTCGGGACTTCTTCCTGTTGGGCCAACGGTGTCAGCAGTCGCCTGACTAGATCAGTGTTGGTCCCTATGATGAGTGAGCTCTTGCTGGCCCCTGGTGGGCGAGGGCACACTACTGCCAGAGTATCGAAGGTCTCTGTCTCCCCAGCCACTGAGGGATCAAAAGTCAACTTGATTGGCAGGTAACCGTCATAGGGAAAGCTCTGAGTTCCAATACCCCATATTTCCAGTTCCTCTAATTTCTGTAGGGGCAGATGTTTAAGATGTTTATCATAGAAATCCCTATACAGAAGAGTCACTTGAGCCCCAGTGTCAAGAAGAGCCTTGGTGTAGATCCCTTCTACTTGTATGGAGACTACTGGAGAAGGCCCCACTAACTTGGCGGGGAACTCCTTCAACACAGACTTCTTGCTGGGTTCAGTTACCTGTACCCTCACTTCTTTTTTTCTTAAGTTTCCGGTGGGTCTCAGTCCCTTCTGGGTCTGGTGTGCACTGGCCTTCCGTTCAACAGCAGCCCGACTTGTGGGACGGGGCCTAATTGGCAGAGGTTTAGGTCCCTGACTCTGATGTTTTGGATCATTGGACTTCTTGAAGGAGTTCGTGGAAACTGGTGGGCGCCCGGCTGACTCCTTCACCGGGGCCCTCTGAAGTTTTCCGCCGGCTTGCGATGTCTGGATGCAACTTCATCTGGGCTGGGACACACTGCTCTAACATGCCCGATTCCCCCACAATTGAAGCATGTTATCAATCTCTTAGGCTTCTGTACTAGTTCCATATTGGAGCTAGGAGGTTTTTTTGGTTCCTCTGACGTGTTCTTGTTGTGTGGCACAGAGGCCTGGCTAGTCAGCATGGACACCATTTCTACTAGTTGTGACACCGGGGTCTTTAGGAGTTCAACTTCTGAATCACCTTCTTCTGCACTTAACATTCTGACTCGGGCAGTTGGTTCGGTGTGTTGACTCCTCCTTTTGTCTTCCAACATGGCCTCCTCCTCCCTGACTATCCGGATCAAGTCGGGGTATTCCAGGCTGCTCCCGTCCCGCCGGGTGCGTAGCAATAATGCGATGGGGTCCAAGGGTTGAGCTCCTCTCAACACCTGCTGGGCACGGGCCTCATCCACTTTTCTTGGATCGATCCCTTTCTTCAGTAGGATCCAATGCAGGATCTTATCCAGGCGTCCTATGAATTCTGACAGCTTCTCTCCCTCTTTTTGGTAGCAATGCCCCAGCTGGTAAGTGAGTTCAGTGACGTTTTCCGTCCCGCCGAACACATTCTGCAGAATATCCAGATAATCCTGTGCATTGCAGTCCTTCTTGCTTAACTTGAGGTTACGTATGGCCTCCAGAGCAGGCCCCTTTAAGCTTTCCACAATCCGTTGTTTTTTTTGTTGTTCTGGCACCTCCCATTCTTCTAGGGCCTGAGTGGCGCCATCTAGCCACTCTTCAAATCCATCTTCCACTGAAGGTACAGGTTTCTTCCCAGAAAAGGTCCTGAGTTTCCTGTATCCTGACATCAGGTAGTCTGGAGGGTCCTTTTTACACTTGGTCACAATCTCCCCCAGGACAGCGCACAATTCTGAGCTAAGGGTGGTCAATGGTGGTGAACCAGGACCCTTTTGTTGGGTGCCCCCTCCTGTGCTGGGGCCTCCTGAAGTAGTGGATGTGGGGCCATCTTTATTCTCTTCTGGGTGTATCAGGAGGAGTTCTACTTGGTTTGTAGTTTTTATGCTGGCACCCTTGAAGTAGTCAGAGATTCCGTTCCTCCACTCACATAATGCATAGGTGTGGGGATTTACAGTATCTGTCTTTATGTCAATCACCCATGGCTTCCTGTCCGTGGACAATGCTCTCAAGACTGGAGTTAGCTGCTCCTCTACCCAGGCCTCTCTCTGGATTTCAACCACCAGGCCATTTCCGGGTAGGATGCCTTCATCCCTGCACCACCGGGCTGCAGGGTCCATTTCTGTGCTGTAAGGGTTCTGTCTAGGGGGAAAGTTGATTGCAGAACCGTAGAATATCCCGGACGAGCCCCCACGTGTAGCACTACCCCCGTAGGAGCTGCTGTTTGTTTGATTTGGGTCTACGTCCTGCCTATCAACCCCTGTAAGTGGCTCAAACCTTCCCTTAGCACAACTGATATGAATAAGGAGTGTGAGACCTATTGAGTATTAGGAGACACAATCCTGCATACATCACACAATAACCTGTAAATGTTATTACCTTTGCTGGTCACTAGTCCTTCTAAGTGACAGAGATACTTCACACAAGTTATATGCTTAATCAAAGGTACCTTTACTCAGTATAAAATGGAAGGGTAAAGAATCACATTAATACACACAGTTGACTCTGCATGCGCATTGCAGAGTCAATAAACCAATAAGGATAGGTATCACTGAGATTAGGTGATAACAGGAAATAACATCAGCTATATATATGTACATGTATCTATATGTGTCTCTGCACGGCTAACTGGTTGCTCGCGAGCTCCCCCTTTGTTGCAATACCTTGCACATGTTCATTCCCTATAATAGGTAAGCAAGGCCTATCTGCGTCCCACTCAAAGTTCCTTTCTCCAATGAAGTCTTCGCTAGCCACCGTCGGTGCACAAGTTAAATTGTAATCCACAGGGTTTCAACAAGATGCTGTAATTATCTGCAATATACCTGAGTACTCGTGTGCCTGCCACCCACTAATGACGGATGCACCAATCTCTGATCACATAGTCTCCAGTGAGATACACTAGGCCGCAAGCTGTGGCGTGATAGGTGAAGTGTGGTTGGCACTAACTAAATCACTTTCCTCTAAGGTAGTAGTCAATTCTGGGCAGGTGCCCTTCTCACCAAACAGGCCCGACTTTCAGATAGTCTCCTCTGGCTTGTCCCGGTCACTCGATCTCCACGCTTCTGCTTCAGCTGCAGTCTCCGCACTCCGTCACTAACAGCATATGGTGATGGACGACTCCGGTCTCTGCTGGGCAATCACAGGACGCTGTGGACGATCCTCTGCTGGAAATCACTCAGGCACTCCCGTAATTTAGGCCCAGGCTTCTGGCCTAATCCTTAGGAAGCAGGCCTCTGTGCCAACTTCCTGCTTGATTGAGAGCTGGATCCAGAGAGCGAGACGCTGGCCCCTCCCCTGGTTTAAGTAGTCTGCCCAGAATGCTTTGCGGTGTTGCAATGCACCCTGGGTAATGTAGTCTGTCTTCTACTAAAAGCAACAAAGTCTTTTCTCCTAGCTGATATCTGTCCCAAAGTGCATTAGTTGCATTGTAACACTTATACCACCGGAGGGAGCCGGATTCCTTCTTACATATGGACATCCTGCTACATTAGATTTAGTGTTTGATGACGAATTTCCCCACAAATCACTATCACTCAATTCTGCAAGTGATTCTAATTTATTATCGCTGTTTTCTAGCTGGTCTAAAACCACTTTTGACATAAAGGGACACTTTTTGGTTGCTATGAACAATCTCCAGTTTCCAGGCAGAAAAAACTGTATTTCTAATATAAAAGTGCATGCAGGACACTGGACAGACCACTAGGGACAAAGGGGGTGTGTCATTTTTTTATACAGTACTGTAATCTGTAAGAATACAGTGTACTGTATGTGTATTGTGTTTTTACTTTTTTGAATTTGGCGCCGATCTTTGCCCCCGTGCGCCGCAACGTCGCAGGGAACAGAGCTTGGCGGCACTGTGTGTGAATCGAGTGAGGAGACGGCTCGCACACACAGCGGGGAGACATCCCAGGATCCAGGGAACAAGGTAAGTAACTCTCCCTGTATCCTGCGATGCAGCCCGAGTCTGGCTCGGGGGGTTACCGCTTTTGGTACTGAAATCTTACCCTGAGCCAGACTCGGGATTACCGCCAGGGAGGTTAAAAGAGGAAAGTTTACAAGTAGAAATTTCCCTATAAATTTGAAGTTTATATTAAAATTATTATAATTCTGTTTTATGTGGAACTAAGTACATTTGATGATTTCCCTCATGGTAAAATCACATGTGCATTCAGTAGAGGAGCTTTTGAGCAGAAAAACTTGACGTGCGTAAACATTTTTAAATTATTATTAATATTATTATTATTTAGGTACTTATATAGCGCCGTCAATTTACGCAGCGCTATACATATACATTGTACATTCACATCGGTCCCTACCCTCAAGGAGCTTACAATCTAAGGTCCCTAACTCACATTCATATACTAGGGCCAATTTAGACAGAAGCCAATTAACCTACCAGCATGTCTTTGGAGTGTAAATGCACCTAAACATACATAAACAAAAGACGTGTTTAGCACTTGAGTGTTCATTCATTCCAATAGCTAGAATAAATGAATATTCTGGTCAATGGAATCGATTAATTCTTAATGCGTCTAAATGCGTGTGGAATACTCGCTGTAGGCGTGTTTTTTAAACAACTTTTTCCTGCCACGAGTAAAAGGCATTCAGAGGAGAAAATCAAACACCTCTCTGCTTTATCTTTTTTCCTATAAAAATATCTTATCCTATACACATTGGAAAGGGAGAAGGAGGATGTCCCACAGGGTAGCTTTACCAGCTGTCCAATATAAGCCAGGGGATACAAAGC
This sequence comes from Rana muscosa, assembly GCA_029206835.1. Lineage (NCBI taxonomy): Eukaryota > Metazoa > Chordata > Amphibia > Anura > Ranidae > Rana > Rana muscosa. Next base: position 190,828,812 of record CM055122.1, read on the forward strand.
AAGAGTTTAAAGGCAACAAATTTCATATATATGTAATTTCACATCACTATTATAATTTAATTTGCCTGGCAACATGTATATTATAGTGTGGGAACATTTGTTTTAAAGCAAGATTATGTTACCTGGAATTTCCCTATAAATTTGAAGTTAAAATTTAAATAATTATAATTTTGTTTTATGTGGAACTAAGTACATTTGATAATATCTGATTCCCCTGATGGTAAGCGCAAGGGACCTGATTTTCTAGCTAGGCAGGTCCTATTAATCATGACCATTTCTGCATAGTGGGGAAACAGTGCTGGGATGGGATCTATAACCTACACTGTTTCCTTAAAGGGTCCACCCATCCAACACTAGTTTGGGCCACAGTAGTCACATGACTACAAAAAGACTGTAATAAAAGGCATTTACAAAGTAACATTTTTAGCTTCTGATTCTGAGGTAGAAGCTTGGTAGCATTATGCAAGCTTAACTTTAGGATACCTTTTGAGACAGAACCTTTATATGTACTTTAACCATTTCCCCTCCGGAAGGTTTTACCCCTTTCATGACCAGGCCATTTTTTGCTTTTAGGCATCGCGCTACTTTAACTGACAATTGTGTGGTCATGCAATTTATATATAAAAAAAAAAAATTCACACAAATAGATCTTTCTTTTAGTGGTATATGATCACCACTGGGTTATTTTTTTTAATTATTATATAATTGAAAAAAAGACAGAATATTTTGAAAAGAAACAATATTTTGTACTGTCTGCTATAAAACATATCCAATAAAAAATTTAAAAAATCAAATGTCTTTAATAAGCCAAATGTATTCTGCTATGACTTTTGTAAAAAAAAAAAGTTCCAGTAAGTGTATATTATTTGGTTTGTGTAAAAGTTATAGCATCTATAAACTATGGTGTATATATACTGGATTTTTTTTATACTAGTAATGGCGGTGATCAGCAACGTATACTGGTAGTGCGATAGTGTGGTGGGTAATCTGACACTAACTGAAGCTGGCTGGGGGGTACACTAACTGACTGACACTAACATCAATAGTGACACTAATACAGTGAGCAGTGCTAATACTATACACTGTCACTGTACTAATGACACTGGCTGGAAAGGGGTTAACATCTAGAGGCACAATGTGTAATGTGCGCTGCTTTTACTAAGCAATTTCGTTTTTTTTTTTTCCCTTGGTTTGTAGAGAATAAAAAAACAGCAAGATTGCCTGTGAGTGTACAGAGTTCTGTGTTGTTTACTGCACAGAGCTGTCTTCCATGAATGAGCGGGCAATCAATCATTGGCTGGGACCTGCTGATTGGCTTGCGCTGTAACAAATCACAGCACAGCCAGGGTGGCAGGTTCATGTGCCCTTTACCCAGAAGCGCAGTCCAGTGCACAGCAGCTGCCCTGCCCCAGTAAATGTACGTGGGGCAATCACTAAGTGGTTCAGCTGCCCAAACATAGTTCTCCTGCTTTTAATAAATATGAACAATAAAATGAGGGAATCTAGTGTCACTGTGCACCAAATTTATCAGTAGCTACCATTTTGGTCTGGTTGTAGCACTGATGTCATGGGTACAACTCCTATCGGGTGCATTACAGAGTTTATAGCTTCTTTCTGAGTTCATGTAGGGTTCATCCTACAAGCCAAAAGCATGGTATAATTTATAGGTTGTGTGTGGATGTTAGCATAAGCTTGTTAGACTGTAAGTACTGACCTGTCTAAAAAGTCAGTAGTATAAAATGTGTGCATTTACATAGTAAATTAATAAAATATTTAAATAAATAGCATTAAATACCAAGCCTACATAAAATACATTTCAGCTTGGGAAGGCTGAATCACCACCATGCTTTTTTTCCCTGAGAATCCAACAGTAAGATAAACTTTTATGGAGTTTTTTCTTTTAACTATAGCCATTAGAAATAAAAGAGATTGTCACAATCTCTGGCTATCTGGTGGATGCTCTAAAAATGTAAAATAAAGAGATAAGTTTGTATATTCTCTCAGTGTCTGGGGGTGGTATTTCTCTGGGTGGTCTGGCTTCCACCCACAAGCTACAAAATGCTCAAATTGTGTTCATATGAATAGTGGGGGCAATATATTGTAAGCTCCTTCAGTTAACACTGATGTGGAGGGATATATATACTCCTTAAAGCATTGTGTGTAAGATATTGGCACAGTAACTACAGGAAATAAAGAAACCTTATCTGACAGGGGATGGGATTTGATCTTTTTTGTGCAGTTTCACTTCCACTTACCGATCTCCATCTCACCCACCCACCCAACAATCTGCATTTGTTCCTAGAAAATGATCTTAAATCTACAAATAATCAGTATTTATCGGCGTATAACACGCACAGGCGTATAACACGCACCCTGATTTTAAGAGGGAAGTTTAGGAAAAAAACTTTCCACAGCCCCCTGCACAGCACACGGACCCCCTGCAAAGCACACGGACCCCCTGCAAAGCACATGGATCCCTTGCACAGCACACGGACCCCCTGCACAGCACACGGACCCCCTGCACAGCACACAGACCCCTTGCATAGCCCGCAAACCCCCTGCACAGCACACGGACCCCTTGCATAGCACACGGACCTCCTGCACAGCACACGGATCCCTTGCACAGCACACGGACCCCCTGCACAGCACACGAACCCCTTGCACAGCACACAGACCCCCTGCACAGCACACAGACTCCTTTCTCTGCACAGCACACAGACTCCTTTCCCTGCACAGCACACAGACTCCTTTCATTATAAAGCCCCCCTGCACTCCCAGGAGACCCCCAGTCTCCTGGGACAGCGCTGCCAGCATACTTTGAGGGGTTGAGAAAGTGTTGCTGACAGCCCTTTCTCGTGCGCCGCTCGTCCTGTGTCACTCTCATTGTGGATAGGGGCTTCTGTGTGCCTCAATTGACGCCGCTCTCTCTGGGACACAGTCATGTGACTCTCCTCTTTCATTGATGGTCACATGACCGCTCTCCTCCTCCAATCAAAAGCTACACTCGAGGAGGAGGCGGAGCGGAAGGAGGAGAGCGACCAGAATGAGCGGCATGCTTGAGTTATTACAGGCTCCTGTTTGCATTGGGGTGATGCGGGCGAGCGGTGGTGTGTGGGAAGGGGCTGGCAGTGGTATTTTCTTAACTTTTTGAAGTATGGCAGCGCTGTCCCAGGAGAGGCAGGGCGGCCGTCTCAACACCCTCCCAATGGGTGGCACCCGAGGCGGATGGACCGACCTCCGCCCCTCCTGTTGGTAAAAAAATAAATATTGGCGTATAACACGCAGGCACGGTTTACCCTCTGTTTTCAGGGGAAAAAAGTGTATGTTATATGCCGATAAATACGGTATGTATTGTCTGAAATCAGAGATCCTGTACAATAAATTGACAGTAATTGCATTTTTTTTATGTTGCACAAATTTTATCATATTTTCATCCAAAACTACACTGAAACGAATTTTAGTGCACACCAAACCAATATAATACCCAGTTTTTTGGTAGAATATAAAAGATGGAGCTGTGTTGAGTAAATTGATATTAAACACGCCAAGCCTTAAAATGGCTTAAAAAATGGCAAAAAACTACAATACTTTAACTACGTAGCCTCCCTGGCGGTATGATTATGTCAGATTTTTTAATCTCGAAGCGGCACATCGTTTTGCATGGAAATTTGGCGTTTTATATTGTAGGCCTGTAATTCTTAGTAATAACGCACTTAAATCTGTCCAAACAAGAGTCTAGTAGACATCCCAGGTATGATAAAGTTTGAAACATGAAATCATAAATTATAATATAATAAATAACTATAAAAAATAATAATATAATAATAATAATAATAAAATGAATTTCCCCACAAATCACAATCGCTCAATTCTGCAAGTGTTCTAATTTACTATCGCTGTTTTCTAGCTGGTCTAAAACCGCTTTTGACGTAAAGGGACACTTTTTGGTTGCCATGGACAATCTCAAGTTTTTAGGCAGAAAGAACAGTATATATAATATAAAACGATTACAGTGTTATGTATTTGTTATGTTCTTTGTACTTTTTGAATTTGCCGCCGGGCTCTGCCCCCATGCGTCGCGACTCTCGCAGGGAACGGAGCCCGGAACACAGGACATCGGGCAAATGATCCGCCGGAGGATACAGCGGGGGGACATCGCAGGATACTGGTGACAAGGTAAGTATGTTGTACCATGATTCTGCATTGCAATACCAAGTGTGGCTCGGGATTACCGCTAATGGTACTGACATTTAACCCCGAGCCACACTCTGGAATACCGCCAGGAGGGTTAAGGACCAGGCCAGTTTTTCAAATTTGTTGTTTACAAGTTAAATTCAGGGTTTTTTGCTAGAAAATTACTTAGAATCTCCAAACACTATATTTTTTTTTTTCCAGAAACCCTACAGCATAAAATGGCGGTCGTTGCAATACTTTATGCCACATCATATTTGTGCAGCGGTCTTACAAGCGCAATTTTTGGAAAAAAATACACTTTTTTGAATTTAAAAATAAGACAATAGTAAAGTTAGCCCAATTTTTTCTATATTGTAAAAGATAATGTTATGCCGAGTAAATTGATACCCGACATGTCACGCTTTAAAATTGCGCCCACTCGTGGAATGGCAACAAACTTTGCCCCTTTAAAAATCTCCATAGGCAACGTTTAAAAATTTCTACAGGTTACCAGTTTGGAGGTACAGAGGAGGTTTTGGGCTAGAATTATTGCTCTTGCTCTAACGATCGCGGCAATACCTCACATGTGTGCTTTGAGCACTGTTTTCATATGCTGGCGCAACTTATGTATGCGTTAGCTTCTGTGAGCGAGCTCGGCGGGACGGGGCACTTTTAAAAAAAAGATTTTATTTTTTATTTTTACGTTTTTTTTTACTTTTTTTTACACTGTCTTTTTAATAAATAAAATTTGGGTCACTTTTATTCCCATTACAAGGAATGTAAACATCCCTTGTAATAGAAATAAAGCATGACAGGACCTTTTAAATGTGAGATCTGGGGTCAAAAAGACCTCAGATCTCACATTTACACATTTAAGCCTCGTACACACGAACGAGTTTCTCGGCAAAAACCAGCAAGAAACTTGCTGGCAGAGATTTTTTGCAGAGAAATTCGTTCGTGTGTATGGTTTCTCGTCAAGAAAAGCGACAAGAATCTCGACGAGAAAATAGAGAACCTGCTCTCTATTTTCTCGTCGAGATTCTCGTCAGCCTGTTTCTCGACGAGAAAATTGTGTGTGTGTACACTTACCTTTTCGCCGGGAAGCCCGCGCATGCTCGAAATGACTTTGACGCATGCGCGGCAGCTTCCTAGGCATAGATAGGGTATACCAAATGGCAGCGACGGCATCGAATGTGACGAGCGCATGCTCGTCGTAGTCGATGACGTCACCGCGTACGCTCCATTCAAAGAACCGCGGGTTCTTTGAATCGAGCGTGTGTACACTCGGCCGGGACAATTTTCTTGTCCAAGAATCTCGTCAAAAAACGACATGTTTTTTTCGACGAGAATCTCGGCCGTGTGTACGAGGCCTTACACTTAAAAACTTTTTTACACTTAAATTCCCCTTAAAGACCACTGGGCGGAAGTGACGTTTGATGTCGCTTCCGTCATCCAATGGTATGGAGCCGAGTGGGGGCCATCCTTCCCTCACTTGACTCCATGCCTCAAAGGGGAAAGGACCTGATCGTCTCCGATAAAAGTGATCTTGCAGTGAATCTGCAGCAGAGACCACTTTTATCTGAAAGCGGACCGCCCGCTGTTTAAAAAGATTATGGGGTTATGGCAGCTATCTGCTGCCATAACCCCGGTATTCAACCTCAAACAGCCGCTGTATAATGATGGTAGGCGGTCCGTAAGTGGTTAAAAAACATTCTCCGATGTTTGGGATAAACATGGTCTTCCTAATTCCTCGTTCTATAGTTATTTGCAGATTCAACATTGTGCGCAATCCCTTACAAGAGACATAGTTCCATAGTTTCATAGTTAGTCAGGTTGAAAAAAGACACAAGTCCATCTAGTTCAACCATAAAAATAAATAAATAAATAAATAATAATAATAATATACTACAATCTCATATACCCAATCCTATACACACAGTTGATCCAGACATTGTCTTTGCCCACCTAACATGAGCAGAAGGCCCTTCTAGAAAAGCTATTATTTCTGATATATCAGATTTTGGCTACTTTAACAGTGGAACCATTTCCTAAACATTCTTATATGCGGAAATGGGAAGTGCTGCAGGGCCGTGAACTCTCCATAGAGGTCTGGCGGAAGCTTTGGTCGCAAGCCTATAAAAGCTCCAGTTTATAAAGAAAATGCTTACAAGATTTTTTTTCTGTGGCATCATACCCCTGAGTTTCTACATACTATTTTTACTTCCGTCTCCGATAGGTGTTGGAGATGTGATTCGGCGGTGGGATCTCTGTTTCTCCTTTTTTGGACATGCCCAAAAATGATACCTTTCTGGATGGAGGTTAACTTGTTTATTTCTCGGGTAGCTGACAGGCCTGCCTGCCTAGATCTGCTGATGCAGATTTTGGGCCTTCAGGTGCAGGAGCTAGGAAAGTGATTACGCAAGTGATTTCCAGACCAATCTAAAAAATTGCAGTTTTCTCGTCATGAAAAACGGTCGTGTGTACGCGGCATGAGGGTTTCTTAAAATATTTAGGGTACTATGGCAAACTCAAATCTGACCAGCATAAACAGTAGCTCTCCTCACTAACTGAGCAGCACTAGACAACCAAGATAGGTAGCAACATAGCTAGAGGCTAAGTTGCCAATGGGCTCTTGCTATGAGGGAGCTAAGCCTAGGCCTTTTGTAAATTGAGGATTGCAATTTAATAGTAACTAGCCTCAAAAGCAAGTGAACTATGTACAGTCCTTAAAGTTAGTCTTCTGCCAGCTATGTTGGGGCCCTTGAAGACGTCGGCACGCTCCTACACCCAGTGAAATAGCCTTAAGAAGACAATGGGTTCCTTAGGACACTGGGACACTTAGGAAACTGGAGTGAGTGGGGCCAGGTAAGAATTAAAGTTTTGGCCAAATAGGACAAGTGGTGCTTGCTAGTGGGCAAATGCAAAAATTTGGGAAAGGCAAAAGTTGATCAAGCTCCACAAATAATCTCTACAATGTCAGAAAATCATACAGTAATGGGACAATGACCCGCTCACCAGCTCCCTCAGATCTGTTGCAGGCGGTTTTACCATTGGAGGGGCCCGCCTTTGGTGAGATGATGATTCCAGGTGTGTTCCTCTTGTGATCTGATAAATGATCATCCTACTTATAGCGCAGCAGTCCTTTGGTGTCCCTGAAGCAGAGACCAGATCACTATGTAGGATTGTATGCTATAACGCACCAGGTAGCGAATGGACAGGCCTCAGAGCTGGATCTAGTGATGGCAGACAAGTGCTGACACTCTACAGGCCTTAGTCCAGCAATCTGCGGCTACAGCGAGCCACTCTCTGGATAATGCAGACCCAACAGCTCAGCTGTACAGTTACAAACTGGACTCCTCAGTTCCACTTTTCTCTCTCTCTCTCCCAGCAGTAGCTCTTCACTCTCTGCTCTCGCTGGCGGCGATCTCCCAACAACCCATGCTCTTTTCTAGGCTTTTCTAGTTATATCTCCTCCTGCCCCATGCTTATTGAGGGCTTGTATTTTCTTTACCAGCTACTATAATGGCACTATACTGTCCCAAACTACAGGTGAAACTCGAAAATTTTGAATATTGTGCAAAAGTTCATTTATTTCACTAATGCAACTTAAACTAATATATGAGATAGACTCATTACATGCAAAGCAAGATAGTTCAAGCCGAGATTTGTCATAATTGTGATGAATATGGCTTACAGCTCATGAAAACCCCAAATCCACAATCTCAGAAAATTTGAATATTGTGAAAAGGTGCAATAATCTAGACACAAAGTGTCCCACTCTAATCAGCTAATTAAGCCATAACACCTGCAGAGGGTTCCTGAGCCTTTAAATGGTCTCTCAGTCTGGTTCAGTCGGAAGCACAATCATGGAAAGACTGCTGACCTGACAGTTGTGCAGAAAACCATCATTGACGCCCTCCATAAGGAGGGAAAGACTCAAAAGGTAATTGCAAAAGAAGTTGGAGGTTCCCAAAGTGCTGTATCAAAGCACATTCATAGAAAGTTATGTGGAAGGGAAAAGTGTGGAAGAAAAAGGTGCACAAGCAGCAGGGATGACCACAGTCTGGTTGTCAGGAAAAGGCCATTCAAAAGTGTTGGGTATTTTCACAAGGAGTGGACTGAGGCTGGAGTCAGTGCATCAAGAGCCACCACACACAGACGGATCCTGGACATGGGCTTCAAATGTCGTATTCCTCTTGTCAAGCCACTCCGAAACAACAAACAATGTCATAAGCGTCTTACCTGGGCTAAAGAAAAACAGATCTGGTCTGTTGCTCAGTGGTCCAAAGTCCTCTTTTCTGATGACAGCTAATTTTGCATCTCATTTGGAATCCAAGGACACAGAGTATGGAGGAAGAATGGAGAAGCACACACTGCAAGATGCTTGAAGTCCAGTGTTAAGTTTCCACAGACTGTGTTCATTTGACCACAGACCATGTCATCTGCTGGTGTTGGTCCACTGTGCTTCATTAAGTCCAGGGTCAACACAGCCGTCTACCAGGAGATTTTGGAGCACTTCATTCTTCCTTCCACAAACAAGCTCTATGGGGATGCTGACTTCCTTTTCCAGCAGGACTTGGCACCTGCCCACACTACCAAAAGCACCAAAACCTGGTTCAATGACCGTGGGATTACTGTTCTTGATTGGCCAGCAAACTCGCCTGACCTGAACCCTATAGAGAATCTATGGGGCATTGCCAAGAGAAAGATGAGACATGAGACCGAACAATGCAGAAGAGCTGAAGGCCGCTATTGAAGCATCCTGGTCTTCCATAACACCTCAGCAGTGCCACAGGCTGATAGCTTCCATGCCACGCTGCATTGAGGCAGTAATTGCTGCAAAAGGGGTCCAAACTAAATACTGAGTACATATGCATGCTTATACTTTTCAGAGGTCCGATAATGTTCTATGTACAATCCTTGTTTTATTGATTGCATGTAATATTCTAGCTTTCTAAAATTGTGGATTTGGGGTTTTCATGAGCTGTAAGCCATAATCATCACAATTATGACAAATCACGGCTTGAACTAGCTTGCTTTGCATGTAATGAGTCTATCTCATATATTAGTTTCACCTTTTAAGTTGTATTAGTAAAATAAATGAACTTTTGCACAATATTCTAATTTTTCGAGTTTCACTTCTACATCTCCCAGCTTATAGTGTTCTATATTTGAGATTCAGGAACTCAAGGTCTTTACTAGCTCCATCTTGTAACAAAAAAAGGGAACTGCATTCAGGCAATTTTACAGCTATACATTTCATGTTTGGCATAGTCCATTACAGCAATTCTGATTACGAATGTCTGCTTGGAGGTCAGCTTGAACTTCATGGAAGAAAAGTAAGGGCACAAGCCTTACTGTACAGTTGGGCAGGACTGTGTCAATTTCTTAAAAAGTGAATGAAAATACAAATAATTTAGCAGGTAAAGCAGCTCTTATATATGTATTTTGATTTCATATTTATAAGTTTACCTGGAGTACACCTTTAAAGCGGAACGACCTTACATCTGAGCACCACAAACCAAAAATGCTATTTAGTTAAATTTTTATTATTCAAAGCAAACTCACCCATCCATACATGTCTCCATGCTTTATTTTGCGATAAATTACTTTGAAAAACACCCCCCTAGCATTTCTGCCCATGACCATCCTGAGAAAGGGCAGATGATTCATATAGCATTTACTTCCTAGAATCCATCAGCTCTTATCTCAGGCATGCAGGCGTCGTGCCCCACAAGACATCAGGCGTGACGAAACACATAGGGCAGAGTTTTGATCTATTTTAAATGAAGAGGACGTTTTATTGATATACACTAGGTGGAGTTTTATATTTATATCTTTGGCATGAAAACATATGGATGTATGATCGAGGAATTTTTCTGGAAGAACCCTTCAGGAGGGAACCAAATGTTCTAAGGGTTTCTTTTGGGAAGATTTCTATGAGCCCTCTGGGGTTTATGTGCGTTCAGACCTTTCTGTAACTAGAAGGTCATGGCTATCTGGTAAACCTATATGGTGTTACTTGGTGGAGGATCTTTCAACTTTCTTTCAGGATAGCTTCATCACCTAACCGTTTATGTGGGTGGATGTGGTCACTTTCATCACACTTGTTTTGGATAATTATGTTTATTTCACGTCTGGACTTTGCACATGGTTATTATGTTTGATTTATATATTACACTTATTTTTGTGGATATATTTGAATCTGATCATAATTTATTTGTTCACAGGAACATGTTCTCTTTGAAAAAAGGATGGTGTGCTTAGCTAAGAAAACCCCTCCTTCCCTCCTGAAGACTCTTGCGATGTATGATATCATTTGCCTAGTCCTGGAAACCAGGAAGTAAATAAAGAAATATAAAATTAAAGTTTAAAACAAGTATCTATGATATACATTCTTATCAATTTACTGATGCTAGCAGCATACAGATTCTATTATCTATTATTTATTATGCATTCTAAACATGACTACAGATTGCTACCATTAGATGTATGATTTCACACCAATGTTGTTGAAAATCCTTTCTACAGCCAGGAAAGATAAATGTCTTATACTATCCTAGCCTACAGGGCCTGCCATAAGTAATTCACAAAATATGACAACTTGTTGAACTCTGCAGAAATTACAAGGGATAAGGATCAGGTTCCTGACCAAAGCATTTCAGGCTAATTATTGTAAAATCTGCTAGATTCTCACCTCCTGGCATGACAGATGCATTGGAGAAGTACAAAGCAGTTTTCGAGGTCAGAGGTAAATCACGGCACCTTTGAAAGCTTTTGTGTCTGCAATATGACATCTACAAGTGTCTTTGCATTAAAGCTTTGTCGGAATAGGTTTCCACAGTTCAGCCTCATAAATTCATGAAATTGCTGGCTTCCACCCCTTTGCGTACACCCTTTCTCTAGCAACTCTCTACAGAAACCATTCAGCAAGGAAAAGACTGAATTCTAAGAATAGATGGATTATTTGCTGTGTTACCTTAAGACCTGTGGTTATCTTATGTAAGTCTGACGTTTGCAGCAATCAGGTTATTTTACTGTATGGCCTGTTTAAAAGCTAAATGCACTGAAATAGACCAAACCAGCATGAAAATCAGTAACACTGGCCTATTCAAGTTACAGCCTCTGTTTCTGCATAAAAAGAACATGTTGGACTGTAACTATATTAAAAATAATTTTGACACATTATTTTCAATGTATTAGAATGGTAGGTATAAGGTACCTTTCATGTCTATTATGAGTTGAAGGCTTGGATCAAGTGAATCTATTTTAGAATGACGTGAATAACAGTGCTCGATCCACCACAATTCAGAAAAGCTTTTCTGAATTCAGATTTATAGTAGTACTGTAGTAGTGCAGTAGTGCCACGTTTTAAAATAAAGCCCAACTACATACAAAGATTTTTCCGTTTTGGATGGAGTGAGAAAGCATTATGGAATTGGTGTATCCCAATGAACCCTGTTATTCCCTGATGCACCCAATGGTGCCCTGCTGTTCCCTGATGCACCCAATGACACCTGGTTATTGCCCGCTGCACCCAATGGCACTTTGTTATTCCCTGATGCACCCAACAACACCTTGTTATCCTCTAATGTTCCCAATGACACCCTATTATTCCCTTATGCATGCAATGGCTCCCTATTATTCACTGATGCACTCAGTCACACCCTGGTATTTCCCGATGCACCCAATGACACCTTGTTATTCCCTGATGCACTAAATATCATCTTGTTATTTCCTAATGCACTCAAGGGCACCATTTTTTTCCACGATGTACACAATGGCACTCTGCTCTTCCCTGATGCATCCAATGACACCCTGTCATTCCCTGAAGCACCCAATCCCTATTACTCAGGGATCTTTTTCTCAGAGAATAGGTGCTGGTACTCACCCCCCCCCCCCCAACTGTTCCTAAGGGGAGAGAAGTAAAGCACCGCAGATGTGCATATGACATATGGTGCAGGACTTAGGAGTGTGTATCATGACTGTACAGAATCCCCTCACAGTACAGAGCCCTCACAGTACAGATGCCCCCAAGCAGAACCCCCCACACACACACTGTACAGACCCCCCACCCACACACACACTGTACAGAGCCCTGCCACACAATAGAGCGCCCCCCACAGTATAGAGTTCCCACAGTACAAAGACCACCTCCACACAGTACAGAGCTTTCCCCCCTCACAGTACAAAGTGCTCCCACCTTTAACCTGAAGGTGTCAGGGAGAAGTCCTCAAAAGGAGCAGCAAGGCTGGTGGCTCAGGAGCAAACCTTAGCTGCTCAAAGAGGCATCACTGTAAACAAAGAAGCTGGTAGAGGAAGTGAGTAGGGTGACCACATTTCCAAACTACCATTCAGGGACACCCTCCCTTCCCAAAAATTAGCTTGCGCTGTAACGAATCACAACAGTGATTGGACACAAGAGGCGGGATTTATGATTTCTCCAATCACAAGCAGGGGGCGGGATTGTGCTTCTCTAGGCATTCCTGGCCAGGACAAGTACTGTCAGTGAGTAAAGTGGTGATGTGGCGGCTTTTTTTGGGGGCATCAGATTGCCCAGGGGGGTGGCTGTGTCAGTTTCATTCCGGGACACTGTATTGTCCTGGAATGAATGGGCCCTGGACAGACCTGCAAAATGCGGGACTGTCCCGGGCAATCCAGGACATGCGGTCACCCTATAAGTGAGTAGTGTTGAAAATTTATTCTGCTGGCTTCTGTGTTTACAGTGGCAGGTTGGAGAGAACAGGGCTGCTGGAACGAAAGAGTTCCTCCATGTCCCAACTAAAAAAAAACCCTGCCACTATTTATTTTATCTCATGCAATGATTCTGTCTTATGCATTTGTAGGCAGGAGTTACTTCCCCTTTAACTGTACAACCCACCCTGTGGGCAAAGAGCGAGTATTTTTCAATACGTAAGCGATGGGAGTAGAGTGGCCTGCAGTGGGCTGAGAATGTAGCAGAGGAGCCGTGTGCCCTCCTTTTTTGGGAGAAGCCAGGCTGAAAACTGAGGGCTGTGACATTAGAAAATTAAACAAACGTTCTTAAAACCAGAAAAATCAAACATTATTCTACTAGTGTATGGCCAGGCCAGATTAAGAGGGACGCTGGTCACCAGGACAAATAGAGCGGGTAAATCTACCCAGTGGGGAGACATACGGCAACAAAAATAACTCACAGAGATTCTAATCTTTCCCCACTAAGAAAGGTTTGGCTTTAGATACACTTAAGAAGAATTTATGTAGGCCTTGTAGACAATCTTCTCCATACCAGGGTGGAAAAAACCCTTGTCAGCCTCCTTCTCTTCTATGCAAGAAAGGCCATCGCCTTACATTGGAAAAAGCAACCTCCTCCTTCAGTTTCCTTCTGGAAGCAATTGATTACCACCAGCAACCTCCCATTATACAAAGGATACTTATATCGGTTGTCCAGCTAAATATGATAAGATGTGGGCAAGGTGGTTGGCCAATCTTTATTCTTCTCATGTCAAGTATTGATACCCGATAGCAAAGGTTACTCAGTCACACCACTTTCCACTTGGTGTTGCTCTCGCTACCGCATTCATTTCATATGTCTTCATAGTCTGGCCCCTGCTTGGACAACACACACTTTTTCTTGTTTTGTTTAGTATGTTTTTTCTGTAGTACTTGTTCTGTACACGGAAAATGTAATAAAAAAGATTTAAAAAAAGAAGAGATTATGTATTTTTGTAAGTTAAGAGCATAATCATGTCCTTTTTTTCATATTTTATCTTAAACACAACATATGAAATAGCTATATGATGATATGATGGGTTACATTCAGCCTAATCTCCAGGGTCTTAGAGAAATAATGCTAGGTTCAATCTAGAATTTCAGAAATGTACAACTAAAGTGGGCATTTCTTTTCATCGTAAAAATTGTATCTTTTCAAGACTACATGAATAAGCTGAAGCAAATTCTATTATAGAATATAGGGTACACTTTTCTAGAAAAAAATTACGACCATGATGTGTTATCTTGTGGGTGTAGCCTAAAAGAGGTTTGGCCTGGATGATGCATGCAAAATCATGATAAGAACATATGGTTTATAACTGATTTCAGGTCTTGTATTCATTTGTCCCGCTTTGTTCTCAAAACAGCCTTCAAGCTGAAGTTTAAGTATGGCCATTTTTACATAGATGCATTGGTCCAGCTTGGAGCAATATAAGTATGTATGTGTCATTCCAGTGGGATTCCCATGGGATCACTTTAGTAAGCACCGCTACCCATGCCAAACGGCTGCTCTGCTGCTTTCACAGGCCCCATTCAGAGAACACTTTTCATTTTCTCAATTATTGCAAAGTGTTTTCTGATTGGGTAAGGCAGAGAATGTGAGGTCATCACTCCACCTCTCCACCATCTCCAATCAGAGAACGCTTCGCATTCATTGAGAAAATGCAAAGTGTTTCCTATATGGCAACCACGTCGAACAAGTGATCTCTTGTGTTCACAGTGCAGAAGGGAAGCCACTTGCCATGAGACCTGGAAGCTAGTGGTAATCACTGTAGTAGCAGAGCCTACTACAGTGATTTACAGGTTCCACGGAGATCCCACAGGTATGACACATGCATACGTACATTTGTTCAAGCTGGACCAATGTAACTATATAAAAATTGCAATACCTAAACTTGAGCTTTAATTCTTTGTGGCATTGGGTTCCATGTCCCACAAACGTTCCTTTGAGATTCTGGTCCATGTTGAGATGATTTAATCTCAAAAAGTCTGTAGATTTGTTAGCTGGACATTCAAGTTAGGAATCTTTGGATCTACCACAAGTGTTCTATTGTATTCAGATCTGGTGACTGTCACTGCACGTGAACTGTGCAGTTTTGATGAGCCTGGGCCCACTGCAGCTACAGCTTTCTGTTCTTTACCGAGAGGAGTGGAACCCAACCTGGTCTTCCACTGTTGTAGCCCATCTGCCAGGTTCAATTTGCTGTGCATTTTAAGATGTTTTTTTTTACTCACCACAGTTATAAAGAGCATTGAATTAATGGCTAAGTTCACGTTTAAAAGACATAATAATTGCACAGATTTCTGTAGGTAAAAAAATGTGGATCTATTTATTTTTTAAGAGCTTGCAGAACAGATCAACAGATCACTGGTGCAATGTCAGGCTCCTGCAGAATCTCAGTATAGATGTCTACCCCTACCTCCCTTATGAGCAAACATATACTAGAGAGCAGATAGATCAATGAACTACTAGAGAGCTCACCAGCACCCTCGCAATTCATTGAGAACTGTAAGCCATCTGCCACAATGGAAGATGGTAGTTGCAGTTCATTAATTCACAGAACTCTGCGGACGGGGCTCCACATGGCCATACTCTTCTTAAATTGTAACAGTGAGTACAGGGAGAAGTTCCCTCATTTGCTTTCACAGCGGGGGATCAAAGGAGAGTGGGCCGGTGCTCATTGGTAACATGTTACATGTTACACCTGTGGATGGGTGCAGCATGTTTCTGTGGTATCTATTCACACACAGTCAAGATGTAATCAGTATAACTTGTATTGTAGCAAAGGCAGAACTTGTATTGCAGAAAAGGCATAACTTGTGTGATAGTCAAGGCAAACAGTTCACAACAAACCCAGTGGAAGAGGACATAACCGGGAGCACTCACAAATACCAACATTGTGTAGCGGAGCAGGTATAAGCCGATTTGACAGCATCTGTCTGGAAGGGCAGAATGCGGCCTGGCCATATAGTACTCAAATGGGAAGATGTCCAAGGCAATTGCGAGCCCTAAGCTTTCCCTTCTCGTCTGGAACCTCTCCCTGTATCTAATACTGTCTCTGACAGACGGGGACCTGTCCCTACACTACCCACATGCGAATGCACCAAAACAGGTCAGGAAAAGGGACTTAAAAAGACTCTGCTGACAGAAGATGGCCCCAAGAGTCACCTAGATGCAGTGCAACCAATTGGAATTCTGGCTCTAGGAAACAGGGAAACCACAGAGAAACAAAGTTTCCCCTGACTTCCTCTCCAGGCTGTAATGCTGCTACAAGTCGGGTGCCAACTACAGTGGAGGAAGCAGACTGCACCCACTGCTGCCTACACACCCTAAATATGGGTGTAACATATAACATGTTACCAAAGGTGAACTTATCCTATAAGCAGTCCATACGCAGACTGCTGTCTGTCTGTTCTAAAGATGGCTTCTGTTGAGTGGTCATGCTTAAAAACCAGCATTTGATCAGCTCTTGCAGTCAATGGCTGCAGCACTGATCGGTGTATTCTAAAAGGGAGGGACCCCCAACAGAATATACTGCTCAAAACAGTCTCACTATTCACCTCTGCCCCTCTCATCATCTTTTGTCCACAGAATATCTGCTGCACATTTTTTTGTTTGTAGGGATGAGCCGAACACCCCTCGGTTCGGTTCGCAGCAGAACATGCGAAAAGGCAAAAAATTTGTTCAAACACGGCGAACACCTTTAAAGTCTATGTGACACAAACGTGAAAAATCAAAAGTGCTGATTTTAAAGGTTAATATGCAAGCTATTGTCATAAAAAGTGTTTGGGGCCTGGGTCCTGCCTCAGGGGACATGTATCAATGCAAAAAAAAAGTTTTAAAAATGGTCGTTTTGTGAAACAATAAAAGTGAAATACTCCTTTAAAATTCATACCTGGGGGTGTCTATAGTATGCCTGTAAAGTGGCACGTTTTTCCTGTGTTTAGAACAGTCCCTGGGCAAAATTACATTTCTAAAGGAAAAAAAAGTAATTTAAAACTACTCGCGGCTATAATGAATTGTCGGGTCCTGGCAAAACAGATAAAAGTCATTGAAAAAAGCGGCATGGGTTCCCCCCCCCCCAGTCCATTACCAGGCTCTTTGGGTCTGGTATGAATATTAAGAGGATATTAAGAGGAACCCCGAACCAAGATTAAAAAAAAATTGCGTGGGGGTCCCCCCAAATTCCATACCAGGATATTAAGGGTAACCCTGCTCCAAATGAAAAAAAAATGGTGTAGGGGTCCCCCTAAAAATCTTATAAAAATTTTATACCAGGATATTAAGGGTAACCCTGCTCCAAATGAAAAAAAAAATGGTGTAGGGGTCCCCCTAAAAATCCATACCAGACCCTCCAGGTCTGGTATGGATTTTAATTGGGACCCGGCGCCAAAATTAAAAAAAATGGCGTGGGGTTCCCCCCAAAAATTCATACCAGACCCTATCCAAGCACGGAACCTGGCAGGCCACAGGAAAAGAGGGGGGGACGAGAGAGCGACCAACCTCCTGAACCGTACCAGGCCACATACCCTCAACATGGGAGGATGCTTTGGGGTCTGGACCCCAAAGCACCATGTCCCCATGTTGATGGGGACAAGGGCCTCATCCCCACAACCCCACAACCCCTTGCCCGGTGGTTGTGGGGGTCTGCGGGTGGGGGGCTTATGGAAATCTGGAAGCCCCCTTTAACAGAGGGGACCCCATATCCCGGCCCCCCCTATGTGAATTGGTAATGGGGTACCCCTACCATTTCTCAAAAAAAAGTGTCAAAAATGGTAAAAAAACACAGGAGACAGCTTGGGACAAGTCCTTTATTAAAAAAGAAAAAAAAATTACATCCATTCTTGAGCGGAGGATACGGAGAAAAAAAATCCCGCCGACACGATCCACCTCCATGGGAGGTTCCCGCCGAATGGCACTACACCCACCGTGACAGCTCTTAAATAGCTGAGAGCGGGGCCACCCGTCACGTGCACGGGTGACCCCGCCCCCCTCTGAAATCCCTGTGGGGTCAGAGGAGGGCGGGGTCACCAGCGCACGTGACGGGTGGCCCCGCCCTCAGCTATTTAAGAGCTGTCACGGCGGGTGTAGTGTCACTTGACGGGAACCTCCCATGGAGGCGGATCATTTCGGCGGGATTTATTTTTTCTGTACATCGCTGGAATTTTGTTTTTCTTTTTTAATAAAGGACTTGCTCCCAAGCTGTCTCCTGTGTTTTTTACCATTTTTGACACTTTTTGTGTGAAATGGTAGGGGTACAATGTACCCTGTTACCAATTCACATGGGGGGCCGGGATCTGGGGGTCCCCTTTGTTAAAGGGGGCTTCCAGATTCCAATAAGCCTCCCGCCCACAGACCCCCACAACCACTGAGCAAGGGTTGCGGGGATGAGGCCCTTGTCCCCATCAACATGGGGACATGGTGCTTTGGGGTCCAGACCCCAAAGCATCCTCCCATATTGAGGGCATGTGGCCTGGTACGGTTCAGGAGGGGGGGCGCTCTCTCATCCCCCCTCTTTTCCTGTGGCCTACCAGGTTGTATGCTCGTATAAGGGTCTGGTATGGATTTTTGGGGGGAACCCCACACCATTTTTTTTTATTTTAGCGCAGGGTTCCCCTTAAAATCCATACCAGACCTGAAGGGCCTGGTATGGAATTTGGGGGGACCCCCACGCAATTTTTTTTTTAATTTTGGTTCGGGGTTCCTCTTAATATTCATACCAGACCCAAAGGACCTGGTAATGGACTGGGGGGGGAACCCATGCCATTTTTTTCAATGACTTTTTTCTGTATTGCTGGGACCCGATAATTCATTATAGCCGTGAGTAGTTTTAAATTACTTTTTTTCTTTTAGAAATGTCATTTTGTGCATGGACTGTTCTAAACACGTGAAAAACGTGCCACTTTACAGGCATACTATAGACACCCTCCAGGTACGAAATTTAAAGGAATATTTCACTTTTATTGTTTCACTTTATGCATTATTAAAATCACTGCTCCCGAAAAAAAACGGCCGTCTTTAAAACTTTTCTTTGCATTGATACATGTCCTCTGGGGCAGGACCCGGGTCCCCAAACACTTTTTATGACAATAACTTGAATATTAACCTTTAAAATTAGCACTTTTGATTTCTCCCATAGACTTTTAAAGGGTGTTCCGCGGCTTTCGAATTTGCCGCGAACACCCCAAATTGTTCACTGTTCGGCGAACAGGCAAACACCCGATGTTCGACTCGAACATCGGGCTCATCCCTATTTGTTTGTTTGTTTTTCGCACCATTCTATGTAAACTCTCTAGAAACTGAACTTATACATTCTGTGCTCACCCTAATTTCTAAATAAAGTCAGTAAATTCTTCAAATGTTCATAATATAATCTGAGTTCACAATAGTATCTGAGAGCAAAGCACTTTTCTAGATACAGTATACTGTATGAACCTGGATACTCTATGAACAGTTTATGATCAATTTTATATCTCTGAACATATTGTGACTTGTTTGCACTGGATGATTATGCTTTTACAACTTACATCATTTTATATAACATAATATGGACTTAATGATCAATGGTTTGGTTGTGCTGGACATTTTATGAATCTATAGTATTTTGATTAATTTAAATGCAATTATTTAAACATTTTTTTTATTGTTGGTGGAATGGAACTCATATGTTTGGCGTTGTTTTCCTAGCCCTGCATTTGTTTTGAGTTTTAAAACTAGTGTTGTTAATTCATTTTAATTTGCTTTAATTATTTTTTTTTTTTTCATTACTTAACCCTATTACTGTCTCCAGGGGCTAATAAATAATATTTTTTTCAGACATCAAGGATCCAACTAGAGTCTAGATACTAGACCGTTATGCTGGGTTCACCCTGTTTGTGGCGCGGGACACAGCAGGGGGTCCGGTGCGTCCCCGTTCACTGTTTCAGGTCCAAATTAGGTCCGAATTTTTGGTTGAATTCAGACCTCAAACAAAGCCAAAGACGCCCAGGACTCTTCTGCAGTATAAATAGAAAGTAGAAAAAAGAGAGGGCGCACCTCTCTTTTTTCTACTTTCTTTTCCGACTGCTAGGATCCCCGTATCCCGAAGGGCAGCAAGGCCTGAGATATTATCCACTCTGAACTTTGGATCGCCTGGTTAACACATTTGTGCGCAAGAGTATTTGTTTTGCTGCTCTTCTGCAGTATGCTCCGCGGCTGCCCCGAAGCTGTGTGAACCGACTCCATTGAGAGCCAGTGATAATCTCTTGTCATGCGAATTGGATGCGGGGAAACCCACATCCAATTCGCAATAGCGTGAACCCAGCCTGATTGTCTCCTCTGTAGGCTAGAGAAGAAGATTGTGGACACAAAGTTCCTGACATCCTTGAAAGTGCTCAGGACTTAGCACTTTTTTGTTCTTTCAAATTTGAAAGGGGATAGGGGAACATAAAAAGCATGTTTTCCAGTCTACCTGTTCGGCATCATGAGTAGTAAAGCCAATGTTGGGTCTTTTCGCCTCCAAAGCAAAACAGGCCAAAGTGCGCTCTCCCCCAATGAACTGGGAACAAAACTAGAAGCATAGTTTGCATGTGCTGCCCTTTCTGCACCCCTCTCCTGCAGAAGCACCCAAGGAGGCTGCCTCTTCTGCCAACCCCTGAGTACACTCGGCAAAGAGACATCTGGCTACGATGAAGGACAATGGTTTAATTGCCAGCCTTGAGGTTAGCTTTTACACTACCCACAGAGAAAAACATTCTGTTCTTTTTGCCGGTAGTGATTACAGCTTCCAGCAAAGGTGGGGGGTGGGGGGAGAGATACCTTGCATTTTTTTTTCTAGACTTTATTGGAATGTCACAAAGTGACATACTATTCATTTCTGCTGTGCAAAAAAATGCAGGGTCATTCAGGGACCTGTGGAGTGGTGCGGGAAAAATACAGACATGTTGCACTTTTTTGCATCGCTATGCCCTGCAGCTGACAGCTGCGAGGAAGTGCAAACGGGGTACTCAGAAAACCATTGTTTACTGCCTTTGTAGAGAGCTGTGTTTTTTTATGCAGAAAAATGCAGCTCTGCACTGAAGTGTGAACCAGCCATAACACAGCGCAGGAACAGTGGAGACGGAGGAACTTAGTAACATTTTCTTTCATTGTAGAAGTCTGTATATTCGCCATAACCACTTCTTTTACATGTGGATAGCCAATAAATGACAAGTACATGCGAATAACAGCAGCCGCTCAGCCTGTGCAAAACATTGACAGGCTGATAGTAGCTGTTGCTGTTCGCATGTGGCCGCACATCAAGCAGTTATCTGCGCTTAGAGATGGGTACTGGCTTGGTGTGTGGCTATATGCGAATAGGAATGGCGGCTGTCATTCTGACAATACAGGCTGAGCAGCTGTTGCTATTCACATGCACTTGTCATTCCAGTTTCAAGAATCTGCTGATTCTTGCCTCTGTTATCCAGTGTATGCAGCTAAACAGCCATGTGAAGGAGGCCTAACAGTTGACTTATCTTATTTGCCCATTAAAAACCATTGAAGACAATTTTGTTAAATCTGTTCAATAAGTACAAAAAAAAACAGTTTCTCCTGCTGGATATCCTGTGAACTGTTAAAATTCAGGAAGGTCTGATCAGTAAAGTTTTATTCCAGCGGAAGTCTGAATTGCATGTTTGTGCGATGACTCTGTCACTTTTATTACACCATGCCATTTTTACATCAGTTTTCTCAGTCCCCCTGCATATCATAATCCCCGCTTCACAAGGGTATCCTCGTCCCCCTTCACAGCACCTCTCCACATCAGATTCCTTTGCTCCCCTTTACATCTTAAACCCCTGCAGTGCTGCCCCCCCTCCTTACAGCCCCTGCAGCTCTGGTACCCCTTCACATTATTGCACAGCCCCCTGTACCTCTGGCACCCCTTCACATTACACAGCCCCTGCACCTCTGGCACCCCTTCACATTACACAGCCCCTGCACCTCTGGCACCCCTTCACATTACACAGCCCCTGCACCTCTGGCCCCCTTCACATTACACAGCCCCTTGCAGCTATTCTCCCTCCTTCACATAACAGCCTCTGCAGCTCTGCCCCTTCCTACCTTACTCAGGAACACAGTGCAGGAGACACTACAGCACTGGATAGAGGGTGGGAGCGGGAACTGCTGGAGTTAACTTTTGATATTAACAAGCTGGTGATTGGTTGCTAGGACCACCTAACAACCAATCTCCTGCTGGTTATCTTGGAAAGTTAACTTCGGCAGTTCCTGACCTTTATTCAGCACTGCTGTGTCTCCCGCTCTGTGTGCAGAACTGTTCTGCCTCTTGCTCTCTGCTCTGCTGTGATAGTGACATTGACAAAGGCAGGGAGAAAGAACCAGCACATAAATAGCAGGACCGCGGCAGTCCCAGATGGGACAGTGACCGAGTCCACATCTGAACCGCAGTCCGCCGTTTAGTGATGCCTGGGTTAGGGAATTAAAGCTAACCAATTTGATTGGTTGATGGCCCACACTACTCAGTTCCTTTGTTTTCTTTTTTATTCTGAACCCTAAAATGGCCCTAACCCATCTGATATACTAGGCAACATTTCACTTTTCACCTTCTCTGCGATGTCAAACGTAAAAAAAAAAATATATATTTTTTTTTCCCTTTTGCACGATTACCTTTAAAAATGAAAAATTAAAGTGGAACTAAACACTGCAAGACATGCTTCTCCACCTTCCAGCAATGTGATGGTTACATTCCTTTCCAACCGCTGTCATCTTCTCCCCGGATTATTTTAAAGTAGAACCAAAGGTAATTTATTTATTTATTTATTTTTAAATAGAGTAAGAAAGGGTTATGACCCCTGCCATTGTTTTTACAGTTGTGTTCCATTGGAGAGATGTCCCTTCACTTCCTGTCCCTTAGCCATAACAGGAAGTGAGAGAAAATCCCTCCAAATGGAGGAAATCCATGATTGTCAGGGTCCCCATTGGAAGATTTCCGCTCTATTACTGTTCTGAGGACAACCCAAAATTTTGGATTTTCATTCATTCTCACTTTTGGTGATAATAATAAACATAATGGGGACACAGACAACAAAAAAAAAACCCTGACAGATGTTCTAATCCCTCTCCACTCTATCCAAAACTTTTAAAAAATGTTGTCTTTAGTTATACTTTAAGGTACCCATGGACATAATAGTAGGGTCAGCTCAGATGACTTTCATCCCATTGGCCACTTGAGATAAAAGTCAGAAGATACGACTGATGCATGTTTATGCCTTGTGTAGACAACCCTGGTTTTCACCTAATAATCGATTTTATATGATGGGAAATTTTACACAGACTTAATAGTTTGCACTCAATCTCTGAATAAAAGGTGTCAGACATTTTTCAAGATATTGGGGGTTATTTTTGAAAGGCAAATACACTTTGCGCTACAAGTGCAAAGTGCACTTGAAATTGCACTGAAAGTGCACTTGGAAGTGCAGTCGCTGTAAATCTGAGGGGTAGATCTGAAATTAGGGGAAGCTCTGCTGATTTTTTTATCCAATCATGTGCAAGCTAAAATGCTGTTCATTTATTTATTTATTTATTTATTTTCCTTGCATGTCTCCCTCGGATCTACAGCGACTGCACTTTCAAGTGCACTTTCAGCGCAATTTCAAGTGCACTTTGCACTTGTAGTGCAAAGTGGATTTGCCTTTAGTAAATAACCCCCACTGTGCCCATGTGTACATACATACAATCGAGTCCAGAGCAAATATTAAGCAATCACTAGGAACTGAAGAACATGAAGAAGTTGGGATCACCATTAGGATCTTGACAACTTCCTGTCCATATCCATTGCAAACACTGCCGCTCTAGTGTTTTCAGATAATTCCAAAAAAATTGTGTTCCACTTTTTGTATATACATGGAATGGCTCCATTTCATTAAATGAACACATGTATTCTTAAATGTCCCCCGGTCACTTTTTTTATATTTTTAATAGGGCTGTGGAAATTAACGATTAATTCCTCGATTAATCGATTAATTGCTTTGATCAATCAAAATTATTTTGATCGATCAAAATTCTTTGGGCTTGCCGTGTCCATCTGAAGGGCTCCTTTGCTGTGCCTTCATATCTGCATGCCGGCGGAACCTTACTATCTGCCACACGCAAGGGCTGTTACACTTCCCTCTATCACTCCCCTCTATCAACCTGGGATTCTACAGCCATCCACTGGGAGTTGTGATAGTTCCCTTCATGGGACATCTACATGCCGACGGACTGATGTTAACCCCTCCTCATCTGGATTCAGCAGTGGTATCGTTGTACACATTTTTATACCAGTATCATACTTAGCTACATGTTTTTATGACTGCTTTTGCTACCGTTTGGTATTACTCGCACCATTTTTACAGTTTATGTAGATACATCGATTTTATCTCCAGTGCAATATTTATTTTGTTACCTACTTGAAGACTATAAAAGTTTTAATGCTATTCCCATCAAGCGCTGCCTTTGTGTGTTTTTTGTATCCTGCTATCGATTTTTCCAGTGGTTGGTAGCTGCACTGGGAATCGGCCTGCAGGGAGATTAGCTAAAAGTAGTTGGATCTGTATGTGCATTATAATTAATCGAAATTAGTCGATTAATCGATTAAAAAAAAAATTGATTAATCGAACACGAAAATTTTAATCAGTAACAGCCCTAATTTTTAATTACAAGGGAAGCAAAGCTGAGCATAAGTCCAAGCAGCAGTGATGAACATAAACTGCTAAGGGAATATAAAGAAACCAGGAAAACCACCACGCTACCACCTCCCCACTCAGGGCCAGACTGGATACTGGGACATTTCCCGGTAGGCTGCCTGCCCATGGGCCGATTTGAGCTGAGCTGTGGCTGCAGCGCTCCCCTTCCTCCTCCTCCTTCTGTTTACATGTCATGCACAGAACACTGCGTCTTTCACACAAACTGGTCTAGGAGGAAGGCGGGACTTTTGTCACAGCGCGGCCGAACATTTCCGACTGAGCTCCGATACACAGCGGGAGATGCCGGCTGTGCGTAATCCAGACACTGACTGGTGAGGCTGCATGAATGGGCACAATGAGGCTGGTGAGGCTGAAATGATGGTTATGGTAAGGCTGGTAAAGCTGCAAGGAGGGGCATGGTGAGGCTGCAATGATGTACACGCTGAGGCTGCAATGATGGGCACAGTGAGGCTGGTGAGGCTGCAATGATGGACATGGTGAGGCTGCAATGATGGGCACGGTGAGGCTGGTGAGGCTGCAATGATGGGCACAGTGAGGCTGAAATGATGGGCACGTTGAGATTGTGAGGCTGCAATGATGGGCACGGTGAGGCTGGTATGATGGGCACGGTGAACCTGGTGAGACTGCAATGATGGGCACGGTGAGACTGCAATAATGGGCACGGTGAGGCTGAAATGATGGGCACAGTAAGGCTGCAATGATGGGCACGGTGAGGCTGCAATGATGGGCACAGTAAGGCTGCAATGATGGGCACGGTGAAGCTGCAATAATGGGCACGGTGAGGCTACATTGATGGGCACAATGAGGCTGCATTGATGGGCAAAGTAAGGCTACAATGATGGGCATGGTGAGACTGGTGAGGCTGCAATGATGGGCATGGTGAAGCTGCAATGATGGGCACGGTAAGGCTGCAACGATGGGCACGGTGAGGCTGCAATTATGGGCATGGTGAAGCTGCAATGATGGGCATGGTGAGGCTGCAATGATGGGCACAGTAAGGCTGCAATGATGGGCACAGTGAGGCTGCAATGATGGGCACAATAAGGCTGAAATGATGGGCACGGTGAGGCGGTAATGATGGGCACGGTGAGGCTGCAATTAAGGGCACTGTGAGGCTGCAATGATGGGCACGGTGGGGCTGCAATGATGGGCACAGTGAGGCTGCAATGATGGGCACGGTGAGGCTGAAATAATGGGCACGGTGAGGCTTCAATGATGGGCACAGTGAGACTGCATTGGTGGGTACAGTGAGGCTGCAATGGTGGGGACAGTAAGGCTGCTATGGTGGATGCACTGAGGCTGCATGGATGGGCACAGTGAGGCTGCAATGATGGGCACAGTGAGGCTGCATTGATGGGCAGTGAGGTTGTATTGATGTGGCAACAGTGAGGCTACATTGATGGGTACAGTGAGGCTGCAATGATGGCAACAGTAAGGTTGCAATGATGGGCACAGTGAGGCTGCATTGATGGGCACAGGGAGGCTGCATTGATGGGCAGTAAGGCTGCATTGATGGGCACAGTGAGGCTGCATTGATGGGAAGAGTGAGGCTATATTTGATAGGCACTGGTGAGGCTGCATTGATCTCTTGTATCATGTCCGCAGTCTCTGACCATCTCTTGTACCATGTCTGCAGTCTCTGACCATTTCCTGTATCATGTCTACATTCTCATTTCTTTAGTATTGTTGTCATGGATCTGCCACCTAAGGGTTAATAGTGCAGACTGATTTCAGTGATTGGCAACAGGCTGCATTATTTAAACACCTCAGCAGCACTGTGTCTTCGCTGCCTGATCTGCAGTTCATACCTGTTCCAGTGACTTCCTGTTCCTGTGATCTGATCTGTTTCCTGTGTTTGACCCGGCTTGTTTGATTACGATTGATCTCTGTTATCCTGATCCCGGCCTGCCTTGTAACCACGCTCAGCTCTACACTGATTTCCTGTTGCCGAACTTTGCCTGTATCCTGACCATTCTCTGCCTGTCGTCTATACCTACATCTGATCGTCTGTTACCAAACCCGGCTTGTCTGACTACGTATTCAGTGTCTCCCCAGCCAGTGCACCTACCAGCCTGCTTCCTGTTCCCTGCTGCACCAGCTGAACAGACAAGACCAAAGACGAACCAGGCACCCATACACCGCCAGGCTCTTGCGGCCACTGTTGCAACATCGGTGGCCCTTGAGCCGGGGTTGTACGAGAAGCCTTCCCACTGCACGTCAGCCTCATCCCGCAGGTACGTAACAATTGTAATGGATGTGACTAAGGTATTATAGCAAAATGCCTATTTTCAATGTGTAATATATATGTTATCACTGTTTGCTTATGGAGCCTTAACTTCAGATTATAGATAGATGTTGGCTGCTCACCTGCTCCTTCCTAATTGCGAAACTGAACTGCGAAGAGTTAACAAGATATTGAGCCTCCTCATAGGCGTGCCTACGGGGTATGCCCAGGCACACCCTAATCACCACGCATGCATATCGCTCTGTGTGGTGGCATCGGGTTTTTTTTTTCAGCCGGAACTAACTCAGGTACTGCCCTGCGCTTGCCGCATTCTCCTGTCACCTGTAAACACAGAGGCGCTCCTCTCCCTGCGGCTGCCTGCACTGAACCCTCCACGTTCCCTGTCCCATGCCAGTGATAGCAGAGGATTGGACTGGGGTTGTAAACGCACAGCCACGCTAGTGAAGTCTGTGTCCTCCCTGCAGCCTGAACTCTCCTATGGAACATGGCCAGATCTAGGGGGTGCTGGGGTGGGCTAGGCACCCCCAGATTTCAGTTGCGCCCCCCAGGCATATCCCCTCTCTTGTGGAAGCTGTGCCCAGGCAGGGTTGCACATCGTCAATATCAGTTTTCAGCCAGAACACTCCCCCTTCCGCCACCTCTCCACTCCATGAACGGAAGAGAAGAGAGGGTTCAGTCTGCTCCACCTCCTCCTGCTCCTATCTCTTTGTCTGTCCCGCCCACATCGCAATCCCCGTGTGTGCAGCCAGTGCTGTGTGCCTGAGAAAGGGCCGTGTGGGCGGGAGATTGGAACTACAGCAGCTTCAGCTAGATCGTGGCTGCATGCCATAAATGATGCCTGAGCCTGCAGAGACCAGCCTATGATGAGTGAGTATTTCACTGAACTCTCCACATCGCCCCTCTTCTCCACATCTGTCTCCCCCTTCTCCACATCTGTCTCCCCCACCTGTCCCCCTCCTCTGCTTCTCCCCCTTCTCCACATCTGTCTCCCCCACCTGTTCCCCCTCTCCTCCCCTATCTGTCCCCCCCTCCTCCCCTTCTCCCCCATCTGTCTCCCCCTTCTCCACATCTGTCTCCCCCACCTCCCCTATCTGTCTCCCCCTCCTTCCCTATCTGTCCCCCTCCTCTCCTTCTCCCCCAACTGTCTCCTCCTTCTCCACATCTGTCCCCCCCACCTGCCCCCCCTCTCCTTCTCCCCATCTGTCTCCCCCTTCTCCACATCTGTCTCCCCCACCTGTCTCCCCCTTCTCCACATCTGTCCCCCCCATCTCCCCTATCTGTCTTCCCCTCCTTCCCTATCTGTCCCCCTCTTCTCCTTCTCCCCCATCTATCTCCCCCTTCTCCACATTTGTCTCCCCCACCTGTTCCCCCTCTCCTCCCCTATCTGTCCCCCCTCCCCCATATCTGTCCCCCCTTCTCCACATCTGTCTCCCCCACTAATCCCCCATCTGTCTCCCCATCCTCCCCTATCTGTCCCCCCTCCTCCCCTATCTGTCTCCCCTTCTCCAAATCTGTCTCCCCTTCTCCCCATCTGTCTCCCCCTTCTCCCCATCTGTTACCCCCTCTCCATCTGTCTCCCCCACCTGTTCCCCTTCTCCTGCCCTGTCCCCCCATCTGTCTCCCCCTCCTCCCCTATCTGTCCCCCCTTCTCCACATCTGTCTCCACCACTAATCCACCATCTGTCTCCCCACTTCTCCACATCTGTCTCCCCCACTAATCCCCCATCTGTTCCACCTCTCCTCCCCTTCTCCCCCATCTGTCTCCCCCCTCCTACCCCCTCCTCCCCTATCTGTCTCCCCTTCTCCACATCTGTCTCCCCCTTCTCCACATCTGTCTCCCCCCCACCTCCCCTATCTGTCTCCCCCCCACCTCCCCTATCTGTCTCCCCCTCCTCCCCTATCTGTCCCCCTCCTCTCCTTCTCCCCCATCTGTGTCCCCCACCTGTTCCCCCTCTCCTCCCCTACCTGTCCCCCCCTTCTCCACATCTGTTTCCCCCACTAATCCCCCATCTGTCTCCCCCTCCTCCCCTATCTGTCCCCCCCTTCTCCAAATATGTCTCCCCTTCTCCCCATCTGTCTCCCCCTCCTCCCCTTCTCCCCATCTGTTACCCCCTCTCCACATCTGTCTCCCCCACCTGTTCCCCCTCTCTTCCCCTATCTGTCCCCCCTTCCTCCCCTTCTCCCCCATCTGTCTCCCCCTTCTCCACATCTGTCTCCCCACCTCCCCTATCTGTCTCCCCCTCCTGCCCTATCTGTCCCCCTCCTCTCCTTCTCCCCCAACTGTCTCCCCCTTCTCCACATCTGTCTCCCCCTTCTCCAGATCTGTTCCCCCTCTCCTCCCCTATCTGCCCCCCCCCTCCTCCCCTTCTCCCCCATCTGTCTCCCCTATCTGTCTCCCCCTCCTTCCCTATCTGTCCCCCTCCTCTCCTTCTCCCCCATCTGTCTCACCCTTCTCAACATCTGTCTCCCCTATCTGTCCCCCCCTCCCCCTATCTGTCCCGCCCTTCTCCACATCTGTCTCCCCCACTAATCCCCCATCTGTCCCCCCTTGCTCCCCTTCTCCCCCATCTGTCTCCCCCTTCTCCACATCTGTCTCCACCCCCTCCTCCCCTATCTGTCCCCCCTTGCTCCCCTCCTCCCCTATCTGTCTCCCCCTCCTCCCCTATCTGTCTCCCCCTCCTCCCCTATCTGTCTCCCCCTCCTCCCCTATCTGTCCCCCTCCTCCCTTTCTCCCCCATCTGTCTCCCCCTTCTCCACATCTGTCTCCCCCACCTCCCCTATCTGTCTCCCTCCTCTCCTTCTCCCCCATCTTTCTCCTCCTTCTCCACATCTGTCTCCCCCACCTGTTTCCCCTCTCCTCGCCTATCTATCCCCACTCCCCCTATCTGTCCCCCCTTCTCCACATCTGTCTCCCCCACTAATCCCCCATCTGTCTCCCCCTCCTCCCCTATCTGTCTCCCCCTCTCCACATCTGTCTCCCCCACCTGTTCCCCCTCTCCCCCTACCCCATCTGTCTCCCCCTCCTCCCCTATCTGTCTCTCCCCTCCTCTCCTTCTCCCCATCTGTCTCCCCCTTTTCCACATCTGTCTCCCCCACCTGTTCCCCCTCTCCTCCCCTATCTGTCCCCCCTTCTCCACATCTGTCTCCCCCACAAATCCCCCATCTGTCTCCGCCTCCTCCCCTTCTCCCCTATCTGTCCCCCCCTTCTCCAAATCTGTCTCCCATTCTCCCCATCTGTCTCCCCCCTTCTCCCCATCTGCCTCCCCCTCTCCACATCTGTCTCCCCCACCTGTTCCCCCTTTCCTCCCCTATCTGTCCCTCCCTCCCCCTATCTGTCCCCCCTTCTCCACATATGTCTCCCCCACTAATTCCCCATCTGTCTCCCCCTCCCCCCCTCCTCCCCTATCTGTCCCCCTTTCCTCCTTCTCCCCCATCTGTCTCCCCCTTCTCCACATCTGTCCCCCCCACCTGTTCCTCCTCTCCTCCCTTATCTGTCCCCCCCTACTCCAAATCTGTCTCATCTTCTCCCCATCTGTCTCCCCCTCTCCACATCTGTCTCCCCTAAATGTTCCCCCTCTCCTCCCATATCTGTCTCCTCTATCTGTCCCCCCTTCTCCCCTATCTGTCTCCCCCACTAATCCCCCATCTTTCTCCCCCTCCTCCCCTTCTTTCCCTCCTCCCCTTCTTCCCCTCCTCCCCTATCTGTCCCCCTCCTTCTCCACATCTGTCTCCCCCACTAATCCCCCATCTGTTCCCCCTCTCCTCCCCTTCTCCCCCATCTGTCTCCCCCCTCCTCCTCTATCTGTCCCCCATCCTCCCCTTCTCTCCACATCTGTCTCCCCCTTCTCCACATCTGTCTGCCCCACCTCCCCCATCTGTCTCCTCCCTCCTCCCCTATCTGTCCCCCTCCTCTCCTTCTCCCCCATCTATCTCCCCCTTCTCCACATCTGTCTCCCCCACCTGTTCCCCCTCTCCTCCCCTATCTATCCCCCCTCCCCTATCTGTCCCCCCTTCTCCACATCTGTCTCCCCCACTAATCCCCCATATGTCTCCCCCTCCTTCCCTTCTCCCTCTCCTCCCCTATCTGTCTTCCCCTTCTCCAAATCTGTTGCCCCCTCTGTCTCCCCTTCTCCCCATCTGTCTCCCCCTCTCCACATCTGTCTCCCCCACCTGTTCCCCCTCTCCTCCCCTATCTGTCCCCCCTCCCCATCTGTCTCCCCCCTCTTCCCCTATCTGTTCCCCCTTCTCCACATCTGTCTTCCCCACTAATCCCCCATCTATTTCCCCTTCTCCCCCTCCTCCCCTATCTGTCCCCCCCTTCTCCACATCTGTCTCCCCCACTAATCCCCCATCTGTTCCCCCTCTCCTCCCCTTCTCCCCCATCCGTGTCCCCCCTCCTCCCCTTCTCCCCCATCTGTCTCCCCCTTCTCCACATCTGTCTCCCCCACCTCCCCTATCTGTCTCCCCCTCCTTTCCTTCTCCCCCATCTGTATCCCCCTTTTCCACATCTGTCTCGGCCCACCTTTTCCCCCTCTACTCCCCTATCTGTCCCCCTTCTCCACATCTGTCTCCCCCACTAATCCCCCATCTGTCTCCCCCTCCTCCCCTTCTCCCCTATCTGTCCCCCCCCCCTTCTCCAAATCTGTCTCCCCTTCTGCCTCCCCCTCTCCACATCTGTCTCCCCCACATGTTTCCCCTCTACTCCCCTATCTGTCCCCCCTTCTCCACATATGTCTCCCCCACTAATCCCTCCCCTTCTCCCCCTCCTCCCCTATCTGTCCCCCCCTTCTCCACATCTGTCTCCCCCACTTATCTCCCATCTGTTTCCCCTCTCCTCCCCTTCTCCCCCATCTGTCTCCCCCGCCTCCCCTTCTCCCCTATCTGTCCCTCCCCTTCTCCAAATCTGTCTCCCCACTAATCCCCCATATGTTCCCCCCTCCTCCCCTTCTCCCCATCTGTCTCCCCCTTCTCCCCATCTGTCTCCCCCTCCTCCTCCATCTGTCTCCCCCATTGCCCCCCTTTTCCTCATCTGTCTGCCACCTCCTTCTCCCCATCTGTCTCTCCCCTTTTCTCCCCCATCTTCCCATTTTCCCCCCATCTGTTGCCCTCCTCCTTCCCCTCTTACCTGAACTCTGCATTCTATAGGCAGCGCACACCTGAACTCTGCACTCTATAGGAACTTTGCTCTCTATGCACAGCGCACACCTGCTCTCTGCACTCTCGCAGCACACATCTAAACTCTGTACTTTATATGCAGCGTACACCAGAACGCGGCACTCTATACGCAGCGTACATCTGAACACTGCACTCACACGTGTGTTTGAGCGTTGGGGTGCACACCCTAATGCAACAGGCTGCGCACACCTATGAGCCTCCTTAAAAGATGATTGCCACAAGACAAAACATCAAAGGAAGATCACCATATATACAGCTTGCTACTCCAACTCTTATCCCCTTATTACCCCTTATAGGGACAGAAAGTCACCCAAAAGCTTATGTATTGTCACATCCGTGTCATAACATTGTAATCTGCATATGCCTGCCTTTTGATGACAAGATTCCGGCAGTTTGTTATAAAATAGTAAAAAGAGGAACAAATAAAGCAGAAGTAAGGACTCTGAGACTGAGTGTGTGTCAGCGTATTTACTTTACTAAGCGTGCATTCTTTGAACTTTACACTCAATTTGAACCAGGGGCAGATATAATAATTCGGACGGTTCTGGTCTGATCGAAAACAGTATCATGTCCTCAGTTTCTAATCATCTCCTGTTCCATGCCCGCAGCCTCTGACATCTCCTGTACCATGCCCGCAGCCTCTGACATCTCCTGTACCATGCCCACAGCCTCTGACATCTTGACATCTCCTGTACAATGCCCACAGCCTCTGACATCTCCTGTACCATGCCCACAGCCTCTGACATCACCTGTGCCATGCCCACAGCCTCTGACATCCCCTGTACTATGCCCACAGCCTCTGACATCTCCTGTATCATGTCTGCAACCTCTGACCATCCCCTGTACTATGCCCACAGCCTCTGACCATCTCTTGTATTATGTCCGCAACCTCTGACCATCTCTTGTCTTATATCATGTCTGCAGTCTCTGAGGGAGTCTGGAGAGGAGTCAAGAGTGGGAGTGTCGCTGGGATGGGGGTCATGGGAGAAGTCAGATGTGTGTGGACTGTGGAGAGGAGACTATAGGAAAACCAGAGCCACTAAGCTGGAGCCGACTGACTGAGCCCTGCAAGGTGCTCCTGAGAGAAGGTCAATGACAGCGCCACCAGGCCAGTCTGAGGGGGGGGGGGGTCACTGATGTAAGGGGGGGGAGTGAACAGTAATGTAAGAGGGCACTGATATAAAGGTTTCCCCCTTATATCAGTAACCCACCCCCCCTTACCTTAGTGTATTCTTTCTGCAGAAGGTGGTCTCTGGTCTTTAGAGTCCCCCCCACATTCCCAGGTGTTCCCCTTGATGAATGCTCCACTTTTACCACTTTTAACTGGAATTTTGCTGTTATATATATATATATATATATATATATCTCCCTAGCCCTATGTGCTTTCATATCTGTCTTATCTATATATAATACGCTATTAAAATGTGCTTTAAAATGCATGGTTTTCCGTTTTATGAATGTAGCGGGGTGCTGAATTTAAGGGAAGTGTTTGAGAGGTAGTTTGCTCAAACACCCTGATTTGTTAGGGTTTTTACAACCATTTTATTCACAGGGAGAGTATCGGTGTACAGTTCCCTGTGGCCTACAGGTGGAGCTGCCATAGTAGGCTAGGGTTGAACTGCTGATACAGTGCTGTGCCTTGTGTGTCCCCTCTGAGCAGCCATACGGTGGGAGTGGTCTACCTGCTTGGCATGTTGGGAGCGGAGATAAAAGGGGCAGACGCTGCCTGTTCTGTTCGGTCTTCGGGAGTCCTACTCCCAGGGAGTGTGTGTCCCGTCCACCCTGGGCACCTTAGGCCCAGGGGCGGGTGTTCCTGTTCCATCCTGGGCACCTTTAGCCCAGGGTGAGGTACTATTATGCTGTTCCTGTCCGCCCTGGGTATGTAAGCCCAGGAATCGCAGCGGAGGCCTGGGGCCCAGCACCTTCGGCTGGGGTCCACCAAGGATCAAGGAATCTTAGGGTGCCGCCTTGCGAGGGGACCCGTATCTAGGATGAGGAGGCCGGGAGGGAAATCTCCGAAGACCCAGTGCAGTGTCATGGTGACGGTAGGGTCCTGGTAACTCTCCGGAGGGATGTCTTCTCCTAAAAAGGGGCCATATCTAAAGAAGGGGATCAGTTTCATCAGGTCTGTGACAGAGACCAACTTCACGGTCTGTGGCAGAGACTGTGCGCCTAGCTAAACTTGCTTGAGAATCTGAGCAAATATCTATAACGTTTGTGCCTGGACCTCCTCCACACCTTGTGCTGTTCTGTTTCTTGCTCCAACCTTTTTCCTATCAGAGACTGTGTTATTGCTAAGAGAAAAATAGTTGGAGTTTCAGCTTGTGTGGACATTCACTTTACTGGGAAGTCAAGGACTTGTCTCTAATGAACATAGAGGTGAGAATCAGGCTCTGGAGGTTTTCATGTTCTGACCGTGGAAGACCCAAAAACAACACTGCTTAACCTCCTCGCACAGGAGGGTACGGGCTGTTAGTGCGGTGTGCCTCTCTCTTCCTGCGAGGAGCCAAAGTTAATGCAGGTAAAGAAAGCGGTCTGTGCGCTACACGAACAAGAAAATAATGACGTTATGCTGTTGGGCTGGTATAATAATTCTATGGGGCTGGTATGAAATTATTTCCAGGGCTGTTTTTTAATCACAGTCCGGCCCTGTCCACACTTACCAAAACCTTTTATATAAATATAAAAGTTGCTGCTAATACACTGATATGTGTTCCCACACCCCAAATAAGTGAAATGATTAAAGTGCAGTGCAACCAGTCAGTTATTACAGGTGTTTCAATTATCCTAATCATTCTAACACTCTTTGCATAAAAAATGAAATGAAAAAATATACTGTATATGTCATTCACCTTTTACCCAAAGAAAAAGTGTTACTGCACTTATGAATAGTGGTGTAAACCCCTAGTAAATAATTCATAATACTCTCATAAATCCTTAGAGTACAATAATACGGTGCCAACTAACTAATACAACTGTGCAGTCCCATAAATAATAGTCCATGGTAGTATATAGTAAATAATAGTCCAAGATGTACATTTCAAATTGTGCAGTCTCGATAGTTAATAATATCCAAATTACAACGTGATTGTGCTCCACTTCTGTGTTGTACCAAACACCACGTGTGCTCCACCGCTTGTCACCTGTAGAAATTTATCTATATTGCAAATAGGTTTCAACATGTTTTTCACTATTGTGGCGTGATAATCTCCACTCCTCACTTCCTCTAAATTCACCAACACCTTTTTTTCCACTTTTGGCCTCAATTAAAGCTTCCAAGAATGGGAAGACACATAACTCACCACAGCAACTCAAAAATAAAAATATAAGGCCATCATCATGCCTAAAAACATTTTTTTTTATTTAAAAAAAACTCCAATAAAAACACTCACATTTAGAAGTGCAAAATTCTGGTGCACAACAGAAATTAACTTTAACTGAGACCAAAAGTGGTAAAAAGGTGTTGGTGAATTTGGAGAGAGTGAGAATTGTAGATTATCAATTACCTAGTAAATCAAACTAGAGATGTGCACGACGGAAAAATGTTTTTCCGTTCAGTTTAAAGGGGAAGTTACACTTTAAGGCCTTCTTTCCCCCTCCTCTTTATATAATGTCACTTATTTATTTATTTGGGGGGGGGGGGATTTTGACAGGCACACGTTCCCACTTCTGCTCTGACCGCCTAGGCCAGTGATGGTGAACCTTGGCACCCCAGATGTTTTGGTATTACATTTCCTATGATGTTCAACTACACTGCAGAGTGCATGAGCATTATGGGAAATGTAGTTCCAAAACATCTGTGGTGCCAAGGTTCCCCATCACTGGCCTAGGCGATCCAAGCTGTCACAGCCAGGTGCCCACAGTTGGGATGATGGCGCCGGGGACAGAACACCAATGGAAAGAACAGCTCGGGAAAGCACATCACTGGATTCTGGGACAGTTGAGTTTCAGTTTCAGATTTTGTAGCTGCTGACTTTTAATAAACACCAACTCGACTGGGGCTCCTCTTTAAGTAAACCATTTCGTTATAATCGTTATGTTAGACTGATTTGTTTTTGGAACAATTCCTTTTTTTTGGGGAGAGTATATATTCGTTGTTCCGAATCGATTCGTATTTTTGGAAGTTCGGTTTTAATTCGATATGATCTTAAGTTTAACTCATTCCCCCACTCCCAACTGACTTTGTTTGTTGGGCCACGCACATACAAATTAAACAACGGTCTCTCAATCCCAATACAAAAATAATCTTATCAGAATATTCACGCTATGCTCACTGGAATAAAAACAAAAGGATCCTATTCAATTTGGATCATTAATTACGTCATTACGTTATTTTGGATGCTTCAAACATTAACAAAATTACCTGCCCCCGATGATGTCACATATGTCGAAACGCGTTGAACCGAGCTAATGCATGTGACATTGTCACGCCTACTTGGACCGATAATTTTTTGCGAAGCATTGTTTGGAACCTCTATCATGCATCTTGGGATTGTTATGTATACAAAGTGTGTATTGTATGTGAGTAGTATTCATACTTTGAAGTGCAATAAAAACTTTTAGACAGTTTTACACTACGTGGATTTTTCCATTTTGATTGTATGTGAAATTTTGTGCATTTATGGCCGCCATTGATGTTACCATTGATTGGACTCAGGAGATATACTGCTGAACTTCAGCCAAACAATATGAGCAGGATCTCTGCTTAATGGGATTGTTATATTTATGCTGATTTGACTCTGTAGTGGAGTCCTCATGTTCTGGTAAGAGTCCATTGCTTGTGGTTGGTGAAGGCTGACATGGTGATTTTCAAAGTGGATTGAACACTCCCTTTTTGTAAAGTGTCACTGCGGTGTTTTGGAAGACCTAATCTGGACTTTTTTTCACTTATAAATGCACATAGGTTTGTTCTATGTTTTATATGTTATATTTAATTTTAACCACTTCCGGACCGGCTCACGCCGATATACATCGACACTTTGAAGAGGGATATCGTTGTTATGGCAGCAGCTAGCTACTATAACCCTGGTATCCTCTTCTTCAATGAGCGGTCCGATTTTAGATAAAAGTGGTCTCTGCGGCTCCTCCACAGAGAGATCGCTTTTATTAGTGGCGGGAGAGGCTCCTCCGGTGCCCTTAGCCGCTTACCGGAGCCGTCGGTAGTGGCGGAGGCGATTGGGTCCTCTCCCTGGCTTGGTATGGAGACGAGTGAGGGGAAGATGGCCCCCACCCGTCTCCATACCATTGCAGGGTGGAAGCGACGTCAAAACCTAACTTCCGCCCATAACTCTTAAGCCCTGTACACACGATCGGTTTGACTGATGAAAAC
The DNA here is from genome assembly GCA_029206835.1 of Rana muscosa. Taxonomy (NCBI): domain Eukaryota; kingdom Metazoa; phylum Chordata; class Amphibia; order Anura; family Ranidae; genus Rana; species Rana muscosa. Next base: position 190,866,206 of record CM055122.1, read on the forward strand.
CGTCCGATGGATGGTTTTCATCAGACCAACCGATCGTGTATGCGACCCATCAGTCTTTTTTCCATCGGTTTTAAAAAATAGAACATGTTTTAAATTTTTCCGATGGATAAAAAACAGATCGAAAACTCTGATCGTCTATGGGCAAGTCCATCGGATCAAAAACCCACGCATGCTCAGAATCAAGTCGACGCATGCTCAGAAGCATTAAACTTCATTTTTCTCGGCTCATCGGAGTGTTTTACGTCACCGCGTTTGGAACGGTCGGTTTTTTGACTGATGGTGTGTGGGCAAGACTGATGAAAAACAGTTTCATCGGATTTCTGATGGACAAATCCATCGGACGAAAATTCATAGGTTATCCGATCGTGTGTACAGGGCTTTAAAGAGACATTTTTATTTTTTAATTACATAAATAATTTTTTTAATGCATTTTTGTGTTTTTTGACCCCAGATCTCATATTTAAGAGGTCCTGTCATGCTTTTTTTCAATTACAAAGGATGTTTACATTCCTTGTAATAGGAATAAAAGTAACACCATTTTTTTTTAAAAGAACAGTGTAAAAATAAAAAATAAAAGGTAAAATAAAAAAAATATATATACTTTTAAACATGCCCCTTCCCGCCGAGCTCGCGTGCAGAAGCGAACGCATACGTGAGCAGCACCCGCATATGAAAACGGTGTTCAAACCACACATGTGAGGTATCGCTGCGATCGGTAGAGCGAAAGCAATAATTATAGCCCTAGACCTCCTCTGTTACTCAAAACATGCAACCTGTAGAATTTTTAAAACGTCGCCTATGGAGATTTTTAATGGTAAAAGTTTGTCGCCATTCCACGAGCGGGCGCAATTTTAAAGTGTGACATGTTGGGTATCAATTTACTTGGATCATCTTTCACAATATAAAAAAATAGCTAACTTTACTGTTGTCTTATTTTTTAATTTAAAAAAGTGTAAAAAAGTGCGCTTGTAAGACCGCTGCGAAAATACGGTGTGACAAAGTATTGCAACAACCGCCATTTTATTCTCTAGGGTGTTAGAAAAAAAACAATATATATATATATATATATATATATATATATATATGTATATGTATATGTATATATATATATATATATATATATATATATAATGTTTGGGGGTAATTTTCTAACAGAAAAAAACTGTTTTAACTTGTAAACACCAAATCTCAGAAAGAGGCTCGGTCCTTTGAGTCACCTTGTACATTATCACATTTTAGCGTGGCAATTTACACAATTATCACTGTTACATAGTTTGTCTGACTATTTTTTTTGCCAGCTGCTTTTTTTTCTGTTTATTTACCTGCCAGCGCGTTTGCTATTATTATTTTAAACATTAACAAAAGACCCAAACGATTGCATCAAGTCATCCAAATGAAACAAATAAATTTGTTGTTTTTGTTATAATTTATTTTGGATTAGTTTAAAAATGTTACTATTGTGATTCGGAGGTTCGGATACATCCAAATAATGCAAATTCCGTCCGAATTTCAATTCGTGACAAATCGCACTTGTCCAATTCAAACACAGAGCTGCAGATACTGTACTATCAGATTATAAAATTTGTGTGGTCAGATTTCCAGTCTTTTCTTTTAACCAGTTTTTCTAGCTGGTTGATTGTAAGATATTTCCTTTTTTGTTTAACATTCAAACTGAACTAAGTGGATTATACAATTAGACAGTGACCTGTGTGAACAGCTTCAAAAAGAGCTAGTCATGAGTTCACAAAAATCTAAATATTCAGTCTTAAATTATTGCAATTGCTTAGGCTGGCCATACAAGTCGGCCATAGACGGTTAAAGTTTCAGCTGGTTCAGCATGGACCGGACGAGATTTGAACCATGTATGGGCAGTCTGATTATACCCAAGTTGATTGATCGATCGACTTGGATACAACCAGCATGTTGGATTTTTCTACATATGTCTATAGCCGCTAACAGTAACCATTGTATTTTGCCTGCCAGGAATGCTCACCGCGCCCCCCACTGGCACAATATGATAGCGCATCCACACACTAGATATTGTATTCTAACAGCAGAGAGACTTCCCTGCCATCAGAATACAGTGATCAGTGCAGCTGCCTATAGCCAGTGGCGCTGATCGAGAGAAAATTTTCCAACAGGCTGGTTACACTCAATCAATAGATCGGCTTGTGTACAATCAGCCTGCCCATATACATGGATTGAAATTTGGCCGGTCCCTGCTGAACCAGTCAAATTTTTAACTTTCAATATTTTTATTATTTAAATGACAATACGATGTCTCAAAGAATACATTCAATAGTCAACAATGTTTGCAGATGAGAAAGTAAACATAAGCAGCCGAATGTCCTTCCATCAGGATAAACAGAAATACAACACCTCAACACAATAAATTGAGAAATGTCAATATAGAATACCTTTGGTGGAAATATTGGTGAGATTGACAGAATGGAATAACATAGAAGGTTAAGAGCTGTTAATGATCAGATCATGAAGTATGCGTCAGATTTGTTAGGGACTAACTACGTAGAGTCCCAATGAGTCATTTAGGCCTGCAATATTAGGAAGGGATATAGCACAGGGAAAAGGTATATTATAGGAAGCAAAGGAAGAAAATGGGGAGTGGGAAGGGAATGGGGAGTGTAAAAGGAATGGGGAGGGGGGAGGGATAATAAAAAAAAGGGGGGGTTCTCTTGTGCACCTTCTCTCGAGTATCAGCAACCTGGAAGTATATGTATTATTAGGACATCCTGTATCTACAAAAATATCTTATAAGCAGTAAATATGAAATAGAGGAGAAAGGGAAAGGAGAAAAAAGAAAGAAAAAAAAAAGAAGAAAAGAGAGAAGGAGAAGAGAAGAAGAGAGAGAGAGAAAAAAAAATAAAAATAAAAATGGGGAAGAAGAGAGGGTCAGCCAGAGGTGTATTAGGATGGAGATATGTATCGTATCCATGGATCCCATATCAGATCAAATTTCTTAGTAGTGTTGCGGAGGACGCCACTTCCGGGGATCTACGGATATTAATTCCCGTCACAGAGTATACCAGGTTGAATATCCGAATCCAGAATCTAGTGATATTGGGACACTTCCACCAAACGTGATACATTGTACCCATCTGGCCACACTTTCTAAAGCAGGTGGGGGATGCAGATGGATGCATCCTAGCGATCCTGGTTAGAACCAAATACCAGCGAAGGAGAGTTTTATAATTAGCTTCAATTAATGTCGTATTAATTGATACTTTAGATAACGCATAAGCAATATCCTGCCATTCAGCCAAATCAAAAGTGGTATTTAAATCCCGTTCCCATTGAATCATGTAAGGGAGTTTAGTATTCGGGTCAGTAAGGGTAGCATATACCGCAGTGAACCAGTCAAATTTTTATCCATGTATGGCCAGCTTTAGTCTAACTGAAATGCCAGTTAGACTATGCTCCTCTCTGCGACTGATTTGCTGGGCCACCCATGGGGAATCCTCCTCTAATGGAAGCCCCCAGCAGTAGCACAGGTTCACAGTTGATATTCATGCTGATGGGCTGTAGTATAAATGGCAGCTCAGCTTTTGTTTTTATCCTATAAATTTTGATATAGGTTTCAAGAATTCTAGTTATTTTTCCTTAAACTGGCCATACACAAGTAGACTTTTTTCAAACGTACAGACGGAAATTTGGAAAAATTGTTTGTCAGAGCATTTTTAATCTTATTTTTTGTTTTTAGTCATCAATGAGTCAACTAATTTCATTCAAGTCTCTCAAATTTTGTCCAGACCTTTTACTTGAATGGAATTCTGGACATATAAAGAGAAAATGTGCATTAAAATATGTACGATTTTTTTCCCGAACAAAAGAACACATTCAAATTTCTAATTTTGTTCATTGATGAAATAAAATAATTCTATCCTGATCCTTCAAATGTTCTCGTCAGTATGATCAAAAATGGTCAGTTTGTCCCCAATAATCATTAGAAAATCGAATGATTGATCCGAAAACTAAATTTGTCAAATGAATTTCTACTAATGATCAGATTTACTCTTGATGTGATACACTACCTGCATCACATCATTGCAGTCTAAACCTCCTTCATGGGAACTAGCAGAAATCCCTCTATTATCCTCCGAATGGTTCCAAAGCCTTCCAGCAATGCAGTGTCAGTCAATTTCACATTTTTTTCACGGGTGTCTCATTTAATCCTATTATACCACTTCCTAGCAACGTGTCAGGTTTGCAAGATGCTTCAACTGTTTTCGCAGGTGAATGAGTCATATACTGTGTTGGCACGAGTTTCGTGTAAGTCTTTTTTTTTATTTACTTATTTATAATCTATAAGGATGATTTACTAACTGAGCAAACTCTGCATGCCCAATGGATATTTCTATGGCCAATGTACCAATTTGTTACACATACTGTATAGGTAACTGTCAGGCATTGGTCTAATTTGTGGATTTTAGAAATGAACTTTCCTTATGTCAGATACACATAGACCTTTTTTTATTATTATTATTACTTTTATATTTTGTTATAAATACACAGTAGAATAACAGTTGTCTGAAATGCATAGATTAGCAATTTAGTATCTGTTTTAACAAAATGATATGCTCGGTATACAAAAAAAAAAATTGAAGTGGTAAATCTCTGAAATGAAAAATGAACAGAGTATTTCCCTCAAGTTTACTTACCTCAATTCAAAGCACCAAGTGTGATTTCTGTCTTCTCTCTCTTCCATCTGTTATCTGCATTAGTCACTTCTGACAGGTTATCCCGATACCACAGAATCCTGGGAGATGCCCCTGCCCCTCCAGCACACATAAGGTAATTGACACTCTCAGCCGTGCATGCTTCCTTATGAGACTGTGTGGGGGGCAGTGTTGTCCTTTCCCCAGGGCTGGTCCAAGGATTTTTGACACCCTAGGTGAAACCCAATTTTGCCGCCCCCCCATGGCTCCACCCCTGACTCCACCCCCTTTGCCCTGCCCATGTATACCCCACCTTTTTAATGAAGTGCCTATCAAATGCAGCCTCACCAGCACCCATTAAATGCAGCCTCACCAGCGCCCATCAAATGCAGCCTCACCAGCGCCCATCAATGCAGCCTTCCAGCGCCCATCAATGCTGCCTCACCAGAGCTCATTAAATGCAGCCTCACCAGCGCCCATGAAATGCAGCCTCTCCAGCGCCCATCAAATGCAGCCTCTCCAGCGCCCATCAATGCAGCCTCACCAGCGCCCATCAATGCAGCCTCACCAGCGCCCATCAATGCAGCCTCACCAGCGCCCATCAATGCACCCTCACCAGCGCCCATCAATGCACCCTCACCAGCGCCCATCAATGCAGCCTCACCAGCGCCCATCAATGCAGACTCACCAGCGCCCATCAATGCAGCCTCACCAGCGCCCATCAATGCAGCCTTCCAGCGCCCATCAATGCAGACTCACCAGCGCCCATCAATGCAGCCTTCCAGAGCCAATCAAATGCAGCCTTCCACCGCCAATCAAATGCAGCCTACCAGCACCCATCAAAGCAGCCTACCAGTGCCCATCAATGAATGTTTGCTTGCTTCCATTCATTTGGGAGTCGGGACAAAGACACAGTCCTCCGCTGCACCTCTGACTCTATGTGTGAACGGAGTGGCGGCTGCCTGCTGATACTGAGACTTATGGCCCGTACACATGATCCGAATATCGGATGAAAACGATCGTCCGAGGAAGAATCGTACAATTTTCGGATCGTGTGTACACTACTTTCGAGAGCCGATCACGACAGTTCATCTGATATTATTTGATCGGACAAGCACGAAAATTTTCCTCGTACGATACCAGATCGTACGATTTTCGTTTAGTCAGTATAGTTGTCGTCCGAAAATACAATACAAATACATTACAACACATGACATCACTTCCGATTTGCTGTGGCCTGAAGGTTGCTGGGAGGTATGATAAAAGGAGCCTAGAAGCCCGCGCGCGCTCTCTTCCCCCTGGGCATGATGCATGACGGACCTCTCTGTGTGACAGAGAGAGAGAGGTTGCGGCCTACCACGTGGAATGTTACTTTCACCCCGAGGCCTGAGAGGCCTAGTCCTGCTACCCGCTGTCGGACATCCTGTTACTAGCATCATTACAGTGCCTACCAATCGGTGCGGACGCGTGGAGAAAGTCACTACAGAAGGTCGAGACAGAGGATCCGTTGCCAGAGTGTTGCCATCCATGCTCCTATCGAGAAGACTGCAGATCGATTTGGGTCGTTGGTGAGAGAGCAAGCTGCTCAATCTTTATCTATTCACTACCACCATTACGGAACACAATACACACACATCTCTACCCAAGAACACTTTACTGCATTGCTGGAACCCTATTATCAGATGCCGTAGGCCTTCACCACTTGGAATCTATTGTTTCATATGCAACCAAACGGATTACAGTTAACAAGCTCCAACTAGCTAGCGAAGAATAACAGATCTGCCACGTTGAACTCTACTGTCATTACTTATAGGAAGTATATATATATATATATATATATAACACCAGCAGGGATTAGCTCTCCCATTGAAATAGCATAGGCTGTCTAACCTTATACTACTGAGTTGCTTGATTCTTGCTTTATAGTATTAACAGGATGTCTGAACCCAGAGTGTCAGGTGGGTTGGGAGGTTCACTTGGTCATTGCCGTGCAGATGAGCAGGTAATTCTCAGCAGTCCCCAAGGGGGCCGTGCTACACAAGTGACATATTTGATTCTCATTATGTAGGCGATTGCAGTTCTACTTTTTATACAGTGCCTTGCAAAAGTGTTCACCCCCTTGGCTTTTTACCTATTTTGTTACATTAATGCCTTTAGTTCAATGTTTTTTTTAATCTGAATTATATGTGATGGATCAGAACACAATAGTCTAAGTAGAATTTGAAAAATATAAACATAAAACTATTTTTCAGAAATAAAAAACTGATAATTGGCATGTGCGTATGTATTTACTCCCTTTGTTATGAAGCCCATAAAAATCTCTGGTGCAACCAATTACCTTCAGAAGTTACATAATTAGTGAAATGATGTCCACCTGTGTGCAATCTAAGTGTCACATGATCTGTCATTACATATACACACCTTTTTGAAAGGCCCCAGATGCTGCAACACCGAAGCAAGAGGCACCACTAACCAAACACTGCCATGAAGACTAACAAACTGTCCAAACAAGTAAGGGACAATGTTGTTGAGAAGTACTAGTCAAGGTTAGGTTTTAAAAAAATATCCAAATCTTTGATGATCCCTAGGAGTACCATCTGGAAATGGAAAGAACATGGCACAACAGCAAACCTGCCAAGAGACAGCCGCACACCAAAATTCATGGACCGGGCAAGGAGGGCATTAATCAGAGAGGCAGCACAGAGACCTAAGGTACCCTGGAGGAGCTGCTGAGTTCCACAGCAGAGACTGGAGTATCTGTACATAGGACGAAAATAAGCCGTACGCTCCATAGAGTTGGGCTTTATGGCAGAGTGGCCAGAAGAAAGCCATTACTTTCAGCAAAAAACAAAATGGCACGTTTGAGTTTGCAAAAAGGCATGTGGGAGACTCCCAAAATGTATGGAGGAGGGGCTCTGGTCTAATGAGACTAAAATTGGATATTTTGACCATCAAAGAAAACGCTATGTCTGGCGGAAACCCAACACATCACATCACCCAAAGAACATCATTCCCCCACCATCTCCTAAAGCAACACTTGAGTGGTTTAAGGGGAAACATGTAAATGTGTTGGAATGGCCTAGTCAAAGCCCAGACCTCAATCCAATAGAAAATCTGTGGTCAGACTTAAAGATTGCTGTTCACAAGCGCAAACCATCCAACTTGAAGGAGCTGGAGCAGTTTTGCAAGGAGGAATGGGCAAAAATCCCAGTGGTAAGATGTGGCAAACTCATAGAGACTTATCCAAAGCGACTTGGAGCTGTGATAGCCGCAAAAGGTGGCTCTACAAAGTATTGACTTTAGGGGGGTGAATAGTTATGCACATTAAATGATACAAACCCTCAAACAATCCATGTTAATTTCAGATTGTGAGGCAACAAAACATGAAAAATGCCAAGGGGGGAGAATACTTTTGCAAGGCACTGTATACAGCACCTTCATTAGTTCTTATAGTTTACTAATTTAACCAGCATAAGGACTTGTTTTAGCATATGTAAACAGCGTTCAAACCACACATGTCAGGTATCGCCACGAACATTAGAGGGAGAGCAATAATTCTAGCACTAGACCTCCTCTGAATATGTAACCTCTAAAAAAAACGTAGCCTATGGAGATTTTTAAGTACTGACGTTTGATGCCATTCCACAAGTGTGCGCAATTTTAAAGTGTGACATGTTGGGTATCTATTTACTCAGCATAACATCATCTTTTACAATATACAAAAAATCGGGCTAACTTTAGTGTTTTATTTATTTTTTATTCCTGAAACAAAAATTTCCAAAAAAAACGCATTTGAAAAATTGCTGCGCAAATACCGTGTTGCATAAAAAAGTTGCAACGACCACCAGTTTTTTCCCTAGGGTGTCTGCTAAAAAAATATATATAATGTTTGGGGGTTCTGAGTAATTTTCTAGCAAAATAAATATGATTTTTACATGTAGGAGAGAAGTGTCAGAATTGGCCTGAGTGGCAAGTGGTTAATTACTATAAATATTATACAAATATTTATTATATATTGTTTTTAAGGTAATTTACTATATTTTCAAAAATGGTACTCAAGCAGGTGGCTTAACGGAAAAATTACTGAAGTTTGAAGTTTTAACTTCCAACCAGTAATTTCACAGTAAATAGATAAATAATGAATTATTATGTTATAAAATATAGCATAATAATATATTATTTAGCTTGATTAAAAAAGTACCTTTTCAGCAGCAGCAGCAGCAGCAGATCCTCCCTCTTAACTGTGTGAGAAAAACATGGGATTATGGGTAAACCTTATACCCATAAACCCATGTTTTTTCCTTGTAGTTAAGAGGGCTGGGCTTGAAGGGAGCATTTGTCTTTTAGACACATGCCCCCTTGTTTGAAACTGCAGTGAGAGGAGAGCCTCTACTGCAGCAAAAAAATTTTGGCAGCTTGGACCAATGGTGCTTTACCATTGGTCCAAGACTCCAAGCTGTCCATTGAGCTCAGTGCCTCTGACAAGAAGTGAGAGGCACTGTGAGCTCATCCTCTCAGTCTGCTACAAACAGAGTGTGCTAGCTTGTATTTAAACTGGCCGCTCTGTATGTAGCTTCTGACAGGCTGCACAAGAAGCCCCGTATCTCCGGAACCATAGGTCCCAAATTGACCAGGACTTTGGCTACCTACTCCCCAGAGTTGGGGTTGCTGTGACCCCAGGTCGCCGAGCTACAACCCTAGAAGTTCGATCGATCATTTTTTTTTTTTTTTATGTTCATATATCCCCTGACTGCACATCCTTGACGAGGAGTATAGAATAAATGGGGTATGTGCACTTTAACGTGCATATTATACAAGCTTTATACGTAATGCTTAAGAACTGTTCCCCACAATGCTTTAGTTTTACATTTCTTTACAGACATTTTTATATTATATTAGGTTTATAGTCCATGTTTTTTACATTGCACAGACTTTCAGAAAGTAGTTTCAGCTGGTTATCTTTCCCAACAGATTAGAAAAAATATCTTAATAGTAAGGAAAAGGGATTGATGTTATAATTACAGTATAATTGCCTTTAAAATAATACTATCATATAGGAAATTAAACTGCACTGAATAAATCTGGAGACTGCCATGCATTTACTAACCTTTCCTGAAAATGCTAGTTGCTTAGCTGTAACGCTGTTCCAGTGTCTTCAGTAATTTCTGATTTTTGCTCTCGCTTTGATTTTGGTACCTGAATACAGTGGTGCCAGGTCAGTGACCAAAATGGTCTGAATTACTAAAGAATATTTACGTACTGTATACTGTTGAATTGATGTGTCTGTGAATCAGTGCAAGCATCTGGAATTAGGCCCCTTGCACATGGGCATCACAAGTTCCTGAGTAAACTGCAGTAGATTATGATGCTCGTGTGCAAGGGGCCTTACTGCTCTGTACTCAGTGCTGTATTACTGATCTTTACTCAGCTGTGTGCAATGTCCCATAGACAACAATGCATCTCATTTCAGATCAGTAAAAAACTCCTGTGTACAACAGGCCTATTTTATTTCAGTTTATTATTTCAGGGCCAATTTTAGTCTATACCTCTTATGTGTTTTCTTTCCAAAATATTTCAGTTGGGGATCCTGTGTGTCAGATAGGTGTGGTCGATACTCTCTAAGTCCTGTCTTTACTGTGTGTTTTTTACTCTCCAAGGCAGCAGCTCTCTCAGCTCTCTCCCTCCTCATAGACACAGCGGTGGAAGCCATTGGCTCCTACTGCTGTCGATCACACACAGTGAGGACGGAGCGGGTTAAGCCACGCTATGTGTGTCAATGGACACACAGAGCCAGCTTGAGAGCAACCTTGCATGAGTACCCTCACAGCAAGCACAACCAGGAGCACCATCAGGGGGCTTCAGAAGAGGCGAATCAGGTAAATATGAAATGTTTGTTATTTTAAAAAAAAATAGAACAGTTACAATCACTTTAAAGTGGTTGTAAACCTTGGTAATGTTTTTTTTTCTTTTTTAAATCCCACCTGCAAGACAAAGACATAATGAGCTAGTATGACTAGCATACTAGCTCATTATGCATCAATTACCTTAGATCGGGGCCCCCGAAGCCGTCCTCGTCTCCCTCTCCAGCCGCAGCCATCGCTGCGGCGATAGCCGGAATGTTACTTCCGGGTATCGCCGCTCCAGCCAATCACAGCGCCGCTCCGGCGCTGTGATTGGCCGGAGCGGTGAAGACGTGACTCCACGCATGCGCGCGGGAGCCGTCAAATCCGACTAAGCCGGATTTGTTTATGGGATAAACCCTATGAATGCGCTGTTGTCTACGGCGCGCATGCGCCGTAGACAACGGTGCATTCTTTTTTGTAAAATATCTCCTAAAACGTGTAGGTTTAGGAGATATTTCTTGCACCTACAGGTAAGCCTTAATCTAGGCTTACCTGTAGGTGCAAGTTGCATAAGTGGGTTTACAATCACTTTAAGGCTGGGTTCACACATGTTGCGCCATGGCTCACAGCAGGGGGTCTGGTACATCCCTGTTCACCGATTCAGGTGTGAATCAGGTCTGAATTTGCACCTGAATTGGAACCAAAGACGCACAGGACCCTTTCTAAATGCAAACTGTGGTCTGGTGGTCGCCCTGGAGGTGTGTGAACCGACTCCATTGCGAGTCTGGCATACTCTCCTGTCATGCGAATTGGATGCAGGGAAAACCGCATCCAGTTTGCAAAAGTGTAAACCCAGCCTACAGGTGCTGTAAAAAAAAAAAAAACATTGAAAGCAAAAAAAATTGTAGTCCATACTTACTGTGCGCTTCAGCAGGTAAGTTAGGAGAACGCATTTGATGGTGCGCAAACTTCCACGTGCTAATATCTACATCCAATTCTGTCCAACCTGTTCTGTGATTTTTTTTAAACCCTGGTTGACACCACACCCTGGCTGGTGACCTGTTGTTTTTCTACTGTGCTACAGTAATACAGCTAGGTGACCCCTCTGCCCCCAGCCTGTGATTGGACAGCAAAGGAGCAACAGCAGACTGATGAGCTCATCCCTCTGCTCTCTCTTCCGGTCAGCATGTTCCTTGTCAATATACTTGCATGCAGCTCACCTGTTTTGCTCCTAGTGTTTCCTTTCCCAGTCTGAAATGAACTGTATAGGGCAGTGATGGCGAACCTCGGAACCCCAGATGTTTTGGAACTACATTTCCCATGATGCTCGACTACACTGCAGAGTAGGTGAGCATCGTGGGAAATGTAGTTCCAAAACATCTGGGTTGCCGAGGTTCGCCATCACTGGTATAGGGGATTGCAAGAGGCTGATATCAAGACAAGATACCTACATTAGTTACTTTAAAAAATGTATTCATTTATTCTTTTAAAGAATACACAACTTCAAAAATGTTTGGTGTATTCAATATCCACATGGAGTTCAGCTTTTATTCGTCATGTACATCAGCAGCATTTTGGGGCCGTGGGCCCTGATAAGACATTTGTACACGGGACTGACAGCAAAACGACCTTAGTGTGCATGGCTAGCGAGCCTCCAATCTCAGCCCTATGTCTCTTTTATTAGCAGAAAGTAGCTGCTGGCATAAAACATGAGTCCGGAGCATTGTGGCAGCCAGGCCTGATAGGGGAGATCAGTGCAGCTAAGCTGATCTCTCAGTTGGTGCCTCATTTAACACATAGCAGCACAGGGGAATTCTGTCTGGGGTATAAAGTGCTGACTGCAACTCGCTGGGAATTCCTCGGCCAACAAGCCATGAAATGTTACTGCATAATTATTCTTTTACCCAGGGCCCATTAGAAGTGATCCGCAAAGAAAGAAAATTTAATTAGCGACCAGCTCGAACAGCTTAAGCATTTAAGGTGGAATCAGCTGGGAAAACGACTTGGTGATGTCATGTAAAATATACCAGCTTGATTTTTCTATTAAAGACAGCAGCCCCTAGGCGTTTGCATTAACTGATTCTGATTTTTTTTTTGATTTTTTTTTTCTGAAGCCAACTGATCCTCACAGTAGAAATCCTCATCTATTGACAAACCAGTTAGAGGAGTGTGAATTATACACCAATAGAAATGTCAATCCCTGCTGCCTTTAGCTTAGCAGTTATTGACCAATGAGGAAAGATCAATGTCACAAGGATAGAAACCTGCGTTAGCCAAAGGGGTAAACTGTGAACAAAGTGTGCAAAGAGGTATATATATATAATTATAATCAATGGAATAATAACCTTGTTGTTATTGTTAGGCTCCATAGACACTGGTATAAAAATAAAAAATAAAACACCAGTTCCCACACTCATAGAGCCTTTTTGTACACAGTTTAGACGAGTTTAGGAGAGTTTAGCGTTTTTTTCTGCCAGAAAGCTGGCAAAAACACAAACCAGAAAGGTTTTTTTTTATTTCCTGCCTCTAACTTTGAGCTTAAAATATGCCTGTAATCGTCCTAATGTGCATGGACACAATGGGGGCTATTTACTAAAGGCAAATCCACTTTGCACTACAAGTGCAAACTACAAGTGCAAAGTGCACTTGAAATTGCACTGAAAGTGCACTTGGAAGTGCAGTCGCTGTAGATCCGAGGGGGACATGCAAGGAAAATAAAAAACAGCATTTTAGCCTGCACATGATTGGATAATAAAATCAGCAGAGCTTCCCCTCATTTCAGATCTACCCCTCAGATTTACAGCGACTGCACTTCCAAGTGTACTTTTCAGTGCTATTTCAAGTGCACTTTGCGCTTGTAGTTTGCACTTGTAGTGCAAAGTGGATTTGCCTTTCATAAATAACCCCCATTGAGTTGCTTCTACAGGCAAAACACAAAACTCCTGTAGAAGCAACGATTTTTAGGCCAGTGTGCATGGAGCCTTATTATGGACTTTTTTCATCGGACAAACCGATCGTATATGGGACCCATCGGTCTTTTTTCCATCGGTTTTAAAAAATAGAACATGTTTTAAATTTTTCCGATGGATCAAAAACCGATAGCAAATTACGATCGTCTATGGGCAAGTCCATCGGATTAAAAACCCACGCATGCTCAGAATCAAGTCGACGCATGCTCAGAAGCATTGAACTTAATTTTTCTCGGCTCATCAGAGTGTTTTACGTCACTTCGTTTGGAACGGTCGGTTTTTTTACTGATAGTGTGTAGGTAAGACTGATGGAAGTCAGCTTCATCGGATTTCCGATGGACAAAACCATCGGATCAGAATCCATAGGATATCCGATCGTGTGTACAGAGCTTTAGTGTACACTACCTTCAGGAAATGCAGAAATATGAAGCATGGCTGAATTTCTCCACACCACATATTAGACTTGTGCACAACGGAAAAATTAGTTTAGTTTCTTTTCAGTCCTGTTGATTCGTAATCATTCGTAATTTTGCTAAATGGGATTTTTCGTGTTCGGACTAATTCGTATTTTCGCAAACGACATTTTTCGTTAATGTAAGCCTTATTTTTACTTGATTTATAATTCGTACTTTCGGTAGAGTACATCGTTTTTCGTTGATTCTGGACACAACTCCTACTTTCGTAACTTTTTTTTGGTTCGTTGATTCGTAATTTTCCATGTCTCTCTCACAATGGCGCTGCCTAACATGCTTCATGGGAAGGAGAATATACCGCGCTTAAATGGATAAAGAGTAATAAAAATGATTGAATGAATGGATTGATGAACCCTAAAAATGCAGCAAACTCACACGTGTAGACCAAACACCAATATGCAGAAAAAAAAGGAAAAAAGAGCTGCGCTGCGCTGCCTAACATGCTTCGAATGGATTTGTACATTCGTAACTTTTTTTGGTTCGTTGATTCGTAATTTTCCGTGTCTCTCTCACAATGGTGCTGCCTAACGTGCTTCGAATGGATTCGTACTTTTCTAAATACATTGCGGTTATTTGTAACGATTCGAAATCTCGTATTTTACTTTTGTTTTTGACATGCGGCTATAGCCTCCGCCCCTGTACACCATTTTAAGAGGGGAGTTCAGCACGGTGAGGGAGGAGCAGAGAGCAGAGCAGAGTTTTGTGCTTCGAATGGATTCTTACATTCGTAACTTTTTTTTTGGTTCATTGATTCGTAATTTTCCGTGTCTCTCACAATGGCGCTGCCTATTGTGCTTCGAATGGATTCGTGCATTCGTAACTTTTTTTGGGTTCGTTGATTCGTAATTTTCCGTGACGGATTACAACAAGTTGACTTGCTGTTGCATTATGCCGCATTAACGCAACAACGAATTATGCCGAAGGCATTCGGGCATTCGCTATTTGCGATATAATTTATTTCGGATTCGGTTTTATTCGTAATTGCTTTGTTCGGAAATTAGAATGCTTCCGAACGTCCGAAAGGTGCTAAATTTGTACGAATTTAGATTCGCTACGAAACAAATTGTACAAGCCTACCACATATCATACCAGCTTTGTGATGTGAATGGGCACACAGAAAAAAATATATTTTTATGGGCCCTAGCAGTAACCTGTGATGATCCCGTGTAGAAAAAAATAAAAAATGTAGGTCACCAAAGTATATGTGAACAAGCCCTAAATTGATGCACCTCCAATGAATATACATTGCAGAACACCACAATGCACAGTAATGCATTACTGTCCAATGTGGTGCACTGTGTTGCCAAATGTGGTGCATGTACACCATTTGAGATGTTTTGGTGTGTTGGCAGCCCATTCTTTTAATGGGCTGCCTTATTGCAGTGCACCAGAATGCTGACTTTTGAATGGGGCCTTCATGAATTAAATAGAAATTGTCTGATGCAATGAACACAAATCCGACTGATTAGAAACTGCAACTGCAAGGCAACTTTTTTTATCAACTGTATCCAAGGCAGTCAGTGAATTTTGAAAGAGATTAATATTTCTTTATCAACTGAAAGTGAAAATGCTAAATCACTCAGTCCACATATAACTCATTATGAATCTGTCCAATAGAAGGGTTAACATCAGAAACTGGCTTAATAACTTCTATTTACAGGCTAGCAGGGCTGAGTACTGGAGGGTTTTGTAATTATGTTTGCAGGTGGTGACTATGCTAACCTACACAAATACTTACAATAAACATTTCTCTATTCAAGAATGACTCTATGGATATTTATAAAATATATTTGATTGACAAATTAATCTACAAAGAGTATTACAGGCCAGCTTAGCCTAATGCTGGTTAAATACTAAGATTATGTAGGCCCCAATAGTTCTCAAATTCCTACTTTTTTGTAATCTATATTGGTGGATGCATATTTGCTAGCTGGAAATTGTGCAGGTTTAGAATAAATTAAAAGGACGCTGTCAAAGCACCTGTAAAAAACAAAGTGTCTGTTCCTTACTTTATGAAGCGCATAATAGTTCTCATGCAGTGGCTCGATTAATTACAAAGTAAATGAGCTTCACCACATTTACTAAGCTAAGCAAACTTTCACTTTGCATTGCCAATCTTCACTTAGCTTAGTAAAAGGTGTAAAGCTGTGCTGATAAAAAAAAAAAAAAAGTTCTATTATCTTCCTTGCACAAAATGAAGTATTCCTAGCAAAGTGAATTTTCGATTTGTTTCACCACATTTAACTAAACTAAATGAAAGTACATTCTGCAAGTGAACATGCTCTTCTTTTTTAGTAAAACAATGCCATACCTGACTGGTGTATTACTGAAATTAGCCGCTAGATGTCCCTATTTCTCTTACAACATGCTGAGCTTCAGCCCTTGTGTGCTCATGGTCTTTAACAGAGAGGCAACCTGTGGATCTCTACAGCAGTGTTTCTCAACTCCAGTCCTCAAGGCGCCCCAACAGGTCATGTTTTCAGGATTTTCCTCAAAGTGAACCGCTGTGGCAATTGAAACTGATCAAATCACCTGTGTAAAATTAAGGAAAGACTGAAAACATGACCTGTTGGGGCGCCTTGAGGACTGGAGTTGAGAAACACTGCTCTACAGCTTATAAAACTACAACTCCTGTTGTGTTCTCTGCCAATAGGTATTAAGAAATGATAAAGGAAGTATTCTGCATATATATATATATATATATATATATATATATATATATATATATATATATATATATATATATATATATATATATATTTATTATTATTATTATTATTATTAATTTTTTTTTTTTTAAGTTTTATATTTTTTACAATTTAAATATAATATATATATATATATATATATATATATATATTATGTTTTATATATTTTACATTGATTATATATATATATATATATATATATATATATATATATATATATATAAAATCAATCTCAATCAAAGTTCGTGTTTAAATATTTTAAGGCAATTATTCTTATCCAAAATCAGGATAAAATTGTATTCTTTAACTAATACCAAATGATAAAAATAAACAGGGTTTTTTTTTTTTTTTTTAGATCTGTGTGGCAGTCAACTGCAAAAAAAAACTGTGTAAAAAAATAAGTGTATATATATATATATATATATATATATACTTTGTTCACATATATATATATATATATATATATATATATATATATATATATATATATATATATCTCACTAAATATTTAAAGGTAAGTATTCTTATATTAATATAATCTATAGAGATCTATCAGTCAAGCCTTGCACACATCTCCATAATCTACACGTATTGCTTGAGTGATCCAAAAGGAAGTTTGGGTCTAATCAGTAAAGAATGAGAGAGTGCCTGTATTCAGTGGTGAAGGGCTTTTTAATCCTTTGCAGGAAAGGGGTGAATTGTTATTTCCTCTCCTTTGCAGAACGACTGGATTTAACGCATAAACAGGTTGACACCAGCACAAGGAAGCTGCTCTATTGTCCCCTGGAGTCCCGGGGCACTCAGCGCTGCTCTCTCCCGCTGGGGCTCAGACAAGACCGACCAAAAAAAAAAAAAGGAAAAAAAGGAAAAAAAAAAAAAAAAAAAGTAATTCCATCCAGTATTCCGGGGAAAAATGATGTCACAAAGAACTGGAATGTACATGTTTACTCCTTATGTTATCCATTCCAGATTATCAGTTTAGGGTGGACTTCCCCTTAAAGTTTACTTTTTTCTTGCATCTCTACACCAGCGCTTGGGAAAAAAAAGTGTCATTGACTTGTGCTAAACATGGAATTATTTTATTGGATACCAGTTAGATTAGATTAATTATTACATGCAAAACAAATATTAAACTGTTGCATATAGAAGAAAATGTCTTGTCTATTTTTCTTTTCCTGGAATGGTTGGTGGTGTTTTAAATAAAACTTTTTATTCATTTTTTTTGTAGTAAATGGCTTTATGGCAGACATAGGAGCTATTGGGATAGAATGAAAAAATGTCTGTAATAATTATATATATATATGTATGTATAATATATATATGTAAAGCTCTGAATAAATTGGCCACGCTATATAGGTAGTAGCTGTAATAATAGTTTATATGTATGTATATATGTCTATATGAATATTTATATATAATATATTAATATTATAGTATATATTATTTATAAAATAAAGGAGCCATACATCTATATATATAGATATAGATATAGATATATAGATATATATATACACACACAGCAAGTGGGGTGAACAGCACGTCGTTAGCTTCAATGTGCAATGCAATCAGACCATCCCACAGGTCATGGGGATTGCTGCACAAAGAAAGAAAGTTCAAGGGATTGTTGCACAAATTGTGCAGCAATCCTTTGAACTTTATATATATATATATATATATATATATATATATATATATATATATTATAAAATTATTGTTATTACAGACAATTTTTCATTCTATCCCAATAGCTCCAATTCCTCATATGTATGATATATATATATATATATATATATATATATATATATATATATATATATATATATATACGCAGTTGCTTTTGCACAAGAGGTAATAAAGGCTGCCGAAATTATCGCACACTATAGAACTCCCGAAAATAGTATTTAACGGATGTGAGTACAGGACACAGAACGGGCCATCTGATAGACTGAACTGTGTTTTGATGGACAACTAGCTGACCCTGAGGTCAACAACTAACTTGAGCAGGTCCTGATCTGTGCCATGAGATGAGAAAGCCTCCCCGATCTGACTGGCTGCACACAATACACAGGCTGAGTTTAGTACATAGAGAAGTCCCAGGCTCTCATATCTTTTGTAGTACATCGTAAAATGCCACCTCTATGGGCTCCTTCTGCGCCTTTTTTTAGAGGCAGCAATAAAAAACTCTTCAGAGGATAACAGCTTGGGGGGTGAAGAGGGCTGGCTGACAAGCTGCTTGTGTTCTCCCCTGTAAACCACGCTCCAGTTTTCTTTTCTTCCTCTCTTTTTAAATCGATATTTTGCAGTGTTCGAGAAGGGTCGCGACTTACTACGATTTTTTTTTTTAGCGCAAGGGCTGGGGTTCAAAGCAGCGCGGCTATTGAACGCTAACGCTACGCTAGTACAGCCAGCTGGTGGATGACTACTTCAATACTTTTCCTCCGAGCTCATTGTCTGACAAGTTTTATATCATTTGCGCTCAGACTTGTCCTCCAAACACACATATTTCATGATATTGTGCAACCCCAGCACTGGAAAAAAAAATAGCAAAGGAGTTCAAAGAGGTGCAAGTAGAGTTGTAAAAACAGACCCGAAATACCTTTCCTTTGTACCAGGACGAACGATTTATAGGTGCATGCATGTTTTCCAATTGTGATATGTATATGTACTATATATTTTTGTTTGTGTATACATAAACATTATAAACATGTATTTCTATATATACATCTATACGTCTATCTATCTAGAAAAAAAATATATATATACATATATATATTGTATACATACACAAATCTTTTGGATCTACCACAACAAGTCTATTTAACTCTTTCTTTCCCCTTCTTCCAAATATATATATATATATATATATATATATATATATATATATATACACAGTATATATTTGTGTTTGTGTATACATAAACATAATAAACATGTATTTCTATATATACAATATACATCTGTACATCTAATATATATATATATATTTAGTATACATACACAAATCTTTTGGATCTACCACAAGTCTATTTAACTCTTTCTTTCCCCCCTAGTCCAAATATATATATATATATATAATTTTTTTATTATTATTCCGACCTTATAACCTGAATACTGTTTTGTAAATTGGAGTCTGGTAATATATATATTTACATATCTTACCTATATTACTATATTTATTACATGGTGTGTGTTGTGTGTGTAAAAATATATATTACCATCCCTATGACCTGTGTACCGTTCTGTATATCAGAGGAGCACTTGAGTGAAGCCAATTTTTTATATATATATATATTATTATTATTATTATTATTATTATTATTATTATTACTGTTATTAGTTTGCAAAAAGAATATATATTGATCTACAGGTTAAAAAAAAAATTAAAAAAAAAATAAAATGTCTACTGGTCTACAGGTTAAAAAAAAAAAAAAAAAAAAAAAAAACTTCCTATAGTCTTTGCTTGCCAATGACCCACCAGTGCTCTGCGATAAGTGGCCGCTTTGCAGATAGTGCCTCCAGCCATGTCCCCGGTGTGGCCCTGGAATTAATATCAGCCCCCTGTACATTACAGGTCATGTTTTCCATTGAAATGTACACGGTTCTATCTAGTTTAGCTCTAATTTATGACGTGCAGATAGACTATGGAGCGCATATATCAAGGATAATCTCTATTACAGACTTGATGGCTGCTACTAGTGTGCAAGTAATAAGTACAAGGTTCTGCTCCATTGTCAGAGGCTAATAGTGTTCCAGTTGTAAGGATCAAACATCCAACCATTACTCAGGAGAGAGGAGCAAACTCATCACTACATGAAAAATTGAGGATTGGTCTCTAATATAAGCAACCGGACACATCAAACTATTATGTGTTCAAAAAGGGATCATACAGAAAAATACAAAACATAAAATAATAATAACAATCAACATAATAAATACCATAACATAAATAAACACAAATAAGGAAAACATCTCGATTTTTTCAGAGTTTATTAATTCCATTATTTAAAATATTACAAATAAAACCAATTACATCTCATGCATTTAGAATGCAATCTAAACGTCCCAGTGAAAGGTTTTCTTTTTTTTTTTTTTCCATTTCAATGTGAAATATTCAAATTATTTCAACATTACAACAAGGAGTAGACAGTCTGCAAAGTTTGCAAACTATTGGCTGTAGTGTGGTCAGTAGCCAAAAGACATTTAAATTAGCAAAAAATCAGGGAGGTGATTGTTATCATTTTTTCTGTGGATGATTTTAGTAGGAAATACACAGCCCAAAGACAGCTCAGTTTTACTCTGACAGTTTATTAATACATGATTTAAGTCTGCCTGACCCACTTGTAATGAAATAAAGGACTCTCACTTTTAGCTATAGCAGAACCGCCAGCGAAAAGTACATGCTCAATTCAATTAGATGTCATTGAACATTTTATGAAATAAGTGTCTTTTTTTTTTTTTTCTCAGTTACAGTTTATACCTATCTAAAGTCATATTCAAGCAAAACTAGACCCTCAAAGTGCATTTTCTGTTTGATGTACACTTCAAGAAACAAAATATTTATAATAATATTAATAATAAAAAGACTGCAGTGACCTGCAACAATAACTCAATATTTTTTGTGACAAAAAAAGAAGCTCCATTGTACTTCTATATATTTTCAAATATTTACTGTTATTAATATACAAGAAAAATACTATACAAAAATCGCCTTCAGTACTTAGCTCCTCTGCTCACCATGCTAGGGGGGTATTTGATAGCCCTCCTGCCATTCCCCAGGACTTGGTTCTATATAGAATAGACTTTATGGAAGGGCCTTTGGCCAAGACTTTACACAAAGGGAGCAAGTGAGTGAACATGTTTTAAATGGGACTGGGTGATTTCAGTTTTGCATTTCTAACTACCAATGTGATGTGGAGGGAATGTATTATTTTTTTAAATTATTAATTAGAGGCAAAAACATTTTATCTAGAGGCTATTGTACAGATTTGGAATTTGGTGTTTCTCCTACAAAGTAAAATGACATTCTATCTAGAGGATAATGTAAGTTAGAGTTTCACCTATGCAGGAAATTTTGATTTTATCTAGAGGATATTCTACTTTCACTTATACAGGAAAATTTGAAATTATCCAGAGGATATTATAGATTTTTTGAGTATTACCTATACAAGAATATTTGATGATATCCAGAGAATATTATCGAATTTTGGAGTATTAGCTATGTAGGAAAATTTGATTTTATCCAGAGATTATAACATTTTAGGGGTTTACCTACACAGGAAAATTAGATGTTATCCAGATGATGTTATAGAAATTTGGAATGTTACCTATGTAGAAAAATTTGATTTTATCCAGAGACTATAACATTTTAGGGGTTCACCTACACAGGAAAATTAGATTTTATCCAGATGATGTTATAGAAATTTGGAATGTTACCTATGTAGAAAAATTTGATTTTATCCAGAGACTATAACATTTTAGGGGTTCACCTACACAGGAAAATTAGATGTTATCCAGATGATGTTATAAAAATTTGGAATGGTACCTATGTAGGAAAATTTGATTTTATCCAGAGACTATAACATTTTAGGGGTTCACCTACGCAGGAAAATTAGATGTTATCCAGATGATGTTATAGAAATTTGGAATTTTACCTATGTAGGAAAATTTGATTTTATCCAGAGACTATAACATTTTAGGGGTTCACCTATACAGGAAAATTAGATGTTATCCAGGTGATGTTATAGAAATTTGGAATGTTACCTATGTAGGAAAATTTGATTTTATCCAGAGATTATAACATTTTAGGGGTTCACCTATACAGGAAAATTAGATGTTATCCAGATGATGTTATAAAAATTTGGAATGTTACCTATGTAGGAAAATTTGATTTTATCCAGAGACTATAACATTTTAGGGGTTCACCTATACAGGAAAATTAGATGTTATCCAAATGATGTAATATAGAATTTTGGAATGTTACCTATGTAGGAAAATTAGATTTTATCCAGGAGTTATTATAGATTTGGGGTTTCATTTATGCAGAGGATGAATTCTAAAATTGTAAGTTTTACTTATGCAGACAATTTAATTTGATCTAGATGATATTTAAGAATTCTTGAACTTGGGGTTCCACCTAGGCAGGAAAATTACTTGTCTAGAGGATCTTGCAGAATTTAGGGGTTTTACCTATGCAGAAAATCTAGATGTTATATAGAGGAATTTTCACCTACATAGGGAAACTTGATGCTATCTGGAAAATATTGTAAAATTTTGTGGGTTCACTTAAAATATAGGTGAAATCTAGAGGATATTGCAGAATTTTTGGTTTACAGGAAATATCTAACATTTTATTTACTAAACAGAGTTTAACACCAGACCACTTTTTTTCTTTTTCTTTTTTTTTTTTTATAGGAAAGTGGGGTCTTGCAGTTTCAAACTCCATTAGTAAATATTATTCACACCTAAAAATTCCATTTGGTCCTAAAAACTGATCATCCAGTGATTTTTAAAAATGTACAAGTTTGAAATGACTGAAAAGGATGCATTCCAAATAAGTACATTGTATTTATTTTTTTCCCAAGTAGAAAACAAACATACCAATATTGAGTCCCAATGAACACATCACATGGTTACCTGTTAGCTGAAACATCCCAGCACACTAATCAACCTACTAAACTTTGGCAGTAGCTGCCAGTTGAGTGTTGCTCCAGCTTACACAGTGCATTACTGGACTTTTAGGCCTTTGTGAAGGTTGCTATCCATTGCAGTAAAGTCTGGTGACCTATAGTAAGACTACAATCAAACATGGGCGCTCAGTGGCATATTTTAAGACTGCATTAAAAAGGCTGGAGCTCAATGGAGTCTAAAATATGGATCAAGCAAGTCTAGCATAGCTAAGAGGATGGAGACAAAAGGTTGCAGTTTCCTGGCTCCATTTGGGCACCCTCTTCTCTTGTGGCCCAGGAGTTCAGCTCCAGATAATCTGTCCATTCTCATCTCCTTCCAGCCAGCAGGGAGGGAGGAACTGGCTCCCACATTTCCCCCCTTTTTTTAACTAATTCCTTGAAAAAGCCACTTTTGTTATGGTAAATGGTGTCATCAGAAGCAGAAAGAGGTCAAGCTGTGACTGAAGCCTCGGAGTGTCCAGAGAACAATGCTTGTCCATGTCCTAAGTTACAGAACAGAGCGGGTTTGGGGGAGGAGGGGGGTGCACAGTGACCAGGGGGGTAAAGGGCTACAGGGGGGAAAAAATGGGAGCCCATAGGGTCTTACTCCAATCCATTTCTGTCCGTGGGGTGCATGAGCTCTGGGGAATGGCAGGTCGGGCTGGCTGATGGGCTGTGCTCGCTGTCGGTGTCACTGCCCTTCTTGCCCCCGCTGCCTGGACCCCCATTGCCGGAGCCTCCGCCCGCCCCCGCGCTGTGAGTCTTGACGTGCTTGCTCAGGTGGTCGCTCCGCATGAAGCGCTTGTTGCAGACGGGGCAGGCGAAGCGTTTCTCCCCCGTGTGGGTGCGCAGGTGCCGCTGCAGCTCGTCGGAGCGGGTGAACCTTTTGCCGCAGAAGAG
Organism: Rana muscosa; assembly: GCA_029206835.1. NCBI lineage: Eukaryota > Metazoa > Chordata > Amphibia > Anura > Ranidae > Rana > Rana muscosa. The sequence continues at coordinate 190,890,437 of CM055122.1, forward strand.
CCAGTTGCAGACGAAGGGCCTTTCTCCGGTGTGCCAGCGCAGGTGTGCCTTGAGGTGGGAGGTCTTGCCGTAGACTTTACCGCAGCCCGGGATGTGACAGCTGTGCAGACCTTTCCTCCGCAGGCTGGCCCCCGCGGGTCCCAGTCTCTCCGCCTCTTGGCAGTTAGGGCAGTCACAGGTGGCTCTACCGGAGTAGCGCCTGGCAGAGGAGCGAGGGGACCCACCTAGTGGCCCTGTGGGTGCCAGCATGGAGCCAGCGGCGGATAAGGGGGAAGAAGAGGGGTCTGGGTAGGAGCCGGGGCCAATCACTGGCTTAAATCCGTCCATCAAGTGCTGCCCGGCTGGGCTCAGTAGATGCCCCCCTTGGGATCCTCCTGCACCCCCAGCACCGGAACCAGGGCCTCCCCCGCTTCCTCCAGTGAAATGTCCAAAGCCGGCAGCCGTATAGTCTGAGCCGTAGCCACCCAGAGGGGAGTGCAATGAACCCTGCAGGGTGCTAGGATGGAGGGCAGCTCCTGCCCCGGGGCTCTGAACGTCTATCCATCCGGCTCCAACTTCCCACCAGCTGGAGGCGCCCCCTGCGGCTGCTGCGGCGCCCACATCTCCGGTATGCGATGGCTTGAACCAGGACTCGTAGGGGTGCGCCATTCCCACCCGGGGGTAAATGCTCTGAAGGCTGTCCACCGAGGCGTGCACCTTGGATAGGAAGACCGGCTGGTGGTGTGACGCTGCAGCCGCCGCTGCAGCCGCTGCAGCTGCCGCCGCCGCCTCCTGCGATCCCCCGCTCACCGGGAACACCGAATATTCATTGGCAAAAGGTGAGGCAGCCGAGACCGAGCAGTTTCCCCCTCCTCCCCCGCCTCCATTGCCGCCGCCTCCGGAGGACGTCAAAGAGAAAGCGCTGGAGCCCGGGGAACCCCCGCAGCTGAAGTCCGACACCAACGCGGCAGCGGCCGCGGCCGCCGCAGCCGCTGCAGCAGCCGCAGCGCTGGAGGAAGAGGGGCCGCCACGGGATGAACCTCCGAATCCAGAGAGAGAGCCGGAGCCAAGGGTGCAGCTACCCGAGGAGGAGCGCTTCCAAGGGTGGAATCCTTTCCCAAAAGAGCCAGAGCTGTCCGATAGAGAAGACGGGGACGGGCTGGCGCTGCCGATCTTGTTACAGGTGGCGGCTAGCATGGCCAGAGGAGTGGATCCCAATCTGGGCTCTTCCTGGAGACAAGGAGAAGAAAAAGAAGAGATCAGTCAGTGATTCACAGGCAAGCCCGGACAGAAAACTTCACACTCTACTCCCTATTGCTTTATCCCTCTAAGCCAGCCTCAGGCAACATGTGGCTTCCTATAGAAGAACTACAAGGCTCAACAAGCCCCCTGCTGTCACTTGTAGTTCCACAGCAGCAGGAGAGCCACAGATTACCATCAGATCTGTGCAGACATTTATCCCCCACAATACTATCAGAACTATCAAAACTTAAACTGCAAGGATTTAGGGACGGTAAATCATACAGGAACTATATAGGTGTCCTTTAAATTAAATCCAAATCTATTAAGTCTATTAACTTCCAAAAAATTTAGGATGAGAATCTGTGATTTAAACAGATCCAACCTAATCTAGGAAAAAATAACACATCCTATTTTAGAGAACGGTAAGTCATAAGAAAACTGGTGCAGTGCCATGCAAATATCAGATCACAGAGATGTATGGAGAATGGATCATCGTGATGGAAATCTGTGCAGATTGCTAGATTATAGCAGATCCCAATGTAATAACGTGATAGAATATAGCAAATCCCAATGTAATAAAGTGTTAGATTAGATTATAGCAGATCACAATGTAATACAGTGTTACATTAGACCTCAGTTTAAATGCATCCCTGTTAAACTATAGCAGATGCAATGTAATAACGTGATAGAATATAGCAGATCCCAATGTAATAAAGTGTTAGATTAGATTATAGCAGATCCAAATGTAATAAAGTGATAGATTATAGCAGATCCCAATGTAATAAAGTAATAGATTATAGCAGATCCCAATGTAATAAAGTAATAGATTATAGCAGATCCCAATGTAATAAAGTGATAGATTATAGCAGATCCCAATGTAATAAAGTGATAGATTATAGCAGATCCCAATGTAATAAAGTGATAGATTATAGCAGATCCCAGTGTAATAAAGTGATAGATTATAGCAGATCCCAATGTAATAAAGTGATAGATTATAGCAGATCCCAGTGTAATAAAGTGATAGATTATAGCAGATCCCAATGTAATAAAGTGATAGATTATAGCAGATCTCAGTGTAATAAAGTAATAGATTATAGCAGATCCCAATGTAATAAAGTGATAGATTATAGCAGATCCCAATGTAATAAAGTGATAGATTATAGCAGATCCCAGTGTAATAAAGTGATAGATTATAGCAGATCCCAATGTAATAAAGTGATAGATTATAGCAGATCCCAGTGTAATAAAGTGATAGATTATAGCAGATCCCAATGTAATAAAGTGATAGATTATAGCAGATCTCAGTGTAATAAAGTAATAGATTATAGCAGATCCCAATGTAATAAAGTGATAGATTATAGCAGATCCCAATGTAATAAAGTGATAGATTATAGCAGATCCCAGTGTAATAAAGTGATAGATTATAGCAGATCCCAATGTAATAAAGTGATAGATTATAGCAGATCTCAGTGTAATAAAGTGATAGATTATAGCAGATCCCAATGTAATAAAGTGATAGATTATAGCAGATCCCAGTGTAATAAAGTGATAGATTATAGCAGATCCCAATGTAATAAAGTGATAGATTATAGCAGATCTCAGTGTAATAAAGTAATAGATTATAGCAGATCCCAATGTAATAAAGTGATAGATTATAGCAGATCCCAATGTAATAAAGTGATAGATTATAGCAGATCCCAGTGTAATAAAGTGATAGATTATAGCAGATCCCAATGTAATAAAGTGATAGATTATAGCAGATCTCAGTGTAATAAAGTGATAGATTATAGCAGATCCCAATGTAATAAAGTGATAGATTATAGCAGATCCCAATGTAATAAAGTGATAGATTATAGCAGATCCCAATGTAATAAAGTGATAGATTATAGCAGATCCCAATGTAATAAAGTGTTAGATTAGATTATAGCAGATCACAATTTAATGTAATAATTTATAAAGTGTTAAATTAGATTATGGCAGATTTAATGTAATACATAATTTAATTGTAATAAAGTGTTAGATTACAGCAGAATGTAATAAAGTGTTAGATTAGATTTTAGCAGATTCCAAATGAATATTATAAAGTGTTCGATTAGATTATAGCAGATCCCAATGTAAGGTAATAAAGTGTTAGGAATAACAAATCTTTGGAATAACACATCCTATTTTAGGGAACAGTAAATCATAGGGAAACGATTCCAACTACTCAGCAAATCAGATCGCAAAGATGTTTAGAAAATGTATCAGGGTGAGAATCTTTGCAGATTTAATTATTGTTATCATTGGGGTCACCCTACATCTGACCATACATCCCTGTACAGTTTACAAATACTAATATAATAAGAGGACCTATCTAATCTATCCAATCGATTTTGGATCACATTAGGCAGGCCATTGCACTACATAGCTGTTTGTGGATCTAAAGGCGATTGTACAATCAGATTGTAACATGTGTAGTGAGCTTTAGATTATAGTAGATCCCTAGCCAATGTAATACATTGTTCTGAACAGCATGTAGTTAGAATAAAACTTTCTGTTTTTAAAGGACGGGAAATCAAAGGAAAACTTGCAAATGAAATGGAATCACAAATGTAATAAGAAATCTTTTTAGGATGGGAATTTGTGAATTAAAAACCTAATGTAATAAAGGGAATATAAATTCTTTGCATACTACATGGGTGTCCTTTAAATGAAATTCAAATAAATAGACCTCCAAAAAATGTATCAGGATGAGAATCTGTAAATTAAACAGATCCCATCTAATCTACTAAAGAATAACACATTCAATGATAGGGAACTGTAAATTATGCAAAAAATCAGTTTTGCAAATGTAGTCAGACACCTAAGAATGGGATTAATCTGTGATCCGATACAAAGCTCATTTAATACAACAGGTGTCTGCCATAAAGTATACACCTAAAGTGAAATATATGTGACAATTTAAAACAATAATATAAAATACAAAAAAAAAAAAAAATTAAAATGATTTCTATTCTGATTGATTTAATGTAAACTTTTTTTCCCCCCTGCACGATGTTAAATCCATATAAAATAATAAGGTATAATAATCTAAAAATATAATAAAACAGCAATAAAAGTGAGCGTGTCGTGTCTCGGTATGAAATAAAGGAAATGTAGAATGAGATGCATATAGAGAAGAAGAAATGGATTGGACGTACCTGGCACAGGAGAGGGCTGAGATTTATGACAAAGGCAGCAGCCGGTTAGGAAGTGTCTGCAGTCATGTAAGCTGCACCTCTGGGCAGGAGAAGGTTGTGTCTACAAAGTGGCCCTCACTACCATCTCCTGAGTCCAAGTGACTCGGCCCCCTTGAAGTTCCTTCCTCTTTTCTCTCTCCACTCCCTCGTACTATAGGACTCAATAGGAGACTGATAGCCCCTGTCTGGACTCAGGACTGTTTTAACCCCTCCACTAGGCAGTAACAAAAAAAAAAAAAAAAAAAAAAAAAAAGATGCAGAATAAAAGAACTAATTAGAGCAGCAAGAAAATCCTCAGACTCACCCCTAGTAGAGAAGTTGCCATCACAAAAGTGCCCTCCTCAGAGGATCTTTTTTATATGTATAAATCAGAGCAGTGTTTTTTTAGAGGTGTGCAATACAATGATCAGGTCCGCCCATTCCAGCACAATTGTAGCTCCTCTCTGGCTTTGAAGTACCGCTGAGTCCCAGTCAGCCAATCAGAGTCGCCGCTGGGTCGCTCAGACCCTCTGCTTGCGTGAGGTCATCTAGACTGCGAGTACGGCCCCTGCACCCCTCCCTGTGCCCGGCAGGGGGGGCTCTGAGAACAGGAGGGAGTGCGGCTCATACAATGACATTTTCCCCTTTGCCCGGCTCTTCTCCTATGGTAGACGCTCACACTGACTCTCATCATCTGCTGCTCTTCTCCAGCTACTGCCTGCAGTCACATCTCCTGAGCTGGAGTCAGCCATCTACCCAATCCCAGCCGACTGCCTGCCTGCAGAGGTGACACCAGCCAGCCAAACACTTCCTCCTCCACCCAGTGTGCCTGCCTGCATGGGGATGAGCCGCCTGTCATTGTCACACATCAGCCCTGTCACTCTGTCACCCCGCCGGCACAGGAAGGGTTAAGGCTAGTTCACATAGGCGCCGAGGGACTACCCTTCCCAGCATGCAGCGGGGCTGCTGAGACTTGTAGTCCGCCAGGCAACTGATTAATTGCAGAACTCCAATATCTGTCTATTGATCTATCTATCTATTATATACAATCTATATATATATATATATATATATATATATATATACATTGTCTGTCTTATTATTAGATCTTTCTTATCTTTTTTCTTTTTTTTTTCTTCTTCCATCTATTATTATTATTATTATCCATCATAAATGCAAATAACTTTCTATCAGTCTGTCTGAACATCTCAATATATATTCATCAATCTTTTTTTCATCTCTTGATCTATCTATCTATCTATCATATCTATCTATCGTCTATTGATATATCAATCAATTAATCAATCCGTCATGTATCTGTTATCTATTTTTCATCTTGTGATTGCCGATCATAACTTTCTTTTTCTTTCTTTCTTTCTTTTCTCTATATATTCATCTATTTATAGATCTCTGATCTATTTATTTTTCTACCTGTAGATTTGTTTATTTATCTATCTATCTGTAGAACTTTGATCTGTTTATCTTTCTATCTACATATCTATCACAGTATTTCTGATCTATCTATGAATCTATCTATAAAGTCTACCTCTATATTTCTATCTATCTATCTATTATCGATTGATATATCTGTCAATCAATCTTAAATCTTTTTCATCTTCTTTCTCTTTTCATCTTATGATTATATATCCTATCATTACTTCCCCCCCCCCATCTCTTGATCTCTATCTATCTATCTATCTATCTATCTATCTATCTATCTATCTATCTATCTATCTATCTATCTACCTATCCATCATATCTATTTCATATGACTTTCTTTTGATTGCTTCTCATAACTTTTGTTCTTTCTTTCTTTCTCTTTCTTTCTTTCTTTCTTTCGTTCTTTCTTTCTTTCTCTTTCTTTCTTTCATCTTATGATTATCTATCTATCTATCTATCTATCTATCTATCTATCTATCTATCTATCTATCTATCGTCTCTCTATCTATCTATCTATCTATCGTCTCTCTATCTATCTATCTATCTATCTATCTATCATATCTGTTTCATATGACTATCTTTTGATTGCTTCTCATAACTTTTGTTCTTTTTTTTTCTCTTTCTTTCTTTCTTTCTTTCTTTCTTTCTTTCTTTCTTTCTTTCTTTCTTTCTTTCTTTTATGATTATCTATCTTATCTATCTATCTATCTATCTATCTATCTATCTATCTATCTATCTATCTATCTATCTATCATATCTGTTTCATATGACTATCTTTCGATTGCTTCTCATAACCTTTGTTCTTTTTTTTTCTTTCTTTCTTTCTTTCTTTCTTTCTTTTATGATTATCTATCTTATCTATCTATCTATCTATCTATCTATCTATCTATCTATCTATCTATCTATCTTAAATCATTTTCATCTTCTTACTTTCTCTTTTCATCTTATGATTATCTATCCTATCATTACCCCTTTTCCTCATCTCTATCTATCTATCTATCTATCTATCTATCTATCTATCTATCTATCTATCTATCTATCTATCTATCTATATCATCTCTTTTTCATATGGCTATTTTGTTGATTGCTTCTCATAACTTTCTTTCTTTCTTTCTTTCTTTCTTTCTTTCTTTCTTTCTTTCTTTCTTTCTTTCTTTCTTTCTTTCTTTCTTTCTTTCTTTCTCTTATGATTATCTATCTATCTATCTATCTATCTATCTATCTATCTATCTATCTATCTATCTATCATTCTGTCTATGTATATTTCTACCCGTAGATCTCTGATCTGGAATCTCTCTCTCTCTCTCTCTCTCATACCTAGGTGTCTATCATGTAGTTCTGTGTATGGGTGTCTCTCTGTCTGTGTGTCTGTCTGTGTGTGTGTCTCTCCATGCACTGTGCATGTCATGTTTCCTCCTCTCCCAGCCGGGGGCCGATCTGTAGCTGGACATCATCCTATCTATTGATTACGGGCTGATCCCTCCACCATGATCCTGGGAAGGGAAGCGGGAAGTAAATTAATGAACTGCTTTCTTTCTCTGAAGGTTGACGGTTAACATAAATGTCGTGTTTATCTCTCCCGGCTCCTGTGAATGATTTTAGCCTGTTGAGAAGGCGTGCCAGGCCGGCCCAGAAGGAGGAAGGGGTGGTGGAGGAGGGGACTCCGTTTAACAAATAAAAAAGAATTAACTTCATTGCTTTGCTCTGCTCCCATAATGATATTCATTTCCAGGATCTAATGCACACTTGTTTAAATTGGAAAGTTAACCCCTCCACTGCCCAGGGCCACGAGAGGAGGACCCCCGGCAGTGAAAAGGTTAATGCCCACCCATTAGCATGTGCCCATCCACAGCCCACCCTGCACCTCCCATGTCCTGTATTATTCTCTGATATGTTTCTTCTTATTGTATTTCGATTTATTATTTGTTGTATGCAATTCCAGATTTACAGAATTCCATTTTTTGTTGTTCTTCCAGTTTTTTTTTGTGATTTGTTTTTATCTTTAGGTTTTTAATACCAATTTATTGGAGAGTTACATAGTTTCTTGTGTATACTATAAACTTTTATTTTTGCAAATTACAATTTTTATTATAATTGTCAGTAGAATAAAAAGATACAAATTAAAAGTGCCTAATAGAATGGCATATATATTGTAATACTTTCTATATTGTATCTGAAAAGTATGACATACACATAAAGTAGCTGCTCAATGAAATGAAGTGTTCCACCAATACATTTTGTACTGCGGTTTTACACGTGTTTGTGGTTGTTTTTTTTTTTTAATTCGTACTTTTTATGTCTACACATTTATTTATTTCTAGAGAAGTTATACATAACCGTCCCCCCCCCCCCCCCCCCCCCCCCATAGACCCGGATCAGGGAGGCTGTTGCATTCCAACCTGTCCAATCCCCAACTACCATTTCCCATATTAACATTCCGACAGCATCCCCAGCATAAATTTCATTTGAATTTCAAATTTAATAAACCAGGAGGTTTTTAATCATCGTCGGTTTTATTTGTTTGATATTAACATGCTTATTGACCGGGTCTGTTGACCAGTTTGATCATTACAGGACAGCAAAAAGTTAATTAAAACGACCACAGCTCCTTAATCATATCATCTGTCTCATCCACGTCGCTTCCTTTATTACAGGCGATGATGGATCGTCTTCCAGATTAATTTCTCTGTTTCTTCGATTTGGACAACAGCTTTTGGGAGTTCATTTACATCCTGCAAACAACCTTCACAGGAGTCACTGCTTGTACCGAGTGCTGTAATGTCAGAGGCGTCACGTGACCCTGAGGGGGGTATTAGTTCACCCCAATACACTATGGGGGAGGATGGGGAGGGACACAGGGAGGATGGAAACCTATGATAGATACAAGATAGAAGAGCAGATACATAGATAAATAGATAGAGATAGATAGATAGATAGATAGATAGATAGATAGATAGATAGATAGATAGACAGACAGTAACAAAAATAGATCATCTCTATTTGTATGTATTATGAAACAAATAGTACTAAGAAAGAAAGAATAGATAATCTGTATGATATAACATTCACAATGGTATATTCAGCTGGAATCGCAATAAACAAATAAAACATACATTTCTGTATCTAATATATATGTATTTATGTATAAAAAAATAAATAAAAAAAATATATAAAAAACAGGATGTATATATATATATATATATATATATATATATATATATACAGGCATACCCCACTTTTAAGTGTATATCACTGAAAGCCTATAAGCATATTATACACCCATTTATCATATTTACCATGCACACCTGGTTACAACTATCTCTCTCTCTTCCTTCGGTCTCTCTCTCCCATCTTTATCGCTTTCTCTCTCTTACTGTCTCTTTCTCTCTCTCCCTCTCTCTCTTCTTTCTCTCTCCCCCTCCCTACTTTCTCTCTCTCTTTCTCTCTCCCTCTCTTCCACCGTTCTCTCTCTTTCTCCCTCCTTGTTTTATCTCTCTATTCTCTTCTCTCTCCACCTCTTTCTCTTCCTCTCTTGTATCCTCTTTTTTTTCTCCCTCTCTGTCTCTCTTTCCCTCTTGCTGTTGTCTCTCTATCCTCCTACTCTCTATGTCTCCTACTCTCTTTCTCTTCTTTTGCTCCCACCTTCCTCTATTTTTCTTGTTCCCTCTTCCTCCTATCTCTCTCCTTCTCTCTTTCCTTCTCTCTCTCTCCTTATACTTCTCGCCCTCTCTCCCTCCCTCTCCCTCTCCCTCTCCCTCTCTCTCTCTCTCTCTCTCTCTCTATCTTTCTCTATTTCTCTCTCTCCTTTCTAGCTCTTTCCCCATGCCTTGTTCCTTTCTCTATATTCTCTTATGTCTCCCCCCATTTTCCCCATTTCCTTCCTCTTTTGTATTCTTTTTTTTTATCTCCCTCTCTCCCCCTCTTGCTGTTCTCTCTCTCTCTCCCCCCCACCCCCTGCTGCCCTCTCTCTTTCTCTTCCCCCTCTCCTTATCCCATTTCTCTTTTTGGTCTCTCTCACCTCTTTCTCTCGTTCTCTCTCTTTCCCTGCTCTCTTTTTTTTCTCCCCTCTCTTTCTCTCTCTCTCTCTCTTTCTCCCTTCTCTCTCTCTCTCTCTCTCTTTGGTCTCTCTCACCTCTTTCTCTCGTTCTCTCGTTCTCTCTCTTTCCCTCCTCTCTTTTTTTTCTCCCCTCTCTTTCTCTCTTTCTCTTCTCTCTCTTTCTGTCACCTCTCTCTCGCTCTCTCTTTCTCTCTCTCTCTCTCTCTCTCTCTCTCCCTTTTGCTCCTGTTTCTCTCCTCTCGCTCTCCCTCAAATAAATATCCTATTCACATTTTAATTTTAACTTTTTTTGCCTAAAAATGTCAAATGTTGTAAAGCTGACACCGCAATGGTGTTGTATCAGAGAGGGTGGCTCAGTCCCCAGCAACCCGGGCTGCTCCAGCGGGCAGTTCAGTTGCTGGTTCTCCCCATCCAACCTGCAGTAACACCGGCTTTCCCGGGATCCGCAGTTTATTGTCACCTTGGTGTTTATTTTTCTCTTGCATAAGTTGGTGGCTTGCCTGAGCTGCCAGGAGGGCTCCGAGAATTAATCATAGGATATTCCTGGTGCCAAAGCTTCACAATTACTGATATTGAGCACATGTGCCATATTACACATATACATAATCTATGTGTGTGCACTCACTAAATTAACTATGTACATTTAGTAAGATTAAAGTCCCTGCTATTCACTTATAAGCCTACAAATCATACTGCTTAGACTTGATCAGGTGAGTCAATAAAAAGATGAATAGTGTAAATTGTACAGCCACAAACTCCTTGTATAGGGCTGGATAAAGGGAGCAGAATGGGGGCTCTGCTCTTCTTATATATTGCTTTCTCACTGTTTATACCTACTGTAACTAATAGTCAATGTCATCCCTGCCCTGTATTGATTCCTGCTCAGGCTCCTCTTTAACAGGGAGGACTACAGCCAGATTACACAGTCACCCCCCCACAGAGATGACAATTGAAATCGCAGTTTGGAAGATAAATGTTGCTTTGGGAATTGGGCTTAATTAGAAGTAATCTAGGAGCTGCAGTGGGTCATCAGTTTTAAACACACATATGCTCAAAAAGTCGGGAGTAGGAGAGATTGTGCAGGGACACAAGATGTAGGCTCTGATTGATTGGTGACAACCAAACCTCAGCTTTAAGAATTGTTCACTGTCTGGTGGGGGAGAGGTGATAGATATAGGGGGGGGGGGGGGTATAGATAGATATAGATCCCCCCTACCACATCTGTATACCGGACACTGCCACATACCACTGACAGGTACTGGTACTATAGGAGGACCATCATTTATCTCCAACAGGATTGGGACCACATATATATATATATATATATATATATATATATATATATATATATATTTATATATACAGTAAATCACTATTATATAAATGTATTCCCTCTGTACTTCCTGGGTAATAATTTTTCAATTCACATTACCCTATTGTAATATTATTATTTTCGTCTGTTGTTTGTTGGTAATTCAATCAATTACCAGTGTCATATATATGTATATATATTTATTATATTATATTCTTTTTTTATTCTGTATCAACTGTTTAGCATTTAGTGGTTCAATCAATCATTCATTCTATATCTCTACAGCTATATGTCATCCCCTGGTCTGCCTCTATATATTCATCTATCCATAGACCTCTGATCTATTTATTTTTCTACCTGTAGATTGATTTATCTATCTATTTGGAGATGGTTGATCTGTTTATCTTTATATCTACATATTTATCTCAGGATCTCTAATCTATCTATCTATCTTCAATCTATCTGTCTTTGTAATTATCTGTCCTTAGATTTCTTATTTATCTATGAATTTACCTATAAAATCTACCTCTAGATAATCTACCTATCTATCTTTATTTCTATCTATCTATCTATCTATCTATCTATCTATCTATCTATCTATCTATCTATCTATCTATCTATCTATCTATCTATCTACCTATTGATTATATATATATGTAACTATATACAATTAATTATATAATATGTAACAATATATCATTAATATCAATCTCTTGGTTATCTATCTATCTATCTATCTATCTATCTATCTTTCTATCTATCTATCTATCTATCTATCTATCTATCTATCTATCTATCTATCTATCTCAAGATGTCAGATCTGTCTGTCTATCCATCTATCTATCTCTCTCTCTCTCTCTACCTACCTACCTATCTCTCTCTCTCTCTATCTACCTACCCCCCCTCTCTCTCTCTATCTATCTACCTACCTATCTCTCTCTCTCTCTCTATCCCTATCTATCTATCTCTCTGCCAGTCTTTCTCTCTCTCATATTTATACCCCCCCATATTCCCCTCTCCCCCTCTTCCATCTCTTGCTGTTTATTTTTGTGTCTCCAGTTTGCCAGGAAGGATGGGAAACTTCTTTCTTTGAACAGTGCTCCACACATCGAATCTATTTGACAGAGCAGATTTAATAATCCAAAGGGCACAGGGAAAAAACTCCTTTGCTTTATAAACCGGTTCTAATTACCTGCCAGAGCAATTAGCTGACTATCAGGAAGAAATTAGATCGCTCAATGTAGCATAAATAATGCGAATCATTTCTTCGGGAGGCCGGAACGTGCGGCTACAGCAGGCTCAGGGCTGACACAATGCAGTCTGGGCAGGACGGGGGCGGCGGTGCGGGCTCCTCTGGCTGGGGTTCAGCTCTGTGCTCCGCTCCGCACCCTCTCCATATGCGGGGAGAGTCAGGAGCACACAGCCGGCTCTTCACATCACACTAATTAACGCACACACACTTCAATGGATGGACCTGCTTTCCAGATGATTTTTACAATGCAGCTTTCTGTCACATTTGGCACTTTCCATGGCTGGATTGGTTTCCTGGCTGCATTTGGACAATTATCTGTTGAGCATATTTTTGCTCTGCTATAAACCATTAAACGTTTCTAGGTGAAGTTTGAGTTTTTAGCTATTTTTTGGGAAGGCTAGACTGTTAGAGATTCGCAGATGCTTTCCTATTTATCAGAGCTCCTCCAACCATTTTTTTGCCTGTGTCCTTTGATTTATTGATGGAAGGATACCCTGCGACACGCCACCCATTAAGTTTCATCCAGAGTTGGGCAAATTTTAAATAGTTTAAAGCATGGGTGCTTAAACTGTGGCCCTCCAGCTGTTGCAGAACTACAAGTCCCATGAGGCATTGCAAGGCTGACAGTTACATGCATGACTCCCAAGGGCTAAAGCATGATGGGACTTGTCATTCCGAAACAGCTGGAGGGCCACAGGTTAAGCACCCATGGCCTAAAGTGATATTAAACCATCAATTTTTGTCACTAACCTCTGGTTTAAATATATATATTTATTCAGGTATTCTTATTTATTTTTTTAAATAACAAACATGTTATACCTACCTGCTCTGTGTAAGGGTTTTGCACAGAGTAGCTCCGATCCCCTTTTTTTTGGGGTGCCCCAGCTGTGCTCCTAGCTCCTCCTCTTCATCAGGTGCCCCCACGGAGAGCCGATTTCACTGGGGGCACTTGTGCGGGTGCGTTTACGAGTCCCGCTGCTGCGTCCATTGACACAGACAGCAGGACTCAGCCCCGCCCCCTGTCACTGGATTTGATTGACAGCAACGGGAGACAATGGCTTTTGCTGCTATCAATCTATCCAATGAGGACCCGAGACAGTGCCTGGGCTTGTGCACATCGCTGGAATGATTGGGTTCAGGTAAGAAAAAGGGGGGTGGCTTTGGGGGCAGCTGCAGCACAGAAGGGTTTTAACCTTAATGCATAGAATGCATTAGGGGGAAAAACCCTTAGACTTTACAACCCCTTTAAAGCCTAATGCTGGCTTGCAGAATTTTGTTTGAACATTCAGATGAGACAGTAAAAGAAAAATCACTTGTCCGACTATTTGATGGCACCTTCATTGACCAAGTACTGTGTCAATGGGTTCAATTTACTAAAACTGGAGAGTGCAGAATCTGGTGCAGCTGTGAATGGTAGCCAATCAGCTCCTAACTTCAGCTTGTTCAATTAAGCTTTAACAAAAAAAAACCTGGAAGCTGATTGGTTTCCACCAGATTTGGCACTTTCTAGTTTTAGTAAATCAACCCAAATGTCTCAGTTTTCTTTAAGACCCCTTTCACACTGGGGCGTTTTTCAGGCGCTTTTGGGCTAAAAATAGTGCCTGTAAAGCGCCTGAAAAACGGCACCCCTGCATTCTCAGTGTGAAAGCCCACACTGAGGAAAACTCCTGCAAGCAGCATCTTTGGAGCGGTGAAGGAGTGGTGTGTAAACTGCTCCTCCATCTCGCTCCTGCCCATTGAAATGAATGGGCAGCGCGGCTGAACCGCTGGCAAAGCGCCACTGTAGCGGTGCTTTGCGGGTGGTTTTAACCCTTTTAACCCTTTTTCGGCTGCTAGCGACGGTTAAAAGTGTCCCGCTAGTGGCCGAAAACCTCCGCAAAAATTACGGTAAAGCGCCGCTGCAAATAGCGGTGCTTTACTGCCGATGCCGCCGACCCCTCGGTGTGAAAGCGGCCTAAATGTTCTACTTTTGAATTAAAGTGGTTCTAAAGGTAAAATGTTTTTTTACCCTAAGAAATTCCTTGCATTAGAGTAAAAAATATTCTACCAGTTTCTGTGCACCCTCCCCCCTCCATCAATACTTACCTGAGTCCTGTATCGATCCAGCGCTGTGCCCCGTTGCATCTAATCTCCCCCTTCTCCCCACTCTCACAAGCTTAGCTAAAAGCAGGGGGGACCATCAGCTCCTGTTGCTGTTAGTCAAATCCTGTGAGGAGGGAGCGGGGGTGGAACCAAGCCACACTGTGTGTGTCTATTGATGCACACAGCCCGGCTCAAGAATGAGCCCGCAGGTGTGCCCCCATAGGTAGTGGCTTCCTATGGAGGCACACTGAGAAAAGAAGGAGCCTAGAACGCAGACGAGAGACTCCAGAAGAGGAGTTTTTGGACCACTCTATGCCCAGGGCTGTGTGCTGCTATAATAACCCAACAAATCTATGTGTATTACTGTAATTAGCCGTCTTCACCCAATTACACTCTCATATGTGTTACACAATGAAAAATAAATGTCCCACGTGCTGAAAGTCTCTTGTGACACTTTCTGTGAATTGCTTCAAATATCCGCTCCATATCCACCAAAAATGTACACTCCACCACTCCTCCATAATAGGTGCTCCACTTCCACCAGATGTGATTCCACCTGATATCCCCTTTAAATGGGCTCTATATATGGTCCACAAGGCTACTGGTCATTCCTCAAAGCTCAAACCTTCCTCATGCAGTGGTTAATTGGAACAACAAACTCTCTGAAGATTTCATCACCAGTTCCCTTTAAGATGACATCCTGTGTTTTCAGCTCTCTCACTCAGCTCCTCCACACAGCAGCATACAAAAGAGAATACCACATCGTGATTCACTTTTATAATTTTTATTCACACACACTGAGATAACACTCACATTAAAATGTGTAAGATTGAACCTACATTACCAAGCACCAATATGTACAGGGATCGTCAATATCCCACATGGGTTGGCTATTAATAAATACTACTCCTCCTTGGTACTCTGTGTGTAATGATGTCATTCAAATAAGCCCGTCCCTACGTGTTTCGTCACAGGGACACGTGACTTCTTCAGGGGTGACATGTGCCTTATTTGACTTTGAATTGGGTCAAGGATACCAGGTTAGAGCACATCTGCTGGAAGTAGAGCACCCATTGTGGAGGAGTGGTGGAGTGCACATGTTTTTTTGTGGAGATAAAGAAATAAAGAGGATATTTCAAGTTATTCACAGCAAGTGTTACAAGGGGTCAACCAAAGAAGTTGAGTGCACGTGCTCAGCATCATATCCAGAGGTTGTCTTTGGGAAATAGACACATGAGTGCTGCCAGCATTGCTACAGAGGTTGAAGGGGTGGGGGGGGGGTCAGCCTGTCAGTGCTCAGACTATATGCCGCAGCACACTTCATCAAAGTGGTCTGCCTTTGTTTCAGAAGGAAGCCTCTTCTAAAGATGATGCACAAGAAAACCCACAAACAGTTTGCTGAAGGCAAGCAGACTAAGGACATGGATTATTGGAACCATGTCCTGTGAGTTAATGAGACCAAGATAAACGTATTTGGTTCAGATGGTGTCAAGCGTGTGTGGCGGAAACCAGGTGAGGAGTACAAAGACATGTGTGTCTTGTCTACAGTCAAGCATGGTGGTGGGAGTGTCATGGTCTGGGGTTGCATGAGTTCTGCTGGTGTTCTGATGAGAAATGCCCCCCTGTCGAATAATGCCCGCCCTGTACTGTGCTTGCGCAGTACGGAGTGTCCGAAAGCCGCCGAACATTGGAATACGCTCCCGATGCTCGTGCGAGGCTGCAAGGGGCGGACTAGTTCATGATGGGCACGTGTGAGGGGCGGATAGCAACAGAAGGGGGCGTATTTTGTAATTATGGGCAGTGCTGTTAAGATGGGGGGGAGGAATATGTCACGAAACTCAAACACATCTCCTAAACAAATATATCTCTGCTATTCTTCCTGCATGTGTTAAGGTAATGTGTTTGAGTTTTGTGACAAATTCTGCCCCCATCTTAACAGCACTGCCCATCATTACAAAATTGCCCCCCTCTGTTGCCATCCGCCCATCATGAACAAGCCCGACCCCTTGCAGACTTGCATGAGCATTGGGAGCGTGTGGCACTATGTCGGCTATAGTGCGCAGGCGCCGTCTACAGCTGATTGTCAATTCAGATGTTCGGAATCTTTCGGCAGCTCGGTACTGCGCAAGCGCTGCGCAGGCATTATTCGACAGGGGGCATTTATCGACAGGACACCGGCACTGGGGAGCTACAGTTCATTGAGTGCACGTTTAGGAGATATTCACAGTGCCTACAGGTAAGCCTTACTATAAGGTTGCCTCTAGGTACAAGTGGTAGAATAGGGTTTACTACCACTTTAAGCATTACTAATGATTCCTCTTTAGGGGTTAAAGCAGTACTAAACTCCAAAACAAAAATTTGTTTATGACTATTTTGCAGATTACCAATTCTAAAATGTTATGTTTGCATTGGTTTTCTCTTTTTTTATTTTCCCTTGTTTTTACCTGGTGATCCAGCCAGTAAATCCGGGCATAGACGGTTCATTTTTTTTTTTTTCAGCCTACTGGCTTAACAACAAAAGAGAAAAAAAAATGTATTCCTCCATCCACACAAGTTAGGTGGATGGAGGAATTGCCTTCCCCCTTTCCCCCATGGGACACTGTTTTCTGAGAGCCGCTGATCGCCAAAAGTTTTCAGCATGTCCATTTGACAGAAGTCGATATTAGCTGAATTTTCATCCAATTATGCCAAGCTTTAGTCTGTTATTTGTTAACTTTTATTAACAGACCAAGCTGTCCAGCAAAAGTGGAAGTAAGAGGGTTGAGACAAATAATTGACCAGTGACATTGGTGCTTACAATAATTAGCTTTTAATCCGTTTTGTAAAACATTTAGCCCAAAAGGAAAAAAAAAACGATTGCTGTAATAAAAAAAAAAAAAAGTCTTAGCTGGAGTTTGGTTTTAATTTGTTAGTCAGGTCCATCTAAATCTGCTAGTTCATCCTACCCTCTCCCAAGATTGACAATGAGGGTGGCTCTGCAGTTCCTCCATCCAGAGTGGAGACACCCTATGACAAGAAGTGTGTTACTGGCCAGACCCCCGGGTGAAAACAATAACAAATAGAGGGAGATTTACTAAAACCTGGAAGCTGATTGGTTTCTATGCAGAGCTGCACCAGATTTTGCGCTCTCCAGTTTAATAAATCAACCCCATATTAACAAATAGAGAGTGCAAATCTCTGGGTACACAGACAGCAATAAAAACCTAAAGAGCAGGTGTTCTAATCCCTCTCCAATACAAGTTTTACCTTTGGTTATACTAAATGTACCAAGTGGAGCTTGAAATGACAGTTATTTGACAGATGTCAATGGCTTGCCTATCCTTATAAAATGGCGATATCTTGTTTTCCAATACCAAAAACTAACATTTAAAATTCTATGAAATGTACGATGTAAAGAAGTGATATTTGCCATATAAAATCTAGCAGACATGCATTTATATACACGTGAAATGGCAACATTAGGTTATAATGTTTCACATATACACATGCAAGGGTTTGTAGCTGTATATTGCCGCGTACACACGACCGTTTTTAATGTCATTGAAAAAAACGTGATTTTTCGTGTTTTCTCTAAAGCCTGCCTTGCCTACACACTATCGTGTAAAAAAATGTTCGAGTAAAGCGCGGTGACGTACAACACGTACAACGGCACTATAAAGGGGAAGTTCCATTCAGATGGCGCCACCCTTCATGTTAGTAAAGTTTGTTGAGCGACGATTAGCGCTTTTCAGCCTCGTGCTTTTCAGTCCGTTACAGCGTGACGAATGTGCTATCTCCATTACGAACGCTAGTTTTACCAGAACGAGCGCTCCCGTCTCATACTTGATTCTGAGCATGCGCATTTTTTTTCACGTCATTAAAGCACACACACGGCCGTTTTTCATGACGAGAAAAACGACGATGTAAAAAACTATGTGAAAAATTAGAGCATGTTCCAATTTTTTCATGGCCGTTTTTCACGTCGTGAAAAATGCTCTGAAGCCCACACACAATAATTTTTAATGACCATTTTAAAAAATGACATTTTTCTCATCATTAAAAACGGTCGTGTGTACGCGGCATTAGTCTGAAAGCATTTAGATCCTGCAGGCACCAGTAATACAGGTACTTGTTTTCGGAGCAGGGAAGGTTCCCCATAGAAGAGAAAGATTTGTTATTGAAGTGAACATTGAGGTGAAAGGCTATAGGTGTTCAATAATCTCAAGCCTGGGTACTATTTTACAATGTATAGTTTAAAAACGGTAATATCCTTTTACACTGGAATGATCTGAATAGACCTCCCCAGGTATAATCCATACATTTCCCCCACCTTACCATTTTGCAGATTGCAGATCTACAGGATTTTTCTAATAGTTTTCCTATACTGTGTAAACCAACATTCTATCTGTACTGGTATACTGTACTGTACTATGCACAGCAGCACCTCCTTCCCAAAGTACAGCACATTCTTCCCAGCACAGAAGGAATCTGCAGGTCTTACTTCTATCACACATCTAAAAATATATATTAGCAGGGCTTTTTTTCTCAAACAATAGGTGCTGGAACTCAACCACGACCCCCCAAACCTCCCCCCCCACACCCTCTAATTCACATCAAATAGTGGGTGTGGTCAGTCAAATTTCACAAAACAGAAGGAGGGTCTTAAAGGGGCAATAAATACCAGGATTGCATTACATACAGAGTGCAGAGTTCATGGGGGTTACACACAGAGTGCAGAGCTGTCACTTGTAAACACAGAAACCGGACTTCTGTGTTTACAAGTGATTGTGGTGAGTAGCCCCCCCCCCCCAAGGATCTGAGCCAGAGGTGGTGGCACTGAGTTCCACTAGTTCCACCTGAAAAAAAGCCCTGTATATTAGTATGTATCTGCCCCGTAAACTGCATTCACAGCTTTCCCTTAAAGCGGAGTTCCACCCTAAAAATGAACTTTCTATTAACAGCTTGCCTTTAATGTAAAAAAATAAATAAAAATAAAAATGTTTTACTCACTTCTATCTGGCTGTTACTAGGCAGATTTCGTAATCTGCCTAGTTCCTAGTCCTAGGTGGTTCAACTTCCTGTCCTAAGACAACATGGGCTCCTGGGAAATGATGACACTCATTTCCCAGGAGTCTCTGGGCATTACTGTGCCTAAAAATCCCTCAGCATGCATGGAATACCAGGAAGGAAAAGGAACTGGGCTTCACATGCCCACACATATGATGGATTCGGCCACAACATGAGCTGGAGGATATAAGGCAAGTGTTTGCAATTATTTCTGGAACGATTGGGGAGCTATTAATATGTTTTAGGGACTATTTAATGTGATTAATTTTAGTTTGCAAAAAAAAAATTATGCCCGGAACCCCGCTTTAATTGAGAAACAAAGACTGTATTTTTTGGAGTTGTGGTAAAAAAACACAAAGGTCCTACCTTGTTTTGTACAGGATTGGGGGACTGTTGATTTTTTTTTAAGGCTGAGCACATATACATTATTCTAAATACACTATATTACCAAAAGTGTTGGGACGCCTGCCTTTCCACACACATGAACCTTAATAGCATCCCAGCCTTAGTCTGTAGGGTTCAATATTTAGTTGGCCCACCCTTTGCAGCTATAACAGCTTCAACTCTTCTGGGAAGGCTGTCCACAAGGTTTAGAAGTGTGTCTATGGAAATGTTTGACCATTCTCCCAGAAGCGCATTTGTGAGGTCAGACACTGATGCTGGACCAGAAGGCCTGGCACGCAACCTCCACTCAAATTCATCCTAAAGGTGTTCTATCGGGTTGAGGTCAGGACTCTGTGCAGGCCAGTCAAGTCCCTCCACCCTCAACTCGCTCATCCATGTCTTTATGGACCTTACTTTGTGCACTGGTCCAAATCATTTGGTAGAGGGGGGATTATGGTATGGGGTTGTTTTTCAGGGGTTGGGCTTGGCCCCCTAGTTCCAGTGAAGGGAATTCTTAAGGTGTCAGCATACCAAGACATTTTGGACAATTTCATGCTCCCAACTTTGTGGGAACAGTTTGTAGATGGCCCCTTCCTGTTCCAACATGACTGCTCACCAGTGCACAAAGAAAGGTTCATAAAGACATGGATGAGTGAGTTTGGGGTGGAGAAACTTGACTGGCCTGCACAGAGTCCTGACCTCAACCCGATAGAACACCTTTAGGATGAATTAGAGCAGAGACGGCGAGCCAGGCCTTCTCGTCCAACATCAGTGCCTGACCTCACAAATACACTTCTGGTAGAATTGTCTATCTTCCCATAGACATACTCCTAAACCCTGTGGACAGCCTTCCCAGAAGAGTCAAAGCTGTTATAGTTACAAATGGTGGGTCAACTTAATATTGAACCCTACGGACTAAGACTGGGATGCCATTAAAGTTCATGTGCGTGTAAAGGCAGGCATCCCAATACTTTTGGTAATATAGTGTATAATCCTCAATAATCACAAAAGGATATAAATCCACTTTGTGTACAAAAAAGCCTTTGCAAACCTAGGTATTACCTTGTTAAAGTAGTGGTGACATCATCACCATGTTGTAAATAGCCTATGCAGAGAGCAGAACTGAGCAAAGGAACCCAGCAGGCCCCACCCACTACAGACTGCCTACAGAAAACTACTGAAGGGGCAGGAACAGTCACTCTTCACAGAGAGAGAGAGAGAGAGAGAGAGCAACAGTGACTAGTCCTTATTATGTTAACCACTTGATCTCCGGAAGATTTACCCCCTAATGACCAGGCTTTTTTTTGCGATACGGCACTGCATTATTTTAACTGACAATTGTGCGGTCGTGCGATGCTGTACCCAAATAAAATTTATGTCCCCTTTTCCTAAAAATAGAGCTTTATTTTGGTGGTATTTGATCACCTCTGCATTTTTTTTTTTTTGCACTATAAACAAAAAAAGACTGACAATTAAAAAAAAATAAAAAAAAAAACATTTTATACCTTCTGCTATAAAACATATCAAAGAAAAAAAATTGGAAAAAATCTCGCGTTTAGTCGCATTTAATTTACAGGCGTTTTTCATTCTTGGCTATTTAAAATATATATATATATATATATATTTATATATATATATTTAAAACGCTTCTAAACGCAAATGCGGCAGACAGACAGAGAGAGAGATAGACAGAGAGAAAGACAGACAGAGAGAGACAGACAGAGAGAGACAGATAGCGAGATAGAGAGAGAGAGAGAGAGAGACAGACAGACAGAGAATCCATAGTTAAACTACACTGCTCTCTCTTCTCTCACAGAATGGCTGAAATAGGTAATAATATGTGTTTTTCATGCATTGTGGCCATTTAGGAGGGTCTCCTGAGGTTATCTTTAAAAAAAGTTTCTAACCTCAAATGCTAATAACCGCTGCTAAACTCGCATAAACTTAGTATGTAAAAGCTGTAAAATGGCTGTTTTTCACTGTCGGTTATCAGCTGTCAGTTACCAGTGTTCAGAAGAGATTTTCAACTGCCCTGTGTACATGGGGCCTAATGCCCCATACACACGATCATTTTTCACCCCGTAAAAATGACATTTTTTAAATTGAGGAATTAAAAACGATCGTGTGTAGGCTCCAGAGCATTTTTAACGATGTGAAAAACGGCCATTAAAAATTTTGAACATGCTCTATTTTTTCACGTTGTTTTTCATGTCGTTTTTTTTAACGTCGTGAAAAACGGTAGTGTGTATGCTTTTACGAGGGGAATCAAGTATGAGACGGGAGCGCTCGTTCTGGTAAAACTAGCGTTCGTAATGGAGATAGCACATTCGTCACGCTGTAACGGACTGAAAAGCACGAGGCTGAAAAGCACGAATCGATGCTCAACAAACTTTGCTAACATGAAGGGTGGCGCCATCCGAAGGGAACTTCCCCTTTATAGTGCCGTCGTACGTGTTGTACGTCACTGCGCTTTGCTCGAGCGTTTTTTTTAATGAACGTGTGTATGCAAGACAGGCTTGAGAGGAAACAAGAAAAATCACGTCGAGAAAAACGTCGTTTTTTAAAATGACATTAAAAACGGTCGTGTGTACGCGGCATTAATAGTTAAAATGTTCGTTTTAGAAAAGTTAATTTAATTTTTCAATGGTTAATGGGGACAAATTGAGGATCATTTTTGACCATAGTGGAGAGAAAAATGAAAGGCTACGACTAGAATTTTTTTCTTGTTTCTTATTCAAATGAACAAAATTCTAATTGTTGATGTGGTTCTCAGTCAAGAAAAAATGTGCTTTATGTAATGTACCTGCGCTAGGAAAAGTTTCATCCAGAATGAGAACGTTCGTGGTCACGGGCATGCTTTCTTGTAAACGATTATGTACATTTGTTTCTACAGTGCCTTTACCGATTTTGTTACATTACAGCCTTTAGTTTAATGTTTTTTTTTAATCTGAATTATATGTGATGGATCAGAACACAATAGTCTAAGTTGGTGAAGTAAAATTAGAAAAATATACACATAAAGCTATTTTTCAGAAATAAAAAACTGATAATTGGCATGTGTGTATGTATTCACCCCCTTTGTTGAAGCCCATAAAAAAGCTCTGGTGCAACCAATTACCTTTAGAAGTCACATAATTAGTGAAATGATGTCCATTTGTGTGCAATCTACCGTAAGTGTCACATGATCTGTAATTACATATGCACACCTTTTTGAAAGGCCCCAGAGGCTGCAACACCTAACCAAGAGGCACCACTAACCAAACACTGCCATGAAGACCAAGGAACTCTCCAAACAAGTAAGGGACAATGTTTTTGAGAAGTACTAGTCAGGGTTAGGTTATAAAAAAATATCCAATCTTTGATGATCCCTAGGAGCACCATCAAATCTATCATAACCAAATGGAAAGAACATGGCACAACAGCAAACCTTCCAAGAGACGGCAAACTCATGGACCGGCCAAGGAAGGCATTAATCAGAGAGGCAGCACAGAGACCTAAGGTAACCCTGGAGGAGCTGCAGAGTTCCACAACAGAGACTGGAGTATCTGTACATAGGACGCCAATAAGTCGTTCGCTCCATAGAGTTGGGCTTTATGGCAGAGTGGCCAGAAGAAAGCCATTACTTTCAGCAAAAAACAAAATGGCACGCTTTGAGTTTGCGAAAAGGCATGTGGGAGACTCCCAAAATGTATGGAGGAAGGTGCTCTGGTCTGATGAGACTAAAATTGAACTTTTGGCCATCAAAGAAAACGCTATGTCTGGCGCAAACCCAACACATCACATCACCCAAAGAACACCATCCCCACAGTGAAACATGGTGGTGGCAGCATCATGCTGTGGGGATGTTTTTCAGCAGTTGGGACTGGGAAACTGGTCAGAGTTGAGGGAAAGATGGATGGGGCTAAATACAGGGATATTCTTGAGCAAAACCTGTACCACTCTGTGTGTGATTTGAGGCTAGGACGGAGGTTCACCTTCCAGCAGGACAATGACCCCAAACACACTGCTAAAGCAACTCTTGAATGGTTTAAGGGGAAACATGTAAATCCAATAGAAAATCTGTGGTCAGACTTAAAGATTGCTGTTCACAAGCGCAAACCATCCAACTTGAAGGAGCTGGGGAAGTTTTGCAAGGAGGAATGGGCAAAAATCCCAGTGGTAAGATGTGGCAAGCTCATAGAGACTTATCCAAAGCGACTTGGAGCTGTGATAGCCGCAAAAGGTGGCTCTACAAAGTATTGACTTTAGGGGGTGAATAGTTATGCACATTGACTTTTTCTGTTATTTTGTTGTTTGCTTCACAATAAAAATAAATAAAAATCTTCAAAGTTGTGGGCATGTTCTGTAAAATAAATGATGCAAATCCTCAAACATGTTAATTCCAGGTTGTGAGGCAACAAAACACGAAAAATGCCAAGGGGGGTGAATACTTTTGCAAGGCACTGTATAAATAGAGTTTGCAAAATTGGATTCAAAAGTAGATTCTAGTACATATAAATATACAGTATACCTGTATATATAAAAATATATAGTACATCCACGACAACTCTATTGTAAATAAACACACAGACATCAGAGAAAAAGCATTCTACTTAAAAAATAACAAAGGAATGTCCCTCTGTGTGAATCCGTGGTCCATTACATTGTCCAGCAGCTTACCCTGAAGCCCTATTAACCATTTAAGGACCGCCTCGCACCGATGTACTATCGGCAGAATGGCACGGCTGAGCACAAGGGCGTACAGGTACGTCCCCTTTAAGAGCCCAGCTGTGGGTCGCGAGCGCTCGCGACCCGGTCCTTATCTCCGTGACTGCCCCCGCGGGAACAGCGGACCCGTTCGCTGCCGGTGTCCCGCGATCGGGTCACAGAGAGGAAGAACGGGGCGAGGTAAGTGTAAACAAACCTCTCCACGTGCTTCCTAGTGAGCCTGTCACTGATAATCTGTTCCCTGTCATAGGGAACGACGATCAGTGACGTCACACGCTAAGTCATGCCCCCCCACAGTAAGAAACACATATTACGTAACACTTAACCCCTACAGCGCCCCCTCCCGGTTAACCCGTTCACTGCCAGTGTCATTTTTACAGTAATCAGTGCATTTTTATAGCACTGTTCGCTGTAAAAATTACAATGGTCCCAAAATAGTGTCAAAAGTGTCAGATGTGTGATCAAATACCACCAAAAGAAAGCTCTATTTATGGGAAAAAAAGGACGCCAATTTTGTTTGGGAGCCATGTCGCACAACCGCACAATTGTCAGTTAAAGTGACGCGGTGCCGAAACGCAAAAAGTGGCCTGGTCTTTAAAGTGGAGCTCCACCCTAAATTTTAACTTGTGCTAATCGGATTCCTCCCCCCCTCCGGTGTCACAATTGACACCTTTCAGGGGGGAGGGGGGTGAAGATACCTGTCTAAGACAGGTATTTTCACCCACATCCGGGAGTCCTCTCTCCGGGAATCTGCGGGAGTGACGTCACTTCCCCCAGACTTCCTGTAGTGTTCTGGGAGACACTCGGCTCCCAGAACACAGGAGGACAAATCAGAACGGCGCAGCGCGACTCGCGCATGAGCCGTAGGGAACCGGACATGAAGCTGCAGGGCTTCACTTCCTGGTTCCCTCAGCGAGGATGGCGGAGGGAGCAGCAGCGGTCACTCGTCCTATGCTGCGGACGTCGCTGGACTCCAGGACAGGTAAGTGTCCAAATATTAAAAGCCAGCAGCTGCTGTAGCTGTAGCTGCTGGCTTTTAATATTTTTTTTCCCGGCAGAGCTCCGCTTTAAGCTGCATAATGGTCCGGGTCTTAAGTGGTTAAAAAACATGCTCTCCGCTGAATGATATTTTTTAAATTTTCTTATGGATTGGTATATATCTCCATTGGCTGTGCTTACCTAGCTGTACTCCTTAAAGCGGAGTAATAAAAATATCAAAAGTCAGCTGCTATAAATACTGCTGCTGCGGACTTTTAATAATCGGACACTTACCTGTCCCAGGGTCCAGCGATGCGGGGGAACGAAGCCCCGCTCATCTCCCCCTCCTCTCCGCGGCGCCGGCATTGTCACTGTGGGCGCCCGGCTGTAGCTTCACAGCCGGACACGCACTGCGCATGCGCGAGCCACGCTGCGCACCGTGACTGGTGGAGCAATCACCTGGGACCTGTGACATGTCCCAGATGATTGCGGAGAGGGAGGGGGCTGAGGTGAGCTTACTTCCGCCACCGAGGCGGTCTAGGGAGGAAGTGGGAGCTGGAACCCTCTAAAAAGAGGGTTTCCGCTCCCCCACCCAAAAAAAGGACATGCCAAATGTGGCATGTCAGGGGGTCACCTTCCCTTAAAGTGGAAGTGACATTTTTGGGTGGAACTCCACTTTAAGAAAAGTTTGCAAGCCGGCCTTGAAAAAAGCTGGAAAAAAAAAACAACCATTTTCAGCAGCCACTGATCTCAGTGAGGTTCGGGTGCCATGTTTGAGGTTTGCAAAATTTTTCATTGGTTCAGTTAATGTCAAGTGAACCGAACTGTGCTCAGTTCACTCATCACTAATGTTGGTTACATTATGCTGAGAAATGGTTAATATATTGCTGTGTCTCCATGTAATGTATTTTACTATGCTCAATATATTATATCCTTTTTTTCTGTAATTTATCATAACTAGTAGTAGTTATGTAGTAAGTAGTAGTAACGAGTAGTGAATAATTTGTGGTTTTACCAAACAAATGAGATCATAAATAGAAGGTTTTTCAGCAGGAGTTTTATTTTTCATTGATGCTTTAGAAAGAAGTCCAAGCACAGCCCTAACAAGCAATCGGGAATTGCATCCTGATCAGTGTCTCCCAAAAGTTTAAGTTTTCATGTTTCTCCTGGAGGATACGCAGAATCTTCCGTTCTGCAGCCTAGGAAAACTAGAAATTTTAGGGGTCATTCACACTTGCTTTGGTATCTAAAGAGATTCAGATCATACTGCAGAGAGTATTTAATAGGCGGTTGTATCACCTTCTGACTGTCTGCTTTAACCCCTTAAACCCAATAATAGTGTGCCACAGCTGCACGGATCTCACGCAGTTGCAGACCACTTGCAGAATGGCCCTATTTTCTTGAATGGGTGGTGCTTGGAGGATACTTTGCTCTTCAGAAGCAACAGGAGGTATAATTCCTATCGCTGTATGTGTATACTGGTATGTACAGTTAAAATGTAGCTGACAGTATACTGCATCCAGTTTTGTATTCTAGCCCTAATTTTTAGCACCTGATCACATGACATGGGGCAAAGGTCCATCATCAGTTAGATGTGACTAGGAGGTATTCATGCCCCCATCACCAGTTTAATTGTAGCATGCATAAAGGACAATGTATACAGACATTTGCGTTGTGTTTCTGACATACAGTAGATTTGAGAAGAATTTTTATTTTATTTTTCTAATTTTGAATTGGATCCTATAAAGTGCTATACTTGTCATGGTGGCAGCAATACTTCTAGGTACAGGGGTGTCCATGCACATAAAGGAGACCTTTTTGAATTGCTGATCAAATTTTGAGAAAAAAATGAATGGAGTGAGTTTTGGCTTCCTGATGATCTGGTCCATCTGTGGCACCCTTCTATCTGACATCTTTTGGCTGAAAAATCAAAGAAGCCAGGCAATAATTTGAAACAGTCCAATCAGATGCAGGCACTGTTTGGGTATATTTTTGACGTTTACAAAAGTAAAAAAAAAACATACAAATTACAGCAGAACTTAAGTAACGAGTACAGCCTGAGGTTGAAAGAGAGTGCTTAAGAAGTCCCTCCATATAATCTTTGCAATATGTTCTGAAATCATTCAGGGTAGTTAGTGATAGCCCTCCCATGTATCAATAAGCTTGGTTGTGAGTATGTGCTACACATAGGTCGGCGCAGTTGCCATATGCACATCAGAGTACAAGTTTAGGCTATAGATAGATACAGTAACCACCAAAGGATGGAACCTTGAATGACTGTTCGGGTATTTTGACAGCCAACAACGCCAGCTCCGAGAATCCCATAGTGGCATTGGGAGGTTCATTCATCTGCACTGGCTAGAGGAACCTGTCAGAAACTTTTTGTTCAGCCTGGGGGCTGAGCAAAAAATTAATCTTTAGGTGTATGGCCAACTTACCTATGAAGAGCACCGAAGAACAGAACTTTTTAAGAATTGCAATGACCCCACCCGTTCCCTTGGGAATCTGGAGTAACTGCAATCCTCCACTTGTCCTTTCGCAAAACAGTTTCAAGAGCGACTGACCTAATTCATCAAGGAGGCATCTCTAGGACACATTAGTGTGTCTATTTCATTTTACTGTGACTCCACATTGATTCACTTTAAGATCGCTCTCTTTGCCTACTGGAGTAGACCTAAATGATATTTGATGTTTTCTTTCATCTCCTATTGGTAAGCTGCCTTACATTAAACTGAATAGAGTCCCTGTCATCTGTGAGCTCAATTTCCAGTTTCCCAGTGAAGTAGTTTTGATACGTATTATTTATAATGCACGTGATCTAGAAACACAATCCATCTGTTGTTCTGTTAAATTATATGTTCCTCTGTGACTCCATGTGTTCAACTTATTATTTTGACCATAACTGTTTGGCTGCCAAAGTCCAAGAGTTCAGTACACTTCTAAGAGAAAAAGTATTCATTTGTTTAAGACTAAAAGACTTAAAGTTTTGATTTGCTTGTCATACTGGCATTGTTTTTCTTTTAATGCCCACTATATCAAACTGAAAATGTGCCTTCTTCAAATGTTATTTCATTACTTGTTAGCATATGTTTTATACTTCATTATAGTTCATTATGTGTTTCTGAGTACCTCAAGGCAACCTGTTGTGTCTTATCAGTCTTTCAAGCTAAAATGGGCCATTTTGCTGCATCCTTCTACTGTACAGTAATTGACATGCAAACTTTTTTTTCTACTGTCCACATTCCTGTAATTTGACTAAGACCAACCAGTGGATTCAATAAAAAAAAAAAAAGCACAGAGTAAAGTGCACTGTGCATTAACCACAACAGCCAATCAGAATTCATGCCATGCCGGTTCGACTTCAGCAAAAAATGTTTTTCGATTGGTTGATGTGGATGATTTCATTTTATGTTTCTTGAGTAGATATTTTTTTTTCCTAAAAAGAATAGATATTATCTGTATTGTCCTTCTATTAGGTTACCCAAAGTCAGGTCTATTGCATGTAGTATTTCCAACCCTAATTTCAGGTTTAACTTATGATACTGTGGGGTTGATTTAATAAAGTCAAATAGACTGTGCAGTTGCACTCTGCAGAGTTCAGTAAATAAAGCTTCACTTTGCAAAAAAACCCAATCACATGCAAGAAAAATATAAAAAAACTGCATTATTAGTTGATCATGATTGGATGATGCAAGTCAGCAGGTCTTTCCCTCATTTAATAAGCTCTGGAGCAAATGAACTTGTAAAGTGCACAGTCTATTTGCCTTTAATAAATCAACCCCACAGTACCTGAGCCTGAAATTAGGGTTGGAAATATTTGTCTACATGCAATGGACCTGACTTTGGGTAACCTAATGGAAGGACAATACAGATAATATCTACTCAAGAAACATGCAAAAAGTAAAAAATAAAATCATCCACATCAACCAATTGAAAAAATGTTTGTTATCTGTTAAGTTCCTGGGCCATTTTACCTAAAGATCTGTAAAAAGTAATACTTTAATTTTAATAGAAGCCCCCTTTTTCACAAATCCTAAACACAAATTAACTTATATAGGGAGAGAAAAACTAGTTTTTTTTTCAGCTGGAACGTGGCAGAATGGATTTTCGCCCATCTCTGGCTTACGCCTTCCGATCCACACTCACGACTCCACATCCACACTCTGTACATAGTACATCCCTGAATAACGCACATAATGCACTTCTGGTATTTATTTCTTATTTAAGATCCTCCCACTGTCCCACTGTCAGTGCAATTTGGCCCCACCCAAGCGGGGGGTTATGATTTAGTTCCTGCACCTATTCTCGGAGAAAAAAAAGCCCTGGTTACTCCACACAGAAAATTGGAAAACTTGTGGACCTTATGGGTTGCATATGACAAATAAAACTTGACATATTTAAAAAACGAACATGTGCAGATGTGGACAAAAGGCAAAATGAACTAGTTTGGCATTAGAGCACTTTTTTTCACTTTTTGAAGACGTGTACAAATTTAAATTTTTGGCCAGAAAATTACCTAAACCCCCAGAAGATTCTATATTTTCAAAAAGCAGAGATACTGTACAATAAAAGGATGATAATTTTTTATGTCGCATAGTATTTGCGCAACTGTTTATCAAACTAAAATTCTCAGGGAAAAAATATAATAAAATTAATTTTAGTGTAAAGACACACAATATAATATCCATTTTTTTTGGAAAATATAAAAGATTAGGTTGCATCGATTAGGTAGATACCAAGCGTATCTTAAAATTATGTGTTCCCCTGATATCACAAAATATAGGTGACGCTTTAAAAGCCTTTACAGCTCATGAGTGTAAAGTTAAAGTGTTTGTAATCCTTCTAAAAAAAAAACTGTCACTTCCAGCGCCTCTTTTATGCAGCCATAACACACAGTGTAAATATTTGTGGAAAACTAAGCCTCTAAATACAGTTTTTCAGAGATCTTCAGGCCAGTCATGTGACTCCCGGCCACTCTCCTACTCTGATGTACGGGCAGCAGCGGGAGGGGTCAAGCTTTCCCTCTGACATCAGCTGGGGAGGTCATGTGACCGCTGTGCTGGCTGGTCAGCCCCTCCTGCTGTGGCCCTTAGATTTTGGAGGAGATGCGGCTGGAAGTCACGTGACCGGACCAAAGATATCTAAAAAACTGTATTTAGAGGCTTTGTTTTTTAAAAGTTTTATTAAGATGAACTTTATCACTAATAGCAGCAGGACGGGGGGGGGGGGGCAGAGACGGCTCACAAACACAGGAGCTGACAGGCAGGCAGGTAGGGAGGGGGGAGAGTGGGGAGAGAGCAGAGTTGCAGATAACGGAGACACATAAACTGACCACAATGTCAGGGCCCGGAACCTATGATAAACCATGGTCAGTTTACAGGGGGGAGGGCAGAACCAGTCAGAATCAGCCACGTATTTCAGGTGATACAGGGGACCAAATTACGCACTGTGCTGTATAACATGCTTTAAAGGAACAGGATCCATTTTATTTTTAGGGTTGAAAACACTTTAACTGTGAGCTCTTGTGTTAGAATTATTGCTCTCATTCTGACGTCCGCGGCGATACCTCACATGTGTGGTGCGACTGCAGTTTACATACATATGCTAGCCTTGGATGCGTGTTTGTATTTGCATGTGTGTGTGGTGGTGGTATGTAGTAGCCAGTGAATGGAAGATCTGAAACCGAAAGTGACAAAATTATTGTTGATTCCTGTTTCATTTAGTATAGAGGAGATCGAGGCATGGATGTGCCTCAGTCTCCCCCATTGATGTGGTCCCTGGCTCCCAGTAACAGCCACCTGATAACTTTCCATTTCAAGCTGGGAGTCGGCTGAACAAAACAGGCACAAGTTGATGGCTGCTACTGCAGCCGTCAGCTTATGATTAATGGTACACTCTTTGGATGTATGCAGTATGTCCAAAGAGCTGAACTAGTTAAAGAGGTTGTAAACTCTTTAAAAAAAGAAATAAAAATAAAAAACTGTAAGACAAAGGCATGATGAGCTAGTATGCATCGCATATTAGCTCATTATGAAATACTTACCTTAGAACGAAGCCCCCACAGCAGCGCCCACACACCGCTGAGGCAGCTGACATCTTCCCGAGAGTTTCTTCCGGGTACGCTGGCTCAGGCGCTGTGAGTGGCCGGAGCTGCAATGATGTGACTCCGGCGCATGCGCGCGGGAGCCGCCGTTCACGGCACAGGGCTCTGAAGGAACTGCACCCATGGCCACTCCTTCAGAAAACATACACCAGTGATGGCTGCATGTAATGTAAATATCACCTAAACGGTACACGTTTAGGAGATATTTACACTACCTATAGGTAAGCCTTTTATATTATAGGCTGACCTATAGGTAAATGTTATACATGCCCTTTTGATTATTGTTGTAATACAGGATTTATATAGTGCCAACAGTTTGCGCAGCACTTTACAACATGAGGGCAGACGGTACAGTTACAATATCATTTAATACAGGAGGAATCAGAGGGCCCTGCTCGTTAGAGCTTACAATCTAAAAGGGAGGGTCAAATGATACAAAAGCAATAACTGTTGGGGATGAGCTGATAGATATGGTGGAAATACAGTTGTTAGGTGGAACCAGGATATACTTCTCTGAAAGAAGGGTTTAACCTCCCTGGCGGTATGGTTATGTCAGATTTTAGGTGCTAAAAGCGGTACAATTATTTTGCATGGAAATTTGGCGTTTTATATTGTAGGCCTGCAATTCTTAGGAATAACTCACTTAAATCTGCCCAAACCAGAGTCTAGTAGACATCCCGGGTATGATAAAGTTTGAAACACAAAATCATAAATTATAATATAATAAATAACTATAAATAATTATAAAAAATAATAATATAATAATAATAAAAATTATTCACTAATGTAATCAAATCAAAAACACTGAAATTTGCTCAGTTGCAGAATTGTCGCTGTCATTAGATTTAGTGTTTGATGACGAATTTCCCCACAAATCGTTATCGCTCAATTCTGCGAGTGATTCTAATTTATTATTGCTGTTTTCTAGCTGGTCTAAAACCATTTTTGACATAAAGGGACACTTTTTGGTTGCTATGGACAATCTCCAAATTCCAGGCAGAAAGAACAGTTTTTATAATATAAAAGTGCATGCAGGACACTGGACAGACCACTAGGGACAAAGGGGATGTGTAATTTTTGTAAACAGTACTGTAATCTGTAAGATTACAGTATACTGTATGTGTATTGTGTTTTGACTTTTTTGAATTTGGCGCCGATCTCCGCCCCCGTGAGCCACACCGTCGCAGGGAACGGAGCTCGGCAGCACTCGGGCACTGTGTGAATCGAGCGAGGAGACGGCTCGCACACACAGCGGGGAGACATCGCAGGGAACAAGGTAAGTAACTCTCCCTGTATCCTGCGATGCAGCCCAAGTCGGGCTCGGGGTTACCGCTAATGGTACTGAAATCTTACCCCGAGCCAGACTCTGGAATACCGCCAGGGAGGTTAAAAGTCGTCAGAGTAGGAGATAGTCAGACAGATTGGGGTAGGAAGTTCCATTGGATGGGAGAGGCTCAGAAAAAGTCTTGGAGGCGAGCTTGGAAGGAGGTAACAAGGGAACTAGAGAGCAGGAGGTCCTGGGAGGAGCAAAGAAAATGATTTAGTTGGCATTTTGAGAAAAGGTTAATGATGTAGCTGGGAGCAGAGTTGTGGAATCTATGATCTATGACAAAGTAAACATAAACAATAAGTTCACTTAGACTCCATTCACACAGGGGCAACACGACTTCCAGGGCAACTTTGGGAGGCATCTTGGACACGACTTGAGTATGAATCACAGCGCGACATGAGGCAACTTACAAGGCAACTTCAAATTGCCTCCAGGACAGGAGGCTTTCCAGTGGCCAATCAAACAAGAATCAGCTCTGTGGGAGGGAGGGGTTTGCCTGAGAAATGTATGTTCTCTTCCTGTATTGTTGCTTCTGTTAAGACAGTGATCCGACTTCTGAGGTGACTTCTATTGAAATCAATGGGTGCAAGTTGCCTACAAGTCGCCTAGAAGTCGGATTGAAGTAGTACAGGAACCTTTTCTGAAGTCGGAGCGACTGCAGTAGTGTGCATTAAGATGGCTCCATTCACTTACATTGATTTTCTCATGCAGCGCGATTTGAGGTGACTAGGGGCGAATTGGGGCGACTTGAAGTCGGATCCAAAGTCGTTCCTGTGTGAATGGGCTCTTAAAATATCTATTTAATATTCAGATCGTTGTTCATAAGGTCGTTCATAAATATTGAGATATGTAAATAGTGTAAAATTCTGCAATCTTCTGACCAGTGAAATGCTGCCGGAGTAGGTAGTTGGTCCCTTATAGATCTTGTGGTTGGCAGCTGAAAGATTAGTCATGTAACATGGCCCTAACTCCTGTCGCTACTGCCTGATAAGGTGGTCCCGTGTGGTGATGAAAACTTTGGAAACTTTGATGTGGCAATAAAAGGCTTTTGGCGAGATCCGATTTCAGTGGCACCAGTTATGGTTCTATCTCTACGGCCCTAGTTGTTTTGGTTTTTGCACTGCATCACGTCTACTTCTCCAAGTAATATGGCCCTAACTCTATTACAGTAAATAAGGTAGATTTAGCTATCTGCTACAATGCACATTTTTTTTGGGGGTATATGCTCTATGGCAGGTTGTTGCACCCACCATGCACCACAGAGCGACACAGAAAATCATTTTTGCCTGTGGCGATCAAGCTATATAATTCTTCTCTGGGAGGGTTGGAGGTGAAGATCTAATTTTGGTTTATGATCAGGATTTTGTGTTGTTTGTATAGTATGTTGGTATTGTGTTGGCTATTATTTGGGGGGTGTTAAAGAAAGTGGTGTATTATTTGTATTTGGTAGTTTGTCTGTTTTTTAATCTGTGTTATTTATTCTATGTTGTATTTTAATTCTTTGGATGTTTTATTTGTAGTGTAGTTTTAATTTAGTTTAATTGGTGCTAATGGATGTTATTGGTAATTTTGTTGTGTTTTTGTATCTTGTTCAGTTATTGCTGTGATCTTGTGCTGTCTTTGTTAGTGTGTCTGTGTCAAAATAATTTCCCAATTCCTTTGGGATTAATAAAGTATTCTGTATTCTGTATTCTGTATGGATGTGCAGTACCATCATTATCATGGAAGCATGAAACCACCGCTCAGTGCTCACCATAGATGATCCTGGTGTGGATGTATTCATGTAAACGCCCCAGTCAAATGTTGCTCCTCAGGCCATGCCCCCTGACATGTTTTGCCCACACTAGGATCAGCTATGGTGAGCGGCGATTTCATGCCTTTATGATCATTGCTCACTGGATGAGTTTTTTTATGCTGGCATCCCTACTATCCTGGGTGCCAATGGAGCCTTACACCTCAGCCTGGAGCGGCACCACCAAGCACTAATGGCATCAATGTCATGGAAGTATTGGAGACAGTAACCTATGCATTGGGTAACAACATGCTAGTGCTTATTTGGCAACCTTCTGTTAATTGACTACTGTGACAGTAGGAGCTACTGTCACAGTAAAATGGACAGTTTGCTGGACACAGGGTCTGCACATTTGCAAGGTGCAAGACTACAGAGGGTAGATGTGGACTGGAGAAGACTGCTTTCACAGCTTTCTCCAGGTTTTGGTATTCTGGAAAGGGGCTTTGTAGTTTGGAGATTCCACAGTGTCTTGGGAGGGATGGGATCTCCAACCCTGTGATTACCAGCAGGGTGTGTGCTCTGGTGAGCACAGCCCTTATAATGAATGTATGGGAAGACCTCATGGCCCCCAGTTGGAGACGGCTCCACACCAAGAGACAGGAGGTCTTCAGGAGTCAGAGAGGCTGTAGGTGACAGTCAGAACATTGGTGTCTGCAAGAGGCAGAGCTGTGGACGCTAAAGGGAGGCCGTCTACTTTGAGGAGTCCGGTGGTCTGGGTGACCAGGAAAGTGCAGAAGTACTGCTAAAGAGAGCCAGGTGGGCTAGCATTTTCTGTTATGTGTATTTGATGGAGAAGAACCCCTGCATGGGAAACCTTTGTTTGGACTTTTATTTTGCCTTTTTTAATAAAAATGGGCTACCATGCCCTTAAATATAGTTCCTGACTGGCTTGAATCGCTGAAAAAACGCATTTACCACTTGAGCTAAACAACCCCCATCTCACAAGTGGTGGATTCAGCGGGCACAAGACGGTGGAATTCGGGTCCTTGCTCCACAGTGAGTTCAGGTCAGGAACTGTTGGCTGTGTGTGGAAGTGCAGCCAGGCAAAAGGCATTGCGTGTTGCAGGTGGTGTACCTGTGAATGAAAACGTAATTTTTTTTCTGCGGTGAACTACTGCTAGCTGTGTGTGGCAGCCAGGCAAACTGCATTGCACAGGAGTTCAATTGATGGACTGTGTTGCATACAGGTGGTGTACCTGTGGAAGTGAGCTCAGCGTGGCATGGGAAGATGTCTCCACCTAGAAGGGTCAGTCCAAAAGGCCTAGTGATGCGTGAGACAGTGAATGGATGGTTCAAGCGGAATCGCAAAGACTGGGATGCAGTGCAAGTGGCTGTGATCGTGGCCTCTGACTATATGCAACCCATGCTGCCTACAGAGGAGGTTGGGGACTAAGATTTGAAAAAGTTGCTGTAAAGAGAAAATGGCCTATGAACCGGTGGCCAAAATTGCTGCAAACATTGTTACGGATAGAGTACCGGTCGGTTTACCATTTGATGGATGGGGACCAGGATGACTACCACAGGTTTAAAGAGGAAATCCTTCTCAGAGGAGAATTCCATCATATCATGGGCCGCCAGCAATGCTCCAGGATGGGAGAAGTGTCACCGGTAGACTTCGGTTTCGGAAATCCAGAGTTACCTGCTACAGGATATGGTAAGACTGTTGCAATTTGTGGGTCTGATCCCAGTGAAGTGGCATTGTGTTCGGTGGGGAGATCCGCAGGTGTAAAAATGGACTTGCTGCAGTGTGCTACCCAGATCAGCGGAGAGACACAGGTTAAAACCCAGCTTGCAGCAAGGTCAAGAACTGAAAAGGACATGTGGACTCTGTGTGCACCTAAGGTAATCCAGCAGAGTGCTGGGAGAGATGTGCTAGGGGTAACCAAAGCAGTTGGTGTGCCATGTTCCCTAGTGACAGTGACAGGTGCTGCAGAGTTGCCAAGGGAAACCGCCAAGGAGCCTGCAGTGGTGAGGCAAGTGGTTTCCCAGGACAACTGTGAAGCTGCCCTAGTAGGAAAAAAAATTCCTTTGGAGAGGAAGGGTGGTGTGCTGAGTGGCACGCAGGGTGCCATGCGTTATGACAAAAGAAAACCTGATAGAGCTTATGAAACTGCTATGTTTATGAATGCTGATGATAAAGGTATTGCTGATGATACATGTACTTATGGTGATGTGTTCTTTAGTAATGAGAAAAGGGGGATGTCTCCCTTGGCAACCAGAAGCAGAGCCACAGTGTTGTCCATGGAAATCTCTGGGGGTCTCCAGGTGTTGGAGCCAGAGATTGTCCAGGACAGCCCTGATATTGCTCTGATGGAACAAACTGGGTCTACTCCATGCAGTGAGAGTTTGTGTGAGCAGTCCATTTATCATATGTGTAATCCAGTTGGTAAGGGGTTAAGTCAGCTGGCCAGAGCTGAAGGTACACAGCTGAGTGTGTTAGCGCCCCCAGAGCAAGGTAGTGATGGTGTATTGCAGCCTGCCTTGTTTGATGAAGCTTTAGCAAAGAGTAAAAGCATGTTGTCAAAATGTGATTTATATAGAACTGACAAAGTTACTGTTTGCGCTGCAGAATCCCAGGTGCCTCCTAGAGCCGATGATGAGGTACTACTGAGCCCTCATAATGGAAGCACATCGAATTGGGACAGTTGGGCCAAACAATTACTAGCCATGATAGACAAGGCTATGTTGAGCTACAGGGGTGTGAATACAACAACTGCTATGCCAGACAGGGAAAAGGTGGTTCCTCATCAGGTGTAGTGTCTGGAGCAGGTTCCTTACAGAACCCAGAAACTGAGTTTAAAGGAAGTAGCAGGAAAGGCAGGGGGCTGCCAAAAAAGAAACGTGAGCTCAGGAACCCCAAGGACAGAGGGAGTAGGCTGGGGATACAGAAAGGTAGGACCCCGTTGCGATCCTGGGTAAGGCATGCCTGGAAACGCACCCGAAAAAAAGATTGGGCCTACGCAGCGAACAGCTGGCACAGAGGTGCCCCAATCAAGGATTCGGGCTTGTGTGTTCCGCCCCCTTCGGGTCTGAAACATGGGGGGGAGATATGTGACAGTAGGAGCTACTGTCACGGTAAAATGGACAGTTTGCTGGACACAGGGTCTGCACATTTGCAAGGTGCAAGACTACAGAGCGTAGATGTGGACTGGAGAAGACTGCTTTCGCAGCTTTCTCCAGGTTTTGGTATTCTGGAAAGGGGCTTTGTAGTTTGGAGATTCCACAGTGTCTTGGGAGGGATGGGATCTCCAACCTTGTGTCCAGACTTTGCTGATTTCCAGCAGGGTGTGTGCTCAGGTGAGCACAGCCCTTATAATGAATGTAATGGGAAGACCTCATGGCTCCCAGTTGGAGACGGCTCCACACCAAGAGACAGGAGGTCTTCAGGAGTCAGAGAGGCTGTAGGTGACAGCCAGAACATTGGTGACTGCAAGAGGCAGAGCTGTGGACGCTAAAGGGAAGCCGTCTACTTTGAGGAGTCCGGTGGTTTGGGGGACCAGGAAAGTGCAGAAGTACTGCTACAGAGAGCCAGGTGGGCTAGCATTTTCTGTTATGTGTATTTGATGGAGAAGAACCCCTGCATGGGAAACCTTTGTTTGGACTTTTATTTTGCCTTTTTTAATAAAAATGGTCTACCATGCCCTTAAATATAGTTCCTGACTGGCTTGAATCGCTGAAAAAACACATTTACCACTTGAGCTAAACAACCCTCATCTCACACTACCCATAGATAAGAAATGATGTAGCCATACATAGTGGCCTCTGCAAATTACTCTAGCTGACCAATTTTAGAAGGAGGCTGTGTGATTATTCAAAATATATTCTCTTAAGATAAAGCCATCACCATGTGTTCAAACTCATATTCAGCTACAGTGATAAATGAAAAGATCTTTTGTAAGAAACCTCCATCTCAAGTGTATGCATTGCCCTATGATACAATGTTTTTTTCCCTCTAAAAGCTGACATTTGCCATTATACCCATGTTAGTATTTTTACTGCTTGTTACTTATGATACCTAGAATGCATATCCTGTCTTTCATAACTATCCAAAACAAATTACACTTTTGCTGTTAACTTGAAAAAACACGTTGATGGATATTATACTTATTGTATTTTAAAAGCTCTTTTATTGACAATAAAAATACAGAGTTAAAAAAAGTCAATCTCTTATGTCATACAAATAATATGGTGTAATCTTTTCTTCTCTGTGGGATCACAATAGCTCCCATCCTTCCTTTTAGTAAATGTTATATGATACACCAATAATCTAAAGAAGAAGTCAATCTCTCACAATTTATAAAAGCAATTCTGTTGGTACCTAGCAGTTTATCATTATTCTTATTATTCTATTTTAATTCATTTATACATGCATACTGTATATTGGATTTCTATATCTTGGCACTCGCATGGTATATATACAGTATCTCACAAAAGTGAGTACACCCCTCACATTTTTGAAAATATTTTATTATATCTTTTCATGTGACAACACTGAAGAAATGTCACTTTGCTACAATGTAAAGTAGTGAGTGTAACAGCTTGTATAACAGTGTAAATTTGCTGTCCCCTCAAAATGACTCAACACACAACCATTAATGTCTAAACTGCTGGCAACAAAAGTGAATACATCCCGAAGATGAAAAGATCTAATAAAATATTTACAAAAATGTGAGGGGTGTACTCACTTTTCTATATATTACTAGAATTGTGAGATCTAATGTGGAGGCCATTGTTAAGGCCATTGTTGTTTCAAGTAGTGGTGGTTACCACTGCTATTTCCAATCAGGGTTTTGACACCAACGGAATGCTCGGTCCTTTCAAGAGTCTCAGCCATTATCGCTTCACTACAAAATGCTATACATGGAGATTTCCTGCACACAATGCACTGATTGATTCAACAACTGAAATTGATATAGCAAGTCTGTCACCTCTGTCACTTGTCAAAACATCTATTTATGTTGATTATTAGGTGCATAGGCTGTCCATCTGGAGAAAAACAAATCATCTGCTGGTTTAGCTCTACATAGTTGCAGGCTTGCAGCCTATCATAGGTGCAATTGTGGATGTGACTGGATCAGAGATGGGAACATCTGCTGTACCTACAATATTAGATGTGCCACGTGTTGCCTCAATATTAAGACAAGTGTTGCCTATCAAGTTGCCTTGATAGTAAGAAAATCACCAAACTAATGCTTTGTTCCTACTACTGAAACAGTATGATCGACTTTTTTAGTAGCCTTGGGTTTTTATTTACATGAAATATAGTACGTAAGTCAGTGCAATCTAAAGATCAGCTATTGCCACTTTTACTACCTCGGTATAATGTTGAAGGCCAAATGTAGGATGTGAATGTGTTGAATGGACAAGTACAGTGATATTTTCCTTATCGGTGGAGCCTGGTGGGCTAAGTCAGAGCTTATTAAATGTCTTGGATTCTCCAACAACAAGATATCTCTGCAGAAATTACTGACCCAGGTCTTCTCACATGGGTGATCTTCGTGTTCCCACTAGCCAATCCAAAATCCAAAAGAAGATCCTTCACAATAGTCATAGAGGGAGTCACTGGAATGCAAACATTTACTAATAGATTGGCTATGACATTTAAATAATTATCAAGCAAATTAACAGTCTTGAATCTGCCAAAATCAGAAAACCAGAAATATCAGTTTAAGATGGGCTGTTCCTTTTAGTTTTGAAACGTAACTTCTCATAGGGACCCACTCTCGCCTATTCATGTTTCTTACCCTTCCAACATATGCAAATGTTTCTAAATTTCCAGTGCAGGTCTTTTTCATAGAGGTCTTCCATGTTCATTAAAAATGTTATGCAACAAATAAAATTGTTAGCTACTTTCTAGGAAAACTCTGTGAAGCAGAACTGCAAAACTTAAGAAATGCTTCTCTTATCATACAAGTCAATCTGACAGCAAAACCAGCTTGAAGCAGGTCAACTGCAGGTCAGATAGAGGTCAGATGCAGATCTTATGCATCTGTAAGTAAATTGAAAATTATCTGAGAAACATCACAAACTAATCTCATATGCAAGCAGATTGCACCTGAAAGCAAGCTGCAATTGCCAATTGACACAAACACAAAGCCCAATGACTCAGGTCTTTACTCTCTGTGTTATATGAACCTTGTAGCCAGATTCATTAGGCATCTTAGTCTGGTTCTGGGCAGGACTGTAGGCTCTTGTCACATGTCATGCAACACCCGCCCCACATGCTCTTAAAGGGCTGCCATGAGTTTGAGAAATGATATTGCCAGAACCACTTGATATGCCAAATCTTTTTTTTTTTCACAGACTCAAATTTAGAAGATCAGGATATCTGGAGTCAGAAAACACAACTCTGTTTTAGATTGTTTAACAGTTTAAAATAGCATCTGACTTCTCTGGGCCCCACTTAGTTGGCCATGATACTCTTACCGAATTACAGCATAACAGAGCTGCTAGTTAAACAAGATAACTTTCACAAATAAAAATTCTGCCATCTCATTGGGGAAACTTATACATAGGTAATAGGTGGCCTTTGGGTAAGACTACTCATATTTTAATGCTTTAGTATATTGCCAGCACTTTTATACATTAGAGTAAGCATGGAATCTATGGAAGAACCATGAGAAAACATGCAATTTCCACATACTACTTAACTGCAAACATATAAGACCCCTGGTTTGTTTCTCATAAGCATATTAGATGTGTCCACTTTACCAGCAGGTAGAGCTGAGTTTACAGGATTTTTTAAATTATATTGTTTCTGAATAAAGCCAGCCATAGGTGGTTCGGCAGGGACTAGTCAAGATTTGAACCATGTATGGGCAGTCTAATTGTACCCAAGTTAATCAATCAATCAAATTTGGTATACCAAGCCTGTCAGATTTGTCATGCGACTATTGCCAGAAGCTATAGCTGCTAGCAATGATCTGTGTATTCTCCCAGCAGGAATAGCTGCCCCCCCGCGCCGGGAGAACACAATAGCTCAGCGGGAGTGATTCCTCCATCAACAGTGACTGGGTTTATGGGGGATTCAAGTTATTTTCATTCCTGCAACCCTTGATAAAGTCCCGTGATCTGTGACGCAATGCGTCGGGTGGAGCCGGGTGAACGTCACTTCCGATTGTCTTGTTTTTAGATGTAAGTTTGATGCTGCTATAATAAATTATTTTATTGGAATACTGCACTATGGAGATCTCTTTATATTCCATGTGAGCCTTTAATGGAGGAGAGTGGAGGATATTAAGGGGGATAGCATTTGCAGTGGAGTTTCGTTTTCAAAATATATTCGATCTGGCTGGATGCTCCAAGGAAAAGAGCCTGGATATTCAAGATATTCAACAGAGGCGCTACTAGACCTGTAGGAGTCTTAATTTGAGGTAAGAGGCTGGGGCTCATCATTGGTGCACAGATGGTGGAAGCTGATCACTATGTAGCGGACCTCCCATATTTGGGGTCGCTATGCCTGAAATTTAGGGGATAGCCTGAGCAATAGTTCGCTCAGGCTGTTTGATTTCCTTAAATTGGACTCTGCTCTGCTGTGGTGTTGCCTGGGTGTATAGTTCCCCTTTGACCTGTAGGTGGCATTGTTGCCCAGGTCTCGGGTCGAACCACGGGTGGCATTGCGGCGTGATTGGGTGTCCTCTTTCGGGCAGCCATGCAGTGGGCGTGGTCTACCTGCTGTGCATGCTGGGAGAGGGTACTTAAGGGACAGACGCCATTGGCGCGGGGTCTTCGTCCTCGGCACGTACCCCACCTTCGGTGGCCCTCATGGCCAGGGGTGCGTGTGAATGTGCTGGGTCCTGGGCACCTTTAGCCTGAGGCCCCATTGTTCCAGGTAGGCAGTACCTTTAACTGAGGCCTTTAACCAAGCAGCGGAATCCCAGGGTGCCCGTGGGAGGGTGACCCACTCTGAAGGAGAGGCAACCAGGGGAGGACCTTTCTAAGGGGATCGGTGAAGGATGTCGCCGTCTCGGGAGAGGCCTGGTTACCTGTCAGAGGGAAGGATTTTGTGATCCGCCACAAGCCCTTGTAACGTGCCCTATTGGCACCTATGGTCTCTAAAGTTACAAGTGCTAAGAAGTTCGGGACTTAGGAGCTAAAGGGTTCTGTGGCAGAGGATCTTCTTAACATGTCCCTAGGAGAAACAAATCTAAAATGAATGTTCTGTGTTTCACTCCGGCTGCTAGAACCGTGAGAGGGATCTATCCAGGTGGGCAAAACCCACTCAGGCTTGAGTGGCGACAAGGGTAAATAAGTGCCGCGTGCCTGAACCTATCTCCCTATCCAACTCTATCTCTATCTTCAACTTTTTCTAGCAAAGAGAAAATAAACTCGTCTGTTGGAGTTTAACACTGTCTGGACATTGGCCTTCTTACGAGAGAAAATAGACTTTTCCCTACACTCTAGGGACGAGAACCAATAGAAGGAGATAACTCGCTGCAGGACCCAAAAGAACTATTAACACCGCTCACCCTCTACAACATGGAGGATACTGGGCATGTGGCATGGTGTGTCCTATCCTGCAAGTGGATCTGTGTGCTAGAACTATATGAACTGAACTTTGCACTGATGTCACATTTTTATATACATATTTTTGTATTAACACTATATTTTGGGATCTACCAGCATTTATATACTCTGCACATTTATTATTCAATATTATTGCATTGTCACTTTGGAAGTTGTTGCACTTTATACAGTTTATATTGAGTAAGAGCCACATTTATATATTGTTTTATTATGCACCATCTATGGCCGGCTAAAAGTAGGGGTAAACTCCCATGCATAATTTTTACCTAAAGGTAAGCCTATATTAAGGCTTACCTCTAGGTACTGTAAATACCTCCTAAACATGCACCGTTTAGGAGATATTTATTGTACATGCAGACGGTGATGCACGCTGAAGGAACGGCA
Organism: Rana muscosa; assembly: GCA_029206835.1. Taxonomy (NCBI): domain Eukaryota; kingdom Metazoa; phylum Chordata; class Amphibia; order Anura; family Ranidae; genus Rana; species Rana muscosa. The sequence continues at coordinate 190,934,248 of CM055122.1, forward strand.
TACTTCTGTCGTTCCTTCAGAGTCCTGTTCCGTAAATGGCAACTCACACTTGCATATGCAGGAGTGACGTCATCGCGGCTCTGGCCATTCACACAACTGGAAGGAAGACCGGGTGAAGGTGGAAGCGCCTTCAGCAGAGACAGCACACCGATGGAGGGCTTCATTCTAAGGTAAGTTCCACACAATGCAATGCATACTAGCACATTATGACATTGCCTTGCAGGAAAAAAAAAAAAAAACAACACAGTAGTTGCTACCGTTTTAGGTACCAAAGCTACGTTAAATGTTTGCACCTTTGAAGTGTAGATAAATTCCAACAATGAACTTTTCTTATTTGCTCCCTTTTGATCTGTTTAGTATACAATTGGAAGGATTTTCTTCTTATATCTGTTAGATACTTGTGTAGAGGGGTCTCTAAATTTATGTGGGACACCCAGGTGTGTAAGTATAGGAATAGTGGACCACTTGTGTTTGTGGAGGATTGGATGGTGTAATAATCTCCTTGGCCTCTGGGTGGCGGGGTACCTGGAGGCTCAAGGTAGATTTGCCATTACAGTGCTACCCTTTTTGTCCCTTTCCGGAGATGGTACGGCGAGGGCGGGGAACCCGCCGTGGTGTCGATGGGAGGAGATAAAAGGGGGAGACGCCCTTACCACGAGATCTTCCGGAGGATCTTCTTCACGCGCCCAGGCACCTTAGGCCTGGGTGTGGGCGGTTCTGGATTCCGGTCAGGTGCCCTAGGCCTGACCGGAATGGAGTCGGAGTCCATCCCAGGCACCTTCAGCCTGGGGTGAGGTACTGAACTAGAAGGCCTGGGGTCCAGTGACTTTGACTGGATCCCGCGAGGGTGGAGACGTCCGAGGGTCCCTGAGGTGGATGGGGCCCATGTCTGAGGTGAGGAGGCCGGGGAGGTTACCCGTCTGGAGAGTCTGGAGCAGCATCAACCCAGTGATGGATGGGCCTTTGGTAACTCCCTTGGAGGGACATCTTCCCCTGACAGGGGCCGCAGCGCAGCGAAGGTACTCCTATCTACGTTCTCTTGAGTCGCTGGTAGAGACTCTCAGATTCTAAGTCCTTCCTCGCTGAATGCTATAGTAACCGCTGGCGAGATCGCAGTGGTTTAGTTAATAACCAGGATAGTGCCTGGACCTGCTCACCCCCGTATCAAAATGTTATCAAGTCGCAACCAGTTGGCTACTGAAGCACTGTTTATTGTGAGATGTACAATAAAGCAAGAGTTGGACTGTGATCGGTGTGTGGAACTCTGGTTGATGGGAGCAGAGGGAAGTGTTGACACAGCAGGACTGTATTCTATAACAGAACACATAGGCCCGAGGAAATATCTGGTGCTGGCCTTCACCTCACCCACAGCTATGGGGAGGACATGGGCCGTAGCGCATCTCACCCTGTCGTGTGACATACCCCTAGACAAAGGAGATGGGGTGAGGCCGCTACACTTGCAAAAAAAGAAAACATTTGATCTTTTCAGAAATTCAGAGCTGTCCTGTATCTTCTGCACACTTGCAGTTTTATTTAAAAGAGCCCTCCTAGTTTTTCTCTTGGACTACAGATTAATTAACCTTTATGTCAGTGGTCATCAACCCTGTCCTCAGGGCCCACTAACAGGCCAGGTTTTATGTATTACCTTGGGGAAATGCAAACTAGAATACTGCAATCACTGAGCAGCAAATGATATCACCTGTGATGTATTTCAGTTATCTTGCAAACCTGGCCTGCTAGTGGGCCCTGAGGACAGGGTTGATGACTACTGCTTTATGTTATGGAGATCTGAAAAGAGAAGTGGTTGAGTAGTTTAGAAAAAGACAATGGTCAGGGCTGACAATGGGGCTGAGATCAACAGGTATTTTTCAGTGCTTGCAGTGTTATTAGTATTTTTTTCTTGTTGCCTAGACATACACTTTATGAACCTGAATATCCTATTTCTTGGTGGGGGGTCACATCAAGTGGCAGTAGTATCTGATTGGTAGAGTCACTGGGTGTCCAAAACCTCAGTTGTGTCATGAATGAAAAAGTAATCTGGCTGTCTAGCAGTTGCTTCAAAGAAAAGCGGCAGAATCCAAAGAGTAGAATTATTGGGGTTGATTTACTAAAACTGGAGAGTGCAAAATCTGGTGCAGCTGTGCATAGAAACCAATCAGCTTACAGGTTTTAGGCCGGGTTCACACTGGGGCGACAAACGCTCCAACATTGGGAGCTCATGTTGCATGAAGTGTGAAAATCAATGTTTCCCTATGGGAGCCGTCTTAACTGGTCCGACACATGTCGGTCCGACTTTGAAAATGCTCCCTGTACTACTTTGGTCCGACTTTGATCCGACTTCAGCCCATTGACTATCATTGAAGTCGGATCAAAGTCGGACAAAAGTCTTGCATGATCCGACTTTGGCACGCGACTTGTACCCTGCTGATCTTGAGGGGGAACTCCACGCCAAATTTTAAATAAAAAACCGGCATGGGTTTCCCCTCCAAGAGCATACCAGGTCCTTGGGTCTGGTATGGATTTTAAGGGGAATCCCCTAAGCCGAAAAAACGGCGTGGGGGTCCCCCCAAAATCCAAACCAGACCCTTATCCGAGCACGCAACCTGGCAGGCCGCAGGAAAAGAGGGGAGGACGAGAGAGCTGCCCCCCCTCCCTCCTGAACCATACCAGGCCGCATGCCCTCAACATGGGGGGTTTGGTGCTTTGGGGCAGGGGGCGACCTGTGGCCCCCCCACCCCAAAGCACCCTGCCCCCATGTTGATGAGGACAGGGCCTCTTCCCGACAACCCTGGCCGCTGGTTGTCGGGGTCTGCGGGCGGAGGCTTATCGGAATCCGGGAGCCCCCCTTTAATAAGGGGGCCCCCAGATCCCGGCCCCCCACCCTATGTGAATGAGTATGGGGTACATCGTACCCCTACCCATTCACCTGGTGGAAAAAAATGTCAATAAAAAAACACACACAGGTTTTTAAAGTAATTTATTGCACAGCTCAGGGGGTCTTCTTCCGACTTCGGGGGTCTTCTTCTGACTCCGGGGGTCTCTTCCGACTTCGGGGGTCTCCGGTGTCGTCTCCGCGCTCTCTGGTTCTTTCTTCCTTCTGCCGGGCCTCCGCTATCTTCTTCCAGCTCTTTTGCTAGCGGGGCCCGGTCTTCTCCGTCGCCTTCTACCCTCTTCTCCTCTCCGGTTCTTTCTTCCTTCTGCCGGGCCTCCGCTATCTTCTTCCAGCTCTTTTGCTAGCGGGCCCGGTCTTCTCCGTCGCCTTTTTCCCTCTTCTCCTCTTCGATGTTGACACATCGCTTCCTCCCGCTGTAATGCTGGCTGTGCGGTGCGCTCCGATTTATATAGGCCTCTCATGACGTCACAGTCACATGCTCCAGGTGGCCACATGCTCCCATGACGTCAGTCACATGCTCCGGGGCCACCCGGAGCTTGTGATTGTGACGTCATGAGAGGCCTATATAAATCGGAGCGCACCGTACAGCCAGAATTACAGCGGGAGGAAGCGACGTGTCAACATCGAAGAGGAGAAGAGGGAAGAAGGCGACGGAGAAGACCGGGCCCCGCTAGCAAAAGAGCTGGAAGAAGATAGCGGAGGCCTGGCAGAAGTAAGAAAGAACCGGAGAGTGCGGTACGACACCGGAGACCCCCGGAGTCGGAAGAGACCCCCGGAGTCGGAAGAAGACCCCCGAAGTCGGAAGAGACCCCCGGAGTCGGAAGAAGACCCCAGGAGCTGTGCAATAAATTACTTTAAAAACCTGTGTGTGTTTTTTTATTGACATTTTTTTCCACCAGTTGAATGGGTAGGGGTACGATGTACCCCATACTCATTCACATAGGGTGGGGGGGCCGGGATCTGGGGGCCCCCTTATTAAAGGGGGCTCCCGGATTCCGATAAGCCCCCGCCCGCAGACCCCGACAACCAACGGCCAGGGTTGTCTGGAAGAGGCCCTGTCCTCATCAACATGGGGACAGGGTGCTTTGGGGTGGGGGGGCCGCAGGTCGCCCCCCTGCCCCAAAGCACCAAACCCCCCATGTTGAGGGCATGCGGCCTGGTATGGTTCAGGAGGGAGGGGGGGCCGCTCTCTCGCCCCCCTCTTCTCCTGCGGCCTGCCAGGTTGCGTGCTCGGATAAGGGTCTGGTTTGGATTTTGGGGGACCCCATGCCGTTTTTTCGGCATAGGGGTTCCCCTTAAAATCCATACCAGACCGAAGGGCCTGGTATGCTCCTGGAGGGGGAACCCATGCCAGTTTTTTATTAAAAATTTGGCGTGGAGTTCCCCCTCAAGATTCATACCAAACACAGTGCCTAGTATTGGCGGGGATCCAAGTCGGAACCCCGTTCATTGAAAGTCGGACATATGTCGGCTTCATGTCGCAGGGCAAAGTCGGATCCAAAGTAGGACGGGCTGTTGTGTCGCACAAGTGTGAACCCAGCCTTATGGTCAAAGCTTAATTGAACAAGCTGAAGCTAGAAGCTGATTGGCTACCATGCAAAGCTGCATCAGATATTGCACTCTCTAGTTTTAGTAATTCAACCCCATTGTGTCCCAGCGAAGGAGCTGATGATTTTTTGGGGGAAAAATGTAAAACACAAACAACAAGCCAAACAACAAAACAATTGGCAAATAACATGGCAGTTGAGCTTAAAAGCTGGTCCTCAAAAAAAAAAAAGGAATGTACCATTAAAAGTCAAATTATATATCCACGCTTATAGATGTTTGTATTACACACAGAGAATCACACAGACTTTATCCTGATTGTTGCATTCACGTGACAGTAATTGTCCCATATTTCCATGTGATTACATCTGAAGAATCATGTGAGAGGGGTCTGTTCTCTGATACAGAAGCAGCTAGAGAAGCAGCTGGCTGTTTTATAGAAACAAATGAATCTCCTCAACTGTCAAGATGTATTGTTTAGCGGGGGCAGTTCATGACTGCTTTAAGGGGGTGGCTTTACATCTGTCATTCCCTGCTTAAGTGTGGCCCAAAATCAGGAAAAATACAGCTGCCCTCTCTATAAATTTAGAAGTGTTGGCTTGTTGTAACTGTCACATATGGAGGACATTCGTTCAAGTCAATTTCAAGTAAAGTAATTTATCATTATGTTATTTCTTCCCATCTCTTCTTCACTGCTCACTTTTGTGTTCAAATAATACAGTACATTTCCTAGGTCTTGGCTTCAATATAGAACACATTTGAATATTGCATGCATTTGGGGGGGCTTTAGAGTTTTTTTTTTTTATTATTAATTTGCATTTTATATGTAGAACTTTGTAAGTAAAAACTTGAGTTGTAATATACTGAAATGAGTGATAACAATATATTAACCACCTTAGCTCCATGAGATTTCCCCCCCTTCGTGACCAGGCCATTTTTTGCTATTTAGCACTGCACTATTTTAACTGGTAATTGCACGGTCATGCAACGCTGTATCCAAACAAATTTCATATAATTTTTTTACACAATCACAGTGAAACCTCGGATTGCGGGTAACGCGGTTAATGAGCGTTTCGCAGTACGAGCATTTTTTTTTTAAATCCTGACTCGGTTTGCGAGTGTTGTCTTGAAAAAGGAGCAGGATTCAAGCCTCTGCGGTGTGCAGTGCCGCATTTGGCCAGAGGTGCAAGGGCGCCAGAGCCGATCGGAGCCGTTTGGAGCCATTCGGAAATACTCAGAAACACTCGGAAATACTCAGTTCCCGAGCTCTTCCGAGGGTTTCCGAGTTCAGCCGAGCTGTCCCTGAGTATTTCCGAGGCTCTCCGGCAACCCCCCACCTTTGGCCACATGCGGTAATGCATGCCAGAGAAATCAATGCGGAACAAATTATTTTCATTTCCATTGACTTCTATGGGGAAACTCGCTTTGATATGCGAGTGCTTTGGATTAAGAGCATTCTCCTGGAATGGATTATGCTCGTAATCCATGGTTCCACTGTAGAGCTTTCTTTTGGTGGTGTTTGATCACCATTGGGTTTTTTTATTTTTATTTTATAAACAAAAAATTACAGAAAATAAAAAAAATAAAAAAATGTTTTTACTTTCTGCTATAAAACTTATCCAATAAAATAATGTAAAAATGATAGCATCTACAAACTATGGTATACATACTGGAGTTTTTTTTGTTATACTACTTATTGCAGCGATCAGCGACTTAAAATGGAAGTGCATTGGGTAATCTGACACCAACTGACATTTTGTGAGAACTAGCTAACTGTCTATGACACCACCAGTGGCACTAATACAGTGATCAGTGCAAATACTATCCACTATCACTGTACCAATGAAACTGGCTGGAAAGGGGCTAACATCTCGGGTAATCAAGTGTGCCTAACAAAGTGTAATGTGTGCTGATTTTTACTAAAGATCTCTTTGTTTCTTCTTTGTTCCCTCTGTACAGAGCCCTGTGTTGACAATCAACACAGGGCTCTGGGCTGTGATTGGGGTGGCTGACAAACTCCTGCTATGCCCCCTTTTGTAGCTACTGTATCTCGACTCTGACTTGTAGGTGACACGAAAGTGCCCACCTTATCTTTACTCCTCACTGGCTGCCCATCACTGAAACCTATTGACAGCATTAAAGCTGGTCGTAGGATGATCAATATGCTTGAACCTGTTTTTGCTTGTATGAATTGAGAGCTTGGCTGTAGTTATTTTCCTGAAGAAGTGGGCAGCGATCCGTGAAAAGCACCTGCATCGAAGTCACAGCAAACTACCCGTCACCTGGCTTTAGTAGGGTTGATGTGGAAATCTATATAGAGTATTACAATATTTTTTATGTTTACGTCTGTGTTTGTTCCAATTATGTGTCTTCGTGCATTGTTTACATGATTTTAAAATTTGTACAAATACATTTTTGCTATTTTACTCAAGTGGTACCGTTAATGTCCTCTATTTCTTTTTTAGGGATTTTTGTGCAATTTCAGTCATTGGATGTGTTACCGGACATTAGTGCCCAACATCTAGAGGATTCCTTTTAGTGGTCCCTCCTACCAAACTTTCTTTCTTAGCATAATGTAAGTATGCATTACTCATACCTAAATGTCCACTGGGTAAGCTGGGAAATTGCTGTAGTAGTCTGCACTACAAACTAGAACAATGATAGCTGCGATCTACTGGGTCCTGCTCAGGTTCTATGCACACAGGCCACAGAGGGTCTCTTGCTCTGCACTTTGGCCACTCATAAAAAGTTTTGCATTTTATCATTAAATACAAGGCATTCTCTGATTGGACGAAGCGGAGAGGAGGGGCTGTGACATCACAATCTCCACCTCATCCGAACGGGGGAACGGCTTGTGTTCATTGAAAAAATGAATGAATGGGTGAATGGATGCATTAATATGCAATACAAATCATTTCTGGAGTTTAATGTGTTGCCTTGTGCAGTGACAGGTCTACTTAACCCTATGATACAATCAAAACTCTCATTACTTGTAAAAATGGACACTTTAACAAGCTCCCAGAATCCTTCATCCCATCCACAGAAGTTGAATTTCATTCTACAAGTTCCAAAATAATCAGAATGCACTTCTTTGCTATTCTCTTGCATATTTTTCATGCAATTCATGCTACTTTCTTTAGGAAATCTAGAAACATCCTTCTAGATGAAATGCGGCAATAAATATAAATCTTCATGTCTTAATGTTTTTAGCATATTTTATGCAAATCATCAAAAATAAAATTTCTAATTCCAAATGAGGAAAATTCATGGCAAGACATCCTGTGTTGCAGTTTAATCACTGTATATTCACTCAGGGAAGTATTGACAGTTGTCCCGTGGAAGCTATTAAAGTGGCTGTCCAAGGTTAAATGAAATTGCAGTTTATCAGAGGAGCATTGAGAAAATAAGGGAATCTGTTCATGGCTCTTGATTAATGCCAAGCGTGATCAACACAAGGGGGTTCATTAAGTCATACATCATGCAGGTAATTTAACATGTCATTGTGCCTTCTGTCTCCCTTAACTCTATGTACAACAATGTGCAGGCAACTTGTACCACTTCTGCACCCCCCCTCCCCCCCACATTAATACATTCATTAAACATACACTGATTTGCATCACCGTATAGAGAAATAAAGAGTTTAATCAGAGCAGCTACTTCATGTTACTTAATTTCCCATAAGCTTGTTTTGATTATTGACACAAACAGTAATTATCTGTGTCTTGTGTATAGCATTTCAGTAAGGCATGCACCAAATGTTTCAGTAAATGTTTACACTTCATCAGGGTAGGCCTGGCATATAAAATACACATACAAGATATGAGATTCATCAAACTAAATTAATATTTTCAGTTATGGTGATATGATATTCTTTTGTAAAAGTTCTTAAAGGAAAACTCCACTTTCATAAAAAATGTACTATATCATAAAAAATTGCTACATAAGGCAATTTGTAACTTAAAGTTTTATTTATTTATTTTTTAAAGAGCTTTCCATTTTGATCTGTAGTTGCTGTAAATATGTAACACTGGGGTTGATTTACTGAAACTGAAGAGTTCAAAATCTGGTGCAGCTGTGCATGGTAGCCAATCAGCTTCTAATTCCAGCTTGTTCAATTAAGTTTTGGCAAAAAATAAAAATAAAACTGGAAGCTGATTGGTTTCTCTGCAGAGCTGCATCAGATTTTGCACTCTCCGGTTTTAATAAATCAAACCCTTTGTCATAAAATCAATACAATATGGCAACCTGAAGACATTATGTTCACCATTGGTGTACACCGAATGCCCACAGAAATGTAATTTCCTGCTTTTGTGATAAGCTCATCGATTTTTCAGAAATCTGTAGTAAGCTACAAGTACAGTTTTAGGTCCCTTTCACACGGGACGGATCCGTGATGGTCCGCCCCGTGAACCTCCGCTTGCTCAGTGGGGATCGCTCCATTGATCCCCGCTGAGCCGGCAGATGACATCCGTAAACGGACGGATGAAAAAGCGGACATACGGTCCGGTCCGCATGTGTGAAAGGGGCATTAGGTGTACCCTGTAATAGGAATTTCATTTTTTGTTTTATACTCCCTAAGGTTCGTCTCCTAGAGGGATGCACACTCTGTAGCTTTCCTGAGATTTGCTCAAGTGATTATAATGAGCAAAGACCCTCAAATTGAAGAATAAGTATGAAAAAGGACAAAAGAGCAATTTTTTTTCCAGAATAGAAAAATGACTTTCAAAACAGTGTGGAAAAATCTAAATAATGTATACAGTATAAATCACCCAGAGGGGATTGTTTTTGCTTTCTTAAAAAAAGCAGAATTACACTTTACAGTTTATTTAAATACTTTTATTTTTATTTTGTCTATAGGGACAAAGGACTAAAGCCCTGTAATGTTAAATTACAAAGACTATGGAGTGTAAAATCTGAAGCAGCTCTTCATAGAAACCAATGAGATTCCAGATTGTATTGTCAAAGCCTAATTGAACACGTTGAAGTTAGAAGCCGATTGGCTACCATGCACAGCTGCCCAGATTTTGCACTCTCCAGTTTTAGTAAATCAACTCCTGTACTTTTTTTTTTTTTTTTTTGCTGTTTGTGTCCCGTTGGAAAGATATTTATATATCTAATCACTTCCTTACAGCCCTGTTGGAAAATTGTCACCAGAAAAATTGAGGATCCAAAGGTGCACAATCACCAGGGTTTAATGATTACTGTTTAAAATGTTTATTAGACCAGGGTCAGTGGGTCAATGAATCAGCAATAACCCAATAACTTTGGTATAGCTCTGCATCAATAATAAAAGCCTGACAAGTTCAATAAAGTGAAAAATTGTAATATTCATAGGAAAATATAATTTTCCATAATACTACATATATAAATAAATAGATAAAGATATGCATATACTGTAGATATATGTATATAATCTTTATAGAAGCTCTGTAGAACTGAAGTCTCCAGCATGACCAGCCAGTTAAATCTGTACAAAGAGGACAGGACATGTCAGAACTTCCATGTCAGGTAGTTCCACGAAGGTTAGACACAACTCCCTGGTTCGATAAGGGATGGGAACAGCAGATACAGATTATATATTGGACCAATGTAATACTGTAAGAGTGGTGCACTGCAAAGCCATGCATTGTGGTGCCAGGGGCTTTACAATGACACCTCCCTAGTGAAAATATAAGCCACCAATTTAAAATATATACAATATTATTTATATATGATATCCTAAACTGCTCCTTTTCAGAAATTATCCAGTATGCCCTGGCACTGTAGAAAATAGTATATTCCTGGCTTCATGACACCACTACATATTATTATTTCCTACTGTATATTTGAATAAGGGAACCTTCACATTTCTGCTTTTCTATTGTAATCTGAAAAGGTAATTGAATGTTCGTATCAGCCATATTTTGGAACACATTTTGGATAGTGCGTGAGATTTATTGGCTTAGTGACATGGGCCTAATATCCCAAAGCTACAAGGCAGACAATCAGATCATAAATCAAAAGTAGCCAAACAATAAATGCTAAGGTAATATTGGAAGAAAGTATAATCATGACTATATTGTATTTTTCTGTGTTATGAGTTTTGCAACAAAAAATGTGTGTGTGTGTGTATATAAATAATGCTGTTTTTATTATATATATATATATATATATATATATATATATATATATATATACGGTATATATAAATAAAATAAAAACAGTACATATATGTTTGTGTATTTAGACTATCTTAATCTCTCCTGAGACCCAGGCATTGACCATAGCCAAGCACATGTTATAATATGATTTATAACACTTTGCTCCCACAGATATGCCATAATCTTTGATGCCTTAACCCTTCACCTACATCTAATCATTTACTGTCATCAAACACTGGATTTAATCTATCTTTGGGTCTTTGAATGGGACTTCATTCTTGTTCATTTGCATTTTCCTTGTATCTTACTTTCTTACATTTTTTTTAAATAAGGTTCATGAATATACATTTTTTCTTTTCTTCACTAACTCTTGCAAACTCTATATACACTTCTGTATGCCACGATTTTCTGTGGAATGACATAACACTTTTAGGCAATATTTCATACGTTAAAGTGGAACTTAACCACAAACTGATAACGCTATTTAATGGTGGCATCTCAGATTTTAAAATTTTCTCTCAATTTCACTTTTAGCGACAATGGTCACTAGGATAAATACAAAATAAAACACACAACAATATTTCAATTTATGTTCACATTATTCTATTCATATGCCAGTTTTTAATAAATGTATGTGGGTTTATTCACTCTCTTGTTTCTTATATCTTTTAGGAGCTCCAGCACCAACATCTCTAAACCTGAGTACTTAGTGTTTTCTTAGCTACCATACCAACTACATCAGCCATTCTCAACCAGGTTTCCGTGGAAGCCTAGGGTTCCTTCAGAGATTGCTAGGTGTTCCTTGAGCAATGGCTAGCTGACCATCCATTTGATGGTGCCTTCATAGTTCTGAGGTCAATGCCTCTTAAAAAGCATATAGCATGACACCAATGGTCTTTTTGGCTGTTTGTTAGGGTGGCATTCTGACCACCACTGTAAGGGAGACATTCTTCCCACTGGCCACCAATGTAAAGGGAATTTTTCCCACTAACTGCCAATGATTTTTTTTTCTGGGGATCTTCAGACCTAAAACAGTTCTCTAGGGTTCCTTCAGTGAGGTTGAGAAAAGCTAAACTACAATTCCTGTTGAATTATTCACTCTTTATTCAAACATTGCTCTCTCTATCTCTGCCTTTCAATTGTAAGTCACAGGGAAATGAGTGGTACAATGTGGGATTCTGTGCTTTTGTAAATATCTTACTAGTAAGGAATATATTTATAATACCTTGTCTAAATACAAATGTAAACATCTGGGATAAGATGGGATGGGGCTTATGAGAAATGGCCCTCTGCAGACAAGATATACCTGTAGGTAAATAAGAGAACTAGAACCTTTGCGAAGTGGAAGAGTGGGTTTGGTAATAAAGTTGACAGTGCCTCCACCGAGGACATGTCCTGTGTTATCAGAGGAGATTCCCTTCCTGGGAAATTATCCAGTAATCTAATTGAAAAAAATTTGAGCAAAGGAACTACTTTAGTCAGTATATAACATTAATAATACAAGCTTTGTATAAGAAAAGATTATTACTAGTACAAACATCCAATATACAAACAGGTAATATTTATATGTTGTACTGAAAAAATTGCATTTTTTACAGAATGGTAATATCATCAAAGGGCCTGGTAGTAGTCCTGGTGGAGCTCTGCACTAGGGATGAGCTTCGAGTTCGAGTCGAACATGAGTTAGACTCGAACATTGGCTGTTTGATCGTTCGACGAAGATCGAAGATCGAACATTATGGGTCGTTTGCGCCAAATTCGAGCGGCACGTTGCGGCCCATAATGCACTGCGTCATCGCAGTGCATTGCTGGCTGATGGTTGGCCAAGCATGCACTATGACCCGCATGCTTTGGCCAATCACAGCGCCGTCAGCACAGAGAGCCATAATTGGCCAAAGGCAGGGTGCCTTTGGCCAATCATGGCTCAGGGGATTAAGTACACGCCCCACACTATATAATGCCGCCTGCACGTCGGCCTTCTGTAGTGTGTTCCGGCGTTGAGAGAGATAGATAGAGATAGAGAGTGTCATTTAATTTAATTTAGATAGATTGAGCAGGCAGGCGATTCAGTTAGCTAGATTAAGCGGGCAGTTGATTCAGTTAGCTCCAGTATATTTAGTATATATATATACACATTCCAGGCTTTATATATATATATATATATATATATATATATACTGTATATAGTTTTGCTAGATCTCACTGCAGAGCCTTCCTGGTGTACTGTTCCTAATATACTACATGTAGGCAAGCAGTTGATTCAGTTAGCTGCAATATATGCAGTACTGTATCCTGTGCAGCTAGATCTCACTGCAGACCGTTCCTGTTGTTCTCTTTGTAATATAATACAGGCAGGCAGTTGATTCAGTTTACTGTATCCAGTTTAGCTAGATCTCACTGCAGACCGTTCCTGTTGTTCTGTTCCTAATATACTACAGGCAGGCAGTTGATTCAGTTAGCTGCAGTATATTCAGTATACTGTATCCTGTGCAGCTAGATCTCACTGCAGATCGTTCCTGTTGTTCTCTTCCTAATATACTACAGGCAGGCAGTTAATTCAGTTAGCTGCAGTATATTCAGTACTGTATCCTGTGCAGCTAGATCTCACTGCAGACTGTTCCTGTTGTTCTCATCCTAATTTACTACAGGCAGGCAGTTGATTCAGTTAGCTGCAGTATATTCAGTATACTGTATCCAGTTTAGCTGGATCTCACTGCAGACCGTTCCTGTTGTTCTCTTCCTAATATAATACAGGCAGGCAGAAGATTTAATTAGCTGCAGTTTATTCAGTATACTGTATCCAGTTTAGCTAGATCTCACTGCAGACCATTCCTGTTCTGTTCCGAATCCTAATATACTACAGGCAGGCAGTTGATTCAGTTAGCTGCAGTATATTTAGTACTGTATCCTGTGCAGCTAGATCTCACTGCAGACCGTTCCTGTTGTTCTCTTCCTAATATACTACAGGCAGGCAGTTGATTCAGTTAGCTGCAGTATATTCAGTATACTGTATCCTGTGCAGCTAGATCTCACTGCAGACCGTTCCTGTTGTTCTCTTCCTAATTAGGGTTGAGCGAACCCGAACTGTAAAGGTTTTGGGTTTTTGGTACCTGGACCTGAACCCGAACAATTTACTGTATGTTGGGGTTCTGGTTCGGTGTTCGGCAATGTAATGGCTTATTTTAAAAAGCTGCAGGGCAGCCAATCAACATTCGTTTAACTCGTTTGCCCTTAGAAGCCATCACAGCCATGCCTACTAATGGCATGGCTGTGATTGGCCAGTGCAGCATGTGACCCAGCCTCTATATAAGCTAGAGGCACATAGCACAGCATGTCACTCTGCTTTAGATAGTGTATGGAAAGGTTGCTGCTGCTGCTTTGAGGGAGAGAATTAGATAGGAGTCCTGATTCAGAAATCAAATTACACAGCGATCTACCTTGATTTTGTTGTGTGGGTGCAGTGCACAATCTTTTTACCCTGCCCTGAGCCCAGTGCCAGAGAAAAGATAACTTGTATCCGTCTGTTAGTTAGGTTGGCGTCGGCGGGCATTTTATGCAAGCTCAGTGCACCAGCACTGCATATGTTACTGTGAGATACACCCTTTAGATACTGTTGGTCTATTCTGCTTTTCTAAAAACACCCATTTAGGGCAAAAAAATTATATTTTGCTGCGTTTCCTGCATATCTGTATTTAGTGAGATACACACTTTAGATACTGTTGTTTTGTTCTGCTATTCAAAAAATAATAATTTAGGACAAAAAAAAAAAAATTTTGCCAACGTTTTCTGCATATCTGTACGTGTGAGATACACCCTTTAGATACTGTTTCTCTATTCTGCTATCCTAAAAACACCTATTTAGGGCAAAAAAAATATTTTTGCAGTGTTTCCTGCAAATCTGTACGTGTGAGATACACACTTTAGATACTGTTGTTTTATTCTGCTATTCAAAAAATAATTCTTTAGGGCAAAAATACTTTTTTTGGCTGCGTTTTCTGCATAGCTGTACCTGTGAGATACACCCTTTAGATACTGTCGCTCTATTCTGCTATTCAAAAAAAACACATTTAGGGGAAAAATCTTAAATTGCGGCCTAGTTTGTATCTGTACGTGTGAGGTACACCCTATAGATACAGTGGCTCTATTCTGGTATTCAAAAAAAAAACACATTTAGGGCAAGAAAAAATATTTTGCAGTGTTTCCTGCATATCTGTACATGTGAGATACACACTTTAGATACTGTTGTTTTATTCTGCTATTCAAAAAAAATGCAGTGGTGGCTGGGCCTGAGGCGGATAGCAGTTTAGCGCATGTCCTTCCACCACCGAGGATTGCAGGGCGCTTCAGTTTGCCTCCTGTTGCTAACTCCTCCTACTCCGCTTCCTCATCCTCTACCACTTCTTCGTTCTCACCTGGTCAATGTAACACCGTCACCACCAACTTCAGCACAGCCAGGGGTAAACGACAGCAGGCAGTTTTAAAACTTTCCTGTTTAGGGGAAAAACCCCACACCGCGCAGGAGTTGTGGAGGGACATGGAACAACAGACCGATGAGTGGTTGGTGGCAGTGAGCCTCAAGCCCGGCCTGGTGGTGTGAGATAATGGGCGAAATCTCGTAGCAGCTCTGGGCCTAGCCGGTGTGACGCACATCCCTTGCCTGGCGCATGCGCTGAATTTGGTGGTGCAGAGGTTCCTTAAAAATTACCCCGATATGCCAGAGCTGCTGCAGAAAGTGCGGGCCGTCTGTGCGCACTTTCGGCATTCTCACCCTGCTGCTGCTCGCCTGTCAGCGCTGCAGCGTAACTTCGGCCTTCCCGCTTACCGCCTCATATGTGACGTGCCCACAAGGTGGAACTCCACCTTGCACATGTTGGCCAGACTGTGCGAGCAGCAGCAGGCAATAGTGGAATTTCAGCTGCAGCACGCACGCGTGAGTCGCTCTGCGGAACAACACCACTTCACCACTAATAACTGGGCTTCCATGCGAGACCTATGTGCCTTGTTGCGCTGTTTCGAGTACTCCACCAACATGGCCAGTGCCGATGACACTGTTCTCAGCGTTACTATCCCAGTTCTATGCCTCCTTGAAAAAACGCTTCGGGCGATGATGGAAGAGGATGTGGCACAGGAGGAGGAGGAGGAGGAAGAGGGATAATTTCCAAGGCTTTCAGGGCAGTCATTCACAAGTGGCTCCGAGGGTGGGTTCCTGCACCAACAAAAGCCAGGTACACAATTGTCCAGCAAGGGCACAGTTCTGGAGGATGACGAGGTGGAGGATGAGGAGGAGGAGATGGAGGAGGAGGAACCATGTTCACAGCAGGGTGGCACCCAGACCAGTTCATGGCCATCACTGGTGCATGGCTGGGGGGATACAGAGGACACAGAAGATACACCTCCCACAGAGGACAGCTTTTCGTTGCCTCTGGGCAGCCTGGCACACATGAGCGATTACATGCTGCAGTGTCTCCGAAACGACCGCCGAGTTGCCCACATTCTAACTGGTGCTGATTACTGGGTGGCCACGCTGCTGGATCCCCGTTACAAGGACAACGTACCGTTCTTAATTCCCTCACTGGAGCGTGATCGTAAGATGCGCGAGTACAAGCGCACGCTGGTAGACGCGCTGCTGGTGGCATTCCCACCTGACAGCGGGGGCACAGTGGAAGCACAAGGCGAAGGCAGAGGAGGAGGAAGAGGTCGCCAACGCAGCCAGGGCACCGCCAGCACCTCAGAAGGCAGGGTTAGCATGGCCGAAATGTGGAAAAGCTTTGTCAGCACGCCACAACAACCAGCACCACCAGCTGATATGGAACATCTTAGCAGGAGGCAGCATTTCACCAACATGGTGGAGCAGTATGTGTGCACACGCCTACACGTACTGAATGACGGGTCTGCCCCCTTCAACTTCTGGGTCTCCAAATTGGGCACATGGCCTTTACGCTTTGGAGGTGCTGGCCTGCCCTGCAGCCAGTGTATTATCTGAATGTGTATTTAGCACGGCAGGGGGTGTTATCACAGACAAGCGCAGCCGCCTGTCCAGAGCCAATGTGGACAAGCTCACGTTCATTAAAATGAACCAGGTATGGATCCTACAGGACTTGTCCGTACCTTGTGCAGAATAGACATGTATACCGGCCTTACCCAGCCATTTTTGTATTTTTGATCTTTCTCACTCTTTTGGGGTGTACCCTAATTTAAAAAAATAATTAATTAAAAACAAAAACCAGTGTTGGCTACCTCGTCCTCCTCCACTGCAGCTTCTACCTACACCGCCACATCCACCGCCACCTCAACCTCCTACTCCATATGGACCTCGTCCTCCTAGGTCAAGATTATTATTTTGTATTCTTATGTATTTTATGTTATTTTAAGTTATTTCCCTCTCCACATATGTTTGCAGAGCACTTGCCATGCTCTTAACAACATTTTGCTGCCATTTGCAGCCCTCTAGCCCTTTCCATTACTTTTTTAGAGCCATTTTAGTCCTCAAAAGTTCGGGTCCCTATTGACTTCAATGGGGTTCGGGTTCGGGGTCAAGTTCAGGTCAGGTTCGGGTCCTGAACTCGAACTTTTTCGCGAAGTTCAGCCGAACCCGTCGAACCCGAACATTCAGGTGTCCGCTCAACTCTATTCCTAATATACTACAGGCAGGCAGTTGATTCAGTTAGCTGCAGTATATTCAGTATATTGATACATCCCAGCTTTGTGCAGCTACATCTCACTGCAGGCCATTCCTGGTGTACCTATTCAAATACATAACAAATACATCAAATACAGTATGTCTGGAAGGCCAACAAGGACAGGCAGACGCTCACAGGCCACTAAAAGAGGGCAAGCAGGCTCTGTGTCTACAGCCAACAGTGCTGGTCGTGGACACGGTGCATTCTCAGAACGTGGCCGTGGGGCACGCTTGTCCTTTTTTTCGGCAGCTGCCCGTATCGAGCCTCAACATGCAGAAGAGTTGGTAGAGTGGATGACCAAGCGGTCCTCATTCTCCTCATCCTCTGTCACCCAGGCTCAGAGTACTTTGGCTGCCAATGCAGCTGCCAAAGCGGCCTATTCCATCGGCTCCAGGTCATCAGTTACTCCTTCCCTAGCCCCACCATCATGCACGGAGGAGTGTTGGGTACATGCTGCAGGAAGATGCGCAGTGCTTTGAAGGCTCTGATGATGGTAACCAGCTGGACAGGGCGGTCAGCGGTAAGGTGCATATTACCGCTGACTCATGGTCCAGCAGGCATGGACAGGGACGTTACCTATCTTTCATGTCACACTGGGTGACTCTGCTGGCAGCTGGGAAGGATGCAGGACAGGGTTCAGTATTGTTGGAGCTTGTTCCGCCACCACGCCTTCAAAATGCTACTAGTGGTGATTCTGACACACCTCTCTCCTCCACCCCCTCCTCTTCTTCTTCCTCCATGGCCTCTTCCTCTATAGATTTGTCATCGGAACCAGCGGTGCTCCGTAGGCGTTCAAGGGGGCTACGCAAGCACTCGGGCAAAAAGATGCCATGCGGTGCTTGAGCTGGTGTGCTTAGGGGACAGGAGCCACACTGGGGCAGAGATTCTGTCAGCTCTGCAGGGGCAGGCTCAGAGGTGTTTGACGCCATGCCAGCTTCAGCCAGGAATGGTGGTTTGCGACAATGGCACCAACCTCCTCTCCGCCCTCCGACAGGGACACTTGACCCATGTGCCCTGTTTGGCCCACGTCCTTAATTTGGTGGTGCAGTGGTTCTTGTGTGGGTACCTGGGCTTACAGGATCTCCAGAGGCAGGCCAGGAAAGTCTCTGTGCATTTTCACCGGTCATATAATGCCTGTTCTTGGCTGGCTGACCTCCAAAAGGAATACAACCAGCCCAAGAACTGCCTAATCTGTGACATGCCCACCTGGTGGAACTCAACGTTGGCCATGCTGCAGCGGCATCACACACAGCAGAGGGCCATCAATGAGTACCTGTGCGACTATGGCACCAGGACAGGGTCAGGGGAGCTTGGCTTTTTTTCGCCACGCCAGTGGCTCATGATCAAGAATGCATGCACTGTCCTGTCCCCATTTGAGGAGGCCACAAGGATGGTGAGCAGTGACAGTGCATGCATCAGTGATACTGTCCCTCTTGTCTACCTGTTGGAGCACATGCTGCGTGGAATAATGGACAAGGCACCTGAGGCAAAACAGAGGGAGGAAGAGGAGGACTTCCCCCTTTACCCAGACAGTGTTCCTGCAGGCCTGCCAATCACACAGGAAGAGGAGAAGGAGGAGGAGGAGGATTGTGTCAGCATGGAGGTGGAGCCTAGCACTCAGCATCAGCAGCAGTCTTCAAGGGATAGTTTACAGTCCCCAGAAACCCATGGACTTGTACATGGCTGGGAGGAGGTGGCTGCGGATCATGTCGTCCTTAGTGACCCAGAGGACTCCGGACCGAATGCCTCAGCAAACCTACGCTGCATGGCCTCCCTAAACCTGCAAAGCCTGCGAAAGGACCCTCGGATTCGTGGTATCAAGGAGAGGGATCATTACTGGCTGGCAACCCTCCCTGATCCACGTTACAAGGGTAAGGTTGCGGAACTTATCCATCCGGCGCAGAGGGAGCAGAGGATGAAATATCTTCGGGAGGCCTTGCAAAAAGGTTTGTGCAACGCGTTTCCAGAGCCTGGGAGGTTACAAATTCCTGGTCCTGGACAACGTGTTACTGAGGCTTCAGTCAGTCACAAAAGGAGCGGTGGAGAAGGTGGCTGTCTGATTGATGCGGCGTTCAGACAATTTTTTAGTCCGCAGCCCCAAGGTCTGATCGGTTCCAGCAACCATCGCCAGCGTCTGATTTACATGGTGCAGAAATACCTAGGGGCAAGATCAGACTTGGAAATCTTTCCAACCAAAAATCCTCTGGCTTACTGGGTCTTGAGGATGGATCACTGGCCAGAGCTTGCACAGTATGCAATTGAGCTACTGGCCTGTCCTGCATCCAGCGTTCTTTCGGAACGCACATTTAGTACTGCTGGAGGCTTTGTAACCTATCACAGAGTACGCCTGTCCATCGACTCAGTTGATCATCTCACCTTCATAAAAATGAATCAGTCTTGGATCACCAGCTACCAAGCACTTGATGCTGATGTAACTGAATAATTTTTTTATGAATGTGAGATCCCTTCAAGACTGCCTATGCTGATGCTGAGTGACTATCCTGTTATGCTGAGTGACTATCCTATTCCTCCTCAATGTTCACAGTGATAGCTTCTAAGAACATTTTAGGTTCTGGGCACCACCACCAGTGGCTAAGGCCCAATTTTTCTGCCCCTGTTTAACAGGGGCGTGTAATTAACATTTTTGCTGTAATATTTTGTAGCAGGGCTTGTTCCTGCGCTCAACTAGAGTATCTGTGAGGGGTTGCAGTGTTGTGGCACCACCACCACTGCCTAAGGCCCAATTTTTCTGCCCCTGTTTAACAGGGGCGTGTAATTACAAATTTTGATCCAATATTTCATAGCAGGGCCCGTTCCTGCGCCCACCAAGAGTAACTGTGAGGGCTTACAGTGTTGTGGCAACACCACCACACCACCAACAAAGGCCCAATTTTTCTGACCCTGTTCAACAAGGGCATGTAATTACAATTCTTGATATAATATTTCACAGCAGGGCCCGTTCCAGCGCCCACCAAGAATAACTGTGAGGCCTTACAGTGTTCTGGTACCACCAACACCTAAGGCCCAAATTTCTGCAGAGTATATACGGCAGGCCCCTACTTTCAAACATCCGATTTACAAACGACTCGTACTTACAAACGAAGGGAGACAACAGGAAGTCAGAGGAAATCTACCCCTAGGAAGGGAAATTCTCTCCTGCTAGAGTTAATATGGGAAAAATGTGTCTCCTCTCCACTGATGCTTTATCACCAATCCTTGCTTCCCAAAAACGGCCGTTTTTAAAACTTTTTTTGCATTGATACATGTCCGGGTCCCCAAACCCTTTTTAAGACAATAACTTGCATATTAGCCTTTAAAATTTGCACTTTTTATTTCTCACGTTCGAGTCCCATAGACTTTAACGGTGTTCGAATGTTCGTGCGAGCTTTCGGTCCGTTCGCATGTTCTGGATGCTCATCCCTACTCTGCACATATATCTGGGTATATATTGTTTTTAATAAAGATACCTCCATATGAACGTTTCACCAAAGTCCAAATGTAGAGGTCCCTGAGAGTGATCGAATGTGGCATCCAACTTGGTGTCACAGACCTGAATAGAGGATCAGCAATGATGGGGAGATCCCCACAGTTTGTTTACCATGATCATTTGTTGTGTTAGTGGTACACATACTGTATATATGGTTTCATGAATAATATATAGAGATCAGTTTATTTATATGTTGTACTGAAAAAATTGCAATTTTTTACAGAATGGTAATATAATCAAAGGGCCTGACAGGAGTCCTGGTGGAATTGTGCAAATATACCTGGGTATATATTGTTATTAATTAAGATACCTCCAGATGAATGTTGCACCAAAGTCCAATGGCAGAGGTTCCTGAGGGTGATCGCAATGTGGCATCCATATTGGAATTTAAAGATCTGAATACAGGATTGGCAATAATGGGGAGTTCCTCCAACCATTGTCCAACTAGCCAGGAACACAGCTTCTCACTAGCAAAAACCATGGTGTCAGAGTCAGCCTATCTACTCTGCTTTTTAGTCCCTAGTAGCTTCTAATCTGCTTTGCAACTGGGCATCTATATACAGGGGCGGGCTGGGGGGGGGAAGGGTGGAGATTTCCCCCCAGGCCGGCTACCTTATATTCAAAACGGCCGTGCTGCCTGTTTGCAATTTTTTTACTGTAAATTGTAAAATTCGGCCGCGGCGGCCACTGATAGGCTGGCTGGCTGCTGCAGTGCATTCTGGGTGTTGTAGTCTGCATCTCGTTTTTTCTATCTCCCCCAGTATCCTGTATGTTCTATCTGTGCCCTCATTTACTTAGATCCTCCCCCTATCTCCAGTGCCGTCTGCCCAGAGAACCCGGAGGCGGGGCACTGCTACTGCCAGGTGCTGCTGACACTGTGCAGGGAAGGGGATGAGCTGAGAAAAGTCAGTCTGGAGAGGTAAGCTGGCAGTTTCACATCAGAACTATTCAGGATAATTTGTTTGCAGTGTGACCGATATCTTGGAAGCAGCCTCATATCACTGTATAAACAACCCCCACCCTCTGTGTATGTCCAGATAATGTGAAAAAACTATATAAGCATTCAGTTTAACCCTGTGTTCTCCAAAATCTGTACAATCAACATGTAAATTCCCCACATACACTAAACACTCTATATACATGTTACCTGTCCTCAATAAACAGAGCAGAGCACAGTGTTCAGTTATTTACATGGTAGTGCAATTGTATGAACGCTGATTATCTAGAGAATTAATTTTTTATTGAGAATTGTTATTTTGCATCTACTCAGTTAGGCTTTTTTCACACACACGTGCACAGGCGTGGTTTTCATGCATTACGTGTAGGGCAGCCTATTAATTTCAATGGGCTGCCCTACACATGAGCAACATGGAAAAGAAGTCCTGAATATTTTCCAAAAGTGTGCGGCACCCTGTAATTTGGTCCACATGTTTGCAGATGCATGGAGGTGTCAATAACAAATAATGGCACTGCTGCACATCTGCTTAAGAACAGCACATTTCCTTGCATGTTGGGAAGCATGTAATTTTGCATGCGTTACCCACACGCATAGATGTGAACTTAGGCTAGTCGGTTTACACAGAGCGGGGATCTCCATCTCCCACTTACCCGACGCAGCCGAGAGACATATGAAGTCCTGCCTCTTGGACCAGCTTCTGTGATGGACGTCATACTGGTCCAATGCCGGGACGTGTGATGTCCATCTTAGGAGCCAGTCCAGCAGGCAGGACTTAATGTGACAATGGCCAGGTAAGCGGGAGATGCCCGCACTGTGTAAACCGGCGGCTCTCCTCTCTCCCCTGTCCCCATGCACTGAGGCTGCATTTATGGGCACTGGTGAAGCTCCATTTATAGGTACTAGTGAAGCTGCATTTATGGCCACTGGTGAGGCTGCATTTATGGCCACTGGTGAGGCTGCATTTATGGCCATTGGTGAGGCTGCATTTATGGCCACTGGTGAGGCTGCATTTATGGGCACTGGTGAAGCTGCATTGATGGCCACTAGTGAGGCTGCATTGAGGGCAACTGGTGAGGCTGCATTGATGGCCACTGGTGAGGCTGCATTGATGGCCACTGGTGAGGCTGCATTGATGGCCACTGGTGAGGCTGCATTGGATGGACACTAATCAGGCTGCTTTGAAAAACCAGGTGGGCATGAATGGTGAGCTGATTCGGTGGTTCAATGGGCCACTTGACTGGACTTGCCCCCCCGCCTAAGGCTGCCAGCCCTCCCCTGTCTATATATGACATATAGACCCAGGAAAGGAAACACCTGTAAATTATTTATCATAGGAACACTTGCCACTTGCCTGCTTCTGGTCTGGATCGACAGCAGCTCCTCCATAGGAGGACAGGTGGTCCCAGACTCTCTCCCTCTACTTCCTCCCTCTACTTTCCAACCCAGCAACTCAGAGACAGGAAGTGCTTATGCATAATTAACTCTGTTAATTAAAGGAGATAATTTTTACACATTATGTAAAAAGAAGGACCAACCACTGTGAGCTGTTACATTTTTTAATTGTAAGCATCCCCTTCCCTATCCATATTTCTTATCAGGTTCTAATCTTTAGTATGACAATAACCAAGCTTAGATGCAGATTAACCACTTAACGACCGCCCACTGTAAATATACGTCAGCAGAATGGCACGACAGGCAGAATCACGTATATGTACGTGATTGCCTTTGTATAGTTGGGGGGTCCGATCGGACCCCCCTTCTTTACAGTGGGTGGTCGTTTTACCTTCGGGAGCGATCCGGCATGAGGGGACGGCCGTTCGATTCCGGCCACCCCCTCTCGATCGCTCCCGGCGAATGAGAGAGCTTCCCCTGCCTGCCAGGAAGGAGGAAGTGATGTCATCTCTCCTGGGGCGCTCACATATACCGAGCGCCGTACAGGAGAAGATGCCAGGTTAGTACACACAACACTACACTGACACCAGGACACATAGGCACATAAATCGCCCCCCCCCAGGCCCCCCCAGACACCCCCAGATCACCCCCCAGCCCCCCCCCAGCCCCCAGTCACAGTGTCACTGATTGCAGTGACCATTTATTTAGTGATCACTGCAATCAGTGACATTTGTGACTGTAAAAGTGTCACTACATTTAGTTTTAGGTCCAGTGTAGCCCCCTAACCCCCCCAATAAAGGTTTAACCCCCTGATCACCCCCCAGATAACCCTTTCACCCCCTAGCACCGCCGTCACTAAGCAATCATTTTTCTGATCGACGTCTTAGCGTCGGTGATGCTGATCGGTAGCCAGTAATTTTTTTTAGGTTCGCCGCAGGTTTTTTTAGCGTCGGGTACCCCCATATATTACCTAATGAAGGTTTAACCCCCTTGATCGCCCCCCAGGTAACCCTTTCACCCCCTATCACCACTGTCACTAAGTTATAATTTTTCTGATCGATGTCTTAGCGTCGGCGATGCTGATCGGTAGCCAGTAATTTTTTTTAGGTTCGCCGCAGGTTTTTATAGCGTCGGGTACCCCCATATATTACCTAATAAAGGTTTAACCCCCTTGATCACCCCCCAGGTAACCCTTTCACCCCCTAGCACCGCCGTCACTATGCGATCATTTTTCTGATCGATGTCTTAGCGTCGGTGATGCTGATCGGTAGCCAGTAATTTTTTTTAGGTTCGCCGCAGGTTTTTATAGCGTCAGGTACCCCCATATATTATCTAATAAAGGTTTAACCCCCTGATCGCCCCCCAGGTAACCCTTTCACCCCCTATCACCACTGTCGCTAAGCAATCGTTTTTATGATCGTTGTCTTAGTGTCGGTGATGCCGATAGGTAGCCAGTAATTTTTTTTTAGGTTTTTATATAGCGTCAGGTACCCCCATATATTACCTAATAAAGGTTTTAACCCCCTAATTGCCCCTAGTTAACCCTTTCACCAGTGATCATCATATAAGTGTTACGGGTGACGCTGGTTAGTTAGTTTGCTTTTTATAGTGTCAGGGCACCCGCCGTATATAACCCAATAAAGGTTTAACCCCCTGATCGCCCGGCGGGTGATATCAGTTAGGTTTTAGCGTCAGAGAGGGTCTGCGTCACACCCCAGGCAGCGTCAGGTTAGTGCCAGTAGCGCTAACACCCACACGTGAAGCATACACCCCCCTTAGTGGTATAGTATCTGAACAGATCAATATCTGATCTGATCAGATCTATACTAGCGTCCCCAGCAGTTTAGGGTTCCCAAAAACGCACTGTTAGTGGGATCAGCCCAGATACCTGCTAGCACCTGCGTTTTGCCCCTCCGTCCAGCCCAGCCCACCCAAGTGCAGTATCGATCGATCACTGTCACTTACCAAACACAACACACATAACTGCAGCGTTCGCAGAGACAGGCCTGATCCCTGCGACTCCAGTGCTGTAGGAGGTGATTTCACCACCACAGTTAAAAAAAAAAAAGCATATATGCCGAAGCATTGAGGCAGCAGGAGCGGAGGAGCGATTTTGCTCCTAATGCCGCGTATATACGGTCGAAATTCCGACGGAGGCTTGCCCGTGGAAAAGTCTGACCATGTGTACGCGGCATAACTTTTGCGAGAAGATGCCCCCATGCTTCGGCATATATAAATGGTGCATGTATGCCCATCATTAGAAGTGGGTGGATGAAGGGCGGAATTCTAATGGTGGGCATACCCACCGATCAATCTTTTTTTTTCGTTCAGCCAACAGGCTGCATGAAAAAAAAGATTACAATACATGTCCAACAAGGACCAGCAACGTACTGGTATGTTGCTGGACTTTGAATGTTTATACCAGAATGATGCCTGCGGGTTTAGGTATCATCTTGGTATCATTCTTTTCAGCCAGCGGCCGGCTTTCATGTAAAAGCAATCCTAGTGGCTAATTAGCCTCTGGACTGCTTTTACAAGCAGTGGGAGGGAATGTCCCCCCCCGGATATAAAAAGCGCCATTGGGAAATTGGGAAAGCATTTTATCACACCGATCTTGGTGTGGTCAGATGCTTTGAGGGCAGAGGAAATATCTAGGGTCCAATAGACCCCAGTTTTTTCAAAAAAGAGTACCTGTCATTACCTATTGCTATCATAGGGGATATTTACATTCCCTGAGATAACAATAAAAGTGATAAAAATAAATAAATATGGAAGCAACAGTTTAAAAATAAAATAAAAAAGCAAAATTAATAATAAAAAAAAAAAAAAAGCACCCCTGTCCTGCCCTGCTCTTGCCCAATGGCGAACGCAAGCGTCGGTCTGGCGTCATATGTAAACAGCAATTGCACCATGCATGTGAGGTATCACCGCGAAGGTCAGATCGAGGGCAGTAATTTTAGCAGTAGACCTCCTCTGTAAATCTAACGGGGTAACCTGTAAATGCTTTTAAAGGCTTTTAAAAATGTATGTAGTTTGTCGCCAATGCGCGTCTGTGCGAAATTTTAAAGCATGTTGTGTTTGGTATCTATGTACTCGGCCTAAGATCATCTTTTTTATTTCATCAAACATTTGGGCAATATAGTGTGTTTTAGTGCATTAAAATTAAAAAAAGTGTATTTTTTCCCAAAAAATGCGTTTGAAAAATCGCTGCGCAAATACTGTGTAGAAAAAAAAAATGCAACACCCACCATTTTATTCTGTAGGGCCTTTGCTTTAAAAATATATATAATGTTTGGGGGTTCAACATAATTTTCTTGCGAAAAAAAAATATGTTTTCATGTAAACAAAAAGTGTCAAAAAGGGCTTTGTCTTCAAGTGGTTAGAAGAGTGGATGTAAGCTTCCTAATGTTGTGTATAAAATGCCAGAACAGTTCAAACCCCCCCCAAATGACCCCATTTTGGAAAGTAGACACCCCAAGCTATATACTGAGAGGCATGTCGAGTCCATGGAATATTTTATATGTTGACACAAGTTGCGGAAAAAATACAATTTTTTTTTTTTTTTGCACAAAGTTGTCACTAAATGATATATTGCTCAAACATGCCATGGGCATATGTGGAATTACACCCCAAAATACATTCTGTTGCTTCTCCTGAGTACGGGGATACCACATGTGTGAGACTTTTTGGGAGCCTAGCCGCGTACGGGACCCCAAAAACCAAGCACCGCCTTCAGGCTTTCTAAGGGTGTCAATTTTTGATTTCACTTCTCACTGCCTATCACAGTTTCGGAGGCCATGGAATGCCCAGATGGCACAAACCCCCCCAAATGACCCTATTTTGGAAAGTAGACACCCCAAGCTATTTGCTGAGAGGTATTGTGAGTATTTTGCAGATCTCGCTTTTTGTCACAAAGTTTTGAAAATTGAAAAAAAAAAGAAAAAAAAAAAATGTTCTTTCTTCATTTTCAAAAACAAATGAGAGCTGTAAAATACTCACCATACCTCTCAGCAAACAGTTTGGGGTGTCTACTTTCCAAAATGGGGTCATTTGGGGGGGTTTTGTGCTATTTTGGCATTTTATGGCCTTCAAAACTGTGATAGGTAGTGAGGAGTGAAATCAAAAATTTGCGCCCTTAGAAATCCTGGAGGCGGTGCTTGGTTTCCGGGGTTCCGTACGTGGTTAGGCTCCTAAAAAGTCCCACACATGTGGTATCCCCGTACTCAGGAGAAGCAGCAGAATGTATTTTGGGGTGCAATTCCACATATAACCATGGCATGTGTGAGCAATATATCATTTAGTGACAACTTTTTGTAATTTTTTTTTTGTCATTATTCAATCACTTGGGACAAAAAAAAAAAATATTCAATGGGCTCAACAGGCCTCTCAGCAATTTCCTTAGGGTGTCTACTTTCTAAAATGGGGTCATTTGGGGGGGTTTTGTGCTATTTTGGCATTTTATGGCCTTCAAAACTGTGATAGGTAGTGAGGAGTGAAATCAAAAATTTGCGCCCTTAGAAATCCTGAAGGCGGTGCTTGGTTTCCGGGGTCCCGTACGTGGCTAGGCTCCTAAAAAGTCCCACACATGTGGTATCCCCGTACTCAGGAGAAGCAGCAGAATATATTTTGGGGTGCAATTCCACATATAACCATGGCATGTGTGAGCAATATATCATTTAGTGACAACTTTTTGTAATTTTTTTTTTTTTTTTGTCATTATTCAATCACTTGGGACAAAAATAAAAAAAAAATTCAATGGGCTCAACATGCCTCTCAGCAATTTCCTTGGGGTGTCTACTTTCTAAAATGGGGTCATTTGGGGGGGGGGTTTTGTACTGCCCTGTCATTTTAGCACCTCAAGAAATGAGATAGGCAGTCATAAATTAAAAGCTGTGTAAATTCCAGAAAATGTACCCTAGTTTGTAAACGCTATAACTTTTGCGCAAACTGATAAATATACGCTTATTGACATTTTTTTTACTAAAGACATGTGGCTGAATACATTTTGGCCTAAATGTATGACTAAAATTGAGTTTATTCGATTTTTCTTATAACAAAAAGTAGAAAATATCATTTTTTTTCAAACTTTTCGGTCTTTTTCCGTTTATATCGCAAAAAATAAAAATCGCAGAGGCAATCAAATACCATTAAAAGAAAGCTCTATTTGTGGGAAGAAAAGGACGCAAAATTCGTTTGGGTACAACATTGCATGTCTGCACAATTTACAGTTAAAGCAGCGCAGTGCAAAATTCTGAATTCACCTCTGGTCCTTTAGCTACCAAATGGTCCGGGGCTTAAGTGGTTAATCCATTTCCTTACTGTAGGGCTTGCAGTGTTTATATTATTCAGTGTTCCTGGTGTCTTCTGAAATGCTATGGAATAGTATGGTAAGAACGTACTGCCAAATAAAACCTGAGTGAGCATATGTAGTGGACCTTAACATTCTAAAAGTATGAAGCCCTCTTTCCTAGTAGTTCCTAGTTGATATTATGCAGACATAGAACAGACCTTATTTTCCAGTGTTCAATGTACAGCAAGCTTCCAGGCTTGGTAGACCTTATACAGCAGATCTCCAATCTCTGGTGTCCAATTAGATCTCATTGATCTCTGTCATGTACCTGATAGGAGACTGAGTTGATGAGGTCAGCCTCAGGAATAGCCGGGGTCGTCAGCAGGCGGACAGCGAGTTACCAAGTCATTAGCAGAGCCAGAGTCAGGAATGGAGCCTGGTCAGAGGTACACAGCAAGACACGAACAGGATACACAGCCAAGGTCGAGGGACATGCCAGGTCAGCAACAAGGAGAGCAAAGAGGATCAATCGGGATACAGGACACAGCTGAAGATCAGTCAGCAAAGAATAGAAGACTAGGCAGGGCCAGATTAAGAACATCATGGGCCTGGTGCTGAGGATTTTGGTGGGCCTTTTATAAATAATAAATAAATAAATATGCAAACAATTTTTTGTTATAACAAATTAAATTAAAGAGAGAGAGGGAGGATGAGAGAGAGGGAGAGAGAGAGAGAGAGAGGGGATGAGAGAGGAGTGAGGGGTAAGGGAGGGAGGATGAGAGAGAAAGGGGGGATGAGAGAGAGAGGATGCGCATGAGCATGCATGGGAATGACATCAACGCAGCCCAGCCAAGGTAAGTAACCGAAGGCACAGAACCCAGAAGGAAGACCGGGTGAAAATGGAAGCACCCAGGACCCACCGGATTGATCACAGTGCAGTGATCGGACGGTATAAACCTGGGAAGTATGTGCAGGTAATGGAGAGGAATGTGGAGGGTCTAGCAGTGGGCACTATGTACAGGAGAGGAGTGTGGAGGGTATGGCAGTGGGCAGCATGCACAGCAGAGGAGTGTGGAGGGTATGACAGAGGGTGGTATGTACCAGAGAGGAGTGTGGAGGGTATGAAAGTGGGCAGTATGTACAGAAGAGGAGTGTGGAGAGTATGACAGTGGGCAGTATGTACAGGAAAGGAATGTGGAGGGTATGATGGGGGTGGTATGTACAGGAGAGGAATGTGGAGCGAAAGATAGTTGGCAGTATGTACAGGAGAGGAGTGTGAAGGGTAAGGTTAGGTTACAGTATGTACAGGAGAGGAGTGTGGATGGTATGATAGTGGGCAGTATGTACAGGAGAGGAGTGTGGAGGGTATGACAGTCGGCACTATGTACAATAGAGGAGTTTATGAATGTGGGCAGTATGTACAGGAGAGGAGTGTGGAGGGTATGACAGTGAGCAGTATGTACAGGAGAGGAGTGTAGACAGTATGATACTGAGCAGTATGTACATTAAATGAGTATGGAGGGTAAGACAGTGAGCAGTATGTACAGGAGAAGAGTGTGGAGGGTATGACAGTGGGCAGTATGTACAGGAGAGGAGTGGGGAGGGTATGACAATAGGCAGTATGTACAGGAAAGGAATGTGGAGGGTATGAGAGCGAGCAGTATGTAAAGGAGAGGAGTGTGGAGGGTATGACAGCCGGCACTATGTACAATAGTGGAGTTTATGAAAGTGGGCAGTATGTACAGGAGAGGAGTGTGGAGGGTAAGACAGTGAGCAGTATGTACAGAAGAGAAGTGTAGAGGGTATGACAGTGGGCACTATGTATAGGAGAGAAGTGTGGAGGGTATGACAGTGAAGAGTGGGGAGGATATGACAGTGGGCAGTATGTACAGGATAGAGGTGTGGAGGGTATAACAGTGGGCACTATGTATAGAAGAGAAGTGTAGAGGGTATGACAGTGGGCAGTATATACAGGAAAGGAATGTGGAGGGTATAATTGGGGCAGTATGTACAGGAGAGGAATGTGGAGAGAAAGATAGTTGGCAGTATGTACAGGAGAGGAGTGTGAAGGGTAAGGTTAGGTTACAGTATGTACAGGAGAGGAGTGTGGAGGGTAAGGTTGGGTTACAGTATGTACAGGAGAGGAGTGTGGATGGTATGATAGTGGGCAGTATGTACAGGAGAGGGGTGTGGAGGGTATAAGGGGGGCAGTATGTACAGGAGAGGAGTGTGGAGGGTATGACAGTGGGCAGTATGTACAGGAGAGGAGTGGGGAGGGTATGACAATAGGCAGTATGTACAGGAAAGAAATGTGGAGGGTATGAGAGCGAGCAGTATGTAAAGGAGAGGAGTGTGGAGGGTATGACAGCCGGCACTATGTACAATAGAGGAGTTTATGAAAGTGGGCAGTATGTACAGGAGAGGAGTGTGGACGATATGATACTGAGCAGTATGTACATGAGATGAGTGTGGAGGGTAAGACAGTGAGCAGTATGTACAGAAGAGAAGTGTAGAGGGTATGACAGTGGGCACTATGTATAGGAGAGAAGTGTGGAGGGTATGACAGTGAAGAGTGGGGAGGATATGACAGTGGGCAGTATGTACAGGATAGAGGTGTGGAGGGTATAACAGTGGGCACTATGTATAGAAGAGAAGTGTAGAGGGTATGACAGTGGGCAGTATATACAGGAAAGGAATGTGGAGGGTATGATTGGGGCAGTATGTACAGGAGAGGAATGTGGAGAGAAAGATAGTTGGCAGTATGTACAGGAGAGGAGTGTGAAGGGTAAGGTTAGGTTACAGTATGTACAGGATAGGAGTGTGGAGGGTAAGGTTTGGGTTACAGTATGTACAGGAGAGGAGTGTGGATGGTATGATAGTGGGCAGTATGTACAGGAGAGGGGTGTGGAGGGTATAATGGGGGCAGTATGTACAGGAGAGGAGTGTGGAGGGTATGATAGTGGGCAGTATGCACAGGAGAGGAGTGTGGAGGGTATGACAATCGGCACTATGTACAATAGAGGAGTTTATGAATGTGGGCAGTATGTACAGGAGAGGAGTGTGGAGGGTATGACAGTGAGAAGTATGTACAGGAGAGGAGTGTAGACAGTATGATACTGAGCAGTAGGTACATTAAATGAGTGTGGAGGGCAAGACAGTGAGCAGTATGTACAGGAGAAGAGTGTGGAGGGTATGACAGTGGGCACTATGTATAGGAGAGGATTGTGGAGGGTATGACAGTGAGCTGTATGTACAGGAGAGGAGTGTGGAAAGTACGACAGTGGGCACTATGTACAGGAGAGACGTGTATGACAACAAGCACAATGTACAGGAGAGGAGTGTGGAGGGTATGACAGTGAGCAGTATGTACAGGAGAGAAGTGTGGAGAGTATGTACAGGTGAGGAAGATGAAGGGAATCTGGGAAGGAAAAATGTAAAGGTTTGTGGAAGGATGTTTAGGGACTGCCAATTAAGCAGAGACCAGCCATAGTCGATCTATGTATGGGCTAGCTGGTTTTACACAAGTCAATCTATTATCTGACTTGAGTACAACCAGCCTGTCAGGTTTTTCCCAAAACAATCAGTGCTGCCAGCTATAGTTAGCAACACTGATCATTGTATTCGCAGGCAGAACACAATAACACTGCAGGAGTGATTCCCCCATCCACAGGTCAGCAGGTAAGAGGGTGTGTGGGGACAGGCTGGGGAGAGATACTAGTCAGTGGCTGGGTAGGCCCTGGCTAGTATCAGAGCCAGATACACACAGGTTACATACGCCACGATCGTTAGAGCGAGAACAATAATTCTAGCACTAGACCTCCTCTGTAACTCTAAACATGTAACCTGTAAAAAAAATGAAAGCATCGCTTAGTATACAAAAAAAATCGTGCTAACTTTAGTGTTTTTTTTTATGAATGAAACAGTTTCTTTCCAAAAAAAACACGTTTGAAAAATTTCTGCGCAAATACCGTGTAACATAAAAAGTTGCAAAGACCACCATTTTATTCCATAGGGTCTCTGCTAAAACAATATATATAATATTTGAGGGTTCTGAGTAATTTTCTAGCAAAAAACAAATGATGATTTTTACATGTAGGAGAGAAATGTCAGAATTGGCCTAAGTGGCAAGGGGTTAATTACTATAAGACCCCTTTCACACTGAGGGCGTTTTGCAGGCGCTATAGCGTTAAAAATGGCGCCTGCAATCTGCCCTTAAACAGCTGCTCTATTCACACTAGAGCGGTGCGCTGGCAGGGCGTCAGAAAAAGTCCTGCCAGCAACTTCTTTGGAGCGCATTAGGAGCGGTGAAATCAATGGGCAGCACCGCCGTACCGCCGGCAATACGCCGCTGTAGCAGCGCATCTCGGGCGGTTTTTACCCTTTCTCGGTCGCTAGCGGGGGTTAAAAGCGCCCCGCTAGCGGCCGAAATGTGCCACAAATCCGACGGTAAAATAGCAGCGCTTTACCACTATTTTACCACCAACGCTCGGGGCGGCATAGTGTGAAAGCAGTCTTAGTAACATACAAATAATTATGATAAGCACTGTGAGCTCATCCTCTCTGCTGCAGAGTGTGTCAGCTTGTATTTAAACTGGCCTTTCTGTATATAGCTTCTGACAGGCTGCGCAAGCATCCCCGTATCTCCGGAACCATAAATGATAGCAGCCCCATATTTTGATCAGTGATGGGGTGGGTCTTTAGCTACATACCCCCCAAATATGGGGTCTCTGTGGGCCCTGGTCGCCGAGCTACAAACCTCGAAGTCGATCTTTTTTTTTTGAGATTTTTTTTGAGATTTTTTTTTTTTTGGGCAAATGGGCCTATCTTGGGGAAGGGGCCTGGAGCTGCAGCTCCAATAGCCCCTATGTTAATCCGGCCCTGAGACTAGGCTCCCTTTAAATAGCCCGTCTGGTGCCAAGAGAAATTGTGCCCACACGCAAGCGCATGCGCATTTGCGACCACGGATTCCCGCGCGCATGCGCACGCCTGTTAGCCACTCTTTGGAACAAACATGCGCATGCGCACATCTAGGTGCCAGATGTCTCACAGGAATTCCCTGACAGATCTCAACCTTAATAGCATTCATCATCTTTCCCAAACTGTAACCATCTACAGACATATACAAGCTAAAATCCAGATAAATAAAATACTGGTTACTAGTTGGAAGAGTTCACCTTTTGTCACATAGTTACCATAGTTTGTTTGCCATGGTATGTTTTTTGTGTTGGTGGTACACATATATGGTTTATTTAGCAATATATAAAGATCATTTTATTTATATGTTGTACTGAAACAAATGCATTTTTTACAGAATGCTGTTCAAAATGTCGGTAATTTCAGGACTATGTCATTGCTGATTTTTCTGAGCCCTGGTGTTTCCCTTTCTTTATCTAGGACAAGATTGGAAATCTAGTTGTCATATCTGCAAAAATAAGGGAAAATCCTGTGATCACACAAGCAGTCTATGTAGAGTCTACAGATACTATAGTACGTTTTCTCAACTCCAATCCTCAAGTACCTCAGCAGGTCATGTTTTGATGGTTTAACTCAGTGGGAGCAGCTATGGTAATTACCGATCCATTGAGACAGATTAAGAGCCTGTCTGCAGCCCCTGTCTCGTCCCCATCAATTTTATCAGAAAAAAAATGGTAAGAAGCAGGACAGAGATGTCGTGCTCACTAAAACATTCGTACAGAATAACAGTTTTGTAGGCATTAAAGTGGAACTCCAGCACTACCCTTCCCCCACAATTTTTTAGATAGAGGTGGAACAGTTATAACATTGCTGTGCAGTGGACTGCAAGAGGCTGATGCTAAGTTAAATTTACGTTCTTTCACTTGCAGTTAAAAAATATATTTAATGATGTATTAATGATTATAGAGCTAAATTAACATATACCTTTTGCATCTGTCTGGAGTACAGCTTTAAAGAGGAAGTAAACCCTCCCAAACAAACCAAAAGGACAAAAAACCCTGCAAGGCAAAGGCATAATCAGCTAGTATGCATAGCATACTGGCCGATTATGTATTACTTACCTCAGGTCGAGGCCCACGCAGCGGTCCACGTCTCCCCCTTCGGCTGCCGACATGTTGTCTTGAGTGACTTTCGGGTCTTGCGGCTCCGGCTCTGTGATTGGCCAGAGCCGCGATGACGTCACTCACGCGATGACGTCACTCCTGCGCATGCGCGCGGGAACGGCACAGTACAACTGAAGCAGCGGCACATAGTGACATTGCTTCAGTTGGCTTAACTGCGCATGTGCCGTATGACGTCGACACATGCAAATACAGGGATATCTCCTAAACCGTGCAGGTTTGGGAGATATCCTTGTTAGCTACAGGTAGGCCTTAATATAGGCTTACCTGTAACATAAAGTTGTAAACGGGGGTTTACAACCACTTTAAGTTACTAGTAACTTATGATGAGCACATCTAAATCTGCAATTGAATTTACAAGTGATTGTTGATCACTGGCATTATGTAAAAGGTTCTTTGGTCCATTTGACCATCCATGTTCCTATCCTTGAAGCTTACAGTTCAATCTTTTAATTGTACAGAAGCAAGGTACAAAAACAATAAAGGCTTGAAGGTAAACGTGGGGGTTTCAAAACATTAGTGTCAAGGGTAGTGTGAATAGTATGGTCATCAATGTATTCCATGTCAGTACTGAATCGCTGTACAAACATGGTAGGTCGGGTACTTACCAATTTTTAATATGCTCAGGTCTGGTCATGTGATCCTGCAGCTCTGGCTTACCTTTGTCAGCAAATGGCTGCTGCAGGGGAGAGGACAGACAACTGCTAGTCCATGGGATCCAGTGGGTGACATCACAGCTCTGGGAATTCCCAGCAGTTGTTAAGTTCTCCTAGAGAGAGCTTCAGGATCACATGACCCAGAGTGAAATAAAAATAGGTACGGTAAATACACACATAATTTATATACAGGATTGGTAGGATAGGTAGGAGGTGGGGGGAACATTTTTAAGAATAGTTAGACTTAGGCTTTTCTTCCACTATAAGTTCCCCATCAAACTGTACTTTGGCTGAGAGTTGGTTTCAAAGCTATCTTCATTGACCTTTAACCACTTGCCGACCGCCTTCCGCATATATACTGCGGCTGTGCAAACTGACGTACCTGTACGTCGATTCGTGCATGTGGTATTGTGGGCTTGCACGCGCGCCCGCTGCGTGCAACGGGAGCTCTCCCGTGGGTCTGGCGGATTCAGTGTCTGCCGGCCACCAACGATCGCGGTGAAGAGAGGCAGAATGGGAATTTGTCTATGTAAACAAGGTGAATCTCCGTTCTGACAGGGGGCAACTCAGAGATCTGATGTTCCTAGTAAACAGGAAAAGCGATCTCTGTGTTGTCCCAGCAAGCCCATCCCCCATGCAGTTAGAACACACACAGGAAACACAGTTAACCCCTTGAGTGTTAACCCCTTCCCTGCCAGTGTCATTTATACATTGATCAGTGCATTTTTTTTTAGCACTGATCACTGTAATAATGTCACTGGTCCCCAAAAAGTGTCACTTGAGGTCAGATTTATACCGCCGCAATGTCGCAGTCCAGCTAAAAATCGCAGATCGCCACCATTACCAGTAAAAAAAATAAAAAAAAATAAAAAGTCCATAAATCTATCCCCTAATTTGTGGACGCTATAACTTTTGCAAAAACCAATCAATATATGATTAGTTGTGATTTTTTTTTACCAAAAATATGTAGCAGAATATATATCGGTCTGAACTGAACATTTGATTTTTTATATATTTTTTTGGGATATGTATTATAGCAGAAAGTAAAAAATATTGGATTTTTTTTCAAAATTGTCAGTTTTGTCAGAGGTGATGAAATGCTCTGTTTGTGGGAAAAAAGTACATACATTTTGTTTGGGTACAGCGTCGCACAACCGCTCAATTGTCAGTTAAAACAATGCAGTGCCTTATCGCAAAATGGCTTGGTCATTAAGGGGGTAAAACCTTCTGGGGCTGAAGTGGTAAAGCTAAAATAAACTCTACAAAAATTTACCTCCACCTTTCAGTAATGCGGTAGCTGCTGTCATCTCCTCCCTGAGCTTCTTCTAGGTGCCGGTTTTTCAGCCCCTTGACTGGCCGATGGGGATAACGTGAGTGAGTCATCCTGGCACATCTTCAGTGTGTCAGGAATGCACGTTGAGCTGCACATGCACAGCTCAGTGTACATTCAGTAGAAGACTGCGAACAGACAGATAGGTGAGTCTTATTGCAGAAATTACATAGAATGTTTCTTCTACAATAAAGACTGTGCGCCTCATCTTTATTATACTGTAATTCAACCAATTAACTTGCTTGCTAGATGTATAAGGAAGTAGCATGGGTGATGGTTGAAGGATCTGCAGCAGTTTAAAACGTTTAAAAGTTCTCTGGGTGAATTGTCTGGTGCGATGCAGTGATCTGGAAATCTGCGGTAAACATCCAATCTCTGCTGACCAGTCTAAGTAGCTGCAATTGCAAGTTAAAGTGAACCAATTTGTCCATCACTACTTGCAACAAAACAAGTTCTATTATGTATTGTACAGACTCTTATCAGTCTACTGTCTCTGTGTCACAAAAATCAAACCGTAAGTATATTACTGTATTAAAAAATGTATAAACATGAAATGTTTTCTGCTTGACAAAAGCCAGCATGTGTTCTTGACATTTCACAAATGCTTGCGCTGATGGAAAACCTATTCTACTATGAATTGTATTACAATCAGCAACGTAAGCATTAACCACTTAAGGACCGGAAGGATTTGCCCCCTTAATGACCAGGCCATTTTTTGCAAAACGGCACTGCGTCTGTTTTAACTGACAATTGCGTGGTCGTGCGATGTTGTACCCAAAAAAAAATTGATGTCCTTTTTTCCCCACAAATAGAGCTTTCTTTTGGTGGTATTTGATCACCACTGCGGTTTTCATGTTTTGCGCTATAAACAAAAAAAGAGCGACAATTTTGAAAAAGAAAAACAATATTTTTTACTTTTTGCTATAATAAATATCCAAATAAATAAATAAAAATGTCATCAGTTAAGGCCAATATGTATTTTTCTACACATTTTTGGTAAACAAATCGCAATAAGCATATATTGATTGGTTTGCGCAAAAGTTATAGCATCTACAAAATAGGGGATAGATTTATGTAATTTTTATTACTTTTATTTTTTACTAGTAATGGCAGCAATCTGCTATTTTTAGCGGGACTACGACATTGCGGTGGACAGATCGAACACTTTTGACACATTTTTGGGACCATTGACATTTATACAGCGATCGGAGCTATAAAATGCACTGATTACTGGGTAAATGTCACTGGCAGGGAAGGTGTTAACACTAGGGGGGTGATCAAGGGGTTAAATGTGTTCCCTGGGAGGTGTTTCTAACTGGGGGGATGGGACTGACTGGAGGGGGAGAGAGATCGCTGTTCCTAATCACTAGGAACAACAGATCTGTCTCTCCTCCCCTGTCAGAAAGGGGATCTGTCTGTTTACATTGACAGATCCTCGTTTTGGCTCTCTGTGGAGCGATTGCGGGTGGCCGGCGGACATCGCGGCGGCTGGCCACGCGCATCGGCTCAGGGGTCGTGCGTGCGCCCCCCTAGAGCTCTTAAAGCAGCCGATGTAGAATGATGGCGATTTGCCCAGGACAGCCATCCTGCCGCAGTACAACTGTTGCGGCTGGTCTTAAAGCGCTTAAACAACAGAAATTGTTTTCAGTGCTTTCCTGCCCACTTTTATTTTAAAAGAAAGTAATAAAGTTCATACAGGTATGTCTTCCCACACAAGGGTTCTCACCATCAATATGAACAAAAGATAACATTCAGTCTCCTGGCTCTTTTGGCAGCTTTATTGCTCCTCTCGGTCTTCCTGACCATTAGTACCTTTTGGTCCTCCTGACCACCAAACACATCCCAGTGTTCATGCACAGACACTGTACCTCAGCTCTGTGTCTTTCCTTGCAGCTTCCCAGTTGCTCTGTCCCTCATGGACTCTCTCAGGATTGGGCCTTAGTCTGTCCTAACCTGGACAGCACGGTGCATACGAGCACCTCCCACTGCTCCCTTCACACACTAACCCCCTCAGAACAGTGGCGCCTTGAGCTCTAACTCTGGCCTACATATGAAGCCAGCACACACCTGTGCCATTAGAGTGCTTGCTTCCTACAAAATCTGGTGTAAACCATCAAATTAAACAGTGGCACGGGTTTGCCTTGCCACACCCTATAATGTTTTACTGGTTTACAGTGTTAGTTTTCAATTCATGTTAAAAAGTAATTCCAGGCATGGCTATATTATACATATTTGCATTGCCATTGATCCGGCTTGGACTTCTTTAACTATGTATAGTTAGGTCCATATATATTTGGACACAGGCACAATTTTCATACTTTTGGCTCACTATGCCACCAGAATAAAATTAAAATGAAACAATTCAAATGAATTTGAAGTGCAGACATTCAGCTTTAATTCAAGGGGTTGAACATAAATATCAAGTACAAATTTGTTCATTTTTAATATTTTGTAGAGAATCCTTTACTGGCAATGACTGCCTGAAGTCTGGAACACATGGACATTACCATTACTGGCTTTCCTCCTTTCTGATGCTTTGCCGGGCTCTAACTGCAGCTGCCTTCAGGTGTTCTTTGTTTGTGGGTCTTTCTGACTTTAGTTTTGCCTTCAGGAAGTAAAATGCATGTTCAATTGGGTTGAGATCAGGTGATTGACTCAGCCATTGCAGAAAATTCCACTTCTTCTCCTTCAAAATCTCCTGGGTTGCCTTTGCAGTGTGTTTTAGATCATTGCCCATCTGTACTTGTCACGCCATGTCTGAGATTTGATCCCAGGGCCTGGTGTTGATAGACTGTTTTCCTATGTCCTGAGCCACCAGTGAACTGGTTTTATGTTAGCATCGTAGTTATGTTCTTTTTCACTAGTGGGGATGTTTGCTCCACCCTGGGACCAGCTGTCAGCAGTCTTCTCATTAGTGTCCCTATATATTCCCACTTCCCCTTCCTGTCCGTGCCTTAGGATAGGTTCCTGTTTATGGATGCTCTTGCTTTTTGGTTATCTACTTGGCTCGTCTTGACTACGATTCCTGGATTATCCCTTGAACCTGGTTAACCTTGCTGCCGACCCTCCCTGGCTTGTTCTGACTACGTTACCTGGATTGTCCTTTTCCCTCCTGGGATCCTGTCTTCTGCCTACTAACCGTGAGTTGTTGCTGGGGGTTGTGGTTAGGCTATCTGCACCTTCCTTTGTGGTTCCTTATTTCCTGTCTGTGGGAGATCTCAGCCGTCCCTCCACCTGACACCGGGATAACAAGACTACCGGTCAGGAAAGCGGAGGGACGGTTGTAGTTTCCTGGCAGACCTGACAGTACTGTGAAGCGCCGTCCAATCAACTTTTCTGCATTTGGCTGAAACTGGGCTGGCAGTATATCTCTAAACACTGCAGAATTCACCCACCTGCTTCTGTCTTCTGTCACATCATCATTAAACTCCAATGGCCCAGTGCCACTGGAAGCCATGCATGCCCATGGCATCACACTGCCTCCACCATGTTTTACAGATGATGTTGTGTGCTTTGTATCATGAGCTGTCCAAGCATTCCCCACACTTTTTTCTTCCCGTCATTCTGGTACAGATTAATCTTAGTTTTATCTGTCCAAAGAATGCTTTTCCAGAACTGGTCTGGCTTTTTTAGATGTTTTTTTGGCAAAGTCTAATCTGGCTTTTCTATTCTTCAGGTTTATGAATGGTTTGCACCTTGTAGTGAACCCTCTGAATTTGCTCTCATGAAGTCTTCTCTTGATTGTAGACTTTGACAATAATACGACTACCTCCTGGAGAGTGTCCTTCACTTGTCTGGATGTTGTGAATCATTTTTTCTTTACCATAGAGAGGATCCTGCGATCATCCACCACTGTTGTCTTCCATAGACTGCCAGGCCTTTTTATTTTGCTGAGCTCATCAGTGTATTCTTCTTTCCTCAGAATGTACCAAACTGTTGATTTGGCCACTCCTAATGTTGCTGCTATCTCTCTGATGGATTTGTTTCGTTTTTGAAACCTTACAAAGGCCTGTTTCACTTGCATGGACAGCTCCTTTGAACGCATGATGTAGGTTCACAGAAATACTGTAGATTGCAAATGCAAATACCACACTTAGAATTAACTCCATCAATTGAAGAAATAACGAAGGAGTAGCCCACACCTGGCCATGAAACAGCTTTTGATTCAATTGTCCAATTACTTTTGGTCCCTTGAAAAAGGGGGGTGG
Source organism: Rana muscosa (assembly GCA_029206835.1). Taxonomy (NCBI): domain Eukaryota; kingdom Metazoa; phylum Chordata; class Amphibia; order Anura; family Ranidae; genus Rana; species Rana muscosa. The sequence goes on from CM055122.1 coordinate 190,974,922, forward strand.
CTATTCAGAGCTGTAATTCCTAAACCCTTTCTTCAATTTGGATGTACATACCCTCAAATTAAACCTGAGAGTGTGTACTTCCAGCCCATATCAATTATATAACTATAGATTGAATATGTTTTAGTAAATACCTGAAAAAAATGCAGATGTCCCTGGAAAATGATAATCACTGAAGTAGACGCGTCTAGGTCCCGCTTACATATGGTGGAGGTATGCAAAGGCACTTTTGCCAGAAGAGTCCAAAGTCCAAAGTACACTGAATTTCAGGTGCTTTGAATCTGTTGCGCAAAATAAAGGAATTTATAAGGCAGCCTGGTCATGTCAGTATGATTCAGTGTGAGACTAATGATAATTTCCATGAGTATGGCTACTTAATGAGAGGCATGGCAACAAAATTTTCTACTGCAACAGCAGCAGCAATTGCAGAAACGACAGCAGCAGCAAATAGATAGTCTAATGCAAGAATTGTCTCAGAAACCTTAAAACCCATCTGTGGGTACTGTAATATCTCATCCATGTTCCAGAGATAACCTGGGTACTGCAAAATATTAAACACGGAGGATGACCCTAAAGTCTTTGTCCATTTCTTTCTGATGACTGCAGAAAGGGAAAGCTGGCCCAAACAGCAGTGGACTGGACATGTTGACATGGGCTCAAGCAAGAGACCCTGGCCAGGCAGGGTGTCACCCAAGTTTGGGGACCTCCCAGGTATGACCTGATTTACCTTTTGAGGAGATGGCAGCAACCTGAGTCATGTGTCATTTCCTGAGCTCTTTCCCTCTACCTCTGCAAAACATGGTGTGCCAGGAGAACCTGAAAATAGCAGATCAGCTCACCAATCTGGCAGAAAGGAACTTTTCTGTGAAAGCTTGAGTTGCGGTTTCAGCAGAATCAACAATTTTTCCCCTTTAGCCACAGTTTTCATAGTCAACAAGTGAGACTGTTCCAGGAGAAGTCGGTGGAAAGTGTATTAAGGAGATGGTGTGTAGCCCTTAGACTGGTGTACCCTGCTAATAAAGTTTATTTCTGCTGGCAGGGCATGGAAACTGAAATATTTTCATTGTCATGATGTTGGACATGATGTGGCAAACTTTTCTTTATTGGAAGATGCAATGCAAAAAAAAAGGTTGCTGTGGTTTGTGTTCATAGCGATGCTAGGAATATCCCACAGCAAAAATTGAGTTTGGATTGGCACTGAGCAAGCCGCCCCACCAGGTATTTTCTCAACTTCCACATAGCATCATTATTGGGAGGGGTTTTCCTCAGTTTTAGAGTCTCTGGGATTGCACGGACACTTCAACAACCCTTTGGTTTGTGCAGGGCCGGCGCTTCCACTGGGCAAATTAGGCAGTCGCCTAGGGCGCCCTGCCACCTAGGGCGCCCGGCCGCTGGTGATCCTACTCCCTCTCAGATACTAACTCTTACTGAACAGGCAGCCGCTCCGCTCTAGAGTCCCTCCGTAGTGTCAGAGGCGCTGGCGCAGCAGCGGCGGAGGAATGGAGGAAGGTAAGAAAACATTCCCTGCGCGCCGCTGGTCATCACAGTGCCACTGGCAGTGAGTGTGACCTGTCTGTGTACCGCCGCGCGCGGTCACATTGTTACCGTCCACCACCAGTCTGCCTCTGAGGTACTGCTCCACTACAGCCAGCCAGCTCTGCCTCTGAGCCTCTGCCTTTCTGCCCAGTACTGCCTGTGCCCATACGCCGCATGTCCCCCCTATCATGGAGGCCGCGCTCTCTCCCTTATGCCCAGTGTGCACTGCACGCATACAGCCGCCCCCCCCCCCAGGCTTAGGCCGCTCGCCCACCTGACCTGTCCTCCTGAACAATGATGGCAGGCATCGGAGAAGTCACTGGCGGCGCTCCGGGCTGGGTGACAGCAGGTGGAGCCTCAGCCTGTCTGGACTAACTGAGGCAGGCAGCATTTATCTGTCAGCGGCAGTTTATGTCGTCGATACAGGAGAGAGAGCTGCAGAGGTAAGTCACAGTCAGACCATCACCTGGTAAAAAAAAATTCACTGACATGTATACAGATGTAGTGTATAATCTGCCAATCACTGATTTGTGTGTACCAAGAGGTCCCCCTCCTCCCTAGTGAGACTGCATATTTTGGGCGCTGGTGAGGCTGCACATTCTGGGCGCTGGTGAGGCTGCACATTCTGGGCGCTGGTGAGACTGCATATTATGGGCGCTGGTGAGGCTGCATATTCTGGGCGCTGGTGAGACTGCACATTCTGGGCGCTGGTGAGACTGCACATTCTGGGCGCTGGTGAGACTGCACATTCTGGGCGCTGGTGAGACTGCACATTCTGGGCGCTGGTGAGACTGCATATTATGGGCGCTGGTGAGACTGCATATTATGGGCGCTGGTGAGACTGCATATTATGGGCGCTGGTGAGGCTGCACATTCTGGGCGTTGGTGAGACTGCACATTATGAGGAGCAACTACAATCCTTAAACGTATTCTCCCTGTAGAAAAGACGTATAAGAGGAGATATGATCACAAAAATTGGGGTCGCTATGCTCTAAATTTAAGGGCAGCCGGAGCAATAGTTTAGCTCAGGTTCTCCAATTCTGTTTAGTTTGGACTCTGCTCTGCTGTAATGTTGCCTGGAGTATAGTTCCCTTTGACCAGTGGGTGGCGCTGTTGCCCAGGTCTTGAGGAGAACCACAGGTGGCGTTGTGGTGTGATTGGGTGTCCTCTCTCGGCTACCGTGCGGTAAGCGGGTTTTGCCTGCTGTGCATGCCGGGAGAGGGTACATAAAGGGCAGACGCCATGATCTGGGGGGGTGTGCCGGGGGGATTCCAAGGAGGACCCCTGGTGGCGAAGTCGTGCCCTTTGGCCCTGCTGGCCGGGGGGGGGGGGTTGCATGAACTGGTCGAGGAGTCTTGGGCACCTTTAGCCCGAGGCTGTAGAGTTCCAGGAAGGCCCAGTACCTTCAACTGGGTCTACAACCAACCACTGGAGTCCCAGGGAGCTCAGGTGAGGGTGGCCCGCTCTCAAACAGAGGAAACCGGGGGAGGACCTGTCCGATGGATCTGTGAAGGAAGTCACGGTCTCGGTAAGGCCTCGTTGCCTATCAGAGGGAAGGATTCGTGAGTTGCAAGATAGCTCCTGTACCGTGTCCCTTTGGCACCTATGGTCTCTAATAATCTACAGGCGTTAGGAAGTTCTAAATTCAGGAACTAAAGGATTCTGTGGCAGAGGATCTCCTGAACTTGTCCGTGAAGGGGACTAAAACTGAAGTGTCATGTTTGTGCTTCACTCCGGCTGCTAGAACTGTGAGAGGGATCTATCCGGGTGAGCAATACCCACTCAGGCTTGAGTGGAGCATAGGGTGACTGGGTGCCGGGTGCCTGAACCTATTTCCCAACCTAATCCTATTGCTGTCTTCAACCTCTTTCCCAATTTGTTTCAAGCAAAGAAAATAAACTCATCTGTTGGAGTTTAAATACTGTCTGGACATTGGCCTTCTTTCGGGGAAGAATAGACTTTTCCCTACATTCTAGGGACGAGAACCAACGGAGGAAGGTAACTTGCTGCAGGACCCAAAATTGTAACAACACCTGTCAGAGAAAGCTAGTAGACCAGAATGTGTGACTGCACAGAGGAGACCAAACGGGTGTAGGTAAAAATATAACCGTTTATTAAGATAAGGGAACAAACATACAACCACCTCCAACAGAACACAGTGCAATAAATCAACCAAAACAGTGACTATAGACAAAATACACAATAATGGGAGATACCAGAATCGTAGTAAAAGCCAGGCCGAGGTCAAACACAAGGGGATGTCAGCAGGATGGAGACAACAGGAACAGGGAGGGGACGGATGGATAGGCTGCAGAGCAGGGATAAGTACATAGGGAACAGGAGGACAGGTATACGTGGTAAACAGGGGACAGGAGGGACGAACACAGGATGGGCTCAGGATAGGGATCAGGTCGGATCGGGTCAGGTAGGATGCAGGCTCAGAGTCGGGATCGCAGGTCCTAGGTCAGGGAGAGAGATACCAGGGCGAGGTGTGTTTGCACTTGCCGGGTATAAATAGGATGCTTGTAATTGGCTTCAAGTCAGACCTGAGCGCTGAAAGATCAGTTTGCTCCACACTGCCAGGATCCATCCGCTTGTGGAGACCAGTACTGCGTCCAAAGGATAACATGATACCAGCAGGGAGAAATTCTCCTGACAGTTCCACACTGCCAGGAGACACCTGCTGGTGGACCACAGTACTGCAAGCCAAATAATAAATAACACCAGCGGATGGAACCTTTCCTGACAACACCGCTCAGCCTCTTATACCAGGAGGATACGGGCATGTGGCAAGGTGTGCCTTTACCCCTGCAAGTGAAGGTAGGCAGGAAAAAAGGTCTGTGTGCTACACGTGGGGACTCGTCCGGGATGTTTTGCAGCTACCCCCTGGAAGTTGGACTAATTTCCCCCGTGTATGGTGTGGTTCTGTGAAAGTCGGCCATTTGGGAAAAGTTGAACTGCGTCATTTGTGTGAAAAATGGAGGTAAAGGCCTGTACTGGACTTTTCTAACTGCGTAGTCTGTGGGCGTGCCTCAAGCCTAGAAAAGCCTGCGAGCTACGTGCAGCGAAAGAAAAGGAGGAGGAGCCCCCGCCAACTTGTGTGTTGCACATGGCGCATTGGCGCCAAATGAACAGTACGAGCTGGATCATTGGAGGAGAAGTAAGATGGCCGCTGCTCCATGGACTTCTGTTACATCAGGACCTCGGATGTTCCAAACCACCTCAACCATGGACATTGCTTCCCTCACTGCCCCCCTGACGGACACAGGGATCCGGCTAAAGCCTAGGGGCCGCTTTGCTCTCTATGTCTGCCGAGATGCAGAGGCCCTGGGCATGCTCTGTCACAGATGTCAAGGACTAGCGGTGCAACTACGGTCTTTTAGAAGGTGTGCAATCTGTGGAGAGTTTCTCTTCGAAGTAGACCAACCCACGAGAAACCCCGGGTCTACCAGATCAACTACATTACGGGTGCCATCACTTCCGAGGAGGAAACCTATAATCCCACAGTTGAGCCCACGCGCACCGCGTTGGATGCCACGGATTCGGCCAATGGAGATGACTCAGCTGCTGCAGAGCCATCGGCGGATACCGGAGCGGATGCTGCCTCCGCCACAACCGAGACCTCCGTTCCGCCCGCCAAATGAAAGGTGGGCTACGTTAAGGCCTCCCGCGGCCGCGGTCAAAGCCTGCCCCAGCGCCTACCTGAACCGGGTCTTCAAGCCGGAGGGACATCCAGGAGATCCACGCCAGGGGACGGTAAGGAGGCTGGGGGAACTGTGACATTGAGTTTGCCGGGTAAGGGAAAGAAGCTCATACCCCACACTACTGGGGAATGCGTGGACAGAGAGCCCGCGGAAACATTCTATTTTTGGGGACAATGTATCTGTGTCCACCACAAATTACCTGCCGGCAAAGGAGTATGACACCTCCGATCTGGAATCATCGTCCGATGTGGGGGATGACTACGAGATTGATAAGGTTTATATTAAAAAGGGACAAAGTTCCAGTGACTTCATCCCGGAGCCTTAGGGGGATCTCGCCAATGGAGTCAATTGAATCTACTCAACTGAGGAATTGGAGAGTTGTTGTTTTTTTCTCTCTCTCTCCTCAGCTCCGCAAAGGAAAGAATTTTTTTTTCTACTAAACTATGGGGTAGTCTAGTCAGGGCCAAAGTGAGAAACCGTTGTGGTCAAGATGAAGAGTTCATGTGAAATACATGTATGCCCACGTGCAGCATTGAAGTGTATAGACTTAAGTTGCCACTAGGTGGTGGTGTTTTGCAGAAATTTCAGTGAGGCTAGGCTTAGCAATGCAAACTGAATATATATATATCCGAGGATAATCATCTTTCTCTGGGGAGGTGGTTTTCTTCTGCATATCTTAGATGTAGAATTGTATATTGTGTTTTCCTTTTCTCTCCCTCTGCAGGTGACCTGCAATCAACTCTACCGGAGAATGGGTGGGGTAGATATGTTAGGAGGGGTGGGATTGTAATTTGTAATATTGTGTGTTTTATACAAACTGTGATGTATATTTCACATGCTCTCCTTTTCTCTTCCTACTCTATTCCCAAATTGTTGGTTCAGGCACCATTTTAACATAATTTCTGTACATAGTTGGAAAAGACCGGAACCCACTCAGGATTGAGGGGTCTTTCTGATCTCTTTCAGCCATTGGGGACAGTGGCTTTTCAAGGGGGGTATGTGTAGCAGACCCCCAAAATTGGGGTCGCTATGCTCTAAATTTAAGGGCAGCCTGAGCAATAGTTTAGCTCAGGTTCTCCAATTCTGTTTAGTTTGGACTCTGCTCTGCTGTAATGTTGCCTGGAGTATAGTTACATTTGACCTGTGGGTGGCACTGTTGCCCAGGTCTTGAGGAGAACCACAGGTGGTGTTGTGGTGTGATTGTCCTCTCTCGGCTACCGTGCAGTGGGCGGGTTTTGCCTGCTGTGCATGCCGAGGAGAGGGTACATAAAGGGCAGACGCCATGATCTGGGGGGGTGTGCCGGGGGGATTCCAAGGAGGACCCCTGGTGGCGAAGTCATGCCCTTTGACCCTGCTGGCCGGGGGGGTGCGTGAACTGGTTGAGGAATCTCGGGCACCTTTAGCCCGAGGCTGCAGAGTTCCAGGTAGGCCCAGTACCTTCAACTGTGTCTACAACCAACCACTGGAGTCCCAGGGAGCCCAGGTGAGGGTGGCCCGCTCTGAAACAGAGGAAACCGGGGGAGGACCTGTCCGATGGATCGGTGAAGGAAGTCACGGTCTCGGTAAGGCCTGGTTGCCTATCAGAGGGAAGGATTCGTGAGTTGCAAGATAGCTCCTGTAGCGTGTCCCTTTGGCACCTATGGTCTCTAATAATCTACAGGCGTTAGGAAGTTCTAAATTCAGGAACTAAAGGATTCTGTGGTAGAGGATCTCCTGAACTTGTCCATGAAGGGGACTAAAACTGAAGTGTCATGTTCGTGCTTCACTCTGGCTGCTAGAACTGTGAGAGGGATCTATCAGGGTGAGCAATACCCACTCAGGCTTGAGTGGAGAATAGGGTGACTGGGTGCCGCGTGCCTGAACCTATTTCCCTACCTAATCCTATTACTGTCTTCAACCTCTTTCCCAATTTGTTTCAAGCAAAGAAAATAAACTCATCTTTTCGAGTTTAAATACTGTATGGACATTGGCCTTCTTTCGGGGAAGAATAGACTTTTCCCTACATTCTAGGGACGAGAACCAACGGAGGGAGGTAAATCGCTGCAGGACCCAAAATTGTAAGAACACCGCTCAACCTCTTATTCCGGGAGGATACGGGCATGTGGCATGGTGTGCCGTTACCCCTGCAAGTGAAGGTAGGCAGGAAAAAGGGTCTGTTTGCTACATACAAATATCTAAATGCCATTTCTATTATAGGGCGAAATCTATTCAGTCTCAGGTCACTTTAGATGAACCTTGGCCACTAAATGAAGTTGGATGAGAAGCGGTTTAATCTTACCCCCTTCATGCCTAAGCCTTTTTCTGACATTTGTTGCTTATAAGTTCAAATCCATATTTTTAGAAAATTACTTAGAACCCCCAAATATTATACAGTGCCTTAAAAAATATATTCATACCCTTTAAAATGTTCTACATTTTGTCATGTTACAACCAAAAACTTAAATGTATTTTATTGGGATCTTATGTGATAGACCAACACAAAGTGGCACATAATTGTGAAGTGGAAGGAAAATGATAAATGGTTTTCAAAATTTTTACAAATAAATATCTGAAAGTGTGGTGTGCATTTGTATTCAGTCCCCCTGAGTCAATACTTTGTAGAATCACCTTTTGCTGCAATTACAGCTGCAAGTCATTTTGGGGATGTCTCTACCAGCTTTGCACACCTAGAGAGGGACATTTTTGCCCATTCTTCTTTGAAAAATAGCTCAAGCTCTGTCAGATTGGATGGAGAGCATCTGTGAACAGTAGTTTTCAAGTATTGCCTCAGATTCTCAATTGGATTTAGGTCTGGACTTTGACTGGGCCATTCTAACACATAAATATGCTTTGATCTAAACCATTACATTGTAGCTCTGGCTATATGTTTAGGGTCTCTGTCCCGCTGGAAGGTGAACCTCCGCCTCAGTCGCAAGTATTTTTCAAACTCTAACAGGTTTTCTTTTAAGATTGCTCTGTATTTGGCTCCATCCATCTTCCCATAAACTCTGACCAGCTTCCCTGTCCCTCCTGAAGAAAAGCATCCCCACAACATGATGCTGCCACCACCATGCTTCACGGTGGGGATAGTGTGTTCAGGGTGATGTGCAGTGTTAGTTTTCCGCCACACATAGCATTTTGCTTTTAGGCCAAAAAGTGCAATTTTGGTCTCATCTGACCAGAGCACCTTCTTCTACATGTTTGCTGTGTCCTCCACATGGCTTCTCGCAAACTGCAAACAGGACTTCTTATGGCTTTCTTTCAACAATGGCTTTCTTCTTGCCACTCTTCCATAAAGGCCAGATTTGTGGAGTGCACAACTAATAGTTGTCCTGCGGACAGATTCTCCCACCTGAGCTGTGGATCTCTACAGCTCCTCCAGAATTACCATGGGCCTCTTGGCTGCTTCTCTAATTCATGCTCTCCTTGCCCGGCCTGTCAGTTTAGGTGGACAGCCATGTCTTGGTAGGTTAGCAGTTGTGCCATACTCTTTTCATTTTCGGATGATGAATTGAACAGTGCTCTGTGAGATGTTCAAAGCTTGGGACATGTTTTTATAACCCATCCCTGCTTTAAACTTCTCCACAACTTTATCCCTGACCTATCTGGTGTGTTCTTGGCCTTCATGATGCTGTTTGTTCACTAAGGTTCTCTAACAAACCTCAGAGGGCTTCACAGAACAGCTGAATTTATACTGGGATTAAATTACACAAAGGTGGACTATATTTACTAATTAGGTGACTTCTGAAGGCAATTGGTTCCACTAGATTTTAGTTAGGGGTATCAGAGTAAAGGGGGCTGAATACAAATGCACACCACGCTTTCCACATATTTATTTGTAAAAAAAAAAATTAAAACATTTATCATTTTCTTGCACTTCATAATTATGTGCCACTTTAGTGTTGGTCTATCACAGAAAATCCCAATAAAATATATTTACATTTTTGGTTGTAATATGACAACATTTGGAAAATTTCAAGGGGTATGAATACTTTTTCAAGGCACTGTATATATTTTTTAGCAGAGACCCAAAATAATAAAATGGCAGTTGTTGCAATATTTTATGTCACACAGTATTTGCGCAGTGGTCTTTCAAACACAATTTTAATACACTTTCATGAATTAAAAATAAATAAAATATAGTAAAGTTAGGCCAATTTTTTTGTATAAGGTGAAAGATGATGTTGGATATCTAATATGTCATGCTTTAAAATTGCACACACTTGTGGAATGACGACAAACTATGGTATTTAAAAATCACCATAGGCAATGTTTTAAAAATGTCTACAGGTTACCAGTTTAGAGGTACAGAGGAGGTCTTGTGATAGAATTATTGCTCTCGCTCTAACGATCGCTGTGATACCTCACATGTGTTGTTTGAACACTGTTTGAACCCCCAAATCCCTCCTTTGCAATTAAAAGCATTTTGAATACTGTTATCTATTAAAATTTAGTGCCCGAGACGACGTGACCTATCACGAAACGCGTAGGACGGACCGAGCGGCGTGCTGACGTCATCCCCTCACTGCTCGATCTCCATAGGAGGGGTTTGCTCGTTGGTGTCCGGCCGGCACCTCGGGCTTAAGGCTGTACCTTTTTCACCTAATGTAAGTGTGTTATCTAAATTTTTTTAATTTAATAAACCCAAAGATTTTACACCAGCGAGGCATCCTGTTTATCTTGCATGTTTCAACTGCGTTCAAGCTGCTCTTATTGTGGAAAGTGCTGAGTGAAGAGGCGGTGGTCATAGAAGCCATTCAGCTGGGATTGCTTACATGCGGTTTTAGGTCCTCCATAATAGGGGACCAACTGGTTCTGGTAAGCAGTTTACTTTCTTATGGTGGTGGATTTCACTCCGGTCTTCAGTTATCACAGTGGAGATTTGGATTTCGTTTCTGCACGGGTGTTTATCACAGCATATGTTTGGACTTTTTTTGATAATTTTGCACCTATGAACTGATGCCTTAGTGTATCATATTTGGAAGATACTTTATGCATGTAACTTCTTATGTGATTTTGCATATTTATTGTATGTTGGTTTATGTTTCATTGTATGTCCCAATTTTGCCCACAATCATTCACCAGTCCACGTGTCATTTCTAGTGGATTTCTGTATTTTGCATGTGTTGTGGAGCACCTTACGACAAATTTTTTTGTCTATTTATTTTTGTTTTGAGTTTAGCGCAACTATGTATATTTTTCTATTAAAATTCGGTGCCTTTAAGCCTTCTGTAAACTGGAAGTGATGTCATGGGTTACTAAATCCGAGACCCGATCAAAGCCGATTCCAGATTTGTTCGGGTCTCTGGGCAGCCGGCAGACGTGCTGGCTGGTTGCTCGGGCCTCCCCGCCGCATTGTTATCCCAAGAAAGCCAATCAACGGTACCGGGGTGATGCGTGCAGCTGCAGGCATCACCCTGGTACAACCCCTTCAAGCGAGGCCACATATTTGCGTACGGTTGGCGTGAAGGGTTTAAACCGTGTAAGGGGTTCTTTACTGTTAGAGCGGTAAGGATGTGGAACTTCCTTCCACAGTTGGTGGTGTCAGCGATAAGTGTCAATAATTAAAAAAATATGTTTTGATGGGCATCTTAGCGAACACAATATATAGGGACAGTGGTGGAACTACCAGGGTAGCAAAGGTCGCACTTGTGTCCGGGCCCTGGAGTCCGTCACTGTCGGGGGGCCCCAGCGGGGTTGCTGTTCGTGGGAAGTATGAAGCTAAGGAGCTGAATTTGATCATTCAGCTGCTGGGCTGCTAACTTCCCGTGGTGCACACACAAGAGGAGAGGGGCGGGAGGAGAAGAAGCAGATTATCTGTCTCCTCTTCCATCCATGCGAGGGAGGATGGAGGGGAACTGTCAGTGCAGGCTCTGGGCTGTATGAGAGAGACACTCTCAGCTCAGAGTCCTGCTGAGGAGGCACTGATATGCGGGACTGATAGGCAGCACTAATGGGCAGCACTGATAGGCTGCACAGATGGGTACTGATAGGCTGCATTGATGAGTACTGATAGGTGGCACTGATAGGCTGCACTGATGGGCACTGATAGGCAGAAATAATAGGCAGCACTGATAGGCGGCACTGATGGGCACTGATAGGCAGAAATAATAGGCAGCACTGATAGGCGGCACTGATAGGCTGCATTGATGAGCACTGATAGGCAGCACTGATGGGCCCTGATAGGCGACATTTATGGGCACTGATAGACAACACTGATAGGTGGCACTGATGGGCAGTGATAGGTGGCATTGATGAGCACTGATAGGCAACATTGATAGGCAGCACTGATAGGCTGTACTGATGGGCCCTGATAGGTAGCATCGATGAGCACTAATAGGTGGCACTAAAATACGGCACTGATAGGCTGCGCTGATGGGGCTGCACTAATAATCAGGGCACCGATTATCAGTGTAAACAATGTACTGACAGTCTTGCCGGTTACACAGACACAGCGTGGGAGAAAAGGACTGCCGATAACAGCTGATCACACGGTAAAGGGCTGCAGTGATGGACCCTTTACCATGATCTGTGATCAGCTGTGTCCAAAAGACAGCCGCCACAGAGCATGCTGGATGCATGCCCCAGGGGGCATGTGGGAGGCAGGGTTTTGGGAGGATTCCCTCCCAGAACTGGAAGCCCGGGGCTCAGATAGAAGGGGGTTTCTTGTACCGGGGCCCTAAAGGTTCTTGTTATGTCTATGTACAGGGATATGGGAAATACTAGAGACACAAACACATATAGGAACATACACACACACACAACATAGCTTGAACTGGATGGACTGGAGTCTTTATTCAACCTAACCAACCATGATACTATGAAAAAATCCCTCTTTTATCAGAATGTGGTGGTGATGCTTACTCAGGTGACAGTCTGGCTTTTCCATACTTTGTTATGAATTGTGATCTTCTGTAATGTGTTAAAAAGGAGTGAAGAGCTTATTGAACAGTTGGTGGTTCCCAATCCCTATAGAAAAGTGGTATTGGAACTTGCTCATGGGCACCTGTTGGGTGGGCATCTGGGGGGTAAGAAAAGTAATGAGCAAGTGCTGCAGAAATTTTACTGGCTAGGGATTATAAAATAGAGAGGTAGTGTGAGTCCTGCTCTGTCTGCCAATTTTCTGCTCCTTTTCTATTTTAAGGTGGAACTCTGATATAAGGGGGTTTATGCTCTCCAAACCTCAGACTTACAGAAGAGTTCCAAGCATTCCCCCTTAAAGGGAGGGGAGCGCCTTAAGTCACAGACATTGGACGGTGAGCTTACACACTCGAGGTTGGAGGCTCAGGCATCGACTACTTTCATCCACGATGTATCTGCCGGATACCGAGCTTCAAACTTCCAGCCCACACATTCCTTTCCTGAGGCACAGAAAACCGGGGATTGGAGTGTGGGTGAGCAGACTGAGGGGCAGGAGCTGATAGAGCCCTCTCTTCTCTCCTGTCAGTGTATGGAGGTGGGGCCCATGTGCATACCGATGCATACCGATGCACTCGGCGGTTGTGGTACTTGGTTACTTGGGGAGCCACAGTTCATTCTGAATATTGTGTCCGGGTTTCAGGTGGTCTGAAACCTGGACACATGATTCAAAACCCGGACTAGGACAAGGTGAATCCCAGATGAGTGGCAACCCTATTCTGGAGTCAGACACTTGTAGTACTGTAGTGCTGTAGTATTAGTACAGGAATAGTACTCTGGAGGCAGACATCTCTAGTACTGTAGAAGCACTGAAAGTACAGGCAGTGTGGTCTCAATGATCTCTATATGTACTGTCAACACAGGTAGTGGGACCTCATTGATCCATACATCTGGTGCCAGCTCACAGTAATCTGAAGGCAAATATCTATAGCATTGTAGTTGTAGCACTGTAAGTACAGGCAGTGTGATCCTACTTACTGATAATACAGCTAGTGTGACCTAAATGATTAATACCTTCAGAATCAGTTCACAGTACCTTGGTAGGTAAATATGTGGTAATAGTAGCAGTTACTGCCTTCTATAAACAAAGAACCGCTGCATTCTCTTGTGTACCCCCATAGGAGCTCTTAAAAATCTCCCTTAAAGTGGATGTTATCCCTCACATCCCAGTGAAGGGAACAGCCTCAGATGATACACAGGAATGAAACTAATCTCCCTACATAACTTTTACATCTATATCTGCTGTCTCCAGCTTTACATATTCTTTAGAAAGTGCACATCATGTTATAGATTTTCTCTTTCTGTTCAGCACTGGAAGTGAAGTCTGGGCATACAGCTAAGACAGCTTATTGGAGGAAAGGCACACACCCCCCCCCCCCTTCACATAGGCAGAGACTTGCAGAGCTGTTTTGTGAATAGTTCAGCTCTCTGCTAATCTACAGTATTTATAGCAACCTCCCACAACACAAATTTCAGCCTGGTTTTATTATAGTTGACGAAGAACTTGTCAGAAGTTATCATGCTGATAACAGAAGAACGGAGCAGGAGAAATACACAAAATGTAATGCTTTGGAGAGAGATAAGAAAACACTTCAGATATATGTGCCCAGCTCAAATTTCATGAATCTGGTTTACATCCACTTTAAAGTGGTATAATATTTATTTACGCACATATTTTATCTAGAAATCCTAATAAAGGTTATGTTTTATACCATTGGCTTAGGTGCGTTGCGGTATGCACCCCCGTTCTGTTAAATGTTTTGATTGCCAACTAAGGTATTTTGGTTTTCTGTATAGTAAGGCATTGGTTAATTGAATGGCGCACCCATGCACTGAAAAACTTGGTGCCGTTTCCTATAAGTGGACTAGTATGGTGTCAAAGCACCATACGGTTTCTGTGTGGCCCCGTTAAAAAAAATAATCAAACTGACATATTTGCCGACACACCACAGATCATCAATTATATCCAAATGTTTATTGAAGAATGATTACATCACAGAAGTGATCATCACACGCCTGACAAAGGGGTCCAGCGCTGCTCCGAAGCCTTGCACTATGTCTTCTGTGATGTGACCATTCTTCAATAAAGATTTGGACATAATTGACGATACGTTGTGTGCTGGCAAATATGTACATTTGATCTGTGATGTTTCCAGTTCCAGCTAATTGTTGCTGCACCACCCGCTACTCCTAAAGCCTTATCCATCAAAGTGTGCAATGGGAATATTGATACTACCCTGTTTTAAAAAAGGTGCAGGGACCTTTTTTCTGCAGAAAAACACAAGCACAGCAGCTTATTCAAATGAATGGGCTGCCGTGCCTGGCAAATGCGACATTCAGAACTGCACTAATGTGAACCTAAGTCAAACTGAACAAAACCAATCTGTGTGCTAGAAACAATAAATCCTATAAACATACTCCTTTCCCTTTATTAGCTATTATTAGTCCTCTTCTATTATGTAATAATTTTAACACTCGTGTATCACTCCAAAGTCCTTGTGACTTCACACCCTCTGTGCCACCATCACTGAACAGTGCGACCAAACTCTCACCCTTATAGTTGGATGTCTGTGTTATAAGAGATCATAAAAAGCTCAAATTAAGATATCCCAGGTTCTGCTGAGGCAATCCACATCTCTCTCAGCTCTCTCTCAACATCTACATCTCCTCTGCTTACATTTTCCCCTCAATGGAGAAAAAAACAACATAGTGTTCTCTGTTTTAAAATTTAATAAAATGCAGAAAAGTATAAAAGACTCATATAAAATTTGCAGAAACCAGGCACTTTAAATTCTCTATGTCACAAACTCCTGGCAAGCTCTCACCTATCATGTGTGTCATTCAAGGCAGGTTCACACAGACTGCACACAGACTGGTTAGAGTAAGGAAAGCTTATGACCCCTGGCTGTTTTTTTTTTGCTTTCTTTGTCTCATCGGGGAGATTTCCCTTTACTTCCCATCCTGGTGGAGACACAGCAGGAAATTAGAGAAAAGAGTTCTAGTGACAACTTGTAGACAGTTGTCACTGGAATGATTGTCCTCATTGAAAGATTTCCCTTCACCTCTTGTTCTTGTAACAACTCAAAAACGTTTTTTCTTCTTTACCCGACACATTGGTCACCAGGACAAATAAGGTAAAACTCCCCAATGGAAACACAGACTGCAGAAATAACTTACAGGGGTTCTAACTCTTACCCGCTCAATCCAAAAGCTCTACATACATTAGCTTAAATTTTTTGTCTGAAGTTGGCAATGGCAGGTGCTTCACTGGCATTAAAGTACAGATAATTCTGTAAATAATGCTTCTTTACACCATTTAGTGTAATAGTTTAGTTTTAACATAAATGTCCACATGACCATTATCTTTTAATTGACAGGAGACATTAGGATGGCTGTAGGTTTATGGGCAGCCCTTAATAATTAATTATACAAGATCTAACTGGACGTCTTAGGTGACCCAGCAGTTACCGTAATTGAGCAAGGCAAACATGATTTCTCTACTATAACGCAACTCAGTGTTGTCAAGTATTATAGTGTCGTTCAGTACTGCTAAGTGATCTAAAGACTACATGATAACATGCAGCTGCACTCAAAAATATTCTTTATTTTATTAAGGTACAGTACTGTTTCAGTAGCAATTAATTACAGGGGGTTTATTTACCAGACAATAATTAATTGCACCTCTGGGAGCCTCAAGAGTCAAACATGAATCAAAGCAGACTTGATAAGGAGCGATGAAAGTCTCACATAATTAAGCAGGGCACTTGAGACCAATTGTTTAGAGAATGATTTTACTGGAGCTAATTGACACTAATTATTTAATCTGATTTTCTTCTTCTCAGTAATTCGTCCACCAGTTCCTTACTTTGTGCAGCCACTGCACACAAAGCTGCCTGGATCAGGGTAGTCTGGAGGGCTCCTCTGTGCTAGGTGACCTCTCATTTGTACCCCTTTGTTTCGGGTTCCAGCTTATGACAGTGACATGTGGATGGTCTTTCAGAAATCTTTTTCTTTGACAACAGCTTAGCAGAAAATTATTACATTCAGAAGCTTTGTGTCATTGTCATTGTTTTCTTTATACATGTAGCGCTAGCCCTGAAGGAGCCACTGGTTAAGATGGGTCCTTTGTTCCTGGCCTTGACCTTCTCAAAAGCTCAGCCCCTCTGACACTCCGGGTGAGTACACAAACACATAATATCACTAAGTACCCAGCAATAATGCTATTTCAAAGAAACGTGCACGTGACCTGATTACTAATGGAAAACTTAAAGTGGTTGTAAATGCAGAAGGTTTTTTTATCTTAATGCATTCTATGCATTAAGATAAAAAACCTTCTGTGTGCAGCAGCTCCCCTCGCCCCCTAATACTTACTGGAGCCCCATCTCTGTCCAGTGATGTCCACGACTGTCTAAGCTGTCTAGGACTCTCCCTCCTGATTGGCTGAGACACAGCAGCGGTGCCATTGGAGAGGGGGGGTGGGGCCAAACCGCAGCTCCGTGTCTGAATGGATACGGAGCTGCAGCTTGGCTCGGGACCCCCATAGCAAGCTGCTTGCTGTGGGGGCACTCAACAAGAGGGAGGGACCAGGAGCACAGAAGAGGGAATCGTGAAGAGGAGGATCTGGGCTGCTCTGTGCAAATTCACTGCAATAGAGAAGGTAAGTATGACATGTTTGTTATTTTTATAAAAAACAAAACAAAAAAAAAACAAGACTTTACAATCACTTTAATATATTGTCACCTAACAAAGTTTGTAATGAGGCAAGCAAGGAAAGAAAATTAATAAATAACAATGGTACAGTAATAGCACACTTTTAGTATACAGAGGAATTAATAATAATGATGAGGCATAGGATGACATATGCCAACTATCAACCGCTGAAAAGAAGAAAGGGACGTGCTCACCAACCCGGTGCTTCAATAATGGAAGGACATGCCCTTTGACGCATTTCGCTTCACCCTCCGCTGGAGCGGCATTGACTGAGGCCACATCCATCCTCTATTGAAGCGCCGGGTTGGTGAGTGTCATCCCTTTCTTCTTTTTGGTTTTATGTACATTTGGTGGAGGTGCTGTGTAAAGCTGGTATAGATGTGGTATGTGCAGGGTGCCAATGTTGTCCTGCTCTCAGCAACTCAGTCTCTGTTAGCAGTGTTGGTAATGGGCATATAGCACTCTCACCAGTTCTCAGAATACAGCTGCAGACATGCACGGTGGAAGGGGCCCCCTCAGTCTCTCTCTGAAGCATCCCAAAAACAGTGGTGGGAGCTCTTGCACATAAATGCTCCAATCCGATGGTAGCACTGGGTCAGGTACTACAGGTGTGACCAATGCTGCAATGCAACAAGTGTCCTAACTCACATGATCGGGTTCCCCCTGGTCTGATCTTTCTAGGCAGTCAACATGGCTAAGTAGAGACTGCCAGAAGGGAGGGTGGAGAAGACAGAACGAGGGGGGATGAGGAGTGACTCTCACGCAGAAACACGCTACCTGCTGCTGCTGCACTCTGTCTTTCCATGCAGATGTGCCTTGGGGGGCTAGGGGCAGGAAATCACCCAAGACAGCCAGCACCTGGCTACACGCACACAGAAATTATTATTATTTTTATTATTTTCACTCTTAGTTTATTCAGCACAAACATATGAGCACCTCAGAAAATTGCAAATTTGCTGACAAAATTAAATATAGTATTTACATGCAAGGTCATGACTTCGACTTGGGCCCAAAGCAAACCATTAGAGGGCCCTCTGCCTCTCCAGTGTCCTTTGAAAAAGTAATTCCTCTAGGTAGTAAAACAGCACAGATTGCTTTCATAGTGATCCTATAGTGGTTCTCAAGCTATATATAACTAATTTATATTATTGCTAACTGTATCTGCACCCATTGTGTAGCCCGAAAACACTGGGCCCCCTTTGTCTTCATATTCCACAGCTACGTAATGACTGGGCTTATCTACAGTATTAAAGTGAGCTAAAAATCCTCAGGAGGATTTTTTTTTTCACAAACCTCCTGATGTACTAAATACAGGGTTGGAAAAAACCAACTGTGTTAAAACATTCAGCATTGCCTTTCAAAATAGAGTGATCTCCAGCCCCACATGCTTAGTATAATTCCAGTAAAAGGAGAAAGCAGTGTAAGAACACCTGAACAACACCAAAAAAACAAGGATAATTTTTGCTCCGAGTGATCACCAACAAAATGGAAAATTAATTTCTGCAATTGCCACCAAAAAAAAGGGGGTGGGTGAGTTTATAATTGTCCCCACTGAAGGAGAGGGGTTATCATTGCTGTTGCTCTCAGTAACGAAGGGGTACACAGAGTTTATTATTGTCCCCAGTGGTAGGGAGCTTATAATTGTCCCCAGTGGTAGGGAGCTTATAATTGTTGCTAATGCCACCAGTGAAGGTGATGGTGGTTTATTATTGTGTTTATATTGCTGCCACTGATAGCAATGCTAAGGGTTATTATTGCTGCCACTGACACCAATGTTGGGGTTATTATTCCTGACAATGAAACCAATAGAGGGGGAAGGGGGGCATTTTAGCTGCTGCCAAAAGCAGTGTCAGGGGTTATTATTGCTGACAGTGACACACGTCAAGAATGGGTAGTTTTGTTGCCACTGGCAACTATGATGGGGGATGTTATTGTTGCCACTGACACTAATGCTAGGAGATATTATTTCTGCTGCTGACACCAATACTGAGGGTCAATATTGCTGACAGATGAACGCCATTTCACAGAAACCCAGGCTATATCTGTAGCCACACATTACTTCCATACAGCCTGGTAGCGAAGGATAGTGGCAGTACTCCAGGACAGAGCTTCCCATACAGGGGTTATCCCTTTTATATTCATGTAGGAAACTGTAAAAAAAAAAACAAGGGTGATTTTAGATGTGACCCTCCACTCAACATGTGTATACAAATGTGGCCTTTGGACTGTTTTAGGTTGCATATCACTGCCTTAACATTAATCATGACCTCCAATCCATAAACCTTAACTTTAGCTTAAAGGCTAAGTTCACCTTTTTTTTTATTTATTTTTTTATTCCAGCTCCCCTATGTACCAATAAAGCATTAATGTACTTATTTTGCAAAAATAAAATAGCTTTCCATTAATTCTACACTGGATTACCTAACTCTCTTGACTTTAGATCATGACACAGGAAGGAGTTGACCAGCTGAGGGTAGATGATACAGAGTGTGTGCTAATGAGATCAGATGTTCAACTCCTTCCTGTGTCCTGACCTATAGTCTGACCAGGAAGTAAGGCAGAAGTAATTGAGCAGTGTGTTTAAACATCCATGAAGAGAGTGAGGTCAGCCAGTGTAGAAATAATGAAAAGCTGTTTTATTTTTGCAAATAATTCTAAATTGGTACATAGGGGAGCTGGAATTTAGAAAAAAATGGGGGAACTTAGCCTTTAAGCCTTCCTAATCTCTAAGCCTAAATCAACTCTTTGAAATCTATGTTTACCCTGAAGAGTCTGAAAGTATTATTCTAATTCTGCACTGACATTTGCACCA
Source organism: Rana muscosa (assembly GCA_029206835.1). Classification (NCBI taxonomy): domain Eukaryota; kingdom Metazoa; phylum Chordata; class Amphibia; order Anura; family Ranidae; genus Rana; species Rana muscosa. The sequence continues at coordinate 190,994,578 of CM055122.1, forward strand.
AAGTTTCTGTACAGAAAAACTGTGTACATAGAATTAGTTGTTCGGTGCAGGCAATGTTTTGGAACCAAGAGCTTTATAATGTTTTAAATATTTTGTTTCTATGACATTTAATAAACATATAAGTTTGAATACCCCACATTTTGTGCTGACTTTAAAACAAATTACTAGGGTTGTCCCGATACTACTTTTTTAAGACCGAGTACAAGTACCGATACTTTTTTTCAAGTACTCGCCAATACCGATACTTTTTTTTATGTGTCAGTATTTTTTTCTTTTTTTTTTTTACTGTTTTTTTTTTTTCACAATTTTTTGCCATTTTTTTTACAATGCTTTGTTGGGGTGGGTGGGGATGATCTCCGTGTATTTTTTATTTTATTTTTTACAATTTATTTTTTATTATTTATTGCAATTTTTTTTTTTATTTCTAGCCCTGTTGGGGGGCTTTGGTGAGATATCAGGGGTCTTAACAGACCTCTGACATCTCCCCTTTGAGACAGAGAAAGGGACTAGGGAAACAGATTCCCCAGTCCCTTTCTCAGCTGCACTGAAAATGAATGGAGAGGAAACAACGGCTCCTCTCCATTCATAAACGGAAGCATCGTAAACACACAGGTTACGATGTTTCAGTTATATGAATGGACAGAGTCAGTGATGACTCTGTTCATTCGGAAAAGGTAGGAGCCGGGTTTAGCGGCTCCTACCTCCGCTCTCCATCCTGACAGAGGGAAGCGGAGGAGGATATGGAGGGTGGCACAGAGCTGAGGACAGCAGCAGCGAGGAGGGGGGGGGGACACAGAGCGCGGTGGGGGGAAGAGCAGAAAGATGAAGGACATCAGCAGCATGGAGGGGTGGACACGGAGCGCATGGGGGAGAGCGGAAAACGGAAGACATCAGCAGCATGGAGGGGGGGGGGACACGGAGCGCACGGAGGAGAGCGGAATAACGGAAGACATCAGCAGCATGGAGGGGGGGGGGGGGGGGGACACGGAGCGCACAGGGGAGAGCAGCATGGATGGGGGAACTGGAGGAGGATACAGGGACAGTCAGCGGTGATCGGTGCGGCTTTGGGGGGAGTTACAAGCACCGATCACCGCTGTATAGATTTCACTAAAACAGCTGAAAAGAAGGGGGGGGGGGTCGGGAGAAGCTGTCGGGCTGTATTGAAATCTATACAGCGGTGATCGGTGCTTGTAACTCCCCCCGCCGCACCGATCATCACTGACTGCCCAAGTATCGGCTGAAGCATCGGAGCATTTTCCCAGAGTACAAGTACTCGGGAAATGCCTGGTATCGGTACCGATACCGATACTAGTATCGGTATCGGGACATCCCTACAAATTACTTCTACACAATATTTAAAATCGGAATACTAATTTCATATAGTGTTGATATGTTAAATATTAACACTATATGAAATTAGTGTTGATATGTTAAATATATGATTTCCCTAAAGGGTATAGTCTATTTATCAGTAAGAAATTGAATACATATGCAAAATTGTAAATGTAATAACACAACGGTGCCTATATGCTGTAATTTGTGTATTGTGAAATGCAATGTAATATAGGCTGATTTATTACACAAAATCCCACTACAGTAATCTGATTGGATGCATGTGAAAAGAATGATCTCATTGATCTAGTCAACAAGACACCTAGGTAAAGCCCTTTATGGTGCCAAAACGTATCTTAGGTTTGATGCATGTCAACAAACCTTTGTGTTTTTGTTTGCTTAAATTATTTTTGTTTTTCAGTCTTAATTGTTTAAGGTTCTGTATTCATTTTGCCCATGATGAGACAGAGGTCCATAATTAAAAACCATAAAATTCAACAAGATTTTTCCACTTTTTTGGTAATTTAGCATATTAGAGCTTAGCACATTGGAAAAAAATGCACCCTAATGCCCTGTACCCACGATAGGATTTTCCATCAAAAAAAGTTGGATGTGAGCTTTTGGTTGGATATTCCGACCTTGTGTGGGCTCCATCCAACATTTTCTGTCAGAATTTCCGCCAGCAAAAGATTGAGAGCATGTTCTCTATTTTTCAGACGGAAAAAGTTCTTGTTGGAAATTCCGCTCGTCTGTATGCAATTCCGAAGCACAAAAAAACACCCATGCTCAGAATCAAGCAGAAGAGCTGAACTGCCTATTGAACTTCATTGATCTCGGCTCGTCGTACATCTTGTACGTCACCGCGTTCTTGACGGTCGGAATTTCAGACAAGATTTGTGTGACCGTGTGTAGGCAACACAAGTTTGAGCCAACATTCCGTCAGAAAAATCCACTGTTTTCTTGTCGGAATTTACGATCGTGTGTACGGGGCATAAAGGTTCACAAATGGGTAGTGTTTGGACTTCAAAGCAGACACTGAGATGGACATAAATGGACCTACAAAGACCTCATAATTGGGGTTTGTGATTGTGTATGTGTATATGATTCTTGTACAACCTGTCCATTGTCCTATGCATTATAAAAGCATATATTTTTCTGTGCTGGGCATCCATATAGGCATTAGACCATCACTTTGGGTTGTCCACAGCCAGCAGAACACTTAGGTCCCTTTCACACATCCGTTGACGGATGAAAAACGGACATCACTGCATCTCTATGTAAAAATAGATGTACATGGATGATCATCTGTTTACATCTGCTTCCGTCAAAATGAATTTTTTGGAACGGATCAAAGCCCCATTTTTCATCTGTTAAAAAAATGGGTAAGACAAAAAACAGATGTAAACAGACAAACGGTCCATTTTTGCATGAAAATTGGCTCCCGGATTAAAGCGCTTAAGGACTCTAGCTGTAACAAACTGATCTAAAAACAGATTAAATATGGACGAAAAACTGATGACAAACTGATGTACACTTCATCCATTTTTAATTTGAAAAAACTTGACTGAACTAAAGAAACGAATGGTCCGCACATGTAAAAGGGGCCTGATGCAGTTGGATCTGCTCTGTATGGTACACCTCCATTCAACTGGCCAAATGATAGGATACATTTATATACACCTTTACTTCTGTAGCCCCTACTGTTGGAAGCATCCATACGTATCCAGACATGTGAGTGGGAACTGATGATGGGCACTAATATGGGGCACTGATGGGCACTGATAAGTGGCACTGATATGCGCCACGGATGTGCACTGATAGGTGGCATGGATGGGCACTGATAGGCGGCATGGATGGGCACTGATAGGCGGCACAGATGGGCAAAGATGGGCACTGATAGGTGGCACGGATGGGCATGGATGGGCACTGATAGGTGGCACTGATGTACTGTAATGTATGTCACTGATGGATGCAGGATCGCGTGCGTTTCAATGGACGCATCAGGAGAGCCAGGGACATCAGACCAACTGGGACTGGATAGTTACCATTGCCCGACCATCGCCCACTGCGCCCCGCGGTGAGAGATATGGGCGGAGTAAGCCGTGATTGAGGGGCGGGGTTGAGTTGATTGATGGCCACCTGATTTTGGACCTATAGATCAGTGTTTCTCAACTCCAGTCCTCAAGGTGCCCCAACAGGTCATGTTTTCAGGCTTTCCATTATTTTGCCCATGTGATTTAATCAGTTTCACTGCCTTAGTAATTACCACAGCTGTTTCATCTGAGGGAAATCCTGAAAATATGACCTGTTGTTGCGCCTTGAGGACTGGAGTTGAGAAACACTGCTATAGATGCACATGTGTACACATATATATGGGGGCATACAGGAGAGAGGTACCATGGACCGCCTAGGCTCTGAAGAAAGGGGTGCGCCCCAGAAACGCGTGAGCCGTTCAGCCGTTTGAGGTACTGTCCGATCCTCTTGTCATCAAGTCCTGCTTGCAGGTGCCAAGAGATCCAGCTTGATTGTCAGAAAAAGCTTTTACCTAAGCTTGTTTGAGAGTAGGACTATTGCTTTTATTCTATTTTTAATAAAACTTTTATCTGTGGTTATGCACTAGGTCAGTGCACCCTTCTTTCTTTCTTTTTCTTTTTAGCCATTGTTCTGAGGAGGGCTGCAAGACTCTAGACATTGCCTTAAACTAAAGACTGGACTACACTACCCGTGTCTAGCGAAACACCGGAGTGCAGGAGAATATTTTTTTTTACTGTTGGACGCCAATCAGTGCCAAACAATAATGCCTGCCAATCAGTGATGCCCATTGTGGGCACTGATTGGCATCCCTGGTGGTCTAGGGTGGCATACCTGGTGGTGACATCCCCGGTGGTCCTAGTGGCATCCCTGGTGGTCCAGTGTGGGCATACTCGGGGGGGGAAGGCTGCGCTGATAATCAATCAGCACAGACCCCCCCTGTCAGAGGAGCAGCCGATCGGCTCTCCTCTACTCGCATCTGACAGACGCGAGTGAGGAAAAGCCGATTACCGGCTCTTCCTGTTTACCTCGTGATCAGCCCTGAATTGACAGGGCTGATCACGTGGTAAAGAGTCTCCGTCAGAGACTCTTTAACTAGATCGGTGTTGCGGGGTGTCAGACTGACACACCACAACAACGATCGCCGCGATGCGCCCAGGGCAGCGGCTCAATATCCTGAAGACATCATATGATGTCCGGGCAGGATATTGAAACCACTTTGCTGCCATCATTTTGCTATATGGCGGGCGGCAAGTGGTTAAACAAAAGAAATCTACTAAACTCCCACATCCACCACACACTTGATGTGGAGGGAAGAATCCCTCCCGCTGCACTATTGTATTGTGACAGCAGGGAGAGAATACTGCTCAGCAGCATGGTGGGCTATAGTCAGTGGAAGGGAGAGGGAGAGAGGCACCAGGCAACCAATAGTTTAGCATAGTTTAATAAGTAAATGTATAAAAACAGTAACAGGTTCAACTCACAGGATGACAATTGTGACAGTCTGTGCCCAGATGGGCTCTGGAAAAGATCCCGCATTGGAACGTGGAGTAGCCCTTTCTGCAGCAGTGGCTCTGTTAGACAGGAGAGAGGATGCTGGAAACACATGCTTTCGTGAGCTGGTTGGCACCTGTCAAACAATGAGATGAAACAACCAATCGGAACGTGTTTCAGAGACTAGTCACGCCTCCATCCTCAGCTGATCTATAGCCGGTGGCGCTGATGGAGAGAACATTTTCCAGTAGGCTGTGTTCAACCAGCTGCTTATACATAGATTCAAATTCATCCAGTCTCTGCTGAACTGTCTGAATTTCAATCCATGTATGGCTGGCCTTAAATTGTAGCACTAAGCAAAACTTTACTTTGGCCTTGGATGTAATATAAAAGGAAAATAACCCTTGTCAGATGTTTATTTATTTTTTATGTCTTGGTCTCTGCTGGGGATATTCACCTTCTTTATTTGTCCTGGCGACCAATGTCACCAGGACTGAAAGTGATAATAATTGTCACCTGAACTATAGGTGAAAGGAAAGGTTTCCATTTAAAAACCTGGTCTGGTGACTTCCTGTTGTGTTTCAATCACAGAAAATGAAGGGAAATCTCCACCATGGGACACAAAAAAGTCCTGCCTAGAGATACACTTTAAAGCTGGCCATATACCAGTAGAATTTGGCTCAAACATTTTCATTTTTCATTTGATTGCAATTTTTGAGGGTTCAAATCAATGATCATTTTCAACCATAGGGATGAGTAAATTTGAGAGTGCAGGATGAAAAATGTTACTCAAATAAAGGAATTTCCAACTGTGAATGTGGTTTTGCTCTTCTTGGGAAGATCATACATATATTATAAGGTGGAAGAAACCTGTGTAATGCACCTGAAATGCAATTCAAGTAGCAGGTCTGGATGGAATGTTAAGGTCTTTTGAACAAAAGTAGTTGACTCAGTGATGGGAAGATCAATTGCTCTCATAAACGATTTTTCAGAATTTCAATACAAATGTTTGAACAAAATTCTACTTGATGAATGGACAGCTTATCCCTCATTGTCCAATGTATCATCAAAATGTGCCAAAATGTTTCACTGGGGCGATTTGATCCCAGGATGTGGAACATCAGCAAATCAGAATGGAAAACAGCTATAACACTTCATTGCTATTGAAATCTAAATTCCAAAAATATGCTGATCATAAAATGTATATTTGTATGGGCCTGTAACATGAACTTTACATTGTAACATCTCCTTCTGGTTCTACGTACAGTGTAGAATTTTTCAGTTCTATATATAAATTAAGTAATTAATTTAATTTCCTCCACCATATATAGGTAACTTTATGCAGCCATTTTTCATTAAATTATTTGTTCACCTATCAAAGGACAAGTGAAAGTTACAGAAAAAAAGACATTTGCTATCTTTGCTTACTTCTAAAGAGATGTTAATGAAAAGTTATCTTGAATGCTCCACCGGGGGTTACCATAAAGAGTGTAATGAAAACAAGAACATGCTGTCTTTCATTGGGTGTAGATTGTTTAGCAGATTTGATAGTGGAGGAGTTGATTTCCCAGGTGACCATACAAGATACTGTAGTTTTTATATTCTCCAGGAAATTAGGCGCAAATTGTCTAGTTCAATACACTTTACTCCCTATACCTAGATAAGCCTTCTGTCTGTTTATTAAGCTGTTGATTTTTTAAATAGTGCCTGCGGTAGATAAGAAGCTACTAATGAAAAACGACGCCAATCGTTTATGCAGACAAGAGTCATTTAGATGCGATAGCTCCTTGTTACTGGAAGAAAAATGGGCCACATTCTCCTTCGCACTTGTAAGAGGATTGCCGGTCTATGTTAGTGGTATTATGACTGTCTGTATAGCACTCTGGCATATAAGTACATAGCCTGCCTCTGCACACACATGGCCTATCTTTGCTGAACCCATTAGGCCCATAATATTTCTGAATTAACAATGTAGAGCTTATTTATGGACACCCTAATGCAAAAAGTGGGCCAGAGGCAGTGATACGAATAGTGCATCCTTTATTATAAATACAATATATATTTATAGAGTATTTGATCAAGAGCAGCACCAAAATAGCCATTTAAATTTGTTCAAATAGGTTCTGTCTAAGTTTCTTGCAATTAAAAAATGTGGATTAACCACTTAACGACTGCTCACTGTATATATACGTCGGCACAATGGCACCGACAGGCACAATCACGTAGAGTGCACGTGATTGCCTTTGTACAGTTGGGGGTTCCGATCAGACCCCCCTTCTGTACAGTGAGCGGTCGGAATTCGTCTGGGAGCGTTCCAAGATGGGGGGGGCGGCCGTTCGATTCCGGCCACCCCCCCGCGATCGCTCCCGGCGATTAGAAATGCCCCCTCTGTCTGTGTAATGTTTACACAGACAGAGAAAGCAGGAGGAAGTGATGTCATCTCCTGTGCGGCGCTCACATATACCGAGCGTCGTACAAGAGAAGACACACAGGTCAGTGCACTAACACTACACTAACACCAGCACACATAGGCACATAAATCGCCCCCCCCAGGCCCCCCCAGATCACCCCCCAGCCCCCAGTCACAGTGTCACTGATTGCAGTGACCATTTATTTACTGATCACTGCAATCAGTGACATTTGTGACTGTAAAAGTGTCACTACATTTAGTTTTAGGTCCAGTGTAGCCCCCTAACCCCCCCCTAATAAAGGTTTAACCCCTTGATCACCCCCCAGATAACCCTTTCACCCCCTAGCACCGCCGTCGCTAAGCGATCATTTTTCTGATCGCTGTCTTGGCGTCGGTGATGCAGATCGGTACCCAGTAATTTTTTTTAGGTTCGCCGCAGGTTTTTATAGCGTCGTGTACCCCCATAAACTATCTAATAAAGGTTTAACCCCTTGATCACCCCCAGATAACCCTTTCACCCCCTATCACCACTGTCGCTAAGCGATCATTTTTCTGATCGATGTCTTAGCGTCGGTGATGCAGATCGGTAGCCAGTATTTTTTTTTTAGGTTCGCCGCAGGTTTTTATAGCGTCGGGTACCCCCATAAATTATCTAATAAAGGTTTAACCCCCTTGATCGCCCCCCAGGTAACCCTTTCACCCCCTATCACCACTGTCACTAAGCGATCATTTTTCTGATCGATGTCTTAGCGTCGGTGATGCAGATCGGTAGCCAGTATTTTTTTTTTAGGTTCGTCGCAGGTTTTTATAGCGTCGGGTACCCCCATAAATGATCTAATAAAGGTTTAACCCCCTTGATCGCCCCCCAGGTAACCCTTTCACCCCCTAGCACCGCCGTCGCTAAGCAATCATTTTTCTGATCGCTGTCTTAGCGTCGGTGATGCAGATCGGTACCCAGTAATTTTTTTTAGGTTCGCCGCAGGTTTTTATAGTTTCGGGTACCCCATAAAATATCTAATAAAGGTTTAACCCCCTTGATCGCCCCCCAGGTAACCCTTTCACCCCCTATCACCACTGTCGCTAAGCGATCATTTTTCTGATCGATGTCTTAGCGTCGGTGATGCAGATCGGTAGCCAGTATTTTTTTTTTAGGTTCGCCGCAGGTTTTTATAGCGTCGGGTACCCCCATAAATTATCTAATAAAGGTTTAACCCACTTGATCGCTCCCCAGGTAACCCTTTCACCCCCTATCACCACTGTCGCTAAGCGATCATTTTTCTGATTGCTGTCTTAGCGTCGATGATGCAGATCGGTAGCCAGTAATTTTTTTTAGGTTTGCCGCAGGTTTTTATAGCGTCAGGTACCCCCATATATTATCTAATAAAGGTTTTAACCCCCTAATTGCCCCTAGTTAACCCTTTCACCAGTAATCATCATATAAGTGTTACGGGTGACGTTGGTTAGTTAGTTTGCTTTTTATAGTGTCAGGGCACCTGCCGTATATAACCCAATAAAGGTTTAACCCCCTGATCACCCGGCGGGTGATATCAATTAGGTTTTAGCGTCAGAGAGGGTCTGCGTCACACCCCAGGCAGCGTCAGGTTAGTGCCAGTAACGCTAACACCCACGCGTGAAGCATACACCTCCCTTAGTGGTATAGTATCTGAACAGATCAATATCTGATCTGATCAGATCTATACTAGCGTCCCCAGCAGTTTAGGGTTCCCAAAAACGCAGTGTTAGCGGGATCAGCCCAGATACCTGCTAGCACCTGCGTTTTGCCCCTCCGTCCAGCCCAGGCCACCCAAGTGCAGTATCGATCGATCACTGTCACTTGCAAAACACAACACACATAACTGCAGCGTTCGCAGAGACAGGCGTGATCCCTGCGACTCCAGTGCTGTAGGAGGTGATTTCACCACCACAGTTAAAAAAAAAAGCAAATATGCCGAAGCATTGGGGCAGCAGGGGCGGAGGAGCGATTTTGCTCCAATGCCGCGTACATACGGTCGAAATTCCGACGGAGGCTTGCCCGTGGAAAAGTCCGACCATGTGTGTGCGGCATAACTTTTTTGCGGGAGGATGCCCCCATGCTTCGGCATATATAAATGGTGCATGTATGCCCATCATTAGAAGTGGGTGGATGAAGGGCGGTATTCTAATGGTGGGCATACCCACCGATCAATCTCTTTTTTCGTTCAGCCACCTGGCTGCATGAAAAAAAAGATTACAATACATGTCCAACAAGGACCAGCAACGTACTGGTATGTTGCTGGACTTTGAATGGTTATACCAGATTGATGCCTGCGGGTTTAGGTATCATCTTGGTATCATTCTTTTCAGCCAGCGGCCGGCTTTAATGTAAAAGCAATCCTAGTGGCTAATTAGCCTCTGGACTGCTTTTACAAGCAGTGGGAGGGAATGTCCCCCCCGGATATAAAAAGCACCATTGGGAAATTGGGAAAGCATTTTATCACACCGATCTTGGTGTGGTCAGATGCTTTGAGGGCAGAGGAAAGATCTAGGGTCTAGACCCCAGTATTTTCAAAAAAAGAGTACCTGTCACTACCTATTACTATCATAGGGGATATTTACATTCCCTGAGATAACAATAAAAATGATAAAAAAAAAAAAATATGGAAGGAACAGTTTAAAAATAAAATAAAAAAGCAAAATTAATAATAATAAAAAAAAGCACCCCTGTCCTGCCCTGCTCTTGCCCAATGGCGAACGCAAGCGTCGGTCTGGCGTCATATGTAAACAGCAATTGCACCATGCATGTGAGGTATCACCGCGAAGGTCAGATCGAGGGCAGTAATTTTAGCAGTAGACCTCCTCTGTAAATCTAACGGGGTAACCTGTAAAGGCTTTTAAAGGCTTTTAAAAATGTATGTAGTTTGTCGCCAATGTGCGTTTGTGCGAAATTTTAAAGCATGTCGTGTTTGATATCTATGTACTCGGCCTAAGATCATCTTTTTTATTTCATCAAACATTTGGGCAATATAGTGTGTTTTAGTGCATTAAAATTAAAAAAAGTGTATTTTTTCCCCAAAAAATGCGTTTGAAAAATCGCTGCGCAAATACTGTGTAGAAAAAAAAAATGCAACACCCACCATTTTATTCTGTAGGGCCTTTGCTTTAAAAATATATATAATGTTTGGGGGTTCAACATAATTTTCCTGCAAAAAAAAAATATGTTTTCATGTAAACAAAAAGTGTCAAAAAGGGCTTTGTCTTCAAGTGGTTAGAAGAGTGGATGTAAGCTCCCTAATGTTGTGTATAAAATGCCAGAACAGTTCAAAACCCCCCCAAATGACCCCATTTTGGAAAGTAGACACCCCAAGCTATATACTGAGAGGCATGTCGAGTCCATGGAATATTTTATATGTTGACACAAGTTGAGGAAAAAAAGATTTTTTTTTTATTTATTTTTCTTTGCACAAAGTTGTCACTAAATGATATATTGCTCAAACATGCCATGGGCATATGTGGAATTACACCCCAAAATACATTCTGTTGCTTCTCCTGAGTACGGGGATACCACATGTGTGAGACTTTTTGGGAGCCTAGCCGCGTACGGGACCCCAAAAACCAATCACCGCCTTCAGGCTTTCTAAGGGTGTAAATTTTTGATTTCACTTCTCACTGCCTATCACAGTTTCGGAGGCCATGGAATGCCCAGATGGCAGAAAACCCCCCCAAATGACCCCATTTTGGAAAGTAGACACCCCAAGCTATTTGCTGAGAGGTATTGTGAGTATTTTGCAGATCTCGCTTTTTGTCACAAAGTTTTGAAAATTGAAAGAAAAAAAGAAAAAAAAAATGTCTTTCTTCATTTTCAAAAACAAATGAGAGCTGTAAAATACTCACCATGCCTCTCAGCAAACAGCTTGGGGTGTCTACTTTCCAAAATGGGGTCATTTGGGGGGGTTTTGTGCTATTTTGGCATTTTATGGCCTTCGAAACTGTGATAGGTAGTGAGGAGTGAAATCAAAAATTTGTGCCTAGAAATCCTGAAGGCGGTGATTGGTTTTCGGGGTCCCGTACGCGGCTAGGCTCCTAAAAAGTCCCACACATGTGGTATCCCCGTACTCAGGAGAAGCAGCAAAATGTATTTTGGGGTGCAATTCCACATATAACCATGGCATGTGCGAGCAATATATCATTTAGTGACAACTTTTTGTAATTTTTTTTTTTTGTCATTATTCAATCACTTGGGACAAAAAAATAAATATTCAATGGGCTCAACAGGCCTCTCAGCAATTTCCTTGGGGTGTCTACTTTCCAAAATGGGGTCATTTGAGGGGGGTTTGTACTGCCCTGCCATTTTAGCACCTCAAGAAATGAGATAGGCAGTCATAAATTTAAAGCTGTGTAAATTCCAGAAAATGTACCCTAGTTTGTAAACGCTATAACTTTTGCACAAACCAATAAATATACACTTATTGACATTTTTTTTACTAAAGACATGTGGCTGAATACATTTTGGCCTAAATGTATGACTAAAATTGAGTTTATTCGATTTTTCTTATAACAAAAAGTAGAAAATATCAATTTTTTTCAACATTTTCGGTCTTTTTCCGTTTATATCGCAAAAAAAAATCGCAGAGGCAATCAAATACCATTAAAAGAAAGCTCTATTTGTGGGAAGAAAAGGACGCAAATTTCGTTTGGGTACAACATTGCATGTCCGCACAATTTACAGTTAAAGCAGCGCAGTGCAAAATTCTGAATTCACCTCTGGTCCTTTAGCTACCAAATGGTTCGGGGCTTAAGTGGTTAAAAAAAAGCATTGTTCAGAAATGTTTTTCTTAAGATTTTATATGTTATAGAGATTATCTCCACGTCTTGTCCTGATGAGGGTATAAGCAATTTTTCTCATTTAACCTTTACCCAATTTATCCCCAAAAATGACACTGGAATTACACCTAAAAATAAATGTAAACACAATCACTAAAATCTCATAAACAGCAAACAATAGAAATTGGCGCAATAATTGTTAGTAATTTGTCCCTTTTGACCATCTACATTAAACTAAGGATGACAAAATGCAGGATCTCATACAGGCAGTCCATCCAATTATAGGAATTTTTCTCTGGGGTCTTTATAGCTTTGTGTCTGTCTGTGACTGAGGGAAAGCCACAGGAAGGAGGTAGAAGCAATCTCCAGGTATCATGTAAAAGAGAAGTATACAGAGGAGCTTCTAAATGCAGATTTAATAAAACATTTTTATTAAACACAATGTAGGAAATCAACTCACATTTTTGTAGATAAGATAGGCAAGTAATATAGTCCGCCGTCCATAAGACAACAAACGCGCTGTGCCGCTGGTGTCTCTACTCAGCTGGGTCCAGAAGCTGGCTACATGTGTAGGGGGTTTCAGGAGAGAGGGCTGGAACGCTCTGTCGATGGCCAGTTAGTGTGTGCTTCTTTGTAAAGCTTGCCTATCATATCTACAAGAATGTGAGTTGCTCTCCTACATTGTGTTTAATATAAAAAATGTAATCCGTTTGCACTTAGAGGTACCTCTGTATACTCTTCTCTTTTACTAAAATCTCATATAAGCTTTTTAATATGTTAATGTAATCTCAAAAGTCAATGTTTTTTTAAATCAGCAGCTTTCATTAAATAAATATTTGGTGTTCCTACCATGAAGATTCAGGCGCTTCCCGTTATAGGCTGACAACGCTCACATTCTCCCAGTTGTGTACCTGTGTTGCCTCCCAGTCATATGGGCTTCTGAAGGAGATAAGTGGTAATTTTAACACACAGACATAGTCCACAATGGTCACCATCATATAACCTGCCTGGAGAAATATAATGTAGCCATTGCTACATGATATGTATATAGACATTACGTAGCTGCAAAGAGGTTGCAGGAGATTAACAATACTGAGATGCAATAAAGGATAGAATAATGGTGGGAAAAATATATGATTAAACAAATTTCATTTAGTTAGACTTTACATGTGCTTTTATACACTTCACTTCAAAGGATGCAAGAGTACATTTATTAACACAAAAGATGAGACCTCAGGAAGAAAGAGCATTGGTTGACTTAGCTATTCCATTTTTTCAGAACACCACCTAGGAGGTTCCATTGCTAGCAACTGAGGTACCGAGCCCTGCTAAAATGTCTTTGTACTTATTAAAGTGCACCTGTGTGTGCGGTACCCAGACTGACGTTGCATGTGACAACTGCAAGCAGCTTGGCTACCCCCAAACACACAGGTTTCAGGGTCCCCTGAGGTTCTCAGCCCAATTTGTATAGTCTAGTGCGTGGATGTTGGTCAGAGGCCTATCCTTCCCATCCTCCTGGCTGTGTATGATTGATTAACCCCCTCTCCAGGGGTACTCACACATAAAGTCCAAGCACCAGCTTCCCAGGCTCTGCAGCCAGGGCTCACTCAAGGATCACTCTTCATATTTCCCCAGCCAGGCATTGGTTGTATCGATAGGCACTTCTCTTGCTTAAATATTCAATTGGAGGCCAGATCTTTCAATAACTTTCTTTACTTGCTTAGTCGAGAACAACCCAGATAATGGTAATGTTGCAGTCCAAATAATGGTTAAAATAAAGAGTATTGTAGCAATCAGGAGGCATGAGGTACCGTTTGGCTCATCCAGATGATGTACAGCCTTTTTCCTTATCTCTGCCTCTAATCCCCACCAATGGAACACCACACTTCCCATAGGGGAGAATGCAGGGAAAATCTAAAACCTCTTCTTCTGCAGCCGTCCTAGGTTTCAGTCTTGGACCCCAGAGCAGCCCCTCCTCCAAAGTGGAGAGCAAGAAGCACCTCCAGCGGCTTTTCCTTTCCTTAGCTTTTCTCAGGCAGAAGACTCAGAGTTCCAGCTCCACCCACCTTTTATGGGGACTCCCATAATGCACTACAAATTGGAGGAGACCTTAAAGTGGACCTGACCCAACTCCACCTGCCTACATGTATGCAGACTATAGGCATTCATGTTTTTACATATTAACAAGCAGTAAAGCACTCTAAAATAAGCCATCCATGATTTTTATAGCTGCATGTTTAATTAAGTAATTCATCATCAAAGGTCACAACAGAAACTCTAATAGTGTGGTTTCTAACAATTTTTAAGAGCTTACAAGCACCTGTTGTGTGTTTACATTCAGTACACACAAAGTGGTCAGTTACCAGCCCCACATTTACCCCATCTAGGTTGTGTGCAGCGCTTCCTCCGAGGAGGTGAGCGGCGGCTTCACCCTGTGTCTCCTCCTCCTGAGCTTCATGGTGGCTTCCCCTGCATCTCCTCCTCGGCGGCCAATAGGATCCCTTCTCCTCTCGGCCAATCGGGTGACGGGTCTCAGGACCTTTTTCCTAATTCCTAATTGGCCGGGAGGAGAATCAAGAAGACAATAGCAAACATTCATTCGCTATTGTCACACAACTGGGTGAGCCCACCCTTTTTTGAAGCCAATTAGAGCCTCAGGCTCTTATTATGTGTTTCTAGAAAAAAAAAACATTGGAATCCATGTGTCTGGCCCCCTGCATGTAGATTAGAACTAAAGCCAGGCGCTTGGATTAGGGGGGGCCCTGCTCCCCGTATGGATGGGCCCCCACTGTTTACATTAGATGGCTGGTAGCCTGCTATGTTTCTGCTTCCATAGAAAATATAAATAATAATAAAAATAAAAAAAAGAGGACATCATTTTTTTTAACTCTGTTATAATTTTGAGAAAATTAATTCCTTAACAATTTCTATAGCTACAAAGGTGAATGGTGACATGTTGAAATGTGCTTTTAATGCTTGTTTGGAATACGTAAATACTTTAGTGTGCATAGTCTTTAACTAGCATGGCATGCTTTATCAGAGATACCATTTCATAGAAAATATCACTTTATAGGCATATTTAAAGGTTTGCTTGAGCTCACCTTCTTTATTAGTGAGAGCAATAAAAATGTCATTAACTCGGGTTAACATTTGTGTAACAAAAAGAAAGACCTGATACTCCCAGCACTTGCTATATATTTACCATGATTTATTGATATGAAATACAAGCAATTCTTTATTATTTGTCACAAGTAAACTTTAAAAAAAAAACACTGATAGTGAAATTCTGAGTAAGGCACGAATCAAAGCACGAATTTCACATAATGGCACGGACTTGCATTTATTTCAAGATCTTTCTAATATTACACTCCAGAGGCGCAGAGAACTTTGACCCCTTCTAGAAGTCCTCCGCACGAAAGGGATTGCATACAGGTGGAAATTTCCCTTTTGCCTGTCAGCTTCATCACAGCCCTTCTCAGGGTACCAGAGGATCTGTGTCACTTTTGTGATGCACTTGATATTCCTTTGATGGAGGTTCCGGATTGGTATGCTGAATTTCGTCCAAAAGTGCCAAAATCTACACAACCTAGAGGCGAACCTATGGAAACCCAGGAAGTTCGTTATCGGAGACAGCGATCACACTCGGAAAATCATCCTGATCACTCTGATCACTCCGCTTCTGATGCCTATCAGGATTCGAATCCCATGATTTTCGATCTACACTACAGATACTCTCCAATTTTCAAGAAGGTATATTATGTTTGGGTGGAGATTTTAATGTTCCCCTTAATCCCCTTCAGGACACATCTACTGGGACTTCCTTGATACCATACAAAGCTTTATGCACTATTAAAACTTACCTTCAGAATTTATCTCTACATGATGCATGGTGTACATTATATCCTACAATGAAAGATTTTACATTCTATTCTGCCCCACACAAACGTTATTCTAGACTTGATTACATTTTTATTTCACAAAGAGACCTGACAATACTCACTTCCGCAACCATAGATCCCATGTTCTTGTCAGACCATCACTCTATATCTATATCAATAACATTTCCAAACACCTCGCGATCCTCAATATGGCGCCTGGATCCCTCCCTTCTTACAGATACCATGATAATTCCCGAAATTAATAAAAGATTATTCCAATTTTTTAATGAAAATGCTTCACCTGATATACCTTTGATTTGCTGGGAAGCTCATAAATGCACCATTAGAGGTTATTTGATTGCTATCTCCATAAAACGTAAAAGAGAAAAACAATCCTGTATTAATAAGCATATTGCTCGTATACACACGTTGGAAAGGGTACATAAATCCACACAAGCCGCAACGTCATTACATGACCTGATTCAAGCCAGAGAAGATCTTTTGAAAGAATTGGATAAAAAAAACTAAACGTAACTATATTCTACACCAGAAACTTTTTTATGAATGTGGGAATAAAGCAGGAAAATTGTTAGCTAATGTTATTCGAACTAAGAAATCAATTAATACTATCCATTCTATAACTGATTAGACGGGGCGCAAAGTAGTGTCCAATGATGATATTGCTAACAAATTTGTCACCTACTATAAACATCTCTATAACCTGGCACCCTTAAATACTCAATCTAATAACCCTGTCCGTAAACAAATGATCAATGATTTTTTTAGCTAAATATACCCCCAAACGACTCTCTGATCAGGAAGCAATAGAACTGGCGCACCCTGTATCTTCTGAGGAAGTTGACATTGCTCTTAAACAGTTGAAGCCTGGGAAAAGTCCTGGGCCTGATGGTTTAACGTCAGGTTATTATAAAACATTTCAAGAAATACTTCGCCCACATTTTCTAAAAGCTTTTAATTCTATATCTCCCGATCACCCTCCGCCCCGTGATCTCTTCACAGCACATATAACTGTTATTCCGAAACCTAATGAGGACCATTCCCTAGTATCTAACTATCGACCAATCTCTTTATTAAATGTAGATCTCAAGCTTTATGCCAAAATCATAGCCAATCGTCTTTTGCCCCTCTTACCAAAACTCATTTAGTTAGACCAGGTAGGTTTTATACCTGGCAGGGAAGCGAAAGATAATACCTGAATTCCTCCCCGTACCCACCCCCATGGTCTCTGCCACCAAAGCGCGACATCCGCCTGGCCCCCACGGCGTTACGGAAGGCGAGTGCCCCGGCATCCGCCCTGTACCGCCGACGCAAGTGTGTGATGTCGTGACGACGTCGTGTGCACACCACGCCATAAGACATCTGGCCATTAGACAGCACTTGCGTCGGAGGTAACGGCGGATGCCGGGGCACACGCCTTCCGGAACGCCGAGGGGGCCAGGCGGATGTCGCGCTTTGGTGGCAGAGACCATGGGGGTGGGTACGGGGAGGAATTCAGCACCTGCAGCTAATGGGCACATAATTCTAAAACTTTATAAATACGCAATTTCCGGAGGAATCCATAGCGATACCTGGAGTGTTGCCTAAGACATATACCAAGATTGTGAATCAGGTGAGTGTGGTTTCTTGGGTAAACCAGACTGGACTATGCTTTTACATATTGAACATTTGATGACATTATATCTCCAACATTGAAGTTTTCTTCAAAATTAAATAGCATACCAACCTTCAATACATTTTTGGCCCTTCCTTTACATTTCACCCCTGTCACCTGTGGCACCCACTCCCGGTCTATTTGACAAACGTATACACTTCAAACTTCCCTCCTTTTATCCTTCATGTAATATGGGTATCTCCCTACCATTGAAGGCAATAAGTGTTCACGATCATGGTTGCACATACACCCTAGCATACCCACCATTATTCGTTTGATTTCTGTTACACTTTTTTTCCTTGATGTCACTCACTTTATTGGATCTCCTATATAAACATCAATTTTATTTTATGCACAGTCACTTTCCCCAATTGATTGATTAGGTAACAATTTAGAGCACACATACATACAGCTCACCCATACTTTCTACTTTTCCTCTATCAATTACAATACAAATCAATTGATAAAACAATTAAATGAATAAATAAATAGAATTAAAATAAATAAGTAATAGTTCGTACAATTCCAAATTTGGGTGGAGCATGGACCAGTCTAGAGCTGCAGGTTAGTACCGAACACCTGCAGTGAACCCATTGATCACTCACCTAGATTCCCCATATTAAATTGCAGGTGCCTCGCCCCGTACTCTCCTCTCGGGGTCCAAGAGCCTGACTCCTTGTAAGCCCTGTGGATCATGGGCTCACCGAAGTGCATGAAGGGTGCATGCGGGCATTCTGGGACCACCGGAAGCAAAAAAAAACCCTGAAGAGACCGATAATGAAAAGGTCAAAATGCATCGGGGTACCCATATGGACTATTATGTTACAAACAAAATGGAAATCCAGGTCTCCTTGGCCAACTGTTTGTTATGAGTAATGATTTTTTGCTGTTATTTGTGTCATAGACCAGTGATAATACTTAAAATTCTTTGCACAATTGAAGTTATATTTTGATAGAACCAAGATCAATGTACGCATTTACCCATTTTAAATGTTTGTAATCTGTGTATGCCATATGTATATATATGAAATCATATTTTTATTGGATATACATCCATGTTATAAATTTAATAAATTCTTAACTTATTGCACCTCCGCATCTCAATTGCTTCATTCAAAGTCCCAAATTTCCCTCCTTTTAAATACTTTAACCAGGGATGGAGGCACACATCTGTGCTTCATTCAAAGTCCCAACAATTCCCCTTCCTATAAACATTCTCAAAGACTATGTTCAAAACATTATCGAATCTTCAAATTAATTTTAACAAGTCAGAAGCCCTTAATATTTCCCTAGATAAAGATGTGATTTTTCGTTGTCAATCCAACTTTCCTTTTAAATAGTGTACAGATTTGATTACTTACCTGGGAATTCAATTACCCACACACTTATCCGATCTATACTCTAAAAACTACATTCCAATCCTACACAATATCCAAAAAGATTTGGAATCATGGTCTACCGGTCTCTTTTCATGGTTTGGCAGAGCATCCATAATCAAAATGAATATCCTCCCAAGAATTCTCTATATTTTACAGACTGTACCCATAAATTTACCACTAGCCTTTTTTACTTCAATTCGCAAAGCTTGCTCTACTTTTGTATGGGGTAAAATGAAACCCAGATTCAGCTTTGACAGACTGACCATACCCAAACTGAAAGGTGGTATAGGATTTCCAGATATAACTAAATACTACTGGGCCTGCCAGTTAGCTAGAATTATTGACTGGAATGTTCATTCCCTTACCAAGGATTGGGTCGACATTGAACCACCCTTCTCTCTCTTGCCTCTTCAACAACTACCCTGGACAAACTCTAATCATATTCCATCGAATTGTAAACAACATCCTCTAATTGGCAACACTTTACAAATATTCAAAAAGCTTGTCAAAAATTTTAATTGTCTTCTTACACCTATTCGCATTAACCCCGACTTCCTGCCAGACATCTCGGATTCCTTCCTCTCAAGAATCTGGCCTTACTCTACCATGAGAGCTGCGCAATTTTTTTCACCATAATTCCTTTCTGCTATCCGATTTAAATTTACAAATTTCAGATCAACCTTTCCCACTTTGGGCTTATTTTCAAATTAGACATTTTTTAAACAACCCTCTTACACGTCACGCATATGCTAGACCAGGGATATGCAATTATCGGACCTCCAGCTGTTGCAAAACTACAAGTTCCATCATGCCTCTGCCTCTGGGTGTAATGCTTGTGGCTGACAGAGTCTTGCTATGCCTCATGGGATTTGTAGTTCTGCAACAGCTGGAGGTCCGCTAATTGCATATCCCTGTGCTAGACAATACACTACTTTCAAAATGATATGTACTAGAACGGAACCACCAAGACATATCATTTCCGAAATATACTCCCTATTCTTCTCCAACCATAGCCCTAAATCCAATGTTGCTAGTCAATGCTGGGAAAAGGATCTATCTATTGACCTTGCTGAAGAAGATTGGAGTAATATTTATTCTTACATACACAAGGGTTCCATTAACCACTTAACGACCGCTCACTGTATATATACGTCGGCAGAATGGCACCGACAGGCACAATCACGTAGAGTGTACGTGATTGCCTTTGTACAGTTGGGGGGTCCAATCGGACCCCCCTCCTATACAGTGAGCGGTGGCTAAGTGTCCGGGAGCGTTCCGGGATGAGGGGGCAGCCATTCGTTTCTGGCCACCCCCTCGCGATCGCTCCCGGCGAATGGAAATGCCCCCTCTGTCTGTGTCAGACAGAGGGAGCAGGAGGAAGTGATGTCATCTCTGGTGCGGCGCTCACATATACCGAGCGCCGTACAAGAGAAGATATCAGGTCAGTGCACACAACACTACACTGACACCAGGACACATAGGGACATAAATCGCCCCCCCAGGCCCCCCCAGACACCCCAGATCACCCCCCAGATCACCCCCCCAGCCCCCAGTCACAGTGTCACTGATTGCAGTGACCATTTATTTAGTGATCACTGCAATCAGTGACATTTGTGACTGTAAAAGTGTCACCAAAGTTTAGTCTTAGGTCCAGTGTAGCCCCCTAACCCCCCCTAATAAAGGTTTAACCCCCTGATCACCCCCCAGATAACCCTTTCACCCCCTATCACCACTGTCGCTTAGCGATAATTTTTCTGATCACTGTCTTAGCGTCAGTGATGCCGATCGGCAGCCAGTAATTTTTTTTAGGTTCGCCGCAGGTTTTTATAGCGTCAGGTACCCCAATATATTATCTAATAAAGGTTTAACCCCCTTGATCGCCCCCCAGGTAACCCTTTCACCCCCTATCACCACTATCACTAAGCGATCGTTTTTCTAAACGCTGTCTTAGTGTCTGTGATGCAGATCGGTAGCCGGTAATTTTTTTTAGGTTCGCCGCAGGTTTTTATAGCGTCAGGTACCCCAATATATTATCTAATAAAGGTTTAACCCCCTTGATCGCCCCCCAGGTAACCCTTTCACCCCCTATCACCACTGTCGCTAAGCAATTGTTTTTCTAAACGCTGTCTTAGTGTCGGTGATGCAGATCGTAGCCAGTAATTTTTTTTAGGTTCGCCGCATGTTTTTATAGCGTCAGGTACCCCAATATATTATCTAATAAAGGTTTAACCCCCTTGATCGCCCCCCAGGTAACCCTTTCACCCCCTATCACCACTGTCACTAAGCGATCGTTTTTCTAAACGCTGTCTTAGTGTCTGTGATGCAGATCGGTAGCCGGTAATTTTTTTTAGGTTCGCCGCAGGTTTTTATAGCGTCAGGTACCCCAATATATTATCTAATAAAGGTTTAACCCCCTTGATCGCCCCCCAGGTAACCCTATCACCCCCTATCACCACTGTCGCTAAGCAATTGTTTTTCTAAACTCTGTCTTAGTGTCGGTGATGCAGATCGTAGCCAGTATTTTTTTTTAGGTTCGCCGCAGGTTTTTATAGCGTCAGGTACCCCAATATATTATCTAATAAAGGTTTAACCCCCTTGATCGCCCCCCCAGGTAACCCTTTCACCCCCATCACCACTGTCGCTAAGCAATCGTTTTTCTAAACGCTGTCTTAGTGTCGGTGATGCAGATCGGTAGCTGGTAATTTTTTTTAGGTTCGCCGCAGGTTTTTATAGCGTCAGGTACCCCCATATATTATCTAATAAAGGTTTTAACCCCCTGATTGCCCCTAGTTAACCCTTTCACCAGTGATCATCATATAAGTGTTACGGGTGACGCTGGTTAGTAAGTTTGCTTTTTATAGTGTCAGGGCACCCGCCGTGTATATAACCCAATAAAGGTTTAACCCCCTGATCGCCCGGCGGGTGATATCAATTAGGTTTTAGCGTCAGAGAGGGTCTGAGTCACACCCCAGGCAGCGTCAGGTTAGTGCCAGTAACGCTAACACCCACGCGTGAAGCATACACCCCCCTTAGTGGTATAGTATCTGAACAGATCAATATCTGATCTGATCAGATCTATACTAGCGTCCCCAGCAGTTTAGGGTTCCCAAAAACGCAGTGTTAGCGGGATCAGCCCAGATACCTGCTGGCACCTGCGTTTTGCCCCTCCGTCCAGCCCAGGCCACCCAAGTGCAGTATCGATCGATCACTGTCACTTACAAAACAAAAACACACATAACTGCAGCGTTCGCAGAGACAGGCCTGATCCCTGCGACTCCAGTGCTGTAGGAGGTGATTTCACCACCACAGTTAAAAAAAAAAAGCAAATATGCCGAAGCATTGGGGCAGCAGGGGCGGAGGAGCGATTTTGCTCCTAATGCCGCGTACATACGGTCGAAATTCCGACGGAGGCTTGCCCGTGGAAAAGTCCGACCATGTGTGTGCGGCATAACTTTTTTGCGGGAGGATGCCCCCATGCTTCGGCATATATAAATGGTGCGTGTATGCCCATCATTGGAAGTGGGTGGATGAAGGGCGGTATTCTAATGGTGGGCATACCACCGATCAATCTCTTTTTTCGTTCAGCCAACTGGCTGCATGAAATAAAAAGATTACAATACATGTCCAACAAGGACCAGCAACGTACTGGTATGTTGCTGGACTTTGAATGTTTATACCAGAATGATGCCTGCGGGTTTAGGTATCATCTTGGTATCATTCTTTTCAGCCTGCGGCCGGCTTTCATGTAAAAGCAATCCTAGCGGCTAATTAGCCTCTGGACTGCTTTTACAAGCAGTGGGAGGGAATGCCCCCCCCGGATATAAAAAGCGCCATTGGGAAATTGGGAAAGCATTTTATCACACCGATCTTGGTGTGGTCAGATGCTTTGAGGGCAGAGGAAAAATCTAGGGTCTAGAAGACCCCAGTTTTTTCAAAAAAAGAGTACCTGTCACTACCTATTGCTATCATAGGGGATATTTACATTCCCTGAGATAACAATAAAAATGATAAAAAAAAAAATACTTGGAAGGAACAATTTAAAAATAAAATAAAAAAGCAAAATTAATAATAAAAAAAAAAAAAAAAAAAAAAAAAAAAGCACCCCTGTCCTGCCCTGCTCTTGCCCAATGGCGAACGCAAGCGTCGGTCTGGCGTCATATGTAAACAGCAATTGCACCATGCATGTGAGGTATCACCGCAAAGGTCAGATCGAGGGCAATCATTTTAGCAGTAGACCTCCTCTGTAAATCTACTGGGGTAACCTGTAAAGGCTTTTAAAGGCTTTTAAAAATGTATGTAGTTTGTCGCCAATGCGCGTTTGTGCAAAATTTTAAAGCATGTCGTGTTTGGTATCTATGTACTCGGCCTAAGATCATCTTTTTTATTTCATCAAACATTTGGGCAATATAGTGTGTTTTAGTGCATTAAAATTTAAAAAAGTGTATTTTTTAACCCAAAAAATGTGTTTGAAAAATCGCTGCGCAAATACTGTGTAGAAAAAAAAAATGCAACACCCACCATTTTAATCTGTAGGGCCTTTGCTTTAAAAATATATATATAATGTTTGGGGGTTCAACATAATTTTCTTGCAAAAAAAAAATGTTTTCATGTAAACAAAAAGTGTCAAAAAGGGCTTTGTCTTCAAGTGGTTAGAAGAGTGGATGTAAGCTTCCTAATGTTGTGTATAAAATGCCAGAACAGTTCAAAACCCCCCCAAATGACCCCATTTTGGAAAGTAGACACCCCAAGCTATATACTGAGAGGCATGTCGAGTCCATGGAATATTTTATATGTTGACACAAGTTGCGGAAAAACGACAATTTTTTTTTTTTTTTGCACAAAGTTGTCACTAAATGATATATTGCTCAAACATGCCATGGGCATATGTGGAATTACACCCCAAAATACATTCTGTTGCTTCTCCTGAGTACGGGGATACCACATGTGTGAGACTTTTTGGGAGCCTAGCCATGTACGGGACCCCAAAAACCAAGCACCGCCTTCAGGCTTTCTAAGGGTGTAAATTTTTGATTTCACTTCTCACTGCCTATCACAGTTTCGGAGGCCATGGAATGCCCAGATAGCACAAAACCCCCCCAAATGACCCCATTTTGGAAAGTAGACACCCCAAGCTATTTGCTGAGAGGTATTGTGAGTATTTTGCAGATCTCGCTTTTTGTCACAAAGTTTTGAAAATTGAAAAAAAAAAAAAATATATATATATATATTTTCTTTCTTCATTTTCAAAAACAAATGAGAGCTGTAAAATACTCGCCATTCCTCTCAGCAAATAGCTTGGGGTGTCTATATTCCAAAATGGGGTCATTTGGGGGGGTTTTGTGTGATTCTGTGATTCTTTCTTCGAAACTGTGATAGGTAGTGAGGAGTGAAATCAAAAATTTGTGCCTAGAAATCCTGAAGGCGGTGCTTGGTTTTCAGGGTCCCGTACGCGGCTAGGCTCCTAAAAAGTCCCACACATGTGGTATCCCCGTACTCAGGAGAAGCAGAAAAATGTATTTTGGGGTGTAATTCCACATATAACCATGGCATGTGTGAGCAATATATCATTTAGTGACAACTTTTTGTAATTTTTTTTTTTTTTTTTAGTCATTATTCAATCACTTGGGACAAAAAAATTAAAAATTCAATGGGCTCAACATGCCTCTCAGCAATTTCCTTGGGGTGTCTACTTTCCAAAATGGGGTCATTTGGGGGGGTTTTGTACTGCCCTGTCATTTTAGCACCTCAAGAAATGAGATAGGCAGTCATAAATTTAAAGCTGTGTAAATTTCAGAAAATGTACCCTAGTTTGTAAACTCTATAACTTTTGCGCAAACCAATAAATATACGCTTATTGACATTTTTTTTTACTAAAAACATGTGGCTGAATACATTTTGGCCTAAATGTATGACTACAATTGAGTTTATTCGATTTTTCTTATAACAAAAAGTAGAAAATATAATTCTTTTTCAAAATTTTCGGTCTTTTTCCGTTTATATCGCAAAAAATAAAAATCGCAGAGGCAATCAAATACCATTAAAAGAAAGCTCTATTTGTGGGAAGAAAAGGACGCAAATTTTGTTTGGGTACAACATTGCATGTCCGCACAATTTACAGTTAAAGCAGCGCAGTGCAAAATTCTGAATTCACCTCTGGTCCTCTAGCTACCAAATGGTCCGGGGCTTAAGTGGTTAATGTCTCTGAACAAGAGAATAGATTCAAGATCTTTTCCTGATGGTACAAAACACCACTCAGATTACACAAAATTTCCCCTTCACTACCACCTAACTGTTGGAGATGTGCAGATACAGATGGTTCATTATTACATATATTTTGGTCCTGCCCCCACATTCCACCTTTTTGGAAGGAAATTCACCGTCTTACTACTCACATTTCCACACTCCCAATTATTTTCTCACCTGCACAAATGCTCTTACGTCATTCCAATATTCCTAAATCTCAATACCATAAATCTCTTGCTCTACATTTACTTAATGCTGCAAAAATGTGTATTCAGGCTCTTTGGAAGGATACTTCTCCCCCAACTATTTCAGATTGGTTTAAATGCATAAACAAAGTGGCTGGCTGACATGGAAGAATGAATTCATCAAGCCAAAGATACTCCTGATAAGTTTCATAAGACTTGGAAATGCTGGCGCCATTTTCAAAATTCAACTGATTTTGATCAATTTCTATCCCGATAAAACCTTTGCAAATATATATTCTTTCTGTCGGATGTGGAAGAAGGAAATATTTATACTGTTTAATTTCTCCTTATTACCCTACGTTTATTTTCCCCTTAATATAGCACCACTAAAACTGCGGTTATTACTTCAGGTTTTCATTGAATGATTACGATACTCCAGCTTAATGCTCCACTATATATTTTCACTCTTTTAAGATTTTTATATGAAATTCCCATCCTTCAAAAAGAGTGTTTCTCCCCTATTATACCCCTTATCAACGTTATCCCTTCTATATTTTATTTTTCTCACAATTCGATTTTCTAATCTACGGTGAGGTCACACATATACCTTCAAACTAACCAGGATTTGCTACGGGTCCAGAGACCGCAATCCTGTGAGTTCTTCCAATATATGTTGTCTGTGACCTATAACCGTTGATACCACTTTAAAATTAACCATTATCAACCTTTCCTATAGTATTAATTTTCAAATAGTAATTTATTTATTCTATTGAACTTTGTTACACAATACTATTATAGACAAATTTACTTTTGATGAATTCTTTTGATTTACATTAGAATGAATGAAAAAAGCTCATTTTGATTTCACAAAATACTATTTGCTGATTTTGGTGTACATATACCTCTTGTTACAATTTCCTACTGTTTGTTCTTTGTTTTATTTAATCTAATTTCTTTGATGCATTCTCATAGCACAGGATAAATGGTTGACAAATGTATTTTGTTTTTTTGCCTACCAATTGTAATTTGTTGATCTTTCATATAACCTTGTATTGCTATATACTTCATGCTATATACTCAATAAAAGCCTATTGAAACGAAAAAAAAAAAACCTGATAGTATTGTCTGTTATACCCAGCCCTTCCTTCTCAGACTTCTGTAGGGCTTGTTCACGCAGGTCTCATTATCTTGCACTTAACAGCACTGCCAAAATTAATATTATTATTTAGGTACTTATATAGCGTCATCAATTTACGCAGTGCTTTACATATACATTGTACATTCACATCGGTCCCTACCCTCAAGGAGCTTACTATCTAAGGTTCCTAACTCACATTCATATGCTAGGGCCAATTTAGACAGAAGCCAATTAACCTACCAGCATGTCTTTGGAGTGTGGGAGGAAACTGGAGTACCCGGAAGAAACCCACGCAGGCACAGGGGGAACATGCAAACTCCAGGCAGGTAGTGTCGTGGTTGGGATTTGAACCAGCGACCCTTTTTACTGCTAGGCGAGAGTGATACCCACTACACCACTGTGCCGCCATATGCAAGGCAATGCCAACAACTTAGCTTTTTGTATCTTTTTTGAGTGTTATATGGCAGAGGCGTGACTGCAATGTCTTCCTGATGTTCATAGTTCACATAGCGAGGAGTGGGCACTTATAAAGAGGGCAGGCATTTATGTCATCACACTTAGAGGGAAGTAAGTTCCCAGTCTGCATTTCATGAAGGTGACTCTGTTACAGATGGTGAACTGTGATGGCAGGGGGATGTAACAACTAATCTGACCATGAGAGATACAGGAATGCTATGAGTTGGCATTGTGATGCAAGCTGACCATGTCAGAATGGATCTGCCTGCCATGGTCTGAATGGAAAATAAAAAAGGAGAACTGTCAGGATCCCTAATTATTTTTGATGAATGTAGACATTCCAATCTACAACATTTTTAAGAAAATATGGCTTCAGAACATAAGCTTGAAGAAACTTATTGCTTCACAACATTAGACTTTAAAATATTATATAATATAATTGAAGTTTCTTAATCTATTGTAATGTAGTAATGCAGTATTTAATATGCCTATTTTTTATCTGTGAAGTGCTATGAAGTGCTGCAACAAAGGTTAGCAATCCCAGCACTGCCAGTACATAAAAGAGTCTAACTGTCCTTGGACGAAATTGTAATGACGAAATGCGTCACAGAAATCAGAAGTGACGTTACGGCAGGGCTACATCGGTCAGGTGAGATACTAGTAACATCACGCTGTGTCCACCACAATCGGGATGTATCAGTGTACGATTATTACATGTGTTTTTACATTGGGAAATGTGTAAGTGTAATGTTTGAAGGATCTGTTCTAATAAATTAATCAGTGTTTAGACATATTGCACTCAGAGCTCTTCTTTTTCTTCTACATATGAGCGACCTGTGATTCACTGCTTTTGGCTGTATATCGAGGTTCCTTTCTACAACCCTGTGAGGTGCAATGCTCATTTTGCCAAACATGAGAATGTGTGGCAAACATTTCTAGTGAGTTTGAATCCAATGGGGAATTGGTGGCACGTTCATCACATGGTGTGGTGTGGAGATATTTAGGAGTTTTAGTTGATCATCACAGAGCTTTTACTGGAAGATATCTTGCTCATTTATGAGACACATGGACTTTTTTTATTTATTTGGACTTTGTTTCACAATTTTTCACATGGTGATAAGTTACTTTGTCACTGTTTTTTGATAGATTTTTTTCATACTGTTCATGTACAGGATATGATGAGATTTGATGTCTCTCTTCTTTAGCGCTGCTGTTTATCGTATATAATATATATATTTTGGTGAACTATATATATATATATATATATATATATATATATATATATATATATATATATATATATAGATCATAGGTGTGCGCAGCCTTTGGCATTAGGGTGTGCACCCCAAAGCTCAAACACACTCTACCGATCACTCACGATGTTCATTCAGGAAGGGAAGTGGCCGGTAAATGGCATATTTACTGGCCCCTACCCCCACTTTGCTAAAACATCCACAGCAACAACCAGTGGGAGAGGAGGGAAGTGCCGAGGGAGGAAGGAGGGGGAGCCAGGTCAGTAGAGGGAATCAGTTCTGCACAGGGTGATTAGGGTGTGCCTGGGCACACCTGGCACACCCTGTGTGCACGCCTATGATATAGATATATATATATGTAGCGCCCACCCCATTTAGGGGTGCTATATACCCAAATTTAGGGGCTGGTCTGAGATAGTAGTTGGGATCAGACCATTCTCA
Organism: Rana muscosa; assembly: GCA_029206835.1. Taxonomy (NCBI): domain Eukaryota; kingdom Metazoa; phylum Chordata; class Amphibia; order Anura; family Ranidae; genus Rana; species Rana muscosa. Next base: position 191,023,290 of record CM055122.1, read on the forward strand.
ATTTGTAGGTTGTGCTATTTTGTTTCCAGGCGGTATACTGGTGTGCAGTTCCATGTGGCCTGTAGGTGGCAATGCCATAATGGGTCAGGGTTGAACCATTGGTATTAGTGCTGTGCCTTAGGGTGTCCTCTCTCGGCAGCGGTACAGTGGGCATGTTTGGCCTGCTGTGCATGCTGGAAGAGGATACATAAGGGGCAGCCGATGCCTGGGAGGAGTCTTCGGAGGAGGAGAGGAGTCGGAGTCCAAGTGCGTGGCATGACCCTCCAGGCCATGGGGCCATGTGTGCACCAGTCCCAGGCACCTTTAGTCCTGGGGCTGCATCTTCAACATTGGGCCCAGCACCTTTAGCTGGAGCCCGCTTCTAAGAAGAGGAGGCCGGGGGAGGACCTTTCTGATGGACCGGTGAGAGTTCACGGTGAAGGAAGGGGCCCGGTAACTTTCTGGAGGGATTCTTCTATCCACCAAAGGCCTAGTAATGTGCTGCTGCTGGCACCTGTCCTTATGTACCAGAAGCTAAGATGTTCGGGGTCTGATAGATTCTGTGGCAGAGAGTCTCCCGATCGCATCTATGAAAAGAACCTGATTGATCGTTCGAGCATCACTTCGGCTGCTAGGATCCACTTTGTAGGAGACTATCCGGGTGAGCTAAACCTACTCTGGGATAGAGTAGCGATTGTGATATCCATTTGTGCCTGGACTAACCTCCCAAAACCTTGCTGTCCTGTCTCTCATCCACCCTTTCCTATCTGCTGAACATTGAGAAAATAAACTCAACTTTGGAGTTTAAAGTGGTGTGGACATTGGAATTACTTGGGGGGAAAACAGAGACTTGTCCCTATATCCTAGGAGATGAGAACCAACTGACGGAGAACCTAGCTGTGGGACCCAAATACATAACACCGCTCAACCTCCTCATCCAGGAGGGTACGGGCATATAGTACGGTGTGCCTTTTTCCTGCAAGTGAGCCAAAGGTAGGGAAAAGGGTCTGTGTGCTTCATATATATATATATATATATATATATATATATATATATATATATATATATATATATATATATGGATAAAGGTGTGTTTAAAATACGCCTGACAAAACACACACTTAGCGCCAATTCAATCCCACAAAGTGCCAAGTAGCATAAACACTATTAATTCAAAGTATTTTTCACAAAACACCTTAAATGGTCAGCAGCTGTTTAAAATTAATAAGATATGAAAAAAGGGGTAAAACAATAAAACAGTGCAAAATACTGGATCGTGGGCATACACCAAACAGCGCTAAAATATGAAATTACCATGCCACTGAACAAGTCCAGCACGTAATAGAGAGATAACCAGTTCAGAGTAATGAGGTGAGTATCAGCAAATGTCCAAGTGAGCACCTTCCACCACCAGACACAAACTTGCAATCCACCGCGTGATGAAAAAAATCCCCTCAGGGGTTCACACTCACCAGAGGCAAGATATAAATGAGCCTTAAGCAAGAAGTAACATCAGCTACTCTGTATGGAAAATCTTCTCCAATCAGGGTCCACCAGTGTAATTGGGCTCCAAAGCAGATCATAAAATAACGAGAAAATAGCAACACAATAGTGTAATCCTGTTTATTTTAAAACTGTTACCCAGCCAGTAGGAGACCCCTTAAGCCTAACTACGTACATAAAATAACAGAAAAATTAGCATTGAATGGCCCAAGAGGGCGCTATCACCATTTCCAGCGTCCCATGGATCCTGCAGACACTTCTGAATAGTAGCTGTGGGCGGTGGAGCACAGGCTTGGAGCGCAAACATCACTTCCGGGTCACGGGTTGTCGTGGTTACGCCCTAAGGCGAACCGGAAGTGACGTTTGCGCTCCAAGCTTGCGCTCCACCGCCCACAGCTACTATTCGGAAGTGTCTGCAGGATCCGTGAGGACACACACACTATGCTTTGGAGCCCAATTACACTGGTGGACCCTGATTGGAGAAGATTTTCCATACAGAGTAGCTGATGTTACTTCTTGCTTAAGGCTCATTTATATCTTGCCTCTGGTGAGTGTGAACCCCTGAGGGGAGTTTTTTCATCACGCGGTGGATTGCAAGTTTGTGTCTGGTGGTGGAAGGTGCTCACTTGGACATTTGCTGATACTCACCTCATTACTCTGAACTGGTTATCTCTCTATTATGTGCTGGACTTGTTCAATGGCATGGTCCACGGGTCTTTTTATAATTTCATATTTTAGCGCTGTTTGGTGTATACCTACGATCCAGTATTTCGCACTGTTTTATTGTTTTACCCCTTTTTTCATATATATATATATATATATATATATATATGGTTACATTCACTTATTGAGTGTTCAACTTTTGTTTTTTAGAATGATATTCACTATGGCGCAGTGGTAGGATCGTTGGTATATGGGCATTTAGAGTACAGATTCTGATAGCTATTTTAATAATGTGCAGACGTTGTAATTGGTATAGTAATGCCTTGTACACACGATCAGGGATGAGCTTCGTGTTCGAGTCGAACATACGTTCGACTCGAACATCGGCTGTTCGATCGTTCGACGAAGATCGAACGATTTGGGCCGTTCGCGCCAAATTCGAGTGACGCGAACGGCCCACAATGCACTACGCCATCGCAGTGTCATCCAGGCGCTGTGATTGGCCAAGCATGCACTGTGACCCCGCATGCTTGGCCAATCACAGCGCCGGCAGCGAGGAGAGCAATGATTGGCCACAGGCAGGATGCCTGTGGCCAATTATTGCTGAGGGGGTTTAGTACACGCCCCACACCATAAAAGGCCGCCAGCGCGGCGGCCTTGTGTAGTGTGTTCCGGAGCAGGGAAAGAGAAGCATAGGCAGGGACAGTGTCATTTTTTTCCTTTACTAATCCTGGATTCCTTGTGTTTAGGGACAGAGAAGGATAGGTAGGGAGAGTGTCAGTGTGTTATTCTGTGCTAAACCTTGTTTGTAGGGACAGAGAAGGACAGTGAGGGAAAGTGTCAGTGTGCTATTCTGTGCTAAACCTTGTTTGTAGGGACAGAGAAGGACAGTGAGGGAAACTGTCAGTGTGCTATTCTGTGCTAAACCAATCTTGCTGAACCATATTTGAAATCCTTGAGTTTAGGGACAGAGAAGGACAGTGAGGGAAAGTGTCAGTGTGCTATTCTGTGCTAAACCAATCTTGCTGAACCATATTTGAAATCCTTGATTTTAGGGACAGAGAAGGACACTCGGGGAAACTGTCAGTGTGCTATTCTGTTCTAAACCAATCTTGCTGAACCATATTTGAAATCCTTGAGTTTAGGGACAGAGAAGGACACTCGTGGAAACTATCAGTGTGCTATTCTGTGCTAAATCTTGTTTGTAGGGACAGAGAAGGACAGTGAGGGAAACTATCAGTGTGCTATTCTGTGCTAAACCTTGTTTGTAGGGACAGAGAAGGACAGTGAGGGAAACTGTCAGTGTGCTATTCTGTTCTAAACCAATCTTGCTGAACCGTATTTGAAATCCTTGAGTTTAGGGACAGAGAAGGACACTCGGGGAAACTGTCAGTGTGCTATTCTGTTCTAAACCAATCTTGCTAAACCGTATTTGAAATCCTTGAGTTTAGGGACAGAGAAGGACACTCGTGGAAACTATCAGTGTGCTATTCTGTGTTAAATCTTGTTTGTAGGGACAGAGAAGGACAGTGAGGGAAACTATCAGTGTGCTATTCTGTGCTAAACCTTGTTTGTAGGGACAGAGAAGGACAGTGAGGGAAACTGTCAGTGTGCTATTCTGTGCTAAACCAATCTTGCTGAACCATATTTGAAATCCTTGAGTTTAGGGACAGAGAAGGACAGTGAGGGAAAGTGTCAGTGTGCTATTCTGTGCTAAACCAATCTTGCTGAACCATATTTGAAATCCTTGAGTTTAGGGACAGAGAAGGACACTCGGGGAAACTGTCAGTGTGCTATTCTGTTCTAAACCAATCTTGCTGAACCGTATTTGAAATCCTTGAGTTTAGGGACAGAGAAGGACACTCGTGGAAACTATCAGTGTGCTATTCTGTGCTAAATCTTGTTTGTAGGGACAGAGAAGGACAGTGAGGGAAACTATCAGTGTGCTATTCTGTGCTAAACCTTGTTTGTAGGGACAGAGAAGGACAGTGAGGGAAACTGTCAGTGTGCTATTCTGTTCTAAACCAATCTTGCTGAACCGTATTTGAAATCCTTGAGTTTAGGGACAGAGAAGGACACTCGGGGAAACTGTCAGTGTGCTATTCTGTTCTAAACCAATCTTGCTGAACCGTATTTGAAATCCTTGAGTTTAGGGACAGAGAAGGACACTCGTGGAAACTATCAGTGTGCTATTCTGTGTTAAATCTTGTTTGTAGGGACAGAGAAGGACAGTGAGGGAATCTGTCAGTGTGCTATTCTGTGCTAAACCAATCTTGCTGAACCATATTTGAAATCCTTGAGTTTAGGGACAGAGGAGGACACTCGGGGAAACTGTCAGTGTGCTATTCTGTGCTAAACCTTGTTTGTAGGGACAGAGAAGGACAGTGAGGGAAACTGTCAGTGTGCTATTCTGTGCTAAACCAATCTTGCTGAACCATATTTGAAATCCTTGAGTTTAGGGACAGAGAAGGACACTCGGGGAAACTGTCAGTGTGCTATTCTGTGCTAAACCTTGTTTGTAGGGACAGAGAAGGACAGTGAGGGAAAGTGTCAGTGTGCTATTCTGTGCTAAACCAATCTTGCTGAACCATATTTGAAATCCTTGATTTTAGGGACAGAGAAGGACACTTGGGGAAACTGTCAGTGTGCTATTCTGTTCTAAACCAATCTTGCTGAACCGTATTTGAAATCCTTGAGTTTAGGGACAGAGAAGGACACTCGTGGAAACTATCAGTGTGCTATTCTGTGCTAAATCTTGTTTGTAGGGACAGAGAAGGACAGTGAGGGAAACTGTCAGTGTGCTATTCTGTGCTAAACCAATCTTGCTGAACCATATTTGAAATCCTTGAGTTTAGGGACAGAGAAGGACACTCGGGGAAACTGTCAGTGTGCTATTCTGTGCTAAACCTTGTTTGTAGGGACAGAGAAGGACAGTGAGGGAAACTGTCAGTGTGCTATTCTGTGCTAAACCAATCTTGCTGAAGCATATTGCAAATCCTTGTGTTTAGGGACAGAGAAGGATAGGCAGGGGACAGTGTCAGTGTCATTGTTGCTAAGCCTCCTGCACAGTATACACCTGAAGGTAGCCCTTATTGCTGTTTTTCCCATCTCCCTGCAGGCCATCCATTAAAATGTCTGGAAGGCCAACAAGGAGAGGCAGACAGTCAGGAGGCAAAAAAAGAGGGCAAGCAGGCTCTGTGTCTGGGGGCAACAGTGCTGGTCGTGGACGCGGTGCATTGTCATCAGCACATGGCCATGGGACACGCTTGTCCTTCTTTTCGGCAGCTGGACATGTTGAGCCACATCATGCCGAAGACTTGGTAGAGTGGATGACCAAGCCCACCTCATCCTCCTCATCCTCTCTCACCCAGGCTCAGGGTACTGGCAAAGCAGCTGCCAAAGCGTCCTCTTCTCTGGTATCAATGTCATCATTAGTCAATCCTTCCCTAGACCCACCATGTCCTCCTCCTGAGGAGTCCCCCGAACTGTTTGAGCACAGTGTTGGGTACATGCTCCAGGAGGATGCCCAGCGTTTCGAAGGATCTGATGATGATACCCAGATAGAGGAAGGCAGTAGCGTGAGAGCAGAGAGAGGGGATGCTCAAGAAGGACACCAATCTGGCAGTCATGCTCCAGCAGCTGCAGCATACTGCCAGATTGGCTCCAGTGATGAGGAGGGAGGGGATGATGAGGTCACTGACTCCACGTGGGTGCCTAACAGGAGAGAGGAGGAGGAGGAGGATGAGGAGGAGGCACATCTCCAACGAGGCAGGATGCCCTTGGGTGGCCAGCGTATGGGCAGCACACCGACGGAATCACACCGCAGAGCTCCGCCTGTGCAGGGCGCTGCCTCTGCCCGTCATTCAAAAAGTTCTTTGGTGTGGGCCTTTTTTGAGGCGAGTGCATCAGATCGCACAGCTGCTGTTTGCAACATATGTCTCAAGCGTATATCGCGTGGCCAAAACATCAGCCGCTTGGGCACCACATGCTTGATCAGACATATGTTGACCTGCCATGCAGCTCGTTGGCAAGCCTACCTTAAAGACCCACACCAAAGAACAAAGCGGACCTCTCCTTGCACCGCATCAGCTGGGATCTCCAACCCCACTATACCTTCAGTCCTCTCTGAAACCTGCACTGAGAGGAATGAAGGTGTAGAATTAGGTGTGTCACAGCCAAGTACTTGCGGCCACTCTGCTAGCAGTACACCGACGTCCGATTCTAGCAGGCAAATTTCCCTGCCCCAGCTGCTGGACCGTCAAAAGAAGTTCACTCCCAGCCATCCACATGCCCAGCGGTTGAATGCTAGCTTGGCTAAATTGCTAGCGCTTCAACTGCTGCCTTTTCAGTTGGTAGACTCGGCCCCCTTCCGTGAGTTTGTGCAATGTGCGGTTCCTCAGTGGCAGGTTCCCAAATGCCACTTTTTCTCACGGAAGGCGATTCCGGCTCTCTACAGGCATGTGGAAGGCAATGTCTTGGCCTCGCTGGACAGGGTGGTCAGCGGTAAGGTGCATATTACCGCTGACTCATGGTCCAGCAGGCATGGACAGGGACGTTACCTTTCTTTCACGGCCCATTGGGTCACTCTTTTGGCAGCTGGGAAGGATGCAGGACAAGGTGCAGTAGTGTTGGAGGTTGTTCCACCGCCACGCCTCCAAAATGCTACTACTGGTTGTGACACACCTCTCTCCTCCACCCCCTCCTCTTCTTCTTCCTCCATGGCCTCTTCCTGTGCTTTGTCCTCGGAACCAGCGGTGCTCCGTAGGCGTTCAAGGGGCTACGCAAGTACGCAGGCAAAAAGATGCCATGCCGTGCTTGCGCTGGTGTGTTTGGGGGACAGGAGCCACACTGGGGCAGAGGTCCTGTCTGCTCTGCAGGGGCAGGCCGAGAGGTGGTTGACGCCACGCCAGCTTAAGCCAGGAATGGTGGTTTGCGACAATGGCACCAACCTCCTCTCCGCCCTCTGACAGGGACAACTGACCCATGTGCCCTGTGTGGCTCACGTCCTTAACCTGGTGGTGCAGCGGTTCTTGGGCAGGTACCCGGGCTTACAGGATGTCCTGAGGCAGGCCAGGAAAGTCTGTGTGCATTTCCGCAGATCTTATAATGCTCGCCTGGCTGAGCTGCAAAAGGAGTTGAACCTGCCCAAGAACCGCCTTATATGTGACATGCCCACCAGGTGGAACTCAACGTTGGCCATGCTGCAGCGGCTGCACACGCAGCAGAGGGCCATCAATGAGTACCTGTGCGACTACGGCACCAGGACAGGGTCAGGGGAGCTCGTTTTTTTTTCACCACGCCAGTGGGGCATGATCAGGGATGCATGCACTGTCCTGGCACCATTTGAGGAGGCCACGAGGATGGTGAGCAGTGACAGTGCATGCATCAGTGACACTGTACCTCTTGTCCACCTGTTGGAGCACACGCTGCGTGGAATAATGGACAGGGCACTTGAGGCAGAACAGAGGCAGGAAGAGGAGGACTTCCTTGCCTCTCAAGGCCCCCTTTACCCAGATAGTGTTCCTTCTGTCCCACCCATCGCACAGGAAGAGGAGGAGGAGGAGGAGGAGGAGGATTGTGTCAGCATGGAGGTGGAGGCTGGCACTCAGCATCATCAGCAGCAGTCTTTTAGGGATGATTTACAGTCCCAAGAAACCAGTGGACTTGTACGTGGCTGGGAGGAGGTGGCTGCGGATCATGTCGTCCTTAGTGACCCAGAGGACTCCGGACTGAATGCCTCAGCTAACCTACGCTGCATGGCCTCCCTGATCCTGCAAAGTCTGCGGAAGGATCCTCGTATTCTTTGGATCAAGGAGAGGGACCATTACTGGCTGGCCACTCTCCTTGATCCATGGTACAAGGGTAAGGTTGCGGACCTTATCTTACCGTCGCAGAGGGAGCAGAGGATGAGACAACTCCGGGAGGCCTTGCAGAAAGGTCTGTGCAACGCGTTCCCAGAGACTGGGAGGTTACAAACTCCTGGTCCTGGACAACGAGTTGCTGAGGCTTCGGGCAGTCAAAGAAGGAGCGGTGGGGAAGGTGGCCGTCTGACCGATGCGTTCAGACAATTCTTTAGTCCGCAGCCCCAAAGTATGATCGGTTCCAGCAACCATCGCCAGCGTCTGATATACATGGTGCAGGAATACCTAGGGGCAAGGTCAGACTTGGACACCTTCCCCACCGAAAATCCTCTGGCTTACTGGGTCTTGAGGATGGATCACTGGCCAGAGCTTGCACAGTATGCAATTGAGCTACTGGCCTGTCCTGCATCCAGCGTTCTTTCAGAACGCACATTCAGTGCTGCTGGAGGATTTGTCACGGATCACAGGGTGTGCCTGTCCACCGACTCGGTTGATCGACTGACTTTCATCAAGATGAACCAGTCTTGGATCACCACCAGCTACCACACACCTGATGCTGATATAACAGACTAATTAATTTTAAAATGTCACATCCCTTCAAGACTGATGCTGATGCTGAGTGCCTGTGCTGTTATGTTGACTGGCTATCCTCCTCCTCAATGATCCGATTAATGATGATAGCTTGGAAGATCATTTTGGTTTATGGGTGCCGCCACCAGTGGCTAAGGCACAATTTTTCAGCCCCTGTTTAACAGGGGCGTGTAATTACAATTTTTGATGCAATACTTTGCAACAGGGCTCATTGCTGTGCTCCAAGTACAGTATCTGTGAGGGGTTTCAGTGTTGTGCCACCAGTGCCTAAGGCCCAATTTTGATGGGGTAGCTATGCCATTTTTCTTAAAGATTTTCATCCATATTACCGGGACCAGACATTACATTAAAGCCGCAAGCAGTTTTAAATGGCTTTTTTTTCCTTTAGAAATGTAATTTTGTGCAGTTACAGTTCTAAACACGGGAAACACGTGGCACTTCACAGGCATACTTTAGACACCCCCCAGGTACAATATTTAAAGGAATATTTGACTTTTTTTTTTTTACTTTATGCATCATTAAAATGACTGCTCCCGAAAAACGGCCGTTTTTAAACCTTCTTTTTGCATTGATACATGTCCCCTGGTGCAGAACCCGGGTTCCCAAACTCTGTTTAGGACAATAACATGGATAATAGTTGTTATAATTAGCACTTTAGAATTCGAACGTTCGCATCCATTGTATTTAATAGGGTTCTAATGTTCGTGCGAACTTTCGGTCCGTTCGCGGGTTCTGGTGCGAACCGAACCCGGGGGTGTTCGGCTCATCCCTACACACGATAAGAATTTCCGATGGAAAAAGCCAGCCGGATTTTTTCCATCGGAAATTCCTACCGTGTGTGTGCCCCATCGGAGTAATTCCAATGAATTCCATCGGAGTTTAAATATAGAACATGTTCTATTTTTCTCCGATGGAATTTCGTCGGAATTCCGTTGTGGATTTGTTCGGACAAAGGTCCGATCGTGTGTGCGCGACATAACAGTTTCTTTTTTAACTCCATGTTTTTTCTGGATCAATGATTTAAGTACTGAAATCACTGGGTCAGCATGACAGATAGTGAATAAGCATTTTCAGAATGTCACCAATTGCAGTCTCCATTCTTTCCCACTACAGGTTTCACTGAACAACTATTAAGATGATATATCAGCCACTTGGAGAGTCCATTGTTTTGTTTTCTACTCCACAGAACTTCATTGTCAGAAAGAGCAGTAAACTACAACTGTTGTGCAGCACTAGTGTGGCAAAGTTAACAGACATAAATAGAAATTACGGCTGGTCCCATTCTTTTGCAGCGCTACCCCCGTAGGGGCCGCTGGTAATAGCTGGTTCTTCCTAAATAGTACAGATCCTGCCCACCACCACAAGCACCGGTCCATATGTACGGGCTTCGATAACAAGGTCTAGGGGAAGTCTTTTTTAAATTTTTTACTTGAAGAACCTTAACCCTTTCCATACAGGGCTTTTTATACCACTTCCATACCGGGCCTATTCTGGCACTTCTCTCCTACATGTACAAATCATCATTCTTTTGTTAGAAAACTACTCAGAACCCCCAAACATTATATATGTTTTTTTAGCAGACACCTTTTTATCTTGCACCGTATTTGCGCAATAATTTTTCAAACGCCTTTTTTTGGGGAAAAAAATGGTTTCATGAATTAAAAAATAACAAAACAGTAAAGTTAGCCCAATTCTTTGGTAAAATATGAAAGCTTATGTTACGCCGAGTAAATAGATACCTAACATGTCACGCTTTAAAATTGCGCACACTCATGGAATGGTGCCAAACTTCGGTACTTAAAAATCTCCATAGGCGATGCTTTGAACATTTTTACAGGTTACCAGGTTAGAGTTACAGAGGAAAAAATTTCACCGATCTCATGCTTACTAGCCGCAATGGCGGCTTTGTTTACTTTTGAGAACCCGGGCGTGACGTCATCACATCGCGCCCGGGCCTCCGACGGTCATAGAGATGACTGGTGACCATCTGGTCACCAGTCATCCCTATGCTCCTCGTCATGTGACCACCAGCGCCGGACGATTCTTTCTCCGGGCCCCCGATGGTACGGGAGAGCCCGGAGAAGCACCGGATGGCGGCGGGAGGGGGATGTCCCCTTCCGCCGCCTATAAGAACGATCAAGTAGCGGAACCGCCGCTATGATCATTCTTATGGTGCGCAGAATCGCCGGCTGAAGACAAGGATATCTGAATGATGCCTTTAGCTACAGGCATCATTCAGATATCCCCCCACAAACCCAGGATGTCATATTACGTCCACCCGGAGGGAGAGAGGGTTCCTGCCGGCGTCATTTTACAATGACCCGGTATGGAAGTGGTTAAACAGGAGAGGGGTTAGTGCTGCACAGTAAACAGGAGGACACTTTTCTCTAGGCTCACACTCCAGGATTCTGCTGAGAACAGGGGAATAGCCAGTATTCTGAGACCCAATGAAAGCCGTCCCAGTCCAACTACCTCTGGCACCTGTATGCCAAAAGCACACAGTCACCAGGAATCATTTCAGGGTCATTAATCCCAAGTTGCCAGGACAGCTGCACTCCTTCCAGCTGCATCCAGACACGGTCCAGTGAGGGAGAAAATTCTTCTCCAGACCCGACCCCTGTAGCAAAGCCCCTCTGAGGGCTCAAGAACAGCTACTCAGTCCACATCCCTTGAGGCTTTGGAACTGTCCCAGGAAGAAGGAACCATCTCTCCAGGGCTCCAGACTATTTATCACCCCCCAGCCACCTTCTGGTCACTCCTTCGCAGGAATTGGCTGGAGCATGATAAATATTCAGGCTGGTCGTTTGATACTCTCTCCCTATTTTCTGGAAACTCCTTCCAGAGGCAGGGGGAACAATCAATCTCCCAGTCTATAAAACCCTGAACAGACCAGAACAAACAACCAGTGATCCCTAGACTACCGATGGAGCCAAAAACAAAATATGCCTAGAATCCTACGCTAGGAAGGTGCTTCATTTTAAACTAAAGATTGTTCTTTCATGTCTATCCTACCATTATATGCTGATGTCCCCACAACAGTTACAGAGACACAAACATACACATTTTTATGACTTGTATTAACATAGCTCATTATACTACAGGCTCACGGTTGCAGGAACACACACAATCACACACACACACACATGACAATTTACATACACATATTTGCTCAAAGTTTCCTACAGAACACAATACTTACAACTTATTTTAATTAGGTTGTGGGGCATCAATAGAATCAATTCTACTAAATAAAAATGTTATCACCTATTAAATGTTTACCTGCAGTGGTCTCCTTCATAAATGATTTTAATTCACTTGCAATGTGCCTTTGAAGTAGAACGTTTGACTACTTCAGGAAGAGCCAAATTCCTAGCACAGCCCCATCCCTCCATACACATCATAGCCTTCTCCTCTTCTAACAGTGTGTTATTACTGTCTGTGTTGGCCAAACTTCTCCACCCTTCCTTACATTACCTCTTATGTGGCTTTCAGAGAAGGAGTGAAGGAGAGTACTAGTGAGTTTCCAATTTTGCTGACACCACATCCAAGATGACAGCATCCAGCAAAAATCTTAGAGCTTTTGAATATCCACACAAGGGAAGCTTTTACAACTAAGTAACATGCATTAAATGTGTTAAGTAATGGTGTTTTTTAATGCAAAGTCTAGTGACAGGGCCTCTTTAAACCGTGTGATTATATTTTTCTATAGGCAGATATGAAAAATTGTAGTGAAACCTTTACTGCAGTGTTTTGGGGGTTAAGGATCTTGTTTTAATGTATTTATTGTTTCATAATTATGGGTTAGGTTGGAATGTAATAAAGCCTATGGATGTCCAGTCACTTAAGCCATACAAGCTTACATTATGTGAAATAACTCAGAATAGTGTTCTGCTTATAGGCCTTTGAATTTCACATTTAGCCTTTATATATGCTGGTTGTAGCCCCATAAATGGTTAGTAAATAAATAATCCTATAAATTCCCATTCCTATTTTGACTGGTCTGTCTTCGTTTGAAGTACGTTCAGTTGATTGTACACCTTTTCCTGTGTGAACTGTCTACAATGCAGCCAGCATGACTTTCCTCCTCCTATTCGCTGTTTCAGCCACCACTGCTACAATTTCAACACTATATGTTAAAACACTTTCCTCAGCAGGTGTTTTTAGGCAGACATAAAGAAATTAATTGCAGGTATTATTGTCTTTTTATACATGCATTTACTATTAAAATCTATGTCAATCCCACTTTTATTGCTTTCAGCACTGAGCTCTATAGAAACCAATAGTAGTTTCTTTCTAACCGAGAACTATATACACAGCTTTTATATATCAGCCAATCCTATATGTCTCACCATGGGACTATTTTGGTGCTGTGTTCATTCAAGTAATAAACAAAGGATTTTTAGCTTTTTTTTACACGGATACGCTTTGATAAAAAAAATAAGAAAATAGTGTGTGCTCTTTCTGGTAGAAGGTATTGTCAATCAAGTGCCCATCATCTGCAAAAATTAAGAACAGGACAGTTATTTTCAAAGTTGTCAACATATTACAATAAATTGCAGATACTCTTTGTTGTAGGGAAAGAATGGTGGGCCTGCCAATGGTTGGTTGGGGTGTAACAACCATTGTAGGGGTCAGTGGATTGCAGTCCTCTTTAATGTACAACATTACTATCTCAGGTCACTGGGAGGGACCAAATTATTATCGCCATCATACCTCTAAACAGATCTTACCAAATTTGTTTTGGTCATAACAGTGAAGTAAGGTCGGAAGCATCTATAATGTTCACGTAGGCATTAGAGGACAATCTGTTGGTCTGGCTGGCAGACAATACAATGGGGTTGATTTTCTAAGCAAAATGTTCTTTGAGCTTAGGTAAAGCAGTGTTCAATCCGATTAGCCAATCAAATGCAATGAAAACAAATTGTTTAGAATGGGTGTTGACACACAGGTCAATTGCAACCCACCCATATATCAACCATGTAATGATTAAGTCTTGACTGTTTTTTGCTATCTGGACCACCTCACTAACAGGAATAGTGATGGCTGCAAACCGACACTGAGAAGGAGGAGAAGAGAGCTGAGAGGAAATTTGGACCACTCTCTTCTTCTCCAGGATGGATGTAGTGATTGGCCAGAGGGAGGGAGAGGAGAAAGTTCCTGCTTCCTTACTGGCTGTTCTGTTGGTGTGCTATGTTCCAATGGCAACTGCTTCTTCGTTAATCAAATTGAGCTGTAAAATGAAATCGATGGTAGTAAGGGATATATTTCTAGGCTGTGGGTGGCTGTATTTATTAGGAGGGAAGGATAAGCAGATTGAGGTAATTACTGGTTAGACTTTACTTACTCTACTACCCTTACTTTTTAATGAAGCCTTGCTAGGCTATTTCCTTAAAAAAAAAAACATTCTGCACCCTTGTGATGGTTTTGATCTCTTCCATATTGTTCAGTTAGATCCTCACCTCTCTAAGGTTACCTGTCCCTGCTTTATAAAATCAACCCTATTGTTTTTGGGCCCCTAAATTTAATCTGCAAAAATGAAGAACTGGACAGTTATTTTCATAGCTGACAACATATTACAATGAATTGCAGATACTCTTTGATGTAAGGAAAGAATGATGGGCCCGCCAATGGTCAGATGGGGTGTAACAACCATTGTAGGGGGTCAGTGGATTGCAGTCCTCTTTAATGTACAACATTACTATCTCAGGTCACTGAGGGGGACCAAATTGTTATCACCATTACACCTCTAAACAGACCTCACCAATTTTTTTTAGTGTTAAGGTCATAGCTGTGAAGAAGGTCGGAAACAACTATAATGTTGACATAGGCATTAGAGGAAAATATGCTGGTCTGGTTGTCAGACAATACAATGGGGTTTATTTGCTAAACTAAATGTTCTTTAAACTTAGGTAAGTATTATATCAACTTAACCAATCAAATGCAAGAAATGTTTTTGTTTAGAATGGGTATTGGCAACAAGTGAAATGCCACCCAACCATTTATCAACCATGTAATAATTAGGTCTTGACTGGCTTTTGCTGTCTGGAACACCTCACTAAAAAGAATAGTGATGGCTGCGAACCGACACTGAGAAGGAGGAGAGAGCTGAGGGAAAGGTGGGCTGTTCTCTTCTTCTCCAGGATGGATGTAGTGATTGGTTAGAGGGAGGGAGAGGAGAAAGTTCCTGCTTCTTTACTGGCTGTTCTGTTGCTGTGCTGTGTTCCCATGGCAACTACTTCTTTGTTAATCAAAATGAGCTGTAAAAGTTAATAGATGGTAGTAAGGGAGATATTTCAAGGCTGTGAGTGGCTGTATTTATTAGGAGGGAAGAATAAGTGGATTGAAGTAATCCCTGGTTAGACTTTACAAAGTTTACATACTCTACTACCTTTACATTTAATGGTGTTTGCAAGGTTATTTCCTTATAAAAACAAACATGCTGCACCCTGGTGATTTTTGATCTCTTCCATGTTTCTGAGGTAGCTCTCCACCTCTCCAGGGTTACCTGCCCCTACTTTAGAAATCAACCCTATTGTTTTTGGGCCACTAAAGGCAGCACCAGACAATATTCACCTTGAGGAATAGTAATGAGACAAGTTAGAAAACCTCTTGTGTTGTTTTTTTTTTTAGTTTTTACTCTAATAAGATGGCTCTAGGAGCATCTGTAGAGTTTGTACCAATCCTTGCTCCATGGGCCCAAACAGGAGTGGGAGATTGTAAGTGGGACGAAGTGAGCCTGATATTTGTCTTTTACTGGTGCCTAGTGGGTCTTACTTTAAACTCATTTGTTCCTTGCCTTTGCAACTACCGTATTTATCTGCGTATAACACGCACCCTAACTTTAAGAGGGAAGTTTCAGGAAAAAAACTTTCCACAGCCCCCTGCGTATAACACGCAGGCACAGTTTACCCTCTATTTTCAGGGTAAAAAAGTGAGTGTTATACGCCAATAAATACAGTAATTACATCCTTCCCCCTTTAGAGCTGTCCATCTCCAGCGGGAGTGGGGACAGGTTGCAATGCAGCCTTGATGAAGTCTGGGCTGTGTGGCTCCCATGTCTTAAAGGGTCCACAAGCAAGGGCTACACAAAAGAAGTGTAAAGCTGGATACACATTATACGATTTTCTTGTACAAGTTTCTTTAGATTTATCAAAACCATATAATATAAAGTCAAACCTAAACACTTTAAAATTGTATGCAATCAGGCAAAAAAGTTTTTCTTTTTTCTTGCACATGATTGAATTGAAGTTACGTTAACAAAGCTTCTCATTATTTACCAAGCTTATAAAGAGTCAATTTGCTGGAAAAACTGTGCCTTTAGTAAATCTAGTGTTAATGACATTTCATATACATTTTAGAGGGTTAACATAAAGTTTATACCCAAGTTGTTCATGCTAAGCTATTCACACAGCTCCTTAAAATAGGTGCATAATATCAAAATAAAAAGATTTTAGCTGTCAATCAACATTTTTGAAGCTCTATAAATTACTTTTGTACTTTTGGCAGATTACTTTTATGTCTATGAAATGACAGCTTTTACCCAACATTAAATTAATCCTGGCTTGTTTTGGCTTTTGTTACTACCAATAAAATGTCTCTTAAAAATGTGAATGATCACTTGGACTTTTTCATGCATGTTTAATCTTCACCACCCTGCAGATATGCTGACCTTGGCAAGTTGGCATGTGTAGGCTATTTTGATTGATGAGTAGGCTAGTAGGTAAACTTTTATTAAGAACACACAACTATCAGACATTCTTACACAGTATAACACCAAGAGAGGTTATAGCAGGGCTGTGCATTGCAGGAAATACTGTCTATGCTGATTTGGAGTTAAAGTATTTTGTCATTTGGACAAGAGTTAAAGTGGTTGTAAACCCATAAATTTATTATAATTTTTTTACCCCACCTGCAAGACAAAGCTATAATTAACTAGTATGACTAGCATACTAGCTCATTATGTACCACTTACCTTAGATGGGGGCCCCCAAAGCCGTCCGTGTCCCTCTCTCCAGTCGCAGCCATCGCTGCGGCGATAGCCGGAATGTTACTTCCGGGTATCACCGCTCCAGCCAATCACAGCGCTGCTCCGGCGCTGTGATTGGCTGGAGCGGCGAAGATGTGACTCCGCGCATGCGCGCGGGAGCCATCAAATTCGGCTAAGCCCAAGCATTGCTGGGACTTAGCCAAATTTGTGAATGGGATTAACCCCATGAATGTGCCGTTGTCTACAGCGGCACCTGTGATTTAGTAAATATCTCCTAAACCGTGTAGGTTTAGGAGATATTTCTTGCACCTACAGGTAAGCCTTAATCTAGGCTTACCTGTAGGTGCAAGTTGCAAAAGTGGGTTTACACCCACTTTAACTCCTGTTTCTGACCTTTCTGTGTAGTAGATTGAAGTAGTCCCAATTCATAAGTAAAATATAGACCCTGCTGTTATTTAAATTTACTCAGGGAACAGAGCTGACACATTCCAGTATGATGGCTGCCAAAACATGTCCTTACATTTGCGATAGCAATGCATAGTACCAGGTTTCACCTGCAGGAGTGTTGCATATACAATATTAGAAACAGGTTGAACAGGACATGATACCTCTAAGGAGTCCAGGTGGATTTTTTTTTTCAAGTGAGCAAGAATCTGGCACTAGAATGGTCAAATTCCAAAAACCATTGATAGCACAGTTCCAGTGTGGTTCAGTTCTATGTCTTAAAGTCCAAATCTGGGTTTGCTAGGCCTGCCCATAGTTACACACTTTCCCCATTAAAAACACCCCACAACCCTTAAAGTGATTTAAAGGTTGTATTTTGTTTTAATAACATACATGTTATACCTACCTGCTCTGTGCAATGGTTTTACATAGAGCAGCCCCGATCTTCTTGTTTTTGGGTACCCAGCCAGCAGTCCTGGCTCCCCCCCTGCTGAGTGCTCCCAAAAGCAAGCCTAGCATTGTCCATTCACACACCGAGCATACCCCACTCGGCCTCACCCCCATTATCTCCTCATTGGCTCACTGGCTGTGATTGACAGCAGAAAGAGCCAATGGCTCCCATTGCTCTCATGCACATCACTGGATCGAGATGGGGCTCAGGTAAGTATAAGGGGAGGGGGGGCTGAAGATGAACTGCACCCAGAAGGTTTTTTACCTTTGTTCATAGAATGCACAAAGGCAAAACACTTCTACCTTGTGAACCACCAGAAAAAAAATGTATACATGCTTTTTTTCCACCCACTTCATCCTCCAGTGGTGAAGGAATCCTGAATAATGCAGTATCAGGTGCCATGTAATGACATGGCTCCACCATCTGCATCGTTCACCTATAAGTGCAGGGTTGATGGCCAATGCCCTGGTTTTACAGAAGGGGAGTTGAATGATGTTGAGTAGACTTGTGCACAACGGAAAAATTCGTTTAGTTTCGGTTCGTTTTTTGTGCACAACGGAAAAATTAGTTTAGTTTCGGTTTGTTTCTTTTCGGTCCTGTTGATTCGTAATCATTCGTAATTTTGCTAGACGGGATTTTTCGTGTTCGGACTAATTCGTATTTTCGCAAGCGTCATTTTTAGTTGAATTTTTAGTTGATTTATAATTCGTACTTTCGGTAGGGTACGTTGTTTTTCTTTGATTCTGGACAACACTCCTACATTCGTAACTTTTTTTGGGTTCGTTGATTCGTAATTTTATGTGTCTCTCTCACAACTACGCTGCCTATTATGCCTAATGTGCTTCGAATGGATTTGTACTTTTCTAAATACATTGCGGTTATTTGTAACGATTCAAAATCTCGTATTTTACTTTCGTTTTTTACATGCGGCTGTAGCCTCCGCCCCTGTACACCATTTTGAGAGGGTTCAGCACGGTGAGGGAGAAGCAGAGAGCAGAGCAGAGTGTTATTGTGCTTCGAATGGATTTGTACATTCGTAACTTTTTTCATAACGAATTATGCCGAAGACATTCGGGCATTCGCTATTTTGCGGTATAATTTATTTCGGATTCGGTTTTATTCGTAATTGCTTTGTTCGGAAATTCGAATGCTTCCGAATGTCCGAAAGTTGCTAAATACGGACGAATTTCGATTCGTTACGAAACGAATTGCACAAGCCTAATGTTGAGTGCCACTGTTGCATTGGTGAGACTGTAGGGGATAGTGCCATAGATTGAGTGAGTATAGCAGCTAGATCTGTTGTTATTTAAATGTGCTGGGTATTGATGGTTTTGTTTTTGCCTCAGCTGGAGTTGGACTATAATGATACAAGAAGGAGAGGCGCCTCTAATAGTAGGAGTCAAAATATGATTTAATCAAAATAATACAATGGCAACTCACAAGAGTATGGGGTAAAACAGGCACATCTGTAAAGGTGAATATCCCCATGGGCCTTTCATCAGTAAGACGTATCACTTTGTCCGCCGGCTCCTGACATGTAGTAGTGTCCCCGCTGTCCCCTGATGGTATTGTTAACAGCATGTAGACGTGAGATGGTATTGTTGACAGCATGTGATTTATCAGGGATACAGGGGCATTTGTTGCTCTACTACTTGGATCATTCTTTTCTTCAAAACATTGGATAACAGCCAAACCACCTATGAATGTCTACCTTATTGATATACTTGTATATCTCTTTGGGCTTTATTAGGGTATGCTACATTGCTACTCTGCACTGTAATACTAAGTTGTATATTCAATGGAAGATTAATTGTTGATCTGGAAACAGTTTGGCTTTCCTAGAGGAGGCTTCTTTTAGTTGTCAAAGGAATCAGATATTGATGCAAAAGAAACGTTTTTATTTTCCTTCTCTGTGATATGCCATTCCTTCTTTGCCCCAGTGTTCGCCTTGGAGAGGCTTTTGTTTTGCTCTGGCTGCTGCATTTGCATTGACAGCCATAAAACATTACAGTACTGTTCCATTCTGTGGACTAAGACTGTGAAACGCGCTGAGATGAAATACCTTTACACCATTGAATACAACACTGGAGATTATATATTGTGATATTACATCTCTAATTCAATGTTCTAACAAGATTTTACTGGATAGTGGTATTAGGCAGACCATACGGAACAGAAATATGTATAGAAACACTAGGTGCTATGTACTCATTTTTGAGGCAGTCTGAAAATGTATGTGTTTGTACCAATAAAAATGTATATGATTTTATACTTATTGTCCCCAAGTGTTAACTATGAAGTTCATTTAGCTTTTTTTTTCTTTCATCTTGATTATATCTTAGATGTGATGCCGAATTGACCATTATTTTGCTATATGTTAAAGCAACCTATTCTAATAAATGGGCTGGCAAAGCACCAAGACATTCAAGAAAATGAACACACAGCATTTGTTTTTTTTGTTTTTTTATTCAAAAAAGGGTTTTATTTCAAAAAGAAACATAGCAAATATACAATACAATTCAGTTTGTCGTGTTTTAGTCAAGCATATTACAAGATCACAAGTATGCTTCAGGCTTGCAGTACGCACCATTAGTAACAATGCAGCGCACCACAACAGTGTGTATTATTATGTGTTGTAATGCACTGCAACACGTGTGTGTGGTGCCATGCGCAAAAGTAAAAACCTAGACTTAGTGGCTAATTTACAGTTCTTTACATGTAACACAATAACAAAAATATCAAAGAGGAAGCATGTAAAATTGTAATGTCACATAAAAAATAAATAACTCTGAATATTTTCTCACTATTTGTTCCCTTTCATACAGTCCTTTTTCACCATGTTGTGTTCCTTATATCTCTTTACCTTGCCATGAGATAATTTTTAGCAGTTGGTTTAATTAATATACTGCTGTATTTAGGACTGATGTTTCCAACGTGAAATATTTCAACTGTATGGCTTAAAAATAGTGCCTGGTAATTGTATAAAATCAATCCTGGAAACCCTTGAACTTAATGTGAACAATTTAGCTATAAATCACATGGTCTGGTGCCTCCAGACAAATGTATTCTTCTTTCTAGTATTACACAAAAGGTAATCCTTTGACATACTTTGCCATGGTTATATTCATGTTTAAGATGTGAGAATTATTGATAATTTAGTGAAACCATGTTGATGCTGAAGCCATGAATCAGTGTAGAGTTTCCAAGAAGAGGAATGACAAGAACAAGACATGCAATGGAAAATACCAGTGGTCTATGAAATCATAGTAAAAGGATTTAAAGTAAAAAAAATCAAAAGGAGTCAAGTGCAACCAGAATCCTCTCTAAAGGGGGTTATCAAAATACATTATTTTACAAAAATGATGTAGCCCGTGAACAAAAACAAAACACTTCCAATAATACTAAAAATACAAGTTTTGTATGACTTTTTCTCATGTTTGTAATTATAAGAAATGAATAATGATAAAAAGGTTGGGCAAATAATAATATGTAGTGACCTAAAGTGCCTTAAAGTGACACTAAATGCTGAATAAAAAAAATATTAGAATCATACCTTCTATAGCTCTCAGCCTCCTCTAATTCTCCAAATTGCCTTTTTTGCTGCTGTGATCAGACTTTCTGTAAGAGGGTGGCTACATTCATTTTCCATGGTCCCACTGTATTTTGGAATATAGCCACTCTCTCTGGCTTGCTTCCAAGATGGACTATGGGCTGTGGACTATGTGATTTGTCATGTGCATAGAGTGTAACTAACATTCACTGCTCATTCTAAACAAACCGAAGTAAGGGAGAAAAACACTATAAGAACTATTTTAATAAAAAAATAGATTAAATTGTGTAACCTGTACAAGTCCATACATGTGTATAGATTATGTTTGGATAATATTGATATGGTTTTGTGTCACTTTAAGCTAGAATGTCACTAACCAACTTTAGTGTTTGCAATTAGGCTGTAGCAAGCCTAAACCTTGTTTATCCCTTTCATGACTAAGCCTATTTCTGACATTTGGTGTTTATAAGTTAAAATGTGTATTTTTTGCTAGAAAATTACTTAGAACCACCAAACATTATATATATTTTTTAGCAGAGAATCTAGAGAATAAAATGGCGATTGTTACAATATGTTCTGTCACACGGTATTTGTGCAGCAGTGTTTTAAACGTACTTTCATGAATTAAAAAAAAAATGAAAAAGTAAAGTTAGCCCAATTTTTTGGGATAATGTGAAAAATGATGTTACGCCGAGTAAATAGATATCAAACATGTTATGCTTTATAATTGCACGCACTCGTGGAATGGCGACAAACTACTGTACCTAAAAATCTCTATAGGCGACGCTTTAAACATTTTTTACGGTTACCAGGTTAGAGTTACAGAGGACGTCTAGTACTAGAATTATTTCTCTCGCTCTGACGATCGCGGCGATACCTCACATGTGTGATTTGAACACCGTTTACATATGCGGGTGCGACTTCCGTATGCGTTTTCTTTGCTGCGCGAGCTCGCAGGGAGGAGGGGGGGTGCTTTAAAAATGTTTTATTTTTTTTCTTATTTCTTTTATTTCTTTTTATAATATTAAATTGTGTTTTTCAAAAAAAAATTTTTTTTGATCACTTTTATTGCTGTCAAAAGGTATGTAAACATCCCTTGTGACAGTAATAGGTGGTGACAGGTACTCTTTATGGAGGGATCGGGGGTCTAAAAGACCCCCGATCCCTCCTTTGCACTTCAAAGTATTCAGATCGCTGAAAACGGCGATTCTGAATAACGTGTATTTTTTTAAATCCGGCACCATTGGCAGCCGAGTAACCCGGAAGTGACGGTCGCTTCCGTGGTTACATTGCGGACACTGAATCGAAGCCGTGTATGGCTTTGTTCCAGTCTAGGGCTAGACACTGGAGCTGGCGGATCATAGATTGGGTCTCCTGGTGGGACGGGAGGCCTGGTCAGAGTGGCGAGAGGCGGCGGGAGGGGGGATGTCCCCTCCCGCTCCTCCGGTATAACAACCAAGCGGCTTTTAGCCGCATCGGTTGTTATGCCTGTATAGCCAATCGCTGGCTCTAAACAACGGTACCGGTATGATGCCTGCAGCTGCGGGCATCATCCCGGTAAAACCCCCCAAAGCCGAGGCCGCATATATGCGTACGCTCGGCGGGAAAGGGATATTGATATGGTTTTGTGTCACTTTAAGCTAGAATGTCCCTAACCAACTTTAGTGTTTGCAACTAGGCTGTAGCAAGCCTAAACCTTGTTTAGGCTTTCTGTGTTCATTAGGTTTCTCCTAAGCCCAGGACATTGATTATTTTTACCTGCTGTTGTTGAGTTTTCTTCAGTATTTATTGTGAGAAGTAACAATGTATCCAATTAAATAAATAAATACATTTGTCTGACTTGTTCAATCATTGATGGTTTTATTGCAGTGATGTTAGCTGAGGGAAGATGATAAATATTTGTAGCAACCTTTTAGAAGGGTCCTTTCCTCCCAGCCTTTGTCAGATAGAGATGTCAGTGAGGTCTTGTTTTGTCTGCTGGACTTCTTCCTGGTGAGGAGGATTTCTCTCCTTGATGGGTTGAACCTGAAAAAAAGGAGTCTAAAGCTGGTCTATGGCAAAGACCTAAGAAACTGGAAGGTGGCTACCTAGAGAGAGCATATTCTGAAGAATTGGTTGTTTCATATAGGGTTCCAGAGAACTTGGGAGAAGCTGCTGCTAGAGGACATTGCATGGGGATTTCCGCTGCTCAACTATTCAAGGTACCTGTGAGTATGCCACCTGCACATGGTGGCTGCTACCTAATGGTCTGCTTCAGGGGAAATTTTTTATTGGGAAGCAGCATTCGGTGATATTAGAGCCACTGTTCATTTTTGTTGCTACTAGAAGGCCGGAGGAAGTTTTGCTGATATTTATGGATATCCTGTATATAAGTCTCGCTTCACAAGTTTATTTAGCAAATAATCCTTTAAAACTAAAGAGACTGAAGCCTGATTGTTGCCACTGGTGGGTCAGTGTGTTGTTGGGCACGGTTATAGGGCAGGTCATTATTAATAAAGGCAGGAGAACCCCTTATATTACAGCAGCTACTTTAGGTGTGAGTACTACATATATCTAACCCCCAGGTACATATAAAACACAAATTAAGACAGCAACAAATCAATAAAAAAAAAACACTAAATGTATTTTTAAATATAGTTATTCTAAGTACTCAAATCCTGTCATTATATGTGTTTCCTTTTATCCCCTGCATAGCAGGACTCAGACTGGGAGAAGGGAGAGGGCAACGTTTGCAGGGTTTTACTGCTTTGCACATTGCTGTAAGAAGAAGTGCAGTGGTATTGGTATCTCTTGAATAAGATGGTAATTAGACGTACCACCTTATGGACAGATAAATAAACAACTTCTTCTTTCACAAGTTGCTTTGGGCTAAGGATTTTTCATGGTATAAGGGTCACTATAAAATGAGTGCACCATCATAATGACCGGTTAACTAGCATTTCTGATAGTAGAATGTAAATTTTAAGGTGCATCTAGCTAAACTACCATAATATCACTGACATTGCTCTAATGCCGTGTACACACGATCATATTTCCCGTCGGGAAAAATGACATTTTCCCCTTTGGACGAGAAAAACGATCGTCTGTGGGCTTCTTGCCGTTTTTCCCGACGGGAAAAACGGCATTAATCACGACGAGAAAAATTAGAACATGCTCTAATTTTTCTCGTCGTGATTCCTGTCATTTTTTTCCACGGCACTTTTCCCATAGGGAAACACTGCCACTGAGCCCACACACGGTCGTTTTTCTCGTCAAGAGAAAAAATGACGGGAAAAATGGCCGTGTGTGGGGGAACAAGCCGTTCCCTCGTTTTTCCTGTCATGATTCACAGCGGTGTTTTCACCGCCGTGAATCACGATCGTGTGTACGCGGCATTACATTTAAATGTGTGTACAAAGGTTCATTACTTCCAGAATTCACAAAAACTCTGAGATGATCTCTAATAAGGGTTTTGTTATACAGTTGGGGTGATTTATACCTTACCACACACCAGCTTCTTCCTATAGTGCAGACCAAAGTTTCCAACACTTTCAAATAAATTTCAGGTACAGTTATGCTGAGTTGGTATTAATATACGTTTCCTTCATATAACTGTTTAAATCCCTAAAATTACCCATTTACTTTTTATGTTATGGTTTGGGTTTAGAATGGATTATAAGAAGGGCTTATTGTGTATTTGGTCAACACTGAAACCTAGGATATATTATGCTTTTGTAGACATCAAAATCAGGAAATGCCTTTTGACATAAGAACAAGGGAGACATTCCAGCCACTAGAGTTGTAGAAGATACAGTGCAATAACTGTTATATAGGCAATGCTGTTACAGTGGTAGAACTTTAAAAATAATAGTTAAAGGGCCCCTCCACCCAAAGGAAATATTTTAGATATAGGTGGAGCCCAGTAAGGTTTAGCCAACCCCTGGCTACTTATATGTCTTCTGTCCATAGCAGGTAAGCAAAACCAACATCACTGAAAACTGTTGGGTGGTATCTCTTCAGCTTCTACTAAAAGCTAAAATATCAGTTTTGAGTGAACTGACTCATCAACAATTTTCTTTATTTGTAAAATCCAATAGCAACAGTTATAGTAAGTTGGTGAAATGTTGAAAGAATAACAATAACAGTATTTTATTAATGCAGTTTTAAGGGAAATTACTCAGCTAACCGTTACCCATTATAATACCTGTTCTTTAAAATGCGGATATTATGTGTTGCAAAATTCCTGAAACAAAATCACATTAGGATTTCTTGCTTGATTAGCACATTGATTCATAGAGATGAAAGACACCAATTATTGTTGCTCCGTGTACAAAAATGGAAATTATTATTTTGCATTGTAATGAAGATAATTTGCACTTCATTCAACATTTACCAAAATATGCTAATCACAGTCAACAAATAAGGCAAGGCATTTCCTGAGAATAAAACCTTTTTGAAAGCGAATATTTGTAGAAGTACAGTGATAAAAATAACATCTGAACGTTTTATGGAATGAATGGTCAAACGTTATTGCACTATGGGATGTTATTTCTCTTCCACATACAACTGAGAGGAAGGGGCTAACTGTGTGAAGGAGAAAGGAAGCGTACCAAACGTGGATCTGTGTCCTGCCATACAGCAGTGTAGGCTGTGAATGCGATATACCCCTTTAAGGGGAGTGCTCTCTGGTGAGTGCGGTAGCATAAGGGGATCACAGAGTGGAACTCCTGCACCAATATATCTACTACAAGCACGGATAAAGAGCACCTGTCACCTAGATTTGTGATTCCATTGAATTTTGTTTTTCATTAATATGGACTGACCAATGATAACAGAACCTAACTATTTATGGACTGGTCTCTTTCATCATTCTAAAAATCCAGTGGTTGTTTGCTATTTTATTTGAATGTATCTATTTCAGAGTTTATGGTAGCACTTGACACTTTATCAACAGTATATAATTTTTTGCACATATTACGTGGTCATTGTTTATTCATCATATGGTGCAACACTAGTCACTTTAAACATATCATCGATTGTATTTTTAATTTATGTTTTAATTTATTTGTTGGTTTAATATTGCGCAAACACACTTGTCTAAGAGCAGCGCCATACCCACTATCCCTCTTAATCTTTTCATATAAGACCCTACCTAGGTAGTTGTCTCAGTGGACGCAGCAGCTCTCATAACACCATACAATTTATCATCAGAATGGAACACCCCCAAAAAATGTTCTGAAAAAAAAAATTTGAGCCAAATTCTAGGCAAATATAAAACGCCAACCTTTTATCAGGTTACTTATACCTTAAAATCATTAAATGTGATTTGAAACAAAGCTGGTTTGAATGCCTTAATACATCTATATATGAATGGTGGGTGTAATGCAAGGTTGATTCATTGGCGCCAGACACTTCTTGAATGCAAAGAGATTTATTGTCTCTTGAACAGAACTGTGGGAAAGAGAGTTAGGGCCAGGACACCCTTTAGTAGTTGCAATGTTAATTAGCAGACTCTGAGACTTCTATAGGTAGACAGCCATGCAGGGAAAGGCACCCAGCAGGACACCACATCAGCATATGTAGGATCAATGTCCTATGGCAACAGTCTTATAACACAAGTTGTAACAAACTTCTATACTTCCTCTACAATAACTTCTTGTAGATCTCCCAATCTCTCTCACTAGACTTGCTGATCCACTGCCACTGGATCTCCCAAGCTCTTCCAACCTTCTCACTGAGTATCTTCCTCATGCATCACCCCCGCTTCCCTGCTGGGTCCCTAGCTTGGCACCCACAGATACTTCTCAAGCGTCACCCCATTGACCTGTCCAATCCCTGACTTGGCACACAAGGCTGCTCTGCAAGCATCACCTCTGCTGCCTGGGTCCCTGGTTTGACACCTGCTGAAGTTTCCCAATTCTTCACCGTTCCCGGTTGGTGAGAATACTGCTTGCTTCAGCTACTCACTGTGGTCCCTGGTAATAAGGTGGTTGGTCCCTTAGTGGCGACAGCTTCCCCTCTACCTCCGACCACGACAGGTTCTCTGGCCGGCAGAACCGTCACATCTGGTTGGACTGCAAGCCGCAATTCCAACCCTATGCTGCTCTCTTGCTTCTGGATAGGCCCTCAGACAGCCTAGCAGCCAGATGTCCCCGGGATAGGCCTCAGACTCTGGCCTAGCAGCACAACACACGTCTACCCAGACAGCCGTCTAGGTGGCACAGAACCCAGATCACCTGACTCTACTTAAATATATAGGTTCTCCTAGCAGGCTAAGGGACTTAGGAAAACCCCTACCCATTGGCTGAGATACCCCATATACTCCTAATCTGTCCTTGTATTGCCCTTGTTGTATCTAATGCCGCCAGGTACCCGGCCACCTAGCGACAGAAAAGAGAAGTGCAGCAATTCCAGACTTAGGGTGAAATCAATTGATCCCTAGCAATTAGCCAAGGCAACTATACCTGGCAGGTAAATTTAAGAGCAAACCTACCTAAACATCAGGGTGCTACATGTACAATAAAAAGACAAAACTAATGATAGAGCTATATCATGGTACTTTTATGTCCACCTCATTAGATCAAAGATCTGCTATCAGTGGATGCTAAAGTGGAACACCACTCAAAATGTTTTATGATTCACTGTCAAGTCATTTTTTGCTGCCCATATTCCCATTGGGGAGATTTTTTTTCGCTTTCTATGCTGATGTTACAGTGCTTTGAAATATTATTTGTACGTTCCCTCTATTGAGTGTATTGCCCCTAAATATATTTCCACTAGGGAGCCACCATCAGAAAGAGTGAGATGGCACATTTCGTTTTCAGTAATGCCTGGAAAAGTGATATGCTGTATAGCAATATTCTGCAGGATTTACTGTGTTTGCTCTTAGTTTTTATCTGCAGTCTGTCATTTTTTGCATTCTGCCTTAGTAGTTTCTCTATTCTGTGTTTCCATCTTGAGGTTGGCTTCACTTGCAGTGTCCCATGAAGCCCCAGTGTAGCCACCTTTATGTGCACACTTCAGCCTGTGTTTGGGCTTGCACATGCCTTGTAATTATAGCACTGAGAAGGGCAGTCCTGCCACCATGTGACATCTACAGTGCTCATGCTTCAACCTGGGCCAGAGTGTGCATGCAATTTTTAATTACTGAGGATAAGGGACTATCTATCAGTGGTGGCCCATAATGCAGGGCACAGGGGCACCACCCCCTAATCCATGTGTCCGACCCCCTAATCTCCATAAGAGAAGTTGTCACTGGGGCGCCGATTTCGTAAGGGCCCATTCACACAGGGGCAACACGACTCTTTGCGAGGTGACCTGGAGGCGACCCGAGTGTGCACCACAGCGCGACTTGGGGCGACTTAGAAGGCGACTTCAAGTCGCCTCCAGGACAGGCGACTTTCCAGTGGCCAATCAAACTATAATCACCTCTGTGGGAGGGAGGGAGGGGTTTGCCCTAAAAACTATTTTCACTTCCTGAAAAGTCGCTGCAGTAAAGACAGTGATCCGACTTCTGAGGCGACTTCCATTGAAATCAATGGATACAAGTCGCCAAGAAGTCGGATTGAAGTAGTACAGAAACCTTTTCTGAAGTCGGAGTGACTTCAGTAGTGTACATTAAGACGAATCCATTCACTTCAATTGCTTTTCTCTACAGCGCGACTTGGGGTGACTTCAAGTCGGATCCAAAGTCGCCCCTGTGTTAATGGGCCCTGAGAGATGACGTGGAAGGAGTTAGCTATGACGTCAGCATGCCCGCTGGGGCACCAGATGCTGTTTTTATTGAATGCTTGTAATTTAATTGTTCCTGTGTGCAGTGGCGGCTGGTGCTCACATTTTTTTGGGGGGCGCAAACAAACTGAAAAAACAAACAATAAAAAAACATCAATTGCCACCACAGTGCCCATTAAATGCAGCCACTGTGCCCAAACGCCACTAGTTTCCCCCCATATACAGCCAGTTTGTCCCCACAATACAGCCAGTTTGTCCCCAAAATACAGCCAGTTTGTCCCCAAAATACAGCCAGTTTGTCCCCCATATACAGCCAGTTTGTCCCCAATAATACAGCCAGTTTGTCCCCCCAATAATACAGCCAGTTTGTCCCCCCAATAATACAGCCAGTTTGTCCCCCCAATAATACAGCCAGTTTGTCCCCCATAATACAGCCAGTTTGTCCCCATTATACAGCCAGTTTCCCCCATTATACAGCCAATTTCCCTACATTATACAGCCAGTTTGTCCCCATTATACAGCCAGTTTGTCCCCCATATGCAGCCAGTTTCCCCCCCCAATGCAGCCAGTTTGTCCCCCATATACAGCCAGTTTGTCCCCCATATACAGCCAGTTTGTCCCCCATAATACAACCAGTTGCCCCCCATAATACAGCCAGTTGCCCCCCAATATACAGCCAGTTTGTCCCCCATACACAGCCAGTTTGTCCCCCAATATACAGCCAGTTTGTCCCCCATATGCAGCCAGTTTGTCCCCCATATACAGCCAGTTTGTCCCCCATAATACAGCCAGTTTGTCCCCAATATGCAGCCAGTTTGTCCCCCATAGACAGCCAGTTTTCCCCCATATGCAGCCAGTTTGTCCCCAATATGCAGCCAGTTTGCCCCCCAATATACAGCCAGTTGCCCCCCAATATACAGCCAGTTGTCCCCCAATATACAGCCAGTTTGTCCCCCGTATGCAGCCAGTTTCCCCCCCCAATATACAGCCAGTTTGTCCCCCAATATACAGTCAGTTGCCCCCCAATATACAGCCAGTTTGTCCCCCCAATATACAGCCAGTTTGTCCCCCATAATACAGCCAGTTTGTCCCCAATATGCAGCCAGTTTGTCCCCAATATGCAGCAAGTTTGTTCCCCAAATACAGCCAGTTTGTCCTCATAATACAGCCAGTTTGTCCCCCCCAGCCCTGCACTTACCTTCCTCGAGTCAGCGCCGTCCTTCTTCCGTCCTCGATGTCTTCTCCCGCCCTCGATGTCGCTTCAGCCAATCAGGTTACCGGTAAACCAGACCCGGTGAACCTGATTGGCCAGGGAACGCACCCCTGTGCGTCCTCTCATTAGATATTTAGAAGCCGATTACAGCCCTCAGGCTGTAGTCAGGAAGCCTATCAGAGCCGCTGGCTCTGATAGGCACTTCTAAAGGCCAACCAAACACTGTTATTCAGATGGCCGGCGCTCAAGGGGCCGGCCATCTGAATAGTGGGCGGCAGCAATACATAGGTTCATGCAATGCATGAACCTATGTATTGTTGTGAGTGACGGCCGCCACTCATTGTTTGAAGAAAAGGACATTTAAAAAAAAAAAAAAAAAACTCTTAAAGGGCCCGTTTTTTTTTTTTTTGGTGACCACAGGAGGGGGGGGCGGCACCCGGGTGCCCCCTATGGACGGGCCGCCACTGCCTGTGTGTATAAGTCTTTTTATAATAAACCATTTTTTTTTAAAGGGTCATATATTTGTGGTAAGGAGCTTATTCTCACCTGTGGGAGTGGAGCACATTTTGGGTTACACAGCATGGAGATTATTATGTATATTTGAGGGGAACTACACTTTTTCTATCTACGGACATTGGGACTGCTACAGTATCACTTTATTGTTTGTAGCACATTGCACTTTGTATGATCGCATGGCGCATCTTGTGGTCACTTATATTTTAATTACATTTTAATATATTTTAATTATTTAAACAGTAGTTTTGAAACACTTAAACACTTTGTACTTATATAAATTATATTCCTTTTCATTTACCTTTCAGCAAGTTTTATCTCCGTATGCACATATAGACAGCGCAAAAAATAATAATTCTACAGTGTTTTGTTAATATTGATGTGTGCAATATTGTGAGTGCAGCTGTCAACTATACTGATTATCAAACACAATCATCACTTAATGTGGAATTTATTGAATATTAATACCCACATCACCTAGCACAAAATATTTTTTAAACTGTATATTATACTTCTATATGTCCATTACTTTGAGTTTTAGCCTACAAAACTATTAGTAATAGATGTGGGAATCAGAATCACAAAGCCTGTTGATTGAATAAGTGTTCTGTGGTCCCACCATATTCAAGTGAATGGCCACTTTGGCATTCACAAACTGTTGACATATTACGTAGCAAGGAGGGTGACACCACCTTCTCTCTTGTAATAAGAAAAAACAGCGTTATCACGGTCCTGTTTCATCCACCTGGATGGAAAATGCAGGAGAAGAAGCACACTGGTGAAGACGGTCACACATTTACACTATTCTCAGGAAAACATGTTACTTCTAAAGTTCGCTGTAGACCAGTAGAAATTAGTTAAACTTTCACTCAGACTTCTGAAAAAGTGTTTGAGAGAGCATTCCATTTTACCATCATTGAGCTAACTAATTGTGTTTGAAGGCCCCCTAAAATTTCATCTGGACCTGCTGCTTGAATTGAATCCCAGACGTATTCAACAGGTTTCTTTTGTGCTTAGCACATGTGCATTTCAATATGTATGATTTTTCCCAAAGGGAATGACATTCATGATTAGAATTTTGATGGCTCAGATAAGAAACAATAAAAAATGTCCATCCTGCTCTTTCTAATTTTCATGTCACGGTCTATGCCTAACCCTACAATCAAAAACAATCATCAATTTGACCCCACTAACCATTAGAAAAACAAAAATGATCCAAAACCAAAAATTTCAAACAAAAGTTTACTGGTGTATGGCGCTTTTTAAAAGCCCCTAATTGGCTGATACTGATGACTTTCCTTCCCCTAGTGCTGCTGTGCAAAAGAGATTACAGGAACAGGAAGTCAAATTCAGATGCATTCACAATCCTTTTTAATTATGTTTTCCATACATAATTTATACTATTAAATTGTGTTCTGTTATGTATATCTATAGTTAAGCTTTTATGAAAACTTCTTACTCATTTACTGTATATGTAAACCTAAATAGTACATTCTTATAAAAGCTTTAAAGTGTAAATATAATTTTAAAGGTAATATTTCTGTAGCAATACCCCCTAGAGGGCCGCTGGTTAAATTTGGGTTTTGCACGTTACCTCTTCAGCTGCGTTGTCCGGGTAAGAAAGTCTGTAGTAATGCAATGTCCACACAGATGTAAAACCTCAAACAGTTAGGCTTTATTTTTCTTATGCAGTAAACTTTGAGAAGTAGAAGATATAGAAGAGTAGGGGAAGGTTCAGGCACTTGCCACAACATATAACAGTCTCAGATCAAAATCACTCACCACTCTCAGTGTTTAGAGTGGGTATTGGTCACCCGGATAGTCCTCTCTCACATGGCCTAGCAGCCGGGATGACTCACGAACCAGCAACAGGGCAGTCTCTGCCACAGACTGCCAGATGAAGTAGAGCTCTGCCACAGACCCTTTTAAAGTTGAGCAAAATTGATAGTCCAGGAATCCTCTGCCAAAGGATTTCAAAGTCCCAAACTTCCAGCCATGCAGTTAAAGAGCCTTTAAGCCAATCCGGCGAACTGCAGGGCTTGTAGTATAGCGGGTTCCTCCTTGATAAAGTTGCCAGGCCTCACCTGAGACAGAAGTAGTTTGCCGGTCTCCTCCAGGGCAGGTCCTCCCCTGGTCTCCTTCATCAAGATAGCTTCCTCCCCATTTGGATGGACAGCTTGGGATCCCCTCTCTGAACGTAGGCCCCAGCCAGACTAGCTGGGCCTACAGGATAGCGATACGGCCTCGGCCCAACGTGGCCTCGAGACCAGGACCACACACACATACATCGTGCCCCGAGGGCTGTGGGGCGAGGACGGACCCCAATCAATGGCATCTGCACCTTAAGTATCCCCTCCCAGCAGGCACAGTGGGTCGACCACTCCCACTGCACCGCTGCCGAGAAGGGCCACTCAATGCACCATGGTTTGCCCGTGTTCCAACAGGTGCCTGAAGTGGTAACGCCACCTACAGGCAATAAGGGAAAATGCTATCGGGCAAACCACAGCTAGAGCAGAGGTAAAATAAAATGCAATTCAACCGTCTGAGCCCAACTACTGGCTCAGACATCCCTCTATGTTTTTAAATAGCGTCCCAACCTTTTGGGGTGGGCACTACATTTCACATCCTAAAGATCTGAATTTGTCATTAAAGTATTACTTGGTGATCGTGCCATGAAGGTCCTTATTTAAGCTCTTCTTGTTATAGGGGGAAACTTGCTGTCCTGGTGTATCCTCCGATGGAGACTACAAGTGGATAATTTAAGAAACATTACGCAAACATGGCCCACTGTTGTCACTATCATGTAACCACCCTGAGAAATGATGTCCAACTGGAATACATGAAAATAGGAAGTGGATTGCAGGAGATCAGCAGCACTGAGATACAACAAAGGCAAATAAATGTTAAAACAATTATTTTATTAAAGTAAGTGGCAATTGTTTATGATACACTGTTACACAGTGCTTTAGCAAACT
The DNA here is from genome assembly GCA_029206835.1 of Rana muscosa. Classification (NCBI taxonomy): domain Eukaryota; kingdom Metazoa; phylum Chordata; class Amphibia; order Anura; family Ranidae; genus Rana; species Rana muscosa. The sequence goes on from CM055122.1 coordinate 191,056,730, forward strand.
AAATGTCATTCATTAGGGGTTTACATCTACTGTAAGGCTCCTGTCACATTGTTGGTGCAGCAACCAATATTTCCAGACAGCCCCATAGATTGTGCAGGTTGCGAGGCTTTGGATCGGGGGCAAAAAATAGGGCGCGTTGCAATAGGCAGGCGATATCTGATAGAAGTGAATATGGACATACAACAACCACAATGCAAGCCCGGGCCGGTGATACCATAAGGGGCCTTAAGCAGCCATCTAAGGGTGCCAGGATAGGGGGGGCAGTAAAATCTGTAATTTTTCAGTGCTGTAGACATGTTATTTTTGCTATAGCGACTGGGAGTGTTCGACTGTCAGCTTTTATGTGGAAGTAATACAAGCATCTATGAAGCCGCCTATTACTTCCTCCACCGCTACCATGTGCTACCTTTCCCTGTCATTCTCCAGGATCAGTGCTGGGGGAAGCAGCTGATGGAACATGATCTGTGTTCAATCAGCTGCATTGGATTAGAGAGGAGACATCCAAGGTCTAAGGCTCGGTTCACATTGGTGTGAAGCGAGAACCCTGCAAATCCACTGCGGGTTCCCGCATCGCTCCCGACTCGCAGGCAGTTCACACTGCCATATGCGAACTGCTGGGAGTATCAATAGAAAGTTAATGACACCCCCAAATCTATTTGCATATTACAGTGCAAACTGTGAATTTGGACAGGGAACAGATTGTATGGGTGTGAACACCCATGCGATCTGATTCTGGTGCAGACCAAGAAAGGGGTCCTGTGCAAGTTTGGTCTGAATGCGCTGCCAATTCAGCCATACAGAGTTCGCATCGCACAGACATTGTATGTGATTTGCACTGTAGTGCGGTGTCAATCACATCCGATGTCGGACAGTCCACCAGTGTGAACCGAGCCTTATAGACCCGGGCTGTCTTCATAAAAGCCTGTCACCTATATGCTATCACATAGAAGGCTATTGGTCCCCTATGTGATAGCAATAAAAGTTATGTAAAAAATAAAAATAAATAAAAATTAACCCAAAAATGTTTTAAGCATATAAGGAGAGGCATGAAAAAAAAACAGCCCCCACACACACCTACAAAAAAATACTTGCATTGGGGCACCTACATACAAAAACGGCAATTGTCCTACACATGTTATATATCAAAACACATGCCAGAGTGAGAGCGATAGGGCACCAGTGTGCCCAGAAATTAACTTTAATATATTTTTTTCACTGAAATGTTGCCTTTCATAAACAGTTGCGCTAATGTTGTGCATACATAAAAAATTAGAACTACCAACATTTTATTCTCTAGGGTGTCTGATTTCAAAAAGATGAAAAACATAAAAATTCTAAAATTCTAAAAATTTGGAGGAAGATGGGGGGAGGACGTGGTGTGGCAGCAAAATGCACCTTTGCCCTAAGTAGACAAAAATCCTTGCACCGGCCCTGCTGCAAGCCTACCTACTGGACATGTTTACAGTGCAGTAAGAGGAATTTCAGTGTGAAATGCCTTTTCAAACAAGTGTGCAGGAGACAGCATATTGATCACCTGCTAACCACAGGCCACCCACTACTGACAAAGTGATCCACAACGGATTGCAAGTCAGCAGTATTGCACACGTAAAAGGGGCCTAAGAAAGGAGGGGGGCTTGTGTGTTAAAACATTTATTTTTTTGCTTCCATAAAAACATTGGAGCTCACTAAACAAAGGAAAATAAATCTGTCAAAAATAGCTATTCCAACAAAATAAAAAGCAACAAATCAAAATAAACAAGGATGAATAAACAATACCCAGCTTGACTGTATCTTATTACTCCGAAGACAGAAATTCTTTGTACTCTGTCTTTTTTTTCTACCTTGACACTTTGCACAATATGCTCTGTGGCTTTGAGAAAACATTATTTCATGTTCTTAGCCTAATCAGCCTTGTCTGCCATTGGAGAGAACAGGGAGGTCCATTGTTATATGCAGCTGTCATTTGTTCCATCTCCCCGCTCTCTCCCTTCAATATCTTGGTGGTATTTAGTGAAAGTAATTTTCAGTTAGAAATCTTGTGCCCTTTTCAGTAAGTGCAAGTTTTAGCACTTCATCAATGGCCAAAGGATTCTGAGCTATCTGGGATGTATCAGGACAGTTGATAAAACCTCTGAGAGCAACCTATGATAGTACATCTCATCATAAAAAAAAAAAGCAAAAAAAAAAAAAAAAAAAAGGAGAAGGGCCTTTGTCAGTGTTTATCTGTAACGCTTTTATTCTCTGCCCTTGATTTCCTCTTCAGAAAATTGATGCACCCTTAAATTGAAGCAGGAGGCTTGACAGGTGATGGTTAGTGTGATAACTGCTCAGATTTCATCAGGCACTGTTTTTCTCGCGGTGCAATTGTAGGAACTTTCAGCTAGATTACCTGTCATCCACTACATCAGATAAAAGGGGGAGAGTTGAAAGATGCAGTTTTGCCACTGCATGCCTGGAAGGAAATAAAAGGCGCAGGTGAGGTAACAACGCCAGTACCTGCACCACAATTATATTTTAATCAGAGTCTTTTGCAAGTAATGTCACAAGAAGTGTTGACAATTGATGAAAAAAAGAACACGGTTGAATTTGCATTTTTTTTTTAATGTATAGACATAAGTTAAGTGAAACAGATTTGTATTGTTGGATAACAAGATGTCTTTTACTGGTACAGATATGAAGGTGTTTGAAAAGCCCTTCCATGCTAAATGTAAACACATAGTGAACTCTATGTAGTGATGCTGAAATCCAATGTTTTCTAGGGTGCATCGTGGAATTGCTGTGACAAGGGTAAAATTAAGATCCAGAGAGTATCCCGCCGCAGCTAACAGCATGGGAATGCAGGCCGCACCTTACCCTCCCCGAATACCATAAAAGCTAATACCTACTTAAATAATAACACATAACATATTGTTGGCAAATAATTGGCCGTGGCATGTTTATTGGTGTATTCAATTAAATATATAATAATAACATTATCTTCATAATTTTATTAATTCATAAAATTCATTACTTTTTTTAAACAATAAACTTAAAACAGCTAAGTCTTAAAGTATTTGAGCATTACAGAAAATTTATAACCAAAGTCCCCCCAAATATGAAGGGTTGCGCCGACACTGACTGACTGACACTGGCGGGAAGATTCCTGTGAGGGGGCCTTATATAATAAGCCCCTTTTTCCAGAACATTCCCAGGGGTCACATGACATTCTGGGAAATTCTGGAAAATTCCCAAATGTCATGTGACCTTGTTTTCCCGCCCCAAATCCCGTTCAGATTTCTTTAAGTTACCTTAACCTTTTATAGTATATTTTTATAATATATTTTTATAATTTATAATATATATTTTCTGCATGCCCATGCTGTCAGACTGAAAGCCTTATGCCCTGTACACACGATCGGTTTTACCGATGAAAACAGTCCGATGGACTTTTTTCATCGGACAAACCGATCGTGTATGGGCCCCATCGGTCTTTTTTCCATCGGTGAGAAAAAATAGAACATGTTTTAAATTTATCCGATGGGAAAAAAAAAACAATAGAAAATTCCGATCGTCTGTGTGGAACTCCATCGGAGAAAAAACCCACGCATGCTCAGAATCAAGTCGACGCATGCTTAGAATCATTGAACGTCATTTTTCTTGGCTCGTCGGAGTGTTTTACGTTGCGGCGTTTGGGACGGTCTGATTTTTGACTGATGGTGTGTAGGCAAGACTGATGGAAGTCAGTTTCATCGGAATTCCAATGGAAAAATCCATCGGATTTGAATCCATAGGAAATACGATCGTGTGTACAGGGCTTTAAGCTTTCCTAGACCATTCTTGCTTGAAGATACTGCTAGGGCAGGTCTTTGCAAGAATAAAACACCAAATGCAGATGGCTTGATTGTATTAAACCCCTGGCTAAAGTCTACCAAACTGGTGAAGACATCTCTGATGCCCTCAGCAGTTTCATAAATTTGCTAAAGCAGGCCTTTGCAACAACAAAATACCAAATGCATATGGTTTGATTGAAGCAAACCCATGGTTATATATAATTTATGGAAATTATGAATCTCTGAACAAGCATCTGCATGATGTGTATGTAGCGCTACCCCCAGTTAAGAGAGCCGCTGGATTTTGTTTTCGGGCCCTGTGTACAGCACCACCAACCCCCAGCAATCTGCTCGACCCACTACTGGCACAGTTGGTCTAGGGGTTATATTTGTATCACATTCAAATATTATTGCAAGGAATAATCTCCTAATAGTAAGACAACACACTGAGGCAGAGATGAAATATAACAGTTTACTCTTATATCGAAGGTAGCATAGACAGAACACAACATATGCAATTGGTTAGCAGAGCCCTGTAGAAATCAATACAGCATACGATAATGGCGCTGCGCGGTACTTCACCGCGTGTAGCTATTATGGTATGCGCGCCCTATGGCGCACTAAACAATATCTTAACGTCCCACCCCGGTCAGGCCTGACATGGAATAAATCTCAGTCACCTCCTATAGGGATCTCTTCGCATGCCAGCTTTCGGTGGTGCACTTGATGAATAACAATTTGTAATCCACAACCAGGCAATAACTTGAAACACTATACTGGGGGGGCACTTCAACTCTGTCCTGCTACCGGTCCCCCCGGGGAACAGCAGATAAACAAAACTGTGGGCCTATGCAGTCTATAGGCCTGAACACGGCACAGTCTATTGGTCTGGGCAGGTGCCCGCTCACCACTCCGGACGCGATCCCAGTCCGGAACGTCCACCCTGCTGTGTATCCGCACACAGCGTCTGCAACGATCGGGTCCCCCGATCCAACTGATGTCCTCACTCGACAAGTCAGATGCCACCCAGGCTCCGCAGTGGGGTGGAAGGCTCCTTGGAAGTTGCGCAAGGCCCCAGGCTTCAGGCCTTGCACTGCAGCAGATCCGCACAGGAAGAAGCTGTTGCTTGCTGCGCGGTGTCCCAAAGAGGCCGAGCTCCGCCTCCCCTCCTCCTTAAATAACCCCTCCCATGAGTCTCTGCGGTGGCCAACTGCCAAACGGGGTTCTGGGTAACGTAGTCCCGGGGCCTTAAAGGAGACCCCGCTACATGTATACGCATGATGTGTATACGCCTACTTGGGTTTCATCTTACAGTCCAGGGCGGTATACTTCACCCTATGGGTATTGTTCTACAGCCCTGATGAAGGGGGAGTTTTGAGCACCCAAAATGGCATTTGTTGCAGATTAAAATCATTTATGGACTATATGAACTAGTGTGGTACTCCCATCTTTTCATTTTTCTTTTAGCAAACACCTCTAAGAATCCAGAAGGACACCATGATTGTTAGTGAGTAGCCTCCAGGACCGCTTGCCACACATAACTTTACAATAAATCACTGCAAGGTTCAGCTCTCCTATACCAAAAAAAAAGAATGAAACTGGTGAAGACATCTCAGGTGCCTTCATCAGTTTCATAGATTTGCTAAGTCCATTGCAAGAACAGAATACCAAATGGAGATATTTTGTTTGAAGCAAACCCATGGCTATATAAAATCGATGAAACTGGTGAAGTCATCTCACTGTTGATACCTTCAACAATTTCATAGATTTGCGAAGGCAGGTCTTTCTTTGCAAGAACAGAATACTAAATGCATATGGTTTAAATGCTGACTTTAAGGGTGCCTTGAATACTGTGTTTAAAGCAAACACATAGCTATACAAAATTTATGAATCTAGTCAAGACATCTAAAATGCCCTCACCAGTTTCTTAAGCCCTGTACACACGATCGGTTTTACCGATGAAAACAGTCCGATGGACTTTTTTCATCGGACAAACCGATCGTGTATGGGCCCCATCGGTCTTTTTTGCATCGGTGAGAAAAAATAGAACATGTTTTAAATTTATCCGATGGAAAAAAAAAAAACGATAGCAAATTCTGATCGTCTGTGTGGAACTCCATTGGATCAAAAACCCACGCATGCTCAGACAGAATTAGGAGACGGGAGCGCTCATTCTGGTAAAACTAGCGTTCGTAATGGAGCGAGCACATTCGTCATTCTGCAAATTATTGCCTCGTATGCAGCTCATTGTTTTCTTCTTTCTAATGGTTTTATAATTATTTTTTTTGCTGCTGAGATTTATACCGAGTTCTGTCAAACTTGTTTCTTTATTGTTTCTTGTGATCTCATGAATAATTTTATATTTTTTTAAAGGCCAGATCTCCCTAATTTTTATGTTTATTTTTAATCAAGATCTACATTTTCTCATTTTATTTTCTTGTGGCCTCCTTTTTTTTGGGTCAAGTTCTAACAACAACATATTTTTATTTTTTTTACCCTCGAGGAGGTTGTTGTCCCTTGTTAATTACACATTGTATTTATGAAATGTTATGGCTACTCACAATAAAAACACATAGGCAAGTATTTAACTTAAATCAAAGATCCATTTATTCTGGAAAATCAAAATAAACAGGAAGGGCAACAATAGAAAAACTAGTTGCATTTATGAAGACTTTGGACCCCAAAGGCAGACATGAATATGATAAACAATAAAATTAACAACATGAGGAAATCAGGAGCAGCAGCCGAAGACATACATGTCCCCAAGCTGTGGTACTCCAACAAACTGCATCTTCAGGCAGAGCAGCTTGAAGCCAGGGAATCACTTTCTGGTTTTCCTTGTAGCCTTCCCTCCACGATTCCCTGCAGCGTTCCTTCCACGGCCCCGTCCACGCCCCCTTGCAGGCTGTGACTCTGTTGGTGGTAATGTGGCAGGAGGAAGAGGAGAAGGAGGAGAAGGATGGGCCAGATTGCACAGATGTGTTGCCTGTGTCAGCTGGCCCCTCCCCGCCGTGTGAAGAACAGTATAAATAAGGTGCTCAGAGAGGGTACGTTGTCCCTCCTCAAGTTTCTGCAGCTTATCAGCCAGGTAGGCGCTAAAGCCCTCAACAGGGTTGAGGGGGGCCCTCATTATGCAGCAGCGTCCCTGATAATTTTTAGTGACTCCTCCTCCACCTGTGTCATCCTGCGACTTTTTTTGGGTCTGACGTGGAGGGGAGGCACTTGGGACTGGGTGCTGCCACTTGGCCTGGGGACCTGCTGAGTGCTACTTGGCCCGGCCTCCTCCTGTCTGCCACTCACCCCTGCCTCCTCCTGTCTGCCACATTACGGAGCCTCTTTCTCCTGGCTGAGCTCATCCTGTGTATAAAAAAGGGACATAGCGTATATACTCGAGTATAAGTCAAGTTTTTCAGCACATTTTTTTGTGCTGAAAATGCCCCCCTCGGCTTATACTCGAGTCACCTTTTTGCGCCTGATCTCACGGAATTTTGTGGACCCCGGCCCCACTCTTCATCTACAAGTGTGCAATTTTTTTGTCCGGGGGACCCATGGCCGGGGAGCACCGATTTTTCAAAGCCGGACACCCCTTCCATAGACTCAAATGTTAAACGGTCATTTTTCCATTGAATTTGGGGACACGGTACCAGCCAGTCTTAGGTCCCCTGTACCCGAAACTTGGCACAAATGTAGCCTCATTTCTCCTCTAGAAGTGTGCAAAGTTTGTTGGCTGGGGAACCTACAGCCGGGGAGAACCGATTTTTCAAAGTCGGGCACCCCTTCCATAGACTCCCATGTTAAACGTCAGTCTAGTCATTGACACAGTGAGGCATGATCACAGTGAGGCATGGGCACAGTGAGCCATGGGCACAGTGAGGCATGGACACAGTGAGGCATGCACATGGACACAGTGATGCAAAGTGAGGCACAGTGAGGCATGCAGATGGACACCCTGGGCTTATACTCGAGTCAATACGTTTTCCCAGTTTTTTGTGGTAAAATTAGGTGCCTCGGCTTATATTCGGGTCAGCTTATACTCGAATATATACGGTAGTTAGTTTTTGGTTCATCAATCACACACAATTTTCTCATGACTGTTGTAATTTGAATGTTAAATAAATATCAAAGACTCTCATTCTGACCCCAGCATTTTTCAATACTGTACCAATCATTTCTGGCCACTATGTTTTTATTTTAATATTTTTTAAATTATTTAATTTGTGAATAATAACATCTAGTTCACAAAAATAATTCTAGGCCAATAAATATGTTTTAAAATACTATACCTGGCTAAAGATGCGCAGATCCGGCTCTTCCAGCTCAGGTTGCTCCTCTTCCCCCTCTGCAGGGTTGGAGGGAAGGGTGGAAGGAACGCTGGAGGGAAGGGTGGAAAGAAGGCTGGAAAGTGATTCCCTGGCTTCAATATGGTAGTCAAGAAATTCCAGATGTTTGTAGTACCACAGCTTGGGCTGAAGTACTTCGTCTGCTGCTGCTCCTGATCTCTTTGAAGCGTGGACCTCTTTGTACCGTTTTTTGTAGGAATTCCTCATGTTGTTAATTTTATTGTTCATCATGCTATAGTCTGCCTCTGGGATCCTGGTCTTCATATATGCAGTTAATTTTTCTATTGTTGCCCTTCGTACCACAGTGTTGTGGTACAAACTGTTTTTTATCTCCCACAAGTTGCGCATTTCTCTGTATTTTTCTATGAAGGCAAGCATTATATCTGGCTCTCTTAATTTATGCATATTATTTCTGCAAGATAAAACACAATACAAAAACAGTAGGTCAGCTTAAATTGTCCTAATCTTATCCCAATATAGGCCTTTCCAATCATGAACCAGTATAGGGCACTGATGCCCCAAGTTTCATTCTTACCTTCGTTGGATTCGTTATGCACTTCCGGTCGTCCTTACTCCGCGCACCCACAACCTCGTTTAACATTTATATACCCTGCGTATGCGTGAAACTCCGCCCGCATTGCCCGCCCATGGCGGTCTTTTTCTGAATTTCCCCGCCCCTTCTCGTTCGGCGCACAGTGGGAGACGACGACATGGCGGTGACACAGGTGCGTGTTTTATTAACCACTTGCCGCCCGCCCTATAGCGGATTGACGTCGGCAAAGTGGTTGCAGAATCCTGACTGGACGTCATATGACGTCCTCAGGATTTTGAGCCGCTGCGCGCCCCCGGGGGCGTGCATCGCGGCGATCGTTGCTGCGGGGTGTCAGTCTGACACCCCGCAACACCGATCTAGGTAAAGAGTCTCCGACGGAGACTCTTTACCACGTGATCAGCCGTGTCCAATCACGGCTGATCACAGTGTAAACAGGAAAAGCCGGTCATCGGCTTTTCCTCACTCGTGTCTGTCAGACGCGAGTAGAAGAGAGCCGATCGGCTGCTCCTCTGACAGGGGGGGTTTGTGCTGATCGATTATCAGCACAGCCCCCCCGAGGATGCCCACTGGACCACCAGGGATGCCACTAGACCACCAGGGATGCCACTAGACCACCAGGGAAGCCCACAATAAGGTATGCCACCCTAGACCACCAGGGATAATGGATGTCAATCAGTGCCACAATAGGTGCCAATCAGTGCCCACAATGGGCACCACTGATTGGCAGGCATTATTGTTTGGCACTGATTGGCATCCATTAGTACAGTACAGTGCCACCTATCAGTGCCCACCCATGCCACCTATCAGTGCCCACCCATGCCACCTATCAGTGCCCACCTATCAGTGCCCACCCATGCCGCCTATCAGTGCCCACCCATGCCACCTATCAGTGCCCACCCATGCCACCTATCAGTGCCCATCCATGCCGCCTATCCGTGCCTATCTGTGCCCACCCATGCCGCCTATCTGTGCCCACCCGTGCCGCCTATCTGTGCCCACCCGTGCCGCCAATCTGTGCCCACCCGTGCCGACGATCGTTGCCCATCCGTGCCGACGATCGTTGCCCATCCGTGCCGACGATCGTTGCCCATCCGTGCCACCTCATTGGTGCCCATCCGTGCCGCCTTATCCGTGCCCGTCAGTGCAGCCCCATCAGTGCCCATCAGTGAAGGAGAAAACTAACTTATTTACAAAGTTTTGTAACTGAAACCAAAAAAAAACTTTTTTTTTTTCAAAATTTTCGGTATTTTTTTTATTTTTTAGCAGAAAATAAAAATCGCAGAGGTGATCAAATACCACCAAAAGAAAGCTCTATTTGTGGGAACAAAATGATAAAAATTTAGTTTGGGTACAGTGTAGCATGACCGCGCAATTGTCATTCAAAGTGCAACAGTGCAGAAAGCTGAAAATTGGTCTGGGCAGGAAGGTGTTTAAGTGCCCAGTATGGAAGTGGTTAAGTACCGACGAGGAAAGCCCGGAGGCGGGAACGTCCTGATCCAGGAATAAAAGATACAAGGCAACTAATATGTAATTTGCTGAGATGTCGGAGATGGTGGACATCCTGCGGAGGAAAGATTTCGATGGGAAGCATGGGCCATACGACACCCCTAATCTCAGGAAGTCCAAAATAATGGACAAAGTGGCGAGGAGTCTCTATAATAACTTTGGGGTCAGGAGATCCAAGGAGCAGCTCTGTAAAAGGTGGTCTGACCTGAAGCTGAGGGAGCCGGAGCAGTATAGGAAGATTAAAAAAATCCTTGAAAACAGTAATTTTTTTTCCTGTGTTATTTCAAATTGTAATATTTATTCTTGCATGTTTTGCTCCATGTGCTTGGATTGACTGGTTTCACATTGTAAAATGGCAACTTTCATGTTAGTTTGGTGGCCAAATTTTGGAATGGTTTTAGTAAACAGCGATCGTCTTAAATCGCATGTTTTGCACAGGTACACGTAAACCACATGTGGTCAGGCCTATTTGTATTAAAACAACGTTTATAAACATTGTTGTCTAGATGATGTGTTTGTAAGTAGAATGTGAAATGCTAAACTAGATCCAGTGTAAAGGAGAGGAGCACTATAGTGTGGGCCACAAGAACAACCCTTTTAGGGTGCCCCACACAGGTGCTCCAGTGGATACTTTGGGGTGTCTCCATGTGTGTTACTTTGGACCAAATATGAAAGTATTCCTGCTTTGTGGAGTTCCAAAAATCCCAAAACAAACAATTGTACCCCACTTCCAAGCAATGTTTCCAATTTATGCCCTCAAATATCTGTGTGGTAAGGATACCTTTGTTTTCATTCTCATAGGGGGGAGAAGACTGAAAGAACCCCGAACTCTGAAAGAACCCCCAGATCAGCATGTGAATGATGCAGAGGTGGAGGAAGCAGAGGTGGAGGAAGGAGAGGTGGAGGAAGGAGAGGTGGAGCTTATCACCACAACAGGTCAGTCAGTGTCTGTCACCACAGCTTCAGGTAAAGAGATGTAGGCCTGCATCTTGCTAATACGTTTTTTTTTTTTAGGGGATGAACATGGTGATGTGTCAGAAACTCCTACTACTCCTTTCTCAAGTGCTAGTGCCCAAATCATAATTCAAGAAATAATGGAATGTAGTAGCGAAATGGACATTATGAGGAATAGGATGAATGTGATTGAGCAAAAATATAAAAACATCATTGATATTTTGGGACGAATAATCTGACCCCCCATTTTTTATTTTTTTTTTATTTTGCTCTGGTTGTTTTACCACAAGCCAAAATTTGAAGATGCACACAGTGGGGGAGATTTACTAAAACTGGTGCACACAGAATCTGGTGAAGTTGTGCATGGTAGCCAATCAGCTTCTAACTTCAGCTTGTTCAATTAAGCTTTGACAATAAAACCTGGAAGCTGATTGGTTACTATGCACAGCTGCACCAGATTCTGTATGCACCAGTTTTAGTAAATCTCCCCCAGTGTGTCAACATGTGCTATCTGCTGTCACAGGATATCTATGTCTGAGTTTTGGGGGTGCAACCCCTTCCTCGCTACTCAAGTAGGTGAGAGGAAGGGTTTGCATCCCCAAAACATGTCCATTGATCCCCCATGCTGGCAGATAGCACATGTTGACTTTAGCCATGGGATCAGGATGAAAATACCCATTTGGCACACAAACTGTGTGCATCTTCAAATTTTGGATGGTTCAGAGGTGACATCACCCCATCTCATGTTTTTATTAAGGTTGAACTTTGTAAGTTCCATTGTTTTTATATGTTTTCTTTATTGAACCATGCATGTTTATGCAAACCAAAAAATAAAAAAAATAGCCAAAATTTGGACACAAAAATGTGAATATTTTATATTCCAAATCAAACTTATGCACATGTTGTGCACAGAGTCAATAAATGTTTTTGGAATCAACAATGTGTGGCTTGTTCTTTCTATGCTCAATAGCAGTTATTATAAAATGTCAAAGTTCTTGTTTACTGTGACAATTGTGGCTATTTACTAAAGAAAAATCAACTTGGCACTACAACAAGTGTACTATGAGAACCTGGGAGACACATAAATAATAAAAAAAAAATAATGACCAAACAACTTTTTCAAAGATAAATTATTATGGTTTATTTTTCAAAACATTTGTCAGATATTGTCTGGCAAAGCGATGGCCCCCCTACCCTACTTTGGGGGGCCAAGCCAGTACGGCCAGTGTCCAGGCCTGTCAACATGGTCGGTTCCGAAAGTCCAGGCTCAGGCCCAACATTTGAGAGATACGTTGTGGAATATTTCATCAAAAAATTGTGGAGTATGCAGCAGCTGAAGACAATATGGTTAAGTTTGTATTCCGCCATGTGGATGGCTGTCTGAAACAGGCAGAACCGGCTGGCCATTATCCCAAAGGCATTCTCAACAACCCTCCGGGCTCTGGCCAGCCGGTAATTAAAAACCCTCCTCTCCGGGGTGAGGGTCCTCTGGGGAAACGGCCGCATCAGGTGTGGTCCCAGTCCAAAGGCTTTATCCACAATAAACACAAATGGTAGTCCATCCACATTGTCTGCATCAGGTGGCAGTGCCAGGCCACCAGTCTGCAGATGGTGGGCAAACTCTGTCTGTGCGACACCATCGCCATTAACACAATACTATTAAAACCCTTGTAGTTGAAATAGTATGACCCCTGAACGGGGTGGGGGCACTATGTGGATGTGTTTCCCATCAATTGCCCCTCCGCAGTTAGGGAAGTCCCACCGCTGGGCAAATTGGGAGGCCACAGTCTGCCATTTCCTGTGGCAATAAAGGGAACTGTGGAGTCAAACAAGAAAAAAAAATAGAACTTTTGCACATAACATTGCAAGCAGATTCCACAAATACATTCTTGGCCAACGTCAGTATAACATTTATTTGAAGGAGTTTTTAAACACAAAAATAGAAGGCCCACTTATCAGATGACTCACCCCCTCTGATGGACCATTGGAAAAAATTAAGGGGAGGGGTTAAGCTGATTTTGGGCCCCCAAAACAAGCCTCTACCACTCTGCTGAAATTGAATGTTCAATAAAACATTTGGACACATTTTAGGGGGGGGAGGGGTTGAGAACTACAATGGACTGACCAAAAACATTGTTAACAGACTAGGCTAGGTGTGTATGGGCCCAGGATAGCATGCTGGAGAGGTTAGTGAAGGGAAATATGCATGTAGGCCAAAAAAGGAGCATTTAAAAGTAACAGCATGCATGGGGACAAAGGGGACATTCACAGCATATTACAATCATGGTAATTTGGGAAGGATGAAAGAAATACAAGTCATTAGCTAACATTCAAAACATAGAATGTGATGTTAAAGGAGAAAACTTACCTTAATATAGTCCTTCTGCATGACTTGTATGATGGCAGAACATGTTTCAGGGATAATGAGTCCCAGAGCCTGGGGAGAGATGCCTGTCGTGAACTTGAGGTCCTGCAAGCTTCTCCCAGTCGCCAGGTATCTCAACGTGGCAATAAGCCTCTGCTCGGCAGTGATGGCCTGGCGCATCACAGTGTCCTGCCTCGTGATATAGGGGGGCAGCAAATCCAACAGATGGTGAAAAACGTGGTCCGCCACCAGGAGAAAATTCCTGAAGTCATCAGGATTATTCTCCTGGATTTCCCGCAGCATAGGCATATGAGAGAATTGGTCCCGCTGGAGCAACCAATTCTTGGTCCATGAACTCCTCCTCGCCCTGTTCATGGACTGAACTCGGGTTACAGTATTATCTGCAACACCAAGCGCATACGCAGCACGAGCTCTACGATGAGAACGTACTTCCAACATGGCTTTAAACCGGTCGGTTGGTCAGAACGATCTTAAATAGAAAGCACCGAGGAACAGCAAGGCCTGTGAAGAATGACCTGAAAAACAGTAATGAGCGGCCAAGAAGGCACTGCAAAACAGAACCGACCTGACTGCACGCACTGCAAGACAAATACGAACCAACAAGCACAAACTGCAACGCAGAAACTGATCTGAAAAGCACGGAGACTGAAAAGCGCGAATCGGCTCTCACCAAACTTTTACTAACACGCGGTAACACGAAATCAGCAAAAGCAGCCCAAAGGGTGGCGCCATTGGATTTGACCTTCCCCTTTATAGTGCCGTCGTACATGTTGTACGTCACTGCGTTTTGGACGGTCAGATTTTTGACTGATGTGTAGGCAAGACTGATGGAAGTCATCTTCATCGGAATTTCCAATGGAAAAATCCATCGGATTAGAATCCATAGGAAATCCGATCGTGTGTACAGGGCTTTAGATTTACCAGGGCAGGTCTTTGCAAGAACAGAATACCAAATGCATATGGTTTGTTTGAATACTCAGTTTAAAGCAAACCTATGGCTATATAAACTCTATGAAACTAGTGAAGACATCATAGGTGCCTCACATGCTGCACCCTCCTCCTCCTGACAGTGAGGGTCTTATAGCACTGTTCAAGAGTCAGAGTTGTTGATTTCACAAGCTTGATCTACATGTCAGAGTTCTCCAGTAATCAGGGTTTATGTAGTGGTCTGGAAAAATCTGATTAGTGTTCCAGCCATGTTTGATAGGTGTCACCAGAACAGTGGATGAGGAAAAATCTTCCATTGAGAGTGACAATGCCAGTACAGGAAATGGGGTAAATATGCCCCAATAAGACACAGACAGACAAAAAAAAAAACACCAAAAAAACAATGGACGAATCTGTTTGGGCGCTGACAAAAATCTTTAAATTGCAAACTTTAATGTAAACTCAACTAAAGTCAATGGAGGCGAATCCTGAATTAGTTTTCTCCATTTTCAAGGCTAATAGGCAAGGGATCGTCAAACAAAGGGAAGCTAAGCACTGCCAGAGGGAGCATGTGCCAATGCAATAAAAAAAAAATGGCAGCCCTATTAAGGCCTAAAGTGAAACATTAAAAATGCCCAATTCATTTAAATAACATGCTTGGGAATGCCCTAAACCTACCTGTAAAGTTTCCCACCTGTACAATATACAAACGCAAAAAAGGCATTTATAAAGAAAAAGGAATATCATATGCCTTTATATTATATTTCCAAGCCAGCTACCTTCTCTTTATAAACAAAGGCATTTGCAAGGGTTATAGGCAAGATATTGTCAAACAAAGGGAATGGGGAGCTGGGCACTGCCAGAGGGGGAATATGTAATGTTTCAAAAATTGTTTTTTAATATACCATTCAGTGGGAAGCTCTTTTAATAAAAGGTATATAATATGTACAATACTATAGAAAACATAACATTTATAAGGGCCTTATTCCAACAAAAAAGGGTAAATAAACACATAACACATTTGATGAAGTCAAAGTCCTTTATTAAAAAAATTCCAACATTGTAAAGCTATAAACAATCATGTTGTTCAGTGAAGTAGATCCATTTGATCATGATGAAAAATGCCCACTGACCGGGGCAGAATAAAACACATCGACCACCGTGATTCACTACCAACAGACTCTTGCCATGAATGACATTTCCAAGTCTAACGACTGAATGTAAAAAAGGGGTGGGGGATCCAGGGTGACGCCACTCACCAAATATGGTCGCCATAAAAGTGAGCCTCATCTACTCTATCAAAACCAAGTGTTAATGTGCATAGCATAGCATTAAGTCAGCCCATTATTTTTAATATGCTGCCAATGCACAAAAAATATAAAATCTAATAAAATTTACACAGCAATGCAAGTGCATTGGAGAGGTTCTCTCCTAATGCCTTGCAAGGGCCACAATGGACATGTGTGAATAATTCCTCAATGCTTCCCTAGGCCAGGTATACATTATTTTCCATAATATTCAGTGGAGGGAAACAGAAGGAATTTCTCTCAAGGTTGTGTGATTTTTTTTATTTTTATTTTTTGTTTTGACATTTTTTAGCAATTTACTTTAACTAGTACAAATTTGAAAAATATTTAGCAGCACAACTGGTTGAAACACCGCGCAGCAAAAATAAATGATTTTGACAATCTTTATAAATAACTTCATTAGGATTTCTGATCAATAATGCTGCATTCACACCTGAGCTTGAGCATTTACAGGTAATTTTGTAGGCTTTTAGGCCAGGTTCACACTGGTCCGACAAACGCTCCGACATCGGGAGCTCATGTCGCATGACGTGTGAAAATCAATGTTTCCCTATGAGAGCCGTCTTAACTGGTCCGACACAAGTCGGTCCGACTTTGAAAATGCTCCCTGTACTACTTTGGTCCGACTTTGGTCCTACTTCAGCCCATTGAATATCATTGAAGTCGGATCAAAGTAGGATCCTTGTCCTAACCATCCGACATTTGACATCCGACATGGTGATTACAGCAGCAGTAAAAGGAATTTATCTCAAACTGGGATTGTTTTGATTGGTCAAAGGACAAGTCAGACTAGCACAAAGTCGGATCAAAGTAGTATCCTGTTCATGAAAGTCGGATGGATGTCGGACCAATGTAGGATCAATGTAGGACTGATGTCGCAGAGCAAAGTAGGATGAAAGTTGTATGACTGTCGTGTCATACCAGTGTGAACCCAGCCTAACTCTCTGTGGTTTGTGCATTTTTTCAGTCATAATTAGGCCTATACCAACTTGAACTTTTTTGTTTTAGCCAATGGAATGGTTGTCAAGGTGTGTCAGGTATTTTTCAGCTACTCCCATTGAAGCCCATGGGGCCCAAAAATGCCCCATTCTGTTTCAAATGTAGCTTGGGTACTTATCTGAGCTTCAGGCATTGAGCTACAGATGCCTTAACACACAGATGTGATCAGACACAATTTAAAATCATATAATTGTGGTTGTTGAGCTTTGAGATTTAGGCTACAAAATACTCAGGTTGTATGCTCGCTAAAAGATAACTTGTGACAGGTAGCTATGGGTTCTGTCAATTCCATATTATTCTTTCTAAATAATAATAATAATAATCATAAGTGGAATGTTGGGTTAGCCATGATGCCTTTGCCTATCTAAAAGTGTCCAGTTTTGGCAATAAAGAGAATCTGGGAGGAGAGAACACGGGAGCTGCTGTTGCTACCAGGAATAGTATCCAGGGCAGTTATCCAGATCCTGGCACTGCTTGGTAAGTCACTGAAAGAAGGACATGAGTTCAGACTTATGGCTACATGCTTATTCCGGATCAATAACTTACTATAAAGTATAACCAGGATCAGGATTACAGTCCCACAGAAGACACCTTCAAAGTCAACGATGGTAGCGCCCATATTCCTATTGTTATGAGTTCCCTTTAGGTCACATAATTGTATTGTATTGTTGTATTGTCGGAACAGTGATTGTTAATAGTAAGCCATAGAATGCCAGAGAATGAAAAAAGTAAAATCAGAAAACTGAAAATTAGGGAAACTGTATACTGTATGGTTAAATAAAAGGCAGAAGACAGATTCCCTACTGGGAAGAAGCATTTTTTTTCACAGATAGGTGTAGGGACATTCTGAAGACCTAAAATAAAACAATTGTATTTGAGAGAAATTTTGTTTATGCAGTGTTTAAATAATGCAGGTTTTGAGGACCCATAACTCCAAGGTGGATGGAATAAAGATTTTTGGGGGGATCTCATGGTGAGTGACTTCCAGATTCAAATTATAATTGTAATTTCTTTCTGGGTGGTTTGAACCTTTAATGGGGATCCTACAATCTGTATTCATCCACTAATCATAACAGGAAATATGGCTTATTTCTAAAATTTGCTTTAGAAAATAACATTAGAATTGACTTTTTGACTAACAAGTCTTACAATAGCCTTTTAATAGATTCAATAAATGTTTTTTAATATTACTCTAAGATGTTCAAGGCAATGACCGTGACCTTTTCACTCAGATAATCATGTACATTCAGAGAAAGAGCCATTGATAATTAACAGAGCAATATATCAGATATATACATGACTAATTGTATTTGTAGTTTGTAGATATTTAAATGACCTTAGTGACCTGGGGAAGCCAAGCTCCTGTGTAATCATATGAGAGTGTTGACACTTTTCTCCTGATTATCATGATGCTTTGTCAGTAAAGGAAAACTTTAGAATGAAATAAAATGCCAATGTTAAAATCAGAATGGGGTCTGCACTCTCACAAAGTTGGTATAAAAAAAAGAGGTATAACCTATGCTTAACCATTTCAATGCAGGGCATTTTCACCCCCTTCCTGTCCAGGCCAATTCCCAGCTTTCAGCGCTGTCACAGTTTGAATGACAATTCATGCAACACTGTACCCATATGAAATCATTTTTTCACACAAATAGAGCTTTCTTTTGGTGGTACATAATCATCACTGGGTTTTTATCTTTCTTTGTTTTTATTTTTTTCAATGCTCCAAATATTTTTTTCTTTTTTATTACATTTTATTTTACAATTTTTCTTTACATACTGTGACCAGATATATAAAGAAATTTCAGCGCTAAATAAAGTGCAATCTGTGCAAATGATTCGATACACGTGATATATGAAAAGGTTAAAAAAAATCACAATATAATTAAAGTAAAATCAGTGCAATCAATTGAATAAAAACAGTGAAAATAGGGACTGTAAATAAATCTCAAACGCATGTAACAGTGTTATATCACATATAAATAGAGTACAATTTTGTGCAAACAAAAAGTTCATATAGAGTTGAAGTCTATTGAGGAAATCCCATAGGAAAAAGATGTGTTGAAAGTGATGATCAAGCATGCAGCGGTGTGACACCCATCACCAAAAATTAAATGGAGGCTTACAATTAAAATCAGCGACCCCCCCTTACTCATGGAGGTCACACAGCGTTTGATCGGATCTATGATCCGCTGGAAGGAGGTCCAGATGTTCTCTCTGATGACCACAGACAGTGTATACCGGAAGACTCACAGTAGGGTAGGAAGTGTCAAAAGAGTATCAAAGTACCACGGAGCCAGAGAGTATATAAAACAACAGACCCCAAATAGTGTGATACTGTATCTGCATCCGATTTATTAAAATTAGTGCACTTACATAAAAAAGTAGAGTTCAGGCACATGAGCACATCAGAATCCGAACGGATCAGTTTCTCTTATAAAATTACCAAACAGCGATCACGCATGCGCAGTAGCGTGTGTACGTGACTGTCCTGATGATCGTTTCGTCATAAATGACGTCATCAGGGGTACGATGACATCGTTTAAGAGTAAACCTTCTGTGTGCAGAAGTGCCCCCAACCCCCTCTCCAAAACGTACCTGAGCCCCATCTCAATCCAGCGATATGCACAAGAGCCTTGGCTATCTCCTGGGTCTTTTCATACTCATTGGCTGAGAAAACAGCGATAGCCATTGACTACCGTTGCTGTCAATCACAGCCAGTGAGCCAATGGGGAGAGGGGGGCCGAGCTGTGCTCCGTGTGTGAATGGACACACAGAGCAGCGGCTCAGGAGCGAGCTTACTCAGGTTTCCCCATAGTAAGCTGCTTGCTATGGGGGGACTAGGCAGGAGAGAGGGGCCTGGAGCACTGGAGGTGGACCCCAGAAGAGGAGGATTGGGGCAGCTCTTTGCAAAACCGTTGCACAGGGCAGGTAAGTATAACATGTTTCTTATTTAACCACTTGCTTACTGGGCACTTAACCCCCCCTCCTGCCCAGACCAATTTTCATCTTTCAGCGCAGACGCACTTTGAATGACAATTGCGCGGTCATACAACACTCTACTCACAAATAGAGCTTTCTTTTGGTGGTATTTGATCACCTCTGCGGTTTCTATTTTTTGTAATTTTTTTTTTAAAAGACCGATTTTTATATTTTGTTATAAAATTTTGCAAACAGGCAATTTTTCTCCTTCATTGATGTACACTGATGGGCTGCGCTGATGGGCACCGATGGGCTGCATTGATGGGCACTGATGGGTGGCACTGGTGGGAACTGATAGGCGGCACTGGTGGGCACTGATAGGTGACACTGAGAGGTGGCACTGAAGGGCATTGATAGGTGGCACTGGTGGGCACTGAGAAGTGGCACTAATAGGTGGCATTTATAGGTGGCACTGATAGCTGGCAGTGACGAGCACTGATAGGTGGCAGTGATGGGCACTGATGGGTGGCAGTGATGGGCACTGATGGGTGGCAATAATTTGGTGTGTACACAAATGCTTAGTTTGGTGTGTATTGCTAGATAATATTTTTAACTTGGGAGAATGCATGTAATCAGCACAGTGCCAATCAGCACTGTCCAGACATAGGGTCAGGGGTCCTGCAGCCTTATAGGACAGTCAGAGCAGAATGAAATCTCCTCCTACAAGCTTTAACCAGACACTGATACAAGTCACAAGACTGCTCTAACTGCAGATGAGAAAAGGTATTTAGCCGTTTATATTTACTAAAACTATTGCATTTCCATGCTCTGTGTACTGTGGGGGACCAGATATAGTGAATGCAGGGTCCTGGGTTTAGTAACACTTTAATGTCACTTTAACCAGTATCAGGCTGTACCAAACCCTAGCGCCACCACTGGCTTAAAATATAAATGCAAACCAAGGCTGTATTAATTTTCATTTAAAAACATCTGATCAATTTAGTCACAGTTCAATTATTAATCAGTGGTATAGAAGTAAAATGTAGTTACAAAAAAACAAACCTCGTGGTCACTGATACCTAAACCTACAGTACCGTGGATCATAATCCACTTTCTTCCTGTAGATAATATAACATGGCATTCCAGTGAACTTGCTAAAAACAAAACAAAATGAGACCTAAATAGGAGGTAGGTCCTGTTTATACATGTTAGTGATCTGTCCCAGAGTTTAACAAGAATTACTGCCTTTGAATCTTACAACCTTACAAATATAGCATTATACAGGAAACATGAAATTACACGCAGTAAAACTAAAGACATTACCAAGCATGTCATGTTTTCTGCAGTAGGCTGCCTGAAAACCTAACTTCTGCTCTGTGTAGACTTGTTAAGGGGTGCCAAAACAGTAGAAGAAAAAAAGGACTTTGATAAACTTTATCTACAAACTGGAAATTGCTGCCATTGTTGTAAAAAACATTTTTGGGCAGTTATAGAGCTGATGGGTTGCGTGGGTACTAGGCACTGCACTGTGACAATAGGATATGGGTACAGTCCTCTGTGGGACTTTTAAAGGGTGGAGTCTTAAAGATTAATAAGGTATCAAAAATATAAATTTATTAAATATGGTACATAGTATCAAAAAATATATATATGAAAACAGAACAAATTTGGATGTACACTAAAGAACACAGACTATTACAGAACAACAAGGGTTACAGTGTCACATAAACCAGAAACCACTATGAAAGTCCTGATTCCTACAAGAGGACACAGGATGCCCGATGCGTTTTGAGGCTGTAGATTTGTATAAAACCTCTTCTTCAGGGGCTAGTAGCGGTATGTACTGTGATCTGAAATTTCGAACATAAAATTAGAGCAAAAAATTCATGAACAAATGCATCACCAGACATCATGTGGATACAGTACATACATTGAGAAATTAATTCAATGATTATATTATTTTAAAAAAAAAACTGAGTATATGTACTACAAACCACATGCTAACCATTGTTGTATATGGAGTTCAATGAGGGACATCCTTGTTAAAAGACTGAGGTCAAAGTTCGCTGCACGTGGATGAGGAGACACAGGAGGGTCAAAGCACAGGGGACCAATGCAAAGCCACGTCCGGATCAGGGCACAGAGGGCGCCTACGGCCAGACAGCAGATGAATTCTACTGCTAATGCCGTTGTTCCCTGAACCATCTGAATATATATAGAAGACAATAGAGAGATATAAGTCAGAAGTACTATACATCTCTCAGGTTAGTCCGTATTGCTACACATTGCAACAGGGGATGTAGATCTAAAATTATACATACCTGTTTGAATGGTATCCAAACATATGTCTCAACAAAGATTTAGGAGTGGATTGATGTCACAAAAGGTTGCACTATGGAAAGGCAGCTCAGAGAGCAAGGGATCTGAAATAGGAAAGTGATAGTACACACATTGAAAATGGGGGAAGAGAAAGTTACTCTTAATAGTAGTATTGTAGTGTGTACCATTACAAAAGGCTACAAAGTTTGAGCAAGACGCACTGATGCACACAGTGCCATCCATAATATTATTAATCAGGAGCAGGGATGAGCCGAACACCCCCCTGTTCGGTTCGCACCAGAACCTGCGAACAGACAGAATGTTCGTGTGAACTTTAGAACCCTATTAAATACAATGGACTCAAACGTTCGAAATCTAAAGTGCTAATTATAAAGGCTTATATGCAATTTATTGTCCTAAAAAGTGTTTGGGGACCCAGGTCCTGCCCCAGGGGACATGTATCAATGCAAAAAAAAGTTAAAAAAATTGACGTTTTTACAGGAGCGGTGATTTTAATAATGCTTAAAAATAAAAGTGAAATTTTCCTTTAAATTTCGTACCTGGGGGGTGTGTATGATATGCATGTAAAGTGGCGCATGTTTCCCGTGCTTAGAACTGTCCCTGCACAAAGTGTCATTTTTGAAGGAAAAAAAGTCATTTAAAACTCACTTGCGGCTATTAATGAATTATCGGCTTTTATCAATACATACAAAAGTCATTGATAAAAAAAAAAAAAAAGCGTGGGGGTTCCCCCAAATTCAAGTACCAGGCCCTTCAGGTCTGGAATGGATATTAAGGGGAACCCCGCCGCAAATTTAAAAAAAAATGGCGTGGGGTTCCCCCTAAATATCCATACCAGGCCCTTCAGATCTGGCATGGATTTTAAGGGAAACTCCACCCCAAATTAAAAAAAAAATGGCATGGAGCCCCCCCAAAAATCCATACCAGACCCTTATCCGAGCACGCAACCTGGCCGGCCGCAGGGGAAGAGGGGGGGATGAGAGAGCGGCCCCCCCTCCCTCCTGAACTGTACCAGGCCACATGCCCTAAACATGGGGAGGATGTCCCCATGTTGATGGGGACAAGGGCCTCATCCCCACAACCCTTGCCCGGTGGTTGTGGGGGTCTGCGGGCGGGGGGCTTATCGGAATCTGGAAGACCCCTTTAACAAAGGGGACCCCCAGATCTCGGCCCCCCCTATGTGAATTGGTAAGGGGTACATTGTACCCCTACTATTTCACAAAGAAAGTGTCAAAAAATAAATAAAAAAAACACACCAACACCTCGGAAAAGTCCTTTATTAAAAAAAAACAAAAAAAAAACATTCCAGCGATGAAATCCAGTGTCCGGCGGCGATCCTGATGTCCAGCGCTGTCCGTCATTGGTTGTGCCTGAGCGGACCTGATGGGGAACTTCCTCCGCCGTGTTTTAAATGTATAGACTCGCCCCTTCTAAAATTCCCCATCAGGTCCGCTCAGCGGACCAGATGCGGAACGCGAGAAGGGGCGGGTCTATACATGAATTACACAGTAAAGGAAGTTCCCCATCAGGTCCGCCCCCTCGGTATGTCAGACCGCGCCTACGTCATTGGCCTGAGCGGACCTGATGGGGAACTTCCTTCACTGTGTAAATTTAAATTACACAGTGAAGGAAGTTCCCCGCTCAGGCCAATGACGTAGGCGGGGTCTGACATACCGAGGGGGCGGAGCTGATGGGAACTTCCTTCACTGTGTAATACGTGAATAGACCCGCCCCTTCTAAAGTTCCCCATCAGGTCCGCTAAGCGGACCAGATGCGGAACATGAGAAGGGGCGGGTCTATTCACGTATTACACAGTGAAGGAAGTTCCCATCAGGTCCGCTCCCTCGTTGAGCGGACCTGATGGGGAACTTCCTTCACTGTGTAATACATGAATAGACCCGCCCCTTCTCATATTCCGCATCTGGTCCGCTGAGCGGACCTGATGGGGAACTTTAGAAGGGGCGGGTCTATACATTTAAAACACTGCGGAGGAAGTTCCCTATCAGGTCCGCTCAGGCACAACCAATGATGGACAGCGCTGGACATCGGGATCGCCGCCAGACACTGGATTTCATCGCTGGAATGTTTTTTATTTTTATTTTTTTAATAAAGGACTTTTCCAAGGTGTTGGTGTGTTTTTTTTTTTTTTTGACACTTTCTTCGTGAAATGGTAGGGGTACAATGTACCCCTTACCAATTCACATAGGGGGGGCCGGGATCTGGGGGTCCCCTTTGTTAAAGGGGTCTTCCAGATTCCGATAAGCCCCCCGCCCGCAGACCCCCACAACCACCAGGCAAGGGTTGTGGGGATGAGGCCCTTGTCCCCATCAGCATGGGGACATCCTCCCCATGTTGAGGGCATGTGGCCTGGTACGGTTCAGGAGGGAGGGGGGGCCGCTCTCTCATCCCCCCTCTTCCCCTGCGGCCGGCAAGGTTGCGTGCTCAGATAAGGGTCTGGTATGGATTTTTGGGGGGACTCCACGCCATTTTTTTTAAATTTGGGGTGGAGTTCCCCTTAAAATCCATGCCAGATCTGAAGGGCCTGGTATGGATATTTAGGGGGAACCCCACGCCATTTTTTTTTTAATTTGCGGCGGGGTTCCCCTTAATATCCATTCCAGACCTGAAGGGCCTGGTACTTGAATTTGGGGGAACCCCCACGCTTTTTTGATTTTTTTTTATCAATGACTTTTGTATGTATTGATAAAAGCCGACAATTCATTAATAGCCGCGAGTGAGTTTTAAATGACTTTTTTACCTTCAGAAATGACACTTTGTGCAGGGACAGTTCTAAGCACGGGAAACATGCGCGACTTTACATGCATATCATACACACCCCCCAGGTACGAAATTTAAAGGAATATTTCACTTTTATTGTTTCACTTTAAGCATTATTAAAATCACTGCTCCTAAAAAAACGGCCGTTTTTTAAACTTTTTTTTGCATTGATACATGTCCCCTGGGGCAGGACCCGGGTCCCCAAACACTTTTTAGGACAATAACTTGCATATAAGCCTTTATAATTAGCACTTTATATTTCTCCCATAGACTTTTCGAATTTGCCGCGAACACCCCAAATTGTTCGTTGTTCGGCGAACGGGCGAACAGGCAATGTTCGAGTCGAACATGAGTTCGACTCGAACTCGAAGCTCATCCCTAATCAGGAGGCACCCATTCAATACACTACATTATATTAAATAATCTCAGACCAATGGGCATAAATATACCCCATAGGACTGAGTGTAAATCCCCACCATAGAGAAAGTGATGTACTAACCCTCCAATAATGGAGAGGACAAGGAAAATCAAGAAGGAATTCCAAAACAAAAGCAAGGAAAAATAGCATTGTTTCTTATTACCTTTTAGAGGTGCAACAAGACACATCCACTCCTAACGTCAGCAGCATACAGACTGAGGCTGAGCGCTGCAGTCTTAAATGCTGTCTTCCAATTAGAGCTGATTTATATTAGCTGCTGTGGGGAATAATTGAAGAGAACCAAAGGAGGGAGGGGAGCTAAAAGGAGGCTGCGCCCTCCGAGTCTCCGGCGCGGAGGTCCGCCCCCCTACCCATATCATGGTGGAAAGAACACAGCGAGTAGACGCTGCGTCATGACGTCATGCGCTCCACGATGGAACGCAGCGTCAATGAAGTGGGCGGGGGACCGGCGTCCGCGTCAGTCACCCGCAGCGCAGATGTTGCCACGGTGATGGGAAAAGCCCAAACACCATAGACAAACATGATTCGGGGCCGGGAGTGTGCCCTCTGAAGAGAAAACACCGCCAGGCCCCGGCTCGCCGAGTGCCTGATCCAAGGACGCTGCAAGCATGTACCACCGACATGAACATCCCCACGCTACTCATCCACCGCAGCGAGAGACCAGTATCTATCATATCGATTCACACTAAAGAGGGGAAAACAAACACAAAGCATTTCACATAAGGAGCAAATAGATAAGGGAAAAACATATTTATCCAAAAATATTGCACATTAATTTTATATAAAGAGGAAAAAACCCACAACAAACATAAATCACAAATGACACTATACATATATATACAAACATATCCAACAGGATATAATCATTGGTTGAAAGAATAATATATAACAATAACAAGTGAGCAAGAAACCAAAATAAGGGACATTCATCATAAAACTAATAAAGGTCCAAAGGTAGTTGTAGCATAAAGAAATGGCCCAAAATACCATCAAAAAAAGTGTCACTCTGGTGGGACACATGTCTCATCAGGGGGCGGGTTCTGGGTTTGCTTCTTATTCAGATTCCCCCGAGGTGAAGCCCTCAAGAAAGGGTCTGAAGGAGATAGCCTTGTTTAAACCTGGAGGCCGGGTTGCGTGCAGGCAAAAGATCCATCTTTGCTCAACCTGCAATAGGATCTTATTCCAGTTGCCGCCACGTAGGCCCGGATGTACCCTATCCAGTATCAAGAATGTAATTTTGGGAAATTTCCCAGCATGGAAGGCTGAAACGTGTCAGCCCAAGGGTAGACTTGAATTACAGGACCTCATTGAGGCTATATGCCGATATGCTCTTTTCCAAAATTCTTGGATGGTTTTACCCACATAAAAACATGCACATTCGCATGTAAGTAGGTAAACCACCCCAAAGGGGCGACAATTGGCGTAATGTTTGGGGGTGTATTTCTCACCATTCGGCAAGATCACCTCCTTTTTGACATTGATGAACTGACAATATGGGCATCCTCCACAACTGAAAGTTACAAAATGCTTACAAGGATCTTGTTTGCCCCCACTCCCCACATACTCGCTCGCTACCAAACGGTCCCTTAGAGATCCGGCTCTCTTAAAAGAAAAGGATGGGTGATCCTGTACAAAGGGGCCGATAGTAGGATCTAGTTTGAGAACGTGACAGTATTTCTCAATTATGGTCTTAATTTTAATATGCTGATTAGAGAACTTAGTAATGATTCTAATAGGATTAATTTTGTTTTGGTTACTGGCGGACATGGGATTATAAATCAATTCATGTCGTGTCTTCAGGCAGGCTCTATTAAAAGCCTTTCTAAGACAAGTATTAGAGTACCCACGCGTCAGGAGTCTATCCCTCAACAGATTTGCCTCTCGGTAAAATACTGTGTCATTGGTACAATTTCTCCTGACGCGTAGGTACTGACTATAGGCGATCGAACAAATAAGTTGCTGGGGGTGGAAGCTGCTGGCGTGCAAAATAGAATTGCCATACAGGGAACTGGAAAGTAAGCCATTGGGATCTTTATGAACGGTAACGTCTAGGAAAGTAATGGAATTTTCGTGGGAGGTCATAGTGAACACTAAGTTGAACAGATTGGTATTTAGTTCACTCATGAAGCTATTCAGCTCCTCAAGTGTCCCATCCCATACGAGCAGGACATCATCCAGGTAACGATGCCAGACAACCACCCTGTCCATGTAGTGGCGCAGGGGGCTGGATAATGATAACATCTGCTCCCATTCCCCCAGGTACAGGTTGGCATGCGATGGGACACAAGAGGTCCCCATCGCAACCCACTGTACCTGGAGGAGAAAACGCACCATTGAAAGAAAAATAGTTGTGCTTTAATATAAAGTCTAGAGCATCAATCAAGAATTGATTTTTCTTTTTCTCAAACCTACTATTTTGCACTATGACAATGTTTTCCACATACCTAAAGATTTGGGCTTTTCAGGGGGCTACTGTAGACCATTGTGGAGGCAGAAGAGAATTTGTGAGGTGAGATTTGGCACCAGACTGTATAAGCTATACAGTAATATTTTACTTTTCATGAGCATTTGATAACTCTGTCTTAAAAAAAAAAAAAAAATTCCTGTTGGACTATGCCTATGATTGACAGTCTCGCTGGCCCATAGGAATGGGCAGGAGCAACATTCTGTATAATCGGGAAGAGTGGGCATTTTCCTAGGTTAATGGCTTTACAGGAAAGTTTGGGATTTTGCTGCAGGTATGGGTAGTAACCTCTAGATACCTGGATTTGGAGTGTGGTGGTACAAGGAGATCCAAGGGGTTCAGCCACAAAAGGTTAGTTACAGACTCATGGGTCAACTCAGAATGTTCACTGGAAAAGAAAAGAGAGAGGCAGGAGAGAACTTATAGTGTAGTGAGCGACTCAAATATAATGCAATCCAATTCAGAACCCATGCTAAAGTCTGTAATAAAGTAAACAAAAGTAGCGATTAACCATGTGATGTAATCATAGTGCAAAACAAAAATAGTCACGCTAATCAATGCAATATATGAAAACAGATGAAATATCGTGACAAATCAAGAACAATCACAGAACATGTTAAGTGATGAATGAAAAGTGATAAAAAGAAAAAAAAATTATAATAAAAAAAGTTTTCTTGGAAAAAAGTCTGTGAAAATATAAATGAAACAGTCCACATGACTACAAACACTGAAATGTTCCTCAAAAGACAGTTCATTAAATATTTCCACTACCAGATGATTAAGTGAAGAATCCTTCTGTGGCACACACCACCTTATTAATAGGCACGCTTAACAGATAAGGTGTACCTTCTATCGCTAAAGAAGTCAAACAGGTAACCCTCTATCGGGTCATGCCCTCGAGCCAAGTTGCTAGGACACGGCTCAACCCCGGCTCACCAGTGCCACCCATCAGTGCCACCTATGAGTACTCAGTGCCACATATCAGTGCCACCTATCAGTGCCCATAAGTTCCGCCTAATCAGTGCCCATAAGTGCAGCCTATCAGTGCTGCCTCATCAGCATCAACTGAAGGAGAAAAATTACTTATTTACAAAATTTACTGACAGAAACAAAGAAAAACGTATTCTTCTAAATTTTTCGGTCTTTTTTTGTAAAAAAATAAAACCCAGCAGTGATTAAATACCACCAAAAGAAAGCTCTATTTGTTTAAAGAAAATTATAAACATTTCACATGGTTACAGTTTAGCATGACCGCACAATTGTCACTTAAAGTGTGACAGCGCTGAAAGGTGAAAATTGGCCTGGGCAGGAAGGGGGTGAAAGTGCCCTGTAGGCAAAAGGTTATTTTATATTTTCATTTCTATTTTAAACTGAATGAGTTATTTTACAAGCTGAGGGTTTACATTTACTTGAATTATTTACTAGAAAAATAGAGAACAAGTATTTTTCTTTTGATTGCATTTTTATATCTTGTAATTTGCCGATCAGAAATATCCTCTGTTATTTACTTGATTTCACTTGAATTCATGTCAAATTGAAGTGTTTTTCATGTTTGGTCTTTATTGTTCATGGGCCCTTCCTTGGTTTCAGTGCAACCTGATAAACCTATGAAAGACTCAGCACATTATGCTTTGCAAAAGACACCTGCAGACACCTGTGAAAAAGGGAACTGGAGTAACATAACTCTCCCAAACCAAGCTGAGCTCCTACTAGCTGATGCTATGTAATATTAGGCTACAACAAACAAAACACCAGATTACACAGAGGGTCATTTACGTTTTAACAGACTATAATATATTGACAAATAAAGAGAAATTTATCGACTATGTTGGAAAAAAAGAAAGCAATCTTTGCATGGTTAGTTGTGAAGAACGTAAGAATTTTAATAACTTTAATCACCAAGTCAAAACCTGCTTCTTTTCTGTAAATACTCACATAAGTCTCGGTAATATTGACTTTAATGCAAACATGTGGCCAGACTATGGGCATTTAAGCATTTAGATATTACTTTATCTTAAATTGGTCCTAAAGGCATCATTCTCTGCATTAAGGTAAAAAAACTTCCATGATCAGCTACCCTTAGCCCTTTCCTTAAATATTTACCTGGTTCCTCAATCAATCCAGTGCTGTGCCCATCTGCAGAAGCATTGCTCTTTTTCCCACTTTACACAGAACACAGAGGCAGCAGCAGAAGCTATTGGCTCTTGCTGCTGTCAATCAAATCCTGTGAGGAGAGAGCGGGGGGGCGGAACCAAGCCGTGCTGTGTGTGTCTATGGATACACACAGCACAGTTTTGGCGCACACCCATATGAGTGCCCCCACAGCACACAGCTCTCTATGAGAGCATTCAGAGAAGAGGAGGAGCAGAGACAGCCCGGTGTGGGACCCTAGAAGAGAAGGCAAGGATATGCTCTTAGAGCAGGTATATATATATATATATATATATATATATATATATATATATATATTATGGGCGGCACAGTGGTGTAGTGGGTAGCACTCTCGCCTAGCAGTAAAAAGGTTCGCTGGTTGGAAACCCAACCACGACACTACCTGCCTGGAGTTTGCATGTTCTCCCTGTGCCTGCGTGGGTTTCCTCCGGGTACTCCGGTTTCCTTCCACACTCCAAAGACATGCTAATAGGTTAATTGGCTTCTGTCTAAATTGGCCCTAGTATATGAATGTGAGTTAGGGACCTTAGATTGTAAGCTCCTTGAGGGTAGGGACTGATGTGAATGTACAATGTATATGTAAAGCGCTGCGTAAATTGACTGCGCTATATAAGTACCTAAAAAATAATAATAATAATAATATATATATATTAGGGCTGTTACTGATTAAAATTTCCGTGTTTGATTAATCGATTTTTTTTTTAATCGATTAATCGACTAATTTCGATTAATTATAACGCACATAGATCCAACTACTTTTAGCTGATCTCCTTGCAGGCCGATTCCCAGTGCAGCTACCAAACACTGGAAAAATGGATAGCAGGATACAAAAAACACACAAAAGGCAGCGCTCGATGGGAATAGCATTAAAACTTTTATAGTCTTCAAGTAGGTAACAAAATAAATATTGCACTGGAGATAAAATCGATGTGGCCACATAAACTGTAAAAATGGTGCGAGTAATACCAAACGGTAGCAAAAGCAGTCATAAAAACATGTAGCTAAGTATGATACTGGTATAAAAATGTGTACAACGATACCACTGCTGAATCCAGATGAGAAGGAGCTAACATCAGTCCGTCGGCATGTAGATGTCCCGTGAAGGGAACTATCACAACTCCCAGTGAATGGCTGTAGAATCCCAGGTTGATAGAGGGAAGTGATAGAGGGAAGTGTAACAGCCCTTGCGTGTGGCAGATAGTAAGGTCCCGCCGGCATGCAGATATGAAGGCACAGCAAAGGACCTGTGACTTCACCGGATCTCCGACGGAACTCCCTGAAGACCCAGAAGCTGGGGGAGAGGTGAGTACCAATCAAAAGAATTTTAATCGATCAAAAGAATTTTGATCGATCAAAAGAATTAATCGATTAATCAAGGAATTGATAGTTAATTTCCACAGCCCTAATATATATATATATATATATATATATATATATATATATATATATATATGTGTGTATATATATATATATATATATCATGTTTATTATTTTAGTAAAATAAATTAAACTAATTATACCTTTACAACCAATTTAACTCTTAGAAAACTAAAAGTCCTCCCTTGCAGTGGGATCTCCCACCCTGCAAGAGTTAACTGTTCGTTTAGGCTCGGGCATGGTAAGTACACTTTCTCTTCTCCCTTGGCAAATGGCGCTTTCTTCTGCTCCTTCAGTGGACTTTCCCTCAGCATCCTCATGTCTAATGCAGGGTTGTGGTGCCTGAATTAGTCTTAATGATGTCAGAGGACCTTAGACTGCTGGATTGCATGAAGGAAGAGGCTGTGCAGAGTAGCCATGCAGCGTAGCCTGCAGTAGTGCAGGATCTGGAAAGTAGTATTGTTGTACCCAGGCCCCTAGGAATAAAATAAATACTAATACTGTAGCTGCTGACTTTTAATATTAGGACACTTACCTGTCCAGAGATCCCGCAATGTCGGCACCCCAGACGGTTTTTCAATCTGCTCTCGGGTGCTGCCGCCACCATTCCTCATAAGGGAAATCGGCAGTGAAGCCTTCACAGCCAGTTCCCTACTGTGCATGTGCGAAACGTGCTGCACTTTGTGAATGGCCCGGCAGCAGTGGAAGGAGGAGGGGGCCTGAACTCATGGGCGACCTTGTGCGGCGAGGTCTCAAGGAAGTGGGGATGGGTATCTGTCAAAAACAAGTACCCTCTCCCTGCCTCCCCACCGAAAAGTGCCAAATGTGGCAGTAGAGGGGGGGAGGAAGCAAACAAGCGGAGCTTCCCTATTTGGGTGCAGCTCCGCTTTAAGTTTTTCTGGGATACAGCTTTAACATGCAGTAAATTAGCTTAAAAACAAGCCCTTACTGAAAATGCTAACCAGGACAAATAGAGAGGGGAGATTACTCCAGTGGGAACGCAGATCAAATATAAAACTGAGAAATATTTCACTCATCCCTACTCTATCCTGTAGTAAAGAAAAATACTATGTAATTTGGGGCTTTAGATAAACTTTAAATACATAACAAAGCATGATGAGTTAGCTAATGAGAGAGGACAACAGATGCCGTCTGCTATAAGGCACAACTTGCCTAATTAAAATTTTGGACGGAGATGTTGGATCTGTGATGAGTCATTGCAATGATTTAGTCATTTGTGCGTGTACATTTCAGCTTAAAGCCTAACTCCTGGCTTACTGTTCCTATTAACTAGTTTGTTAGGGCCAGCTTGGCCCAAATGTACTAGTTAAAGGGATAAAACCTGGAGTTTCTTCTGAACAGAAGCCTATATCTTGACCTGTTGGCTCTAATGGAGATTGCAAAATATTTATATTCAATTTTTTATATTTACCTGAATATTTACCTAAAGTTCGATAAAGTGTCTGTTGAAATTTCTAAGAAGCCATGAAATATACCAATTCATGAGAAGTAGAGGCAAAATAAAGACTGTACTTAAAATAACCAACTCATTATCATAGTGATTTGACCCTACAGATGACCAGATATCTCATGAAGATTGGCAAGAGGTGAGATGTTGTCTGTCTTCAGACTCCACAAACAACTTGGCTACCTGAGCTTGGATTAAAGTAAACTGGTGGTGGTGTGTTGTCTGTATCTAAATCAGGTGGAGGTTTTAAATAAGAAATTTTTCCCATTTTATCTATCCAAAAAAGAGCTAAAGGCATTTTGGTTGCATTCTTGACATTTCTTTTACAATTACATAACCCTACTTACTATATGTTTTCATACAAATTCTCACTCTTGTTGATGTCCTTTGTTCAAAACTTCAGTGGACTGTCTTCTCAAGTGGATGCCTTTTAAATGAAACACAATGAAGAACACATTATGGAATGCTGTAGTGCAGGATGTACTGAACACTTTTTACTGAGGTTTAAATACTGGTATATTTACTCCACAATACATAAGAATATAGTTTTATAAACTAAAGTAATACACGCACTGATACAATTCTTTGGAAAGATACATTTATTTTATTTCCATGAAACAAAAACTGTATATAATTTGTTCTGTTGATGCTATGTCTTTAAAGCGGAGTTTCATTTAAAAGTGGAACCTCCGGAGTCTCGTAATGGCTCCATACCGGAGCACGTAGGAGAGGCACCAGGTCTCCAGCCCTCTCCTCTCCTTGCTAGGAGAATGAAAAGCTCCGCCTGAAGTGCCGCCGCCGAGCCGCCCGCCCGCCTGCCCGCCTGGACTACACTATACCGCACCGTGCCGCACGATACCTCATGTTGCCTCCAGCGCTGCGGGGTTCAGAAGAGGAGAGAGACTCACGGCCAAGTAGTCAAGCAGAACACGCTGCAAGGAGACGCTACACGCTGCATGAGACCCAGGAGGATCCCAGGAGTGTAGAGGTCCGAGGGAAGCAGGAAGTATGGAAGTAAGGAGCCGGTCAGTGAGCGGACCAAAGGAGGAGGCGAGTGCTCTACCACACTGAAGCAGTAGCTAAATCTGTTAGACTGCCACTCTGGTATGCAAATAAGTTGCATGGACTCTCCTGTTTCTCCCCAGGTAGCGGTGAGTAATTGAAAGAAGAAGACAAAGAGGTATGAAAGAAAAATAATGATTAAGGTGATTCAAGTATCCATGTATTGGTGAAGATGAGAATGGACGGTAAATAGTTCATAAGTGCACAGAAATTAGCTGACATAGAGGGGTGAACACCTTCCCCCCCTCCCCGCATAGACTGCCTGGCTCATCCCAAAACCCTCTGTAAATGTGCAGCAACAAGATCTACTGAATGCTGATAACTGATAACTGATCAGTGCTCTTATATATAATGTTGAAACTGGATGCATTTCTACATTGAATGAGAAATAACTCTGTTCTAAAACTGACTAACTTGCACTCATCCTGTGAGACTAACAGGGAACTAAGGAAGGTGGCATTAACTATTACTGGGTATTTCAGCTTCTTAGCGGCTGGGAACACTGGGAACACTATAAAACATAAAAACTGGCAACAAAGGCATATAGTTATTAAGCCTGGTGTTTCCCCTGTGGTGTGGAAGGGCAATGTGGGGCTGATAACAAGTAAAACAAAAGCTTATTATTTTTTGTGATGCTGGAAATATGTTAGTGCTCTGAGTGACGCTTGAAATGTGTTAGTGCTCATCTACACAAACTCATTTGCCCCAGGCGGAGCTGTATGTGTGAGTGGTAAACAATTCAAAACCAAAAGAGAGCTCACAACAATTGATTAGTTCTTCAGAGAAACACTGCGAACGGTGAACGGTCAGTGGACATAAGGGGGAGGGGAAAAAAAAAAAAGAAAGTGGGGAAAAAAAAGGGGTAAAAAAACAAAAAAAAACGGGGAAAATCTATGTTAGACCTGCTATTATAGATATTATAGATATTGTAGAGAGCCTACATCCCCCAGCAGAAGAATCACGCTGAATACACGACCCATCTCTCCCCCACCCACTAATACCGGGAAGGTAGATCAAGGAACTTAAGTAACATGAGTCTAAGAGGAAGGGGAGCAAGAGGGGGGTAACCCCAAAATCCCCACGGCTAAGTTTGATCCCTAGCCCTGGGCCAATGAATAAATATGTAACTCACAGCAGAAATGGAGAGCTGACGGAAAAGCAGCAAGGAGCTAAAAGTAATCAGACAGATAGCAAGGAGAAGAAGAAGGAAAAGAAAAAAGCCCCAGAATAAAAATTCCGCAGAAACAGAAATACTGTCAGAGTCAATAATAGGACAAGAAACGGAAGCAGAATTTGAGCAGAGAAAAGAGGAGGAACAACAAAACAAGGGACAACTTCCAACAAAAAGGGAAATAGAGGGTATGTTCGCAGCCCTGGAAAAAGCGCTAAAAGCGCAAATGGAAGTTATACAGGAAAACATGGGGTATATGCGCAAAAGAGTAGAGGAAGTAGAATAAAAAGCAGAAGGTAACGAAATCACCATAAAAAAATTGGAAAGAGAAATAAAATCTATCAAAAAAGAACAACAAGAACAAGCATACAGACAGGAAGATCAAGAGAACAGAGATAGAAGGAAGAACATAAGAATTTGAGGTGTACCCGAGACATCGCAGTCAGAGAATTTGCCAGAAATAATAATGAAAATCTGTAACCCAATACTAAATAGAGAAATTATGACCCCAATGAAAATTGAGAGAGCACATAGAATAAGAAGACCAAAATAAATTTCGCCGGAAAATCCGAGAGACATCATTGTGCGATTCGAAAATTGGGAGGAAAAAAACCAACTGTGGAGAAACCTGAGGGGATTGACACCAATAAAATCAGGGGAAAATCATATTCAAATTTTTCAGGATTTATCGCAAGAAACGTTGAAAAGAAGAAGGAACTTAAAACCCTTACTGAAGGTTCTCAAGGAACATGAGATCCAGTATAATTGGGGTTTTCCAGCATGTCTGATTGGGAAGAAAGATGGAATCTCGGCAAGACTGAGATTCATTGAAGAGATACCCGAGTTTTGTAGAAAGCTGGAAATTCCCATACCAGATAACTAACTAGAATAAATAGGGCGGCAGAGGGAGACAGTGGGATGCCATGTTTTCTCTACTCTATTACAACAAGGGGGGCCGGGGGTGAAGGGGGCGGAGGAAGGGGAGATGGAGGAAATAGAAATAAGGAGATACAGAGATGGACGTGGAGACCTGGACTTGTTTACTGCACCGGCAACATACCCCTGGAGACAGGGGAGTGGGGTTTAACGGTGCAGAGCAGAACTCCACCTCGGGCTTAGGGTGCAGAGTACCTAAAGGGGTACTAAGGGAGAAAATCCTGCACTAAGACCATGAGGTCAAGGTTCCAACAAGGGAGGGGGGGTAGGGGAAAGGGGATTTGGGAGGAGGGGGGGAGGGAAGGAGAGGGAGAGAGATGGGGAGGGAGGGGAAGGGGGATCTGTATCTGTACCTTTTAGGGATAATGAATGAAGAAAAAAAAAAAGGGGAAGAGGAAAAAGGAAAGGAAAAAAAAAAGAGAGATCTGAATGACTGACGTAAATTGTATTTCTTATAATGCAAGAGGTCTTAACTCTCCAGAAAAAAAGCACATGATATTAAAGGAACTAGAAAGGTATTCCGCAGAAATAGTTTTCCTCCAGGAGACACACCTAGCGCAGGAGGATAACACAAAAATATACTCCCGTAAGATTCCAACTTGGTACGATGGAGATTCCCCAAATAAAAGATCAAAAGGGGTAGTCATAGGTGTGGGGAAGAATATAAGTTTCATAGTAGAAGATAGAAGAGTTGACCCCGAAGGTCGCTACCTATTCCTAAAAGGGAATTTACAGGGAAAGAAATATACATTAGCAAACGTATATTGCCCAAATAACCATCCCAAAAATATCTGAATGGGATTCTAAATGCTTTGATGGATTTTAAACAAGGTCATGTAATTCTAGCAGGGGATTTCAATTTTTCAATGGAGCATAGACTTGATAGTACGTCTGGTGCACCGATAAGAGATAGTAAACAATTAAAATTGGTCAAAAAAAATATATACAATTATCAACTTGTAGACCCATGGAGGGTGGCCCACCCAAGTAAAAAGGATTATACGTACTATTCAACGGTGCACGACACGTACTCAAGATTAGATTATATATTAATTGACCAAGAGCTTTTGGAAGATGTAGTGGATACCTCTATAGGAGTTACATCAATTTCTGACCATGCTCCCGTAAAGGTAAAAATAAGATTTAACAATACAGAACGAAGAAAAGGTACATGGAGTTTAAATGAGGACCTCTTAGATAATAAAGAAGGAGGTGAGATAATATCAAAGGAAATAGAAGAATACTTTAAAATGAATAAAACACCAGAAGTAAGCGTAGCAACGATATGGGAAGCGCATAAGGCCTACATAAGAGGTAAATTGATAGCCATAGGAGCAGGGAAAAAGAAAGAAAGGGAACTGAATAGGAAAAATCTATTAAAAGAACTGAATGATTTGGAACAAAAAGTAAAAAAACAGGGAGATAGGGAAATTCATCAAAAGATAATAATCAAGAGAGGTCAACTTAGAGACTTGATGGAACAGGAAACCAGAAAAATATTTAAAAATGTAGCAAAGGAAAGGTATGAGTGGGGGAACAAACCTGGGAAATACTTAGCAAGAATAGCAAAGGGGAAAAAAACTTTAAATTATGTAAATAAAATAAAAAATCAGAAAGGAGAGATGAAATTTAAAACATCAGAAATTGCAGAAATATTTAAGACATACTATAGTACACTATACGACATCAGAGGGAAAGAGACACAACAGGAGGAGGAAAACAGGAAATTTAGAATACAGGAATACCTAGAACAAACTAACTTACCAAAAATAACTACTGAAAGTGCCGAGAGTTTAGAAGACCCAATCACGCAAGAATAAATAAATAAAGCCCTTCAAGAAACAGCAGGGGGGAAAAGCCCAGGACCTGATGGATTCCATATCAAGTATTATAAAAAATTTAAAAAACAGTTGGTGCCAGAGCTATGTAGCTATTTTAATAGAATAGGGGAAGATGTAGAAATAAGAAAAGAATCTCTCTTTGCTAATATTTCGATTATACCAAAAACAGGAAAAGATGGAACTATATGTTCCAATTATTGACCCATAGTGCTATTAAATACAGACATCAAGCTATATGCAAAAGTATTGGCAACGAGATTAAAAAACTTAATGCCGGAACTAATTAATGCAGACCAGGTGGGTTTCGTGGCAGGGAGGGAAGGGAGAGATAATAGTATAAGAACACTACTATTAGTTCAGAAAGAGAGAGAGATGAAACCCCCAGTCGTACTCATGTCAATAGATGCGGAAAAAGCATTTGACCGAGTCGACTGGGGGTTTATGATGAATACACTTAGGTATGTAGGTCTGGGACCAAAGTATATGAGATGGATTAAAAACCTATATACTCACCCAATGGCAAGGGTAAAGGTAAATGGGAGTGTGTCGTCTGTATTCGAGATGTATAACGGAACAAGACAGGGGTGTCCGCTCTCACCCCTCCTATATGTGTTGGCATTAGAACCATTACTGTCAAATATACGGAATAACCGGGATATAGGGGGGGTGAGAGTGGGAGAGGAGGAACATAAAGTGGCAGCGTATGCAGACGACATTCTCCTATACCTAACAAGGCCAAGGTTGTCATTACCTAATGTGATCAAAGAAATAAAAAATATGGGGAGCTTTCAAATTTCAAGATAAACCCAATTAAGACAGTAATCTTGAATTTAGGTATAGATAGAGAAGAAGAAAGATCATTACAGAGAGAATTTCCGTTTACATGGGAAAAAAAAACTTTGACATACATAGGAATTAAGATAACACCAACGCAAGAAGGATTGTATCCAGCCAACTTCATTCCTTTACTAAATGAAATTAAAACAGAATTAAAAAACACCTCCAAGAGACCCATTTCATGGATAGGAAGGATCAACATATTAAAAATGATGATCCTACCGAAAATAACATATAAGCTTCAGATGCTTCCAATAGAAATACCCAATTTTTTCTTTAAGCTGATTAAAACGATCATCCTGAACTACATATGGCAAGGTAAAAAGGCCAGAATTAAATATACATTGCTAACCCGGGAAAAAAAAGAGGGGGTGGCACTACCAGATATAAAAAGATATCACAAAGCGATCATATTAGCCAGGTTAATGGAATGGGCAAATCCATACACACAAAAAAAAAAGGGCACAAATGGAAGACACTTTAAGTAAGACTCAGTTAAAAAAAAATATATGGATACCACCGAAATTTAGAACATTAGGTGAAAAAACACATCACATAACTAGAAAAGTATGGAAAACATGGGATACACTGTATAGACACGAAAAATGGAAATACAATTCTCCATTGATTCCATTAGCAGACACAAAGTTTTTTATACCAGGAAACGGCACACGAATGGGAAAACAAATGGGAATAGCACAATTAAAGGATATCACTATACTAGGGAAAATAATGACAAAACAAGAATTAAATAAGAAGCGCGGGTGGGACCAGCTCAGTGACTGGGAATATCTTCAAATAAAACATTTTGTAAGTACTATCCCACAACCAATAAGAGATGAAAAAATGCTAACCCCCATTGAAAAGATATGTAGTATAGAGAAGCCCTTGAGGCACGGGATATCGCAGGTATATAAAATTCTAACAGAATTAGAAACGGGAGGATCATTATCCTTTTTAGAAAAATGGAGTCAAGATCTAGGTAAAGAAATAGAGGAAAAACAAATAATAGAATCAGTCTATAGTTTTGCATCTGACATAGCAACGATAGAAATAAACTATAAAAACCTGGTGCGTTGGCATTTGACCCCAGAGAAAATGAATAAAATACATTCTAACAACTCCCCATTGTGTGGAAGGGGATGTGGGCTCTTAGGAACGACAATTCATATGTGGTGGGAATGCCCCAAAATAGAGGAGTATTGGACTGAAATCCTGGAGTATATAGAAATAGTAACGGGGGAAAAAATCTTGCAAAGTGCCTGGACATGCCTATTCCATGGCACAAACAAAAGAAAAAAGGAATACAGAAAAACGTTAGTCCCATCCCTGCTAAACGCGGCAAAGGGGTTAATTCCAAAATACTGGTTATCAATAAAAAAAACAACCATAAAAGAATGGATACAGCAAGTTGATTATATCGCTGAGATGGAACACCTGAGCCGAGGAGAGCAGGGAAGGGGGGAAAGTAACAGGGTAAAATGGGAAGAATGGAGAGTTTTCAAATTGTCAGATAAATATGCGAAAGGAATGATGGAAAAAGATAAATAACAAAATAGAGTAGAAAAAAGAAAGAAGAGAAAAAGTAGAGAAAAGAGGAAGGAAATGACAGATCCGGGGGAGGGGGGTAGATGAAAGGGAGGGAGGGATATGGGCAATAGGGTAAAAATGGGAAAATTAGGAAGAATGTATATATTTGTAATCTTTTTGATATGTTGAAATTGTATTACACCAATGTGGGTGTGTGCTGTATAATATTAACAGATTTTCCAATAAAGAATAAATAAAAATAAAATAAAAGTGGAACTTCCGCTTACCCGTCTCCTCCCCCTTCTGGTGTCATATTTGGCACCTTTCAGGGGGGAGGGGGGAACGAGTACCTGTATTGGAAGTTCGGCCCCCTCCTCTTTCCTCCGCTGCCGGACCAATTAGAAAGTGCAGAGCGCTTCGCGCATGCGTAGCAGAGAACTGGTTTTCTTACCAGGAATGGCACCCGTCAGCCGATCCGGAGATCAACTGGGGTGCCAACATCGTGGAATCCCTGGACAGGTAAGTGTCCATATATTAAAAAGTCAGCAGCTACAGTATTTGTAGCAGTTGACTTTAAATTTTTTGTGGGGGGGCCGGACCTACTCTTTAAGTTTATTAATCATTTTTGAAGGACACTAAAATTGGGCTCTCTGCAGCCACTATTCATCCTGTAATGGCTGCAAGAGGTGAAAGGAAAATATAAATGACTAAAAGACCAGCAGGAAGGGGCTTTGGGGTTAATCTAGATGTACATAACCTTAGTGGTGGTGGGTTTAGGGGGGTGGTGGTTAGGTTAAAAAATGACATACAGATTAGAGTCAATTTTAGACAACAGCCGGTTAACCTAACAGTGTGTCTTTAGAGAGTTGGAGAAAATTGTAGTACCCAGAGGACACCCATGCAAGAATAGAAAGAACATGCAAACTCCACATGGATAGTGCCTTGGTTAGGATTTGAACCAAGAACCCCAGTGTTGTATGGCAGAATGATAACTAATAAAGTGGAACTTCACTCTTCCAATCAACATTGATCTTTTTTAATCCTCATGCTGCTAACATTAGTAAATAGATAGGAAAGTATATAATATTTACTTGTTTTAAACTTTTTTTTTTACATTTCTTCAGTTACTTCCTAGTTTCTTGCCTAGGCAAGTGATGTCATACTGTACATCCCAGAAGTCTTCAGGAGGGGAGGAGGTGTTTTCTCAGCTAAGAACACTCTCCTGCATGCATGTTTGAGCTAAGTGAAGATGGTTTTAAGGAAGTATTGGTTTTGGTTTGTGGTGCTCAGATGCAGTGAAGATTT
Source organism: Rana muscosa (assembly GCA_029206835.1). NCBI lineage: Eukaryota > Metazoa > Chordata > Amphibia > Anura > Ranidae > Rana > Rana muscosa. Next base: position 191,098,153 of record CM055122.1, read on the forward strand.
GCTTTAAGCTACTACCCATTTCACTGATTTAAATGATAATGAAAAATAATGCTTTCTATATTTTACTACTTAAACAATTTAAAAAAGGTTGTGCTGAAAATCATTCAAAATGTACAGTTACACATTTATTTCCGGTAATAGGCATGGACATTGTAATACTAGGGATGTACTAAAGATAATGCAAAAGTGGGCATAACTATTTTAATAACATACATAGGTCATATGAATTTTACATGTTGGTAAAGTAACTCTTCCTTTATAGTAACTCTTCTACTTCTTTTTCATTGCAGGTAAGGTAAATAATAGATTCCAAGCACAAGCAATGTGCTGTCATTGAGTTCTTGACAAAGGAGGGGTGCAGACTGCCCAACATTAGGGATGAGCCGAACACCCCCCTGTTCGGTTCGCACCAGAACCTGCGAACAGACCTAAAGTTTGCGCAAACCTTAGAACCCTATTAAATACAATGGACTCGAACTTTCGAAATCATAAGTGCTAATTATCAAGGCTAATATGCAAGTTATTGTCCTAAAAAGGGTTTGGGGACACAGGACCTGCCCCAGGGGACATGTATCAATGCAAAAAAAGTTTTAAAAATGGCAGTTTTTTCGGGAGAAGTGATTTTAATAATGCTTGAAGTGAAACATTAAAAGTGAAATATTCCTTTAAATTTCATACCTGGGGGGGGGGGGGGGGGGTGTATAGTATGCCTGTAAAGCAGCGCTTGTTTCCCATGCTTAGAACTGTCCCTTCACAAAGTGAAATTTCTGAAGGAAAAAAAGTAATTTAAAAGCACTCGCGGCTATAATGAGCTGTCGGCTCCCAGCAATACAGAGAAAAGTACTTGATAAAAAAAAATGCATGGGGGTCCCCCCAAATTCCATTATATAGAGATTATATATGTATGTATATAGATATATATATGTGCATATATACACGCGTGTATGTTTTTTTTTTTGCTTGTTTTTTTAATTACTCTGTTCTACATTGCTTGTAACTTATAATATGGATGTCCGAATCCAGACATAATTGTATAGTTACAACCTGTATGTGTAATAAAATCCTGTATTTTCTGTGAATACCTAATAAAAGAGATTAACCACTTCCATACAGAGCTTTTTGTACCACTTCAATACCGGGCCTATTCTAGCACTTCTCTCCTACATGTACAAATCATCATTCTCAGAACCCCCAAACATTATATATGTTTTTTTAGCAGACACCCTAGGGAATAAAATGACGGTCATTGCAACATTTTTTCTTGCACGATATTTGCACAATAATTTTTCAAACGCCTTTTTAAAAAAAAAAAATGGTTTCATGAATTAAAAAATAACAAAACAGTAAAGTTAGCCCAATTTTTTGGGAAAATATGAAAGATGATGTTACGCCAAGTAAATAGATACCTAACATGTCACGCTTTAAAATTGCGCACACTCATGGAATGGCGCCAAACTTCGGTACTTAAAAATCTCCATAGGCGACGCTTTAATTTTTTTTACAGGTTACCAGGTTAAAATTACAGAGGAGGTCTAGTGCTAGAATTGTTGCACGCGCTCTAACGCACGCGGCGATACCTCACATGCGTGGTTTGAACGGCGTTTACATATGTGGGCGACTTACGTGTGCATTCGCTTCTGATCGCGAGCTACCGGGGACAGGGGCGTTTTAATTTTTTTTTATTATTATTTATTAATTTTTTTTACTTTTTTTTTTTTTTTTTTACAATTATTTTACTTTTTTTTTTGATCACTTTTATTCCTATTACAAGGAATGTAAACATCCCTTGTAATAGGAATGTGTGTGAAAGGTTCTCTTTATTGAGAGATGGGGGGTCAATAAGACCCCACATCTCTCCTCCAGGCTGGAAAGCATGAGATCAGTGAATTTTTTTTTACTGATCTCATACTTACAGCCGCAATGGCGGCTTTGTTTACATTTGAGGCCCGGGCGTGACGTCATCACTATGCCGCTATGATCATTCTTATGGTGCACAGAATCGCTGGCCCAAGAAAATGATATCTGAATGATGCCTCTAGCTGCAGGCATCATTCAGATATCCCCCTACAAAGCCAGGACGTCATATGACATCCACCCAGGATGGGAGATCCCATCTGTGGACGTCATTTGACTATGGCTGGGTAGGGAAGTGGTTAAACATAAAAAAAAAACGAGTCACCAATGCCAAGACGTTGCTCTTGTCAATGGTGCCATCTCCATAAACATTCTGTAGCCTTCTGTAGATGTCAGACAGCCTGTACCCATCCTTCATCAAGAACTCAATAGAAACAATTTGCTTCTGCTTGGAATCCATTATATACCTACAATAAAGAAGAAGACGAGTTACTACAGAGGAAAAGTTACTCTTTCAACATATCAAATTTGAACAACCTATAGAACTTATTAAAAAAATGATCCCCACATTTGCATTTCTTTCAGTACATCCTTGTACGATGGAAAAGCCATGAGCATGCTGGACTGCTCTTCCAGCCACAGAAAATAATTGGCGCCACTGCAGATGAAATTTGGAACACCACTTTCCAAGGCTCTGAATCCTACTTCCTCACTGCTCAACATTGGACAAAACTTGGTAAATTTCGGCTCTATTTCTATTTTTTTGTAAAAAAGTAAATTAACTCTAACTTGTAAAATGATTCCGCTCTCTATCACCCACTTACAAACATATCCACTTCACCACACACTTATCACAAGAGTATTTTAAAAATATATAAATTATTTACTGCATCATAGTAGAAAAATACCTTTCTATTTGTGCCTGCATCATCTAAAATCTTTCTTTTGTTTTACATTTCACATTCAAAGGAAATTTATCTTTCAGGAAAAAAAAAAAAAACCACCATGCCTTTTAAATTCTCCATTATGCCGTACAGTTAAATGATCTGAATGGATTTTTTTTTTTTTGCATATCAGAATAGAAATGAGTATGTTTCTTTTAATATACCTTCAGAAATATTTTATTTCTTCCTGGTGACAGCAGCACTGGCTGACAACTATTAATACATTATAAACACCCCATCAGAGTTATATAAAAACATGTCAGTTTTAAAGGGAACATCTTTGACAGCAAATTTTCTGATTGTGAAACAGCTGTGCCTCCAGTACAATGCATTAAGTAGTTTATTCCTTTTAGATAGTTAAATTGTGCATGAAATGTTGCTGGCGCAAGGGCTCCAAATCTGGCCTGATTAGCGAACATCTGTTACATTGGAAAAATTCATGTCTACCCTAATTAGCTGTCAGGCTGATGTACATCAAGCCTTGATGGTGAGGGATCCTGTGCTGTTTAAGTCAAACAGGTTTCTCTCCTATCCCATCACCTGCCTTTAAATCTCTTATTCTTGTGTATTGCTGTAACTAGAGATTGCTGGAAATACAATAGGGCAAGTTATGGTCAGTTTTTTTTTTGTCCCATCTGTGCAATTTTTTTTATAACCATCAGATGTTGAACAGTGCAAGTAACAGCCTTGATAACAAATCCGTTTGATAATCCTTTAATCTGGGCTCTCATGTTTATAGACTTCCGTTTTAACTATCATTTCGGGGTGACTAAAAGAAAAGCTATCCGTGCCTTTTATCTCTTTGGAAGGGAGGATCTACGCTGAGCCAAACCATGGCCATGTTTTGACACCATTCTCTGGTATTGACAAAGATGTCACTGTTGATCAGTGGATGAGATAACTTAATATAGATGCCCTCAGGATAGTAAACCTCCTAAATTGAATGTACTAAGATGTTGTTTAACTAATAAATTATTACTATTAAACATGACTGTATATGTGATGGAAAATTGGTGTGAAAGCCCGAACCAAGAAAAACTTGATTTTCTAATGGGCCTCTTATTGCATGTTTATTATTATTTAAAAAAAAAAGAAAAAACCCATGTGATAAAAATGGAATTGTGCTCTATTAAACATGTAATGAATTAACCACTTGCTTACTGGGCACTTAAACCCCCCTCCTGCCAAGACCAATTTTCAGCTTTCAGCGCTGATGCACTTTGAATAACAATTGTGCGGTCATACAATGCTGTACCCAAATAACATTTTTATAATTTTTTCCCCACAAATAGAGCTTTCTTTTGTTGGTATTTGATAACCCCTGCGGTTTTTATTTTTTGTTAAAAAAAATAAAAAGTCAGATTTTTTAAAAATATATATATATATTTTTAGATTTTGTTATAAAATTTGGTAAACAGGTAATTTTTCTCCTTCATTGATGTACGCTGATGAGGCTGCACTGATGGGCTGCACTGATGGGCACCGATGGGCTGCACTGATGGGCACCGATAAGGCGGTACTGGTGGACACCAATAAGGCGGCACTGGTGGGCACCCATAAGGAGGCACTGGTGGGCACCGATAAGGCGGCACTGGTGGGCACTGATAGGCAGCACTGGTTGGCACTGATAGGTGACACTGAGAGGTGGCACTGATGGGTGGCACTGAAGGGCATTGATAGGTGGCACAGGTGGGCACTGAGAAGTGGCACTAATAGGTGGCATTGATAGGTGGCACTGATAGGTGGCAGTGATGGGCACTGATAGGTGAGTGAGTGAGTGAGTGAGAACTTGTATAGCGCTGCAAATGCAAACTCAATCGCCTCAAGGCGCTTGTCATCCAGTGTCGTTGATATCCTTAGAAGAGATGAGTCTTTAGTTTTTTCCGGAAGGCTCGATGGTTTTCTTCCATACAGATGTTCATTGGTAGCGCATTCCATAGTCTTGGTCCTTGGGCAGCAAAACTTTGTTCTCCATTGGCTTTGTAGCGAGTCTTGGGGATGTGGAGGAGGTTTTGGTTAGTTGATCGGAGGTCGCGAGTAGTGGTGTAGTGTTTTATTTTCTCGCATAAATATTGAGGTGCGGTTCCTTGTGCGCATTTGTGAGGCAGAGGGTCTTGAATGTGACCCGATCCTTTACGGCTAGCCCATGGAGGCTTCTCAGGGACGGTGTGATTGATTCCCAGGGTTTTTTCCCTGTTACCAGTCTGGCCGCTGTGTTTTGGATGACTTGTAGACGTGCAATCTGGTATTTGGGTAGTCCTAGGTAAAGGGAGTTAGCGTAGTCAAGCCAGGAATTGATGATGGTTCCGACTACTACTGCTCTGTCTTTTTCCGGGATGAAGGGGATAAGTCTTTGTAGCAGGCGGAGAAGGTGGTGAGATCCGCTGACTACTGATCCTATTTGTGCGTCCATAGTCATATCTGAGTCAAAGATGACTCCCGGGCTTTTAACTTTGGTGCTTGGGGTGATGTTTTGTCCAATAATGGTGGGTGGCGTCCATGTGGTCCTAGCGTTTTTCTTTTGGTTAGCATGGAAAATGAGCAGTTCTGTTTTGGATCCATTAAGCTTGAGGGAGCTCTCTGTCATCCAATTGTCGATTAGTGTAAGGCATTTTTCCAGTCCGTAATATTGATCTTTTTTGTTGTTGATGCGAAAGTAAAGTTGAGTGTCATCTGCATAGGAGTGATAGCGCAGGTCCTGTTCACTGATGATTTTAAAGAGTGGCAGGAGGTAGATGTTGAAGAGTACCGGTGACAAGGGTGATCCTTGAGGGACTCCGCATGTATTTGTGCGTGGTGCCGAGGTGAAGGCTCCCAGTCTCACTGTCTGGGATCGATTTTCTAAAAAGAATGCGAACCATGGTAGGTCCTCGTCTGCGACTCCTGCTACTTCGGTGAGGCGTGTGAGCAGAATTTTGTGATCTACTGTGTCAAAGGCTGCGCTGAGGTCTAGCAGCACCAGGAGACACGATTCTCTGTCATCTGCTGTTTCGAGTGCGTCGTCCCATATTTTAAGAAGCGCTGTTTCCGTCCCATGGCCTGGGCGGAACCCTGATTGAAGTGGGTCCAGGAGTTTGTGGGTTTCCAAATTAAGTTGTAGCTGTTAGGTGGCAGTGATGGGCACTGATGGGTGCCAGTGATGGGCACTGATGGGTGGCAATAATGGGCACTGGTAGGTTACACTGATAGGCAGCATTGCTAGGTGGCACTGATGAGGCACTGATTGGCGGCACTTGTGGGCATTGATAGGTGGCACTTGTCAGCATTGATAGGTGGCACTGTGGGCATTAATAGGTGGCACTGTGGGCACTGTGGGCACTGGCAGGTAGCATTTATTATTATACTGGCAGGCACTGGCAGCTGGCACTGATGAGGCACATCTGCCTCCTTCCTCTTCGGGACCGATGTCCCTTGTGAAAGAGCCAGTGATCGGCTTTTTTTCAGCGTGAGGAGAAAAAAAAAAGATTACCGATTCTTTGTTTACATCACGTGATCAGCTGTCATTGGCTGACAGCTGATCACATGGTAAGGGGTCGGGATCGGCCCCTTACTCGGATCGGTGATCACCCGAGTCTCAGTGACTCGGGTGATCACAGCGTGTGCCCTGCAGGGGCGCGCGGGGAGCGCTCGAAGGGGAGGCCGTCTATTGACGGCCTCCCGGATTTTCAGGTCTGCGCTGAAGCCATCATTTGGCTATAGCGCGGGCCTCAAGTAGTTAAGGTATAAAAAATGTCTCAATACTTGTCCTACTCCTTCATCCCTTAACACTTACCTAGCTCCATGTCACCACTCCCCCAGCTCCAGCATTGCTTGCCTCACTTCCTGATTTCACAGGAGAAATTAAGGACAGCGGAATCATAGGCTTCTGATACCATCAGTCAAAACGCTGAGAAGGAAACAGGGTGGCGTGGCTCACCAGCACTGTGTGTGCGTCTACGGCTACACATATATCTTGGCGAGGGACCTAATGGGAACAAGCAAACACGGGGGCCCCTTAGCACCTGGCTTGTTATAGGAGGCACCGGAAGAACGGTAGCACAGCACCAGTAGGGATAGAAAGTGACTTTTCTGTGCAATATCATTGCAGTGCAGTGAGCAGGTAAGTATAAACTCTTTTTTATTTTTTTAATTTATTATGTTTAACTTTAAATGTCACCTTAAGTGAGTTAAAAAACAAAGAGTTGAGCATGTTCATTTTGCAAAATCAGTTTTTACTTAGCTTACTGAATAAGTTGAAGCTGTATTCAATAGGGAAACTCAATCACATGCAAAGAATAGGTAAAACAAAATGGATTTTCGCTTGCACATGATTGGATGATTGAACTCAGCACAGCTTCACCTCAATCACTAAGCAAAAAGAAATTTAAATTTGCAAAGTAAAATTCACTTTAGTAAGTAAACCATAAGGGAATGTTAGTGTTGTGTGTACGGCTAGGGTGAAGGGATAGTTGGAGTGTTCCAGGGAGGTATAAAGTGAGGGGGGGGGCTTTCTGGTTACTACTCCTGGCTTCCAGTTCTACAATACCAACATGCCACCAGCCACTATCTTAGCATAGTTCCACTATGGCAGTCAAGGTCATTTGGTTGCATGGAACACTTCTGTCTGCAGAAGCCCTGTGTAGTCACGCAGCACTTTCTTGCATTAGGTGAGAGTACTTTTTTCTTTATTTCAATATTTTTATTTTATTTTACTAGGAAAATCCAGCAACTAAATTCTATTCAAAAAATATGTAACCAATTTTACAAAACATGAAATGACAATAAACTGAATGGTAGCAATATAAACAGTGTTATGTGGTTGCTTATCTACATCCAGATGCTTGTTCTTGCATTGCTTCATGGTCCAAAAGGCACTCAGATTTGGGTAGTTTTATTGGAATTTGTGGTCCGGATGTATGGATATAAAATATGGGTGGAAAGGGATGAACAGTGAACAGTTAAAAGAAAGATGGCTAGTGGGTAGAAAAAAAAAGAGGGAGAGGGTAGGAGGAAAGCGTGATGCAGGGAATCCCCAATGTAGCAGTGTAACATAAAGCTGTTAAGTTCCTCGTGGAAAGGGTTAGGTGATGGTATGTGATCGATGGGTCCAAACCTTGAGGAATTTGTCATGTGTATTCGTAAGCATACTAGTCAGTTTTTCATTAAGAAAAAAAGCATCAGTTTTTGATTTTGGAGAAGAATGTGAAATGTTTTTTCAATGCTCTGACTATTATGACATGACATGACAATTTGGAAGCTAAGAGAATAGATTTTGGTGAACTAGATGTCAAATAATTTATGCAGAAATGTAAATACTCTAGATAAGAAGCAACTTAACATTGGGCAGACATGAAGAAAAAAAAGATTTTATACACATAATTATGTCATCTGATTGTAGAATTTGACAGAAACATAACAGAAAAAGTAATGAGACTTGTCTAAACAGCCCATTCTGCTTTAATCCCAAACTCGGATCAGTATTGCCAATACTTTTGTCAATGAATTCACTATTCAGTGCTGTTGGATCCATGTTCACTAAGTGTTAACTAGAATTCAAAGAAAATGGATGTGAAGGCACAAAGAAGATTATACTGCATATGAGCCTAATTTTCTATTTAATTTTTGCCACCTGAAGAAAAGGGTTTTGGTGACAATATATAAAATGTAATAATAGTGATTGAAGATTTTGTATTTCTAAGGCTGCTTTCACACTGGGGTGGGCAGGCATTGACGGTAAAACGCTGCTAGTTTTAGCAGCGCTTTACCATCATTTTAGCTGCGGTATTCGGCCGCAAGCGGGGCACTTTTAACGCCCGCTAGCAGCCGAATAAAGGGTTAAATGCACCCGTGTAGCACTGCTGCCAAAGCTCTTTGCAGGTGCTTCTGCAGTGGTGCCCATTCATTTCAAGCAGTGGAGGAGCGGTGTATACACCGCTCCTCCACCGCCCCAAAGATGCTGCTTGCAGGACTTTTTTTAACGTCCTGCCAGCGCAGTGGGCTTTCACACTGGGACTGCAGGGGATTTGTTTTTCAGGCGCTTTACAAGCGCTATTTTTAGCCCAAAAGTACCTGAAAAACACCCCAGTGTGAAAGGGGTCTAAGCGCTCAAACAACCTGCCAGCTACTACATAGCTGTAATCTTGACTAGTTTCCATTTAAAGAATGTATTAAAACTTAAAGTAGGGCTAGCATCCGTGGACAAAAGTGGATGCATGCCAATATATGTGAAATTTATTTATTTATACAGATATTTATTACCTGTCAGATATTTCACAGTACTCTCCTGAGAATCACTAAAAAGAGGAGAATTTCCTGCACCACAGTCGTAGTTAAATTTTATCAGAGTATTTTAATGTTAATAAAAGGTTGTAAGCAACTGTATTCCTGAAGCTACACTACTCCTATAACAATCCAGGATCAAGGGCTAAAATTCCAAGACCATGGATAGTTCCTAAACTATAACTAAACCCAAAACCAAAAATGTAATATATTGTGACTTACCAATTCTTAAATGTGGTGGCTGCATTCATTTTCCCTTTTTCCCTTATTCATCTGTTGATTCTGTCAATAGCACAATTACAGTTCTAGGGTGACAATACTCAATGAATGCAATGAATCTATCTATTGAGAATCAGCATTGCCACCCTAGTCTGCCCTCCTGATGTGGAATACAAATATTCCCCTCTCGTCATCCCTGTTACATGGAGTGGGAGAATTACTGTGAAGTTCACAGAAAGTAGCTAGAAGAGCTGATACCATTGTTTGAGATTACAGTTCAGTACACAGGAAGTTGCAAAAATGCAACATTTCTGACAGACTCAACAGGCATTTTTCGGTACTTACAGGACATAAACTTAGCTTAAAAAGGAAAACAAATGCAGCCACCACGTCCACAGACTTGTAAGCGACAATATACAGTATTACATTTTTATTCTTGGGTTTAGAAATATCCTAAGGTAATATCCCCACACCTTGGCAGCATTTGCAAAGGCATTGAAGTGCACAACTGTAATTTTACCTGTTAGTGCACCTGAATGCAATAGAACAAAGGCATAGTAAAAGGGTTACACGGACAAAATGGGGTGTTCTGTTGTGTTTGGCAGTAAACAAAGTCAATGTTTATAGGACTTTAGCAAGAGGCAGGAGGATACCATGACGTCATTGTTGCAGTATCAGGGTGTTAGGATCACACAGGGTCAGTGATGGTTTTCCTTTCTGAAACCCGAATTTGTGCCATCGGACCATTACTGTTCCCTTCGGCAGTATATAACCAATAAATTGATGTACACTTTATCATTGGATAACACAAAATATCCATTTATTCTGGCTCATAAAACAAAATAAAGAGGAAGGCAACGATGGAGAAACTGGTCAAATTTGCGCAGCCTTTTGGACCCCAGGGCAGACATCAAGTGTGTGGAAAATAAAATTGGTATCTTGAGGAGTCCATATAATAGGGAGCACAATCTGGTCCAGAAATCCCAGAGATCAGGAACAGCAGCAAGGGACATGTGTCCCTAGTCTGTGGTACTACAACAACCTGCGTCTTCTTTCAGACCAGACTGAAGGCAGGCAATCACTTTCTTTTCTTCCCTGCAGTGTTCCCTCCATGCTTCCCTGCAGCGTTCCCTCCACGCCTCACTGCACACTTCCTTGCAGGCTGTGGTTCTGGTGGTAGACTTGTGGCAGGAGGAGGAAGAGGAGGAGGATGGGTGACCTCACATACGTAGCTGTTTTCAGTCAGCTGGCCCCTCACCGCCTTCTGAAGGAAGCGTTGCATTGACCCTCCTCCACTTTCTTCAGTCTCGTGGCTAGATAGCAGCCATGGGCCTCTTCAGCGTCGGGGGGGGGGGGCTCTGAGGACCTCACTTGCCTCCCTAATGATGCCCAGTGCTGCCACCTCCATGTTACTCCCCTTCCTGGGCCTTTTTGTTGTAAGGCGTAGGGCAGGCACCTGCGATTGGGTGAGGCGACTGGGCCCGGCCATCTCCTGCCTGACACTGGGCCCGGCCACCTCCTGGCTGACACTAACCCCTGCCTCCTCCTGCCTGCCACTTTCCTGACCCTTATCCTGGCTGATGTCATCCTGTGTATGAAAAAGGGACATAGTTTTACTTTTTTGTTCATCAATCACACACAATTTGCAGCTCATGACTGTTGCAAATTGAATGTTAATAAATAGAACAGATTATCATTCTGACCCCAGCATTTTTCATTCTTGTCCCAATCATTTTTGGCCACTACTGTCTATTGATATGTAAAACACTTTTTGATTAATCATTAATTTGTCAATAATAACATATAGTTACCAACAATAATTTTAGGACAATAAATAGGTATAAAAATACTATACCTGGCTCCAGATATTCACATCTGGTCCTTCCAGGGGTGTCATGATCAGGTTGGTCCTCAGCCTCTGCTGGGGTGGAGGGAAGGCTGCAGGGCAGGCTAGAAAGTGATTCCCTGGCTTCAAGCTGGTTGTCCAGAAGGCGCAGTCTGTTGTAGTACCACAGCTTGGGGACATACACTTTCGATGCTGCTACTCCTGATCTGCAGTATTTCAGGATTTTATTATACTCCTTCTTATACATGTTCCTCAAGTTACCAATTTTATTGACCAACATCTCGATGTCTGCCTCGAGGATCCGTGTCTGCACATAATCAAGCAACCTCTCCATCGTTGCCCTCCTTTCTACTCTATTATGATACAATGGGTGTTTCAGCTCCCACAAACTGCTCATCTCCCTATACCTGTCAATCAACCCGGACAGGAATTCAGGGTCCCTAAAGTGCTGCATATTTTCTGCAAGATAAAACACAAGACAAAAACACTATGTCAGCCTAAACTTTAATAATCTTATCCCAATATAGGCCTCAATCTTGAAGCAGTATAGGCCACTGATGCCCCAAGTTTAAATTTTACCTTCGTTAGGACACTCGCCACTTCCGCTCCTCCTTCCTCCGCACACAGAACGTAGGTACGACACATGCGTGTTAGCTTTATATACACTGCGCATGCGTGAAACTCTGCCCACGTCACCCGCCCCTGACGTTCTTTCTAGTATAATGGGGGTTATTTACTAAAGGAAAATCCACTTGGCACTACAAGTGCACTAGGAGAACCTAGGAGACAACTAAAATAAACACAAGCAATAAAGAAAATTCAAGATTTTATAAGATTTTTTTTTTTTAATAAAATAATATTTAAACATTGTCTGGTATAGCAATGGCCCCCCTACCCGTAAAATACTCAACATATTTATGCCGCACTTCACGAGCGCTTTGGGGGAGCAAGCCAGGACGGCCAGATTCCAGGCCCGTCAGAGGATTCCCCGAAAGTCCGGCCTCAGGCCCAACTGTGGCAATATAATTTGGGGAATTTTTCCTTAAATAATTGTCCAATATGCAGCAGCTGAATATTATGTGGTTCAGTTTGTATTCCGCCATGTTGATAGCTGTCAGAAACAGGTGGAACCGGCTGGCCATTATCCCAAAGGCATTCTCAACAACTCTTCAGGCTCTGGCCAGCCGTTAGTTAAAAACCCTCCTTTCCGAGTGAGGGTCCTCAGGGGGAAAGGCCTCACCAGGTGATTGCCCAGACCAAATGCTTCATCAGCAATAAAGATGAACGGGAGTCCTTCAACATTGTCTTCATTGGGTGGCAATGCCAGGCCACCAGTCTGGAGACGTTGGGCAAACTCCGTCCGTGCGAAGACTCCACCATCTGACATCCGGCCATTCTTCCCCACGTCCACATAGAGGAATTCATATTGTGCTGACACCACCGCCATCAACACTATACTATTAAACCCCTTGTAGTTGTAATAGTATGACCCCGAATGGGGTGGTGGCACGATGTGGACATGCTTCCCGTCTATTGCCCCTCCGCAGTTCGGTAGGTCCCACCACTGGGCAAATTGGGAAGCCACAGTCTGCCATTCCTGTGGCATTGAAGGAAACTATGGAGTGAAATCAGAAAAAAAATGGTACTTTTGCACATAACATTGCAAGCAGATTATATAAAAACATTATTGGCCAACATCAGTATAACATTTATTTTAAGGAGTATTTAAAGACAAAAATATAAGGCCCACTTATCAGATTCCTCACCCCCTCTGATGGCCCATTGTAAACATTTTAGGGGGGTTCTAGATGAGTTTTGGACCCCAAAAAAAGCCTCTGCCACTCTGCCTGAATTTAAGGACAACAAAAACATTTTGAGACATTTTAGGGGGGGGGGGTAAAGCACGACAATGGAGCTGACAAAATACATTGGTAAGTGACTAGGCTAGGTGTGTATGGGCCAAGGATAGCATGAAGGGAAATATGCATGTAGACCAAAAAAGGAGCATTAAAAGCTTACAGCATGCATGGGGACATTCACAGCATCTTACAATCATGGTAATTAGGGAATGATGAAAGAAATACAATACATTAGCAAACATTAAATACATAGAATGTCATGTTAAAGGAGAAAACTTACCTTAATATAGTCCTTCTGCAGGACTTGGATGATGGCAGAACAGGTCTCTGGTATAATGATCCCCAAAGCCTGGGGGGGAGATGCCTGTCGTGAACTTGAGGTCCTGCAGACTTCTCCCTGTCGCTAAGTATCTCAACATGGCGACTAGCCTCTGCTCAGCAGTGATGGCTTGTCGCATGATGGCGTCCTGCTTCGTGATATAGGGAGACAGCAAGTCCAACAGATGGAGATAATTCCTAAAATCATCAGGATTATTCTCCTGGATCTCCCGCAACAAAGGCATGTGACAGAATTGGTCACGCTGGAGCAACCAATTCTTCGTCCATGAACTCCTCCTCACCCTGTTCATGGACTGAGCTTGGGTTAAAGCAAGAACCCCAACACCAAGCCCATGCACAGCACGAACTCTACGATGAGTACGTACCCACAACATAGCTAGATAACGGTCGGCTGGTCAGAATGAACAAAACAGAACGCACTGAAGAACAGAAAGTCCCATGAAGAACGACCTGAAAAACAGATACGACCTGACTACACGCCCTGAAAGACAGATACAAACCCACAAGCACCAACTGAACAGTTGGAAACGATCTGAAAAGCACAAACACTGAAAAGTGAGAATCGTCTCTCACCAAACTTTTACTAACACGCGATAACACAAGATCAGCAAAAGCAACCAAAAGGGTGGTGCCGCTGGATTTGAACTTCCGCTTTATACTGCTGTCGGTCGTGTTGTACGTCACTGCATTTTTGACGGTCTGAATTTGGTGTGAGCGTGTGTATGCAAGACAGCTTGAGCGGAATTCCGTCGGAAAAACCAGTCAGAGTTTATCCCGACGGAAAAACCGGTCGTGTGTATGTGGCATAAGACTTATGAAGTTCATAGAGTTTTACCAGGCATAGGTAATGACCCTAGAACCACTTATAGTCTTTGAAAGAAACCAAGCTTGGTTTCACAAAAAAAATGTTTATACTATACATTATGCAAACTTGTCCTTACACATGTGTTCATAAAACCTATGGCTTGCAAAAAAAGGTCATAATGATGACAGATAGGACTGGAGAGAAACAGTTGCTTAATTAGTACAAAAACTGGTAAAGTAGTGCACAGTGTTGATATAATGCAGAGTATGTACAGTAAGGATATAAACCTAGATACACTGGATATACTTTCTGTCCCTCATCATCTTGTGGAGTCTCCTGTCCCTATGAACCTATTAAATTTGGCATTACACAACAATCTCAGATATTGTAACCACCCAAGGCACGCCAAGAATGTGGACAAACTGAAGCAGGCTCCAGCTGGATGACACTGGCAGACAGGATGACAGCCTAGAACTTTTTGATCATATTGTGTATTACTGACCATCAACAACATGATGTTTGGGTGGCTGTCCTGCACTCTAGGCCCTGATCTTTATTTAGCTCTTAAAATAATCTGCCCCTACCTATCATGGACACCAATAAAAACCCAACAGAGATCATGACATGTGCAGAGGTTCTGTCACCGGCACCAAAAAAATTATAAATAAATATGTGTATTAATTCAGGGTGTATCTTTAAATGTATGTGTCGGATCTGCTGCAGTCATGAATCCCCACCATTGGTGTGGGATAAGCAATGTTACAATATATTTGATAACTGCGCTAACCCCAAAAATAACTCTTCCACATACCTGTGACAGTGAAAACGTATTTACATCCAACAATATAACAATCATTAGTGATTAATATTAACCATGGAACTTGCTGTATAAACTGTATATACAATATGCCACTATGTTATCGAATATAGGAAGCTTCCTGAAGACGCATGATTGGATGCAAAATGCGTACAGTCTTCTGGGTAACGCTGACGTCACTCCTGGTCTTTTTTTTTTTTTACATACTGTCATCAGAGCAAGTGCAGTGTCACTATAGTGACATTGTACCACTGTGACGATGATCATTTATAATGGCTGGCTGCTCTGATATTATTGTATGTCAGTGTCACCAGCTATTATCTCTGATCACCGCAACAGCAATACAATATCATCAGATCAGTGCTGCCAGCCAGTATCCCAAATCACTGCCATACCAGTCATTCACCTCTTTTAACCAGATGTATCACAGGCTGAATCACGCTGTCTCTCCAGGAAGCATGCCACTGTTTCTTTAAATCCTCATGGACCACCATACATTGTCCAGTATATCTGTTAGGAAGAGAAGAAAGGGATGTCTCCCATACTGTAAGCACTTTTTTTTAACCCCCATACAATAAAGAATAAAAAGCGCTTACCATATGTGTATAAACAATCAGCCTTTTAAAAATGAAACCTAGAACTCTGTTGTGCCCTCCAGTGCTTGTCCCTCCCTATGCGTTTTGTCATATATATATACAACGTCTTCCTGACAAGAGTACATTAAGAAATTTGTGGACTTATTTTATATAGTTTGTTATATAGTGTTTTATTTTACATAGGTTTATTGCTTTTTCTGTAGAAATTTTGCACGTATTTCAGTGTGGTGGCAAGTGCTGTCCTTGCCCTATATAAATTTTGTATAGGGGTTTAAGTGTTTGATTTTTTTGAAGTATTTCTTGTTGCAGGACAGCTGCTGCTTTTATTTTAGGTACAGTGTTGCATGACTGAGTAATTGCCATTCAAAGTGTGACAGCGCTAAAAACTGAAAAATGGCCTGGTCAGGAAGGAGGTGAATGTGTCTGGTATTGAGGTGGTAAATGCAGAAGGACACTATTGGTACTGTAATATTTGCAATATGTAAGCATTTGTCCATGTGTGTTGATATTTCAAAACTGCATAAAAAATTTAAATAGTAAATTACCCCTAAAATGTGTTTACAGGTTTACAGGGATATTTGATATTGCACATAATATGAAAAGTATATTGGTGTAATTATGATTTTGCAGAGTTATTATATATATATATATATATATATATGTGTATATATTCATATATATATATATATTTTAAAAGAGCTGGTGTCACAACCTTGGCGTAGCCAGTAATATGGTATGTCTCTCTTTGAAGGTGCATCACATACATTATCATATCATTAACTGTACAAGACCACATTATTTTTTGATTCCGTTCAAATTGCTTTCTGTTCGATGAGCGGATGCATTTATGCTAGTAGTCTGACATTCCCCTTGCATAATAGTGGAGGCAGTCTCATATAAATACAAAATAACATTTTACTACCCTCTACTCTAATACTGTTGAGTGTGAACAGACTGCAGTCTAGAGGGTTGTCATTTGATTGATATGACGCATGTTCTCATTACCTATACAATGAGTTAGTAGCTGGTTAGGAATTTAGTGGCATGTAATAAGCAGCTAGTGTTGTAAAGGAATTCCATCTTACTTAAGATAGCTCAAGTTAGTATCCAGCAGAGAGGTGAACTTGTACAATTTGCCACCTGCAGTTCCTGTCTATCTGATCCTGTCTCCTTCGACATCCTGTCTTTAATCAACTTGGAGCAGCTTTCCCAAAACATTGAATTTTTTATATTAAACAAAAACAAAAGTAGATGTCAAATTCAACAAAACATACCATATATAAAAATATATTAAAAAAAGCTTTAAAAGGTAATTTTGTGTTGGTACAATTTAAGTCAAATTAAAATATGAAAAAAAATAAAAAATAATATAGTTGCTTTTGTAAAATAAGCCACTATTTGTTCACTCTGAGTCAGAGAATGTCACATCAATTGTGAAGCCATCAACCTCGAAGCACGTTGGTGATTGCCTCATATTTACTGTTCAGTCCAGCAATGGAGATGGCACTTTTAAAGTCCTTGGACAGACTAGTGAGTGTGACATTTAAAGTGTTGATTTTTGCAGCACTTATGTTAATTGTTGTAATTTTCCTGATGAACCACTATTCTGGTTGCCTGATGCAGCCAAGATAGTTTTACATTTTCTATGCAGGCCTCTTTGCCATTTGGTCGTTGTAGTGTCAGCTTCAAGTGTACTGAAAGCACACAAAATTGCAAGCAAATTGCATCAGATTGCCAACATTGTGAAAAGGTAAATTGCTTGCAAATCTATTTAAACCACTGCCCTATTTTCATCAGCTTCAGTACTTGGTATTCATGATTGCTTAATTGGCGACCTTTCCTATTGTGTAGTGCTTTATGGTGTAATGGAAAGCGATCTTTACCAAACCAATTACCCTTTTTTCTCAGCACTGCATTATTGCTTTGATTGCAACTGCCAGTCCTTTGTAAATGAACTTTCTGATTTCAATGATGTTTTTAAAATGTAAGATAGAAAGAAGTGCCATTCATAGTACGCGTGATGTTTTATTTTCGAATCCTTTTTTTTTTCTCAGTTATTTTTTTTTGCTTTTTAGGTGCCATTGTCTAGGAAATGGACTGAAGGGTTACATAGTATCTACAGATGTTCATGTAACTATTATTAATATTATAATCTCTGTTATGTGCCACAGCTCATAGAAAAAGATAGAAATATTGTGTCACGCTGTCAAGTACACAGGAAGTGCTTTTGATGTTTTTTTTTTGTTTTTGTTTTTTTAAGGACTTTGTGTAACAAAATATTGCAAACACCTTTGATGTGCAGAACCTCTAACCAATCCGATTACATCCTATATCAATTTAGATCAGCTAGAACAATGAAAGCTGATTGCAGAGTGGCTGCTTTTGGTCTTTGCCTTCTACGCATTACTTTTTTCCTATTAAACAAGGTTTGTTAGGTTGCTGTTCACAACCACAAGCAATACTGGCCCATTCTCCAAACAAACGCCAAATACCTGTAGCAGAACTTCTCTTTCTAGCTCATTCAGTTTGTGTTTTTACTACGCGGGGCAGATCTTTTATTATTTTCTTTCTGTGCTCTATATTTTTACAATTTTATATTTGGCCTGCATGCATCATTTGCTAACATATTTTGAAAATTTTAATTTTCCAGTATAATGATGAACAATTTAGAAATCTGTTTCTTTTTTTTATGATTGCCATTATACTTTTATATGATACTTATGTACAAATGCTAGTATGATTGTACAAATGTTATTATTAACCACTTCCCTACCGTGCACGAAAACCCCCTTCCTGCCCAAGCCATTTTTCAGCTTTTAGCGCTGTCACACTTTGAATGACAATTGCGCGGTCGTGCGATGTGGCTCCCAAACGAAATTTGCGTCCTTTTTTTCCCACAAATAGAGCTTTCTTTTGGTGGTATTTGATCACCTCTGCGGTTTTTATTTTTTGCGCTATAAACAAAAGAAGAGCATCCAGTTTGGAAAAAAAACACTATTTTTTACTTTTTGCTATAATAAATACCCATTTTTTTTTTCAATTAAAATTTTCCTCAGTTTAGGCCGATGCGTATTCTTCTACATATTTTTGGTAAAAAAAAAAATCGCAATAAGCGCGTATTGATTGGTTTGCGCAAAAGTTATAGCGTCTACAAAATAGGGGATAGATTTATAGCATTTTTTTTTTATTATTAGTAATGGCGGCGATCTGTGATTTTTATTGTGACTGCGATATTGCGGCAGACACATCGGACACTTTTGACACATTTTTGGGACCATTCACATTTATACAGCAATCCCTGCTATAAAAATGCATTGAATACTGTATAAATGTGACTAGCAGGGAAGGGGTTAACCACTAGTGGCGGGAAGGGGTTAAATATGTTCCCTCAATGTGTTCTAACTGTGGGGGGAGGTGACTGACTGGGGGAGGTGACCGATGGTTGTCCCTATGTACAAGGGACACACCATCGGTCCCCTCTCCCTCACAGGACGTGGATCTGTGTGTTTACACACACAGATCCACTTTCCTGCTTGGTTCCCGGGCAATCGCGGGTGCCCGGCGGCAATCGCGGCCGCCGGGCAAGCGCATCGGGTCCTTAGGAACGCGCGCGCGCCCCCTAGCTCGTTTTAAAGGCAGGATGTCATATGACGTCCTGTTAGAACGAGAGTGTCCTCCGCCCGCCGTCAATTGACGGTGGGCGGGGGACAAGTAGTTAAGCATTAATAAAAGCTTTATGGTTTAAAAAAAATAAAAAAAATAAGTAGCAATAAAATACTACATACACAAAACAGATAAATGGAGGGCTATTAAAGATTTATAAATCTGCTTGTGACTTGAGTATATATATATATATATATATATATATATATATATATATATATATATATATAAATAAAATGTAATATATGTATATAAAATATAATATATAATACATATTATATATATATATATTAAACTTGGTACACGGTGCAAAGCTGTTCAACTTAAGTTCATTGCAAATGAGAAGGTGGCACTTCCTATGTTTGAAATAAAAGAGGTTTAACCACCCCCTGTGACTTTACAGAGCTGCTAAAATGTGGAATAGACTATCCTGTGAGTTGGTTCAAACCAACTCTGTATATTGAAAAATAGCTGGATGTGTTTTTAAAGATACAAAATATAACTGTCTATAAAAATATCTAAGAAATAGCACTGTAAATTCAGAATATATACAATTTCATTAGATGATCAAGATTGTTTTTTTTTTCCATGTTGAAGCAAATTGGACCATGCTTTATAAGTTCTGTGCCTCCCTCTGTGTCAAATGTAGGATTAGCATTTTGGGAAATGTACTTAATTTTGTCGTTTGGTTGAACTTGATGGAAATGTGTTGTCTTTTCTCAATGTGACCATGTGACACACACATACACACACAAACACACACACACACTTACACATACAGTACATATATATATATATATATATATATATATATATATATACACACACAGAAATATTTGTGCATATATATAGTTATATATGTTTGTAAGAAAGGAAGGACATGCTTATTCAATGTGTACACGTACTGTCTATTTTTGGATGCATTTTTAAAAATGATATATATATATTTTTTCATATGTACTTTACCATATAATTATGTGCTATTGTCCAGGAGTTCAGGGGCCCAAGAACAGAACAGCTGTTAAGTGGGGAAAAAGTAACTGTGTTTTGTAAATGTTTTAAAGGTACTTTGACATTTATGCATTTCAAATCTTCAGTTAAAAAAAGCCTTTTCTCTAAAAAATTAACTTTCTTTCTATGCATAGCTGTGCTCTGTTTCCTTTACAATACATAATAATCTGAGATAATACATAACCGCCGTGAGGCAGCTTTATGTATTTATGTCTGCGATTTAGGAAATTATATTATTACTCACAAGTGGTACATCAGGGGGAAAAAAAAAGATCTGCAAGCAATTTAGCCATTCCTTAATACAGTAAGTGGAAATAGATGCACCATTCTGCTTCCCACAGTTTTGACTTGCATTGTGCCATGCCAGTTTTGAAAAGATTTATTTTTTCATTGTTTTTCTCTTTTTTCCACTAATAAAAGAGATTGAGCTAAAGCCAAGTTCTCTGTTGATGATCAAGTGAGAGAAAAATGCTAGTTGTTGATTTTCACTCTTTTGATACAATGTAATGATTCATTTAAAGTATAGCCACCCGGCAGCTTCAATTCTTGGAAGCCAAGAATTGTGTTTTGTTGCGAGCCGTGTTTTCCAAATGTGTTTTTCACAACAGACATCACTTGGAGCATGTTAACTTTGTATGGGTCCCTCGATCGGCACACAAAAGCTGGCTTTGCGGATTTGATATTATTCAATTCTTCACTTTGTCAGGCGCTTTTCCTTCCAAAATACCAGTTTGAGATGCAATTTACCAAATTTAATGCGCAGTCTGGGAGAAAAAAAAGCATTTCAAGTTAAAGTAAAAATACATTTTGCAAAAATGTATGTACAAACAACTTAGCTAAGTCATGTTTTCAGTCTTTCAGTTGATAATGCTAAACTAACCAATGTAACCCATCCAGCAGGTCTTGATAGCCCTAGGGTGAACTATTTGAACCATTTGGCTTTAAAGAATTCCTCCATTTACACTGACATATAACTATAGTTTTTTCCATGTTTACCTTTATTAAGAAGAAGCTTAGTAATAGGGACAGACATAACAGAGATACATACTGTATTCAAAGAAAATAATAGGGGTAGGAGATGCAACAGATAGGCTGCTCTTCTCTATGAGCTAAGGGGGCCCAGGGGCTGCATGCAGCTCTATGGCATATTTTGTGAGGCCCTTGGGGCCCCTGCAGAGACTAATTTGTGTTCCCCCTTTGCCCTTTTATAGCAATGTTCACTAACAGTCTTGTGTAATGTTTCTCCAGTCTATGACCCTCAATAAGCATCTTCCTAGTCTACAACCACTTCTACATTACATCCACAGTCTCTGACAGTCTCCTGCAGCATGTCCACAGTCTCTGACCATCTCTAGTATCATGTTCACAATCTATGAACATCTCTTGTATCATGTCTGCAGTCCCTGAACATTTCTTGTATCATGTTCACAGTCTCTGACCATCTCTTGTATGATGCCTGCAGCCTCTGACCATCTCTTTTATAATATCAATAGTTTCTAAACATCTCTTGTATCATGTCCACATTTTCTGACCACCACTTGTATCATTCCATTATTTTAGACTATATCCTGTTGTGTGTCTACGGTTTCTGACACTGAATATTCATATACAATTCAAATTTACGTGCGCCCTTTTGATGAAGTTGAGGGCTGCACACGAGGCCCACCATGTCAAGAAAGTTGACCACCATTGAGCAAATCTGACAAAGATCCACACCTCTCTTCATCTTTCCATTCTCTACTTATCCCCATACACTACAAAAAGCTCCATAGGTTACAGATTACGACCACTGTGTAAAACTTTTCCAGGCTGGGCAGGTGTTAAAATGATTCTTTTTGTCAAAGGTGCTCCTTTTCAAAATGTTTCAGTATATCTGCTGCCTATGACAGCAAATATTTTTTTTTAATTAGCACCCGTTCTAAAACTGATGACCATTCCGGTCCAGGCCTTGCTGATAATACGTAGCAATAGAATTACAAACATTGAGAATCATTTTATTTGCTATATGGGCGCATTCTCTTTCAATGGCTGCTGCTTTTGTAGCATACAGTCCCTGACAAAAGTCTTGTCGCTTCTCTATTTTGTAGAAACTCCTGCTATTAACCTGACTTTTAATTAATCAATTGGTGTTAGAAATAGCTCCTATGAAAAGCTAAAGCCCTCCCAAATGATGTTTAATGCACTGAAATAAATTAGTTTCACTGAAAAAAGATTTATCATTTAATCAAGACAGACAGGTCAAATTTTGGCAAGACAAAAGTTTTGTCGCCTATACAGAAATTGAACAACTTTACTGAAAATCCAAAAATATGTCAGCAAATTAAGTAGTGGTGCTGTGAGATCCAAATTTATTATCTTGTATGACTTCCATGAGCTTGAAGGACAGCATCCATGGCAAGGATTCATACCATTTATTGATGAAGTCATCAGGAATAGCAAAGAAAACAGTCTTGCATGCCTCCCGGAGTTCATCAATATTCTTTGGTTTCGTCTTCCATGCTTCATCTTTCATCGTACACCACATATGCTCAATGATGTTCATGTCTGGTGACTGGGCTGGCCAATCCTGGAGCATCTTGATCTTCTTTGCCTTAAGGAACTTTGATGTGGAGATGGAAGTATGCGATGGAGCACCATCCTGCTGCAAAATTTGGCCTTTTTTATGGTTGGGAATATAAGAGGTAGCTAAGATTTCTTGATATTTTAGACTATTGATGTTGCCTTCCACCCTGCAGATCCCTCGCACACCCCCATACTGGATGTAACTCCAGACCATGATTTTGCCTCCACCAAACTTCACTGTTTTCTGGGTAAATCTCGGCTCCATGCGGGTTCCAGTTGGTCTCCTGCAATATTTGCGGCGACTGTGGTGTAATTCAACAGAAGATTCATCTGAAAAATCCACCTTCTGCCACTTTTCCAGAGTCCATCCTTTTAGCAGGCTGTGGCCCTTGGCAAATGCCACACGGTATATCAATTGTCTTTTGTTTAGTGCTGGCTTATGGGCACTGATTCGACCATGGAGGCCATTTTGAGACAGAATCCGACAAACTGTTCTGGTTGACACAGGGACTTCAGGTGACCAGGTCTCGTGGAGCTCTGCTGCAGTGGAAAATGGGCTGGCCTTGGATTTTCGAGCCAACAAACGGTCCTCTCGAGCAGTTGTCTTGCGGGGTCGGGCTGACCTGGCCTTGTCCAAAATGTCTCCAGTCTCTTCAAATCTTTTTTTTTATCCTCTGAACTTGACGCTGAGACACATTGAAGGTGTCTGCCACATCAGCAGTGGATCTGGTCTTCAGCCTCTTGATAATCAACACTTTTGTCTCCGGGTGAATCTTAGGCATGTTTGCAGAGGTCTAGTTGCAGTTGAGAAGGTCTAGTGTACTGGTGTTCTTTTTATACACACCTGAGACCTAATTGATCCATTATTAGTCACAGGTGAAGCTCATATAACAAGGCGACAACACTTATGTCTTGGCAAAAATTGACTGAATGGGCTTTACCAAGCTGTGAATATTAGAATACTTTTTGTCAGTTTCGTTTTGCACTGAAACTTTATTACAAAAGCTCTTGGGATTAAAATGACCCATTTCTTGTAACAAAATCTTGATTAGAAATATATTTTAGGAGCACTTCAGGTCAATTTGTACACAAGCGACAAGACTTTTGTCAGGGACTGTACATTTTATCTTTTAGAAATCCCCATAAGATAAAGTCCAGTAGCGTGAGGTCTGGTGAATGCAGAGGGCATTTTACTGAACCTCTTTGCCCAATCCATCTGTTTGGTAGGTTCTCATCAAATAGGTGCCCCATCTTGTTGGAAATAAAAGTTCTGATATCCAAAATTTTCTTGAATACATGGCAAGGCCGATTCCAGCAGCAGGTTTAACTGAATGGCATCAGTTACAGTACCATCAAAAAAAAGAATGGTCCAATTAATCCATATGTTGACAAACCGCACCACACTGTCACTCCTGCTAACTGACTAAGGCTATTGCCAAAACGCATCAGCATTATTGCTTTATTGTCATTCTGATGTACCAATAAACGACACTTCAAGGATCACAGTCTTGCCGGCTCTTCTTACTACTCCTGGTAACTGAACATGATGTTCCTCCATAATGTGTGGATTCTAAGGTGAACAGTAAGTGCAACTGTGGTGGTTAACTGAACCAGGCACTAAGTATAAAAAAGTACTTTTATTAAAAAAATTTAAATGTGAAATGTATGGTAAAAAATACTGACTTTACAATCATACAAATTGTGTATACATTTTTTGGGACTATATATACAGTATATACCTATACTTTATATACAGAATATATATACATATATATATATATATTGTATATATACACACAATAGATAAATGAAAATGTTTTAAATTAAAGTGATACCAAAGCTTTGTTTTTTTTTTTTTTTTAAATAACAAACATATCATACTTACCTCCACTGTGAAGTTCGTTTTGCACAGAGTGGCCCCGATCCTCCTCTTCTGGGGGCCCTCGACGGCTTTCGCGGCTCCTCCCCGCATTAGATAACCCCCAAGGAGAAGCTCTCTCCCGAGGGGGTTACCTTCTGGGCGCACTCCTGAGTCATACACACGGCGTCCATAGACGGCGAGTGTATGACTCGGCCTCGCCCCCGCCGCCCGCGTCATTGGATTTGGTTTTTAATTAGCTATTTTACCTACCAATGGATTTGTATTTATGTCTATCTATTCCGCAGATGTACACATCTCTGCCACAAAACACAATAGACATGTGCAGTTTGTTTCGTTCCGAATAAATATTCGGACAATTTTTTCGGTATTCGGAGATTCGGATATATCCGAATACCCAAATTATAGTATAAACAAATTTTACAGAATTCTCTGAATAACAAAATTAAATACGTCTGAATTTCTGAATAACAAAACAAAATTCAACTAAAATTTTACATTGCATTCCATTTGAATTTAAAGCGGAGTTCCACCCAAAATAACATCCATATATGACCACACTCCTTACACTACAAACATGTACAGTAGCCACTTTTTTTTTTTTTCTGTACATACCGTACTATTGTCATTTCAATTCCGGCTTCCAGGAACTCACTCCCTCGGGAGTAGGCGTTTCTATTCTCCCGCAATGTAATCTGGGAGTTCGCCCAGATGTGACATGTCCTGCAGAAAAAGTTCCCCGGCGGATAAGGTTCCCCCCCCTATACTGCGCATGCACGGCACGAACCTCAACGGAGTTTCCGAAAGTAGCCGAACATGTAGAGCTGCGAGTCGGCTCTACACGGCGCCTGCGCAGTCAGCTCTACATGGCTCCTAGTCATTGCGCAGGCGCCGTGTAGAGCTAACTCGCAGCTCTACATGTTTGGCTACTTACGGAAACTCCGTTGAGGTTCGTGCCGCGCATGCGCAGTACAGGGGGGGGGGGGAACCTTATCCGCCGGGGAACTTTTTCTGCAGAACACCGTCCACCGCTACCAGGAAGTCAGTGCTTGTGGGCTTCACAATGCCCACAAGCAAAATGGAAAATTCTGACGGCTGATTTTAAAAGTGCATCTTTTGCCAGAAAAAAGACAGGGGAGGTTAAAGATCACCAAACACGTGAGTACTAATTGGTGATCTAAAAATACTTTGCATGCAAGCTAAAAAAAAAAAGATTTGCCGCGGAACCTCCGCTTTAAACTGTAAACATAGTGTAGAAATCAAAGTCTGTGTGTGTTATAAAGAGTACCATTTCGAAATAATGCTGTTTTTGTTAAGCCAAAGGTGATCTAAAGAGTCATTGTAATCATTTGATGAAGATTTTTCTTTTGTTCGTTCACTTTGCAAGTGTAAAATTAATAAAAAGAAATCAGTAAAATATAAATATTTAAAAGCATTTGGACTTGACATAATTTTTTGTCAGCTGGCTAAAACTTCTGCACAAGTATTGTACATAGTAAAATGTTGAAAGAAAGATACTACCTTTAAAGGAGTAGTAAAGTTACATGTTTTTTCACCTTAATGCATCCTATGCATTAAGGTGAAAAAACATTCGACAATACCGCCCCCCCCGAGCCCCCGTTTTTCTTACCTGGCCCCTCGAAAGTCCCATGCTCGTCCCCGTCATCCTCTTCGTTTTTCTGCCTGGCCGCCGATTGGCTACACTGGATAGATTGAAAGCAGCGCAGCCATTGGCTGGCGCTGCTGTCAATCACATCCAATGACGCGGCACGCCGGGGGGCGGGGCCGAGTGATACAGTCGGCGGCTATGGCCGCCGCTGTATCACGGGAGCGCGCCCGCAATCACTCCACACCATGCGAGCTCACTCGCATTAAGGTGTGGAGTCCTTGCGGGGAGGAGCCAAGACAGCTGCCGAGGGACCCCAGAAGACCAGGATCGGGGCCACTGTGTGCAAAACGAGCTGCACAGTGGAGGTAAGTATAACATGTTTGTTATTTTTAAGCAAAAAAAAAAAAAGGTATAGTGCTCCTTTAATAATTAGAACACTTCGCATATTTTGAATAAACAAATTATTAAAACAAACAAGATTATTGTGTATAAATAACAATCTGATGTTTGGTTACTCAGCTGCCGCAATCAAATTGAAAAAAAAAAATCGGAAATTTTCGATTTGACCGATTCAAAATTTATCAACTCGAATGTTTCGAATTGAGAAAGAAATCGGTAAATTTAAAGAAAATTTGAAAAATACATAGATCGAATTCCAAATAAGATTTCCAAATATGAATCACAAATACAAATTGAATGAATTATCTGAATTTAACAAAACTAAATAACTAGCTTAAATGAATCTAAACGAAGCAAAACAATATTTTTTCCTCATGTACATGTCTAATGCACAATTCTTTCTAGCAGGGCAGGCGCCCAAAATTTTCTCTGCTGCAGTTAAAGAAGTTGTAACCCTAAAAAAATGCTCCTTTCCTTTAAAGCAGATAAACAGCATAGTGCTTCTGCAGTTTAATTTGCCCCTCTCTATGCTGTAAAATACCTGGTTGATCCTGCCTGTTCCTGTGTCTCCCTATGTGAACTGATCACAGTAATCATGGCTGCTGATCCATGATACCATGGTCAGTTTACGTGTCTCTGTCATCCCGAAGTCCCCTCCCTCCCTGCCTGTCAGCTCGGTAGTCTGTGTATGTGAGTTATCTCCTCCCCGCCCCTCCCGCCGCTATTCCTCTGTGGCTGTAAAGTCGATGATCACAAATCCTGGAATCCTCTCTGTTACAGCAAGATATACAGTGCAGTGTCTGTGTTTTTAAAAAATTATGCAGCTAAATATATATGTAGCACCCTGCTCCCAATGAGTGGGAGCTATATGTTGAAATTTAGTTGTCTGGGCATTTGTTTTGCCCAGAGAGATTGTTTATTCAAATTGTGGCACTGTTTCAGTACAGTTGGATGCATGATTTTTCCCCCACCAGTGGGTGTCGCTGTCACCGCTGGTCAGGGTTGGAAAGGCAACAGGCTGGACGTATTGGGTACCTCTTTCCCAGCAGCAGCTCAGGGGGCGTGCTGAACCCGCTGTGCATGCTGGGAGAGGGTATTTAAGTGACAGACGCCATTAGGGTGGAGGAGATTTGGGGGTCGTCTTCTTCAATCCTTACCTGAGGGCCCTCCTGGCCTCAGGGATGTGTTGGCAGTTCCCGCCTCGGGGCCACGTTGGCCCGAGGCCTCGCAACTGAGATGTAGGCCCGGGAGTTGCTGGGGCCTACTGATCCAGGGATGATCCTGTGTCGCCTTGCCTGATGGAAGGGACCGAGCAATTGAGGACTCAATTGGAGGATGCATCCGGATCATAATCTACCTCACAGTGCTGACGGCATGGCTGAAAGATTCTGGCACTGAGAGCTGTGTTATTTCTGAGGGAGCTATCCCAGTGAGGGGATATGCAAGCCTGTGGCAGAGACTATTCTATTGAACAAATTCCCATACCAAGTCTGTGTCAGAGACCATTCTATTGATTGAGCTTCGCACCGGCTGCTAGGCCAGTGAAATTGGGCCTATCCGGTGGTGGCTGAGTCCAGCATGGAGACAGTCGCTCCTCTGGACCTAGGAAGTTTACGTGATTGACAAGTAAGATACCTGAGTCCTCCCTATTCCTCTACCCTTCTGCTGGAATGTTTTATTCAAATAAAACCCTTGAAAGAGACTCTGTGTTGGTGCAGACATTTCTTATGGATAGACTCTTCAAGGAGAACCCCTGAGCCGAACACTTGGAACAGTAAGGTAACGTGCAAAGACCCACGACTAAACCAGCAGCTCCTACGGGGATACCGCTACACTTGGGGGCTCGTCCGGGATATTTGCCATTACCCATAGCAACTAAAAAGACTGTTCATTGGGACCTATCCACAGAGGGAGAAGGACTGTGCTTAAAACTGGGAGAAACTTGCGATCACTTCTGAACCGCGTGGGCCGTGGGCGGAGTCAAGGAAAAGAAAAAAAGCCTGCGAGCTAGTTTGTTTGCCGCGTGGGATGCCAACGCGTGTCCAACACCCTGAGAGACGGAGCATCGCCATGTCTTCAATGCTGTCGGTACAGTCTATTTCAGGGCCCAGGATGATTCCGGTGAGTACCGCTACAAGTACCATGCTGCCCGGAACCGTACTCACAGACACTGGCATCCGATTGAAGCCGCATGTGGGGTTCATGCTCTATACAGTTGGTGATGTGGAAGCGCGGGGTATGCTGTGTAACAGGTGCAATGGACTGGCTATGAATCCCCGTCCTTTTGTCCGATGCCTACGATGAGGGGAGTACCTGTTCTCAGTGGAGCAACCAATTGTACCACCCTG
Source organism: Rana muscosa (assembly GCA_029206835.1). Classification (NCBI taxonomy): domain Eukaryota; kingdom Metazoa; phylum Chordata; class Amphibia; order Anura; family Ranidae; genus Rana; species Rana muscosa. The sequence goes on from CM055122.1 coordinate 191,127,161, forward strand.
CCCTTACAAAGTGGACTGGGTCACAGGAAATGTGACAGAAGAAGTTGCTGCCTTTGACCAGATTGTCCGGTCTATGCCTACCACATCCACTACAACAGCCATTCCAGAGGGAGCTGGCGCTGTTATCACTGCGAGTGAGTCATCTGCGGATACCGCTACTATCGTTACTTCAACGGTATCCCCCTTCACTGCACCTATCTTCGCTGAGCCTGTCCAGGAAAAGGTGGGATACGTAAAGGCCTCCCGCGGCCACGGTAGAGGCCAATCTCAGAAACTGCTGGAACCAGACCCCGAGAGAGGTGATACCCCCGCCAGGTCCACGGCAGGAACCGGTAAGACATCTGGGGAAAAAGTCTCTGGGACTGTACGCAACTGGTGGTTGTCAGAGGAAAAAAAATTATTGTCAGATTTTTGTGGAAACGTATTGGAGTCCATGCCTCATGAGTTGTTGTGGAACAACATGGAGGATGTTGCCTCCGTACATAGTTTTTCGGAATTGAAAGCCATGGATTCCGGGGAAACAACACCTAGAGTGGAAACCCCGCTTGTTACAGATGAGATCCTGCCCAAAGTTACCAATGCATATGGGTCAGGAAAACTGTCTGCGAATTCCATGATACTCAAGTCTCCAGCCTCTTGCATACCTCCAGGATATGGAAGTTATCATTCATTGCCTAGGCCTGCCCGATCACAGAGACTACTTAATAAATGGGTGGCTACTGAGTATGGACTTGAGTTCCCTTATGTTCCTAGGGAAATTATGCAGGACATTGAGGCTCACAGAGAGGAATGGTACCATGAAGCTGTGTGGAACTATCTAGAGGTGCCTAAACTCTTTTGGAAGATGGGCCATTCTTTCATTATGGATGAACGTTTTAAAGGATGTCTGCTATACTGGAGCTATGGTCGGCACATCTATGTGGACAAAGTGGTTATCTGCTGACCTGGAAGGGATGACCACGTTTATTTCATTACTACTGTGGACAAGCAGGGAAAATCCCTGACTCTGTCGGATCCTCACTTTTACTGGTGATCCATTATAGTGACCGTTCCAGTTTGTCACTTTACAAAGAAAAAAAAAAAAAGAAGAAGATTTTGTTTTATTTATTTTTCTTCTTTGAAGGACTTGGGGTAACTAACTAGTTATTGCTAGGGTGTTAGAGACGCCGAGTCAAGATTTCTTTACCCGGTCCACTACCTCAAAAGGGACTCTGTGTGTTGCTCTTCGACCACTAGGTGGCGGAGGTTTGCTTAGTCAGCAGAAACTGAACTTTTCTGCACTTAGTTGCTTAAAGAAAAAAAGTTATATATATATATATATATATATATATATATATATATATATAGGGGAAATAAAGTTTCCATTGTACAGAAATGTTTTAGAATATCTACCTGTGTGTGCTGTTTGTATTTCAGGTGTCCTGGATCTCCTTCCAAGCTACTATAAAGTTAGGTTGGTTAGATAGAGAGATAGGAATACTGTAGTGTATAGTAATATGATTATTGCATGTCTGTATAAAATGTGTATTTCTTGTTATCTTACCCTTCCCTCCCTATCCAAGTTTTGGGCTTCAGGTAGCTGACCCTCAGGATTGAGGGTCAAACTTTTCTCGACGATGAGGACATTGTCTGTTGTGGAGGGGGAAGTATGTAGCACCCTGCTCCCAATGAGTGGGCGCTATATGTTGAAATTTAGTTGTCTGGGCATTAGTTTAGCCCAGAGAGATTGTTTATTCAAATTGTGGCACTGTTTCAGTACAGTTGGTTGCATGATTCCCCCCCCCCTCCGCCAGTGGGTGTCGCTGTCACCGCTGGTCAGGGTTGGAAAGGCAACAGGCTGGATGTATTGGGTACCTCTTTCCCAGCAGCAGCTCAGGGGGCGTGGTGAACCCGCTGTGCATGCTGGGAGAGGGTATTTAAGTGACAGACGCCATTAGGGTGGAGGAGATTTGGGGGTCGTCTTCTTCGATCCTTACCTGAGGGCCCTCCTGGCATCAGGAATGTGTTGGCAGTTCCCACCTTGGGGCCACGTTGGCCCGAGGCCTCGCAACTGAGATGTAGGCCCGGGAGTTGCTGGGGCCTCCTGATCCAGGGATGATCCTGTGTCGCCTTGCCTGATGGAAGGGACCGAGCAATTGAGGACTCAATTGGAGGATGCATCCGGATCATAATCTACCTCACAGTGCTGACGGCGCGGCTGAAGGATTCTGGCACTGAGAGCTGTGTTCTTTCTGAGGGAGCTATCCAGTGAGGGGATATGCAAGTCTATGGCAGAGACTATTCTATTGAACAAATTCCAATACCAAGTCTGTGGCAGAGACTATTCTATTGATTGAGCTTCGCACTGGCTGCTAGGCCAGTGAGATTGGGCCTATCCGGTAGTGGCTGAGTCCAGCTTGGAGACAGTCGCTCCTCTGGACCTAGGAAGTGTCCGTGATTGACAAGTAAGATACCTGAATCCTCCCTATTCCTCTACCCTTCTGTTGGAATGTTTTATTCAAATAAAACCCTTGAAAGAGACTCTGTGTTGGTGCAGACATTTCTTATGGATAGACTCTTCAAGGAGAACCCCTGAGCCGAACACTTGGAACAGTAAGGTAACGTGCAAAGACCCACAACTAAACCAGCAGCTCCTACGGGGGTACCGCTACACATTATTTTACAGAGCCACTGTGTAGGCACGTGACCACCTGGTTGACATCAGAGGGGAATCTCAGCCCCTCCCTTTGTAGTTCTTAGATCAGGATGGAGAGCGGTGGCCGCCCAGCAGTGACCGCCCAGCAGCGCTGTAAAATAAGGTATTTAGCTGCATAGTTTTTAAAAAACTCAGACACTGCACTGCATATATTGCTGTAACAGAGGGGATTCCCAGGATTTGTGATCAGTGACTTTACAACCGCTTTAAGAAACACCTACAGGTCACCTCCCCACTTCAAGCCAGAAGACAGTTAAAGGAGAAGCAGCATGCTGATAAGCTCACTTTGCTCAGCTTGCTCCTTGCACTGCAGTACAATTTACTAGCTCCTTGTACTGCTTCTTCCTCTCCCAGACTTAGCTCTCCTGTACAGGGACTGCAAGAAGCGATACCAATTCAAATTCCAGTACTTACACCGCATGCATTGAAACAAAAGTATTTATCAATGTGTTAATAAAAACTGAGCTGCGTTAATTTGAGTCTTCTATGTATGCCTGGAATTTAGATTTTACACTGCAGGTTTTATTCTAAATACAGCTAATGTTCTTTTTATTTGCACAATAAACATTGTATTTGCCAATGGGCGTACCGACCAATCAGCGATCAGTTACATTGTTGGGCTGTAGTGATCAGACCACTCAATGGAACAAATCCATATTTTTTTTATCTATGACATGTTTGACTATGACATCTCCCATTGTTTAAGTAGATGCGATCTGTTAGTTTATATATAATCTGAAACTACACAACAGATGACCTCCCTGCGGGCTCAAATAAATGCTTCCTGTGTGAATGTTATAATTAATAGCGGAGCGAGAAGGGAAATTTATAACTAGAAGACCGATTTGCTGGGCACAGCAGCTTGTCAAAAAGAAGGAAATTCCACTCCAGATTAGCTTATTTTTAAGCATGTCAAGCTCTACATACAAACATGATATATTGCTTCCTTGTAATGTCTGCCTAGACCCAAATGCTGCAGGCTGTGTCAGGGAATGCTGTAAATTTTGTCTGAGTCAGGGCAATACTGATTGATCTCTGAGTGTAAAATCGATAAGAAGACACTGTCATTTTCTTAAAGGATGATCTCGAAAAGAAAAATAAATTAAGACTTGAATGAATGTCTATCTCTGGTGCTCATTAATTCAGTGTGGCCTCTACTTTGTTAATGCTATGTCCACAACTTTAATCTTTCAGGTGCTTTTCTAGTAGATACAGATAGCTTGCGTTGACTTTTGTTATGTTATGTATATTTCATTTGCACGTGGAGAAAATAAAGTGTTTTGCCCTTTTCCTTGCCAACGCTTTTGATTAATCCAGTTATTTTTGAGAAATAGATCACTTAGCTACTGATTAACTTAAAAATGCAAAGCCATTGTCTTTCTGGCTTGTCCTTCAACAGAAGAAACAGACCATCCAACCAAGCTCATTTGTCATGAATTGTTACCACAAATAAAGAGATTCACACATTTTCTTTTAATGCAGTAGATGAAGATAAATGTTCTACTTTTATCCACCCTTAAAAAATATTTGCCAAATATTTATTTGGCTTAAACATTCTGTTATTTTAGCTCAGGTTCTTCAAAACAAACAGCATGTGGCTGTTCTTCAAAACAAACTTCCAAACAAACAGCCTGAGCCAACAGCGGGAGCAGGTGGCTCAGGCTCTCGTTGGATCACTGAGGGGCTGAGCCAGGTGCCGATCCATGCTTCTGGGTGGATCCCGACCATATGGAAGTGATCTTTCCAGAGCCTGGACTGGCTCTGTGACGTCACCCGTCAGAGAGCTTCAGCCCGCTGTCAACTGAAAATGGGTCAGGAGTGCAGAACTAACTAGGAAGTACAACCAAAAAGCTTTGGCTATACTTCTTCTTTAATAATGCAGGCTATAGTGCAGAAGTTATGAGCAATATGCATCAACCTGTGGCAACTAATCAGTGATCTGTTGATCATTGTGTTTTCTTATTTGGTGATCATCCCGTTATCATGTCTGAAGAGCCAAGGCTCTATGGCTACAAACATTACAAGCTATCTTTAAGCCTAGTACACACCACTAGTTTTTTTTTTCCGTTCAACTCAGCTGATTCAACAAAAAAAAAAACTGACAGCTTCGGTTGGAGCACTGTACTAATGATTTGATTTTAGTACATCGATCTCCCCTACTGTTCTATTATGTTCTGACAGAGGGGCGGCCTCCCTGCCAGAGAACTCCGGTCAAAGGCTAGGAGCGCTGATCAAGACTGTTAGCCGCTGGTTTTCCAGGCTGCCAGGCTTCTGTTTTTATTGAACCGGCCGATGTTGCCCGACATTCGGCCCGTGTGTACTAGGCTTTAGTCTTTTACTGTACAAAGACACAATTTAAAAAGATATAATTAAGTGGGAAATCTACACACACACACACACACAAACTTTCTCTATGAAATCTGTTAGAGCATGGAAAATTGTCAATGGATTAGGCCCAAGTGCCCCTACTTCTACATCTCCTAATACTCCTTTGTGAAGGAACCTCCATTTTAACAACTACCTGGACTCATTTATATAGACCAAATACAGGGTAAAATGTGTGTTAAGCCTAGTACATACTCTTATGAAGGCTCAGGTCGAAGCCGATGTACTAACAATCTGATGTTAGTACAGCGATCTCCCCTGCTGAGCTATTGTGTTCTGACAGGAGGACAGCCCCCCGCAGGAACACTCTGGTCAGTGCTCTCAGCCATTGGTCAGTTTCTATCGGACCGGCTGCCATACACACACACGCTAAATGTTGACCGGTTTCTATTGAACCGGCCGATGCCGGCTGACAATTGGTTCGTGTGTACTAGGCTTAAGACACAGCAGGAAATGGAGTTTTGATATTTTTTTATGAGCTTTTACCAAATACCTAACTATTTTTTTTTTTAGATTCATGCAGTTTAGGCATGCTTTTTATGCACAGTTTGGGGAAGGCCAGTTGTCCCTTCAGCTGATTAGACTTGAATTACTACTGAAAATGAAGATGAGCTTCTATCTCCCATCTATTAATAGCTTTTTCCAAGCTCTTTTAGGTTTGTTGGACAAAGTGGGTAAATAATATCCCGGGCCTTAATAAAGATGGTTAATAGGAAATGTGGGAGGCTTCCCTTTTGAGACTGGGATCGACTAGAGATCAATTGATACAATACAAATTTCTACATAGAGTGTATCTAATCCTAAACTTGCTAAATTATAGTGATCAGCCGTCCACCTACTGACACTGTTTAAATGCGTACAAACTTTGTACACATTTTCTGAGAATGCCCAGCAATCCAAGTATATTGAAGGAATGTTTTAGCCTGTATTCAATCACTTACCAGCATTCCTCTTACACCCTCGATAAGTGTTTGCCTCTTGGGCTTAGTGGATGTCTTAGCGTCTATTATAACTATGCATATATTACTTACCTTTATTGTTCTTTTATTCCAGAAAACATATATTATCCTGGCAAAAGACCACAGCGCCTACCATACAGGTTTGGATGGTTTTAATCAATGCAACTGTCATGGTTATGCAGTAATGTTTGTCTCTCAGCTTACCTCTCCATGTGTTCACCTTAGAGGCCAGCCACTCTCACCTGGCTGCTTTTATAATCTCTCCTCCTAGTTGGCCCCACCCCAGGCCCTATCAGAGAACTCTATATTAACCTGTGCACTGCAAGTCTGCCTGGCTGATCAACGTTGTTTGTTAAGCATTGTGTGTCTGGGTTCCTGCTTGCCGTGTGCTACGTCTGTCTCTGTGTTAACGATATTGGCTTATTCTCGACTATCCCTGTCTGCTTGTGACCTTGACCTTTGGCTTGTCCTTTGTTTATCCTTGTCTGCTTGTCGCCCTAACCTTGGCTTATCTCTTCACTACCTCTTGTATCCTGAGCTACTGCTTCCCCTCTATCCTCCTATACCCTACAGAGCGTGAGCTAGGGGACTCTGGGGGCCGCGACCTGGATCCAGCTGCAGCTTAGGCCATCCTCACCACTAGAGGCTCTGGTGAAAACCTGCTGGATCTTAGACTCCGCGCCCCAGGGAATATTGGGCTCTAGCTTCCTTCTGGGATCCCTGTTGTGCTTCAGTGGACCTGCCATCCTTACCACCCAGTGTTCCATCCGCAGCAGTCAGCCATAGGGTTCTCTACCTTGTGGTGCACTCCTGACCTACAGTGTGCATCTGTCATCTGGCAACTCAGGTGACCTGACAGCAACCTTACCCTTTTAGAAAGCCACTTACAACATTGGAACCCTCTAAGTTTAACAAGGTTTAGGGTGGTTGGATAATATCCATCTCTACAGTTTCTGATTTAACATGTGTAGTCCTTTTGCATAACTATATATGTTTTTTTTTCTCTATAATGTGAGTGGACTGAACAACTGGATTCCAGTCTCATTTTTATTCTGATGTAATAGTTAATTTTTCCTGTTACCATCTATGAGATTGAGGCTTGGCTCTTTTGGGAGTCATGCTTTTAGCATTGATTGGTTAATTACTGTGATCCTCCCCTGCTGGATGTATACAAAAACTGCATGGCTACTAACGGCATGTACATGCCCCCGATGTCGTCAGTTGTGATGAAACATGATGGGCGGAGTCTACGTACATGCCTTCGCCACGCCACACCAATCCTGCTGTGTACATGAGCTGTTTTGTTTCCATGCTTCCTTGCTGCTTTTGGATTTTTTTGACATGTCTGTTTATTCATTGATATTGTGAGTACCTTCAATCATCTTTTTTAGAAATAACGTTTTATATGGATTTACACTATATGGGTGTTCCTTTTCATTGCATATTCATGGTGGGAATACGTCCTTGTACATCCATGAAGTTGCCATTGAATTTGCCATATCTTTAATCCTGTGGTTGGATGACACCTGCTGCCCTATATATACATTGGGCATTTTTGACTCCATAATAGAGTCCTATCATTCTGGTAAGAGTCCATCTTAATATGGCGGTGGATCACATGGTTGAATGAGATTACTTATGAATTTGAATTATACCGTTCTTACGACAGCACGGACACTTCTTTTGGATTTTTTTAATATATGTATTTTTCTGTATACACATGTTCATCCATTCTAATCACTATTTTGGATTATTCATGTTGATGTTTATTTTACTTACACTTGGTAATTGTTTTCACTATTAGCGCTGCATTTATTTTATATAATTTTTTCCTGTTGGATTTTTTTTCTTTTTCATCTAAGGTGATGGTGACTGACTTAAAGGGTAACTTCACTTTCATTAAATAAAAATGGCAAATAAAAAATACATATAGCTTATACAATTGTCACACAAGTCCTATTTTAATTGAATGTTCTGAAAAATGACCTTTCCTTTTTATTCTGCAGCGCTTAAATTTTCTGTAAAATGCAATGCAATATGACAACCTAGAGGCATTCTGTACACAGATGGTGTACAGAACACCCCCAAAAATTTGATCTTCCTGCTTGTGTGATTGGCTTACTGATTTTCTCAGATGTCTGCGCTAAGTCAGATTTTGCCATGATTTGCTTGATTTTTTTACATTAATTATTGCAGAAATGTTTTGTTTTCTGGTTCTTCCCAACCAAGCATGGACAAAAATACTATGAAAGAGGTGTGGGTTTTTATGTGTGTATGGGGACACTAGGGATGTCCCTGGGAGGCGAGAGGATGGTAGCCTGAAAATAATTGAATCCATTAAACTAGACAACATGGATTATTTCATAAAACATTCACTATGTTATACAAAAATAGCCCCATATAAATTAAATGGCATACAGCTGGACAAAAAAAAGAGCAGTAGAGAGACATGGAGATCCCAGTAAACTGTAATCTAAGCAACATCACTCAATGCCATACAGCATCACTCAATGCCATACAGAAGCTGCAAAAGAAAAATAATTTAGGAGTTTGCAAAAAATAATGAAAATGCACATAAATCATATATTACCCATAGATATCACTTGTAAGACCACACAGGGTACAGTTTTGGGCAAGCAGATCAATAAAAGGACATGAGGTCCCATCTAAAATAATGGTTCCTAAAGACTAGGCAAGTTGAGTTGGAAAAATGTTGAAAAATATCCAAGAACAATATGATAGTATGGGGATTTAAATTTCCTTCCAAAGGACTAAATGGTCATCCACTGACATCAATAATTAAAGAAAATATGATTTTTTTTTTTTCATTTGTGAAAATTATCTGATATGTAAGGTCAATAAGTATTTTTTTCCATTTTATAAGGCAACAATTGACAAAAATTGACCAGAAGTCTTGTTTTTCTCTAGATCAAACCTGCGGAAGTGTGAAGAGGTTAACCTGGATGGACATTGCTTTTTTTCATTATACTAACTATATGGCTATGGATACTAACTATGTCACCCTAAAAATTTGGATCTTTTTGTATGTTGTAGTGATATTATTTTTTTCATTATAATTAACTTTATGTCATTAAAAAAACAGTGGAGAGTTTATTACTTCTTGCATATGGTAAAATCTGTTCCATATGCCCATAGTGTACAACAACAGGTACACATACCCATAGTGTACAGCAACAACAGGTACATACACCCATAGTGTACATCAACAACAGGTACATACACCCATAGTGTACAGCAACAACAGGTACACATACCCATAGTGTACAGCAACAACAGGTACATACACCCATAGTGTACATCAACAACAGGTACATACACCCATAGTGTACATCAACAACAGGTACATACACCCATAGTGTACAGCAACAACAGGTACACATACCCATAGTGTACAGCAACAACAGGTACATACACCCATAGTGTACATCAACAACAGGTACATACACCCATAGTGTACAGCAACAACAGGTACATACACCCATAGTGTACAGCAACAACAGGTACATACACCCATAGTGTACAGCAACAACATGTACATACACCCATAGTGTACAGCAACAACAGGTACATACACCCATAGTGTACAGCAACAACAGGTACATACACCCATAGTGTACAGCAACAACATGTACATACACCCATAGTGTACAGCAACAACAGGTACATACACCCATAGTGTACAGCAACAACATGTACATACACCCATAGTGTACAGCAACAACATGTACATACACCCATAGTGTACAGCAACCATGGGTACACAATTCCTATAATCAAGAGAATGTATACAGAGTCAGTTGTCCATGATAGTTCAGTAGAGTAGTATAGTCATATAAACACATAGCACTAGTTCCATGGTTTTAATAGCAGTATTAAACAAAGGAGGTAACAGCCACGCTTGGCTTAGTTATGACTGACTGTTAAACTAGCAATATCAGCCATATAACGTTTTATATGGATCCATTACATCTGTTACCCAATGACTGACACCTGTCAAATATAAATCAGCAACAATCAAGAGAAAAATCAAAACAACCTTTTCCTGTCAAGCACAGAAACATTTTTAAATTAATCAGCAGTTTTTACACTTCTTAAAGTTGAACTGTATGCAGATTTTATCATAATTATGTGTTATTAGTCTTGCTCTAATATAGCCACAAAGGGGCCTAAATATTTGTTTGTTCTGAGGAAAACACTGCTCCAGCTTCCCTTCAGTACTGATGTCATGTGTGATGTCCTTGGTCACATAATATTTGCTAAATAGGAAAGCTGATCCTCTTCTTCATCACATGACGAAATGCCTTGTCCTCTTCAAGTCTCCAGCCGAGCAGGGAGCCTGATACAGCAAGATAAGTGTGTCATTGGTTGTCTTACTTTTCCCTCTTCTATAGTCTTCTAGACTATCATCTATCATTGAAATATTTACATAACTTTATAAAGCCATTTGAAAAAAAAATGTAAAACAAGCACATGACTTAGCTCATCGTTTAGTCCGACAATTATTCATACATCAGGATACATAATTATCAGGTCTCTCTCCTGTATGTAGATTTATGTCTTCTATAAACATCTGCATAGCATTTGTGAATGCAAGAGATGCTATCCAATTATGCAGTAAATCTGGATGAGAACCAACGTTTTTGGCAGCAGCTTCCTCTGCAGTGATAGAACCAAGGACAGGCTAGAATTGAAACATATTTGTGACCTCAAATTAACTAGGGTTTTTTTAGGTGGTGTTTTTGTACTGTAACAGACATCTACTAAGCTAGAACTGCTGGTGTCTAAAATGATTTGCTGAGGACAACCTGAAGTTTGGTATGATAAAGGAATTGGGCAGACCCAGCCAGCTCCGTGATACACAGGAGGAGATGCCCGCCCATACAGCCCGCCCTGTGTGCCCGGATAGGAGGATCAGCAGGGGGGGCCCATATAGAGGAAATGAGCTTTCTATATTCCTCCATGCAGCCGCTGAATGCTTGCAGGAGGGAGAGGAGGAGAATCAAGCATTCAGCGGCTGCATGGAGGAATATAGAATGCTCAATTCCTCTATATGCGGCCCCCCTGCTGATCCTCCTATCCAACTTCTTTTGCTGGCCCCTCCCAGTTCTCATTGTGCTCCCTGCCCCCCCCCAGTGCTCTCCTCCCCCACCACAGTTCTCTCCACCTCTGTTCTTTCTGCCCCCCCTGCTCTCCAGCTCTCCCCATCCTTCTCTAGCCACCATCCCAGTGCTCTCCACTCCCCCCTCAGTGCTCTCCACTCCCCCCAGTGCTCTCCACCCCTGTTATTTCTCCCCCAGTGCTCTCCAGCTCTCCCCATCACTCTCCAGCCCCCACCCCAGTGCTCTCCGCCCCCCACAGTGCTCTACAGCCCCCTGTGCTTCCCACCCCTGTCCTTTCTGGCCCCTGGTGCTCTCAAGCTCCACCCATCGCTCTCCAGCCCCTCCAGTGCTCTCTGCACCCCGTGCTCTCTGCCCCTGTTCTTTTTGGCTCCCCCAGCACTCTCCGCTCCCCACCCCTGTACTCTCCACTCCCCCCTGCATTTTGCCCCCACCCATGTGCTCTCCAACCCAGACAGTGCTCTCTGCCCCACATAGTGCTCTCCAGCCCCCCTTGCTTTCCACCCCTGTTCTTTCTGGCCCCCACTGGTGCTCACAAGCTCCCCCCATTGCTCTCCACCCCCCAGTGCTCTCCACTCCCCCTGATCTTTGTACCTCCCAGTGCTCTCCAGCCCTGTGCTCTCCACCCCTGTTCTTTCTGCCCCCACCAGTGCACTTGGCCCCCTCCACACTCTTTTCCCCCTCAGTGCTCTCCAGCCCCCCCAGTGCTCTCAGCCTACCGTGCTCTCAATGCCCCCCAGCGCTCTTTTCTCCCCACACCTGTGATCTCCACTCCCCCTGCTCTTCGCCCCCACCCATGTACTCTCCAACCCCGCCAGTGCTCTCCGCTCCCCCTTCTCTCCAGATCCCACCCAACGCTCTCACTTCCCCAGGACCAGAGGACAGGCTGACTGGGGCTGGAAAATTAGGACGGCTGAAGGTGCAGGTGGCCAGGGACCACTCCATCTCACAGCAAACAGATCCTCTGGAAGGAGCACTGTCCCCATCCAAAACGAGAACAGACCCTGCCTGCTGCTGGCCATCATGGATATCCTGCTGGCATGGAAGGTACCGTACCGAGCATCAACAACACACCTTCCCACAGACAGGGACTGCAGACTAGGACATGGGGCACAAGAGGGGCTGCAATGATGGGCACAGTAAGACTGCATTCACGGGCACAGTAAAGCTGCATTTGATGGGCACAGTGAGGCTGCAATGATGGGCACAGTGAGGCTGCAATGATGGGCACAGTGAGGCTGCAATGGTGGGCACAGTGAGGCTTCATTCATGGGCACGGTGAGACTGCATTCACGGGCACAGTGAGGCTGCATTGATGGGCACAGTGAGGCTGCATTGATGGGCACAGTGAGGCTGCATTGATGGGCACAGTAAGGCTGCATTGATGGGCACAGTGAGGCTGCATTTAATGGGCACTGGTGAGGCTGCATTGAGCTCTTGTATCATGTCTGCAGTCTCTGACCATCTCCTGTATCATGTCTGCAGTCTCTGAGGGAATCTGGAGAGAAGTCAAGAGTGGGAGCACCGCCGGGATGGGGGTCATGGGAGAAGTCAGATGTGTGTGGACTGTGGAGAGGAGACTATAGGATAAAACCAGAGCCACTGAGCTGGAGCCGACTGACTGAGCCCTGCACAGTGCACCTGAGAGGAGGTCAGTGACAGCACCGCTAGGCCAGTCTGTAGGGAGGTCACTCATGTAAGGGGGGAGTGAATACGAAAATGTAAGGGGGCACTGATATAAAGGTTTCCCCCTTATATCAGTAACCCACCCCCCCTTACCTTAGTGTATTCTTTCTGAGAAAGGTGGTTCCCCCCCACGTTCTGAGTTCCTGGGGTCCCCCTTGATGATTGACCACTCTTACTACTTTTAACTGGAATTTGCTTTTATATATATAAAGCCCTATGTGATTTCATATCTGTCTTATCTATATATAATACGCTCTTCAAATGTGCTTTAAAATGTATGGTTTTCCCTTTCATGAACAAGAAAATAATGACGTTATGGTGTTACGCTGGTATAATAATGCTATGGGGCTGGTATGACATTTTTTCCAGGGCTGGATTTTATTACCAGTCCGGCCCTGGTTCACAGGTGCGTAAAGAGTAGGAAATCTATTTTTTTTTCTCTGAAGTCTTCCAATTGCATTCTGTGGCCAATTGCTATTCTTCAACATTGAAGCAAATGACCTTGTACAAATGCAAACTTTAGAGTGTGTCCCTCAATGCTTCCTAAACACCTTGACTAAAAGTGTATTTATGGACAAAAAAAACCAAAAAACAACATATTCAGGAAATTCCTTCAATACATGCACATCTCCCTGTGTTTTATTCTTTTTAGACAATATCATGCAGCAGGTAGACCCTAGAACACTGATGGCGAACCTCGGCACTCCAGATGTTTTGAAACTACATTTCCCATGATGCTCAACTACACTGCAGAGTCCATGAGCATCATGGGAAATGTAATTCCAAAACATCTGGGGTGCCAAGGTTCGCCATCACTGCCCTAGAATTTAGCTTTCTCTCCATTAATTGTGTATACATCGGAGAGCTCCTCATAACACTGCAAAAACTCTATAGAATGAATAAAGGGGTCACATTATGGGGCCACTTTCCTGAGATTGCGGCCTCCCTAGCACAAATTTAAAAGGTAAATTATTAAGTTAGGTTTAGCTGCATTAGTACAGTGGGGTTAGGGGCCCCGCCCCTTTTGGGGCCAGTCCACAAGGAAGCAAGAAGAGCCAATCAGGTTTCAGGGAACTTTCTGGATTTTGGGATTGCTTATAAAAGGGCCAGCAGGCGCAGGGTTCTGCCTCTTTTCAGCTGAACAAGCAGGAAGATTTGAGCTCCCTCCCTCCCGCCCCAGTCGCGTACACTTTTATGTGGTGGGTCACCCTGGATCCAGGGGGGACTTTTTATTTATCTTTGAAGTTGTGCTACTGCTCGAGTTCTAACAACTGAGCAGGTAGAAATATGTTATTGGATGATTTATGAAGTTTGGAATGATAATAAAGATTTATGGAAAATTATTTGTGAAAAACCAATAAAGGTGTCGCGGCCAAGTTTTTGCCATTTAAAAAATGTGTTCAGTTATTTATTTTAGTTAAGTTGTATCTGGGGAAGTTCTGGTTTGGGCGGGTGGGGCCTGCAATCTCATTGATGTTGGACCTCAACAATTTACTGTATCAAAGAGTCGGATAATTATCTAAAGATCACTGTTTAGATTGTAAGCTCTAAAGCCTAGTACGCACAATGAGATTATTGGACGAATGATCGTCCGTTTTTGTTTTGCATGCTAGTCTCTGAAGGGTTAAATAATTGTTTAATATAATGATGGATAATATTTCAGGCTGTAGAGAGCTACTTATAGTCATTGTGAAACTTAATAAAGGAACTTATAAATTCAAGAATAGCATAGCAGCCAGACAGCTAGAGGAAATTGTCTGATGGTAAAGTTTAGTGCAAATAATTATTTCTCTCATGTATAATTCAATGCATTCCAATAAGTGTATTTATCATTGAATAATGATAGAGAATATGGGATCTTCCCCTTATTATAAAGTAAATATGTCATTCAAACATGTACCCCTTATTGGTGGAAAATAATTAATAACACCCATCTCAACCTGTGTACTTAAGATGAAACACAGGCCAAAATAAACAAGTCTTTGCTCTTCAGTCAGTTTCAGTGTTGGATTGGGCGGGACTTCCGGGCCCTATAGTCAAGGCTAAAAGGTAGGAGGGAGACCAATGGTAAAACTTAACCCCTACAGTCTCCATATCGAAAATGAAGCAGTTACCAAAGTACTAAAATTCTCGTACGACAGAATAAAAATTCAGAAATTCCGTCATGTATTGTATTTTCGGACGAAAACTGTACTGATAAAACAAAAATCCCATGATCTGGTATCCTACGAGATTTTTATTTATTTTTGTCCCTTTTTGACGAAAGCGGTGTACTAACAATCAGATTATCTTATGATCGATTCGAAAGCCGTATTTTTTGTACAATTTTCTGATCGTGTGTACGAGCCTTAAAGGGGTTGTAAAGGTTCATGTTTTTTCACCTTAATGCATCCTATGCATTAAGGTGAAAAAACATCTGATGATTACCGGTCCCCCAGCCCCCCGGTTTACTTACCTGAGCCGGGTCTTCTCGGCTCTTCATTGGATAGATTGATAGCAGCGCAGCCATTGGCCCACGCTGCTGTCAATCAACTCCAATGACGCAAGGGACGGGGGCGAGTCCTGTAGTCGGCGACTATGGACGCCAAATACAGGACTCGGGAGCGTGCCTGCAAGGTAACCCCCTTGAAAGAGCGCTTCCCAGAGGGGGTTATCAGAAGCGGGGAGGAGCCGAGACAGCAGCCGAGGGACCCCAGAAGACGAGGATCGGGGCCACTCTGTGAAAAATGAGCTGCACAGTGGAGGTAAGTATAACATATTTGTTATTTAAAAAAAAGAAAACTGAAGCTTTAGTATCACTTTAAAGAGCAGGGCTCTCTGATTTTTCCTGTTTAAAATTGTATTGTAACTGTACTGTCTGACCTCATGTTGTAAATTTTTAATTTTTGCATAGGCATCGGGGGAGGACTGGGTACCTTTGACATGGGAAGCAAATACCACAAAGTGGCATTCATGGTAGATTCAGTTTCCTGTGTAAAGTAAGTGCAGTGCCAAGGGGCTGCAACTATTGGTGAGCATGGTGAAAGATGGTGTTACCAAGGGACATGGTTTACTGTGACACAAAGTTACACATCTTCCTTTGCAGCTCTTGTATTTGGTCACATAACATCTCGGTAGTTCTATGTGTCACCAGGGCTGTGGTTAGAAACCACGGAACCCCATACAACCTACCTGTCAGCCCCCCCCCCCAGAAAATATTAAAATTATATTTTTGCTACAAATATACTCAAATCATTATTAATGGACACAAACAAAACATAATTTACAAAGTTCCTGCTAAATCTAAAAGATAAAATTGTATTGAATTATTAAATAAATCTCTGTATGTGTATAAGGTCTTGAGGCTCATTCACATGTGTTTGTTTATGTAGCTGGAGCCACCTGGAGCTGTGTGCAGCAACCTATGTTATGCTATGGAGATGCAATAGCTGTATGAACACAGCCGCATGTCCTAATTTGACAGGTGTGTGGGTGCAGGTGTATGGCCTTGAACACAGACAGTGTGCATTCGGGGCCACTCTCCCCAGTCCCTTTCTCTGCAGCCTCAGCTGCACTGAAGATGAATGAACAGGAATCATTCTGTACAGAGTTTACTATGCTTCAGCTATGAATGAACACAGGGATGATCGGTAGTGGTGTTCATTCAGGTAAACAAGGGGCCTGTAAATATCATATAGTTACTGGTCCTTCTCGCTCTCTATCCTAAACCCATTTTTCCTGTGACCCCCAGCAGCCAGAGGGAGGGAGAGGAGCACTGCAGAGGTGGGTAAAAATGGGAATTGGAGCAGCAGGATGTGGAAGTAATGCTGGAAATGATCCCCCTGTGGTCTTCCCTTGAAGCAGATGAAGGCCAGTGGGAGGGAGAAGCCACCTGCACTGTGGAGAGAAGCCACAGGAGGATTTGTCAGTACAGCTGGCCCTCCTGCTCCTCAGGTGCCAGGACCCCTGTTGAACTGATGGGGCCAGGGCCGAAACAAGAGACCTGGCTGTACTACCTTATCAACAGTCCTGTGTGTCGCTGACTGGTGGTCTTACTGTAATTGATATCTGAATGTTGAGGTATCTCCACTCAGGCCCCCAGCCCAGCCCAGCGTATCCTATTATTACTGGCCCAGAAGGCAAATGCCCTCCTGCCCAGTTCTCCCCTGATAGGTACTGTGTGTTTGGGGATAAAAAAAAAAAAGATGAACAGAAATTAATTAAATTCTGAGTGTATGATAAAATTCTCACCCTCGTAGAAACTACAGACCTTTGAGTTGCCTGCAAGATTCTTAAGAAAAAATAAAAATTTCAGGAAACATCACAGACACCGTCTGTAATGTATTAAATAGTCACATAAACAGGATAGGGGGACAATGCTGTTTCAGAACTAAACTGTTTGCGTCAATCATCATTTATACCATTTCCTGTTCAAACCTTAATTTCATATTTTTTTTAACTTGAATATCCGAAGCACTGATGTGTTGGCATTCAGCACCCACACCTTTTTCAAGTGGTGCAATATAATTACGTTTTCTGAATATTGTATAAAAATTGTCAAACTGTAATTTCCAAGAAGAGGGACAGCTTCTGAATAATGCAGTTTATGTACTCAGCTTAACATCTCGAATACTGAAAATCTAATTATACATATATAAAATTTACAGCATGTTTGCTCTTTACAGGTCTTTTTTAATATACACAAAATGATAATGTTATGAGCGCCTAGTGCAAAAATAAGAGGAAGAAAGTGGCACTTTGCAAAAATATGTCTGTTTGTGTATTTGCAAGGCACTTGCTAGAAAATGTGAATTCCTTTGCTATGCTCTTAAATCAAACAGGTAGGTTTTTGAGATTTCAACATACTGACACTTACAAATATGGCATTTTCTATACACTAAATACTTTTTAAAAGTTATAAATATTGATAAGAAAGTTTTCACCACAGGCAGCAGGAAAAAGGACCAAAACAGCGTTGGTTTCTTTTTACAATGTTGCCAGAGGCATTCCTGAACAGCCTCTTGTCTGGGGTACTTGGTACTTCACCCAAACACTAAGCCCCTCTCATCCTGAAGAAATGTTTTTTTAACCTCCACATACAGAAAGGATTCTTCCCAGTAAGAGCTGTGAAAAGGTGGAATAGACTCCCTCAAGAACTAGTTCTGGCTAGCTCAGTAGGTTGTTTAAAAAAAAGCTGAATACTCTTGTTAATTATCTGATATACCAACTGTAATAGAAGATGCTTTGAATGGTTGGGATTTTTGACCTTCGCACCAGATAAAGCCAAGCCAAGAGAAGGAACTTGGCCCTGGTTTTACCTAATTTCACCAGCTATTCTACAACACATTAACTTTATATTTCTTTATAGGTTCATTCTATTCTATTCTCTTCATAGATGACATAATTATATTATATTATTTCAATCAACTTAATTTCTCAATTACTTGTCATCAAATAGCTGCCATGAAGCTATGATTATGACATTTCATGTTACATAATCTAAAGCCCTGTACACACGATCGTTTTTACCAATGAAAAACAGTCCGATGGACTTTTTTCATCGGACAAACCGACTGTGTATGGGCCCCATCGGTCTTTTTTCCATCTGTGATTAAAAATAGAACATGTTTTAAATTTATCCGATGGAAAAAAAAAACGATAGCAAATTCCGATCGTCTGTGTGGAACTCCATCGGAGAAAAAACTCACGCATGCTCAGAATCAAGTCGACGCATGCTCAGAAGCATTGAACTTAATTTTTCTCGGCTCGTCTGAGTGTTTTACGTCACGGGGTTTGGGACGGTCGAATTTTTGACTGATGGTGTGTAGGTAAGACTGATGGAAGTCAGCTTCATCGGAAATCCGATGGAAAAATCCGATCATGTGTACAGGGATTCATCCTACAATCCACTAGGTTATCTATTTTCATTTACATTTATAAGAGTTACTTTCCTGAATCTTTACGCCTTTTTCTATTATACTATTGTACATGTTCTGTTAATGGAATATCTATTTCTATTAAATTATTATACATGCTCTGTTAATGGAATTTTGTTGATAATTATAAAATTCAATAAAATTGTTGAAACAGGAAAAAAAAAAAGAAGCTGGATGCATTCTTAAATTCACAAAATATAACTGGATATTAACACCAGAGAATGTTGATCCAATTGCCTCATGGGGATCAGGAAGAAAATAGCTGGAGTAAATTGGACCATGCTTTGAAGGGACCTTTGTGCCCTTCCCTGGATCAACTGTGGGTAACTTTAGGTATAGGATTCTATATACAGTATATGGTGGTTTTCTATTTTTTTATTTTTTATTATTATTATTTGTAGAACTAAATGGATTTGTGTCTTTTTTACTATGTAACAATGTAAATATGCTCTGAGCTCAGGCAGACTACATGTCCATCCTCGTTCGACAGAAACCAATCATTAGATCAACTTTTGTTGAACTGACAAGTTGGGAAACTTTTGTCGATCAGTGTATTCTGATAGCAGAGAGTATCGCTCTCACAATGCCCAAGCCTGGTAATTCTTCCATCCACCTCATTTGCGTGGATGGAGGAAAATATAATGACCCATCTATGGCCAGCTTTACAGCCTGACACCTAGCTGATATTTCTGCCCTGACAAGAAGCGGAGACAAGAAAATAACTACACACAGCCTTAAGCCGTGTACACACGATTGGTTTTACCGATGAAAACAGTCCGATGGACTGTTTTCATCGGACGAACCGATCGTGTATGGGCCCCATCGGTCTTTTTTCCATCGGTGTGAAAAAATAGAACATGTTTTAAATTTATCAGATGGGAAAAAAACGATAGCAAAATCCGATTGTCTGTGTGGAAATCCATCGGATAAAAAACCCACGCATGCTCAGAATCAAGTCGACGCATGCTCAGAAGCATTGAACTTCATTTTTCTCGGCTCATCAGAGTGTTTTACGTCACCGTGTTTGAAACGGTCCATTTTTTGACTGATGGTGTGTGGGCAAGACTGATGGAAGACAGTTTCATCGGATTTCCGATGGAAAAAAACATCGGATTAGAATCCATAGGATATCCGATCGTGTGTACAGGGCTTTAGAGATACGTCTGCACTATGATAACCACCTAGAGTACCTATAACAAATCCCTTTTTTATCTTTAAATAGAATGGGGGAAAGGTCAGAACCCCTATCATCTTTTACTGCTATCAGGGGCTTTGTTAGAAAGATTTCCCCCATTTTCAGTTCTGGGGACAACCAAGTTGACAGAGGTTCTAGCATTCCGCTATTTAACTTGGAAAAAAAAAAAGCACTTTCTGTTTGTGTTGCTATTAGGGAGATTTTCCCGAAATCCTGTCCTGGAGACAACCTACACTATATTACCAAAAGAATTGGGACACCTGCCTTTACACGCACATGAACTTTAATCTTCAATATTGAGTTGGCCCACCCTTTGCGGCTATAACAGCTTCAACTTCTCTGGGAAGGCTGTCCACAAGGTTTAGGAGTGTGTCTATGGGAATGTTTTATCATTTTTTCAAAAGCGCATTTGTGAGGTCAGGCACTAATGTTGTATGAGAAGGCCTGGCTAGCAGTCTCCGCTCTAATTTATCCCAAAGGTGTTCTATCGTTTTGAGGTCAGGCCAGTCAAGTTCAACCACCCCAAACTCACTCAATTATCGGCTTATCTGATTTACCCTCTCTATTGTCCTGTTTACCATTTTTTTTACAGAAAGTAAAAATAAATCCCAAATTTTTGGTTGACACCAGAACAGTAATAGAGGGGAAATCTTCCAATGGGCGCACTAGTTCTGGTGACCCTGGTGACAGCCAGAGATTCCCTTACTTTCGAGGGCTTTCTTCTCACTTTGTGTTTTGACTATAGGACAGGAAGTGGAAAGAAATCTCCCCAATGGGAAACAGATGGCAGAGAAAAAATTGTCAAGGGGATCTAATCCTTCCTTACTCTATCTAAAATGAAAATAAACTTGTATTTAGTTCTAATTTAAGCCTGCTTTATATGCTAAGACCTTACTTAAACATACTGACTATGGGGGCGTGTTGATTCTGGCAAAAAGAAAAGTAGTTTTGCCCCTATTGACTAATGTGATTTAATATGTAACTTTTCACAAAAAAAAGATGGTTAACTATGGACCAAAATTCCTCCTAGATTTCCATTTTCTTTCCGGTTGAAATAAACTTTGAAAAAACAATAAAATCATGTAGAGTAGAAGTGGAAGTAACTATGCAGTAACTTTGCAGCCATTGGGCAAGTCAATACCTTACCCCTGTGCCTTTCCTACAGGGCACCACCTAAACAAAAATTCTATCCTGTCCCATGGTAAAATTGAACCTCATAACAGAGGCCTAGTGCCATATAGATGTGATGGTTGTGTTTAATGACATAGCAGTTAGAACTCCAGTACTTAATATAGCAACTAGATGTTGGTAAAAAGATCTGGCAAATGAGATATTTAACCTGAACCAGACCCCCTCTTTCTTTTCAGAGATATGGTAATGTAGCTCCCCACCCAATATTTGGGGGCGATATGTGGAAATTTAGGGGTAGTCTGAGCCGGCAGTTGGGCTCAGACCAATCAATGATTCAATATTGCTCTGCTCTGGGTGTGATACTGCCTGGCAGTAGTGTTCTCCTTTACCTGTAGGTGGCACTGGTTAAACTACGGGGGGTACAGTGGGTGTGGTCAACTGACTGTGCATGCTGGGAGAGGGTACAAAAGGGGCAGATGCCATTTGGCGGGAGGTGATTCCAGGGGGACCCCAAGGTGTGGGGAGGGGATCTCTGGTCTAGTGAGTGTACCTCGTGGCCAGCATGGCACGAGCTGCGCGAGTGTGTTTAGGCCTCGGGCACCTTCAGCCCGAGGCCCTGTATTTGCATCGTGGGCCCAGCTACGCTGACAGGGGCCTACGTTTAAGAGAAGGATCCCAGGCTGCCCGTTTGTAGGGGGCCCATTTTAAGGAAAGGAGTCCAGGGGAGGATCAGTCCCAGGAGATTAGCGACGGTACTGCTGTCTCGGGGAAGAGGCCTGGAAACTCGCCTAAAGAGTGATTCATCGTCTCTGATATCCGTGCTCCATCCCGGCTGCTAGGACCGCTCTCATAGGGACGATCCGGGTGAGCAATACCCACTCAGGCTTGAGTGGCGACGAGTATAGATACTGAACTTTAAGTGTTGCGTGCCTGAACCTTCCCCTACTTCTTTCAACTTTCTGCTCTCTCTCTTCAAGTTGACTCAAAGAGAAAAAAAGAATAAAGCCTTGCTGATTAGGTTTTACTCATGTGTGGACATTGGCCTTATTCCTGGAGAATTTTGTTTGCCTAGACAAAGGAGCTAAAGGATCCAATCTAGAAAGGTAATTGCTGCAGACCCAAAACAAAACCAGCCGGTCCCTTAAATGGGGCTAAGTGCTACAGTAACAAGACCCAATCACCCAGTGATCTATTTTTTTTTATTCCCCCTAAGATACCAGTCTGACATACCAGGCTTATGGGCTGGTATCCCATGGCTGAAGACCTGTAATCATGTACAGTATGACCCCTAACATGCTCATATCCTTCAACAGTGGGCATGTACCTCAGATCCAAGTGGATTTTATTGCACATGATTAGGTATTTAAAGTTAATACAACTTCAAATTATTCAGTAAGTGAACATTTAATTGACAAAGTGAACAGTTTCTAATCCTCTAGTAAATCCAACTTATTGAGTCAAACGGGTATGTGCCTTCCTTGTTCTTAGTCCCTGGCTGCAGTCACAGTGAACATGCAGACTAGCTGAATCCAAACACAGCAATGTTTACGCTAGCTTAAGTTGTGATGACAGCTCTCAAAGCCTAGGGAAAGAAAAGGCAGATGTACTGGGTCATATTTGCAAAGTTCCATGGTATACTTTAGGCCAGTTTCACACTGGGGCGGTGTGTGCGGTGGCGGTATAGCGCTGCTATTTTTAGCGGCGCTATACCGTTGGGATTGCTGAGGTATTCAGCCACTAGCGGTGCGGTTTTAACCCCTGCTAGCGGCCGAAAAAGGGTTAATACCACCCGCAAACCGCGGCTACAGCCGCGGTTTGCGGGCGGTATTACCGCTGTGTCCCATGCATTTCAATGGGAAGGAGCGGTGTAGGAGCGGTAAACACACCGCTCCTCTCACCGCTCCAAAGATGCGGCTAGCAGGATATTTTTTACAGTCCTGCTAGCGCACCGCTCCAGTGTGAAAGCCCTCAGCGCTTTCACATTGGAGAGACAGCAGCCGCTGTTTAGGCTCGGTTTGCAGGCGCTATTTTTAGCAAAATAGCGCCTGCACCCCAGTGTGAAAGGGGCCTAAATATATTTAAAAAAATTAAAGTGGTTCTAAAGGCAGAAGGTTTTTTACTTTCATGCATTCTATGTCCTTCTACCCCCTCATGTGGTGCTGCCCAATGCCCATACCTTATCAAATCCTTAATACAGACATATCAAACCAGAGGGCACTGGAAATCAGTCCTCTATCGAGCCAAACTTCCCCGGAAAACCTCACCCTGCATGGGTGAGAACCGCCAAATATTGAGGAAATGTACCTGCTGACCAGGACACATTCCCAGTGTCTTGTACACTGCTCACAGTGCCAGCTAGACTTAACGTTATAGAACACCAACCATACCACAAATACATTTTACGTTAGGCACCTGCCTTTATGTTTATTAAAATGATTCTATTACAATTTTAACTAAACACATCCAAAACAAAACAGAAGAACCAGACTGCAACTTTTATCATTATCAATCAATATGTAAATTTTATTAAAATGTACTTTGTAGTTTTTAATATTACTTAATTTAATTAATAATTAAATAGTATTCATTTAATATTATTATTTAAATGCTATTAAATATCTACCTATCATATTAAAAAAAGCAATATTTTAGCTGCTTAATAATGGAAATTATTGAGGAACAGTCCAATACAGCCAAAGTTTTTGTTTAATTTTCAAATATGCACTGCAGTAACGAAAATTTCAATCTGTTTGATTTTTTTTTTCCTTAGCATATCTGTAATACAAATGTTTTTAAACATGTGCATTCTAGTAAACTGAATGGCTACTAAACTTTGAAGTTCTTGCTATACATCCAAGAGGTGTGTTTGCACGGAAGCATATAATACATACATTATTATTTTTAATATGAAATGCTGGCTCTGAATACTAAACATGCTAACATATCTGGTGTTGAAAAACACTTCAGTTATGTGAATTCTAAATCTCCGGATAGCATGATAGCCATTTGGAATGTGTGGCTGGTTTTCAAAGGACTTGGAGCTGTAGCAGAGGATAATAGGCTTAGCCATGCAACACTGCATATGCTTAATAAGGATTCTGCTTCACCCTGACAGCAGTCTGTTGTATAAAACAAACTGTTTCACTTTTATTTTATCTAACAGGTCTAGAAATTTAGCCAAACTATCCCTATTCATGTATAGAACAAGAAACTGAAATTGACCTAATGAATAAATATTAGAATCCTGATATTTATTACCAATTAATATTCATTTCCCACAGTAATAAGGGTGAGATGCTTACAATAAACCAAGTCAAAGTATATACATAATATTTTTAAAGTGCTACTGTTGTGCAAAAAACACTGAAAATATTCATATCCCACTTGGCAAACACCTTTGAAAATCTGAATGTCACCTCTGACCTCCCGAGATTTGCATTGAGACCTACCAAAATTTTAGGAGCTCTGAAATGCAAGTAACAATCACTTTCTGTGGTCACTGGTTTGGAAACACCTGATCCTGTCTCAAGCACTTTACTACTTCCAAAATAGTGGTATCAGCTAGCATTGACAAATTCAAGAAAACTACTAGATGTCTTCCTCGATGAACACAACATACAGGGATATGTATATAACAAAAAATTAAACACACACACACACACTGATGCTCATGCACACATGGACTGGATTGACCTGTGTTTTTTTATTTTCTTACTATTTAACTATTAGCCTGTTGGCAGGAGTTAATGCCCTTTAATTATTGCCTCTCCTGTAGTGACAAAATGGGTGGCGATAATGGCCTTTATTTGCCAGCTGTGGGTGGGGCCTTGTGCACTTTGGGTATGGGGGCAGAAAACCAGTGACCTACAAGATGTAATGCTGTGAGGAGAGAGAGAAGATGGGCCCTCTGCAGGGTTGAACCCCTGAGATGGTGAGTGGGGACACCGTGGTAGCAGTAAGAGAAACATTGTCCCCCCTTGATCCTCGCCTAGTGGGTCCCATGGCTTGGTTTAGAGTGGCCTCTGGGCCTATGTAGAGTCTCCCTTTGTGTGTGGGGAAGGTACACCCTGAGTGTGAAACATATGAATATGAGACTGTATGAAACTGTAACATCTGTGGAAGATGGTTGTAACAGTTCTTCTTCTAAGAAGAAGCGGGGTGGGAGCTGGGCCAGCTTGGTGTAAACAACTGTCTAATCCAGGTCCCCTACAGGTGCATCACTGTGATCAAATGCATCAGTAAGACAGGAGGGGTGTGCCACAGTCAATGACCACAGTAGGAGACTTTTATTTGCATATCAGAGTTGATTGGATTGTGGGATTCCAGTTTATTGACATTTTCAAAATGAGGTCAGCAACTGACAGTCCTCCGTGACAGATATGATTAAAATATAATTTTACCCATAACAACTTGATAAAATATAATGCTTTTGTAGCTGCCTCCACTCTCTCCCTCCGCTGCTGGCTGGTTTTTTGCTTGTCTAGGGGTATCCTGAAGGAGAGAGTCCGGGGTCACCACGCCAAGCCTTCACTGCAGACGTTTGTGCGGTGTGAGCAAAGTTTATTTTTTCCTTTGGGTCGGTGTTCGGTGTTTGGAGCCTCCGCTTCTTCTGTGGAACAGTGTCTGCCAGTAAATGAGCCCCACACCAATAAAAGTCCAACACTCCTTTATTTTCCAATGTCAGGATGAAACACAATCAGTTGGACTCCCTCAACGAACAGACAGGGGGTGTGGATACGAGTAGGCCCAGGCACAATGAACACTCCAATTCCTCTATCAGCGTATAGGTTTGGCACATGGTCTCTGCCACCTGCTGAGAATCTTGGTCGCTGCCACCGACCGGGTAAATGGTGAACCTTCCTCCTGACTGCACTCGGCCCCTGTTTGGGAAGATACCCCTCCGGGCGGTCTCCTGAGGCTCACCCGGCACCGGCAATCTGCTGCACCAGGTCTTCGGGTGAGTAGCTCCTCCGGTCCCTTACGCCTCTGGATTCGGGTACCCTACTCCCGGGGTCCCCTAGGAAATCTTTCCCTCGCGGAGCCCAGAGGAAGACACTGGGCCCCAGGCCTCCAACCGAGTACTTCACCCCAGGCTGAAGGTGCCTGGGGTGGAACACGAGCTCCGGGTGTCCAGGTCTAGGCCGCCTGGACACCGACCATGAACCACAGCCCTCAGGCTGAAGGTGCCTGGGGTGGAACACGAGCTACGGGTGTCCAGGCCTAGGCCGCCTGGACACCGACCACGAACCACAGCCCTCAGGCTGAAGGTGCCTGGGACTCGACCACCCCGTGACCAATATGGCCGACCCCTTTATACCCTCCCCCAGCAAGCCCAGCGGAGCCCCCGCCCCGCTGTACTCATGTTGCGAGAGGCCAAAAAGGGTATGGCACTGCAATGATGGCTCAACCCCGGGCCCAAAGCGACAGCGCCACCCGCTGGGCCCCAGGGAACCATACATTACAGATATCCCCACCAAATTCAAACATGAGAGAAAAGCATATACCCGCTACACTTTTTTTTAGCAAGGAACATACATTCCACATTAATAGTTGTGCTACCAAAATGAGTGTGCAACTTACAGTGTGTGTGTAATGAGTCTGTAAATTACCTCCAACATTGCTTCTGTTTCTTCTTGCTGGAGGCTTCCAGTTTGCTGAAGCCCAGAGCCCCTGAGCAGCAGTAAATCTTTAGGTTGTCAGCAGATCGGCACAGTGCCTAAAACAGAGCAACTGAGCATGTGCAAAGCAAGGTGAGACAGTGTATTTCTGGATTTTAAACAGTACAGGTTCTTATTTTTAATGTTTTACATAGTTATACCTGCAAAAGGGGCCAGCCTGAAGTGATCTAGCAGGACTTAATTTTCTGACTAAAGTTCCACTTTAAGTTTGCTATAACAGTGCGCGTAAAACGGTGTTCTTTATGAGAAAAAAATTATTTTAGCAGAAGATACCTCAATGTGCATATAGTATTAATGTTCATACTATTAAAGTGTAAGTAAACCTATTTTTCAGTATGTTCACATTATGCTTCACTGTACACAGTTTTCTTAAAGCCTTAAGCCCTGTACACACGGGTGGGAATTCCGTCGAAAAAAAAAACATTGGTTTTCTCGGCGGGATTCCTGGCAAGCTTGTCTTGCCAAGCCTTGTGTACAGACGGCAATTGAAAAAAAAACGTTGTTCTTTTGAATGGCAAGAATGCAGTGACGTCGCTAGTCATATTCGATGCCGTCGCCGCCATCTTGCTACACCCCACACTAACCTTGTATGCTACGGCGCATGCGTCAAAGTGTTTTCGAGCATGCGCGGTAAGCATACAGACGACCGATTTTCTCGGCAGGAAAACTCTGCTGAGAGTCCCGACTAGCAAAATAGAGCAGGTTCTCTATTTTTCTCATCGAGATTCCAGGCAGTTTTCCCGACGAGAAGCCATACACACAAACGGTTTTCTCTGCAAAAAGCTCTCCCAGCAGTTTTCTTGTGTGTACGAAGCCTAAGTTTAGTCAAAATAAAAAATCGAATGTGTACCTTGTGCCGCTGGCTCCTGCTTTCCTTGAACTCTTCATCCCCCAAGCGCTCAACCATGACTGTGAATTCTGGGAGCAACAACATCACCCATAAGCTCCAAAGGCTCAGCCATAGTTGTGGCTCCCTCCTCTCCCCTGCAACAGCTGGTCACTGACACAGGGGGAGCTGGAGCTGGAGCTGTAGGATCACATGACTCGACCAGAGTGGATTGAAAATATACAGATCTTTTTTTTATGGGTTAGGCTGGTTAGGTAGGAGGACCCTACCTTGCAATTAGCGGAAACATTGTCAGCCTGCCATGTGTGCTCCCTCAGGGGGCCATTGAGCTTCCCATCAGATTTGTGCATGCCTCCTGCAGACCAGATAGGCAACCCAATGGCCAACTAAAATAGAATACAGTGCAGCATGATGCCAAACATCCCGAAAAATTGATTTTTGGCTCTTCCTCTTGAGATATAAGGTTAAAGAATATGTTACCCCAACATTTCATATTCCTGATGTGTCTGTTGTACCATGTACTTGTGTTAAAAAAGTGTCCTGTTCTCTTTGTATTGCTTCCTTTGTACTAAATACCAGATAATCCTGACAGTCTCCCTGTTTTCCTATTTCAAACTGACTAGGCTAGGCATGAGCGCACATCCATCCCAGTAGTGTTGGTTTTCTGGCTGTGCTGGGAGCATAGCCTACAGATCCTCCAAAGATCAGACTTGCACTGACATGCCCACCCTGCACAGCCAATTTACTGGAAAAATCAGATCAATTATGTGATCACTTAAAGAAAAAAATAATTTATAATATATATCTATATCTATCTATCTATCTATCTATCTATCTATCTATCTATCTATCTATCTATCTATCTATATATATAAATATATATATATATATATATATATATATATATATATATATAGTATATACAGTATATAAATGTTCTGCTTTGAATTTCTATTGTAAACTCAATGTGTTGTTTTACAAGATAAGGTTCACATTGCTGTGTAATAGCTATATTTGCACAGCCGGCCAATGTAAACATTTATAGCCTGGTAGGATACCAGAATATGTAGTCAATTCGTTGGTAAAATTACATAAAATAACAGAACAAAACAACCAGTTGAATGTTAAATTTGCTGATATTTGGATATGCCCACAGCTACAATGAACAAGGTTGCACAGACATTGTAATTATTTTGAATTCTATAATTAGTCAGTAAACAGGTGGACTATGTCTCGAGGTCTACGAAACAATGGGTTTCCATGAAGCCTGCTCTGGTGCGTGTGCCTTACAACTTCCTGCTGTGAAGCAACACGAGCGCGCCACACAAAGATATAGGTTATTTATTATTTCAGTTCTCCTCTGTGTAGTAGTAAATGTCTTTGGAAGCCATCTTGTGCTGAGCCCATAGGCAATACATAGAAAACAACTCATTGTCTTAAGAATTCTGACTAAAAATAATTGCTTCATTCTATCTTTCTTCACCCATTTACTTATATGTTAACTGGATTAAGGAATAAGGACAAGTTGGGCCCTTTGCAAAGTTCTCATTTAATCCTTATTCACACTCAGTTTATCAAATTAAAGCAGACAAGATGGATGCAGAGGCCTTTCAAGATGGACATCGTGTGTGAAATCTGCAGACAAGAGATTTCAAAAAGTGCCCACCACGACTTGTCACATCATCTCTCCTCAGCTTCAGCTGGCCTTGCTCACACCCCAGGCAGGGTCACCATTCTCCTTGGTGTTACACTATGGACTGCTGCAGAGAAACAGTACTGCTACACAGTCTCCAGCAGAGTTACTTATTACACCCTGGCCCTCTTCACCTGCCCCAGCCATTCAAAATAACATCACACCATAAAATATTCATGAACAGCCAATGCTGCTGCTATGGGCTCGCTTCTGCAGGTGGCCGTCACATCAGTAATTGGCCAATACTTCCCTCCACAGCGTAAAATTGTTTTCATTATGTGTCATGCACACAGAGCCAAGTAAATCCCTCTTGAGTGCTTTCCCAAGAGCTAAAGGGAGGTGGTACTTAACTTAAACAGGCGCTTTTGGCTTACAAGGGTGAAAAAAAAAAGAGGGAGCTCATCATTAACTTACTTCTTAATGCAAAAAAAAAAAAAAAAGAAGAAGAATCTGATGCAGAAAGACCCCTAAAGATTATCCAAAATGTCTCAGTTACTAGGGTGAGCTTTAGAAGCTTTAGATTGTCCTTATGATACTTAAAGCTACTTCTCATCCAAAGAAAAAGAGGGGAATAACTTTCCACCTGACTGCAGTTCCCATGGTTTGCAGTGCAGGGCGGTAAGCAGGTTTCAGCTATAAACTGCTGCATTGTAAGACAATAAAGCACAGTCAGGCCCCCCCCCCCCCCATTTTGATTCAAGGGTGCCTTTTTCTCTGCCCCTGCATTGGACTAATCACAGATCCACTTTCTTTAATTGAGGCATGAGAGAAACATGTTTAAGGAAAGTCATGCACATCCCAAACACAGCACAACAATCTTCTTGATGCCACAAACAATTTTCATTTCATGAGTCTAATAAAAACATACCATACATGAAATTTTATAGAAGTACAATAAATATTTATTTTAATCATGTCCAAAACATTTTTAAAGGCCTATACATTAGAGTAAAACATTTTTTTCTAGTTATTACCGACTAAAGTGAATAATGTTTGTTAAATTTCTAAGCTTTGTGAAGTTTTTCTAAGTATTTCCCTTATTTACAACTCTAATTAGCTATGATCTTGTGAGTTAGTATTTCTTATACAAAATATTCCCAAACCTATTAAAATTAGTAATTTTTTTCCTGACCACTACAGGCATTAATTGAATTTTACACTTAAAAGACTTCAATTACCAACTAAAAAAAATTTTTCTTACTAAAGTACTATCATTTATCCCGATACAGCTGTATTATGACATGCCACATGTTAAAAGTAAAATTTTAAGAGTTATTATATCTGAAAAATACTTTGGCATTTTTGTTTCCTGCAAGTCTTTAAGATAGAATTTTTATAATATAGATCAAATAAAGTTTCCCCAATAATTTTAAAACATTATTTACCAAACTTTTTTTACTAGATTTAGGAGTCAAGATACTTTTAGCTTGCAAGAAGCTGCTGAAAAGGTAGTTACTATTTGTTAAATTATAACAACAATGCAAAACAGGTAAAACAAAAATTAAAAGGAAAAAATGTAGATAAAAAAGTAATAAAAAAAATTATCTGTTTATCAGATCCTTGAATACTAGGTTAATAGTAGGTTCCACCAAATCTGGGGTGATATATCAGCAGGATTTTAAATAAATTTGATATTTAAAGTGATTATATATATATATATATATATATATATAATTTTTTTTAATAAACATGGCATACACACCTGCTTTGTGCAGTTGATTTGCACAGGGTGGCCCCAAACCTCCTCTTCTGGGGTCTCCCACCAGCTCACTCCACTTCTCCACTTGCTATAGGGGCATTCATGCAGGCTCAATCCTGAGCCCGGCTGCGTGCATCTATTGACACACACAGCACTGCTGGGCCCAGCCCCTCCCCCTCTCCCTCCCCCTCACAGGATTTTGTTGACAACAGCAGGAGCCAATTGGGCACAGCAATGAATTGAAATCGGATTCAGGAAAGTATTTGGGGGGGCGCTGACAATGGAAGTTTTTTTTTTTTTTTATGGAAGTTTTTTACCTTAATGCAGAGAATGCATTATGCACTCGACCGTTTTTCATGACGAGAAAAATGAATTTTTTTTATTTGGTCATTAAAAACGATCGTCGTTTTTCTCGTCATGAAAAAGGGCCGTGTGTAGGCTTTAACGACGTGAAAAAAAACGTGCATGCTCAGAAGCAAGTGATGAGATGGGAGCGCTCGTTCTGGTAAAACTAGCGTTCGTAATAGAGATAGCACATTCGTCACGCTGTAACGGACTGAAGAGCACGAGGCTGAAAAGCGCAAATCGTCTCTTACCAAACTTTACTAACACAAGGATCAGCAAAAGCAGCTCAAAGGGTGGCACCATCCAAATGCAACTTCCCCTTTATAGTGCCGTCGTACATTTCGTACGTCACCGCGCTTTGCTCAAGCATTTTTTTTTATGATCGTGTGTAGACAAGGCAGGCTTGAGAAGAATCACGTTGAGAAAAACGTCGTTTTTTTCAATGACATTAAAAACGGTCGTGTGTACGCGGCATTAGAGTAAAACACAATAAGCCTTTACAAGCACTTTAAATATTTAAAAGAGTAAAGTCTCAAAGTTTTTCACATTAACACATTCTATGCACCCCAGAAGAAGAGGATTGGGACTGCTCTGTGAAAACCCTTGCACGGAGCAGGTGAGCATAGCATGTTTGTTATGTAAAAAAAAAAAATGAACCTTTACAATCACTTTGAATTATCCATATTATGTGTGATACCTAGTATGGTATTGTACAGAGTGATGTCAGCAGGAATGTTGTAGGTGTAGGAAAGATGTTTGGGTTCACTGATACTGTGGGTTTGAGATATACGGTCCTGGGGAGTTTATACTCAGATTCACGGGGAAGAATTTTTATTAAACCATAATGCAGTACATGGCCTTGAACTATGGCCAGCAAATTGTATTGCTAGATCTTTGAATACTCAGCCCTTTTGCTGCCTTCTTTATTTATTTTTTATTTATTTTTTGTTCTTTTCATTGGGAGCTTTTTTTTGTTTTTCATTTTATTTTGTAGTTGATTTGAGGCCAGTGGTAACTTCCACTACCATCCCGTCCATAGAATTGTTTTTTGTTTTTTTTGCTGCAAGGGTTCCCTTTAAAAAATACGTTTTTGCTTCAGGGTCTTTAAATTTCTTTTGGGAAGATATTGCTGTTTGTTTTATGTTGCCAAAATCTTTATTTTAGGTAAACTGCTTTTTATGCTGCAAGTTGACTTTGGTTTCAGGGGTGATATTTGTTTTTTTTGTTTTTAATTTTATGTTGTTCATGTACATTGCTGTATCCTCTGCAGTATTATATTTCTTGCAGTAATGTGCTTTTTGTCCCTAGTAAATTTGGGCCTAACCTTGCTAATTAAAGTTGTCCTGCTGGCCTATTTTACACTGTTGTATAATCTCCAGTCCCTAATTCATGTAGTAAAACACATACCTTAACTCTTTTTCTCTAGCACATTTTGGCTAATTCTCCCTTATTAAAAATGTCCTGCTGCTGCCAATTTTCACACTGTTGTTTCATCTGCGGTCACTGAGTTTGATAAAAAAAAGGCTTTCAGAGTGAAATTAATCAGATTGTAATGCTGCACATGTATGTTAGCCAAGATAATTGTAAAATAAATAAATCAATTCCAAATCCCGCTGTTGGGGTTTGGCCAACTATCTGAGGTGATTTTAGATTAGGGTCAAAGAGGGCCAGGCAGAGGAGATTGGGCTCCCCAGCTCCCAGGGATGGACTGGCCATAGGGACTACCGGGAGTTTCCAGGTGGGCCGATGGCTCAGTGGGCCGTTTTTTTATGCTGTTCGGCGGCAGCGGGAGCGTGGCAGCAAACAGCGGCGGGGATTCGGGGAAGATGGCCATCGAGGAGGGCAGTTGGATGTACAATTCCGAGGGAGAAGAGCTCCACCCCCTCTCTGACCACCGAAGAGGCGGACAGTAGCGAGCGCGGCCACCCCGGCACTCCCAGAACCTCGATTCCTCCACCTCCTCTCTGCTCCAGGAACCATGCGGCCTGGGCCGGAGGGCAGGCTGACTGGGAGCCCGGAGGAAGAGAACATGCGCCGCTGTAAGGAGCAGAGCAGCGTGAGCACCCCCCGAATCAAGAGGGAGACTCAGCGCTGCCGCTGATGGCCATCAGGTACCTGGCATCCTACACAAACATGCCAGAACACTGAGACAGCAGGGAGGTGAGCAGAGGAGGGACTGCAGAAAGGGACAGTGCTATGTGGTCTGTCCCAGCCCTCCCCTCTGTCTCTCTGCCCCCTCTGTCTCTCAGTCCCCCCTCTGTCTCTCAGTCCCCCCTCTTTCAGCCCCCTTCTCTGTCTCTCAGCCCCCCACTATCTCTCAGACCCCTCCTCTGTCTCTCAGACCCCCCTCTGTCTTTCAGACCCCCCCTCTGTCTCTCAGAACCCCCCTCTGTCTCTCAGACCCCTCCTCTGTCTCTCAGCTCTCCTCCTCTATCTCTCAGCTCTCCTCCTCTGTCTCTCAGCTCTCCTCCTCTGTCTCTCAGCTCCCCCTCTGTCTCTCAGCTCCCCCTCTGTCTCTCAGCTCCCCCTCCTCTATCTCTCAGCTCTCCCCCTTTGTCTCTCAGCTCTCCCCCTCTGTCTCTCAGCTCTCCCCCTCTGTCTCTCAGCTCTCCCCCTCTGTCTCTCAGTCCCCCCTCTGTCTCTCAGCTCTTCCTCTGTCTCTTAGCTCCCCCCTCTGTCTCTCAGACCCCCCTGTCTCTTAGACCCCCCTTTGTCTCTCAGTTCCCGTGTCTCTCAGTCCCCCCTCTTTTAGCCCCTCCTCTGTCTCTCAGCTCCCCTCTATCTCTTAGACCCCCTCTGTCTCTCAGCTCTCCTCCTCTGTCTCTCAGCTCTCCTCCTCTGTCTCTCAGCTCTCCCCCTCTGTCTCTCAGCTCTCCCCCTCTGTCTCTCAGCTCCCCCCTCTGTCTCTCAGCTCCCCCCTCTGTCTCTCAGACCCCCCTCTGTCTGTCTCTCAGACCCCTCCACTGTCTCTCAGACCCCTCCACTGTCTCTCAGCCCCCCCTTTGTCTCTCAGCCCCCCCTCTGTCTCTCAGCTCCCCCTCTGTCTCTCAGCCCCCCTCTGTCTCTCAGCTCCCCCTGTCTCTCAGCTCCCCCCTGTCTCTCAGCTCCCCCTGTCTCTCAGCTCCCCTCTGTCTCTTAGACCCCCCTCTGTCTCTCAGACCCCCCTCTGTCTCTCAGTCCCCCCCTCTGTCTCTCAGTTCCTGTGTCTCTCAGTCCCCCCCTCTTTTATCCCCTCCTCTCTCTCTCAGCTCCCCTCTGTCTCTCAGACCCCCCTCTGTCTCTCAGACCCCTCCTCTGTCTCTCAGACCCCTCCTCTCTCTCTCAGACCCCTCCTCTGTCTCTCAGCTCTCCTCCTCTGTCTTTCTGCTCCTCCCTGTCTCTCAGATGCCTCCACTGTCTCCCAGACCCCTCCACTGTCTCTCAGCTCCCCTCCACTGTCTCTCAGCTCCCCTCCACTGTCTCTCAGCTCCCCCTCTGTCTCTCAGCTTCCCCCTCTGTCTCTCAGCTTCCCCCTCTGTCTCTCAGCTACCTCCCATTGTCTCTTAGCTCCCTCCCATTGTCTCTCAGACCCTTCCTCTGTCTCTCAGACCCCTCCTCTGTCTCTCAGACCCCCCTCTGTCTCTCAGTCCCCCCCTCTGTCTCTCAGTTCCCATGTCTCTCAGTCCCCCCTCTTTTATCCCCTCCTCTGTCTCTCAGACCCCTCCTCTGTCTCTCAGACCCCTCCTCTGTCTCTCAGATCCCTCCTCTGTCTCTCAGCTCTCCTCCTTTGTCTCTCAGCTCCCCCCTGTCTCTCAGACCCCTCCACTGTCTCTCAGCTCTCCTCTGTCTCTCAGACCCCCCTCTGTCTCTCAGACCCCTCCTCTGTCTCTCAGACCCCTCCTCTCTCTCTCAGACCCCTCCTCTGTCTCTCAGCTCTCCTCCTCTGTCTTTCTGCTCCTCCCTGTCTCTCAGATGCCTCCACTGTCTCTCAGCTCCCCTCCACTGTCTCTCAGCTCCCCTCCACTGTCTCTCAGCTCCCCCCTCTGTCTCTCAGCTCCCCCTCTGTCTCTCAGCTCCCTCCCATTGTCTCTCAGCTCCCTCCCATTGTCTCTCAGCTTCCCCCTCTGTCTCTCAGACCCCTCCTCTGTCTCTCAGCCCCCTCCTCTGTCTCTCAGCCCCCTCCTCTGTCTCTCAGCCCCCTCCTCTGTCTCTCAGCCATTCATTTCAATGGGCGGGAGCAGTGTGTACACTGCTCCTCCACCGCCCCAAAGATGCTGCTTGGTGGACTTTTACACTGGGACTGCAGCGGAGGCATTTTTCAGGGGACTTACAGGCACTATTTTTAGCCCAAAAGCACCTGAAAAACGCCTCAGTGTGTAAGGGGTCCTACACTCACCCCCTCTCTTTTACACTCACTCCCTCTCTCTTACACTCACCCCCTATCTCACCCACCCCCTCTCATCCCCTTTCCCTCAACCCTCCCTCTCTCTCTCTCATTCCCCTCTCGCTCACCCTCTCATGATATACAATAATGGATGTAGGGGCCGTTTAGTGGGCGTGATTTTTTGGGGGGGTGGGGGGCAGCATTTTATTGAATTAAAGTGGGCCGGTCTGGATGAAGTCCAGGGCCAAATTTTGGTCCCAGTCCAGCCCTGCCAGCTCCTGTGGGGCAGTGGGTGTTTGGCGGTGTGCAGGTTTTGGGTGGGCATGGGGGACATTCAGTATCCCCGGTTCGTGAGAGCTGCTTGGGCAGTTTGGTGGGTGGGGGCTGAGCAGCGGGACCTGTGATGCAGTGTTTTTACTCGTATGTCTTTTTAATACTACCGGTAATTAAAATTTTGAAGAGGTAGCTGTGTGGGTGTATGATCCCTCTGTTTTCCCCTTTTTTTTAAAATAAAAATGTAGTTTTGGTTACACCACACCCAGGCTATGGGGTGTGTACTTGGTGGTACCTCCTCACTCAGGTACACATTTTGGTTAGACTCCCTAGACCATTTTAACGTTTTGCAAATCAATTCCAAAACCAAATAAATGAACATAGTGTACACTGTCTTTGAAGTTCATACTTTTCTTTAACACCACGTACAGCCTTAAAGCAGTATTAAACCCAAAACCAACAATGTCATATATTGCAACTTACCAAACCTTAGATGTGGTTGCTGCATTATTTTATTTTTTTAAGCCTTTTTTTCTCTCTGTTTTCATCTGGTGACCTGGACAGTAACACACCTCCTGTATTAGATTGCCCCCACTCTGGATGAATGGGTACCTTTGGACAGCAGCATTGCCTGAGGAAAAGGGAGTGTTAGATGGACTATCATTTTACGCACATACAGAAAATGCATTTACAAGCAACTGGATCATGAATAAACTTTCAGCCACCATCTATGATACATGATCAATTGATTTCTAAATGGCTACTAGGAGTTACTGCTTGCCTTTCCTCTACACATATCAAATAAACCCAAAAAACGTACAAGTCCTTGACGTTTGTGATCTAGCCTTTTCAGGTCTACTTAACAACTATTTTTCACTTGTAGATGTATTCCATTAAATAAGCTGTATTTTATTATAAAATAAATAACTTTGCTAAAAAAAAAAGTCAGCAACATTGTTAATAAGAGTTTCTAGTCCTATACAAGGGGCTGCTTGCTAGCCTTGACAGATGTAGAGTGTTTTCACTTTTAATGAAAACTGCATTTATGTCAGCCCCTTGAACACCAACAATGATCTGTCTACTAAAACTCTGAAAACCTTTGCCTACCATGTATTGTAAATTATGGCTTGGAGGTCACGAACTCAAGGGGGTAGGGCGGAGAAGCATTTATCAATCAAATGTGCTCCTTTCTAAGTTTGACAAAACTCGGTCACAAAACAAGTGATTGGGAAGACGCATGCTATTCATTAGCTTTAAAGTCATATACTTTTTTTCTTTCTCATTTTCTACCCTTTCCCTTCCATTGATTGATAACTAAGCTGTAAACGTACATTTATATATTTTCTATAGTTTTCCTATACCCTGTTAGATATTTAAGTTCACAAATATTTTTTTTTTAAATAGCTATTATTCATTATTATTATTAGAGTGTCTTTTTTTCAATCAGATTAACTATGTAACAATGTATATATGTATTACATATATTTATTATTATTATTATAATTATTATTATTATTATTATTATTATTATACAGGATTTATATAGTGCCAACAGTTTACGCAGAGCTTTACAACATAAATATATTTAGCAAACTCCTTTTGGTCTTGAGGTCTAATTACTCCTGCTACACAGCATATCTAGGTTGGTGACCCCACATTTTTACATTGCAGTTAAGCAATACAGCATGGTCATTCATTCATTCTCTGCATGCTGATGAGGCACTGAAGCTGCATCACCACACTGTTGAGGACAATCTGCTTAATGCTCTCTGTCCTCCTGGCTGCAAGCTTCCAGTGTCTGACTGACAGCACTACAGTAGAGCCTAATTTTCTAATTTTACTGGTCTTACGTCTTCTAAACCTTGCAGTGCACAGGATTACTAAATTGCATGCAGTAATGGGAACTGTAATCCTGTACCATCAACCTTGTGGTCCAGGCAGCTTTGCCAGATCTTTAACCTCAACTGCAACAGCAATAAAGTTTGGTCAACAACAGACCCATAATCTGTTGATTTGACTATGAAGGAGTTCATTTATCTGCTTACTTTGCTTTCTCCTCCTATCACAATATTCATAATAAGCTCATTGGTACTGCAGCAGAAAATGACTGGTACCTAGTACTGCTTCTTCCCACCCTAGGTACTCTTATGCAAGGAATTGGAGGAGGCTGACATTAAAACATTTAGTTTTTAACCACTTAAGGACCAGCCACTGTATATATACGTCGGCAGAATGGCTCGTAAAGGCATAATCACGTACCTGTATGTCTCCTTTAACTGCCCGACGTCGGGATCGCGCGCGCGACCCCCCTGCCTTCCCCGTGAGTCGGACCGCGGACTCGATCGCCGCGGGGATCTCTGCGATCGTCTCACGGAGGCATGGAGCGGGGAGATGTTAGTGTAAACACAACATCTCCCCGCTCCCCTACTGACAATGTCACCGATCTCCTCTCTGTGTAATCAGAGCGGAGATCGGTGATGTGTCACTCGTAGCCACGCCCCCACACAGTAGTAATCACTCCCCTAGGCACACTTAACCCCTTCAGCGCCCCTAGTGGTTAACCCCTTCACTGCCAGTGTCATTTTCACAGTAACCAGTGCAATTTTTTAGCACTGATCGCTGTGAAAATGACAATGGTCCCAAACATGTGTCCGCCATAATGTCACAAAAAAACCGCTGATCGCCGCCATTACTAGTAAAAAAATTATTTTTTTATAAAAATGCCATAAAACTACCCCCTATTTTGTAAACGCTATAACTTTTGCGCAAAGCAATCAATAAACGCCGATTTTTTTTTACCAAAAATATGTAGAAGAATACGTATCGACCTAAACTGAGGAAAAAATATGTTTTTTTAAATATTTTTTGGGGATATTTATTATAGCAAAAAGTAAAAAATATAGAATTTTTTTCAAAATTGTCGCTCTATTTTTGTTTATAGCGCAAAAAATAAAAACTGCAGAGGTGATAAAATACCACCAAAAGAATGCTCTATTTGTGGGAAAAAAAGGACGTCAATTTTGTTTGGGAGCCACGTCGCGCGACTGCGCAATTGTCAGTTAAAGCGGCGCAGTGCCGAATCGTAAAAAGGGGCCTGGTCTTTTTATGCTGTGTATTGGTCTGGGACTTAAGTGGTTAATGAATACCTAACTGGTGTTTTTTTTTTTTTATATAGCTGCCTGGAGTTCAGGTTCAAAATAAACATTTCACAAGAGAAATACGGCAACTTCCATTGCTGACCTGCTTTTAATAATCTATATGCCTGGCTGTTTTGCTGATCCACTAGCTTTAATATGCTGCACTGAAACCAAGTACTGTGTTTTGTACTTTTTTATAGCACACACCATTGCAACATAGTGGTATGAACCTGCCTGATAGGGAACAAGGCTTTTTGGCTTGTCTTGTGTTGAGACTGTGCTGAGCAAGAGTGCCCAGTGCAATCCCAATGCACCTTATAGTGCCACCTGGCCCTTAGAGTCACTGACCTACAATAAGAATGAAGATCAGGAATGTCAGGGAAAAGTCAGAGGACCTTATCTGAATACTTGTTCTTGGTCAGTGACTAAAAGAAGAGAGGCAAGAGAGCCAGCATGACAGCTAGGCAATGAGCATTTTCAGAAGAAAAAGTCAACAGGTGCAGCCACCACACTCCTCTAATGACTAGATTCAATAGTGGTCATTTGATCTATATAGAGATCCAAAGACCAGTTAGAGCATGCCCCACTGCTCCCACAATAAATATTTCTATTTCCACTGATTGCGTCCTCAAGGGAGGGGTATTTTTACTAAAGGTCATATCTTTTGCCCAAGCTCACTGAACCTGTGTTTATTCAAAGCTCCAGTCAGCCTTTGGGTAAGGTCACGCATTGTTTTGACAGGCCACACTTTGTTTAAAGGTTGAGTGCAATGTGAGCTCCACCCTCTGAGTGTTACCAGCTCACCATTGAGTTGAATGGCCATCGTTCTCAGCTGTCACACGAGGAGAACACTCAATTTTTGGACATGACAAAGCAGTGGTTTTGGGAACTGGTCATTCTCTCTTGCTCTAGGCAAAAGCCTTGCACACATGGCCGGTTTTCTCGGCAAGAACCGACAAGAAAACTGCTTGCAGAGCTTTCTTGCCGAGAAAACCGGCCGTGTGTACGAGGCTTTCAGGTTTCTCGGCAGGAAAACTGACCAGAATCTCGACGAGAAAAAAAGAAGACCTGCTTTTTTTTTTCTCGTCGGGATCTCGTCGAACCTGTTTCCTGACGAGAAACCCGAGTGTGTGTACATTTACCTGTCGCCGTGGAAACCCGCGCATGCTCAAAATGACTTTGATGCATGCGCGGTAGCTTCCTAGGCATAGGTAGGGTGTAGCAAGATGGCGGCGACGGCATCGAATGTGACGAGCGCACGGTCGTCGTAGTCGATGACGTCACCGCGTTCGTGCCATTCAAAAGAACGGCGGCTCTTTTGAAAGGTACGTGTGTACACTCGGCCGAGACAAGATTCTTGTCAAGAATCTCGTCAGGAAAAATGATGGGTTTTTTCCTGCCGAGATTCTCGGCCGTGTATACAGGGCTAAAGAGTGAATTACACACAATTTTATGCTGAGGTGACGATGATTGAGAGATCTCCACCACAAATACATATTTTATTTCTTAGTGCAAACTACTGAGACTCCAGCTTGTGTCATGTCTCCCTTATCTCCCACAAGACCAAAACAGTCATTTTCTTCCAGTTGGACTTCTCATATATTCATTTTGTCAGCGAAAGAAAATCCTTTGGGGAAGTATGACACCATCACTTTGTAATGGCTCTGTAATGGCTGTCACTGTGGGAAACTATAGAAATTTGGGCAGGAAGACCTTACCTCCAGATACTTCCGGAGAAGAAGCCAAAGAAGCCAGTATGTAGTTCAAATTGGCATTATCTGTTTTTTCAGGCACATAAAAAATGTGCAAATGACCCCATTACTGCTGCTGTATACTCAACAATTGGGTGATTGTATTTAAAAACCAAATGTTATTTTGCATTATTTAAATCACCTTTACATGTTATACTTATCTGCTCTGTGCAATTGGTTTTGCACAGAGCAGCCCAGATCCTTCTCTTCTCAGGTCTCTTCCCTCATTATCGCTCCTGGCCCTTCCCTATTGCCAAGTGCCCCCACAGCAAGCAGCTTGCTATGTACCCGAGCTGAGCCATTGCTGTGTGTGTCCATTCAGAAAAAGAGCAGCGGCTTGGCCCAACCCCTTCTCTCTCGTCATTGGCTCACTGACTTTTATTGACAGCAGCGGGAGCTAATGGCATCCGCTGTTGTCTCAGCCAATGAGGAGGGAGAGTCCCTGAACTTTGTAACATCGTTGGATTGAGATGGGGCTCAGGTAAGTATTGGGACTGAGGGGGGCTGCTGCACATAGAAGGTTTTTTATTTTAATGCATAGAATGTATTAATATAAAAACCTTTCTACCCTTAGAACCACTTTAATACTTTCCAAGCACATGAAAACTAAAAAAAAGTCTAATGCCTTGTACACATGATCAGATTTCCGATGGAATAAAATCTGATGGAATTTTCCGTCGGAATTCCGATGAAGCTGACTTCCATCAGTCCTGCATACACACTGTCAGACTAAATCCCGACCGTCCAAAACGCAGTGACATAAAACACTACAACGAGCCGAGAAAAATTAAGTTCAATGCTTCCGAGCATGCGTCGACTTGATTCTGAGCATGCGTGGATTTTTCTCCGATGGAATTCCACACAGACGATCGGAATTTCCCATCGGATTTTTCTATTTTTTTACTCCGATAGAAAAAAGTCAGATGGGGCCCACCCACGATCGGAAACAAGTCCATCGGATTTTATTCCATCAGAAATCCGATCGTGTGTACAAGGCATTACAGTTAATTTTCCTTGTATAGCAGCCACAGTCTGAGAAAAAATCCTGTCTCTTGTCGACATGCTGCAGGGAATGACCCTTGCTGCAGATCCACCTGAAATTTGGTTAGCTAATTGAAACTGAAAGTTTAGTCGGGCTTCACCATTCAGTACTGACTTGCAGAATTCTTTGGCAGGAATTTAGAAAGTTTTTCTTTGGGTCAAAGTTACAGCTTTGTGTGGATTATTTAACCACTTAACGACCGCCCACCGCCGATTTACGTCGGCAGAATGGCACGGACAGGCAGAATCACGTAGATCTACGTGATCGCCTTTGTGCAGTTGGGGGGTCCATCCGGACCCCCCTTCACTGCAGTGAGCGGCCGTTAAGTGTTCGGGAGCGATCAGGCATGAGGGGGGGGGCCGCTCGATTCCGCCCCCCCCCTCGCGATCGCTCCCGGCCAATGAAAATGCTTCCTCCGCCATGTGATGTAAACAAGGCTGGAGGAAGTGATGTCATCTCCCTCGCCGCGGTCTTTTCGTTCCCGGCGCCGAGCAGAGAAGAAGCAGGTTAGTGCACCAACAGTCCACTGACACGTAGGTACACATAGGCACACAAATCACCCCCCAGTCACCCCCAGATCACCCCCCAGGTCACCCCAAAGCCCCCAATCACAGTGTCACTGATTGCAGTGATCATTTATTTTACTGATC
The DNA here is from genome assembly GCA_029206835.1 of Rana muscosa. NCBI lineage: Eukaryota > Metazoa > Chordata > Amphibia > Anura > Ranidae > Rana > Rana muscosa. The sequence continues at coordinate 191,169,743 of CM055122.1, forward strand.
ACTGCATTTAGTGTCATCTGTGATTGTAAAAAGTTGCAGGGCAGTTAGGATTAGGCCCCTTTAGGTCCAGGGTAGCCCCCTAACCCCCCCTAATAAAGGTTTAACCCCTTGATCACCCCCCAGGTAACCCTTTCACCCCCTAACTTCAGCATCACTAAGCGATTGTTTTTCCGATCGCTGTATTCGTGTCGCTGGTGTTTTAGATAGGCAGTTATTTTTTTTTAGGTTCGCCGCAGGTTTTTATTAGTGTCAGGTACCCCCATATATTATTTTAACCCCCTGATTGCCCCTAGAGTTAACCCTTTCACCAGTGATCGCCGTATAAGCGTCACTGGTGTCACTGGTTAGCCAGTAAGTTATTTAGTTATTTAGGTTACCCGTCAGGTTTTTGTATAGTGTCAGGTACCCCCATATTTAACCTAATAAAGGTTTTAACCCCCTGATTGCCCCTAGTTAACCCTTTCACCAGTGATCACCATATAAAGGTTACGGGTGACGCTGGTTGATTAGTTTGCTTTTTATAGCATCAGGGCACCCGCCGTATATAACCCAATAAAGGTTTAACCCCCCTGATCACCCGGCGAGTGAGATCAATTAGGTTTTAGCGCCAGAGAGGGTCTGCGTCGCCCCAGGCAGTGTTAGGTTAGTGACAGTAACGCTAACACCCACGCGCAAAGCATGCACCCCCCTTAGTGGTATAGTATCTGATCAGATCTGATCAGATCTATACTAGCATCCCCAGCGGTTTAGGGTTCCCAAAAACGCAGTGTTAGCGGGATCAGCCCAGATACCTGCTAGCGCCTGTGTTTAGCCCCTCCGCCCAGCCCAGCCCAGCCAAGTGCAGTATCGATCGATCACTGTCACTTACCAAACACAACACACATAACTGCAGCGTTCGCAGTGCTTGGTTTTTGGGGCCCTGTACGCGGCTAGGCTCCCAAAAAGTCCCACACATGTGGTATCCCCGTACTCAGGAAAAGCAGCAGAATGTATTTTGGGGTGCAATTCCACATATAACCATGGCATGTGTGAGCAATATATCATTTAGTGACAACTTTTTGTACATTTTTTTTTCTTTTTGTCATTATTCAATCATTTGGGACAAAAAAAAAAAATATTCAATGGGGTCAACATGCCTCTCAGCAAATAGCTTGGGGTGTCTACTTTCCAAAATGGGGTCATTTGGGGGGGTTTTGTGCCATCTTGGCATTTTATGGCCTTCAAAACTGTGATAGGTAGTGAGGAGTGAAATCAAAAATTTATGCCCTTAGAAACCTTGAAGGCGGTGCTTGGTTTTTGGGGTCCCGTACGCGGCTAGGCTCCCAAAAAGTCCCACACATGTGGTATCCCCGTACTCAGGAGAAGCAGCAGAATGTATTTTGGGGTGTAATTTCACATATGCCCATGGCATGTGTGAGCAATATATCATTTAGTGACAACTTTGTGCAAAAAAAAAAAAGTTTGTCATATTCCCGCAACTTGTGGCAAAATATAAAATATTCCATGGACTGAACATGCCTCTCAGTAAATAGCTTGGGGTGTCTACTTTCCAAAATGGGGTCATTTGGGGGGGTTTTGTGCTATTTTGGCATTTTATGGCCTTCGAAACTGTGATAGGTAGTGAGGAGTGAAATCAAAAATTTGCGCCCTTAGAAATCCTGAAGGCGGTGCTTGGTTTCCGGGGTCCCGTACGTGGCTAGGCTCCTAAAAAGTCCCACACATGTGGTATCCCCGTACTCAGGAGAAGCAGCAGAATGTATTTTGGGGTGCAATTCCACATATAACCATGGCATGTGTGAGCAATATATCATTTAGTGACAACTTTTTGTAATTTTTTTTTTTTTTGTCATTATTCAATCACTTGGGACAAAAAAAAAATATTCAATGGGCTCAACATGCCTCTCAGCAATTTCCTTGGGGTGTCTACTTTCCAAAATGGGGTCATTTGGGGGGGTTTTGTACTGCCCTGCCATTTTAGCACCTCAAGAAATGAGATAGGCAGTCATAAATTTAAAGCTGTGTAAATTTCAGAAAATGTACCCTAGTTTGTAAACGCTATAACTTTTGCGCAAACCAATAAATATACGCTTATTGACATTTTTTTTACTAAAGACATGTGGCTGAATACATTTTGGCCTAAATGTATGACTAAAATTGAGTTTATTCGATTTTTCTTATAACAAAAAGTAGAAAATATCATTTTTTTTCAAAATTTTCGGTCTTTTTCTGTTTATATCGCAAAAAATAAAAATCGCAGAGGCAATCAAATACCATTAAAAGAAAGCTCTATTTGTGGGAAGAAAAGGACGCAAATTTCATTTGGGTACAACATTGCATGTCCGCACAATTTACAGTTAAAGCAGCGCAGTGCCGAATCCCAAAAACAGGCCTGGTCCTAATGGCCCGAAATGGTCCGGGGCTTAAGTGGTTAAAGTAGAACTTTAGGCAAAACTTATTTTTTTTCCATTTAGAATGTCTATGTCCAATTGCAGAGATTCCCCTACACGTCCTGTCCCATAGCCAAACAGGAAGTAAGAGTAAATCCCTGCAAATTAAGGAAATTCCTTGGGGACCCCCAGCTCACCAGAATTCGTGTCCCCATTGGAAGACTTCCCCTCTATTACTTTTCTGGGGACAACCCAAAATTTAGGATTTTCTTTTACTTTCACTATCAATGTTAATGGTAAACAGGACAATTAAGCCTTTAGTTATACTTTAAATCTGAAGAAAAAAGTAGGTTTGCCTTTGCTTTACTTAGTAGTTTTTTAGCATACTTGGCAAGAATGAGAAGTTGCATTCAAAAAGTTCTAACTGAAAGATCAATCTGTATCTAGCCAGGGAATTAAAACTAGCTCATACAGCAAAAAACGGTGAACCATAGTCAGTGAAAACAATGGGGACATCTGGCCTGATTGAAGACACTGACATCTGAGAGCGGTGGTGGTCTGTTACAGCTTGTATAATTTTATTAAAAGATTATGTACTGCTGTTTACATCCATACAAAAATCTGAGCAACCAAAATAATAAAAGGGATGGGGACTCTCATTTACAAAGAAATGGTAGAAAAACTAGGCTTGTTCAGTATAGAAGAATGTTTATAAATATGCCCTGATCTGACCAATTTATCATATGGACTGTGCAAAGGACAAGGCAACATATGGAGGAAAGGAATTTGCACCCTCAATAGCAATAGGAAAACCAATAACAGAAATTGAATCCCTGGCTGACATCTCCCAGAGGCCCTTTAAGTTGATCTTAAAGTGGAAATTTACCCATAACAACTTGACAAAACATAATGTTCTTTAGCAAGGAACATACATTCCACACCAATAATTATGCTACCAAAATTAGTGTGTGCTGTAAATTGCCTCCAGCATTGTCCCTGTCTCTTCTTTCTGGAGGCTGACATTTTGCTGAAACCCAGTGTCCTGAGCAGCAGTAAATATTCCAGCTGTCAGCAAATTGGCCTCTACATTTTTGGCACAGTGCCTAAAAATAGAGCATGTGCATAGCAGGGTGACTGTATAATTGCATTTTCAACAGTATAGGCACTTATTTTTAATGTTTTTCATAGCTATATCTTCAAAAGGGGCCAGTCTGAAATGATCTATCAGGACTTAATTTTCTAACTAAAGTTCCACTTTAACACTGAAGACGTGGAGTTCCTGATCATGTGACCAATGTGATTGACTGCCATAGCAGTCACATGATCGGGAGCTCTAGTTCATAAACAGTGACCGGGTGCTGTTGGTGACAACTCAGTTAGCGTGTTAAGAGCATAAAGTAAACGCGCTCTCAGCACACAACAGTGGAGCCCAATGGATGCATACATGTAACAGCTGGGCATTAAGACCCACCCACCATCCTGTCACATATATGTGCTATGATGGTGGGAACAAATCAAAGTCATAATGTAAAAATTAATGGTATCCAAAGTCCAAAATTACGAAGAGTAGTATGATTTTTTTTTATTCTAGAGAACTAATCCAATTGTCTTTCTTGAAGTTAACTTGGCTATAATTTTTTTTGTTTTCCCTCCTCTGGACCAAAATGATTGCAGTTTATGAGAGATTAAACCAGATGACTACTTAAAATAAATAAATAAATATTAGATTACGTAGTGGGAGTAGCTTGTGTAAAAAGACATAATCATTTTGGTATACCTTGGGTAGTGTGATGTCCATAACACCACCAGGTACAGTGTTTTAGGAATTTTATGTGGAATTAAATTTTTTTTAAATAACATTTTATATTTTGTTATATTTAAATAGATATGTGGGCATGTTCTAAGAGTATGTATGTGTGGTTTTGTTGAGAAGTGTTTTATTGCTGTTGTTAAGAGTATCCTGATAAATTTTGTTGTATGTATGTATGTACCCTACAAACATCAGCCAAATTAAGAATGAAATTGAAACCTTACAAAGACAACTGCAAAAACATGCCATGAACAGGAAGCAAAAAAAACTCCAAAAGCTACACCAAGAGCAGACCTTTTGGATACAACCTAAACAACACAAAACAAACACAACTTCTATAACTCCTGCTATCAGCAACTTGGAACCCGATCCAGAATCCCAAGGTATCCCTTGTGTAAATGCTGACCTGACAGAAAATGTGGATATAACAGAGGATCTTGGAATCATAAATTTGTCAGCTCATAAACTTTCTGCACCAGAAACAACAGTCCTCTCCAAAGGCCTCACATTCTGCCCAACCACCAAATTGGATAATTTACAGGTATGGTCAGATATGGAGGAATTCTTTAGGAGACTGAGGCTCAAAGAATATTTTCACAGTAATGAAAGGAATCCTAGGACAATAGGAGGTGATAAAAAGAAAAAGAACAGCAACTTCACACCTCCACAAGGACGCAACCCCAAACTGGATACCTATATTGACAGCTTCAGGCTGCGAGTAACATCTCTGATATCCACCCAGCAAAAGAAAATATTATACAACCTTTCACCACTGGAGCGAAGAGCTGTACACGATCTGCGCAAGAATCAGGCCATAACCATCAAACCAGCAGATAAAGGGGGAGCAGTCGTTGTGATGGATACAGACAAATATATACAAGAGGGTCAGAGGCAGCTGGCAAATACTACTTACTACAAAAAACTGGATTATGATCCGACCCAGGATTTTACTAAGCAATTAAAAGGTCTGATTGCGACCATACCAAGCCACCTGCATTCAGAACTCATCAATGCGATTCCAGATAATCCAGATATTGGAGACTTCTACATGCTGCCCAAAATTCACAAGCCAGGAAATCCAGGCAGACCCATTATAACAGGTATGAATACACTTACCGAACATATCTCAGGCCTTGTAGAAAACTTGTTAAAACCGTTAGTCATGAACACTACTAGTTTCCTGCAAGACACCACTGATTTTCTGAACAAGCTTAACAATATACAACAATTACCACCAAATACACTTCTAGTCACTATGGATGTAGAATCTCTGTACAGTAACATCCCTCACAAGGATGGGTTGGCAGCATGTCACAGATTCTTATCATCCACACCAAACCACAAATACACGGCTGAGGATGTTACACAGCTCATCGAATTTATTCTTACACACAACTACTTCACTTTCAACAATGACATCTATCTCCAATGTATGGGTACTGCTATGGGAAGCAAAATGGCACCCCAATATGCAAACTTATTTATGGCTGACCTGGAGGACAAATTCCTGAACAGCATACAACAAAAGCCATACAGATATTATCGCTATATTGATGATATCTTCATGATATGGACTGAAGGTGAAGAAAATCTAAACCAATTCTTCTCATTGATCAACACTTTTCACCCATCTATCAAACTAAAAATGGACTATTCGAACACACATGTCAACTTCCTAGACACTACAGTATACATCAGGGATGACAAGCTTCACACTTCCATATACAGAAAACCGACTGACCGATGCAGCTATCTTCATAGTTCCAGTTTTCATCCCCAACACACTAAACGAGCCATCATACACAGCCAGGCCATCAGATACCACCGAATTTGTTCAGACCCAGAAGTCAGAGATAAACATCTCAGAACACTGGCAGGCTCTTTCCAGAAGAAAGGATATAAAGACAAAACCATCAACAACAGCATAAACACAGCCTTGAAAACCCGAAGAGAAAATCTCCTCCAATACAAAGAGAAAAAAACAAATAACCGAGTACCTCTAGTCACCACATACAACCCAACACTAGAAGGGATCAAAAAGATAATCAAAGATTTACAGCCCATTATAACAGAGGATGAAACTCTGAAAGAAATATTCCAACAACCCCCATTATTGGCTTTCAGACAACCACCCAACCTCAGACACAAACTAATCAGCAGGAAACTTCACTCTGATTATGAAGTCACAAATAATGGAAGCAAACCCTGCAATAAAAAACGCTGCAAACTGTGCAACCAGATCAATCCATCCAAAAGTGTCACACACACAAATGGGACCTTCACCATCATGGGATCTTACAACTGTACCTCCAGTAATGTTGTGTACCTCATCCAATGCAACAGGTGTGGCAAAGGATCTTATGTTGGTGAAACAGGACAGAAGTTGCAAGCGAGGATGAATTTTCACAGACATACCATCAAGGAACATAAAGAAGAGAGTTTCTGCACACCTGTGGGACATCACTTCTCACAACCAGACCACACTATAGAAGACCTCAATGTTTTAGTTCTTAAAGGGAATTTCAGAACTATCCAGGAAAGGAAAACATTTGAACTAAGAATGATAATTCTTTTTAACACAAAAACGAATGGCCTAAATTTAGATATTGGTTTCCTTACCCATTATACTAAGGTTTTATGACCCCCTCTGTGACTAGCATCTCCCCCCTCAAGTCTATAGCTCTCCCTCTGTCTTATCTCACTAACTCTGTCTTATCTCACTAACTCTGCTGCTATCTTTATTACCATTGATTTGTATGTGTTTTTTTTCCTTTCCCTCTGAGATTTTTTTTTTTTTTCTTGTTTTGTTTCAACATTCTGCTAAAAAAATTGTGAATCAGTACTGCTTGGACCTTGAAGAAGGGGACATACCCCGAAAGCTTGTCCTGAAAAATTCTATGTTAGTGCAAATAAAAAAAGTATCACGGACAGTACTTAATTTTCTCTGTCACAATTGCACTAATACGGCTACAATTACGTCAAGTGTGTTGTATGTATACAAAGATAATAAAGTATATCTTATATATCTTATGTCTAAATATGACCTTACTTGATCATGTTGTTAAGTTTTAGATATTAGTGTAATAGTCAGCAGCAACAATCACAAAGAATGCACAGTCCTGGTTGCCATGTATTTCTGCACATAATTGTATGAATTATGCATTCCTGAGTGTGGCTCAGGGTTAAATTTCAGTACCATTAGCGGTAGCCCCGAGCCACACTCAGGATTGCATTGCAGAATCCTGGTACAGCGTACTTACCTTGTCCCCATGGTCCTGCGATGTCCCCCCGCTGTGTCCTCTGCCGGATCATCCGCCCGATGCTCTGTGTTTTTACGGGCTCCGTTGCCTGCGAGCGTTGCGATGCATGGGGGCGGAGCCCGGTGGGAAATTTAAGAAGTACAAAAAACATAACACATACAGTGCACTGTAATCTGCAAGATTACATTACTGTATCAAATAATTCCACCTCCCTTTTGTCCCTAGTGCTTTGTCCAGTGCCCTGCATGCAATTTTATATTATATATACTGTTCTTTCTGCCTGGAAACGTGAGAACGTCCATGGCAACCAAAAAGTGTCCCTTTATGTCAAAAGTGGTTTTGGACCAGCTAGAAAACAGCGATAGTAAATTAGAACACTTGCAGAATTGAGCGATAGTGAATCGTGAGGAAATTTTTTTTTTTATATTATATTATTATTTTTTATAATTATTTATATTTTTTTATTATATTATAATTTATGATTTTGTGTTTCAAACGTTATCATACCTGGGATGTCTACTAGACTCTTGTTTGGAAAGATTTAAGTGTGTTATTACTAAGAATTACAGGCCTACAATATAAAACGCCAAATTTCAATGCAAAACATTGTACCGCTTTGAGATTCAAAAATCTGCCATAATTATACCGCCAGGAAGGTTATTAACCACTTTGCACCCAAGGACGTCCATGGACGTCCTTGAGTTTGAGCCGGGATATCTGAATGATGCCTGCAGCTACAGGCATCATTCAGGTATCGTTTTTTAGAGCCGGCGATTCTGTGTACCGTAAGAATGATCATAGCGGCTGCTCCGCCGCTTGCTCGTTCTTACAGGCGGCGAGAGGGGACGTCCCCCCCCTCCCGCCGCCCTCCGGTGCTTCTACCGACTCACCTGAGCGATCGGTGAGTCGGTGACAGGATCCGCCGGCCCCGGCTTCTTACAATAGAGATTTCCGGCGGACCAGATGGTCGCCAGAGTCTCTATGATCGTTTGGAGGTCGGGCGCGATGTTATGACGTCACGCCCGGCCTCTGCATTCAAAAAAACTGCGCCGCTTCAGCTAGGAATGTTTTTTTTTTTTTTTTTTTTCAGGCTTCTCAGCCTAGAGGTGAGATGTGGGGTCTTATTGACCCCATATCTCACTGTAAAGAGGACCTGTCATGCTTATTCCTATTACAAGGGATGTTTACTGTCAGGGTCACCTGTGGCCAGGTGACAGATGCACACCGTAGGGGGACAGGAGTGCACCGCGAGGTAGTGAACCCTATGGCTGGCTTCAGCGGATAGGAAACTGGGTGGTTGTGGAAAGCGGGACCAGAGGAGCACAACCGGGATCCTTACGGAAGCTAGAGCCAAGATTCCCCAGGGCGCGGAGTCTAAGACCCAGCTGGTCTTCTCCAGGGCCTCTAGTGGTGAGGATGTTATGCTGCAGGCTGGGACCAGGTCGCGGCCCCTGGAGTTTCCTAGCTCACGCCCCATAGGATAAGGGGAAAAGAGGGGAAGCAGCAGCACACGATAAGAGAGAACCGAATAACAAGCTGAAGGTCAGGGGCCACAAGCAGACAAGGATAACGAAGAACGAGCCGAAGGTCAAGGGTCACGAGCAGACAGGGATAGTCGGGGACAAGCCAATAACGTAACAGAGAGACAGACGTAGCACACGGCAGGCAGGAACCCAAACACACAAAGCCTAACAAACACGTTGATCAGCAAAGCAGGCTTGCAGTGCACAGGTTAATATAGTGTTCTGTGATAGGGCCTGGGGTGGAGTCAGGCTGGGAGGAGATTATAAAGGAAGCCAGGTGAAGGAGGTCTGGTCTCTAGATGAACACATGAGGAGGAAGGTAAGATGGCAGACAGACATTAATGCATATCCATGACAGTACCCTCCCTCTTACGAGGCCTCCCCCTTCCCCGCCTGGGCCCAGGTTTAGAGGGAAACTTCAGATGAAACTCCTTTAACAGACGAGGTGCAAAGACCTCAGATGCAGTGATCCAAGACCTCTCCTCAGGACCAAACCCTTTCCAATGAACGAGTTACTGAAGAACGCCTTTACAGAGTCGGGAGTCCAGAATTTGACTGATCTCGTACTCCTGATTATCCTCAGAGACAGGCGCCACGGTAGGGAGAGGACGAGAGAATTTATTGAGGACTAAAGGCTTTAGAAGAGCAACATGAAAGGAGTTAGTGATTTTAAGGCTCTTAGGAATCTGGAGTTTGAAACAAACCGGATTCAGTTTAGCAGTTACCGTGTATGGACCGATGAATCGTGGAGCAAACTTCAGAGAAGGAACTCGGAGCTTGATGTTCCTGGTAGAGAGCCAGACTTTGTCCCCTGGCTGAAGAGAAGGCGGTTTACGCCTGCGGCGGTCGGCAAAGCCTTTGAATTTTTCAGCAGCTGCCCGGAGGGAATCATGAACGTGACCCCAAACGGAATTGAGAGACTCCTGAACCGAAGCCAAAGCTGGAATGTCTGGAGAACAGATCATGGGAAGAGGAAGTTGAGGGTGTTTTCCATAAACTGTGAAAAAGGGTGTCTTCTGCGAACTGGTATTCACATGATTGTTATGGGAGAATTCTGCCCACGGGAGTAGAGAGGACCAATCGTCATGGTGAGAAGACACAAAGGTGCGAAGAAAGACCTCTAACTCCTGATTAACCCTCTCAGTCTGTCCATTGGATTGGGGATGGTAAGAAGAAGAAAAATCCAAGACAATATTGAGGGATTTGCAAAAGGCTCTCCAAAAACGAGACGTGAATTGGACTCCCCTGTCGGAAACAATATGAGAAGGGACCCCATGTAGGCGGAGAATTTCCCGAATGAAAATGGGAACCAAGGCAGGGGCAGAAGGAAGACCAGGAAGAGGAACAAAATGAGCCATCTTGGAGAATCGATCGATTACCACCCAAATGACTGTATTATTCTCAGACAGTGGGAGATCGGTGATAAAATCCATGGCAATATGGGCCCAGGGTTCCTTAGGAATGGGCAAGGGCATGAGGAGACCAGCAGGAGCTTGTGTGGAGGATTTGGACTGAGCACAGACATGACAAGCTTTAACGTAGTCTTTGACGTCTGAGCGGAGATTAGGCCACCAGTAGTGACGACTGATGAGTAAGAAGGATCGGAGGAATCCAGAATGCCCTGCCACCTTGGAATCATGTCCCCAACGAAGGATCTTAGCTCTTAGCTCAGTGGGGACAAAGGTCTTACCAGGCGGAATTTTTGACTTCAGGGTGGTAGAGTGGGCAACAATGCATGAGGTGGGAATGATCGGCTCAGGTTCAGGGGCGGACTCCTCGTCCAAAGTGTCAAATGACCTAGAGAGCGCATCAGCCCGACCGTTGCAGGAACCAGGTTTGTAGGTAATCGTGAAATTAAAACGGGCAAAGAAGAGACTCCACCTGGCCTGTCTAGGATTCAGACGTTTAGCATTCTGTAGATACTGTAAATTCTTGTGATCGGTAAAGATCGTTATGGAGTGAGGGGAACCCTCCAAGAGATGACGCCACTCCTCTAACGCCAATTTAATTGCGAGAAGTTCCCGATCACCGATGGCATAATTCCTCTCTGCCTGAGAATTTTTTTTGGAGAAGAACGCACATGGTTGGCGTCTCTTCTCAAAGATTTGAAGAAGCACAGCTCCCACCCCCATTGAGGAAGCGTCCACTTCAATAAAAAATGCATTCCCAGGATTTGGTCTCCTCAAGAGGGGGCCAGAAACAAAGGCCTGTTTCAGGTTGTGAAATGCAGAGACAGCTTCGGGAGGCCAGTCTCTGGCATTCACACCCTTCTTGGTCAAAGCGATAATAGGCGCGGCAATGGAAGAGTAATTCCTTATGAACTGCCTATAATAATTATTGAAGCCAAGAAAGCGCTGTGTGGCCTTGAGGCTAGCAGGAAGAGGCCAGTTGGTGATAGCCAAGACCTTCCCAGGGTCCATACGAAGCCCCGAACATGAGACGAAGCACCCCAAAAACAGGACCTCAGAACATTCAAAGGAACATTTCTCCAGCTTGGCATAGAGATTGTTCTCTCTAAGACGTTGAAGTACAGTGCGGACATGGTTTCTGTGGACGAGCAGATTTTCAGAAAAGATCAGAATGTCATCCAGATAGATGACAACAAACTGGTACAGCAGATCTCTGAAGATTTCATTGACAAAGTTTTGAAACACGGCTGGAGCATTACACAGACCAAAAGGCATCACCAGATATTCGTAATGCCCGTCTCTAGTGTTGAATGCAGTCTTCCATTCGTCACCCTCCCGTATTCGAATGAGATTGTACGCGCCTCTGAGATCCAACTTGGTGAAAATGGAGGCACCCTTCAACCTATCGAATAGCTCAGATATTAAGGGTAAGGGGTATCGATTTTTAATAGTAACCGCATTTAAACCCCGATAATCGATGCAGGGTCTTAAGGTACCATCCTTTTTGGCAACAAAAAAGAACCCTGCCCCTGCAGGCGATGAGGATTTCCGGATGAAACCTCTCTCCAGATTCTCTGCGACATACTCCAACATGGCCTGGGTCTCTGGGATGGACAGAGGGTAGGTACGACCCCTGGGTAGAGTTGCTCCGGGGACAAGATCAATAGCACAGTCAAAAGACCTGTGGGGAGGAAGCACCTCAGCTGATTTCTTACAGAACACATCCCGGTAATCGCTGTATGCAGCAGGAAGATCAGAAGAAACAGAAGTGGCAGCAACCGGAAGACTCTCCTTGGGGGTCACCTTGAGAAGACACGACGAGAAACATGAGGAACCCCAGGCCAGGATCTGCCCAGAGACCCAGTCCACATGTGGAGAGTGGAGCTGTAGCCAAGGGAGGCCCAATACAACTGGGGTAGAGGCCTTGGGTAGAATAAGAAAGGATATCCACTCCTGGTGGAGAATCCCTACCGACATCCTAATGGGTAGCGTCTGGAAGCGAATAGGGCCCCCTGGGAGGACAGTGCCATCAATTGCCGAGACTACCAATGGGGTAGTGAGAGGTGAAAGGGTAAGCTTCATAGAAGAAGCAGTTCTCCAATCCATAAAATTGCCGGCAGCCCCGGAATCCAGGTATGCAAGGGTTGACTGAGGAGAAGTGCCTACATGAAGGAACATCGGCAAGAGCAGGCGAGAAGGTGATGTTTCTGGGTCCAATACTCCACCTTCCAAATGTATTAGACCCGAGCGTTTCCCGGACGAAGCGAGCAGGAGTCACGAAAATGACCCTTGCCCTCACAATAGAGGCACAAGCCCAGAGTTCTGCGCCTAGCACGTTCTTCGGGGGTTAGTCTGGTCCGGCCCAGCTGCATAGGTTCTTCAGCAGGTAGAGGATGCTCCACGGAATGAAGGGAGGGGAGCTCAGACTGACTAGGACCCAGAGAGTGCTGGCGTCTTTTTTCTAAGGACCTCTCTTGAAAACGAATGTCGATCTGGTTGCATAATGAAATTACATCGTCCAGACCGACGGGAATGGCTCTTCCCGCTAATTCGTCTTTCACTCGGTCAGAGAGGCCATGTAAAAAGGTAGCGACCAGGGCCTCATTATTCCAGCTCAATTCAGCTGTGTGGATACGGAACTGAAGAGCATATTGCCCCACTGAACTAGATTCTTGGCGAAGACGTAAGACAGCACTAGCCGCTGAAGAAGCCCGAGCCGGCTCTTCGAAGATATTACGAAAGAGCTTCAAGAAATCGGACAGACTGGAAACCACCGGATCGTTCCTCTCCCACAGGGGGGCAGCCCAGGCCAAAGCTTCACCGGAGAGGAGGGAAATGATATAGGCTACCTTAGCCCGGTCAGACAGGAAGCTTTGAGGCTGAAGCTCAAAATGAATTGTGCATTGGCTGAGAAACCCCCTGCAGGCCTTGGAGTCCCCAGAGAAACGGAACGGAGCTGGCAATCTTAGTGAGTGTGAGGCTGCGACTGGTGCGATAGGTACAGCCGCTGGTTGTACTTGGGGTTGCGGATTCGGGGTTCCCAAGGAGACCTGAAGCTGCTCGAATCGAGAAGCCAGATCCTGGAGGAATCGCATCACCTGAGTCTGATTTGATTCCTGGGTCTCAAGTCTGCGAACTATGCCCTGCAATGGATCATCCGCGGGAAGCGGGATGTCAGCCGGGTTCATGGCTGATCAAACTGTCAGGGTCACCTGTGGCCAGGTGACAGATGCACACCGTAGGGGGACAGGAGTGCACCGCAAGGTAGTGAACACTATGGCTGGCTTCAGCGGATAGGAAACTGGGTGGTTGTGGAAAGCGGGACCAGAGGAGCACAACCGGGATCCTTACGGAAGCTAGAGCCAAGATTCCCCAGGGCGCGGAGTCTAAGACCCAGCTGGTCTTCTCCAGGGCCTCTAGTGGTGAGGATGTTATGCTGCAGGCTGGGACCAGGTCGCGGCCCCTGGAGTTTCCTAGCTCACGCCCCATAGGATAAGGGGAAAAGAGGGGAAGCAGCAGCACACGATAAGAGAGAACCGAATAACAAGCTGAAGGTCAGGGGCCACAAGCAGACAAGGATAACGAAGAACGAGCCGAAGGTCAAGGGTCACGAGCAGACAGGGATAGTCGGGGACAAGCCAATAACGTAACAGAGAGACAGACGTAGCACACGGCAGGCAGGAACCCAAACACACAAAGCCTAACAAACACGTTGATCAGCAAAGCAGGCTTGCAGTGCACAGGTTAATATAGTGTTCTGTGATAGGGCCTGGGGTGGAGTCAGGCTGGGAGGAGATTATAAAGGAAGCCAGGTGAAGGAGGTCTGGTCTCTAGATGAACACATGAGGAGGAAGGTAAGATGGCAGACAGACATTAATGCATATCCATGACAGTACCCTCCCTCTTACGAGGCCTCCCCCTTCCCCGCCTGGGCCCAGGTTTAGAGGGAAACTTCAGATGAAACTCCTTTAACAGACGAGGTGCAAAGACCTCAGATGCAGTGATCCAAGACCTCTCCTCAGGACCAAACCCTTTCCAATGAACGAGTTACTGAAGAACGCCTTTACAGAGTCGGGAGTCCAGAATTTGACTGATCTCGTACTCCTGATTATCCTCAGAGACAGGCGCCACGGTAGGGAGAGGACGAGAGAATTTATTGAGGACTAAAGGCTTTAGAAGAGCAACATGAAAGGAGTTAGTGATTTTAAGGCTCTTAGGAATCTGGAGTTTGAAACAAACCGGATTCAGTTTAGCAGTTACCGTGTATGGACCGATGAATCGTGGAGCAAACTTCAGAGAAGGAACTCGGAGCTTGATGTTCCTGGTAGAGAGCCAGACTTTGTCCCCTGGCTGAAGAGAAGGCGGTTTACGCCTGCGGCGGTCGGCAAAGCCTTTGAATTTTTCAGCAGCTGCCCGGAGGGAATCATGAACGTGACCCCAAACGGAATTGAGAGACTCCTGAACCGAAGCCAAAGCTGGAATGTCTGGAGAACAGATCATGGGAAGAGGAAGTTGAGGGTGTTTTCCATAAACTGTGAAAAAGGGTGTCTTCTGCGAACTGGTATTCACATGATTGTTATGGGAGAATTCTGCCCACGGGAGTAGAGAGGACCAATCGTCATGGTGAGAAGACACAAAGGTGCGAAGAAAGACCTCTAACTCCTGATTAACCCTCTCAGTCTGTCCATTGGATTGGGGATGGTAAGAAGAAGAAAAATCCAAGACAATATTGAGGGATTTGCAAAAGGCTCTCCAAAAACGAGACGTGAATTGGACTCCCCTGTCGGAAACAATATGAGAAGGGACCCCATGTAGGCGGAGAATTTCCCGAATGAAAATGGGAACCAAGGCAGGGGCAGAAGGAAGACCAGGAAGAGGAACAAAATGAGCCATCTTGGAGAATCGATCGATTACCACCCAAATGACTGTATTATTCTCAGACAGTGGGAGATCGGTGATAAAATCCATGGCAATATGGGCCCAGGGTTCCTTAGGAATGGGCAAGGGCATGAGGAGACCAGCAGGAGCTTGTGTGGAGGATTTGGACTGAGCACAGACATGACAAGCTTTAACGTAGTCTTTGACGTCTGAGCGGAGATTAGGCCACCAGTAGTGACGACTGATGAGTAAGAAGGATCGGAGGAATCCAGAATGCCCTGCCACCTTGGAATCATGTCCCCAACGAAGGATCTTAGCTCTTAGCTCAGTGGGGACAAAGGTCTTACCAGGCGGAATTTTTGACTTCAGGGTGGTAGAGTGGGCAACAATGCATGAGGTGGGAATGATCGGCTCAGGTTCAGGGGCGGACTCCTCGTCCAAAGTGTCAAATGACCTAGAGAGCGCATCAGCCCGACCGTTGCAGGAACCAGGTTTGTAGGTAATCGTGAAATTAAAACGGGCAAAGAAGAGACTCCACCTGGCCTGTCTAGGATTCAGACGTTTAGCATTCTGTAGATACTGTAAATTCTTGTGATCGGTAAAGATCGTTATGGAGTGAGGGGAACCCTCCAAGAGATGACGCCACTCCTCTAACGCCAATTTAATTGCGAGAAGTTCCCGATCACCGATGGCATAATTCCTCTCTGCCTGAGAATTTTTTTTGGAGAAGAACGCACATGGTTGGCGTCTCTTCTCAAAGATTTGAAGAAGCACAGCTCCCACCCCCATTGAGGAAGCGTCCACTTCAATAAAAAATGCATTCCCAGGATTTGGTCTCCTCAAGAGGGGGCCAGAAACAAAGGCCTGTTTCAGGTTGTGAAATGCAGAGACAGCTTCGGGAGGCCAGTCTCTGGCATTCACACCCTTCTTGGTCAAAGCGATAATAGGCGCGGCAATGGAAGAGTAATTCCTTATGAACTGCCTATAATAATTATTGAAGCCAAGAAAGCGCTGTGTGGCCTTGAGGCTAGCAGGAAGAGGCCAGTTGGTGATAGCCAAGACCTTCCCAGGGTCCATACGAAGCCCCGAACATGAGACGAAGCACCCCAAAAACAGGACCTCAGAACATTCAAAGGAACATTTCTCCAGCTTGGCATAGAGATTGTTCTCTCTAAGACGTTGAAGTACAGTGCGGACATGGTTTCTGTGGACGAGCAGATTTTCAGAAAAGATCAGAATGTCATCCAGATAGATGACAACAAACTGGTACAGCAGATCTCTGAAGATTTCATTGACAAAGTTTTGAAACACGGCTGGAGCATTACACAGACCAAAAGGCATCACCAGATATTCGTAATGCCCGTCTCTAGTGTTGAATGCAGTCTTCCATTCGTCACCCTCCCGTATTCGAATGAGATTGTACGCGCCTCTGAGATCCAACTTGGTGAAAATGGAGGCACCCTTCAACCTATCGAATAGCTCAGATATTAAGGGTAAGGGGTATCGATTTTTAATAGTAACCACATTTAAACCCCGATAATCGATGCAGGGTCTTAAGGTACCATCCTTTTTGGCAACAAAAAAGAACCCTGCCCCTGCAGGCGATGAGGATTTCCGGATGAAACCTCTCTCCAGATTCTCTGCGACATACTCCAACATGGCCTGGGTCTCTGGGATGGACAGAGGGTAGGTACGACCCCTGGGTAGAGTTGCTCCGGGGACAAGATCAATAGCACAGTCAAAAGACCTGTGGGGAGGAAGCACCTCAGCTGATTTCTTACAGAACACATCCCGGTAATCGCTGTATGCAGCAGGAAGATCAGAAGAAACAGAAGTGGCAGCAACCGGAAGACTCTCCTTGGGGGTCACCTTGAGAAGACACGACGAGAAACATGAGGAACCCCAGGCCAGGATCTGCCCAGAGACCCAGTCCACATGTGGAGAGTGGAGCTGTAGCCAAGGGAGGCCCAATACAACTGGGGTAGAGGCCTTGGGTAGAATAAGAAAGGATATCCACTCCTGGTGGAGAATCCCTACCGACATCCTAATGGGTAGCGTCTGGAAGCGAATAGGGCCCCCTGGGAGGACAGTGCCATCAATTGCCGAGACTACCAATGGGGTAGTGAGAGGTGAAAGGGTAAACTTCATAGAAGAAGCAGTTCTCCAATCCATAAAATTGCCGGCAGCCCCGGAATCCAGGTATGCAAGGGTTGACTGAGGAGAAGTGCCTACATGAAGGAACATCGGCAAGAGCAGGCGAGAAGGTGATGTTTCTGGGTCCAATACTCCACCTTCCAAATGTATTAGACCCGAGCGTTTCCCGGACGAAGCGAGCAGGAGTCACGAAAATGACCCTTGCCCTCACAATAGAGGCACAAGCCCAGAGTTCTGCGCCTAGCACGTTCTTCGGGGGTTAGTCTGGTCCGGCCCAGCTGCATAGGTTCTTCAGCAGGTAGAGGATGCTCCACGGAATGAAGGGAGGGGAGCTCAGACTGACTAGGACCCAGAGAGTGCTGGCGTCTTTTTTCTAAGGACCTCTCTTGAAAACGAATGTCGATCTGGTTGCATAATGAAATTACATCGTCCAGACCGACGGGAATGGCTCTTCCCACTAATTCGTCTTTCACTCGGTCAGAGAGGCCATGTAAAAAGGTAGCGACCAGGGCCTCATTATTCCAGCTCAATTCAGCTGTGTGGATACGGAACTGAAGAGCATATTGCCCCACTGAACTAGATTCTTGGCGAAGACGTAAGACAGCACTAGCCGCTGAAGAAGCCCGAGCCGGCTCTTCGAAGATATTACGAAAGAGCTTCAAGAAATCGGACAGACTGGAAACCACCGGATCGTTCCTCTCCCACAGGGGGGCAGCCCAGGCCAAAGCTTCACCGGAGAGGAGGGAAATGATATAGGCTACCTTAGCCCGGTCAGACAGGAAGCTTTGAGGCTGAAGCTCAAAATGAATTGTGCATTGGCTGAGAAACCCCCTGCAGGCCTTGGAGTCCCCAGAGAAACGGAACGGAGCTGGCAATCTTAGTGAGTGTGAGGCTGCGACTGGTGCGATAGGTACAGCCGCTGGTTGTACTTGGGGTTGCGGATTCGGGGTTCCCAAGGAGACCTGAAGCTGCTCGAATCGAGAAGCCAGATCCTGGAGGAATCGCATCACCTGAGTCTGATTTGATTCCTGGGTCTCAAGTCTGCGAACTATGCCCTGCAATGGATCATCCGCGGGAAGCGGGATGTCAGCCGGGTTCATGGCTGATCAAACTGTCAGGGTCACCTGTGGCCAGGTGACAGATGCACACCGTAGGGGGACAGGAGTGCACCGCAAGGTAGTGAACACTATGGCTGGCTTCAGCGGATAGGAAACTGGGTGGTTGTGGAAAGCGGGACCAGAGGAGCACAACCGGGATCCTTACGGAAGCTAGAGCCAAGATTCCCCAGGGCGCGGAGTCTAAGACCCAGCTGGTCTTCTCCAGGGCCTCTAGTGGTGAGGATGTTATGCTGCAGGCTGGGACCAGGTCGCGGCCCCTGGAGTTTCCTAGCTCACGCCCCATAGGATAAGGGGAAAAGAGGGGAAGCAGCAGCACACGATAAGAGAGAACCGAATAACAAGCTGAAGGTCAGGGGCCACAAGCAGACAAGGATAACGAAGAACGAGCCGAAGGTCAAGGGTCACGAGCAGACAGGGATAGTCGGGGACAAGCCAATAACGTAACAGAGAGACAGACGTAGCACACGGCAGGCAGGAACCCAAACACACAAAGCCTAACAAACACGTTGATCAGCAAAGCAGGCTTGCAGTGCACAGGTTAATATAGTGTTCTGTGATAGGGCCTGGGGTGGAGTCAGGCTGGGAGGAGATTATAAAGGAAGCCAGGTGAAGGAGGTCTGGTCTCTAGATGAACACATGAGGAGGAAGGTAAGATGGCAGACAGACATTAATGCATATCCATGACAGTACCCTCCCTCTTACGAGGCCTCCCCCTTCCCCGCCTGGGCCCAGGTTTAGAGGGAAACTTCAGATGAAACTCCTTTAACAGACGAGGTGCAAAGACCTCAGATGCAGTGATCCAAGACCTCTCCTCAGGACCAAACCCTTTCCAATGAACGAGTTACTGAAGAACGCCTTTACAGAGTCGGGAGTCCAGAATTTGACTGATCTCGTACTCCTGATTATCCTCAGAGACAGGCGCCACGGTAGGGAGAGGACGAGAGAATTTATTGAGGACTAAAGGCTTTAGAAGAGCAACATGAAAGGAGTTAGTGATTTTAAGGCTCTTAGGAATCTGGAGTTTGAAACAAACCGGATTCAGTTTAGCAGTTACCGTGTATGGACCGATGAATCGTGGAGCAAACTTCAGAGAAGGAACTCGGAGCTTGATGTTCCTGGTAGAGAGCCAGACTTTGTCCCCTGGCTGAAGAGAAGGCGGTTTACGCCTGCGGCGGTCGGCAAAGCCTTTGAATTTTTCAGCAGCTGCCCGGAGGGAATCATGAACGTGACCCCAAACGGAATTGAGAGACTCCTGAACCGAAGCCAAAGCTGGAATGTCTGGAGAACAGATCATGGGAAGAGGAAGTTGAGGGTGTTTTCCATAAACTGTGAAAAAGGGTGTCTTCTGCGAACTGGTATTCACATGATTGTTATGGGAGAATTCTGCCCACGGGAGTAGAGAGGACCAATCGTCATGGTGAGAAGACACAAAGGTGCGAAGAAAGACCTCTAACTCCTGATTAACCCTCTCAGTCTGTCCATTGGATTGGGGATGGTAAGAAGAAGAAAAATCCAAGACAATATTGAGGGATTTGCAAAAGGCTCTCCAAAAACGAGACGTGAATTGGACTCCCCTGTCGGAAACAATATGAGAAGGGACCCCATGTAGGCGGAGAATTTCCCGAATGAAAATGGGAACCAAGGCAGGGGCAGAAGGAAGACCAGGAAGAGGAACAAAATGAGCCATCTTGGAGAATCGATCGATTACCACCCAAATTACTGTATTATTCTCAGACAGTGGGAGATCGGTGATAAAATCCATGGCAATATGGGCCCAGGGTTCCTTAGGAATGGGCAAGGGCATGAGGAGACCAGCAGGAGCTTGTGTGGAGGATTTGGACTGAGCACAGACATGACAAGCTTTAACGTAGTCTTTGACGTCTGAGCGGAGATTAGGCCACCAGTAGTGACGACTGATGAGTAAGAAGGATCGGAGGAATCCAGAATGCCCTGCCACCTTGGAATCATGTCCCCAACGAAGGATCTTAGCTCTTAGCTCAGTGGGGACAAAGGTCTTACCAGGCGGAATTTTTGACTTCAGGGTGGTAGAGTGGGCAACAATGCATGAGGTGGGAATGATCGGCTCAGGTTCAGGGGCGGACTCCTCGTCCAAAGTGTCAAATGACCTAGAGAGCGCATCAGCCCGACCGTTGCAGGAACCAGGTTTGTAGGTAATCGTGAAATTAAAACGGGCAAAGAAGAGACTCCACCTGGCCTGTCTAGGATTCAGACGTTTAGCATTCTGTAGATACTGTAAATTCTTGTGATCGGTAAAGATCGTTATGGAGTGAGGGGAACCCTCCAAGAGATGACGCCACTCCTCTAACGCCAATTTAATTGCGAGAAGTTCCCGATCACCGATGGCATAATTCCTCTCTGCCTGAGAATTTTTTTTGGAGAAGAACGCACATGGTTGGCGTCTCTTCTCAAAGATTTGAAGAAGCACAGCTCCCACCCCCATTGAGGAAGCGTCCACTTCAATAAAAAATGCATTCCCAGGATTTGGTCTCCTCAAGAGGGGGCCAGAAACAAAGGCCTGTTTCAGGTTGTGAAATGCAGAGACAGCTTCGGGAGGCCAGTCTCTGGCATTCACACCCTTCTTGGTCAAAGCGATAATAGGCGCGGCAATGGAAGAGTAATTCCTTATGAACTGCCTATAATAATTATTGAAGCCAAGAAAGCGCTGTGTGGCCTTGAGGCTAGCAGGAAGAGGCCAGTTGGTGATAGCCAAGACCTTCCCAGGGTCCATACGAAGCCCCGAACATGAGACGAAGCACCCCAAAAACAGGACCTCAGAACATTCAAAGGAACATTTCTCCAGCTTGGCATAGAGATTGTTCTCTCTAAGGCGTTGAAGTACAGTGCGGACATGGTTTCTGTGGACGAGCAGATTTTCAGAAAAGATCAGAATGTCATCCAGATAGATGACAACAAACTGGTACAGCAGATCTCTGAAGATTTCATTGACAAAGTTTTGAAACACGGCTGGAGCATTACACAGACCAAAAGGCATCACCAGATATTCGTAATGCCCGTCTCTAGTGTTGAATGCAGTCTTCCATTCGTCACCCTCCCGTATTCGAATGAGATTGTACGCGCCTCTGAGATCCAACTTGGTGAAAATGGAGGCACCCTTCAACCTATCGAATAGCTCAGATATTAAGGGTAAGGGGTATCGATTTTTAATAGTAACCGCATTTAAACCCCGATAATCGATGCAGGGTCTTAAGGTACCATCCTTTTTGGCAACAAAAAAGAACCCTGCCCCTGCAGGCGATGAGGATTTCCGGATGAAACCTCTCTCCAGATTCTCTGCGACATACTCCAACATGGCCTGGGTCTCTGGGATGGACAGAGGGTAGGTACGACCCCTGGGTAGAGTTGCTCCGGGGACAAGATCAATAGCACAGTCAAAAGACCTGTGGGGAGGAAGCACCTCAGCTGATTTCTTACAGAACACATCCCGGTAATCGCTGTATGCAGCAGGAAGATCAGAAGAAACAGAAGTGGCAGCAACCGGAAGACTCTCCTTGGGGGTCACCTTGAGAAGACACGACGAGAAACATGAGGAACCCCAGGCCAGGATCTGCCCAGAGACCCAGTCCACATGTGGAGAGTGGAGCTGTAGCCAAGGGAGGCCCAATACAACTGGGGTAGAGGCCTTGGGTAGAATAAGAAAGGATATCCACTCCTGGTGGAGAATCCCTACCGACATCCTAATGGGTAGCGTCTGGAAGCGAATAGGGCCCCCTGGGAGGACAGTGCCATCAATTGCCGAGACTACCAATGGGGTAGTGAGAGGTGAAAGGGTAAGCTTCATAGAAGAAGCAGTTCTCCAATCCATAAAATTGCCGGCAGCCCCGGAATCCAGGTATGCAAGGGTTGACTGAGGAGAAGTGCCTACATGAAGGAACATCGGCAAGAGCAGGCGAGAAGGTGATGTTTCTGGGTCCAATACTCCACCTTCCAAATGTATTAGACCCGAGCGTTTCCCGGACGAAGCGAGCAGGAGTCACGAAAATGACCCTTGCCCTCACAATAGAGGCACAAGCCCAGAGTTCTGCGCCTAGCACGTTCTTCGGGGGTTAGTCTGGTCCGGCCCAGCTGCATAGGTTCTTCAGCAGGTAGAGGATGCTCCACGGAATGAAGGGAGGGGAGCTCAGACTGACTAGGACCCAGAGAGTGCTGGCGTCTTTTTTCTAAGGACCTCTCTTGAAAACGAATGTCGATCTGGTTGCATAATGAAATTACATCGTCCAGACCGACGGGAATGGCTCTTCCCGCTAATTCGTCTTTCACTCGGTCAGAGAGGCCATGTAAAAAGGTAGCGACCAGGGCCTCATTATTCCAGCTCAATTCAGCTGTGTGGATACGGAACTGAAGAGCATATTGCCCCACTGAACTAGATTCTTGGCGAAGACGTAAGACAGCACTAGCCGCTGAAGAAGCCCGAGCCGGCTCTTCGAAGATATTACGAAAGAGCTTCAAGAAATCGGACAGACTGGAAACCACCGGATCGTTCCTCTCCCACAGGGGGGCAGCCCAGGCCAAAGCTTCACCGGAGAGGAGGGAAATGATATAGGCTACCTTAGCCCGGTCAGACAGGAAGCTTTGAGGCTGAAGCTCAAAATGAATTGTGCATTGGCTGAGAAACCCCCTGCAGGCCTTGGAGTCCCCAGAGAAACGGAACGGAGCTGGCAATCTTAGTGAGTGTGAGGCTGCGACTGGTGCGATAGGTACAGCCGCTGGTTGTACTTGGGGTTGCGGATTCGGGGTTCCCAAGGAGACCTGAAGCTGCTCGAATCGAGAAGCCAGATCCTGGAGGAATCGCATCACCTGAGTCTGATTTGATTCCTGGGTCTCAAGTCTGCGAACTATGCCCTGCAATGGATCATCCGCGGGAAGCGGGATGTCAGCCGGGTTCATGGCTGATCAAACTGTCAGGGTCACCTGTGGCCAGGTGACAGATGCACACCGTAGGGGGACAGGAGTGCACCGCAAGGTAGTGAACACTATGGCTGGCTTCAGCGGATAGGAAACTGGGTGGTTGTGGAAAGCGGGACCAGAGGAGCACAACCGGGATCCTTACGGAAGCTAGAGCCAAGATTCCCCAGGGCGCGGAGTCTAAGACCCAGCTGGTCTTCTCCAGGGCCTCTAGTGGTGAGGATGTTATGCTGCAGGCTGGGACCAGGTCGCGGCCCCTGGAGTTTCCTAGCTCACGCCCCGTAGGATAAGGGGAAAAGAGGGGAAGCAGCAGCACACGATAAGAAAGAACCGAATAACAAGCTGAAGGTCAGGGGCCACAAGCAGACAAGGATAACGAAGAACGAGCCGAAGGTCAAGGGTCACGAGCAGACAGGGATAGTCGGGGACAAGCCAATAACGTAACAGAGAGACAGACGTAGCACACGGCAGGCAGGAACCCAAACACACAATGCCTAACAAACACGTTGATCAGCAAAGCAGGCTTGCAGTGCACAGGTTAATATAGTGTTCTGTGATAGGGCCTGGGGTGGAGTCAGGCTGGGAGGAGATTATAAAGGAAGCCAGGTGAAGGAGGTCTGGTCTCTAGATGAACACATGAGGAGGAAGGTAAGATGGCAGACAGACATTAATGCATATCCATGACATTTACATTCCTTGTAATAGGAATAAAAGTGATCTTTTTTTTTCTTTTTTTTAAGTTTTAAATTAAAAAGGTTAAAGTAAAATTAACAATAAATAAAAAATAAAAAAATGTAAAGCGCCCCTGTCCCCGGTAGCTCGTACGCAGAAGCGAACGCATACGTAAGTCCCGCCCACATATGAAAACGGTGTTCAAAACACACATGTGAGGTATCGCAGCGAACGTTAGAGCGAGAGCAATAATTCTAGCTCTAGACCTCCTCTGTAACTCAAAACATGTGACCAGTAAAAAAATTTAAAGCGTCGCCCATGAGGATGTTTAAGTACCGAAGTTTGGCGCCATTCCACGAGCGTGTGCAATTTTGAAGGGTGACATGTTAGGTATCTATTTACTCAGCGTAACTTCATCTTTCACATTATGCAAAAAAATTGGGCTAACTTTAATGTTTTAATATTTTTTAATTCATGAAACCGTTTTTTTTCCCCAAAAAATGCGTTTGAAAAATTATTGCGCAAATACCGTGCGAGATAAAAAGTTGCAATGACCGCCATTGTATTCTCTAGGGTCTTTGCTAAAAAAACATATATATTGTTTGGGGGTTATATGTAATTTTCAAGCAAAAAAATGAGGCTTTTTACATGTAGGAGCGAAGTGTCAGAATTGGCCCGGGTGCGAAGTGGATAAACCAACTGATGTCCTCATAAAATTGTCTATTTCCTTCCTATAGATGTACTGTGTTCTCATTTATGCTGTGCCCTGTATGCTTCAATCAGATCACTTTATACAGCTATGTGCTATTTTTTATGTTGTGTTTTTTGCTTGTTTTTATATATTTTTTCTTTTCCTTTCATCCATTACTATAACTATATCTTGAAAGTTCTGCATTCTTTATAATAGAATATATTAGAGAAATATGTGTTAACAATGAGGCTTGTATAAAATATCCAATGTGTCAGGGGCTATACAAGTTTAGGTCTTTTCAAAGTAGAACAACTGACTGTTTCAAAGTGGGAGGCAGTTGATGTAAGACTGTAGCATTATGCCTAGTTGCTTTCTCAGTGAATGGGCCTTTTTGAAACCTAGGTATATCATTGCCAAAAAGGCCTAAATAGTTCTGTCAGCATTTTAAGAAGGCCTAGATTCTTTTTTTCCTTCCCTTCTAAAACGCTATTCCGGACAGCTGTTGGTGACACTACCAAACTTTTCATATGGATATGTATGTTAATGGCAAGCAATGAACTGAGGATGAAGAGCCGCAAACACAGACCAATCTCTTCAGTGCACATCAAAAGCCTTGACAAAAGGGGCAGTAAAAGAGGCAGCAATGGTGGAGCCTTCACTTTTGTACACTGAATTAGTTCTGCAAGCAATGAAACTGATCTTTTCTCCCTGCCAGAAAAAGTCCAGTGATTTTTGTAAGTGCTCATTAGCACAAGAGGCATTTATGAAGATAATTGACTGACGCCGATACCTCTGACTGTCACAACAGTGCCAGCAGACCATGTGCAGTGTTGTGTTCTGTCCAAGAGATACTAGATTTAAAGGCTGGCTGTGATGCGCCCGGGCGTCCGCCCCTCCCCTGTGTGAACATCAGCCCATCAATCTCTTGTTTTTTTCTTTTTTGGTAATCACAAAACAAGTGCAGCTTAACATTGCTAGAGTTGCAGAAGAGCGCTCCTAATGACTTAATAAATACACAAGTTTAGTTCCTGCAGCAACAAGACAATCGAAGATTTACTCATATTATTATGTATAATTTAAATATAACAAACAACTTAAAGTAGATGGAAACCCATCCCTAACTAATTGATTTTAAGGTTTAGTTTACATGTGCGTCTAAATTGGTACGCATCTATAAAGCGATCCACTTTCAGATGTGGTGAACTGCCTGTCTTAACCTCGTAAATGTCGCACCGCCATTCCCATTTGCTTGTATGTTAAAACATTTATTTTTTTCATCAGTGTACAAATCAATACTATAATTTTAAAATGCTTTGATCCATTCTGAAATAAAGCAAACTTGTCACAATAGGTTGCTGCCAGCTGATAGAAAAACTATAGCTTATATAATTGCTATCCAAATCATTTGGTAATTTGATGTTATCAAACATGACCTTTAAATTGCAATTTGCAGGTGCTATGCTATTTCTGGAATTAGACCCAACCTTTCCAGTAAATGAGGGTGCAAGCAGTGGTGGCTGGTGGTAATTGTTCTTGGGGAGGCGGCAAACAGTACCACACCCCCTCCCGGTGGTCGGTCGGCGGGCGGATCCGGTGCACTTACCCCATCTATGCAGTGCTTCACCGGCGGCTTCCCTTGCTCCTCGGCGGTGGCGGCAACAGCTCTCCCTTCCCCTGCTCTCCACGGGCATCGGTGGCTTCCATTTCCTCTCTCCTCCTCGGCGGCCAATTGGGACTCTTGTCTTTTCGGCCAATCAGAAAATGGGTCTCGGACCTCCTTCTGAGTGGCCAGATTGAGGATCGGTTTTACAACAGCGAATATTCATGTTGTAACACCTGGGTGGACTCATGGCGCAATGCTCTGCGCTCCAAGCCCACCCTATTTTGAAGCCTATTAGAAACTATGGCTCTAAGCAGGTGCTTCAAAAAAACACCCCTGCCACTGTAATTCAGGCACCTGGCGTCCTGAAAGGGGCCGGATGCCTGAACTGGGGGGGGGGGGGACACAGCAGCCATGGATAGGTTCATGCTATGCATGAATCTATCCATTATTCATATAGGGGGTGGCGTGGAGAGATGGGGCAGCCCTTAATGGACGGGCCACCACTGGGTGCAAGCAGCAGGGCTGCACAGCCTCATTGGTTGCTAGGACACTGGTGGCTGGGCCACGCAGTGTCCTCTGTTGCTAGGATGTAGACGGCCTGGTTACATGGCATAATTGGTTGGGCCATCATGGAAATGCATGACAAGGTGGAGCTCCGCTGCCTCCTTCCTAGCAACTAACGATGCTGTGTGGCCATACTGCCTGCACCCTAACAACTGATATTGCTTTCCAGCCTGTCCATCTACATCCTAGAGACTGATGAAGAGACAGAAGGGAGGAGGAACAGCAGAACTGACACAGTACCACCCCCTGCATACCTAGTAATGATATTTATCTCAGGGAAGCACCTAGTTCCTTAGGCCGACCATACATGGTGCAAATTTCTTTCTGGTTGCAGGAAATAAATTTGCATGATTCCCCCATCAACACTGGTAGTGCTGACAGTGGAATCCCTCCTGCTGAGTTCTTGTCTGCTCCAGGCGGGGGAGCCGTCCTCGCCGGTAGAAGACAGTGATTATCACTAGCAGCTATAGCAGTGATAATCGCAAGAGAATCCAGCAGGCTGGTTGTACCCAAGTTGATTGATCGGTGTTCTGTCGAAACAGCCAATTCGTCCAAATCTCCAACTACGTCAATTTCGGTGACTCTCCAGCAGCAGATTTCGACGAGTTGGCTCTACTGCCCATGCAGGCATGCGCACCCTACAGATTAACAGAAACCCTGTGCACAGAGCTGTCCACCGCAGTGCCTGTACAATTTTGAGCGTCCCTATTTTCTGCTTGATTGGGTTGTGCAGTTCTGTGCACAGGGTTTCTGTCAATCTGTAGGAAGCATGCGCTCGCATGGGCAGTACCGTGTATAGCCGACCTTAGACAAGCACTGACAATCACAGCTATTAGTCTCCTTGCTAGATGTGTGAGCAGACAGTGGTGGGGGAGTGGAGGGGGACATACGATTGACCAAATTATCTCATCAATACCATAAACTAGAAAGATGG
Organism: Rana muscosa; assembly: GCA_029206835.1. NCBI lineage: Eukaryota > Metazoa > Chordata > Amphibia > Anura > Ranidae > Rana > Rana muscosa. The sequence continues at coordinate 191,197,690 of CM055122.1, forward strand.
CACAAAGTGTGACATGCCTGGGGTATAAGAGCAACAAATAAAATGTTTGGTAAGAATTCCTAAAAATCTAATTATTGACATAGACTCAATTCTTTTACTTTCAAAGAGTCTTTTAGATTACAGGCACTAACACTGAGGTTGCTCATGTGGTTGTAAGGTTAGGAAGATTCTCTGACATAAAATGTGAACAAAGCGCATCCTTCTATACTGTGTAGCGCTCTGTATCCAAAGCACTGAGTGTGATTTCTCTCTGCTGTCTCGTTCCACTGCAATTAGCGTAAGTAACTTCTGACAGGTTTTCCAGACGTAATACATAAAAAAGATGTTGGAGGAGGAGAGCTCCAGTACACAGCATGTGACTGATATCCTTTGCTCTGTGTACTGTGAGGAGGGGGATGTATCCCTTCCCTCCATTCAGGGCTCAGAGCTGTCCTCACTGAAGTCTGCACTGTGAGGCTTCAATTCCTGCCCCCATCTTCTTTGAGCTGAGAGATCCTAGGTCAATTCTGGACTTTAAATGGACTGGGAGGAGAGATGGCTGCAGATAAACAGGTACAGCGTATGTGGGAGGATTTGTTTAATCTCTGTTTGTCCCCTGAGGCTAGTCACATCACTAGGTATATGTGAGGGTTTTCAACCCTTTTTAAGATACCTAGTGTATAAACACAAAATAATTGTTGCTTTTGTACACAAAACCGTGACCTGAGTATTTTTTTTTTTTTTTTTAGACAATCATGAGTGCATTTCACTTAAAAGGGCTATCACATAGCAGATCACAAAACATGTCATTCCTATAAATTCAATTAAAAGCAAATATACTCATCCCTACATTCAGGCCCTCAATATGCAAGCACTAATTCAATTCACATATTTGCTATATATAATGATCTGCTCAAAAAAAAAGAAAGATAAATATGTGAACAAAAAGAGTAAAAAGAAAAACAATTTAAAATAAAAAATAGAAAGAATAAAATGAGAAAAAAATAAGAAATAGAAGAAAAGGGGAAACACATCTACGCCTCACCACTCTATGTCATAGCCTAATAAATCGAATGCTTAATAGCCACGAATAGTCAACAGTTCTCTAATTTTAGAAGCTGCACAAAAATTAATCCAAGGAGACTTAAGTTTACAAAAATTTTGAATGGTATAAGGGTACATAACAATATAATAATAATGATATAGTGGTATATAAATTAGCAGTTAAAGTATAACTAAAGGAAAAACGTTTTTTTTTGTTTTGTTTTGGATAGAGTGGAGAGGGATTAGAACCCTTGTCAGTTTTTATTGCTGTCTGTGTCCCCATTGGGGAGATTCACTCTCTCTATTTTTCCTGTTTACCATTATCATTGAAAGTGAAAGTAAAAGAAAATCCAAAAAATTGGGTTGTCCCCAGAAAAGTATTAAAGGGGAAATCTTCCAATGGGGACACTAGTTCTGGTAACTTGGGGGTCCCCAAGAAATTCCCTTTACCTGCCTAGTGGTATTCCCGAGTCTGGCTCAGGGTGGAATTTCAGTACCATTAATGGTAACCCCGAGCCAGACTCGGGATCGCATCGCAGTATCCAGGCAAAGTAACTTACCTTGTCCCCTGGATCCTGCGATGTCTCTCCGCTGTGTGTGCGAGCTGTCTCCCCGCTCGATTCACACAGTGCTGAGCTCCGTTCCCTGCGAGCGGTGCGACACACAGGGGCGGAGATCGGCACCAAATTCAAAAAAGTAAATACACAATACATACAGTACACTGTAATCTTACAGATTACAGTACTGTATAAAATAATTACACTGTCCAGTGCCCTGCATGCACTTTTATATTATAAATACATTTTTTTTCTGCCTGGAAACTGGAGATTGTCCATAGCAACCAAAAAGTGTCCCTTTATGTCACAAGTGGTTTTAGACCAGCTAGAAAACAGAGATAATAAATTAGAATCACTTGCAGAATTGAGCGATTTGTGGGGAAATTCGTCATCAAACACTGAATCTAATGACAGCGACAATTCTGCAACTGAGCAAATTTCAGTGTTTTTGATTACATTATTGAATATGTTTTATTATTATTATATTATTATGTGTTATAATTATTTATAGTTATTTATTATATTATAATTTATGATTTTGTGTTTCAAACTTTATCATACCCGGGATGTATACTAGACTCTTGTTTGGAAAGATTTAAGTGAGTTATTCCTAAGAGTTACAGGCCTACAATATAAAACGCCAAAATTTCGATGCAAAATAATTGTACCGCTTTCAGCACCTAAAATCTGAAATAATCATACCGCCAGGGGGGTTAATTTGCAGGGATTTTCTCTCACTTCCTGTTTGACTATGGGACAGGAAGTGAAGGAAAATCTCTGCAATGGGACACAGATGGTGGAAAAAAAATCTGCCAGGGGTTGTAACCCTCCCTTGCTCTATTCAAAATGAAGAAAAACGTTTTGCCTATAGTTCTACTTTAATTCATCAAATCTTTGCAAACATTGCATTTCATCCACCCATTTACAAAGAGATTAGGGAGAAGAAGCTTTCCAAAGACTGGGTAGTATTGCTGCCTGTATCTTTTTATCTTATCACAATGCACACCAATGTAGCATGTTGATGTGAACATGCCTTATACAAAGCAAAGCTTTTGCCTTGTCTTTGTGTTGGGAGTTTGATGGGCAATGCTGCCCAGTAGGGATGCTGTGAACCAACCCTTAGGTAGACATGTTTCAATGGAGCACTGGGTTGCAAGTCCAGATTGTGAGAATGTAGATCAGACTTGATTTGGGCAAATGAGGCCTGGTACTGAACAGTTCCTTGTGACTTCTCACTTGTCGTACACTTGCAATATGGGTTAGCACTACCATACAATTAGTGGAAACAAATTGCAGAAAGTTACAATATTGTGTTTGCAGACCCACACTGCTGGAGCATGACTGCATGCATTCACCACTATAGACATAATGACATATATACACACGCACACATTTCACTGTTTTACAGTTATGAAATGTAAGATTTACTCTAGAAAATGTGCATTATACAAAATAAAGCAGTCAAGGGCAAGCAATTGTATGAAAAATAATTGAGATTAGTGTGATAGGACAGATCTTACTTTGTCCCCCCCATGAATTGGTGGTAAAGGACTATAAAGTCCAAATAAAAGCAGCACTCCTCACAGTACTCAACCTTGTAATGGTCAGTGCTCTAAATGTGAATGCCACCAAGTGCTGTGCCAGAACCAAATACAAATATGTGAAGTCACTAACACTCCAAGTCATGCATTCCATACGTTTATTGTGAAGACATCATCACACAAGGCGTACTAAACCAACATTTTGAGGTCTTGCGGAGTCCCTTTCTCAAGGTTCCACGTTACCTTAAAAAGGCACCCCGCAAAGCCTCAAATGTTGGTTTCCTATGCCTAATGTAATGCCGTTTTCGCAATAAACACGTAAAATGCATTTATTTGGTGTTCTGGTGACTTTGCAGCTTGGCATTAAAGTAGACTATTTGAAATTTCTTTACCTCTAGAGAAAGATCTAGATTTTGGATTCTCTTGTAACTAACGTATAAATAAAAACTAATAACTTGAACTAAAATACGGAAGTAGATAAGTTTGTTTCCATGGTGTCTCTACACCATTAAAATGCAGCTTATAAAGTGACCAGGCTTCATTTAATGTTACGAAAGTCCACACTGCCTCCCAATAAATCTTAAAGCTGTGGGTGTGGGAAAAGTTCCCAGCCTCCTTTTATACTTACAAATTACCCCTGGATACCTGCTGAGTCTCTGCCTAGGAGAGTCTAGCTTCCACAGCAATTAATCATCTGTTGAAATTCAAGGTTATGTGTCGAACTCACTATAAGGTTAAGCAGTTACCTAATGACATATGTGTATCTCTCTGCAAATTTTTGAATATTATAAAGTTAGAACCTATTTACATTTTTCAACCTTCTCTCTACTTTTTTAGGTTCTTTATAGCCAGCCGTCATTGATGTGTTCATGTTATCTGTTAGATGGATGAAGCCGCTGAACAAATGGGACTTCTTACTGAAAACTACTGCCACTTATTTCGTAGGACTGCTGCCCTAATTATCCAACTTGGATGCCATAGATCCCATTGATTCTTTTTTTGATCTAGTTTTCATAATTGAACATTTTTATATATGCGTATTATTTGGAAATATTTCAGTAGATTCTACACCGTTCAATAATGCTGAAAGGTTACTCTCCTCCTTTTTAGAATTATAATTGATAGCCTCTTCCTAAATATGTTCTGCAGCAGTCCACTGTTGTCCCAATAATTTAAGCTTGCGTAGGAATATATGGTCACCAGTATATTTGAAGTATAGACTGCTAGGTGACCTTCAGTATAAATAATAGGTTTTGCATAATGGTTTCTGATTTTTATACCGGCAAAATGATACTGTATAAATGTTTATTGCAATTATTAGTAGTAGTGCTGTGCTGATGGAAACAAATTTCTGATCTTCAGTATAAGATTGTACAGAACTGAAGTTTAAAAACAGACACAGCATGGAGAACCAAAAATAATAAACTCATGTCAGTGCTATCAGCATGCAGAACAACTGGGATTTTGCCAGAAATGTCAACTTTAGACATAGGACTTTTTCTTACTTTGTTGTCAAAAGATTATCTAATGTGGTCTTTTTGTCGATTGTTTCACAAGAAACAAACTGAAATGATCAGATGATGTGTGTGTAAGAATTCATATGTGTGTGTTCTAAGCCATGACGTTAAAGTTAAAAAGTTATTTTAGGAGGAAAAAGGGGAATAACTGCCTAAAAACGTTCAACACGGCTTATACAGAGATTTTATGATCCAGTTTGCTGCTGTTTAATGTATACTGCTCAACTACTGCCTGATTCTAGGGAAATCATGGGTATGATGGAAAGAACCAAACAATGGGGTTGATTTACTAAAACTAGAGAGTGAAAAATCTAGTGCAGCTCTGCATAGTAACCAATCAGCTTCTAACTTCATTGTGTTCAATTACGCCTTTAATTAAGGCTACCATGCACAGCTGCACCAGATTTTGCACTCTCCAGTTTTAGTAAATCAACCCCTATGCAGATAAGGGGTGTCTGTAGATTTAAAAAAAACTGTACTCTGACTAATGCTGAATAATGTCCCCGCTATAGGTGTAGGCCTTGCACATACTTCCTGAAGCCTAACTGGAATACTCCCAGGACATTGCCAGGACATTGCTATGTGAGGCCTAGTGGTTACCACTCACCCCCACCATGACGGGAGCGAGCTCTTTCTCTGATTCAAACCCGTTCACATGCACTCTCTATCCTATTGCAGTAGCTCTGAGCTCAGCGTTTTCGAGCTCACTCCTGTGATGGAGGAGGTGATCAGTAATGACCAGGCTCCACTTAGCAATGTCCTGGGAGTATTCCAGCTAGGCTTCAGGAGGTACATAAATGGCCTAGACCTTTAGAAAGGGCATTATTCAACTTTAGTCAGAGGTGCACAGTTTGTTTTTATCTACAGATGCCCCTTATCTGCATAGGCAGTTTTTTAGTGAAGATGAACTAACCCTTTAAGGTAAGAGAAGTACCTCCTTTGACAGTGGTCAATGTAGTAGGGTTTAGATTTTCACTTTAGCTGACCATACAAAGGGGTTGATTTACTAAAGCCAAATAGACTGTGCACTGCAAGTGCAGTTTCTCCAAAGCTTAGTAAATGAGGTAAAGCTTCACTTTGCAAAGAATACCCAATCACTTGCAAGAAAAAAAAAACTGCATTTTTGCTTGCACGTGATTGAATGACAGAATACAGCAGAGCTTCTGCTCATTTACTAAGCTTTGGAGCAACTGCACTTGCAGAGTACAACTGCACAGAGTAAATTTTGGATGGTTCTTTATGAACCACCTGAAATTTGAGCCATAAATGGCCCATTTGGCACTGCTTCATCCAACATCCATTGATCTAAAAATTGAAAAAGCCAAGAAGATTTCTCCATCCAGTTTGGAGTGAATTGGGGAAATCAATCAATTTCTCTCATTCATCCTCATTTAGCCTGTATGTTTTGGTGACAGCTTTAAAATTTTACTGAGGTTCTGTTCCCTCACTGAAATGTCCATGAAAGTGTATCAAGCACGGACACGCTTGTGGGTGGGCACCCCGCTCTTTTTCTTGGGACTGTCTGGAGGATGTGTTCTTATGGAGCAGCGTTATCTTTTAAAATTTCCTATTAACTGTATGTCCTCTTACTGTTTGTCATGGTGACAGTTGCTACAGGGAGAGGAGATGAGGAGAAGTCTAACATTTCTAGTTGTAACTAGAGCAGGAGAAAAGGGTACATCTTCAAAGGAGACATCTTCTCCAATAGACACTTTGTCCAGGGACAGCTATCAAAGGTGGTATTCCCCCACCGCCCAGTTTTGGGAGATTTCCATTTGCCTCCTTTCAAGAAATGAAAATAAATCTCCCTTATAAGGACACAACCTGACCGATGTTCTAACCCTTCCCTTCTCTTTCCAAAATAGAGAAATGTTCAACTTTAAAAGGCAAATATCACACTTTTAGACCCCTTTCATAATGTGCCAGTGCAATGAGGGGCATCAGTGCACATATATTATCGCGCATTAACATATGTTGCGTTAAGACAGACCTTCACTTTTAATGGAATGCTAATACATCAAAATACACATTACGTCTTTGCCATGTTATGTGTATTGTGATGTGCTGTCGTGTTTGCATAGGCCAGTGCTGCATAGTACACAGGGATGATGTATAAGTCTAACTTAGTTGTTTATTGATCTGTGTTATCATACTTTTTTAGTGGTAGAGGGGGTTATATTATTTTTGACAGGGATAGTATTTATTATGGTATTACTAGAGAGGATACCATTTGGAAAATTTGTAATATCTTCTTGAATAAGATATTTTTTATATTTTTTGCTTTATTCTTTACACATATATTTGTGTGCTTGGTTACAGACCTAAATTTTTCCTAACCAGACACCATTTTTGTTTGCAAACAAATTAGATTTTATTAAACATCTTTGTGTATTTAACATTAAATACAAATAAAGGTGTAATAAATATTTTAGTTTTGTGTTATTTCCATAATTAAATCAGAGCATTTGTTTTGCATTTCTTCCCCCCCCCCCCTTTCCTCTCCATATTGACTGTTTTCTTTTTTCTTCTCTCAGTTGTGGCAATGAGCAGTAATTGCAGCAGTCTAGACACAGAGACAGATGCAAAGTAGAGCATTATTATACTGAACATTTGCCCTAGTACCATACCGTCTAATTGCCCAGAAAATATATTTCTACATGAATTATTTGTAATTTGACTTTTAATGGACCGACTGTTGTATATTTATGGGGAATCCACTTTAAAACAGCAGCACTGAAAATTGGGCATTTATGTTCAATGTTTAGGATTTTTTATGGAATATATAAATAAATAATCTTGAAGATTAAATAAAAGGTCAGTATTTTAAAAAAGACAACAGGCCACTCAGTCACTTTAACGTACCCATATGCAAGGGGTTTTAGTTGATCAGTTGCAAGCAATTTGACCCAATTTTTTTTAAGCCAACATGCAAAAACATTTTTCTGGGAATATTTTATAGGCGCCTCATCATATGTAAATCACTATTTCTCTTATGGTAATTTTCAAAGGGGAAAGTGACAAAAGGTGAACAATTTATAATGCATCTTAGCCAATGTATCTTAGCCATTTAAGTCAACTGGGATAGACTGAAGGCATTGGGAGCAGGGAAAATTATTTAGTAATTTGCTGTAAATCAGCAATCACTTTCCAACTGGATCTTGGGTAACTGATTCTCCAGAATAGGAGAAGGTAAAACCACATAAGAGTAATCATAATAGTAATAATGATGAGAGTCCTTTAAAATGAAAAATACTTAAAGCTAAACCATAATGGTATTGGGACTGTTTTATTCGATTTTTTTTCTTAAAGTGGTTGTATACCCAAATTTTGTACAAGCACCTACAGGTAAGCCTACATTAAGGCTTACCTGTAGGTGCTTGTAATATATCTCCGAGACCTACACAGTCTCGGAGATATTTGCAAAAAAGACTGTACCGCTATCTACGGCGCATGCGCGTCGTAGATAACGGCGCAGGCGCACTGAGCGTGGCGGCTCTTGAATGGGAGCTTGCCGGACACTGCCGGAAATTTGTGCATGCGCGGGGATCGTGCCATTCCCCGCGCATGTGCGGGAGTGACGTCATCGCCGCTCCGGCCAATCACAGCGCCGGAGCGGCGATACCCGGAAGTCACTCCGGGTATCATGGATTCGACGGAGGACGCGTCCGAGGACCGCTGCGGGGGCTTTGATCTAAGGTAAGTGATTGATAATGAGCTAGTATGCTAGTCATACTAGCTCATTATACCTTTGCCTTGCAGGTTGACCAAAAAAAAAAAAAAGTTTTGCGGTATACAACCGCTTTAAGTTGTTACATTTTTACATTTATGTTTTACATATGTTTAAAATGTTTAGAGTTGAAAGGGCTTCCCTAAGCACTAAAGGTTAGCTAAAGAGATGAAACAGCAGTAGTTTTTTCCTCTCAGACACAGGTTACACTTAGTGAGATTCCCAGTGGAGAATTTGCTAGAGAGGGTAGATAAGGAGTAGAGTGCTCTAATACACTTCTGCGTGTACATTTTTGCTTGTGCTCTAAGCTTTGTAAATAACAGTTTGTTTTTAACAGGTGGTAAGAAGGAACTGAAAAATTCATGTCAATATTTCCTATTTTTTTTTTTTTTATTATTATTTATAAATAATAATAAAATACACAAACTCACTCTACTGCCCTCTTTTTTAAGGTGGCTTAAAACCCATTTTCAGGGTTCATGTAGAATTTCACAGTTCACAAAATCCTAATTGTTATGTTTCATATGTAGTTTTCTGTGGAGGAGAAGAATAGGAATCAGAGAGTCTCAGTTTGTCTAAAATATACAAGATTATACCAAACTCATTTAATATCCAAGTCTAATAATTCATTGAAAATTGGTTCACTTATATTTTGTGGCTAGTGACCTTAACTATCAGTTTCTGTTTTCTAAACTCAGGCAACCTGGATAGAATTTTGATTGTCCAGTATCAAATTGATCATTTATCAATCTGATGGTAAATTGATTGGAAGAGCTGGCCCAAGCTTGATTCCAGACTGGGGAATTGGGAAGGTCCAGACTTAATAGAGGGCTGGTCGCCATTTTTCAATCACCAGCAATTACTAGCAACTGCAAAGGAACATTTATGTTTGTGCTGCTGCCCATGTAAGCCTGCCCTTTCTCTCTGCCATGGAGAACAATGTGGAATTGCTGAAAAACTTATGACCTACCAATGTGACCTTTTTTCAAACATTCATAACTTTGTATTATCTATTGTTATTATTGCTATACCTTTGTGTTTTTCACACAATTAAACCAAAATCTTCAATATTTCCCCAGGTAACATTCACAACTAATTTCTAGATTTATTTTTTAGTTCTTTGCTGTTTTGCTGTCTTATCTGAGTGAAGAAACATGTACAGACTTAGCTAAAAGACAGCTGTACAAAAAAAACAAAAACAATAACTGATCTGGCAAAATTTACATCACATAGCAATGTGTGTTTTATACAAAAGTTTGTATGATCAGTAATTTTCAACTGTCTACTTGCTGCTACGCCCACAAGCCCCCCCATTTATGTGCATGCTGTGAGCATGCCTAATGCTGACTGACCCACAACAGGCTCCACACACTTGTCCATCTCTTGCACACCATGGGCCCCTGTTGTTATGTGGCCAACAGGGGTGGAGCAATGCACCGTAAGACTGTCTAACTGACAGATTACATTTTTAGATTTATGTAACTTTAATAGGGCAAAGAAAATTATGCAATGGCTTATAGAAATTAATGAAACCAATATAAAACTTGATAACCAAACTGTGGTCAATTATACATATTGGAAAATAGAACATGCTATGTCTAGTAGCTCCAAAAAAGAAAAAAAACAGAATTTGACTTTCACAAATTTCACCAAATCTGTTTGGTTAATGAGTTACTGCACATGATTGGTGCTCCTTGCGTTGCCTAATCTAATAGGCTAGCTAACTCAATGCTTTTGTTTCAATCTGCCTTTCCTGGATCGTGTCACATCCATAGAAAACTGTTGTGTAATAAAGAATAAACTTAGACGATGGTGTGCGCCTGGCCACTTAGCTGAAGGTTTTTTTTTTTTTGCCAGACTTTCAGTTTATCTCATAGGTCAGCAAAGCTGAATGTCTTAGTCATTGTTCATTTCTTTCCTTTCTCCAGCAGGCTTCCAGTAACTATAGCCATCTAGCCAAGTACAGTGCAGAGTCTGGAGAGAAAGCACCTAGTCTTTTTCCGCTAAAAATACAGCTGAAATAATTGAAATTGACAGAGCCTTTTAATCAAGTAAACACATTTTAACTAGTTTTTCCCCAATCCTTCCATTCATGCCAACTATAGAAATTAGCCTTCACTCTTCCTTCACTTACACATGGATACACACACTTGCGTGAACACAAGAAAAAATTCTTTTCTGCTGTCAGCATTCCTCACCAACAATAGTTAGATTAGTGGAAATGAGGGCCTCCACAGAGAAAAGACATTCAGCCACAGAAGGCGCCCTGCAGGAACAGCTGGTAGGGGTTAATAGCTGCTGAACCTCACAGCCAGGGTCTTTTCTGTATTGTGTGTAAAACTCCTGGGAAGGAAGGAGACTTGTGACAGCCTCTGGGGTGCAAGGGATCAGAGGTATAGTAACAGGTCACATAAGCATTGCTCGATGAGATGGCTACCTAAGGACAGCATTAAAAAAAAAAAAAGCTCTCTTTATTTATGTATGGAAATTGTACCTGTTTATACAGTCTCCTTTGTCCTTCCAAATAAAGCACTACTGTATTCACTACCTTGGCCAATAGCATTTTAATTTGTGTTACAGCTTTACAAGAACAATTGGAACCGGGGTGTTAATTGAATTATTCACACACCGTAAAATAGGCACAATTCAAGGGATCGTGGTCTCTAAATAACTGGAGCACATGTTGAATTTTTTATATTCTTTTGGGGTTTTTTCATGCTTTGAAATTATGAGTCCAAACCATACTTTTTTTTAAATAAAGTTTAAAAAAATAAATAAAGTTAAAAAGCATGTAAGCATGTGTTTATTAAAGCAGGATCATGGCACTGAATAAGCTTCAGGGGTGGATTCTGATAGGATCAAACCTCTTTTCAGGACCCGTGAACCATTCCAAGCTTAAATGTTAATAACGGATGATCCACTTAACTGCTGGGTTCATTGAATTGCTATGGGGAGTTAGATGTTTTTTGTGTTATGAAGGATATAAAATAATAAAACAAACATATTTAAAAGAAGCTCATTTGAAGTTGTGAGGGGACACTCTTTGAATACTTGCCAGTTCAAGTACAATGCCGCCTTTTTTCACAATTGTTGGGGGACACTAAAACAATAAACATCATAAATAGAATTCATGACCCATTGCATTCTTAATTGCCATACAAGCTTTTGAAGAATCCTTATTGCCCAATTGGAAGTATCCAACGTTTGTTTGATGTGCTTAGACTCAAGTGTCAAATGTTTGCACTGAATCACTATTCCAAAAACACCAACAAGCAAAAATATCCCATTAGACATAAAGAACTCTTGAAAAGCCTGTCCACCCACAAGAGGACAAGATAGGTGATAAGGATTATTAGTTGGCTTTCTTACCTTACTATATTACGTTTGGCAGAAATGTGAGATTATATTTTTATTCTAAAGCATTTGGTGACCTTGCTGATTTTTTTATTTTTATCAGCACCTCACCAAAGTGCGAGTTGTGCCCCGCACAGTACCTTCTGGTGAATGGGTTAAGCTTTCTGACTTTCTGGTAACAGTGAAATTATGACAGAAAGAAAATTGTTCCATTTTAGCATGAAAATGCTTGTACAAATACTGTCGTTCCTTCCTTCTTGCTTTCTTTATAATGCTTCAACGATAGCTAAAATGACAGACATTTGACAGGTATCTGTAAGCATACAGCCCAGGCAGCTCATTAAAGTTTTTATTCCTATGCATTGCCTTTCACAAAGGCAAAAACCCATTAGCATTGACTGTTTTGCAGATTAGAAGAATTAAGGGCTTCAAATGTTGGCTTATACCAAGCAATGTCATTTGTGAAGTGATGTTTGCTTTATTATTTCCCGTACTCTCCCTCTGAAACCAGCCTGACATGACTCTAGCTCAACATAGGGCGTACTGTGCAAACCAAAAAGACTGGCTCATCGATGAAAAGAAACGCATTTCCTTTTATACATGACTGGAATGGCAAAGAGGGGAGACTTTACATGTACTCTTTAGGCTCATTAGAGTCCTGATTATAATAGTTCTCCGATGTAATCTTTAATCGACTTTGACACTAGATTTGCCCCGTTACAAATCCTGTCATGCAAATTAAGTCATTTGTGTTGTTTGATATGGAAAGATCGGCTATGAAATGAAAGATTAGTTCACAGATGAGGCACGGAGACTGCTGCCCTTGTGCACCGTGCAACTGATTACAAGGATGAGATCATCTATTTTTACACGTTGCCGCTAACAGTTATTTTACACTACCGCTAACATTTAGACAAAGAGCATTAACCGCTTACCTTCCAAAACACTTCTCATGTCTTTATCATGTTTGTATACCACCATGACTCGTGGCAGGCAATCAGTTAAGTATTTATTAAAATTCAAGAAAAATCCATACTAAAAGATACCAGATTGATTTACTCAATACAACTGTCAAAAAGCATAAAAGTAATCATAAGTCCATTGTACGTGTTCACTATAATTTATTTATTGTCCTAAACTTTCCAAGTTTGAGTCTGTAGAGTGTAACTTCACCTTTGAGCAAGTCTACAGTGACAGATGCAGCTTAAATGCACAACATTTTTCATCAACATAATTGATTTCCTTATATGTGTCATTTTTTTCTCTCTCTCTGAAAGGGTTCCCTATTTGTCCCATATTTTGCATGTAAAAATAAAGATTCAGTTTCAGTGATGTCTCATTTTTTTTTTCTTCTATAGAGCCTCAGATTTTGCATTAGTGGCTTTTCCATGTGGTCTGGAAATCTGGGGCTGCATTTCACCTCCCCCTTCCTTTACGTTTCTGCTATTGCACCACATTTCTTAACACTGGCACTGAGTGGGAGCATGCTTGACAGTTAATGAAACAATGCATTGTACATGGTAATGAAAGATTTTACCATTTCCAAGGTTGGCCATAGACTTAACAGGGCGGTTATAATTGCAGTAATGATTCAAATACAGTCAGGAAAAACTGCTCAATCCTTAATGGAGTGATGGCCTATGAGAAAAAGAGGAGGGCAGCGAGAGAGAGAGAGGTGAAGCTTCAAGTGGTTTGTCATTTGAAAAAAAAATAGTTATAGGGGCAATTTTCCTAACCACCTAACTTCTTCTACCTCTACATATGCTATGGTTGAAGCAATTCTGCCTAAAAACAAGTAGCTCAAAAACTCACTGCACAAAAATGTTCCTTTAAAGTGGAAGTAAAGTACATTTTTGAAAATGTACTGACAGGCAGGGTATTTCTGACAGAAGAGACCCTATTGGTCTCTTCTGCCATAAATGCTTCCTCCTGCCTGTCAGCTGTCATGTACGTGGAACCGCAGATGTACAGCTCAGCGAATATTTACGGCCACGATCTGTGCCGCCGTGATGTGATTCCCGTGCATATGTGCGGAAATGACGTCATCGTGGCCCGGCCTATCGAAGGACCAAAGGCACAAAACCTAGAAAAAAGACCGGGAAAAGATGAAAGCACCAGGGGCCAGCTGGATAGATCCCACAGCAGTGCTGGAAGGCACCTTTTGACAGGTAAGTCTGTCATAATGTACTAATATGCTGTGTATACAAGCACAATCCAGCTGGGGAGCCCTAAAACAAAAATAATACAGCAGAGTTTACTACCGTTTTAAATATATTCTTTGATAGTCACAAAGGATATACATCAACTTTTTGTCCACCAAATTCCTTGACAAACCCATATATTATCTAGTGGAAGTAGTGGTGAAATCATCATTGTGCTGCACATACCTTGTGCAGAGAGCAGAGCTGTAGGAGGGACCCAGCAGGCCTCACCCACTACAGGCTGCCTTCAGAAAACTACAGACGGGGGCGAGACAAGACCAGTCAGCCTACACAAGGAGAGAAAGTTCCTGCACAGATGCGAAGTACAGGATTTGTTTCATGCTGGACTACTGCACAGATTTGGAAGAAATACACAAAGGATACCAATGGTTAAAGTGGTAGTTGAGCCAAAATCTAACTCTCAGCCACATTCTAAACTTTATCTAGCCCTGTAAAGAAGAGATCATTATGCTCACCTATTCGCAGACACTCCAGTCCGGGTCCATGCTGAGTTGTCAACGGCGGCTTCAGTGTGTGGCAGTGTGCAGGACAGGCAGCCGACAAGGGAAGCCCCATAGTAACTCTATGGGTGACATCACTTCCCAGGCATTTCATAGCTGTTTTTGACTTTCTCGACTTTCTCCAGCAGCTGCCACTGGAGACTGGACTGGATCGGCTTCAGAAAAGGTAAGTATAGCAATTTTTTCTTTACAGGGTTAGTGTCATGGTCTGGAATCAGGCTCGAAGACCAGTTGGTATAGCAGTAGCGGGACTACCACCGACCAGCAAGATAGGTACACAAGCAGTCACCCTTGTGGATGATGCAGGCTCATCTGAGGTGCAGAGTCTAAGTACCAACAGGCATTCACCGGAGCTCCTGATGGGGAGATGGATTTTGCGGCGTGTTAGTTAGTGTCAGGTTGCCATCCTCAGGATCGCCCCACAAGGAGGTGAGCAAGCCAGGGTCCAGAAGCGGATAAACAGGTAAGGATAGTAGAGAAGCATAGTCAGTAAAACAAGCCAAAGGTCAGTAATGAGTAGTTGCAGGTTGGGATCAGGAAGAAGCATAGTCAAGGAACAAGCCAAGGGTCCATAACGAGTGGTAGCACAATATAGAAATATGGACAGCAGCAAGGAAGACAAGAGCGAGACACTGGCTGAAGAGAGCACAATAATCTGGCAAACAGGAAGTGCAGAGACATGGCTTGAATCAGGAAGTGTATAGGAGGAGCAAAGAGTGCAAGGTTCTGCAGAAGTTAAGGCACAAGGCAGGGTTTTCCAATAGGTCAAACAGGTCACTGTCCAACATCTCAGGTAGCTCAGCAAGAAGAGTCATTGTCAGCAGGGGTGGGCTGGGGCAGGGGGCAGAGATGAATTTTCCCCCTGGGCTGCTCTCATTTGCTCTACAAAGGCCATTGTGTTGCTAGCTCAGAACCGCACATGCGCAGTTTGTGAGCTGGCCGAGTGCGGCATCTCCATCCAGTACTGTGAGCCAGCGATGTCTCAGGGCTGACAGTCTGTGTTACAGAGCACAGCACAGCCCCGCCCAGCCCCTCCCTCTTCCACACGAATGGCTGACAGAGGCTGGACCTGCTCTCTCTTTCCCTGCCCACATTCCGGGCAGCCCGAGGATGTGTGAGAATGTGTGGGAGGGAAAGTTCAATCTAAGCAGTCAGCTCGAATACAGTGAGTCTCCTGGAGGCTGTGACCGTCCAAGTAAGTGAGCTCCTCCTCTCTCCCTCTCTCTGCAGCTAAAGATTTTTTTCCCTAGTAGGGATGAGCTTCGAGTTCGCCGACAGCGAACAATTTGGGGTGTTCGCGGCAAATTCGAAAAGCCGCAAAACACCCTGTAAAAGTCTATGGGAGAAATCTAAAGTGCTAATTTTAAAGGCTTATATGCAAGTTTTTGTCATAAAAAGTGTTTGGGGACCCGGGTCCTGCCCCAGGGGACATGTATCAATGCAGAAAAAAGTTTTAAAAACGTCAGTTTTTTCGGGAGCAGTGATTTTAATAATGCTTAAAGTGAAACAATAAAAGTGAAATATTCCTTTAAATTTCGTACCTCGGGGGGTGTATAGTATGCCTGCAAAGCAGCGCTTGTTTCCCGTGCTTAGAACTGTCCCTGCACAAAGTGTAATTTCTGAAGGAAAAAAAGTCATTTAAAAGCACTCGCGGCTATAATGAATTGTCGGCTCCCGGCAATACAGAGAAAAGTCAATGATAAAAAAAAAATGTGTGGGGGTCCCCCCAAATTCCATTACCAGGCCCTTCAGGTCTGGTATGGATATTAAGGGGAACCCTGTGTCAAATTTAAAAAAGAAATGACGTGGGGTTCCCCCCAAATATCCATACCAGACCCTTCAGGTCTGGTATGTATTTTAAGGGGAACTCCACGCCAAATTTAAAAAAAAATGGCGTGGAGTTCCCCCCAAAAATCCATACCAGACCCTTTATCCTCCGCTTGCGGGGAATAGCCAATGACGTAGGCGGGATCCTGCCTACGTCATTGGCTATTCCCCTGCAAGCGGGGAAAGCTTGGGCTTACCCTATGATATGACGGGTGACCCCGCCCCCTCGTACGTCATGGGGGTTTCGTGTGGAGCGGAGACTGGAGGAGACTGCAGCGCTGGACATCGGATCACCGCGGGACACTGGATTACATCGCTGGAATAGGTTTTTTATTTTTTATTTTTTTATTTTTAATAAAGGACTTTCCCAACTGTGTCTGTGTGTTTTTTTACAATTTTTTACACTTTCTTTGTGAAATGGTAGGGGTAAAATGTACCCCTTACCAATTCACATGGGGGCGCTGGGATCTGGGGGTCCCCTTTGTTAAAGGGGTCTTCCAGATTCCGATAAGCCCCCCGCCCGCAGACCCCCACAACCACCGGGCAAGGGTTGTGGGGATGAGGCCCTTGTCCCCATCAACATGGAGACATGGTGCTTTGAGGGGTCACAGACCCCCAAAGCATCCTCCCCATGTTGAGGGCTTGTGGCCTGGTATGGTTCAGGAGGGGGGGCGCTCTCTTGTCACCCCCTCTTTTCCTGCGGCCTGCCAGGTTGCGTGCTCGGATAAAGGGTCTGGTATGGATTTTTGGGGGGAACTCCACGCCATTTTTTTTTTATTTGGCGTGAAGTTCCCCTTAAAATCCATACCAGACCTGAAGGGTCTGGTATTGATATTTGGGGGGAACCCCACATTATTATTTTTTTTAAATTTGACGCAGGGTTCCCCTTAATATCCATACCATGGAATTTGGGGGGACCCCCACGCATTTTTTATTTTTTTTTATCAATGACTTTTCTCTGTATTGCCGGGAGCTGACAATTCATTATAGCCGCGAGTGCTTTTAAATTACTTTTTTTCCTTCAGAAATGACACTTTGTGCAGGGACAGTTCTAAGCACGAGAAACAAGCGCTGCTTTACAGGCATATTATACACCCCCCCCCCCGGTACGAAATTTAAAGGAATATTTCACTTTTATTGTTTCACTTTAAGCATTATTAAAATCACTTCTCCCAAAAAAACGTCCGTTTTTAAAACTTTCTTTGCATTGATACATGTCCCCTGGGGCAGGACTTGGGTCCCCAAACCCTTTTTAGGACAATAACTTGCATATTAGTCTTCATAATTAGCACTTTTTATTTTGAACGTTCGAGTCCATTGTATTTAATAGGGTTCTAAAGTTTGCGCAAACTTTAGGTCTGTTCACAGGTTCTGGTGCGAACCGAACCGGGGGGTGTTTGGCTCATCCCTATTCCATAGCAGCCTGTGACAGTGACATTACCTTGCTTGCCCTAAGTGTTATGAAGTGGGCTCACACTGGCATGCTGCGGTTTGTCTGCAGTGTTGGTGTACTGGCAGTCTTCCTGCATGTTTCCCCTATTCCCATTGAGGTTTTACATTTTTACTGTATGTTGTGAAAGTGCACAAAACGTCCTGCATGCTGCATCTTTGGTGCACTTCCAGAAAATGCAGCAAAAATGTGCAACGTAAAAGAAGTCTGAGGGGCTATGACTGTGGAAAACTGCCAGTACACCAGTGTGAGCCCAAAGGCTTGTATTGACTTGCAGCAGGCTCTGCAACTCCACTGAAAAGTGACAGGCAGAGGAGGGGATATCACATTTCATTCCTGCCTGTTTTAACCCCCTAAATGCCAATCCCTCCAAGTAATGGCACGGTTCACTTTGAACTCCACCTTATTTCCATTACTCTCTGAAGGTATTCGATGTGCTCTCACCTTATTGTTTGCACATCTAATACCTAAAGGGTTCTGGAAATAAGGTGGAGTAAAAAGTGAATTTCTACACCTAAGTGGAGCACCCCATTCAGAAGATTTGAGGATATTATTAAACCCAGAGACTGGTGAACTTAAGAGCCCTTTCACACTAAACCACCCATAGCGTCGGCGCTAAAACTCTGCTATTTTTACCGCCGACGCTATGGGCGGATTTGCGGTGCATTTCGGACGTTAGCAATATTGCCAGTGGTATAGCCGGTCTGTCCCATTGATTTCAATGGGAAGGAGCGGGGGAGGAGTGTTAAACACACCGCTCCTACACCGCTCCAAAGATGCGGCTAGCAGGACTTTTTTTACCGTCCTGCTAGCACAACGCTCCAGTTCACACAGGAGACAATGGAGCAGCTGTTTGAGGGCGGATTGCAGGCGCTATTTCTAACGCTGTAGTGCCTGCAATACACCCTCAGTGTGAAAGGGGTCTAAGCCACCATAGACAGATTTAATTTTCTGCTGAACAAGCAGAATTTCGATCTATCTATGTGCAGAATGTGGTTGTACAGAATTCAATCTATCAACTGACTTCAGTACAGCCTTTTTTTTTGCGATCACTGCTGGCAGCTATAGCTGCCAGCAGTGATCATTGTATTCTGATGGCTGGAAAACTTTCACCCCCACAGAGAGTGACCCCTTCACATTGCCCCCACAGAGATTGACCCCTTCGTACTGCCCCCACAGAGAGTGACCCCTTCGCACTGCCCCAACAGAGAGTGACCCCTTCTCACTGCCCCCACAGAGAGTGACCCCTTCGCACTGCCCCCACAGAGAGTGACCCCTTTGCACTGCCCCCACAGAGAGTGACCCCTTTGCACTGCCCCCACAGAGAGTGACCCCTTCGTACTTCCCCCACAGAGAGTGACCCCTTTGCACTGCCCCCACAGAGAGTGACCACTTTGCACTGCGGGCAATGTGGAGCAGTCTCTCTCTCTGTGCAGGCAGTGTCAAGCGGTCTCTCTCTGTGCAGACAGTGTCAAATGGTCTCTCTCTCTGTGCAGGCAGTGTCAAATGGTCTCTCTCTCTCTCTGTGCAAGCAGTGTCAAGCGGTCTCTCTCTCTGTGCAGGCAGTGTCTAGTGGTCTCTCTCTTTCTCTCTCTCTCTCTCTGTGCAGGCAGTGTCAAGCGGCCTCTCTCTCTCTGTGCAGGCAGTGTCAAATAGTCTCTCTCTCTCTCTGTGCAGGCAGTGTCAAGCAGTCTCTCTCTCTCTGTACAGGCAGTGCCAAGTGGCCTCTCTCTCTCTCTGTGCAGGCAGTGTCAAGTGGCCTCTCTCTCTCTGTGCAGGCAGTGTCAAGCGGTCTCTCTCTGTGCAGGCAGTGTCAAATGGTCTCTCTCTCTCTCTGTGCAGGCAGTGTCAAGCGGTCTCTCTCTCTATCTGTGCAGGCAGTGCCAAGTGGCCTCTCTCTCTCTGTGCAGGTAGTGCCAAGTGGCCTCTCTCTGTGCAGGCAGTGTCAAATGGTCTCTCTCTCTCTGGGGCAACATGGAGCAGGCTCCCTCTCTCTCTCTCTCTCTGTGCGGGGAATGTGGTGTAGATGGATGGTGAGCTGATTCAGTGGTTTAATGGGCCACTTAACTGGACTTGCCCCCCAGGCCTAAGGCTGCCAGCCCTCCCCTGCCCACGGACACAGCAGGGGGACATCGCAGGATCCTGGGGACAAGGTAAGTATACTGCACCAGGATCCCGCAATGCAATCCCAAGTGTAACTCGGGGTTACCGCTAATGGTACTGAAATTTCACCCCGAGCCACACCGCCAGGGAGGTTATTGCATAATTGATTGACTTCAGAATTTTTTAAGGAGTGAGACTATGTAGCATGATCAGTGCAAAGAAAATAATATATTTTACAGAGCAGTGAGGAATACTTGCACTCCCTCCACCCTGGTTCACATTGGAGCGATTTGGCATGTAATTTGGCATGTCAATGACACCGTCCGAATCGGTTCGACACCGCATTTGCGGCACCGCACCGATTCCCAAAAGTAGTTTCTGTACTACTTTTGGCGACTTCGGGGTGCAATTTCCATTGACATCTGTTCAGCAACCCGCACAGATGTCTCTGAAATTGCCCTCGAAGTCGGGACTGACATGCGGGAATGAAATGGTGGGAGTTCAGCTGAACTCCCACCATTTCATTGCCGCTGTCAGTGTAAACCAGGGCTCCACAAAATAATCTTTTCTTTTGAGGAAAAAAGTTAGATTCTAAAATTTAAAAACATAATTTTCTATTTGAAAGCAACAGTGACATTCTTTTAACTGGTGTAGCCATGTGTTTCAATTGGGTTGGCTTACCAAATAGACAGTTCACTTTGCAAGGAAATTTTCCCCAGATCTCAGTGAAGGACATGAAGCACTACCAACACCCATTATCCAATAATGTATAAGTACAAGCAAAAATTTAGTTTTTTTATTGTGCTTGTATGTGATTGGGTATTCTTTGCAAAGTGAAATTTCACCACATTCATTAACCTCTGGGGAAAATCTCCTTGCAAAATGAACAGCTTATTTGTCTTACTTGCACACAGCTAAAATAAATACACATATAATATTTGGGCAAACACCTAATCACACAGATGAAATACATGTATATGGGAGCTTTTTTTTACCTGCCAAAGGATTTGTATTTTTGTCTAACCAGTTCAGATTTACACAGCTCTGACAAACATCAGGTTGTAGAGGAGACCTTATTTTTTTCTGCTGCTGTTAAATAACACTTACATTTCTTGTCCATCCTCCGGCCTGTGAATGGACAATAAAAGGAGAAGCAGAACACATATTAGCTCGTCACTCTGCTCTTTCCTGCTATCAGCATAAGGGCATAAGCTGGCCATACATGGATCAAAATTTGTCTGGTTCAGCAGGGACTCATTTTATTTTGTATGGGCAGGTTGATTGTACCCATTAATCGACTTGGGTACAACCAGCCTGCTGGATTTTTCTTCATGCAATTACTGCCAACAGCAATAGCCGCTAGCAGTAATTATTTCATTCTGCCGGCCGGGAAGGCTTCCACCCCCCCCCCCCCTGCTGGCAGAATACAAGAGCGCTGCGGAAGACATTCCCTTATCAACACTAAATGTGTTGATGGGGGAATCAAATGATTTCCTTTCCTTCTGCCCATGGTGGAAGGAAAGAAAATCAAGTAATCAGTATGTGTGAAATAACACACCTTAATTTGGGTAAAAACTTTGGATAAGCAGGAAAAAACAAATATATATTATAAACTTTGTTTAACATAATGTAGATATTTTTTTAACTAAATGCGTGTTTTGGAGATTGCTTAGTTGATTGAGACACCTGAATCAGCAGCTCAAAAAAATATGTTTGGTCAATGTGTCCTGAAGTTGGCCATAGATGGTTCAAATTCCTACAGAACCGACCAAGATTCCAACCATGTATGGACAGGCTGAATGTACCCAAGTTGATCAATCGGTCAACTTGGGCATAGCCAGCCTGTCGGGTTTTACATACGATGTCGGGAGAACACAATGGCTCAGCGGGCTCCACCAGGGAATTGAGTGATCTTCTGTCCTGTCTGTGGCTGACCTAAAAGTGATATAGGTGTGAATGAAATAGACAGCTCATGTTACTTCTGGAAAACAACAAAACACAGTCTGACATTATCAGTCAACAATAACAGAAAAAGCTCCCAATAAACTTGAGCGTTTTTCAGCTTGTTTCCCTATGCTTGATTACACTCAATTTACAGAATAAATCCCATTCTTTCCAAATGCCCCTGTCCATACTTATACATGCTGTCTCTCTCACCCTATGCTCAAAACAGTGCATGAGCTTTTCTGGAGTGTCTTCAGGTACTTTTGGCCCCATAGACCTTAATGGGAGTACCTGTAAACATGTGTTATGAGCATTTTCGTCTGCACGTTTACACCTGAAGAACTTTTCTCCTCCTACAGAATGCTTTCTCCCTCTTGCCCAGCCCACAAAAAAAACCATACAAAATACCATGTCTTCTTGTAGGATTCCAAATCAGTGTTATAGATTGAATAGAGATTTAACCTCAAGTTCCTTATTCTACAGGAAACCTGTGAAATTACCTTCAGACTGAGAGAGTTCCAAATCATGTTTATTTGTTACGCAATTACATTACATAATTATGGAGAGCACACATACAAGGCCATCACAGTATGCTCTGAATTGAATACAGCTTAATAGCCCCTTTTATAGGGTGTCTGCAGCTGGGCTTGTGTGACTTGCTGATAAGAGTGAGAGTACCATGCTGACCCATGTCCCCCTTGGTACATATCCTAGTGGCACCTCAAGATAAGCACATGGCATCATGGTATTCTCAAACAAATTCATAATCGCCATTTTAGTTTCTATCTTGTTTAACAACACTTCATATAATGTTTATAAGTAGCATTATTATTATTACGTGTTTTGCATATAACGCTGACCATAAACGTGTTTTGCACTAAGATGTATGATCCTGTAAAGATCATCTTATTATCCTTATACAAGATCAAAGCAGTAAAGTAAAATGAATGGCATTACTAGGTGTTGATATAGTGGTCTGATTTAATCATTGGAGACCATGGGTGATTGATCTACAAGATACTGGGAAAAGAAGGTTGTTGCTTTGAGCACCTTAAAAACATTGCATTAAAGTGGTTATAAAGGCTGAAGGTTTTTTACCTTCATGCAATTTATGCATAAAGGTAAAAAACCTTCAGTGTGCAGTTCCCCCCTCAGCCCCCCTAACATTTACCTAAGCTTGATCTCTATGCAGAGATGTACACGAGACCCAAGGCTCTTCCGGGTCTCTCCCTCCTGATTGGCTGAGATGCAGCAGCAGGAGTTATTGGCT
Source organism: Rana muscosa (assembly GCA_029206835.1). Lineage (NCBI taxonomy): Eukaryota > Metazoa > Chordata > Amphibia > Anura > Ranidae > Rana > Rana muscosa. The sequence continues at coordinate 191,220,725 of CM055122.1, forward strand.
GCTGTCAATCACAGCCAGTGAGGCAGGAGCAGGGGGCAGGGCTGAACCGCACTTTCTATGTTTTATGGACGCAAAGAGCTGGCTCGGGAGCAAGCATGCATGAGTGCCCCCACAGGAAGTGGTTTGCTATGGGGGGCACTCGGCAAGGGGGAGGGGCCCAGAGCGCCGGAGGGGGACCCAAAAAAAGGAGGATCTGGGCTGGAGTAAGTATAACATGTTCATTTTGTTTTTATTAAAAAATGTTCCTTTACAACCATTAAATTTTTTTCCTGTGTCCAGATACTAACACCTATGTTGCATTCTGTTCAGAAAAAAAAATAGCTAAATAAAATTATAGACATAATGTTCTTGTATAGTAGCATTTCTGTATTTAGTATTTACATCAACCACTTACTATTTATTCCATGGTGACACTCAGGTGACCCTAAAAGAAAGAAACATAATTAAATTAGAGCAACTAAATAGACCAATGCCTATAAATCTTTACTCTAAAGGTCAGTTTGGATGAATGATTTATTAGTGGATAAAGGTGACAAACAAGTGGACTAACAGTGCATTGTATGGCTGTGAGAAAAACTTCAAGTGGAACACAATGGGGAAGATCAGTAAATACTCCTTGAGTCTCGGTTCCCACTGATGCGAATCTGATGTGGATCAGATGCAATCCAAAAGGCAAAGATTAACAAGTCATCTAAAAATTCATTAAATATATATACAAAAGGTGTAGCGCTGGATGAGTGAACTATATATGACCATATAGTAAAATATTGAACAGGAAAAAATATAAAAAAACTGTGTAGATACTACAAATGAATAAAACACATCATAGTTCATGTGTATCTAAAACAAAAACAAAAAATGAAAAATGCGCGAACGGTCGTTTTTGACTGACACAACACGGAGCTTTGTCTTTCCTTGCAAGGAGCGCTTTTAATCAAAATTTTATAATTTTTTATTTTGAGGACTTGTTATTGAGGATTTGTATTATACACCTCTGCATAAATACATTTTTTGGATGAACGCAACACTATTGGAAGTTTTTTTCCTTTTGGGTTTCTTCCATTCACTGAGGAGCATCCACTCTGATCCGGAAAGTGTGTGAGCACTTCCGGTTGCGGATAGGCGTCTCTGGAGATCCTCCCACCGTGGACAAGGCGCCCCTGCTGAATCTTCCTGCCTTCCATTGAGAACCATCCCTCTACTGAGCCTGTTTTGACCCCCCTGAGAAGGGCGGTCGCAGGCTGTCTGGTAAGCCTTCTCTCTACACATTGGTGGTGGGATTTCTTTCCTAACATTGGATGTTCATTCCCATGTGTACATCGGATACCTGCACTCTGGAGAACTCTTTATCATCAAATTTTACAACAGAGGAGGGACACATATATTTTTCATTTTTTGTTTTTGTTTTAGACACACATGAACTATGATGTGTTTTATTAATTTGTAGTATCTACACAGTTTTTTATACTTTTTTCCTGTTCAATATTTTACTATATGGTCATATATAGTTCACTCATCCACCTTTTGTATATATATTTTCTGTTTTACCTTATATCAAGGTTTTGGTGTTTAGCAGCAGGGTTTCCTTTTGGGATTTATTCATTTACATTTAAATTTTTCACTAAGCGCAATTTTTTTCTTTTATAACCATCTAAAAATTCATTGTTTTCTATGAGGGACGTTCACATCTATACGGTGTGATTTTGATCTGGTTAAAAAAAGGGTCCGTAATGCGTTCCAAACTCGCACAGCCTATTCTGAGATGACTGTTCACATAGGATGCGATTCAGAGCCGGGTTTGCATAGAAGTGGCTGGAAAGCAGTTTTGCATAGAAGTGAACGGAATGCAGTTTTGCAGAGAAGAGGATGGCATTTTTAGCATATGAAGGCAGATTGAAAATCGCAGCAGTACTAAATTCGCATTGGTGTTCACAATCACATCTGAATCACACCTGAACTGCTTAACAACTATCTTTGGCAATCGCACTGAAAACTGACATGAAAATTGCACTGCATATATGTCAACCCAAGGAACGTTAATTAGCACAGATCAGTTTCCTCAGAGACCACTAGATCTTGTTTTCCAGATTCCCTAATCATTTCACCTGCTGTTCTTTGAAGAAATCAAGAAAACATCACCTGCAATGTTCTCTGATGGGTTGTCTGAGAAACACTGATGTGCAGTACAGGTCCTCAAACCTCTCTGTTGGTCTCATCAGAAGTGGACTTCTAGTGAGACCAGTCTTATGGATATCCTGTCTGAAGTTAGTCACTGATAAATTGATGCATAACTGCAAGTCGCACCGAATTCTCCCACATAATTTTTTTTTTTTAAATTCATGATGTTATGGATCCTCTTCTTCCTCCAGTGGTAGTGGGGTCTTTAATGATGCAATGAATAGTTGCATGTATTTTGGAAGAGTAGGAATGAGCATGTATATATATAGACACCACATCCCAATTGTTGCTGAGAAAGGAGGAAGGGGACAAGAGGTCACATGCCTCGGGACTTTAAAGGTGTCAAAAAATTAAATTGAATGACCAGTTGAATGATCAACACAAATATGTATAGAAAAATACAAATACATTTTATTACAAAAATAAAAGACATGAGATGTTTAAAATCCAACAGATAAATTGTTATACACGTACAAAACTGCTTTGTTTCTTTGATGGCCCTTATAGTCGTAGATGTAGTTCATAGTCACTATGCCCCCAATGTGAGTAATCCTGATAAGGCAAGGGGGACAAGACCCTGCCATAAATGTGGTTTCTGTCGCTACATCCATGCTTCTCGTAGCATAACTCTCCCCAATGGTTCTCTGTACAAACCCAAGTTTTTAGTCAATTGCCAGAGCATTGGCATTGTCTACATCATGACATGCGAATGCCAAGCCTACTATATAGGTAAAACCAAGCGTCCTTTCTTCAATAGAATCAGGGACCATGTTTCCCTGGTTCAGAAAAAGAAAATGGAAACACCAATCAGCCGCCATATGGTCCTATGCCATGGTTTTGATGACTCCATGATGCATTTTTATGCACTGGAGCATGTTCCCCCCAACCAACGAGGGGGTGATTATGATAAGATCTTATTGCAGCGTGAGGCTAAATGGATTTCCAATCTAGGGGCGCTTCATTATCCAGGTCTGAACGATGCACTCAGTTTCAAACCTTTTCTTTGATTCCTTTCTATTCTTTTTTTCTTTTTTCTTCTTTTTTCCTGTGCCTGACTTTTAATGATCATTATCTTCAAAGTGTTTTGCCTGTCCATGTTTTTTATGCCAATTTATTAATAGCTCTTGGTATTAACTTTGGGTATGCAGTTAACCTGCTTGAACTTCATGCACTTCACTTTTCATTGAGTTTCGAATCATGTGGTCATTTTTGCTTTGCCATTGGAAGATTGATCAAATAACATATCTAATTATTCTGACATCTATTGTTGTCTCTTTATTTTTTGTATTTTGAATACTTGAGTTATTTTCTCAATTTTGGAGATCTCTTGGATTAGGTGCACCTGGCCCACTCCCCCTCCTTTCCTTCCCCCCCCCTTTTCCCCCTTTCCCCCTTCCCTGTTCCCCCCCCCTTCCTTTCCTCCCTTTTTCTGTTTGTTTTTTGCTCTTTTCCTCATTTTCCCCTCCCCTCCCCTTGATCTTTCCTATTTTTCCATTGTCCTTTCTCTTCCCTTCTTGTTTTATTTTTTCTCCTTTTTTTTCTTATTTTCTTATTTTTTTCCTCTCCTCCTCTCTGTTTTCCTTTCCTTTTCCCTCCCCCTCTTTTTATCTCCAGGACCATTTGGGCTCTCTGTCTTTCCTGTATGGACGCCCTGGGCAGTCTGGCTTGGATTTTTAATCAATAATCCATCCCTTTCAGCCCAATTGGGAGGCTTTGACTGCTTGGCCCCGCCTACATTCTTCGGTTTTATTTTTCTTTCTTTTTTTACCATCTTTCTTTTAGTGTTTTGTTGGATTGTGATATGCATTTCCGGTCCACAATTACCACTACCGCTTTGTCCATTCCTGTCTGTTTCACAAATGGGATATGGGCAGGCAGAATTCTCTATCATGGCCGCTGCAGCTTCAACTACTGCAAGCCTGGCCCCTTGTCATCTTGGTGTCTTGCTCGGCGCCGCCTTCCTATGCCTCCCTCTTCAAGCGTCCGCCGTGCAGCAATGACGTCAGACATCGCCGCGTCAGGGATGGATTTAAAACGGCGTGCTTAGCCACAATCCTCTGTCATTCCCCCAGAGTGGGGATCGAGATGACATCTCTTTTCCTGCTGCCATTCGTTTGCAAGCCGGAGTTTATGATTTGGATAGCCTCTTCTAGGTATGTACTTGTTCCGGTGTTTCTGCATTGGGAATTTGGGATTGCAGCTTGATTTTTGCTGCGCGAACCTTTCGTTATTAATGTACATCTCTATTTATATTATTATAGGGTTCTCTCCCTTTATGAAGGAAGGTAGGTGACTCCGCGCAAAAGGACTTCAAACACAACGTAGTAGTCAGAGCTGCTGCCTCTACTTATTGCTGCCTCCTAATTCGGTGGAGCAAGGATATGAAAAAAATGAGGGGTGTAGTGGTGGCGCTGCTCTTACGTGAAACCAATCTGCTAGGAGCCAGATATTGGTAATAATAGGTCTACAAATGAGAAACACAAAGGGGGTTCTCTCTGATATAATCAGAACATAAGTGGGACCACACATAGAATGTAAAAATCAAATAAATAAATGAAATAAGTAAATAAAGTGGGGTGTCTCTGCCAGGTGTTTACTTGGCTTTAGCAATAGCCTTCAGAAGGTGATAGTGATAATGGACGTAAAGTGAGTGAAGGATTTAGTAGGAATACATTAATTAGTTGAAATAAATAAGTAATATGAATTTTCCAATTCCGGCTCGGCCGGGTGTTTACTAGCAGAGGATTAGCTATTGGAAGTGCTGTGAAGTAAATTGATGCTCCCACTTAGGTTCTGATTATATCAGAGAGAACCCCCTTTTGGTGACTTTGCTGCAGTGCTTGTTCTAGTAGCCTGTGCCGTGAATGTGATTATCCGTGATTGTTTATGATGTTGCACTCACCAGATTATTCATACCCTCAGGGGGTATGGTGCAGTCACAGTATATGCCACTGTGTAGCAATCTCAGGAATCCAGGGTGGCTCCTTTGGTCCCTTGTGGTTCTCCGAGAAGGTGAGGGTTATGGAAAGGAAAAAAGGATACCCATAGTGTGAACCCGTAAAAAAATTGGTTTATTGATATATCGGGAAAAAGGGTACTCACATAGTATTAGACAATAAAAAGCATTAAAATGGCGCTTGGCCAGTGAAGAGCGATCCAAGGTTCAGGAAGTGATGAAGCGACGTGACTCCGCCCTACGCATTTCGGCAGATTGACGTCATCAGGAGCGTAACCTGATGGTTACGCTCGTGATGACTACAATCTGACGAAACACGTAGGGCGGAGTCACGTCGCTTCATCACTTCCTGAACCTTGGATCGCTCTTCACTGGCCAAGCGCCATTTTAATGCTTTTTATTGTCTAATACTATGTGAGTACCCTTTTTCCCGATATATCAATAAACCAATTTTTTTACGGGTTCACACTATGGGTATCCTTTTTTCCTTTCCATAACCCTCACCTTCTCGGAGAACCACAAGGGACCAAAGGAGCCACCCTGGATTCCTGAGATTGCTACACAGTGGCATATACTGTGACTGCACCATACCCCCTGAGGGTATGAAGAATCTGGTGAGTGCAACATCATAAACAATCACGGATAATCACATTCACGGCACAGGCTACTAGAACAAGCACTGCAGTAAAGTCACCAATTTATTCTGTCACTATATTCTGGATTGTCACCATTGATCTTCACTTCATTTTATCAACTTCAATTTTTATGCTGAACATTTGATGTACATTGTCAGAGTGTATTACGGATCACATAAACACTTTTTTCTAACTGTTTGGGACCGAGTATAATTCCTGTTGGGTTTAGTAAACACCCGGCCGAGACAACATCCCAATCCATTGTAATTCATTGTTTTTTACTTTGTTTACACTGCATCTCTTACAGCACCACATTGGTAGCATCAATTTACTTCACAGCACTTCCAATAGCTAATCCTCTGCTAGTAAACACCCGGCCGAGCCGGAATTGGAAAATTCATATTACTTATTTATTTCAACGAATTAATGTATTCCTACTAAATCCTTCACTCACTTTACGTCCATTATCACTATCACCTTCTGAAGGCTATTGCTAAAGCCAAGTAAACACCTGGCAGAGACACCCCACTTTATTTACTTATTTCATTTATTTATTTGATTTTTACATTCTATGTGTGGTCCCACTTAGGTTCTGATTATATCAGAGAGAACCCCCTTTGTGTTTCTCATTTGTAGACCTATTATTACCAATATCTGGCTCCCAGCAGATTGGTTTCACGTAAGAGCAGCGCCACCACTACACCCCTCATTTTTTTCTCTCCTTTTATGCTTGGGTCCAATGAGAGTTTTCCTCCCTGATATTTTGGGGCTCCCTATCTTTGTCCGTCCTTTTGGACTGTTTCTTGCAATTTTGGATTCAACAATATAATCATTGATTCTATTTAAAGGTATTAACCCTTTCATTTCCCTTTATTTTATTATTCATATCTCTATTATTATCTTCAACTCTATTTTGGGTGCCTTTTTTCATTGAAGACACCCGTTCTTTTTCTTCCATCTGCAGGATTGCATGAGACCCCTATCTTGTCCTGGGGGATTCTTGGTGGGCTAGGGTCAATTTTTCCTGGCACCTCCTCCTGTTTTTAATCAATCAGTCTAATGAGCTCCTCTCCATATAGTCTATTGGTAAGATTTTGACCACATCTTTCATTCTCATTTAAAATGCAATGATATGCGACTATATTTGATATGCCCTTGTTTAATTGATTTAAATTAACCTATGGACTTTGTCTATATGTTATCTTGCATCCGAATCCTTGTATGGTTGCCTATAAAGTATCTAATATAAATTTTATTTTTATTTTAACATACCTACATGAGTGTTTATGTGTTCTTCTCTCTGTTACCCTTAGTACAGTAACATACCGTCAATTCATCTCCTGAAGAAGCTCGTCTAGGAGCGAAACATGTTAGAGAAAAAACGGTTTTGTACATGTATAACAATTTATCTGTTGGATTTTAAACATCTAATGTCTTTTATTTTTGTAATTAAATGTATTTCTATTTTTCTATACATATTTGTGTTGATCATTCAACTGGTCATTCAATTTATTTTTTTGACACCTTTAAAGTCCCGAGGCATGTGACCTCTTGCCCCCTCCCTCCTTTCTCAGAATAGTTGCATGTAATGGGGAAATGTATTTTGAAATTTTTTTCTAATGCTGGAATTGGGCTATAAGTAAACTTATTTTCCCTGTGCTCAAAAAAAATGTTGACCATTGCTGAGATACACCTAGGAAACATTGCTGCAGAGGATACTCACATAATAGTGTTCATTCAAAAACATTTTATTTTTACTATAGCCAGGCCATGATTTGTAGATATGTTACACTTACAATAGTTTAGCTTGTGTTGGAGTCCCTGCTGCACTGACTGGATAGGTCATTGTGGGTATTCGTCTAGCACGTAGACTTAAGCCTCATACACACGATCTTGTCTTGCATGCAAACGGCAAAGAATTGGCGGCCAACAAACACGAAACAATGTGTTTTTTCAGCTCTTTAGCGCCACCCTTTGGGCAACTTCTGCTAATGTTCTGTTATGGTGAGCATTGCTTCTGAGAAAGCGTGTTTGTACTTTGGAGTTTTGTCCGACGGACTTGTGTACACACGATCGGATAATCCGACAACACACATTTGTTGGTGGACAATTTTAAAGCATGCTATCCCACATTTTTCTGCAGAAAATCCAACAACAATTGTCTGATGGAGCATACAAATGATCAGATTTTCCGACAACAGCCTGCCATCACACAATTCCCGTTGGATAATCAGATTGGATTGTGTGTACAAGGCTTTAGATAAAGAGAAAGAAGCACCCAATGTACACACAAATGTGACTTGTAAAATATGGTTCATGGCCCTTAATAAAAATTTGCAACATGTACATTATGCCAATGCATTTCAAGGGAATAGATTCCCCCTACTTTGGGGCTAGCAAACAATTCAAAGTAAGATGAAAGATACATATAGAAATATATATATATATATATATATATATATATATATATATATATATATAGGTATATATACAGTACACTGCTCAAAAAACATAAAGGAACACTTTGAAAACACATCAGATCTCAACGGGGCAAAATCTCATGCTGGATATCTATACTGCTATGGACAGGGTAATGTGTTAGGAATGAAACGATGGCACATCATTTGATGGAAATGAAAATTATCCACCTACAGAGGGCTGAATTCAAAGACACCCCGAAAATCAAAGTGAAAAAATTATGCAGCAAGCTAATCCATTTTGCTGAAATTTCATTGCAACAACTCAAAATGATCCTCAGTAGTTTGTATGGCCCCCAAGTGCTTGTATGCATGCCTGACAACATCAGGGCATGCTCCTAATGAGACGACGGATGGTGTCCTGGGGTATTTCCTCCCAGATCTAGACCAGAGCATCACTGAGCTCCTGAACAGACTGAGGTGAAACCTGGGAGCACCGGATGGACCGAAACATAATGTCCCAGAGGTGTTCTTTTGGATTTAGGTCAGGTGAGCGTGGGAACCATTCAATGGTATCAATTTCTTCATCCTCCAGGAACTGGCTGCATGCTCTCGCCACATGAGGCCGGGCATTGTCGTGCACCAGGAGGAACCCAAGACCCACTGCACCAGTGTAGGGTCTGACAATAGGTCCAAGGATTTCATCCGATACCTAATGGCAGTCAGGGTGCCATTGTGTAGCCTGTAGAGGTCTGTGCGTCCCTCCATGGATATGCGTCCCCAGACCATCACTGACCCACCACTAAACCGGTCATGCTGAACGATGTTACAGGCAGCATAAAGTTCTCCGCGGCTTCTCCAGACCCTTTCACATCTGTCACATATGCTCAGGGTGAACCTGCTCTCATCTGTGAAAAGCATGGGGCACCAGTGGCGGACCTGCCAATTCTGGTGTTCAATGGAAAATGCCAATCGAGCTCCACAGTGTCAGGCAGTGAGCACAGAGCACATTAAAGGACGTCGGGCCCTCAGGCCACCCCCATGAAGTCTGTTTCTGATTGTTTGGTCAAAGACATTCACACCAGTGGCCTGCTGGAGGTCATTTTGTAGGGCTCTGGCAGTGCTCATCCTGTTCCTCCTTGCACAAAGGAGCAGATACCGGTCCTGCTGATGGGTTAAGGACCTTCTACGGCTCTGTCCAGCTCTCCTAGAGTAACTTCCTGTCTCCTGAAATCTCCTCCATGCTCTTGAGACTGTGCTGGGAGACACGGCAAACCTTCTGGAAATGACACGTATTGATGTGCCATCCTGGGAGGAGTTGGACTGCATGTGCAACCTTTATAGGGTCCAAGTATCGCCTCGTGCTACCAGTAGTGACACTGACCCTAGCCAAATGCAAAACTAGTGAAAAACAGTCAGAAAAGATGAGTAGGGAAAAAAAATTCAGACACCTCCACCTGAAAAAACATTCCTGTTTTGGAGGTCGTCTCATTGTTGCCCATCTAGTGCACCTGTTGTTAATTTCAATTAACAGCAAAGCAGCTGAAACTGAATAACAACCATCCTCTGCTATTTAACTGACCAGATCAATATCCCAGGAGTTCCCAAGAGTTCTGATTAAAAAGTGTTCCTTTAATTTTTTTGAGCAGTGTATATAAAATATAAGAATATACAATGATAGTATATAAAGTAAACATAATGTAAAAATATAATATAAAAATGTATAAATAATACTATAAAAATATGTAATATATAAAAAGAGCTGGTAACTACATTTGGTGAATGTGAAACTGGATATAGATCTGACCTATGTGTGTATATATGCCAGTAATCGTTTGTATTAAAAAGCTCTAAATGCCAGTAAACTATATGGAGATGATTGGAAAATTCCAATCATTTCCATATACTTTAATGGCATTTAGCCCAATCACTTCTTCACCACCTTCCAGGTATCGGAGATATAATTATGTCACAGGCCCCGCCTGACACATTGCATCACTGGTCACTTGACTTCTTCAGGACCCTGAACACTACAATCCTATTACGGACACTTGCTATAACTGAGAGCATTTTTATTTATTTTATCACTGAATGATTTTTGAACAAGATGTTTTTCACTAATAGGATGTTCTTATTTTGTTATGTGATTAAGGTCGACTTATTCGCTATGTCTAGTTTTCATCATGTTATATTTTATAGTACTTTTTATTATGTATATGTTTAAGGGAACAGCGTACCATTTTTTTAGACTATAACTATTAATAGAGTGATTTGGTACACTTGATAGGTGGTTTCAGCAGTTCTAAGCCTGTTCACAGTTATTTATTTAGCAGCGCTTACCATTATAACTTTGCAAGTGCAGTTGCTCCAGAGCAAATGAGGTAAAGCTTTGACTTACAAAGAGTACCCAATCACATGCAAGGAAAATAGAAAAGCAATATTTTTGCTTGCACACGATTGGATGATGGAAGTCAAATGAGATTCCTAGAGCTTTACTAAGATCTAGAGCAACTGCACTAGCAAAGTGTCCAAACACACAAAAACTAGCAAAGTGTACAGTCTATTTTTTCTTTAGTAAATCAACCCCAATGCCTGTTATCTCTGACTTGCACCATATAAATATATGACAAAGGTTTGGATATCCATGCTGTTATTCAGAATTACTCCACTTAAAGTGTCACTGAACCTACATCAAAAAAGCTATCAATAAATGCTGAAAAAAAAAAAATATATATAGTAAACTTCGTGCTAAATGAACAATACACAAAATACCAGAAAGAAAGCAATACAAAACACAAAAAAAGATTGCTCTGTCTGTTTACCACGCAAAATGTGTGTAAACACCCTAGTGATAAAGTAAATACACAAGGTGCAATGTAACTCTGATAAAAAATATAAAAATATTCTGATGCATCAATAAAGTAAATCCAATCAATAAATGCAAATTGACTCAAAGTGTTACAAAAGTGTCCATATTCATGTTATTAATCTCTTTCCCCTGTTTTGATGTTCGTATGTGAATCAAAAGAGATTAATAACTCTCTTTTGACCGTGACCCCAGGTCAACATGGCTTACATTTTTAACTTCCAGTGTCCTGGCCACTTTAAAGCTCATTGATAGACGTCTCAGCCCCACTCTCCATTCCCAGATGTTGACTTCTGTGGGGAAACGTGTCAGAAGGAGATAGGAGCTGTGACGTCATCACGGTCCGTGTCTGGCGGTGAAGATCGCAGTCGGACCCCTCTCTCTATCGCTTGCTTTTAAGCTATTTTTTGTAAGTGCAATTGCTAAATTTTATATTAAAACATTTTTGAATATACTGCACGATGAGTCTCTCCTCTTTCTGTATACACACCATGGTCCGAGACTAAAGGGATAAACCACCCAAGGCTTGAGTGAGATCTGACGTGGAGGTGTGGAGACTGAGGTGTCCATCGGCGAGTCTATGATCTGCTCCTGCACAGTGAGATTCGGGTGAATGAAGGAGACCCTCCATCTCATGCTGTTCATGATCTCCTATCTCCTATAACTTAGAGATCATGGCGATCCGGTAAGAGGCTATTTCTTATTGAGCACTGCTGGAATACGGATGCACCTTATGATTTCAACACTGGGAACAGTTCACTTTCATTTATTTTCTGTTTGCAAAACTATTTGAACACTTTGTGCCATTTTTTTGTTCCTTGACATTTTTTCATTAACTATATATCATTACACGTTCAAAAATATGAACACTTTTGTAACACTTTGAGTCAATTCACATTTTTTGATTGGATTTACTTTATTGATGTCCAGAATATTTTTATATTTTTTATCTGAGTTCCATTTCACCTTGTGTATTTACTTTATCACTAGGGTGTTTACACACATATATTTATATTTTGTGTGGTAAACAGACAGCGCAATCTTTTTTTGTGTTTTGTATATCAATACATGCTGTATTACATGCTGATCATACTCACTCAGTCACTATGAGATTTGTTTTTTGTATTCTGCAAAAAACCTGGTTGATCCTACTGTTCTCTATCTCCCCCTCCTGTCCAAGTCCCCAATGCAGTTGGGGATTTTGCAGAGCAGTGTTGGCAGCTCTGCACATGCTTAGTTTTCAGTGAGTTTCTATGCTGAGCATTTCCTACCTATCACATTTGAGTAACCCATGGTGACTATAGAGTCACGTACGTGGGGTATACACAGTGCTAAATGACAGCCTACTTCCTCCCTCCTCCTTGATGTCCACTAACCAATTAAATACAATGGTGATGGCATACTACATCTTGATTGATGGTGGCTTCACCTCCAACTTCTTTTAAGACACTTGCTGGCAGGGCATGATGCCCACACCATGCTATTACCCAAAAATAATAAAGATATGATTTCAAATATATATTTTTATGACAATATAAAACAGTTTATTGATATTAATTATTTATTTTTACTCTGTATTACAAAGGCAGTTTTTTTTTTACATGTCACCAGCAGCAGAGGACAAGAAGCTCCTCCTGTTTATGTTTCCCTGCAGACAGGCTGGGAAGGAGCTGGGTCTTGTGACAGCTGTATATTGGTTAGAAAAGAAGGTACTTTTTTAATTAAAATAGTTACAGTTCCATCATCCATATACAGAAAGAGAAGAGAGAATGTGAACTAAACAGTGTGTGTTTAATATCATTTTAACCAAAGTTTCAGTTCTGTGCCCTCCTAAGGCCTTTTCGGTTCACTGCTACCAATGACCACAAATCTCTCTGTATATAATATTTTACACAACTTTACACATACAAAAATGTCTACTGTGCACGGATTTAAATGAATCATTGTTCTAGTTGTTGGAAACTTAAGTAACATGACATCTAGTTTGCTAAATATCTGTATATCATAAACAATTGCCATTTTTTTAAACAAAACATTTATTTTCACCTTTTTTCATTCTTTAATGCATATCACCCCTGATGCTCTCAAGCTAATTCTTTGTGGCCACTTCTGGTCTACATGACTGTATGGTAATGATCAGGGTAGGTTTCCTGATGGTGATAAAAGTGGAGCATGTCTTCATAATGCGCTCGCACAGCCACTTATAGACTATATTGGGGGATCGTGTGACACATTATAATAGGAAGCACCTGCACAAAAACCTTCCTGGTGGGATCACCAGGTATTATTTTAAAACTCAAAATTTGCAAGTTTTGTAAACAAATAAAACAACATTGATGTGTTAAAGCTTATATGAGATTTTAGTAATTGGGGTTATTTTCTTTGGTAGTAAAATAAGGAGAGTCAGCCCTCTTTTTAGATTTTGGTTCTCATGGACTAGGCCTTCTGAAAAATTCAAAGTAGGGAAAGGCAAAAGCAAGGATGTTAAAACTCTCCCTGCTGAGTTGTAGACAAATATGGCACCTCCTACAACACTATGTGAACAGGGAAGCAAAGCATTCCTCTGTGCAAGTAAAGCCAATCTAGAATTCAGTAGGATATACTATATATATATATATATATTTTATTATTATTATTTATTTCTCTGTGAGAGTAGAGCATTGTCCACTTTAAAAACCTTAAATTTCTGGTAAGCTGCCTTTGTGGAAACAAGAGGAAAAACACACAGGAGCTGACTTTTCAAATGAACCCAAACATAATATGTTTCTACGTTAGCATGCTAAGTAGCTGGAAAATAGCATGACTGCCCCTCATTATTACTGAATAAGGTGATAAAAGCATCTTTGTCTCTGAGGCACCCCTATAGTGCAAGCCTCAGCATGTATGTAGAATTAGCCATATTCAACTGCGAAATTTACTGTGGGTTTCCACACAATGCGGTTTAGCGCTGGTAGATTCGATTTCAGTGCCAAAACCAGAAATTATATTATGAAGGCAGAAAATCCAGCAATAAGGCAGCTGACTCACTGAGCAGCAGAGCACATACTTAAAAAAAAAAAAAAAAAGTAAATACTGCATTAGTCACAACAAAGGGATTTGTTACTCCAGTTGTGAATGACTTGCTCAGTTTTATATTTAAGCTCATATTAGTTAATCAGGTTTTAAGGTGGTTAAGATTGCTGCAGCTTTTTGTTTTTATTATTAACTTCATACATTTGTTAGTCACTATCAGGGTAGGCCAGTGCACCCAAAATGTATAGTATGATATTTCAATATTGTGTAGGTGTTGGTGGTATGAATTTTTCACCAGGTTATAATCTTTCTCCCTCTGTCCACCTTCTGCAAGTTTCACTAATGGAGCTCTCCAAAAAAGGCACTGCAGATCCAGTTTTTGGCCCAAAAAATTGAACTATAAAAGATTTACTAAGCTATCCCCCTCCCCAGCAGCACATACTCACTTATCCTCCCTTTTGTTCCTACTAAAATCCATCCTTACTGTTTGAGATTATTTAGGGCTATGGACTCTTACCTCCATGTGACAGCACTGGGCTAATCACAATACATCAGCACTGTCACATGAGAGAGTCACTTGGTCACCCATAAACAAAAGTTCTGAATAATAATTTTCAATCCCTGCACTGGCAAAGGAAAAGTTCTCTTTATCTTCTGGTCCCTGTAGAGAGAAGACCAGATCAAAGTAAAAAGAATGGTCCTTCTCCATCCTAAACCACCTGGACGCTAAGGCTATGTTCACACTGATTAGACACAGAAGTTGCACGACTTCTGATCCGACTTTGCCCTGCAACTTTAGGTCCGACTTCCATGAACGAGAGTCCGACTTTGATCTGACTTTGAGGTGATTAAGACTTGTCCTTGACCAATCAAAACAATTTCTTTGTTTCTGGTATTGTATTGATTTTGAGGGGAAACCTCACGCCCAAAAAAACAAAACGGAGTGGAGTCCCCATGAAAGAAGACATCAGTGGAGGAAGCGGAGAAAGAAGACTTTGGTGGAGGAAGCGGAGAAAGAAGACATCAGTGGAGGAAGCGGAGAAAGAAGACATTGGTGGAGGAAGCGGAGAAAGAAGACATTGGTGGAGGAAGCGGAGAAAGAAGACATCGGTGGAGGAAGTGGAGAAAGAAGGCATCGACGGGGAAGGTACGACGTGGGACACTCTTCAATTTTAATAAAGGACTTGTCAAAAACTATCTCTTGTATTTTGTAACACTACACTGCTTTTTTTTGGTGAATGGGTAGGGGTACAATGTACCCCATACTGATTCACATGGGTGGCGGGATCCGGGGGCCCCCTTTTTTAAAGGGGGCTACCAGATTCAGATAAGCCCCCAGACCCCAAAAACCACTGGCTAGGGTTGTGGGGAGGAGGCCCTTGTCCCCATCAACAAAGCACCCACCCCTCCATGTTGAGAGCGTGTGGCCTGGTATTGTTCAGGAGGGGGAAGCGCTCGCTTGCGCCTCCCTTCATGACCTGCTGGGCTGCATGCTCGGATAAAGGTCTGGTATGGATTTGGGCGGGGCCCACTCCGGTTTTTTTTTTGGGTTCCCCTCAAAATCCTCAGAGCACAAGTCGCATGCCACAAGTCGGTTCAGTTAGGATGATGATCTGACTTGGATGCGACTTCCATTCAAATCAGAGGGCTGGAATCATGCCCAAGTCAGACAAAAGTAGTGCAGAAACCCTTTTTAAAGTCAGACTGACACAAATTGGACCAGTTAAGACGGAACCATTGATTTTGACATGTCATGCCATTTGTGCTTTCAAAGTTGGAGAGTATGTCAGACCAGTGTGAACCGACCCTTAAACTGAAGGGTACAAAATCTGGTGCAGCTGTGCATGGTAGCCAATCAGCTTCTAACTTCAGCTTGTTCAGTTAAGCTTTGACAAAAAAAAACCTGGAAGCTGATTGGTTTCTATGCAGAGCTCCAAATTTTGCACTCTCCAGTTTTAGTAAATCAACTCCTATATGTTTCTTCCTCTGTACACATCTGACAAGGCTGTGTTTATCATATTGGCAATCACAGGCCAGTGCTTAGAGAGGGTCAGGGGGTCCAAGCCTCAAAATGTGCTGATATTGATAACTTTTTCTTTATCCTGTTTCCCTGTTTTGACCAGAAGGTTGTTTTTAGTTCAGGAAACATGAAGGTTCTCTCCTTTCTCTCATTTGGTGGTTTATACTGTTTGTAGATAAGTTTAACAAGAGAACTGTTACGGGTAAAGAAGATGTTTAGTGCCGGTTCACACTAGCACGATGCTGGAACCAGCGCAATTCCAGTGCCGGTTCCCACAACACATAGGACTCGCAGGCAGTTCACACTGCACTACGCGAACCGCTGCAGGTGTCAATAGAAAGTTAATGACGAACTGTTAAATGGTGCAGTAATTGGATCGCATGTGTGTGAACATCCATACGATTCCAGTGCAGACCAAAAAAAGGGTCCTGCACCAGTATGGTGTGAATGCGATGCAAATTCAGCCATACAATCGCATGTGATCTGCACAGCAGTGCGGAGTGAATCACATGCAATGCCTAACATCGCACCAGTGTGAACCCGATGTTAGAGGAATCAAAAGTCTCCTAACAGTTCAGGAAACATTAACCTATCTTTTCTTTCTCTGGTCTGCACGGTACAAAAACAGTCCTGGTTATAAAGCAGACGGCGTGCTGCCTCCAATAGCACATTTAGCCATTTAAAAAAAAAAAAATGATTATGTCCTAATACTGTCCTAACCCTTATGGGTCCTATGCAGCTGAATTCATTGCACATACAGTATCTCTAGTCCTGAATAAAATAACAATAATGCAAACTAGTTATAACAAACCTGGATATTCTATAGACATTCTAAAGGATACATTTGAATATATTTTGTCTGACTGCAATAGCTCCTCCACTAGTCGGAATTTCTGATAAGGCTCCTAAATCATTCAAATCTGCTAGCTGCTGGAAGTTCCAGGCAGTGACCAGAAGTAATTTTGTAAAGTTGCTATACCGTTTTTACTTTCCCCTTAATGTAACTACCTCTATAATTATCTTAATTAGGGAGATAGAATACTGACATAATGTATAGTCACTTCTGCCAACCACTATTAACCACCTTGAACCTATTTTTCTGTAACTTTTTTATGAGAAGCTGGATTTGTGTATTTGATCTAAAAACATTTCTTCCTACCCTTAATTGCAGTAACATTGTAAGGAGTATTTGCATATGAATAAGCAACAGATCTTGCACCATATTCCTCTGCCATTAGTCCCGCACCCACAGAGTGGATACATTACTAGCCAGATGTTAAATTGCTTTGACTTTTGGTGTTCAAATGACTACTAGTATTATGTTTAAAAAAATGTTGAATCTAGATCTAATACTGGTATTTTCAAACAGAGAATAATGTGCCAGACTTGCATTTATATAACAGAGTAAATGGGCCTTTTATCAGTATTTATAAATAAAAATAAGAAGGAAATTCACATAGAATGACTTTAAAAATGCAGTCATTATAAATTCATAAATCTGTTTACTGCAGCATAACAAAAATACCAATTGCTTGATTGTCCATAACAATGAAATTCTCTTTTAACTGTCTCCCGTCTGGCCACTGTATATAAGCGGACTGACGGGAGCAGCGCTAATGCAGGTGGACGTATGTCCTCCCACATTGGCCGTTTGTGCATGCTCTCTAGATTATCAATAGTGGTACCAGGCTGCTGTGAGTGGCCCTAGTGCCAAGTGATCGCTGTGACCAATCACAGTGATCACAGTCACTGTAAAAAGAAGGCTGTTCTTCATGACGCCTTCTGTACTACTGTATGATCTCTGTGATTGGTCACAGCGATCTCATGGTACCAGGGCCAATCACAGCAGCCCTGTACCATGGGATAGCTGTGACCAGTCACAGCATCACAGTAGTAAACATAGGTTTAAAAAATGAATGAATGAATTGAATAAAAACTTTGAACAGTGTTACTGATTGCTTATTACAGTGAAAAAAATCCCTGATTACCCCGCAGAGTAGTACAGTGTTACTGTGGTGACACTGCACTGCTCTGGTGACAGTATGTAAAAATAATAACAAAAATTGTGCTTTACCGTCACCAATGTCCCTAATCACCACTGCACCAGTCATCTTGTCCCTAATCACTGCCACACCAGTTACAATGTCCCTGATCAGCGCCGCACCAGTTGTATTGGTTACAAAGAGGAAAAGTTTGTGACTTTAGATGAAGCATAGGACAGACCATAAAATGTATAGGCATATTTATTGTCAAGGAGTATATCTAGCACACAATATATACATGCAGAATTCATATATGTACAAAACACGAATACATAAAATATATACACATACACACATACAATGCGTTGGTGTCAAAGCACATGCCGGTGGCCGGTATACAGGGCTCCATATGATGAGTAAAAAATACTAATAATTAAAACTGTAGGAATATAAAAAGAACATGGTCGATTGAAGTCATGACTGCATCCTAAATAGGTCCGACGCCTTTCATGGGCGAATGCGCCAGCATGTCTAAAAAAGAACAATAAATCTGAATAAGCAGCCTCAGAGATAATGTAAATATGTATAATAACAAGGAAAGGAAGTATCCAATCCTACAAAACTTACATGGAGCTAATAAGCAAAACATACAGTATGGTCCAACCAGGGACCCGTGGGGTAGCCTGTCCCGGGAGCTGAGGTAAGGGAGCCACAGGCAACGCAAATGCGCACAAAATATCCCACAAGGTGGAAACCTTCATAGGTACTGAGTGATGGCACCATCACTCAGTACCTATGGAGGTTTCCACCTTGTGGGATATTTTGTGTGCGTATGCGTTGCCTGCAGGTCCCTTACCTCAGCTTCCGGGACAGGCTACCCCATGGATCCCTGGTTGGACCATACTGTATGGTCCAACACATTTTATTTAATTTTCTTATTTTTTAAAACATTGTGACAAAAAATTACTACTTCAAAAAACTCACCATGCCTCTTACTAAATGCATTGGACTGTCTACTTTCCAAAAAGAGGTCATTTGGGGGCAATTGTACTGTCCTGACATTTTAAAATATATTTACAGTACCATAGTTTGTAAACTCTAAGCTTCATACAGACTAAATATTATACACTGATTTGGGTTATTTTTTACCAAAGAAATGTAGGAAAATCTTTTAACAGAAACTAAGAAAAACATGTTTTTAAAAAAAAAAAAAATTGTATTTGTTCATTTATATAGCAGAAAAAAAACAAAAAACAAGTGATAATTAAATACCACCAAAAGAAAGCTGTATCTGTCTCAAAAAAATTATAAAAAAAATTGTTTGGGTACAGTAATTGCCATTCAAAGTGTAACAGCTCTGAAAATTAAAATGGTCTGCACCAGAAGCGGGTGAAAGTGCCTAGACTTGAAGTGGTTAAAGGATGTTGAAAATGTCCCAGATATCATAACACAACAAACATTACACTTGATCCCTACCCAGGCATATAAAAGAGAGAACATGGAAAAGCATTTACATTTTGATAGAAATAGCAATATTGCATTTTTAAGAAAAAACACCAGGCTAAACCATAGTGTAGGTATAGTAAGGTCAAAACCATCTTACTGTCCTTGATTCATATACTATGTGGTTAAAAAATACATAGTTAGTCAGGCTGAAAATAAAACACAGTCCATAGAGTTAAAAAAAAAAGAATAAATAGAGTATATAAATTGAAAATCACCATAAACAGAATTCTATGTATGCAGTTAATAAAGGGAGCCCTATAAAGAATGGTCCAATTTGCCCTAGCGGGGGAAAAATAAACTCCTTCCCAATCCCCCAGAAAGCAATCGGATATCTTTGAATCAACAGTCCATGGTCTTATTACCTATAATTGTTAATATTCAGTTATGTTCATTTAGGAATGCATTCAGCTTTTTTTTTTTAATAATCTACTGAGCTGGCTAGAACTAGTTCTTGATGGAGTCTATTCACATTTTCACCGCTCTTACTGTGAATAAGCCTTTCCATATGTGAATGTTAACCACTTGCCGCCCGCCCTATAGCGGATTGACGGCGGCAAAGTGGTTTTAAAATCCTGACTGGACGTCATATGACGTCCTCAGGATTTTAAGCCGCTGCGCGCCCCCGGAGGCGCGCATCGCGGCGATCGTTGTTGCAGGGTGTCAGTCTGACACCCCGCAACTCCGATCTAGGTAAAGAGTCTCCGACGGAGACTCTTTACCACGTGATCAGCCGTGTCCAATCACGGCTGATCACATGTAAACAGGAAAAGCCGGTAATCGGCTTTTCCTCACTCGTGTCTGTCAGACGCGAGTAGAGGAGAGCCGATCGGCTGCTCCTCTGACAGGGGGGGTTTGTGCTGATCAATTATCAGCACAGCCCCCCCGAGGATGCCCACACTGGACCACCAGGGATGCCACTGGACCACCAGGGATGTCCATTACAAGGTATGTCTCCCTAGACCACCAGGGATTGAAATCAGTGCCCCCTAATGGATGCCAATTAGTGCCCCTAATGGATGCCACTCAGTGCCCACAATGGGCATCACTGATTGGCAGGCATTATTGTTTGGCACTGATTTGCATCCATTAACACATTACAGTGCCACCTATCAGTGCCCATCCATGCCACCTATCAGTGCCCATCCATGCCCATCCATGCCACCTATTGGTGCCCATCCGTGCCGCCTATCGGTGCCCATCCATGCCGCCTATCTGTGCCCATCTGTGCCCATTCGTGCCGCCTATCTGTGCCCATCCGTGCCGCCTATCTGTGCCCATTCGTGCTGCTTACCGGTGCCCATCCGCGCTGCCTATCGGTGCCCATCCGCGCTGCCTATTGGTGCCCATCCACGCCGCCTCATTGGTGCCCATCAGTGCCGCCTTATCAGTGCCCATCAGTGCAGCCCCATCAGTGCCCATCAGTGAAGGAGAAAACTTACTAATTTACAAAGTTTTGTAACTGAAACAAAAAAAATACGTTTTTTTTTTTAAAAATTCAGTCTTTTTTACAATTTCTTGCAGAAAATAAAAATTACAGAGGTGATCAAATACCACCAAAAGAAAGCTCTATGTGTGGGAACAAAATGATAAAAATTTGGGTACAGTGTAGCACAACCGCGCAATTGTCATTCAAAGTGCAACAGCGCCGAAAGCTGAAAATTGGTCTGGGCAGGAAGCTGTATAAGTGCCCTGTATGGAAGTGGTTAAATCTCTTTTGCTCCAGTCATATAGAGTGCCCCCTTGTCTTTTGTGATGTGAATAGCTCTACACCAACTTCACTATATGGACTACTTATGGATACATGTTGATTATGTCCCCCCTTAATTACTTCTTCTCAAGAGAAAATAAATTCAGTTCAGCTAATCTTTCTTCATAGCTCAGCAAATCCATGCTTCTTATTACTTTGGTTGCCTTCTCTGAACTTTTCCCAGTTCTGTAATATCCTTTTTGTGAACTGGTGCCCAAAACTGAACATATTCCCGATGAGGTCTTACTAATGATTTGTACAGGGGTAAAATGACCTCTCTCTCTCTCTCTCAATGGAATCTATACATTTTTTAATACAAGAAAGTGTTTTGTGTGTTTTAGAAACTGCAGCTTGGCATTGCATATTATTAGGTCTATGATCTACCAGAACATCCAGATCCTTCTTGACAATTTACTCCCCCAGATGTACTCCTCCTAGGGTATATAATGCATGCATGTTTTTAGCCCTTAAGTACATAACGTTACATCCACATTAAACCTTGTTTGCCACCTAGTTGCCGCAATAAATAGTGCATTATAATTTGCTTATAAATTGGAGACATTCTGTAAGGAACTTTTTCCACTACACTGCTTGGTGTCATCTGCAAGCACAGAAATGTTACTTTTAATTCCAAAGTCTCTATCACCTTAGACCAGGGGTGCCCAACCTTTTGATGAGCGAGGGCCACTTTAGCGACTTGGTAACCAGTCGCGGGCCACAATGAGAGTAAAGGGCGGATGGCAGGTCTGTGTCCACTCTGCATATTGTGACAGCAGGAAGGTAAAGTCACCTGGTTGCATCCAGGGGGGTAGATATATTTCGCCCAGATTCAGGCTTTACGCCGACTTATACAGCTAGGTGGAGAGTTGTATAAGCCCAGCTGAGACTAGTGGGCTCATGGATGACTCATACCTCTAGGGAGAGGGCTGGGCGTCGTGCAGACAGGGAGTTGATGAGACCAGCTGAACCTTGTCAGCTCATTTAGGCCTCTATAAGAAACTCCCAGATTCATTAGATGTTAGCTCATGCCTGGAAGCAGACCTGTGTGGACTGTCTAGGGAGAGTGAACCCCTGTGCGGTGAGAGAAAGCCTGTGTGGCTATATATTTGCTTGGACATTTAAAACCAGGGACTTAGGGACTAGGACAGCACTAGGCTGATCCCAGTTGTTAGTTAGGAAACCTGTATGTTTAGTCAGAGGTCAAGTTGACCAGGATTTATTTTGTTTATGTTTTTTTTTGCCTTGCTGTGTTTTTGTCACTGTAAATAGAAAATAAACCGCACCTTTTTGATTTTGAAAACCACAACCTCCGTCTGCTGGGCCTGTTTTTGGGTGGGGAGCCCATCCCGGGGGTCACACACACCCGCTGCCGAGCTAACCCCCTCACAGTTGGTGGAGAACCAGTGGCAGTTTTTTTTTAAGCCAGCATGGAGGAGATACTGAAACAGCTGGCTCTAGCAAATGCCAATCAACAGCAGACAAATGCAGGTTTGCAAAGGAGCCTTGCAGCCCAGCAGCAAGCTCATCAACAGAGCCTTGCAACTTTACAACAGAGTCTGGAGGCTCAGCAACAAGCCCATCAGCAATCTGAGGCCCGCTTCATAGACCTGTTGCAGAAGCAAGAGCAGAGACTACAACAACAGATGGAAGCAGTAATGCAGCAACGTCCGCAGACCAGTGAGGAAAGCCGTCCCACTAATACCGCGTCCTTTGGGGTGAGTCGTTTATTGACAAAAATGACTGGAGAGGATGATCCAGAGGTATTTTTGACCACATTTGAAAGGACCGCTGAAAGAGAAAAGTGGCCTGAGGAGCAGTGGGCTGGACTAGTGGCTCCTCTGTTAACTGGTGAATCGCAGAAAGCTTACTATGACCTAGAGCCTAACCAAGCAAAAGACTATGTGATGCTAAAAGCTGAAATATTGGCAAGGCTGGGTGTCACCCTGGCTGTCCGGGCTCAGCGTGTGCATAACTGGACTTTCCAGCTTGGAAAACCCCCCAGGTCTCAAATGTATGATCTCATTCACCTGAGCAGAAAGTGGCTACAGCCAGAGACTTTGTCCGCACCAAAGATTGTGGAACGTGTTGTAATGGATCGGTTTTTGAGAGCTCTTCCTACTGCCATCCAAAAGTGGGTAAGCCATGGAGACCCAGAGACGGCCGATGGTCTTGTGGATCGTGTGGAGAAATACTTGGCTACAGAGAACCTGACGGCCTCTTCCAGAGACACTCGGACTTTCCACCCTAAGACCAGACCATCCCCAGGGGCGGATAAGAGGATTCCAAGGGGTGAGGGTGGAGAGAGTGAGAGGGTGGGAGCTCTACCCCAAGTTTGGCGAGAACAGCCTGGGAAATCAGCGGCTCAAGAGGCCGCAAGAAGGATCGTTTGCTACCGCTGCCGGCAAGCGGGACATATTGCAGCAAATTGCCCGGTTGTGGAGGAACCCATGCAGTGTGACTTTCTGACGGGCAGACGTCAGTCGCTGTGTGCGACAGTCGCATGCACTGCCATTCGGGGAACTGAGAAACATTTATGCAAAATGTGTATTAATGGTAGAAATGTTGTGGTATTGCTGGATTCAGGTAGCCTTGTGACCCTGATAAAGGCTGAGTTAGTTAAAACAGAGGTCTCTGGGAATAGCAAGGTAGCCGTTATTTGTGTGCATGGGGACACCCGAGAGTATCCAGTGACTACAGTGTGTTTCGAGACCCCCAGAGGTACCCTCTCTCATCCAGTGGGCTTAGTATCTCAGTTACCGCATGACGCCATTGTGGGAAGGGATTTTCCGAAGTTCTGGGAACTGTGGGATGATCCTGAGCCCCCCACTGGTGCCCCTATGTACCAGGAATGTGATAGCCAGAACTCCCCTGAGAGTGGTGAGGACTCTCCGGAATTTCCCTTGTCAGTATTGGCAGGGGAGACTCAAGAAACTGGAGAGGAGCCCACCTCCTCAGACGAAAACCTACCGTCTGTGGAGTTTTCTGATCTTGAGGTTCACAGGGAAAACTTTGCCACAGAACAGTTGAAAGACCCCGCCCTAATAAAGGCACGGGAAAACGTAGTGAAAATAGATGGCGAGTTAGTGAACCCAGATAATACCGGCACTTACCCATACTTCAGCGTAGAGAAGGACCTACTGTATCGGGTGGCAAAAAGGGCAGAAGAAACCGTTGAGCAGCTTGTGGTGCCCAAACCTTACAGGAAGTTGGTGTTGGAGTTGGCCCATGGGCACATTCTTGGAGGTCATCTGGGGACAGAGAAAACCCGAGAGAGGGTATTACAGAGATTCTATTGGCCTGGGGTGATGAAGGACATAGAAAATTATTGTTCCTCCTGCCCTGTGTGTCAGAGGTCGGCCCCGATGCCACATTTCCGTAGCCCGCTGGTCCCTCTACCCATCATTGAGGTCCCGTTTGAGAGAATCGCAATGGATTTGGTAGGTCCTATAATCAAGTCCGCTAGGGGGCACCAGTACATATTGGTTATAATGGACTATGCCACCCGTTATCCAGAAGCGATCCCTCTCAGAAATACCTCGGCCAAAACCATAGCCAAAGAGCTATCTCTTGTTTTTAGCCGGGTGGGTATTTGTAAAGAACTGCTTACGGACCAAGGTACACCCTTTATGTCCCGGGTTATGAAAGAGCTGTGTAAATTGTTCAAAGTGACGCAATTGCGTACATCTGTGTATCACCCCCAAACCGATGGGCTGGTTGAAAGATTCAACAAAACCCTAAAACAAATGTTGAAGAAAGTGGTGGATAGAGATGGAAGGGATTGGGACTGTCTACTTCCTTATTTGATGTTTGCTATTAGGGAGGTGCCCCAATCCTCTACGGGATTCTCCCCCTTTGAGTTACTGTATGGGAGACACCCAAGAGGGCTGTTGGATATTGCCAAGGAAACTTGGGAAAGTGAGAGTTCTCCCCACAGGAGTGTGATTGAGCATGTCGCCCTGATGCAAGATCGAATTGCACAGGTAATGCCCATCGTGAAGGAACATTTGGCCCAAGCGCAGTTGGCACAGCAGAGAGTGTACAACCGTGGAGCCAAGACCCGTACCTTTTCCCCGGGGGATAGGATATTGGTACTTGTCCCTACGGTTGAAAGTAAATTCCTTGCCAAATGGCAAGGCCCCTACGAGATAATGGAAAAAGTGAGCGAAGTGAATTACAAGGTCAGACAACCAGGAAGGCGAAAGCCCGAACAGATCTATCACGTTAATCTGTTGAAAGCCTGGAGGGATAGAGAGTCCCTAGTCGCAGACACTTGGTCACCAGCTCAAACTGGTTGCGTGATTCCTGAGGTTGGAATCGCAGCCACCTTGTCACAACCCCAACAACAGGAGGTTAAGGAGTTTGTGCTTCGCAACAAGGAGGTATTCTCTGAGCTGCCGGGACAAACATCTGGGGTAGAGCATGACATTATTACCCCGCCCGGTGAAAGGGTGAAGTTAAAACCCTATCGGATCCCAGAGGCCCGACGGGAGGCAATACGGGAGGAAGTACAGAAAATGCTGAACTTAGGGGTGATAGAGGAGTCCCAAAGTGATTGGTCTAGTCCCATTGTGTTGGTGCCTAAACCGGATGGGAGCTGGCGATTTTGTAACGATTTTCGTCAGTTGAACAAAGTTACAAAATTTGACACCTACCCCATGCCACGTATAGATGAGTTGATCGACCGGCTGGGAACAGCCCGATACATGACGACTCTTGACCTCACAAAAGGGTATTGGCAAATCCCCCTGGCCAAGTCGGCCAAAGAGAAAACCGCATTTGTAACCCCAGACGGGGCGTTCCAATATAAAAGAATGCCGTTCGGGTTACAGAATGCGCCGGCCACATTCCAGCGGAAAATGGACCAGATGCTGAGGCCCCATCGGAAGTATGCTGCGGCTTACCTGGATGACATAATTGTCCATAGCACAGATTGGGCCTCACATCTGCCAAAAGTGCAAGCAGTCCTGGACTCTGTTCGGGAAGCAGGGTTTACGGCTAACCCCAAGAAGTGTACCATTGGGCAGGAGGAGGCCAAATATCTTGGGTACACCATTGGGAGGGGAGTAATAAAACCCCAACTCAACAAAGTCGAGGCCATCCAGAGTTGGCCACGTCCCAACAGCAAGAAGCAGGTACGAGCCTTTCTGGGAATCGCTGGGTATTATCGGCGATTCATTCCCCACTTTGCTTCTAAGGCTGTGCCCCTAACCAACCTGACGAAGGGGAAAGGGTCGGTCATGATTAAATGGACCCCCGAGGCTGAGGCAGCATTCCAATTCTTGAAACAAGCCTTATGTAGCCAGCCAGTGTTGTACTCACCCGACTTCTCTAGAGACTTTGTCGTACAAAGTGATGCGTCAGATGTGGGGTTAGGAGCAGTATTGTCCCAGGTCTGGAACGGGGAAGAGCACCCAGTCATTTACCTCAGCAGGAAGTTGAAGTCCCATGAGGTAAATTACGCCACCGTTGAAAAGGAGTGTTTAGCGGTGAAGTGGGCTCTAGATTCCCTTCGGTACTACCTGCTAGGTAGGCACTTTGACATGGTTACGGATCACGCTCCGTTAAAGTGGATGGCTCAAAACAAGGAAACAAATAGAAGAGTGAATAGGTGGTTCCTGGCCCTCCAGGAATTCAACTTCACAGTAAAGCATCGCCCTGGCGTTCAAATGGGGAATGTGGATGCTTTGTCTCGAGTACATGAATGCCTGATTGCTGGTGTTCCAACCCCGAGGTTAAAACAAGAGGGGGGGGTATGTGACAGCAGGAAGGTAAAGTCACCTGGTTGCATCCAGGGGGGTAGATATATTTCGCCCAGATTCAGGCTTTACGCCGACTTATACAGCTAGGTGGAGAGTTGTATAAGCCCAGCTGAGACTAGTGGGCTCATGGATGACTCATACCTCTAGGGAGAGGGCTGGGCGTCGTGCAGACAGGGAGTTGATGAGACCAGCTGAACCTTGTCAGCTCATTTAGGCCTCTATAAGAAACTCCCAGATTCATTAGATGTTAGCTCATGCCTGGAAGCAGACCTGTGTGGACTGTCTAGGGAGAGTGAACCCCTGTGCGGTGAGAGAAAGCCTGTGTGGCTATATATTTGCTTGGACATTTAAAACCAGGGACTTAGGGACTAGGACAGCACTAGGCTGATCCCAGTTGTTAGTTAGGAAACCTGTATGTTTAGTCAGAGGTCAAGTTGACCAGGATTTATTTTGTTTATGTTTTTTTTTGCCTTGCTGTGTTTTTGTCACTGTAAATAGAAAATAAACCGCACCTTTTTGATTTTGAAAACCACAACCTCCGTCTGCTGGGCCTGTTTTTGGGTGGGGAGCCCATCCCGGGGGTCACACACACCCGCTGCCGAGCTAACCCCCTCACAATATGTAGAGCAGACACGGATGCAGCCCACTCTACCCTAAGGGCCCTCCGATCCGCCCAGACAGAAGAGGACAGACCCCCTTCTGCTTTTTTAAGCAGATTGGATTGCAGATAGGCGGGTGTAAACAGACACTAGTCCGTTTACATCTGCCACTCTATAGAGGTGAATGGAGAGTCCGTTTGAGTCCACCTGAAAAACAGACAGGTGGACCCGATCGGACAAATCGTGTGAAAGGGGCCTAAGGCTGCTTTCACACTAATGCACAGTGGTTTACCTGCACCTCAACTGACCTCAATCTTCACTTCTTCCTCAGGATTCCTGCAGCTGGCTGCTGCTGTCCTCCAGGTGGTTACTGCTGGTGGCGGCTGCTGGCTGTCCTCCAGGGCTGGTACTGATGGTACTGTAACTGCTGGTGGGTACTGCTGGCTGGTACTGCTGGCCGGTACAGCTGGCCAGTACTGATGGTACTAGTACTGCTGACTGGTACTGGTACTGCTGGTGGGTACTGCTGGCTGGTATTGTTGGCTAGTACTGGTACTACTGGTGGGTACTGTTACTGCTGGCGGGTAGTGGTGCTGCTGACTGGTGCGGCTGGCTGTTACTGCTGGCGGGTACTGTTACTGCTGGCTGGTACTGTTACTGGTGGTGGGTACTGTTACTGCTGGTGGGTATGGTTACTGCTGGCCGTAACTGGTACTGCTGGCTGGTACTGCTGGTGGGTACTGCTGACTGGTACTGCTACTGCGGGCGGGTACTGGTACTGCTGGCAGGTACTGGTACTGCTGGCTGGTACTGGTACTGCTGACTGGTATGGCTGGTGGGTACTGCTGGCTGGTACTGTTACTTCTGGCTGGCTGGTACTGGTACTGCTGACTGGTGCGGCTGGCTGGTACTGCTGGCGGGTACTGTTACTGCTGGAGGGTACTGTTACTGGTGGGTACTGGTACTGCTGACTGGTACTGTTACTGCTGGTGGGTACTGTTACTGCTGGCGGGTACTGTTACTACTGGCTGGTACTGGTACTGCTGGCGGGTACTGGTACTGCTGGCTGGTACTGTTACTGCTGGCGGTTACTGGTACTGCTGACTGGTACTGCTGGCACTGATGACTGGTACTGCTGGCACTGATGACTGGTACTGGTACTGCTGGCACTGCTGGCTGGTACTGATACTGGTACTGATACTGCTGACTGCTACTGATGGCTGCTGTCCTAGATCGCGGGGTCCCATGTCCCGACCCGCCATCCCAGAGCATCAGTGTGAGAGAAGCATGCAGCAGCTGCAGTAGAGAGCAGGGCTTCCTGTCACAGGCGAAGTACATTTGGTACCACTCCGCCTGTGAAGGGGCCGGCGCTATACAGGAAGCATCGGCTCTGCTTCCTTTAGCGGCGGCTCCGTTCTTAGCACTGATGCTCAGAGATGACAGGTCGGGTACCCGCGATCTGGGCTTGCGGACCCGCCATCTCAGAGTAAGACGTGGCGGGCCACATCAGAGGGCGCCGGGGGCCAGCGGTTGGTCGGCCTTAGACCATTCAGAAAATGAATCATTATTCACTACTCTCTAAATATGATCTTTTACCCAGTTTTCTATCCATTTACAAACTGAATTTTCCAAATCTATAGACTTTAACTTACACATTAGCTGTGTGTGAGCGACTGTGTCAAATGTTTTTGCAAAGTCCATGTATACTAAATCCACAGCCACTCCTTTATACAGTATACGTTTGTGCTTACTTCCTTAAAAAAAGAAAAAATATTTGTTTGACAATTTTGGCCTTTCATAATTTAATGCTATTGCTTAAAATATATATTTTTTTATCAAAAACTTATCTATGTGGTCTTTTATTAAACTCTCCAGCATCTTCCCAACTAGAAAAGTTAAACTAACCAATCTGTAGTTACCTGTCACAAACTTGAATCCCTTTATAAATATAGGCACTACATTAGCCCTGCACCGCTCTAGTGGTACTAAGACAGTTATTAAAGAGTCTCTAAAAATTAGAAACAATGGCTTTGAAATTACAGAGCTCAACTCTCAGGGGACATGTGGTTGTAAGCCATCTGGTCCAGGTGCTTTATTCCCCTTTATATTGTCTAAATGTTTCTCAACTATATCACTTTTGAGCCATTGGGGCTCATTTGTGGCTGTCAGTATTATCCCAATTATGGACTCGAGCGCCCCCATTTTCTTTTAAATACACAGAGCTGAAGAAGGTATTAAATAAATATGCCTCTCTTTGTCCCCATTAGCCATCTCAAAATCATCTTGTAAAGGGCTTACATGTTCAAAGCTGACCTTTTCACTGTTAATATATGTAGCACTTACCCCCATTTAGGGACCGGCTGGTTTTGTTTTTGGGTCTGCGGCAATTACCTCTCTCGAGTGGATCCCTTAGCTCCGTTGTCTAGACAAAAATCTTTGGAATAAGGCCTATGTCCACACATGAGTAAAACCTAATCAGGAAGGCTTTAATCTTTTTTTCTTTGTATCATCTTGAAGAGAGAGAGTAGGAAGTTGAGAGAAGTAGGGGAAGGTTCAGGCACGTAACACTTAAGGTTCAGTATCTATACTCGTCGCCACTCAAGCCTGAGTGGGTATTGCTCACCCGGATAGTCCCTATGAGAGCGGTCCTAGCAGCCGGGATGGAGCACGGATATCAGAGACGCTGAATCCCTCTTTAGGCGAGTTTCCAGGCCTCTTCCCCGAGACAGCAGTACCATCGCTAATCTCCTGGGACTGATCCTCCCCTGGACTCCTTTCCTTAAGATGGGCCCCCTACAAGCAGGCAACCTGGGATCCTTCTCTGAAGCGTAGGCCCTTGCCAGCAGAGCTGGGCCCACGATGCAGCAACAGGGCCTCGGGCTGAAGGTGTCCAAGGCCTAAACACACTCGCGCACCTCGTGCCATGCGGGCCACGAGGCACACTCACTGGACCAGAGGACCCCCCTTGCGCCTTAAGGGTCCCCCTGGAATCGCCTCACGCCTAATGGCGTCTGCCCCTTATGTACCCTCTCCCAGCATGCACAGCGGGAAGACCACGCCCCCTTTACAGCTTCCGAGAGAGACCACCAAGGTGCTGTGATACCCCCCGTAGGTTAACCTATGCCGGCGGTGACAGTGCCACCTACAGGCATCGGAGAACACTACTGCCAGGCAGTATCACACCCAGAGCAGAAGTAATATTAAATCATTGATTGGTCCGAGCCCAACTACTGGCTCAGACTACCCCTAAATTTCCACATAGCACCCCCAAATATTGGGGGGCGCTACACACACCCCCTCCTAGAAGAGACACTGTCCCCAGTGGCTAGGGAAATCAAAAACCCTTCAATCCTGAAGGCCTCTTGATTTACTCAAGAAACTACAAAAATTTGAACAGATGCCTGAACCAAAATTTTGGGAAGGGAGAAAGAAGAGGAGAAAAGAAACACACAGATAACATGACATCTCTAGATACTGACATTTCTCAAAAATATACATTCCACCCATCACTAACTATTTATCCCACCCCATTCTCCGGTGGTGTTGTTAGTCACTCCAATACCTACAAGAAATCACAACATGCATAAAAAAATAAAACATCCTATCACTAATATTCTACACAAATTTAGAAGTAAACTGCCTCCCCTGGAGGAAGCAATTTCCTTCTATGAAGTTTTGTTATGCTAAGCCTAGCATAAAATAAAGAAAATAAAATTCTAATCCTTAGTAATGCAGTCTTTTCTTTTTCTCTATGCAAAAAGAATTAATAAAAATGCGCTACCCTTAAACAAGCAATCATAGTGCTAACGATTCATATGTGTTCACACACACCAAAAAACAAAAAACAAAAACAGAAAAGAAAGGTCCTGTTGATAAAACACGGCAATATATCTGAAATATCCCCTGTGCACAGATAAATGAATAAATAAAAATTAAGAAATATATATATATATATATAAAAAAATGTGAAAGAGAGAAAGTCCAAATGAAGTTCATAAACAAAAAAAGCCACATCTGCTGATGTATATATGACAGACTTTTCTAAGCAGCTGTAAGCGAAATATCCACATCCAACTTGCTCAAACGAATTATAGAAGAAATAGCAGCTTACCAAATATAATAGATCTCTGTCACGGAGATCTATAGGGGCTCAGATTCATATGGTGATCCCACCGGACATTCAGCCACGAAACACTGGAATCGAACGATATCCTCCTCCTCCTGGATATTTATTCCAAGAAGAGAGCTCTCCCTCCAGGTATCCGCTGATGTAATTGGCTCATGCAGCACAATGAATGTTGATATGGAAGAAAAATAAATAAAACCTCATGGTGCAGTATTCCTAATAAAATAGGATTCCCTTTATTTATCCTGGGTAAAAAATGACATCCAGCAGGTTTTCAAAACAAGAGCGGCAAAACTCCAAAGAAACGAATGCTGGTACTCAGCTGCGGTCTGTGCCGATCAGCTGTAGCGTAGTGACGTCGCGTTCGTTAGCTCCACCACCAGACCACTGCCACCTAGTGCTAGCAGAACCTCAACACTCCGTAGTAGCTACGCATGGGAATGCAATGCAACATACTGAACGTCCCACATCTTGACCACGACGTCTCCCCACCATTACACACTGACTAACTACCCCAAGTTCAGTTAGAGGAAAACCGTCCTTTGTTTGGAGAGAAAATCAAAAAAAAAAAAAAACAACAAGCTCTCCACTTCTCCTCTTAATGAGCAAACATCCCCTTTACAGCAGGGCAAAGTATTCTTGATCCAGGGCACGGTTTATCCGTGCAAAGACAGGATACAAAGGCAAAAACAAATTCCTGTCTGAAAGTTTCAGAGGTAAAACCTTGGATCCGGAAGGGTCATTGGCTTCCATTGCTTATCCCGAGTGGTGATGGAATGAACAACATCTTCTTCCCATTCACTACAGATAACCACCCGGACAGCGTAGATATGCCGGCCATAGCTCCAGACCCGGCGGCAACCCTTGAAGCGGTCGGTCATGGCAGCTGAGTGAGCAAAGTTCCTGTATGGCTTGGGCACTTTGAGACAGTTCCATATGGCTTCCGTGTACCACCTTTCACGATAGGCCTCTATTTCAAACAGCAGTTATTTGGGTACGTAGGGGTACTCCAAGCCATACTCATCAGCCACTCTCTTATGAAGAACCCGCTGCAGACGAGCCATTTTTGGCAACACAATAGTATCCGGCGACCTCCGGACTGAAACCAAATCAGGCCCTGGAAGGGGTTTTCCACTTGGGGCAGATACAGCTTCCTCCTTTATGGCCAGGACCTCCACACAGGGTGTAGTGCTTCCCAAACTCATAGGCGATCCCTCTCTAAGGCTGCGGGCCGGGACAGCAGTCTTTACATTGTCCCATCCTTTCTTAATGAAAATGTCATCAATTTCAGCATCATTCCCCACATCAGACTATGAGTCCAGATCTAAGGTGTCATACTCCTCAGCAGGCAAGTAATTTCGGGTAGACACATTTTTCCCAGCCTCCTTACCGTCACCTGTCGTGGACTTCTCGGGCATCCTCCTGCTCTCTCGAGCTCCGGTTACGGTAGGCGCTGGGGCAGGCTTCAACCGCGGCCGCGGGAGGCCTTGACATATCCCACCTTCCTTTTTGCTGGCGGGATATGAACTTCTGTAGTGGCAGAGGCAGCATTCGCTGCGGTGTCCGCCCATGGCTCTGTAGTCTCAGGGGCATCCTTCCTCGAGACACTCGCAGTGGGAGAGGTGATGTGCGTGGGCTCGGCCGTGGGAGCATAGGCATCTTCCTCCAAAGTGACAACGCCTGAAATACAATCCACCAGATAGGCCTGGGGTGACTCTGTGGGCTGGTCCACCTCGAAGAGGAACTCTCCACATGCCAAACAACTTCCAAACGTGCGCAGTTGCACGGCCAGTCCATGGCATTTGGGACAGAGCATGCCCAGGGCCTCCGCATCTGTGCAGGTGTACAGAGTGAAGCGGCCCCGGGGTTTGAGCTGGATTCCCGTCCCCATGAGCGGGGCTGTGAGCGGAGCAATGTCCATAGTAGTAGGCATCGAGAACATCCGGGGTACCGATAAAACTGAGGTACATGGGAATGCAGACATGTTGCTCACTCTCACTCGATCCAACTCTCTCTGTCTCTTGGCGCCAATACACCCACGTGTAACTCGCGGGTGGCGGAAACTCCTCCCCTTTTTCTCTTCCTGCACGTAGCTCGCGGGCTTTTCTTTTTCTGAACACGCCCACGAACTGCGCAGTTGGAAAAACCACAGTTCTGTGCCCCATAACCCCTTTTTCTCTCTAAGTTCAGTAACACAATCCAACTCCTCCAATGGCCGACTTTCCAATCACATAGGTTTCAATCCACTCATGCAAAAGGCAGCCACAAATCCCGGACTCAAGCCCCCACGTGTAGCACTTACCCCCATTTAAGGGACCGGCTGGTTTTGTTTTTGGGTCTGCGGCAATTACCTCTCTCGAGTGGATCCCTTAGCTCCGTTGTCTAGGCAAAAATCCTTGGATTAAGGCCAATGTCCACACATGAGTAAAACCTAATCAGCAAGGCTTTATTTATTTTTTTCTTTGAATCAACTTGAAGAGAGAGAGTAGGAAGTTGAGAGAAGTAGGGGAAGGTTTAGGCACGCAACACTTAAGGTTCAGTATCTATACTCGTCGCCACTCAAGCCTGAGTGGGTATTGCTCACCTGGATAGTCCCTATTAGTGATGAGCCGAACACCCCCGGGTTCGGTTCGCACCAGAACCCGCGAACGGACCGAACGTTCGTACGAACATTAGAACCCTATTAAATACAATGGATGCGAACGTTCGAATTCTAAAGTGCTAATTATAACGACTATTATGCATGTTATTGTCCTAAAAAGGGTTTGGGAACCCGGGTTCTGCACCAGGGGACATGTATCAATGCAAAAAGAAGTTTTAAAAATGGTCATTTTTCAGGAGCAGTCATTTTAATGATGCATAAAGTGAAAAAAAAAAAGTCAAATATTCCTTTAAATATCGTACCTGGGGGGTGTCTAAAGTATGCCTGTGAAGTGCCACGTGTTTCCCGTGTTTAGAACTGTCCCTGCACAAAATGACACTTCTAAAGGAAAAAAAAAACATTTAAAACTGCTTGCGGCTTTAATGTAATGTCTGGTCCCGGTAATATGGATGAAAATCTTTAAGAAAAATGGCATAGCTACCCCATGACCCCCCCCCCCTACCCCAGCCCATTACCAGCCCCTTTGGGTCTTGTATGGATATTAAGGGGAACACCGCACACAAAATAAAAAAGGCCCTATATACTCTGAACAGCCGTATACAGGCGGTGCATACAAGACAGGGACTGTAGGTTTGTTCTTATGTAGAATGTGTTTGTAATTTTGAACAGGTACATTGTTTAAGTGTAGCTCCAGCCCAAAAATCTATTTTTAAACTTTTTGGAAAACATAGGTAAGGGTTATCACCCCTGTAACATTTGTTTTGCTGTCTGTGCCCCTGTTCAGAACATTTCACCTCACTTTCCGTCCCAATGACAACTGTTTTTGAAATGTGGTGTTTTTCTTGAAACAAGGATTGGTGATAAAGCATCAGTACAGAGGAGACACCTTTCTCCCATATTAATTCTTACAGGAGAGAATTTTCCTTCCTAGGGGTAGATTTCCTCTCACTTCCTGTTGTCTTCTTGCGTTTGCAAGTAGGAGTCGTTTGTAAGTTGGATGTTTGAAAGTAGGGACCTGCCGTATATACTCTGCAGAAATAGGCCCCTTAGTTGTTGGTGTTGGCACAACACTGTAAGCACTCACAGTTACTCTTGGTTGGTGCTGGAACGCCCTGCTGTCAACTATTATATCAGGAATTGTAATTACATATAATTGTTGAACAGTGGTAGTAAAAATTGGGCCTTTGATGGTGGTGCTGGTGCCACAACACTGTAAGCCCTGACAGTTACTCTTGGTGGGTGCAGCAATGGGCCCTGCTGTGAATTATTAGATCAAGAATTGTAATTGCATGCCCCTGTTGAACAGGGGCTGAAAAATTGGGCCTTTCGTGGTGGTGGTGGTGTTGCCACAACACTGTAAGCCCTCAGAGTTACTCTTGGTGGGTGCAGGAATGGGCCCTGCTGTGAATTATTAGATCAAGAATTGTAATTACATGCCCCTTTTGAACAGGGGCTGAAAAATTGGGCCTTTCGTGGTGGTGGTGGTGGTGGCGTTGCCACAACACTGTAAGCCCTCAGAGTTACTCTTGGTGGGTGCAGCAATGGGCCCTGCTGTGAATTATTAGATCAAGAATTGTAATTACATGCCCCTGTTGAACAGGGGCTGAAAAATTGGGCCTTAGGCACTGGTGGCACAACACTGCAACCCCTCACAGATACTGTACTTGGAGCACAGCAATGAGCCCTGTTGCAAAGTATTGCTTCAAAAATTGTAATGACACGCCCATGTTAAACAGGGGCTGAAAAATTGGGCCTTAGGCACTGGTGGCACAACACTCCAACCCCTCACAGATACTGTACTTGGAGCACAGCAATGAGCCCTGTTGCAAAGTATTGCTTCAAAAATTGTAATTACACGCCCCTGTTAAACAGGGGCTGAAAAATTGGACCTTAGCCACTGGTGGCGGCACCCATAAACAAAAATGATCTTCCAAGCTATCATCATCAATCGTATCATTGAGGACTCGGAGGAGGAGGATAGCCAGTCAACATAACAGCACAGGCACTCAGCATCAGCATCAGTCTTGAAGGGATGTGACATGTTAAAATCAATTAGTCTGTTATATCAGCATCAGGTGTGTGGTAGCTGGTGGTGATCCAAGACTGGTTCATCTTGATGAAAGTCAGTCGATCAACCGAGTCGGTGGACAGGCGCAC
The DNA here is from genome assembly GCA_029206835.1 of Rana muscosa. Classification (NCBI taxonomy): domain Eukaryota; kingdom Metazoa; phylum Chordata; class Amphibia; order Anura; family Ranidae; genus Rana; species Rana muscosa. The sequence goes on from CM055122.1 coordinate 191,257,287, forward strand.
CCTGTGATCCATGACAAATCCTCCAGCAGCACTGAATATGCGTTCCGAAAGAACGCTGGATGCAGGACAGGCCAGTAGCTCAATTGCATACTGTGCAAGCTCTGGCCAGTGATCCATCCTCAAGACCCAGTAAGCCAGAGGATTTTCGGTGGGGAAGGTGTCCAAGTCTGACCTTGCCCCTAGATATTCCTGCACCATGTTTATCAGACGCTGGCGATGGTTGCTGGAACCGATCATACTTTGGGGCTGCGGACTAAAGAATTGTCTGAACGCATCGGTCAGACGGCCACCTTCCCCACCGCTCCTTCTTTGACTGGCCGAAGCCTCAGCAACTCGTTGTCCAGGACCAGGAGTTTGTAACCTCCCAGTCTCTGGGAACGCGTTGCACAGACCTTTCTGCAAGGCCTCCCGGAGTTGTCTCATCCTCTGCTCCCTCTGCGACGGTAACATAAGGTCCGCAACCTTACCCTTGTACCGTGGATCAAGGAGAGTGGCCAGCCAGTAATGGTCCCTCTCCTTGATCCGAAGAATACGAGGATCCTTCCGCAGACTTTGCAGGATCAGGGAGGCCATGCAGCGTAGGTTAGCTGAGGCATTCGGTCCGGAGTCCTCTGGGTCACTAAGGACGACATGATCCGCAGCCACCTCCTCCCAGCCACGTACAAGTCCACTGGTTTCTTGGGACTGTAAATCATCCCTAAAAGACTGCTGCTGATGATGCTGAGTGCCAGCCTCCACCTCCATGCTGACACAATCCTCCTCCTCCTCCTCCTCCTCCTCTTCCTGTGCGATGGGTGGGACAGAAGGAACACTGTCTGGGTAAAGGGGGCCTTGAGAGGCAAGGAAGTCCTCCTCTTCCTGCCTCTGTTCTGCCTCAAGTGCCCTGTCCATTATTCCACGCAGCGTGTGCTCCAACAGGTGGACAAGAGGTACAGTGTCACTGATGCATGCACTGTCACTGCTCACCATCCTTGTGGCCTCCTCAAATGGTGCCAGGACAGTGCATGCATCCCTGATCATGCCCCACTGGCGTGGAGAAAAAAAACCAAGCTCCCCTGACCCTGTCCTGGTGCCGTAGTCGCACAGGTACTCATTGATGGCCCTCTGCTGCGCGTGCAGCCGCTGCAGCATGGCCAACGTTGAGTTCCACCTGGTGGGCATGTCACATATAAGGCGGTTCTTGGGCAGGTTCAACTCCTTTTGCAGCTCAGCCAGGCGAGCACTGGCATTATAAGATCTGCGGAAATGCACACAGACTTTCCTGGCCTGCCTCAGGACATCCTGTAAGCCCGGGTACCTGCCCAAGAACCACTGCACCACCAGGTTAAGGACGTGAGCCACACAGGGCACATGGGTCAGTTGTCCCTGTCGGAGGGCGGAGAGGTGGTTGGTGCCATTGTCGCAAACCACCATTCCTGGCTTAAGCTGGCGTGGCGTCAACCACCTCTCGGCCTGGCCCTGCAGAGCAGACAGGACCTCTGCCCCAGTGTGGCTTCTGTCCCCCAAACACACCAGCGCAAGCACGGCATGGCATCTTTTTGCCTGCGTACTTGCGTAGCCCCTTGAACGGCTACGGAGCACCCCTGGTTCAGAGGACAAAGCACAGGAAGAGGCCATGGAGGAAGAAGAAGAGGAGGGGGTGGAGGAGAGAGGTGTGTCACAACCAGTAGTAGCATTTTGGAGGCGTGGCGGTGGAACAACCTCCAACACTACTGCACCTTGTCCTGCATCCTTCCCAGCTGCCAAAAGAGTGACCCAATGGGCCGTGAAAGAAAGGTAACGTCCCTGTCCATGCCTGCTGGACCATGAGTCAGCGGTAATATGCACCTTACTGCTGACCGCCCTGTCCAGCGAGGCCAAGACATTGCCTTCCACATGCCGGTAGAGAGCCGGAATAGCCTTCCGTGAGAAAAAGTGGCGTTTGGGAACCTGCCACTGAGGAACCGCACATTGCACAAACTCACGGAAGGGGGCTGAGTCTACCAACTGAAAAGGCAGCAGTTGAAGCGCTAGCAATTTAGCCAAGCTAGCATTCAACCGCTGGGCATGTGGATGGCTGGGAGTGAACTTCTTTCGACGGTCCAGCAGCTGGGGCAGGGAAATTTGCCTGCTAGAATCGGACGTTGGTGTACTGCTAGCAGAGTGGCCGCAAGTACTTGGCTGTGACACACCTAATTCTACATCTTCATTCCTCTCAGTGCATGTTTCAGAGAGGACTGAAGTTATAGTGGGGTTGGAGATCCCAGCTGATGCGGTGCAAGGAGAGGTCCGCTTTGTTCTTTGGTGTGGGTCTTTGAGGTAGGCTTGCCAACGAGCTGCATGGCAGGTCAACATATGTCTGGTCAGGCATGTGGTACCCAAGCGGCTGATGTTTTGGCCACGCGATATACGCTTGAGACATATGTTGCAAACAGCAGCTGTGCGATCTGATGCACTAGCCTCAAAAAAGGCCCACACCAAAGAACTTTTTGAATGACGGGCAGAGGCAGCGCCCTGCACAGGCGGAGCTCTGCGGTGTGATTCCGTCGGTGTACTGCCCTTACGCTGGCCACCAAAGGGCATCCTGCCTCGTTGGAGATGTGCCTCCTCCTCATCCTCCTCCTCCTCCTCTCTCCTATTAGGCACCCACGTGGAGTCAGTGACCTCATCATCCCCTCCCTCCTCATCACTGGAGCCAATCTGGCAGTATGCTGCAGCTGCTGGAACATGACTGCCAGATTGGTGTCCTTCTTGAGCATCCCCTCTGTCTGCTCTCACGCTACTGCCTTCCTGTAGCTGGGTTTCATCATCAGACCCTTCGAAACGCTGGGCATCCTCCTGGAGCATGTACCCAACACTGTGCTCAAACAGTTCGGGGGACTCCTCAGGAGGAGGACATGGTGGGTCTAGGGAAGGAGTGACTGATGATGAGTCTGACATTGATACCAGGGAAGAGGACGCTTTGGCAGCTGCTTTGCCAGTACCCTGAGCCTGGGTGAGAGAGGATGAGGAGGAGAAGGAGGGCTTGGTCATCCACTCTACCAAGTCTTCGGCATGATGTGGCTCAACATGTCCAGCTGCCGAAAAGAAGGACAAGCGTGTCCCATGGCCATGTGCTGATGACAATGCACCGCGTCCACGACCAGCACTGTTGCCCCCAGACACAGAGCCTGCTTGCCCTCTTTTATTGCCTCCTGACTGTCTGCCTCTCCTTGTTTGCCTTCCAGACATTCTAATGGATGGCCTGCAGGGAGATGGGAAAAAAGCAATAAGGGCTACCTTCAGGTGTCCTTCTCTGTCCCTTTACTTAAGGATTTCTAAATATGGTTGAGGATGATTGCTTTCGCACAGAATAGCACAACGACAATTTCCCTGACTGTCCAAAAAACAAGGATTTCAAAGATGGTTGATGAGGAATGCTTTAGCACAGTATAGCACAAGGAGAATTTCCCTCACTGTCCTTCCCTGTCCCTACAAACAAGGATTAGCACAGTAAAACACACTGACACTCTCCCTACCTATAGTTTTCTGTCCCTATAAAAAATTTTTTTTTAAAGATGGTTGATGATCAATGCTTTAGCACACTATAGCACAAGGAGAATTTCCCTCACTGTCCTTCCCTGTCCCTACAAACAAGGATTAGCACAGTAAAACACACTGACACTCTCCCTACCTATAGTTTTCTGTCCCTATAAAAAATGTTTTTTTAAAGATGGTTGATGATCAATGCTTTAGCACAGTATAGCACAAGGAGAATTTCCCTCACTGTCCTTCCCTGTCCCTACAAACAAGGATTAGCACAGTAAAACACACTGACACTCTCCCTACCTATAGTTTTCTGTCCCTATAAAAAATGTTTTTTTAAAGATGGTTGATGATCAATGCTTTAGCACACTATAGCACAAGGAGAATTTCCCTCACTGTCCTTCCCTGTCCCTACAAACAAGGATTAGCACAGTAAAACACACTGACACTCTCCCTACCTATAGTTTTCTGTCCCTATACATTTTTTTTTTTTAAAGATGGTTGATGATCAATGCTTTAGCACACTATAGCACAAGGAGAATTTCCCTCACTGTCCTTCCCTGTCCCTACAAACAAGGATTAGCACAGTAAAACACACTGACACTCTCCCTACCTATAGTTTTCTGTCCCTATAAAAAATGTTTTTTTAAAGATGGTTGATGATCAATGCTTTAGCACACTATAGCACAAGGAGAATTTCCCTCACTGTCCTTCCCTGTCCCTACAAACAAGGATTAGCACAGTAAAACACACTGACACTCTCCCTACCTATAGTTTTCTGTCCCTATAAAAAATGTTTTTTTAAAGATGGTTGATGATCAATGCTTTAGCACAGTATAGCACAAGGAGAATTTCCCTCACTGTCCTTCCCTGTCCCTACAAACAAGGATTAGCACAGTAAAACACACTGACACTCTCCCTACCTATCCTTCTCTTTCCCTAAACTAAAAGAATCCAGGTTAAGCAAGAAAAAAAAATGTCACTGTCCCTGCCTATGCTTCTCTTTCCCTGCTCCGGAACACACTACACTAGGCCACCGTGCTGGCGGCCTTTTATAGTGTGGGGCGTGTACTAAACACCCTCAGCAATAATTGGCCACAGGCATCCTGCCTGTGGCCAATCATTGCTCTCCTCGCTGCCGGCGCTGTGATTGGCCAAGCATGCGGGGTCACAGTGCATGCTTGGCCAATCACAGCGCCTGGATGACACTGCGATGGCGTAGTGCATTGTGGGCCGTTCGCGTCACTCGAATTAGGCGCGAACGGCCCAAATCGTTCGATCTTCGTCGAACGATCGAACAGCCGATGTTCGAGTCGAACGTATGTGCGACTCGAACACCGAGCTCATCCCTAGTCCCTATGAGAGCGGTCCTAGCAGCTCGGGATGGAGCACGGATATCAGAGACGATGAATCCCTCTTTAGGCGAGTTTCCAGGCCTCTTCCCCGAGACAGCAGTACCGTCGCTAATCTCCTGGGCCTGATCCTCCCCTGGACTCCTTTCCTTAAGATGAGCCCCCTACAAGCAGGCAGCCTGGGATCCTTCTCTGAAGCGTATGCCCTTGCTAGCAGAGCTGTGCCCACGATGCTGCAACAGGGCCTCGGGCTGAAGGTGCCCAAGGCCTAAACACACTCGCGCACCTCGTGCCATGCGGGCCACGAGGCACACTCACTGGACCAGAGGTCCCCCCTTGCGCCTTGGGGTCCCCCTGGAATTGCCTCACCCCTAATGGCGTCTTCCCCTTATGTACCCTCTCCCAGCATGCACAGCGGGTAGACCACACCCCCTGCACAGCTGCCGAGATGGAACACCAAGGTGCTGTGATACCCCCCGTAGGTTAACCTATGCCGGCGGTGACAGTGCCACCTACAGGCATTGGAGACACGAGAACACTACTGCCAGGCAGTATCACACCCAGAGCAGAAGCAATATTAAATCATTGATTGGTCTGAGCCCAACTACCAGCTCAGACTACCCCTAAATTTCCACATAGCGCCCCCAAATATTGGGGGGGGGCACTACACATATTTGAAGAATTTTTGGGGGTTTGTCCTACTATCTTTCATCTGGAATTTTTTGGGCCTTAAATTCCTTTTTACATATTCTTTGTAACTTTAAAACGATGACAGTGCTCCTTCATTTTTATATTTGTTAAATGCTCTTTTTTTTTTTTTATATCTTTTTTAACTTTGGACAAGTGCCACATATGTTTCATATTTAGCCTTTAAAACGTATTGCCCATGGGAATGTATTTTGCATTCTGTAGTCGATTTGAAACATTTCCTTTTCTGTTATGTGTTCTATGATGCCAATAATCCTTCCTAGTCTGAGGCCTCGTACACACGGCCGAGATTCTCGTTGAGAAAAACATGTCGTTTTTTTCGACGAGATTCTTGGACAAGAAACTTGTCCCGGCCGAGTGTACACACGCTCGTTTCAAAGAACCCGCGGTTCTTTGAATGGAGTGTACGCGGTGACGTCATCGACTACGTCGAGCATGCGCTCGTCACATTCGATGCCGTCGCCGCCATCTTGGTATACCCTACGTATGCCTAGGAAGCTACCGCGCATGCGTCAAATTCATTTCGAACATGCGCGGGCTTCCGGGCGGACAGGTAAGTGTACACACACTCACTTTTCTCGTCGAGAAACACGCCGAGGAGAATCTCGACGAGAAAATAGAGAGCAGGTTCTCTATTTTCTCGTCGAGGTTTCTTGTCGGTTTTCTCGACGAGAAACACGCTAGCAGCGTACACACGACCGATTTACTCGGCAAGACCTCTCTGCCAGCAAGTTTCTTGCTGGTTCTTGCCGAGAAAATCGGTCGTGTGTACGAGGCCTAAGTCTTAGAGGGCATCGCTCCGGCTTTAAAAATGTGCTCTCTTAAAATTAAGTGTGTTGGCATTCCACCAAATCACTGCCTTCAGGTGTTTCAAGAAAAGGATACTGTTAATGCTGTAGCATGCAAAGACATTTTAGACAATGTACACTTCCAATCTTGTGGCAGAGGTCTGGAGAAAACCCTTTTCTTTTCCAGCATGACTATGTATCTGTGCACAAAGCCAGATTAAACATGATTTGTTAAAGAGTATCTCCACTTTTGTTAAGAAAAGGAAAAAAAAACATTCCCCTCTAGGTGATCTATGTACATTATAACGAAAGATTATAACAAACTTTGTTGCAGATTCATACCTTTTGTTATTCTGAACAAATAGCTGTTTGTCTGTGTCTATGTGTAAAGTGAATCTGTATGGGAGTCGGTTTATAACTATCAATCAGCTGCTGCACCTGCAGGGCTCTAAAGAGGAAAGTTGCAGGGTCTGCATCCATTTAGACATAATTTCCTTTTGGGAGTATCTCACCAAAAATAATTTTTTTGTTGCAGGGGATGCCCAAAATCTGACTTGTATCTTAGTGCAGACTTCTGGGAATATCACTAAGCCAAGCAATTTGCAGGAAATTATATTTCTGGGGGGGGGGGGCGTTCTGTACACCATCTGTGTACAGAATGCCTCCAGGTATTCCTATTGCATTGCATTTCACAGAAAGTAAGGTAATTTTGAATAACATTCAATTACAATACAACTTATGTTTCAATTGTATAAGCTATATTATTTTTCATTTTTTTCTATTTTTTTCCATACAAAAGTTACCCTTTAAGTTTAGTGTGGAGGAACTCGAGTGACCTGCCTAGTTTCTTAACCTCAACCCGATTGAACACCTTATGCCGTGTACACACGATCGGTTTTACCGATGAAAACAGTCCGACGGACTGTTCTCATCAGACAAACCGGTCGTATATGGGCCCCATCGGTCTTTTTTCCATCAGTGAGAAAAAATAAATTTATTACATTTATCCGATGGGAAAAAAAACGATAGCAAATTACGATCGTCTGTGTGGAACTCCATCGGACAAAAAACCCACGCATGCTCAGAATCAAGTCGTCACATGCTCAGAAGCATTGAACTTCATTTTTCTCGGCTTGTCGGAGTGTTTTACGTCACGACGTTTGGGACGGTCGGATTTTTGACTGATGGTGTGTAGGCAAGACTGATGGAAGTCAGCTTCATCGGATTTCCGATGGAAAAATCTATCGAATTAGAATCCATAGGAAATCCGATCGTGTGTACAGAGCTTTAGGGATTAATTGGGATGGCAATTATGAGACAGGTCTTCTCATCCATCATCAATACCTAACCTCACTAATGCTCTTTTGGCTGAATGAGCACACATTTCCACAGACACACTCCAAAGTCCTGTGGAAAGCCTTCCACAGGAATACGGTAATGCCCATGATTTCGGAATGGAATGTGCAACAAGCGTGAACAATAGGTATGATGGTCAAGTGTCCACAAACATTTGGCCATACAGTATAGTTTGTCTCTTCATTCCACACTGATCACTTCTACCAGCAAAACCCGGGGCAGGTGTTGCCTCAGTATGTTTGACAGTGAAGGAATTTTCAATAGATGATGATCTGGCACTTAAGCTATGGTGCTGACCAGGGGTATACAAAATCCTAACCACCCCCAACACTAATTATGCCCACTATGGATGAGGTCACTTACATTGCCCTTATCTTCAGAGGGCCCCATACCCTGAAATAGCTCAATTCAAAGATTTTTGCAATACAGCTTGCCTGGTGCCACACAGCTTTCTTTCTAGATGACTGGTGCACCTTGGCCTCCATCCATGGAGGGCCTGTCAACAGGTTGATGAACTGCCTAGGGTCTCCATTGAAATGAATAGAGTTTGGACTGCACAGGTTCTAATCACACACTTCTTCAACTGTGAAGAGTCTCAGGGAAAGCATTAGGGGGAGATGCATCCTTTCAAAAAATAATAGGAACAGCTGGGGGTCCATTTAGGGTGTTCTTTAGCAACTAACTCAATATGAACCTGAACATTAACCCTACTATTATTAATGCTATTCTTTGTAAACTTACAGTATCCTGCTATAGGAACCTTTTTTTTTTTTGCTACACATTATTTCTTAGCCTGGACCTCTGTGTTAGCATCCTACCATAAAAGGTTTATTTTATAAATCATAAGAATAAATATATGTGACGCACCTCTGCATATGACTGTGAAGGGAGGAAAATTACCATCAGAGAAGGTCCTTATTGCTTATGTAACTTGGCAGAGACATTGGTGATGTGTAATTCCCTGCAGCCCAGCGGGTGGCGCTGTCACCCTGGGCTGGGGTTGAATCATTGCTGTGTGTTGTGCCTCCTTTTTGTCCTCCCTCGGCAGCGGTATGGTGGGGCGGGGAACCCCCCGTGCTTGCTGGGAGAGGGTATAAAGGGGCCGGCCATCTTTGTCGCGGGGTCGAAGTCCCAAGCACCTTCAGCTTGTGGACGGTGGTTCGTGTCGGTCCTCTGGGTGGCCTAGGCCTAGAGGACAACCGGAGGTCGTGTTCCATCCCAGGCACCTTTAGCCTGGGGTGAGGTACTCGGATGGAGGTCCGGAGCTCAGTGCCCAACACTGAGTTCCGCGAGGGAAGGAGATCCTAGGGAACCCCGGGAGTGGGTACCCGAATCCGGAAGGCGCAATGGACCGGGGGGAGCTCCTCACTTGAAGACCCGGTGCAGCATATTGCCGGTGACAGGTGAGCCTCTCGTCGGAGACTGCCTGGAAGGAAATTCCCCCTTGTGCGGAGACCGTAACCCACTTTCAGGAAGGAAAGTGGAGAACCAAATTGTGTCTGGGCCTATTCGCATCCACACCTCCTTTCCTGTTCTGTTAACCAAGGGAGTTCAACTGATTGTGTTCATTCGCAGAAGAATAAAGGAGTGTTGAACTTTAATGGTGTGGGGCTCATTTCCTAGCAGACATTGTTCAAGGTGACTCTTGGAGGGAGGATCCAGGTGCACAGCACTGACCCGAAGGTAATACAAGAACGTTGCTTATACCGCACTGACACATGTGGTGGAAGCCAGGCGTGGTGTCCCCACTCCCTCCCCTCTAAGATACCCCTAGACAAGAGAAAGACAAGACGAGAGAAAGAGGGGAGTGAGGAGGGCGCTACACTTAGATGGGAAAAAAAAAACCCATCATACGCAGAAGGCTGACTATTGGATCATTGAGGAAGAGTGTATTTGGACAGAAGGACTAAAATGTATCTTTAGCTAATATGGGAGATCCAACATGGTAACGATACATCTCATAAAGTTTAAAGTCTTTATTATAATTATTCTTGCCTGAAAGACTGTCTCTACATTCATAAATATATACATAGGTATACATAACCTGTCTCAGAGTAGTGTTTTTGGATTATGTACCCTCAGTGATAGCTGTGGGCTCTGTGTCCAAAGGACGGGCTGCTCTTTGTCAAGAGCTACATTGGGATATAGACATGTGAGATTCATTTCGTACGAATCGAAAATTTGTGTGAATTTCCGAAAATTCGTACATTCGGAAGCATCCGAAATACCAATTTCTATTTTTACTAATTTTATACGAAATACAAAATTTCGTTTCGGGAGTGGGAGACTGCTCAGATTGGTACTGGTAGTCGATGGGAGATTCAGAATTGGACAAGATAAGAATGTTCGTTAATATCGTTTTAGTATTGTCATAATAATTACGATTATTCGTTATGATGAAGTTAAAAACCCAGGAAGTCACAGGGATGATGGGAGCCCCTCATAATGAGCACAGCAGGGGTACAGCCCCAGGAGGAAGTCAGCACAGCACAGGGATGGTGGGAGCCCCTCATAACGAATGTTCGTAATTGTTACAAAAAGTTAACGAACCTAACGAACTTTCGTATTTCATACGAATCCAAATTGAATTTCAGACACGAATTATGCAATACGAATTAACGGGCTACTACAAACCCGGGAAGTCAGCACAGCACAGGGATGATGGGAGCCCCTCATAATGAGCACAGCAGGGGTACAGCCCCAGGAGTAAGTCAGCACAGCACAGGGATGGTGGGAGCCCCTCATAATGAGCATAATGAGTCGACGACTGCCATATTGAGAAAGGTATTTTTTGATTTTTAAATTCATCATAACGAATGTTCGTAATTGTTACGAAAAGTTAACGAATCTAACGAAAATTTGTATTTCGTACGAAACGAATCCAAATTGAATTTCGGACACGAATTACGAAATACGAATTTTGGTCTAATACGAAATTTCGTCTAATACGAAATGGAACAGAACGAAACAAAACAAATTTATTGACGGTGCACATGTCTATTGGGATATGAATTTTCCTATTTTTTATTTTTCCTATCAAGTAGTTTGGAGGACTACTACCACTGCTAAAGTTGGATGTCTCTCTGTTCAGAGTTATTGCTTATGCAACACCAGTTTGAACCTAAAGCCCCATACACACTATTAGATGTTCTGCAGATTTCTGTCTTCAGATTTACCAAAACCATGTAGTGCAAGGGCCTGCCTGCTTGCATACAAATTGAAACTCTTATGCCGCGTACACACGGCCATTTTTCTCGTCGAAAAAAACAACATTTTTCCCATTCGACGAGAAAAACGATAGTCTGTGGGCTTTCTGTAGTTTTTTTCGACGAGAAAAACTGCATTAAAAACGACGAGAAAAATTAGAACATGTCCCATAGGGAAACACTGCCGCAGAGCCCACACACGGTCGTTTTTTTCGACCAAAAAAAAAATGACATTTAAAACGGCCGAGTGTGGGGGGAACAAGCTGTTCCTCGTTTTTAACGTTGATTTTCTCAGCGGTGTTTTCACCGTCAAAAAAATCGATCGTGTGTACGCGGCATTAAGGTTTGACCTCATATTATATGGTTTTGGTAAATCTGAAGACAAAAAAGTCCAGAAAATCTAAAAGTGTGTATGGAGCTTTACAGTATGTTTCCAACTGTTTTTTTTAAAGGAAGAAGAATAAGCAGTCTGGCAGGAGGACTTCTCAAGTCTCATAAATGAGTACATAATTCTTAAAGGTGAATGGAATGAACCTGAGGAGGGATAATATATTCATGAATTTAAGTAGTGGGGAATCATAATAATAATGGACAATGCAAAGGCTTTTGCCCTCAATCTTATGAGAGACTGTAACTGCCATTTTGCGTGAACCATTTGCCTGATATCTTTGGACACATAATCCACTATATTAATCTTTCCCCTATGTATCTATTATGTTCATATTTTTGGTTATACTATATTTAGCATACACCTTTTCTGGGATATACATATTTTTTATCTAGGCTATTTTACTAATCGTATAAGGTTGTGCACATCAAAAGAAATATCCTCTGAACTCCAGCCACATTTGATTGTTCTCACACAAGTGCTAAATAAAGCTTTTCCTACCTAGTCTTCATTGCTAAAAGGGGATACATCTGTCATGAACAGTATATCACAACCTGCCATGGTTTAGTGTTGGCACTGTGTATCCCCATTGATAGGTGTGAGCTCCCCTATATAGCATCTGAAGGACTGCTGGTCTTTGCCAGGAACTCCTACAATGCGGTATGACAGCTATCAAGCAATGCAACTCAAGCACCAAATTGTTAAGGGCATAGCCACCAGTTGCCAGAATATACCAAGTAACCTCAGAGACGCTGCTGGAATCTGTTTGCTCCAAATTAGCCTATTTAGGCCAATAAATGGTAAATTTGACACTACTAGTAAATGTTAGAGCTTTGTTAATTAAAATAGGCTGGGATTTGGGCATAGCAACAGGTTGCTGAAGGTACAGGCACTATATATCTGACACAATGACTATATTTCATGTTTAAATCTGGTTTATTCTGTTATTTATTGTTTTTTGTCTTTGTATAGTTTCATGAATCATTTGACTAATTCGTATATATCCCCTGATGAAGCTACCAGGTGAAACATGTCGGGATAATATACGAATCTGAAACCTTAGCTGTAATCATATACCTGCTTGTATGACCACTCATGCTGTGAATTGCTGTATACCAATGAACACATTGTCTTTGTTACGCTTTTAAATTTATACTTATTAAACTTCTATTATTGTTTCTAAATATATGATTTTCATTATTATTTGTAAAGCACCGTAAAAATCCTTTTGTCCTTTTCCATTTGATCCACTTTATACTTTATAGTGTTTTTTTTATTTTTTTCTTACACAGTTAATAAAGAATGTCTTGCTTAAAGGGGTTGTAAAGGTTTGTTTTTTATTTTCTAAATAGGTTCCTTTAGACCCCATTTACACAGGGGCGACTCGTCAGGCGTCTCAGCTGCCTGACGAGTCACGTCCCATTCTGTACAATGGAACCGTTCTAAGCGGAGCGACTGAAGTCGCTCCGACTTAGAAAAAGGTTCCTGTACTACTTCAAGACGACTTCAAGGCGACTTCCATTTACTTCTATACAGAAGTCATTTTGGAAGTCTGCTTTGAAGTCGTCTTGAGATCGCCCAGCACAGTCGCGGCACAAGCCGTGTCGCCCCTGTGTGAATGGGCTCTTAAGCTAGTGCATTGTTGGTTCACTTACCTTTTCCTTTGATTTACCTTCTAAATTTTTTTTTCTTTGTCTGAATTTTTCACTTCCTGTTTCTCCTCACTAAACTTCACACCATCATCCGAGCCGTATTGAGTCACCTAGAACAGCTTACTGAACAGCTTACTGAGGAGGAACAGGAAGTGAGAAATTCAGACAAAGAAAACAAAGAAAAAAAATATTTAGAAGGGAAATCTAAGGAAAAGGTAAGTGAACCAACAATGCACTAGCTTAAAGGAACTTATTTAGAAAATAAAAAACGAACCTTTACAACCCCTTTAATACCATGGCACTTGCATGTGCCTCATAGTAACTAGGATCCTATGCACTCAGTGCAGCTGCTGTACAGAAGCTGCTTGTTTGTGCAGATATATTAAGCCATTTGACAGTGATTATTTATAGCTGGAAAAGGTAAAACATTCTGTAGCATGCATGTAAAGATTAGGATTTATTGTGCAAGAATCCTTGAACAATTTTATCAAAAGCCCATTTCTATGTGGTGTTTTACTGCAATAAATCACAGAGCAGGAATCTATCTCAGGAAACCGCCTTGCAGATAAATGAACAGTGGGGAGAAGGGGTCAGCACAGATTTTCTGTCTTAGAACCTGTCACTGGCAGAGACCCACCAACATTTTACTCATAATTCTTCACCTGCAATATGCAGCAGAATCAAAGAAGAGATAACATCTGGACAGGGCTAAATGAAACAGTACCGGGGAGGAGAAAGACAAAACAAATGAATGCGTGTGTCACACATGGAGAAAACTGTATCCTATTGATGCCTTAATGAAAACAATCCGGTATTCTTACTGTATCACATTATGTTATATTACATTACAATGCCATATAATAATAGTATATTATGCCAACATATTTTATCTGTGCAAGTCAATTTCATTTGTTAGCATTATCAGAACGACAAACCCATATTTACTGAATACTGATGCTTTCAATGCTTATCAAAGTTTAAACACATGCTAAAATGTATGTTATTTACAGGCAAATGTAATAAAATCCCCAAACAATATATTTTCTGAAATAAAGGGATGTATAGAAAAAAAATGCGGTAGTCCCAATCTTGCATGTTGTACAGTACTCAGTACTTGTCTATGAAATGTATACTTTCAGTAAAAATGTATTTGGCTTAGTGCACACAAAAACAATACATTTTCCAGATTGTTAAAGTGGTTGTAAAAGTTTAGTTTTTTTTTTTTTTTTAAATAACAAACATGTCATACTTACCTCCACTGTGCAGTTCGTTTTGCACAGCGTGGCCCCGATCCTCTTGTTCTGGGGTCCCACGGCGGCTCTTGCGGCTCCTCCCCGCAATAGATAACCCCCTCTGGGAAGCTCTCTCCCGAGGGGGTTTCCTTGCGGGCGCGCTCCCGTGTCACACACTCTGCGTCCATAGCCACCGAGTGTATGACTCGGCCTCGCCCCCCGGCGGCCACGTCATTGGATTTGATTGACAGCAGCAGGAGCCAATGGCTGCCTGCTATCAATCTATCCAATGAAGAGCCGAGATGCCACGGAGAGAGCGACGCGGGACCGCGCCCATGGAAATTGGGGGCGCAGGTAAGTAAAACGGGGGGGCTGGGGGGCCGGACACTGCAAGGTGTTTTTTCACCTTAATGCATAGGATGCATTAAGGTGAAAAAACACGAAGGTTTACAACCCCTTTAACTAAATATAATACATTAGACTATTCCAAGTGAATATAAATGTGGAAACCTCCAGTTAAGTAAAGTATTATTACAGGGTAACATCATCCAAAATAGCAATAGTGAAGGAATAGGTGCAAGGACACAGTTCCCCATAAGAAAGTCTCCAGAGCAAAAGGGGACAAGAAAGGGGGAAATGGACTATCGCGGGATCCTGATTAGATAAGACATCCGATAAAAATAAAATGTCTTTATTAATACACAATTAAAATAGAGTATCTAAATACAATGATAATGGTTGTGAATAATTGTACAAGTTGATAACATGACACTGGTACTCAAATACACTCCATGATGGTGATTGGGAGTTGAATGATTTGACTCAGTGCACGATCGTCCTCCATAGAATGCATTGAGGTGAAAAACCGCAAGGGTTTACAACCCCTTGAAGGACAGGCAGGCTTTTCTCCTAGCACTGTCAGAAAACTGACGGCACTGGGATGGATGTGCTCTCATGCTTGGTGTGGTCAGTTTAAAATAGAAAAGCAGGGGCACTGACTGGATCACAATGTATTTCACACAAAGAAAGAAGCAATGCAAATAAAACAGGATATTTTTAACAATGTTGGGGGTAACATACTCTTTAATAAAATTTTTAAATACGGGCAGTGTAAGTACCTAAATTTGACCTTGTATCAGCTTCTTGCAGTATTTGTATAGCAGAACCAGAGTGAGAGCAAGTAGCAGTCAAGAAGCCAATCAGTTCATGTGCTGACAATAAGAATGCTGATAGGAGGAAAGATCCGAGTGACAGAGTGATGAGCTTATCACTGTGCCGCTGCTTCTTTCACTATTAAATCAAAGGCTGTGGCTAGGATAGAATAATGCTAGTCATTAGACTGAAGACATCTAGCAGTAGAAAAAAAGTTCTGCAGGTGAAATGTTTGGATTGAAGCCAAATACTGAGAAAAAATCTGGCTTTGCATGCTTTTTCTGTTAATGAGCTATTTATTTTATCTTGTTATTTTTGGCTGGAGTTCTGCTTTTAGCTATTGAGCTCTTCTAAGGACGGGTTCTTTTCAGTAAAGCAATTAAAGTTACTAGATCCACAACAGTAAAATCAGTCTGTATATGCAGTAAAGCATGCTTCTTATACTCACTGTGGTACCTAAAGTTAACCCTCTGCACTGTGAAAAGGCTGTTTGATCCTGTCTTCTCTGACCCCCCCCCCTTCTTTTATTGTCCACAATCCATTTGATGATAGTATGGAGCCTTGGAGTCACTCTGCACATGCTCAGATTGGGGTGTATTGCTAAACGGCCAATCAGCACTGTCCAGACAGAGGGTCAGGGGTCCAGCATCCTCATAGGACAGTCAGAGGAGAATGAAAATTCCTCCTGCAAGATTTAACCAGACACTGATAGAAGTCCCAAGACTGCTATATACTGGTGATTAGAGAAGGTATTTAGCAGTTTATATTTACTAAAGTAATTGCATTTCCATGTTCTGTGTACTGTGGGAGACCAGATATAGCGAATTCATGGCCCTGGGTTTAGTAACACTTTAAGAGTAGATTGATTAGCAAGTTAAAGGAAGCAAACATTCCAACCAGCTTGCAGAAGATTGTGTATATGGAATAATCATATACAATATTTCAGTTACCTGACCTAAAAAAAATATACTGTAAATGTTTTTTTATGTTATAAATATAAGTAAAGGAAATATACAGAAAACTTTATATTCCTTTAACCACTTAACGACCATACACTGTATATATACGTCGGCAGAATGGCTCGTACAGGCACAATCATGTACCTGTACGTCCCCTTTAACTGCCCGGCGTGAGGGTCGCTCGCGCGCCGCCGCCGGCGCGATCACGACCCCCCTGCCTTCCCCGTGAGTCGGACGGTGGGTCCCGCGGACTCGATCGCCGCAGGGATCCCCGCGATCATCTCACGGAGGTATGGAGCAGGGAGATGCTTGTGTAAACAAGCTTTTCCCTGTTCTGCCTAGTAACAATGACGCCGATCTCGGCTCCGTGAACACGGAACGGAGATCGGTGTCATGTGACACATAGCCCGACCCCCTCAGTAAGGAAACACAAGCAGGGAACATTTAACCCCTACAGTGCCACCTAGTGGTTAACCCCTTCACTGCCAGTGTCCTTTTCACAGTATACAGTGCATTTTTACAGCACTGATCGCTGTGAAAATGACAATGGTCCTAAAAATGTGTCAAAAGTGTCCGATGTGTCCGCCATAATGTCGCAGTCACGAAAAAAATCGCTGATCGCCGCCATTACTAGTAAAAAATAAAAATAAAAATAAAAATGCCATAAAACTATCCCCTATTTTGTAAACGTTATAATTTTTGCACAAACCAATCAATGAACGCCGATTGCAATTTTTTTTACCAAAAATATGTAGAAGAACACGTATCTGCCTAAACTGAGAAAAAAAAAATTTTTTTTATATATTTTTTGGGGATATTTATTATAGCAAAAAGTAAAAAATATAGCATTTTTTCCAAAATTGTCGCTCTATTTTTGTTTATAGCGCAAAAAATAAAAACTGCAGAGGTGATCAAATACCACCAAAAGAAAGCTCTATTTGTGGAAAAAAAGGACGTCAATTTTGTTTGGGAGTCACTTCGCACGACCGCGCAATTGTCAGTTAAAGCGACGCAGTGCCGAATCGCAAAAAGGGGCCTGGTCTTTATGCTGCGTATTGGTCCGGGGCTTAAGAGGTTAACAGTTGCTCATTTTCCTATATATACCATGACATCAATGGGTCTGTTCATTGAATATCACAACCATTTGCACAAACTCCAGTCCTATATATACCATGATATCAATGGATCTGTTGACTGACTATCACATCAGTTTGTATAAACCCCAGCCATGCATTGAATAAAATATCTGTAAACAAATATAAAAAAAGACAGCACTGTCACCAAAGTAAATAAAATAAAACAAATACTGATTCATCAAAAAGCTATATTGTGTCAATTCATTTTTAGAAAGCGAATCCATAACTAGTATAACAAATGGGAAATAGCTTCATAAATAAATAAACATTTACAAACAAGTATAAAGTATCGTATACATGATATGCAAAAAGTGCTAAACTGATGAACGAATGTTTCTAGTGCATCAATCAAATCTTCTGATATCCCATGTACACATGAAAAAAATCTTCTATATGCCAACACTTAAAGGGGTTGTAAAGGTTCGTTTTTTATTTTCTAAATAGGTTCCTTTAAGCTAGTGCATTGTTGGTTCACTTACCTTTTCCTTTGATTTACCTTCTAAATGTTTTTTTTCTTTGTCTGAATTTCTCACTTCCTGTTTCTCCTCACTAAACTTCACACCATCATCCGAGTGGTGTGGAGTCAGCCAGAACAGCTTACTGAACAGCTTATTGAGGAGGAACAGGAAGTGAGAAATTCAGACAAAGAAAACAAAGAAAAAAAATATTTAGAAGGGGAATCAAAGGAAAAGGTAAGTGAACCAACAATGCACTAGCTTAAAGGAACATATTTAGAAAATAAAAAACGAACCTTTACAACCCCTTTAATTTTAATAATAAATAAAGTGTCCTGTGCCAAAGTTGTAAACACCATATAAAGTGCATATCTCCCACAATCCATAAATCCTTGTGGAATCATTCTGCCCCTTAAAGACGTCAGGCCATTCTGCCCTTTGAAGATGTCGGAAGAGAAAACGGGGGCTTGTTTGGACGTGACATCATCATGTATGCCAAGGTGCGATCACAGCCAGGCTATTGCAGCTATTGCAGCTGGATCAGGCTTGGCTTTTTAAAGAGAAACTGCGTGTATTCTAGTGTTGGGGCGACACATGTATATGTAAGTGTATGGTTGTATATTGCATCAATAAATTGGAAGGTTTTACACAATAGAGAGCTTTCTTTTTCTTCCATACTTGGGTTGAATGGGTGACATGAGCATGTACTGATGTTCCCACTGGTAGAGAGGTTTCTCTGGAGGCAGCAGTGGATCTAAAGTGGTGCTCTTTTGCTTTAATGAAGATCTAAGGTGCCTTTATGCTGGGGTTTATGTCACCAGTATTATACTTCCTGGTGAGTTATAAAATTGTCTGGTGGTGGTGGGCAGCATGTTATAAGAGGTGGATTGCACAAAGATTTATTGATTGTGGTAGATAAGCACTTTTTTCAGAAGTTTACAACTTTGACATGAGACACTTTAACTATTATTGAAATTAGGTGTCGGTATATAGAAGATATTTTCTGCATGTGTACACAGGACATTTTGAAGATTTGATTGATGCACTGGACATTTTAATTTATTTGTTCATTAATTTAGCACTTTTTGCATATCAAGCACAAGACCTTTTATATTTTGTGAATTTCATGGTTTTTATTTATTTATGAATTATTTGACATTTATTATACTAGTGATGGATTTGTTTTCTATGATGAATTGACGCAATATGGATTTGTGATGAATTGGTATTTATTTCACTTTATTTACTTTGGTGACAGCGCTGTCTTTTTTTTATATTTGCTTATTCTTTTGGTGTTAATTATACACCAAACTGATAGCTTTTACACTTTAACCACTTGAGCTCTGGAAGGTTTTACCCCCTTCATGACGAGAGCAATTTTTGCTATTGAGCACTGCACTACTTTAATTGGCAATTGCATAGTCATGCAATACTGTACACAAAGGAAATTGTTATCCTTTTTTTCACATAAATAAAGATTTCTTTTGGGGGTATTTGATCACCACTGGGGTTTTTGTTTTGTTTTTTGTGATATTAAACAAAAAAATGTAAAAAAAAAAAATATTTCCAATTTTATGTTATAAAACATATCCAATAAAAAAATAAAAAGTAAAATTTCTTCATAAATTTAGGCCAAAATGTATTCTATTACATGTCTTTGGTAAAAAAATAAAAATAATATGTGTATATTAATTGGTTTGTGCAAAAGTGATAGCATCTACAAACTATGATACAGTAATACAGTGAAACCTCGTATTGCGCGTAACACATTTAACCACTTAAGGACTGCCGCACGGCGATATTCGTCAACAGAATGGCACGGGCAGGCATATGGGCGTACTTGTACGTCCCTTTAAATTTGCCGCCCAGCAGGCGCGTGCCCGCCGCGTGCTTCCTGAGCGTGCTTGCGGGTCCCGGGAACTCGATGTTCCCAGGCGGCCCGCAATTGCGGTCGGCAACGGCAGAAAAGGGGGATGCCTTTGTAAACAAGGCATTCCCCTATTCTGCCTAGTGACACTGTCACTGATGGCTGTTCCCTGTGATCGGGAACGGTCATCAGTGACGTGTCACGTGTAGCCATGCCCCCTAACAGTAAGAATCACTCCCTAGTACTGACTTAACCCCTGCAGCGCAACCTAGTGGTTAACACCTTCACTACCAGTTTCATTTTTACAGTAATCAGTGCATTTTTATAGCACTGATCGCTGTAAAAATGACAATGGTCCCAAAAATGTGTTAAAAGTGTCCGATATGTCTGCCATAAAGTCGCAGTCACAATAGAAATCGCTGATCGCCGCCATTACTAGTAAAAAATAAATATTAATAAAAATGCCATAGAACTACCCCCTATTTTGTAGATACTATAACTTTTGCGGAAAACAATCATTAAACGCTTATTGTGATTTTTTTTTTACCAAAAATATGTGGAAGAATACGTATCGGCCTAAACTGAGGAAAAAAAATAATTATATTTTTTTGGGGGATATTTTGCTATAGCAAAATTGTCGCTCTATTTTTGTTTATAGCGCAAAAAAAAAAAAACGCAGAGGTGATCAAATACCACCAAAAGAAAGCTCTATTTGTGGGAAAAAAAGGATGTCAATTTTGTTTGGGAGCCACGTCGCACGACCGCGCAATTAACCAGCAAATGGTCCGGGGCTGAAGTGGCTAACGAGCGTTTCGCAATACGAGCACTGTATTTAAAAAAATCCTAACTCGGTTTGCGGGTGTTGTCTCGCAAAACGGGCAGGATTTAGGCCAAAAGCAGTGTGTAGTACCGCGTTTGGCCTGAGGTAGGGGGGCACCGGAGCCGAGCAGAGCCGAACAGCGCACTCGTAGCCGATCGGCGCCGTTCGGAGCTGTTCAGAAATGCTTGGAAAGACTGTAATCTCTTGAGATATTGTGAGATTACGGTGCAGCCGAGTTCAAAAAGTGAAACTAAAGTTTAAAAGAACATGTAATTACATGTTTTCAGGCATGTGATAACTATATATATATATCCTGTATATATACACATGTGTGTGTGTGTGTATATATATATATATATATATATATACATATGTACACACACACACATATATATACAGTATTTATATATATGTATATACACACACATATATACAGTATATTCATGTGTTTGTGTATATGTGTATACATATACTGTATATAAATACTGTATATACAGTATGTGTGTGTATACATATATATATACTGTTTATATGTGTGTGTGTGTATATATACAGTATATATATACACACACACATATATTTATACACTATATATATACACACACACATATATACAGTATATATATACACACACACGTGTGTGTATATATATATAATGTTTTTAATATTCATTTTTAACCCACTGGTGCTGATATTAGGAAGAAATAAGCCTTCTTCCTCTAATCACACCAGCTTCTCTCCCAGATTCTCCACCTCTGAGCTGGTGAATCTGGAAGGGAGATATTTCAGTGGAAAGGCCGTGAGATCTTCAGATCTCACTTTATTAAACTGCCCGTTTGTGACAAAACGGTCATGTGCTGTGATGAGAAGCGGAGAACATGTTCTCTGCTCCTTATCTCAGCTTATTAAACCGGCATTTTTATTAAACGTACACCTCTGTGTGTGATTTGCCACAGCCAATCAACTGACTTCAACCATTGGCTGAAATCAGCTGCAAAACTCATGCTGTGTCCAGCATGGGTCAGCAGGGGGCACACACATGCACTACCAGGAAGAAATGCAGCAAATTACAGGTAAGTCGGCCGGTCCTGGAGCTGCCACCAGCTCCCAGTACAACTACTATGAGCAAGCAGCAAGTGGTTAATGAGTTAAGGAGTGTTCTGTGGTGCAGATTGATCTATTTACAATAAAATATCAGTGCCAAGAATTTTTGTAATTAATTGCAAGCAGAAATTTAGCAAATATAAATAATATCTCTTTACAACGACAACATTTTTCTTTTTCATTTTATTTGAAGTGTTTACTGGAAACTGCCTAATGCATAGAAAAGTTACAATACCTGTCTAACAACAGGTCAAGAAACTTTTGCTCACACTTAGCTATTGATAACTACTTGCAGAGGGGAAGCGATACTGGACAGTGGATGATTGCGCTGCACACCCCAAATTGTTGTGGAAAGAAAAAGTACCCCAGGGGCTTTGTGTTGCAGCAAAAAATTATGGTATTAATTAAATTGTATCAAAAGCATTTTAATTGATTAGATGTATCACAGGGAACATGTCTGTTGTATATAAAACATACAGTCAGGTCCATAAATATTGGGACATTGACGCAATTCTAATCTTTTTGGCTCTATACACCACCACAATGGATTTGAAATGAAACGGACAAGATGTGCTTTAACTGCAGACTGTCAGTTTTAATTTGAGGGTATTTACATCCAAATCAGGTGAACGGTGTAGGAATTACAACAGTTTGTATATGTGCCTCCCACGTTTTAAGGGACCAAAAGTAATGGGGCAATTGGCTGCTCAGCTGTTCCATGGCCAGGTGTTTGTTATTCCCTCGTTATCCCATTTACAAGGAGAAGATAAAAGGTCCAGAGTTCATTTCAAGTGTGCTATTTGCATTTGAAATCTGTTGCTGTCAACTCTCAATATGAGATCTAAAGAGCTGTCACTATCAGTGAAGCAAGCCATCATTAGGCTGAAAAAACAAAACAAACCCATCAGAGAGATAGAAAAAACATTAGGTGTGGCCAAATCAACTGTTTGGAACATCCTTAAAAAGAAAGAACGCATCGGTGAGCTCAGCAACACCAAAAGACCCGGAAGACCACGGAAAACAACTGTGGTGGATGACTGAAGAATTCTTTCCCTGGTGAAGAAAACACCCTTCACAACAGTTGGCCAGATCAAGAACACTCTCCCGGAGGTAGGTGTATGTGTGTCAAAGTCAACAATCAAGAGAAGACTTCACCAGAGTGAATACAGAGGGTTCACCACAAGATATAAACCATTGGTGAGCCTCAAAAACAGGAAGGCCAGATTAAAGTTTGCCAAACAACATCTAAAAAAGCCTTCACAGTTCTGAAACAACATCCTATGGACAGAAGAGACCAAGATCAACTTGTACCAGAGTGATGGGAAGAGAAGAGTATGGAGAAGGAAAGGAACTGCTCATGATCCAAAGCATACCACCTCATCAGTGAAGCATGGTGGTGGTAGTATTATGGCGTGGGCATGTATGGCTGCCAATGGAACTGGTTCTCTTGTATTTATTGATGATGTGACTGCTGACAAAAACAGCAGGATGAATTCTGAAGTGTTTCAGGCAATATTA
This sequence comes from Rana muscosa, assembly GCA_029206835.1. Taxonomy (NCBI): domain Eukaryota; kingdom Metazoa; phylum Chordata; class Amphibia; order Anura; family Ranidae; genus Rana; species Rana muscosa. The sequence continues at coordinate 191,280,484 of CM055122.1, forward strand.
TCTGCTCATATTCAGCCAAATGCTTCAGAACTCATTGGACGGCGCTTCACAGTGCAGATGGACAATGACCCGAAGCATACTGCGAAAGCAACCAAAGAGTTTTTTAAGGGAAAGAAGTGGAATGTTATGCAATGGCCATGTCAATCACCTGACCTGAATCCGATTGAGCATGCATTTCACTTGTTGAAGACAAAACTGAAGGGAAAATGCCCCAAGAACAAGCAGGAACTGAAGACAGTTGCAGTAGAGGCCTGGCAGAGCATCACCAGGGATGAAACCCAGCGTCTGGTGATGTCTATGCATTCCAGACTTCAAGCTGTAATTGACTGCAAAAGATTTGCAACCAAGTATTAAAAAGTGAAAGTTTGATTTATGATTGTTAATCTGTCCCATTACTTTTGGTCCCTTAAAAAGTGGGAGACATATATACAAACTGTTTTAATTCCTACACCGTTCACCTGATTTGGATGTAAATACCCTCAAATTAAAGCTGAAAGTCTGCAGTTAAAGCACATCTTGTTTGTTTCATTTCAAATCCGTTGTGGTGGTGTATAGAGCCAAAAAGATTAGAATTGTGTCAATGTCCCAATATTTATGGTCCTGACTGTAAGTGCCAAGTGATGACAATAAAAACATTCACATGATAATACAGCCGTAAGGGCAGATATACAATGGCATGACATGGTAATATAGTAATTTAATAAAAAATATTATTGTAAACTGACGCGTTTCGACCTTTTGGCTGGCAGTCATCTTCAGGGGGTAAAGTGGAGATTCTCTAAAAATAATAAAATACATTGTGTGGGTGAAATTGTTAAAAAAACACAAAAACACTCTCGACAAAGGAATATCTACCATATTGTAATATTGTAAATAATAAGTATATTTACCCCTTAATGGCTAGGGAGAGAAAAACTTTCCCATGTGCTGAGTCTGTGAACTGACCAAGAGCCGTGTGACCAAGGCCAATGCCCCCATGGCCCATGTGAAGGCGGAGAGGGCGAGGAGGAAAAAGCCGTCTGCAGGTGAGGGGACCAAAACTATAGGCCCACGAGAGGTTGCACTGATGCCCCACACATCAGGGCAAAGGGGGGGGGTCCAGAGGAGGAAGACCAAGGGACCGAGGCAAGAGGCTTGAACCAAAACAGGCACCCCAAGCTGTAAAGATATGAACAAATATATATGTAATGGTGAGGAAAGTATAAAGGTTTATGCATTAATATCTTCATTGTTAAATGAAGTATGTAGAAGAGGTAAACCCATAGTGGGATGCCAAGGCGAAAGGTGAAGAAAATAGTGAAAGCAAGGGGAAGCGAATGAAAAAAGGTGAGCCTTGTGTGGTATGTGAAAATGAGTGGATCTTGGGTGATGTATAAGATAAATACATACATTTTGCCTCATCTCATTCTAGGAAACTCATTACACAGTTAAAGGCTAGCCTTTCAACACGTGAATGGGTATATATTTGACGTTAGTGTATCTATCTGTGTAGTATAATGTATTTTTTATGTAACTCCCTAAGAGATAAAAATAATAATAATGAGCTTTATTTTATTTTGCACCCTTAAAGGTGCCTTCTCAAAGGGCTTTACAAATGATACCAAAACAAGTGATACACTTTACAAAATAAATAAGTGATTTACAAGAAAAGGAACAGTTACATGAAGGCTTGTATAAATAAAGAAAGCTTTTAATTTTCATATGAAAGAAGGTGACTCTTTGATGTCCTTGGGAAGATAATTCCAGAGTTTTGGTGCATAACAAAAGAAGGCCCTGTCCAGCATATAGTGTAGACGGGTTTGAGGAACACATAGAAGACCAGAATTAGAGGAACAAACATTACGAAGGAGGCTGTAGGCTGATAAAAGTTCAGACGGGTAATTGGGTCCTAAGACATATAGAAACTTACAGGTGAACATGAGGATTTTAAAATCAATGCAAAATCTAGCAGGTTTCCAGGGCAAAGATTCAAAAATAGGAGTAAGTATAGATCGCTTGCGCTTAACCTAGGCAGGATTCTGGCAGCTGAATTTTTAAAATACTGTAATCTGTAATACTAAAATACTGTAAATTTAGTGTGAAACTAGGTAACCCAGCAAGTGGAACATTACAGTAGTCAAGTCAAGAGAACAAATTACAATAGTATTAATCACTTTTTCAGCCACAGTGTAATGTAACATAGGCTATAGTCAAGCTCAAATAGGGTACCACCAACAAATACACTTAAAAGACTGGCTTTATCAAGTTAATAGGGGTGCCAGTAAGCATGACTTCAGTCGTGTCACATTTTAGTTGAAGGAATTTTGAGTCATTGATGTTTTTATGTCACAGATACAGTTGAATGAGAGAGAAACATCCAAATTAGAACTCAAATTTGGCTGGCCATTGATGGATAGAACTTTGAACGAAAATTCTTAGGTAAAGTCAATATTCATACAAAAATTTGTTTGCTTTTAACATTTGATTTTGGAATGAATGAATTAATGAAAACCACATACACGGTTCGAAATTAGTTTGAGAGAAATTTTCCATCTTGTTTTTTCAAATATTCTCATCAATGTGGTTGAAAGCGGACATTGATTTAACCCACTAATGATTAGAAAAACAAACAAACTTTCTTAGAACCTTCTTTTCCTAAGAATTTTCATTTGAAATGTTACCTATATATGGCCAGCTTTAGATATATATTTAGTATATCTGAGTATCATTGGCATAGAAGTGATAGCTGAGGCCATGTATTCTTAACACCTGGCCAAATGTAAATTCTAAAATGTAAAGAACCCAGGATAAAGCCCTGAGAGAAACTGGACTTAACTGGACTCATTTCAGAATGGAATCCACCAAAGTGATAGCAATCAGTAAGATAGGACTTGAACCATTTCAGAGCAATTTTTAAAACTCTAAATATGAATTCAAAGTGAGAAAGTAAGTCTGGTCTACAGTGTCAAAGTAGAACTGAGGTGAGGTAAGAAAGAATATGAATAGATAGAAATCCAGAAGCTCATTATTAGTCTATTTTATTGCAGCTTGGTAAAGCATACCTACCTACCTGTCACTGTAGGGGAAAACCTTTAAAGTAACATCTGAATGCTTTCATTAAGAAACACAGGTCAAAACTGTAGCACATATTTGGTGCACAGCATTTAATATTGCATTCTTGGAAATGTCACTGTTTTTAGGCAAGCCATTAAATTAAATAAGAGGGGATAAGATCAATTTACATAATTATAGCAAACCAGTAAAAAGCTGTTACCCTCAAAATGTACCTAATAATAACTACACAAATCTGCATTTCTGGCTTGTCCCAATATGCAGCAGCATAATGTTAAGAAAAACCCTAAAACCCAATTTCAACTGTTGAGGTTGATGCTCTGATCTCACAGAAGTGCATTGGAAGACACTGGATGTCATTCAATCCAACGGAGGACCAATGCTAGATCTCAGGGCAAAGAGTCTGCAGGGGACAGTGCTGGATATAGGACGAGCATTTCAGCAATGTAACTGCTTTTTAAAACAGGAATTAGGTAGAAAACTGAAAGAAAATATATGCTGGGTTGGGATTTAAACTCCAAACAAATGACCCACCTAGGCCTGAAAAAAATATGTACTTTACCTATAATGTTTTTAAAGAAAACAATTGCAAGTATATGTGCTTTACCATCCAAAAATATACGGTATCTAAATTTGGTCTGCTATAAAGTGAATCTATGCTTTGCCCATGCAGAAATTCTCCTCCATACCCAGAAGAACAAGGTGTTTGTTCAGCTATCCAGCCGAGAAAAGAAGAGGTACACTACTGAGAATGGGGTATTAAAGCAAACTTTTTGCTTTGTCTTGAATGGGCAACATGGGTAGGTTATTAAAATTCCCTCAGTTCATAGAAATAAGATTGTATCCACTGCTGTAAAAAATTATCAATAACAGAAATGTTTTAAAGTTATAAACATACATAGTAGAATGTATGATTTAGGTATTTATCCCACTGACATTAGAAGTCAGGACCACCGTTCTTACAAGGGTTTTTTGCCTTTCTTTGGATTTTTATTTTTATTTTGTGGATGGCATTTGTTTTTTTAAGGTTGTATTTCATTGGTATACAGTATAATGCGTACAAAATCTAACAGACAATTTTTTTTTTTATTGTTGTGACTTCTCTAATGTAACCTAATACAAGCAGTACAATCTGGTTAGTTTCTACCAGCATATCTAAACCAAGGAACATTTTTTTAACATATTGAAGCTTACTAATCCTTAAATGTGGTTGTTTTAGTTTTCTTTCTTCAAACGTATTTTCCTTTATTTTGACTTTGAGATCTTGTCAGTAACAGGACAACACTCACTCACCGTACTGTATCTGGAAGGAGGAGCATTGTTAACTTGGGGACAGGACAGGCCTACAGAACAACTACCCCTCGCCTCATCTCCGTAGCTAAAGGGAAGGTGCATTATAGTCCATAGATATAGCTGGGAACTAGCAACTGATAAAAGTGTAAGGCAGGCAAAGAACAAAGAATCAGCCCATAAGGTGTTGTTTTTTTGCACTTTTTTGAATAGATAAAACAACATGCTTTCAATAGTATATTTAGAAGACCTAAGGGAGCAAATAAAAGAAGTGCATTGTTAGAGTTTACATACATTTTAGCCCCTTCCCTCTGAATATACGCATATGTGTAGCCTAATGGAAGTGGGTCTTAATCCTGTGTGCCTACCTGTGTTTTTTGCTAGCCAGCGTGCTTTCAGAACAGAGACCGGGCTCTCGCAGAGATCCCCGGATCTCATTCTAATGATCAGGAGGACCAGTCTCCGATCATCTGATTGCTGTGATAGCCTCCAATTAGGTATTATGGTGATCAGTCACTGTTTATCTACCCTTGTGTTTTTCTCCTCTTGAACGGAAGAAAAGATACATTGTAAATTTAAAACATGAAGAAAAAATAGCTAGATTATGGTTTGATCTAGGTCAGAGTCAGGGTTAGGTTCAAAGTTAACCCCATCACGCCGACCGTATGCAAATATGTGGCTTCAGCTTGAAGGGGTTGTACCAGGGTGATGACTGCAGCTGTACCGTTTTTTAGAGCCGGCGGTTGGCTTTCTTGGGATAACAACCAATGCGGCTAAGAAGCCGCTCGGCTGTTATCCGAAGCAGCAGGAGTGGACGTCCCCCCCTTCTTCCGCCTTCAGCAGCTCGCCTGGGCTCTCCCATCCCACCAGGATGCCCGAACGACTAGCAGGCACGTCCGCCGGCTGACCGAAGACCCGAACAAAGACGGAATTGGCTTTGATCGGATCTCAGGTCTAGTTACCCAGAAGCGATGCCATGATATCACTTCCAGTTTACAGAAAACTTAAAGGCACAAAATTAAAAGAAAATGACAGTATTCAAAACAGCCAAACTTGGCTTTTGAATGCTTTTAAGTGCAAAGGAGAGATTTGGGGTCTTATAGACCCCAGATCCCTCCATAAAGAGTCCCTGTCACTGCATATTATTGTCACAAGTGATGATTACATTCCTTCTGACAGCAATAAAAGTGATCAGAATTTTTTTTTCAAAGAGACAGCGTATATATAGAATAAATAAAATAAATAAGAAAAAAATAAAAAAATAAAAATTTTAAGCGCCCCATCCCTCCGTGCTCATGCGCAGAAGCGAACGCATATGTAAGTAGATACCACAAATGTAAACAGTGTTCAAACCACAAATGTGAGTTATTGTCGTGATTGTTAGAGCAAGAGCAATAATTCTAGCACAAGACCTCTGTAATTTTAAACTGGTAACCTGTAGAAATTTTTAAAGCGACGCCTATGGAGATCTTTAGTTTGTCGCCATTTCACGAGTGTGTGCAATTTTAAAGAATGACATGTTAGGTATCTATATACTCGGTGTAACATCATCTTTCACAATATACAAAAAAATTGGGCTAACTTTACAGTTTTTTTTTATACATGAAAGTGTTTTTTTACAAAAGACCGCTGCATAAATACTGTGTGACATAAAATATTGCAACAACCGCCATTTTACTCTCTAGGGTCTCTGCTAAAAAAAATATATAATTTTTTGGGGTTCTAAGTAATTTTCTAGCAAAAAAAAATATGGATTTTAACGTGTAAGCAACAAATGTCAGAAAAAGGCTTAGGCATGAAAGGGTTAAGGTCAGAGGTCATGGTCAGAGTCAAAGGTCAGGTTCAAGTGTCAGTGTGTTTTAGGTAGGATAAAAAAGCAAACTATTTTTTTCTGGGCCCTACCATGGATACAAACAACAACTAACATACACATACAGTTAGGTTCATATATATTTGGACACAAGCAGAATTTTTGTGTTTTTTCAGGTATTTACCAAAACATATTCAGGCTAAAGTTATATAATGGATATTGCCTGAAAGTGCATACTCTCAGGTTTAATTTAAGGGTATGTACATCCAAATCGGAGGAAGGGTTTAGGAATTACAGCTCTTAAGAATGGCCATCCCCTTTTTTCAAGAGACCAAAAGTAATTGGACAATTGAATTAAAAGCTTCATGGCCAGGTGTGGGCTACTCCTTTGTTATTTCTTCATCAATTAAGCATGTAAAAGGTCTGAGTTGATTCTAAGTGTGGTATATGCATTTGGAACCTATTGCTGTAAACCTACATCATGCGTTCAAAGGAGCTGTTCATGCAAGCCATTTTAAAGCCTAGTACACACGGCCGAGATTCTTGTCACGAAAAAACCCGTTGTTTTTCCTGAAAAGATTCTTGACAAGAATCTTGTCCCGGCCGAGTGTGCACACACTCCATTCAAAAGAACCGCCGATCTTTTGAATGGAACGAACGCGGTGACGTCATCGACTACGACGAGCATGGGCTCGCCGTCACCGCCATCTTGCTACACCCTACCTATGCCTAGGAAGATACCGCGCATGCGTCAAAGTCATTTTGAGCATGCGCGGGTGTCCAGGGCGACAGGTAAGTATACACACTCTCGGGTTTCTCGTCGCGAAATAGGCCGACGTGAATCCCGACGAGAAAATAGAGAGCAGGTTCTCTATTTTTCTCGTCGAGATTCTGGGCAGTTTTCTTGATGAGAAACCTGAAAGCCTCGTACACACGCACGGTTTTCTCGGCAAGAAAGCTCTCCCAGCAGTTTTCTTGTTGTTTCTTGCCGAGAAAACCGGCCGTGTGTACGAGGCTTGAGGCTTAAAAAATTCAAAAAATCCATCAGAGAAATAACAGCAACGTTAGGAGTGGCCACATCAACAGTTTGGCACATTCTGAGGAAAGAAGAACGCACTGGTGAGCTCAGCGACATAAAAAGGCCTGGACGTCAAACGCAAGACAACAGTGGTGAATGATCGCAGGATCCTCTCTATGGTAAAGAAAGACCCTTTCATAACATCCAGACAAGTGAAGGACACTCCCTGGGTGGTGGGTATATCATTGCCAAAGTCTATAATCAAGAGAAGACTTCATGAGAGCAAATACAGAGGGTTCACCACAAGGTGCAAACCATTCATAAGCCTAAAGAATAGAAAAGCCAGATTAGACTTTGCCAAAAAAATCTAAAAAAGCCAGACCAGTTATGGAAAAGCATTCTTTGGATGGATGAAACTAAGAATAATCTGTACCAGAATGACGGAAAGAAAAAAAGTGTGGAGAAGGCTTGGAACAGCTCATGAGCAAAGGCACACAACATCATCTGTAAAACATGGTGGAGGCAGTATGATGGCATGGGCATGCATGACTTCCAGTGGCACTGGGTCATTGGTGTTTATTGATGATGTGACAGAAGACAGAAGCAGCCCAATGAATTCTGCAGTGTTCAGAAATATACTGTCAGCCCAGATTCAGCCAGATGCAGCAAAGTTTATTGAACAGTGCTTCACAGTTGAGATAAACAATGATCCAAAACACACTGCAAAAGCAGCCCAGGAGCTCTTGAAGGAAACAAAGTGGAATATTCTGCAATGGCCGAGTCAATCACCTGATCCCAACCCAATTGAGCATGCATTTCCCTTGCTGAAGGCAAAACTAAAGGCAGAAATATCCACAAACAAAGAACAACTGAAGACAATTAGAGCCTGGCAAAGCATCAGAAAGGAGGAAAGCCAGTCTTTGGTAATGTCCATGGATTCCAGATTTTAGGCAGTCATTGTCAGTAAAGGATTCTCAAAAAAATAATAAAAATTAACATTTTATTTATGATTATATTAATTTGTCCAATTACATTTGAACCCCTGAAAATGGGGGGGGGGCTGTGTATAAAAATGGTTGCAGTTCCTATAATTTGTACTTGATATTTATCTTCAACCCCTTGAATTAAAGCTGAAAGTCTGCACTTCAAATTTATTTGGATTGTTTCATTTTAATTTTATTCTGGTGGCATACAGAGCCAAAAGTATGAAAATTGTGCCTGTGTCCAAATATATATGGACCTAACTGTACATTTATTTTCTTTTTTGGTTAAACTGGATGGACTTGGAACTAGGTAACATATGTGGTATCACTAAACTCATCAGGAATGGGAGAATTTGGATTGTTCTTAGGCGGTTGGTTATGGATATAACAAGAAATATACAGCTGAATTGACCAAAATGAAAGCTCAATGTGTCCTGAAAAAACAAGGTATAATCCACCTGGATACACTAAGTAGTTGAGATGATATGCACAATTTTACTAACATGTCAAAGTTGCCACTCTGTGTTTAGGCATTAAGATTGGTTTTACCCTCCGTCAAGAAAGGGTTAACTTGATAATGTTTTTAGAGAAGCAACAGTCTTCTTAGGACTGAATTATTGATTCAATGATGTTGAGGCAATGTATCATGTGATTGGAGCAATGTATTCTATTTAGTAATCTAGTTTGTGCCATTATTTTACTGAAAAATCACTACCTTTATTAAACAGGTTGTGTTAAAGCTTTAGGAAACTGACAGACTAACTGACAAGAAAGAAATAGTGTCTACAAGGAGACATGGTGCTGAGTGTCTGCTTCATTGCTGTGTTGCCTCCTGTCTCTCCTTGTGCTGACTTACGCGGTCTTCTTTTAGAAAATTGATAAGTAGTAAAAATGACTTTCGAGGATGTATGAAGCACCAAAGAAGATACCGTACTCACTTACAATCAACAATAGTCCCTAATATCATCTTTCTTCGCAAATTCTATCTCTTTGTCTATATAATAAGTGAAATCTGTCCCCTAAACAATGTTATATTGTTATATGTAATTACTTGTAATTCTCCCCCTGTTAAATTTACACAATTTCCTATGTAAACGCCTTATCAGGCTTTAGCTGGCTGTATGTATAAAACAATGCAGTGCTTGGTGCATGTATGTTGAAGCTTCTGGTGTTTTACAAACCTGAGAGATGTATGGGGAGATTGTTGCATGGGCAAATCTCTATAGCCAATCATCTCCAGCCAACCACTGCTTGAGGATATTGATGAGGTGATACACCCAGGACATTGATAGTTGAAAGTAGAGCCTGGCATTCATTTACTAATAGGCAAATAGGCTGTTCACTTGGCAAGAGTATTTTTACTTTGCAAGGGAATTTCAAAAATTAAAAAAAAAAAATAAATTTTTGCACATGAATGGATGATGGATATCAGCAGAAGTTCACCACATTCACTAAGGTAAGAGAAAAGTTTCCTCGCTAAGTGAATTTGCCTTTAGGAAATCAACAATATTGCCGGATTGGCCTATTTGTTCTGTTGTATGTTTGTGTAGCGGGGTGTTGCCTATCGGTATGTTATAAGAACTATTTTATACGCAAATGCACCCAGACCCCTCCGCATTTCTATTGACTACTGTTTGACTTGAAAAGGAAGGTGCACGGTGGGACTTGTAGAGATGGACTCTAATGCCGTGGATACTCTATAGACTACTGTACCCACAGTGCAGCTGTACACCCACAGTGCATTGCCAGGCACAAGGTCTGCTGGGGAAGGGTTATTTAAGTGGAGGAGGAGCGGTCTCTTTGGACATTGCTCGCCCAGCAAGTCGGAGCCTATGTTGGGGCCTGTTGTGTTGTCTAGGCCAGAGAGCCTGGGCCTACAGAATCTGGGAGACCTGCTCGTCGCGGAGAGAAGAATCTCATCAGAGGAGCCTGCTGATATCCCGGAGCATCCAAGAGTCGACCCATCTCTCGACTTCCATACAGTTGTCTGAGGGACCGGAGACTACGGGTGGTGGAGAGATCATGTGCCGGAGCACCAACACAGAACCAGCAGGACGCATTGGGCCTGGTCGGGTGAGTGGGCACTTGCCCAGGACTTTTAGCTGTAAATAGGCCAGACATATTTTGACTAAGGCTGAGCATTTTAGCACCCATGACTTCAAGTCTTAATTATAGACGGAGTTCAGCTAACATTATTTGACATCCCTTGGATTACAAACATTAAGTGTACAAATGTTTTTGCTAGAGCGAAGATCCTTTCATTGGAGTGACAGTGTTTGGAGGTAGTCAGGCCTGACTAGAACTTACTTTGACACTGTGTGGGCGCCATATTGCCCACGAGGAGAAAGCTTGCGAGCATAGTTAACTAAAAGACATTTAGTATTATAGTATTGTATTATATTTGGTACCCTTATATGTTATCACTTTGGCTTTGCAGGGCTCTGCATAAGAAAACTTATATTTGTTTAATCTGTCATCTCTTATTCCGTAAAAATACTTTTGTGGTTAAGCAAACACATTGTGTGGAGTGTTAACTGTTCCAGGGAGACGGCCAACACAGGTAAACCAATCTTGAATTGTATTGTATGCTATATTGCGGCATTGTGGTTCCTATAGCCAGTAGGTTCCACAATCCCATTTATTTGCAGCGGTGCCAGTGGAGGGTTAGAGCCAGTTTGGGGGTTGACAGCAGTACGGTACAGGCCCAAACAATACCAGCAGCTCTCTTAACTGGGGATAGTGCTACATTTGTAGAATGTCATCCAAGAAAAGCTCTGTCTGCTGTTCAGCTCAGGGAAGAAATGGAGAATCCCAGATTGGTCTTACTTAATGTTGTCCAGGACAAGAATACTTTTCTTACAGTGTATGTATAGCCAAAACTTTTTGATAGAGTAGAGAAATTTATTGTTTTCTGTCTGTGTGCCTTTGAATTTCCCTTTCACTTCCTGAAGAAGCAGCCAAGAAAGTGAGAGGAAATCTCTTTATTACACAGTCCTCACCAAAACAGGTGTCTCTATTGTAAATTTCCCCTCACGTTCTGTTCTGGTGACATTTATGAAAATTTAGAATTCCCCATCACTTTCTTTTCACCAATGGGGACACAAACATTGACAGGAGTTGTAACCCTTCTCTCCTGTATGCTAACCTAAAGAAAAATGTTTTGCCTTTATACACACCCATTAATGGACAGCTGCCTTCTGGAAGAGACACACATCTATTTGTCCATTTCTTGGCATCCTGTCAGTCCTTATGCCCCTTTCTACTAATCCTTTGATGTTAAAAGCAAAGTATTCCTAAAATTTGCATGAGAATATGTTTATTGTGGTTGTCGACACAGCTGCTGACAAACTCAGAAATTTAAGAGATCCTTCATTGGCTACTAAAATTATAAAATGTCAAATAGAAGTCAATACAACCCCTTACTACAGTCACTCTAGCTGTTTTACCACAACCTTTCCTATTTCTAGCAGGAGTATGGGAAGGAGCTAAGGCATGACAAAAAGTTCTAGGTTATGAACTGACACTTATTTAGTTTGGAGAGCCCTAATTATGTGCAAACTACGGCAGTCCATTCTAACTAGTCGCAAGTAAATTTTTACCTTGCCTGCCTACACAAAAGAAAATCTGAGTTACTAAGCTTTGTACTGCCTTACTAAATACAAGTAAAGATCTACCTACAGGCTTGACATATGGTGATTAATTGCATGGATGACAATTACTAAATGATGGACTGGCTGCACATATAAAAATAAAAAATAAAATTTACAGCCAATGTGCAATGGCCATTATGACTAAATACAACTGTAACTTTTATAATTAGAATATCTTTTCAGCTTTGTAAAACTTTATAGATAAGACATCATTGATTTAACCACTTGCCTACTGAGGGTCACTGTACTCATATGAACTTTGTATTATTTTTTTTCACACAAATAGAGCTTACTTTTCGTTTAATTTAATCTCCACTAGGTTTTTTTTTTTTTTTCGCCAAACATATAATAATATAATTTTGCAAACAGGTAATTTTTCCCCTTCACTGATGTGCACTGATGAGGTTGCACTGATGGGCACTAATAGGCAAAACTGATAGGCTGCACTAATGGGCACTGATAGGCAGCACTGATGGGCACTGATGAGGCGGCACTGGTGGGCACTGATGAGGAGGCACTGATATGCCGCACTGATCGGCACTATTGGGCACTGATAGGCATCACTGAAGGGCACTAAAAGGTGGCACTGATGGGCACTGATAGGTGGCACAGATGAGGAGGCACTGATTGGCAGCACTGATGGGCACTGATAAGCAGAACTGATGGACATTGTTGGGGCTGCACTGATGATCAGTGCCATGATGAGGGTGCACTGATGGGCACTAATAGGCAAAACTGATAGTCTGCACTAATAGGCATTGATGGGTACTGATAGGCAGCACTGATTGACACTGATAAGGTGACACTGGTGGGCACTGGTGAGGAGGCACTGATATGCGGCACTGATGGGCACTGATGTGCAGCACTATTGGGCACTGATAGGCAGCACTGATGGGGACTGATAGGCGGAACTGATGAGGAGGCACTGATTGGCAGCACCGATGGGCACTCATAAGCAGAACTGATGGACACTGTTGGGGCTGCACTGATTATCAGGGCACTGATGATCAGTGCCTTGATTATTAGTGTAGATGTCCTCTTTCACCCTTGCCAGTTACCAGCTCTCTCTGTGACAGCGTAAAGAAAGGAATTCCGATAACTGGCAAGTGCGTTTAAAGAATGATAAGCTGTGATTGGACACAGCTGATCATGCGGTAAAGAGCCGCTGAAAATGGACAATCATTTGCCTGATACTCTCATTGTGTGTACGAGGCTTTACTGTTAAAGCCTCTAAAATCACATAGAAAGGTAGAACGGCATTAGAGTCTACTCATGGAATCTCGGCTGTGATCCTATCCTGCCTTCAGGCCAGGATCAGTTGCTGTCCTTATGTCTCTTCTTACACTGGAAAGAAAAAACATATTAAAAAAAAAATTTAAATGCCAAAAATCATGTTTTTTATAATTTTTTAACATGTCCAGTTAGAGTTTTTTTTTCTGGCACATTAGTAAAGATGTCCATGTTTTTAGGTTAGCCTGACCTAGACCAGATCTTCACTGCCCAATATCTAACAAATTTGTCGAAACACAAATATTGAAAAATCTGCACAGTTCAGACAAACCTATGGATAAGTAAAAGATCATGAAAATCATAATGTGAACACATACATGGGCAAATTCAGCTTTCTATGGTAAAATGTATTTTTCCAGTAGAACACTCATTAGCATGCTGTATAATCTGCTAGGATTTATCTTACAGTAAGGTGTCTACGATGGCCTCTACAGATACACAACGCAGAGAGATCTAGTCATAGAAACTACTCCAAAATAACACAGGAGTTGAGGATTTCCGCAAATCAGGAACACATAGAAATGTATGACGTTATGGTGGCTTTTGAGCAGCCAAGATGACAGTCAGGGGTCAAATTGTTTACACCATATGATGCCATCTGACCCAATCTGCCGGATAAGTGGTCGAAGTAGTGGTAGCTTTGCTTGTTTACTGGCGCAATATATCAAGTGGCAGCTAACAAATGGGATTTCAGCTTTCACCTTGGCTTTGAATTTAAAAAAAAAATCCAAGTCAGAGCGAGAACAATCTGCAATATCATGTTTCCAGCACTTAAAGATCTAATTGGGATATTGTTCTGTACATGCTGTTAGACACAGTAGTGACAAGAGGAATCTCAGCTAACTTTGGCTTTGAGCCAACAAGATATCTTCTTTGCAGAAAGTGCAGGATAATTAAAGTATAATCTAGGAAAGTGCTGTGTTGAGAGAACAAAGAATTGCTATCAGCAAAGTGCTGGAAAACCGCTTTCTGCGGCATGGTACTTCACTCAGTTGTTTGCTTTACTTTTTGTTTTATTCCTCTTATGCATTGTGTTGTGTGTCAGTGTAAACCTCACATTCAGCCCCCAGCAAAGAAAATGTCAGTTTGACCACAGCAAACAAAGAGATAGAATTTAATAGATGTTTCCTATGAACTTGTTAATTAGATCAGATACAAACATGGTAATCATTTTGTTTTCCTAGATATAATAAATGTTTTATTTAAAGAAGGAACAGAGGAAAAGCAACTGAATCCCCATAACAACCAATTAGATGGAAGGTTTCATTATTAAAGTGCATGTACCATAACGAATATTAACATATGACTATATACTACAAACTAAACAGATACCCTTCCTTAAAAAATGTGCCTCTCATGTGCTCCAGCAATGAAAGTGGATCATAGGCATAATCGACTGAATGGCAGAGGAGCCAGAAAAGAATTGCACAGTAGCATGCACATTACATCATGAACATAGATATAGTACTTGTTAGCCATTATTTTTTATTTATTTTTAATCATGTTTGTCCATTTTCCAGTGTTATTTACTTTTATTTGATTTCGTTTTATTTTTATTTTTAAATCCTAAAGTAATTCAGGGTTGAAAAAAAATGTACCTTTCACTCTTTCAGCCTTTTTTTCATGTTTACCATACATGTTAATGCTTTAAGGATGACTGGGAAAAGAACACAAGCGCCTACTAAGTGTAGCAGAGGTAAAATAAGTATTACTCAAAAGATTGTTAAAATCAAAGAGCACATAGCACTGCAGGTAATGGTCCTCAACATCACTGTCCCAGGGGTGCCCGACTGGGGGGTGTAGCTGGGTTCCCACAATCAGTATCACTGGTGGGTTTCAGCCGCATCCCGGAAACTCTTTTTACCTCTATTAAAATACATGAAATGCTACACTTAGTAAGCATATGTGTTCTCTTCCCAGTTGTCTCTCAGAGCTGCTTCTTGCTTCTACACTGAGCTGCTACTATAGTAAGCATTTTTATGGACTTCCAATGGACATTTATTGACTTGTAATTTTTATGGACTTATCATTTTTAACAGTTGTATATTTTTGAGAACTCTAGACCAGAACAAAGTACTTGCATTTTGCGCCAATAATTGTTTTTATGATTTATTCTTTAAGGATGAGTCTACTTACTGTACATACACTTTGAGCATTACTTCCCACACACCCTCCCCATCTATGATCCTCACTATAGACATGAGATCAGCAGTTAACTTTGTCTAAAAACTGCAGGTCACAGCAGGCAGGAACTGCTTCCATCATTTATGGAGCCTGTAAGCAGCATAGGACTGCATATGTGCAACTTTTTCTCATTAAGCCCTAATAGAAAATCAGTCCCCTTTCCGAGCTTGCAAAGAGAGGTTCTAATAGGGCCTATAGAGAAAAAGAGGTGTAGTAGCAAGTAAAATGGAAGTGCCACTTGGCTTGGCATAGGATGTGGTAGTTGGATAAAGTTTATATCATGGTTATTCTTTAGTATACTGTATTGACCCTAATTATGATTTTTTTTTATTTTTTATCAATCGCAGATATTTTCAAATTTTCTTTGACCAAAGGCATAAATAGAAGCCATGGGACACCTCATGTCTCATACAAACTCATTTTACCATCCCAATCAGTCCTTTAAATACTATTTGTTCATAACAGGGTTAACGTTTTACTTTCTTCAATTCATTAAACGAACCTGAACTCAGAAAGTGACAATTTGCAGTATTTTTGTGAACATCTAAATTTTTTATTTTGGCCTATATTGGTCTGTATTCATGGTATCCCTAGCAATCCGAACGAGTATGACTTCAGCCTTAGAGATAAATTGGCTTAGTGCCATAGAACCTGGATTTAACTGGGAGGTCTTCCTGGAAAGGTATGCAGTGCTGTGTAGATGCGTGCAGTACCGCACAGTAAAGAATTCAGAAGTAGGCCTGAAGGCAATTTTTTCTGTGGGTGGCTGACACTAATGGACTGGTGGTAACATTTAGAGGACAACTTCACTTCTAATTTAAATAATGATACTTTGAATTTCCTTTAATTTTAAGAAGATTTCCTATCACTTCCTATTGTACTCAAGTAGAAGAAAGGGGGATAACCTCTCCATAGGAGAGTATTTAGTCATTCCACTCCATTCCAAACCAAAACTAGAAACTCATTTATAAATAAAATACAACAATCAATGAGAAGGAAAAACTAATGCAATTTTTTACTAATCAGTACGTAGTATGAACACACAGCTGATAAATAAAGAAGAGCAGCAAATGTGGTTGGGTCCCCTTACTTCTAGAGTCCACTACCTTGGCACACCTTGCATTTGAGCAAGAAACAAAATACAGACAGTAGAAAAAATTGTGAAGTTGGGCATTTCATATTTGTCAATGGAAAAACAAATAAAGAAAATATGACCACATATTAGCTTCTATTCCTGGAATGACCTTCAGCGTGTCTTCTCCTTTCGGCTCATAAAACATGAAAGGAAGCCAGACTAGTTGTAGAATTCAAAGCTACATATTTCAATGAGTGGCAGAGGTAACTACAGACAGAATGTCTCATTAGTTCGCCATAAACACTCCTGAGAAAGATTCTCTTTTTTCACGCACCTTTCAGCACATTGTTGCTAGTAATAATCAGTTAGGTGATTGTTGTGCATAGTGAGGTGTTTGTAGGTCACTTCTCCACATTGTAGACAGTTTATGTTTTATAAGTTTAGTCAGTGAAGAATATAGAATGAACTCTTCCGGTGTCTGCTCTCACCTGAACGCTTGCTGATTTACAACTAGCTTCTGTTTGATGTTGTTGAGCAAGATTATTTCTACTTTATCTGCCTCTTGTGATCATACCTCACAGTGACTAGTTGGTGCAGCTACAGAGAAGATTACATGACATGGAGGAAGTGGCGGACACTGATTAATCTTTACTAGGTTGCTTTTTGCAAAGATGTGTGTAAGAGGTACAAACAATCCCTCTTTCTCTCTCCCCCCCTCCCCCTCTCATGCCACATATAATAACTATTTAAAAAGGTTTAAAGCATTCATGTTTTACTTTTCTCCATTTATGAAAGCTTGAGAGGTTTGTGTGCCATGTTCTTTCAATAATTCCGAACTTTTAGATTTCACCAATTATTAAATATTTTAAACATATTCTAAAAACCCACCAGATTTTTAAAGTAGAATCACTGGAATCTTAGTACACAAATACAACTTGGCATACATAATTACTTGTAATATAAAATTCTTCTTCTGTAAACATTTGCTGGCTTTGTTTTAGTTTTTAGAGAGCGAGAGCGAGAGCGAGAGCGAGAGAGAGAGAGAGAGAGAGAGAGATGTTTTTCCTGCATTGTGGGCCTTTGGGAGGATCAAACTAAATAACTAGATTAACGAATCTAAACTAAATGCAACAAAATTTACTCCTAAAGGTCAACTTATCTTTTTAAACATTTCTATGTTTTATTCATCAGGGTTACACTCTGAAGGACAGCATCGTTTATTATATCAATGAATGTTAATGTAACCAATGGCTTGATAAAATCTACTTCCAAATGTTTCCAGTGATCCACAGAGAGTGAACTTTTGAAAAGTTGGATCAGTTGTGGTTCAGCTGGACTTTATAGAAATTTTTAGACCTCCCAAAATTTAGAGCGTCAAAACCAGAAGTCCAATTGCAGTCAAGGGAAATCCAAACTAGGCACCAATACAGTATGTACAGAACTGCAAATTATGAAAAATTGTGGTGGATGGTTTCAGAAACTCCTAGAAGCCCTGCCTGAAAAGGTAACTGAGTAAAAAAAATCAGCCTGAGACACACCTTTTAAAAATTCTATCATGGTTACCATAACAGAAAGGTGGCACTTGCAAACAAGCTAAAGGTGCCCAGCCAACAGCAGAATGAGATATAGAACAGAATCAACCTTTCTTTTACAAAAGGTTTTATTAATATTCAGTCAGATGAACAAAACCAACAAACAGGTTGTTACAATGCATAATAACAATGTACAAGTCAGGAAAATGTATGTATTTGAGGCTCAACGCCTCACAAAATTTAAATTATAGAGTAAATAGGCAAAACAATACTGGGGTCATGCGATAAAATTGAAATTAACAATACAGAAGCCTCCAGCCATATGGCTGGGTGAGGTTAGGCAGAAACCATCTACTGTTAGACCTAGGGGTTGTATTATAAACTAAGTTAAAAGAAAGAGTAAAAATAAGATAAAATAAAGATGTAAACAATGTAATCACTCAAATCAAGACAATGCCTGGTGACCAGATGGGCATGTAAAGTGAACAGAAGTAGTAAGGCAGTAGGAGCTGAAAAGTAAAGGCAAAGAGAAGAAGGGGCAGAGAGAAAGGGGGAGAGGAAAGTGGAGTCCCACGGGGGTTCGCAGCGGAGGATAACTAAATCGACAAAAGAGTGTTATCAAATCAAGAAGGCTGGGCATGGGCAATCCGGGGTTGCAAAACCCGCAGACATTTTTCACAGAATTAGCCTTTCAATCAGAATTTGGTCCCTTTCTCTCAGAAGCTCTTTGGGAATCCAAGCTACCAAAAAAAAACCACCAAAAATTTGGTTTCGACTCATGATATCTGAATTCATGAAATTCGTTCTGAATCTTTTGTAATCCTAACTTTCAGATCAACTCTAGTGGTCCAGTTGTGAATGGTGTACGTAATATTTGTTCGAATGGTGGCTTATAAAATGTTCAAATAGCACTGCTGTGGGTCCAGAATGGTATATGAAGCTATCCAATCATATCAAAGAGAATCTCTCTTTTTTATTCTCTTGCACATGATTGGTTGTTTGAGCTAAATAAAGGTTACTTTACCTTTGTGTCACATACACACTTCATTCACCAAAGGGCAGTGATTCCGATATTTTACTGATCAAAGTACTTTATGGACACCAGGAAATGAATGGACATAAAATTCCAACCAAAACTGAATTTTATTAGTCCTATATATATGGAAATAAGCAGCTAAATAACTAATTATTTCCATATGTAAATACTTTTTTTTTTTTTACTTTCTTATAACAATCGGCATTTAAAACATTAGAGTAGGCATTGATTTAAAGTATTTTCTTCTGAGGTTATGAGAAATAAAACTTGGTGTTACATAAGCTGAGTGGATATTACATTTATTCATAACTGAAAAGGAAAGAGTATTTTATTCACCTTTTTAAAAATAATATCTCAGGGTTCATGTAGTGCACTCTACTCATCAATATAAACATCCGCACCTGGAAACTCTGTCTCAACTTTCTTTACATTTAAAACACCCTGCGAAAACTATAAGAAAAACAGATAAGCTTGAAAAATTGTTAGAAAGGGAAGCAACAATATTGTTTTGTCAGCTGAGTACATTAATTACACTTCATTTTTGCTTATGCACAGTAAGATTGTCTGATAAGGGCAGCAGTGAGTCTCCTTCACTTGTTCTACCTGCGTTACTGGATGACGGAACAGCCCTTGGCTAAAACATCAGCTATTTTCAGAGTCTTGCCATTCAGCTTGAAAAACACAGACATGATCAGTAGTAACTGGCGTCAGAGGTGTACTCTGTTCATCCCTTGAAGGCATTTCTGAATACAAGCCAATTCTTGTACTGTGAGCAGCGACTGTTTGTGATGTGTGTTCTGGTTACCTTCTCCTCTTGTAAATGCTCAGCTGCTTTCTGGTCAACACCCATCCGCTCCCATGCAGTTAATTCATAAAAACATCTAGGGATAAACACAGTAACTGCAGTGCTGAGCAATCAAATTTTAATTACAGTATGGCTCAGGAACTAGGATATGTTTTCCTGCCTCATTCAATAAGAGTCTAAAGCATTGATATGGACAATCTTTACACCCGGGGCCTCTTTAATCAAATGGGCAACAGTGGCAGCTAATCAAGGGGGACCTGCCATTCCCAGCCTCAGAGATGCTATTTGCTTGAAGTTGTTATTTATGGGAGGTCAGGAAAAAACTAAAAGTAGAACTAAACCCTCCCATCCTTTCGAGCCGAGCAAGGAGATATTTTAGCCTCTGTTTAGATCTGCAGTTACCATAGTGCTGCACATGTGATCAGCTATGACACCAGCCATTTGAGGGCTGAAAGGTTTGCTTAAAACTAACATAAACATAAACACACTAGGGACTAAGCTATCACCAGAGACCGGCCTAAAATGTTTTGGGAAAGAGTTAAATATGGGGGATTAGTTCTGCTTTAGGCTTGGTTCACACTGCTGCGATGGAAAAGTTGTACAACTTTGCCTGCAACTTTCTTCCAACTTGATCCGACTTGGATGCTATTTAGGTGCCTGTACAAGAGCTGAAACCCAAGTTGGACCAAAGCCAAAGTAGTGCAGGGACCTTTTCTAAAGTCAGAGTGTCTTATGTAGCATCAATTTAAGTGATTGTAAAGTCTCGTTTTGTTTTCTATAAAAATAATAAACATGTCATACTTACCTGCTCTGTGCAGTGGATTTGCACAAAGCAGTCCCAATCCTCCTCTTCTCGGATGCCTCTTCGGTGCTCTTGGCCACTGCCTCATGTCAAGTGCCCCCACAGCAAACAGCTTGCTATGGGGGCACCGGAGCCGAGTCACAGCTCTGTGTGTCTTTTCAGACACGGAGCCATGGCATGGCCCCCCCTCTCTCCTGATTGGCTAGCCAACTTTGATTGACAGCAGCGGGAGCCAATGTCTCAGCCAATCAGGATGGAGAGTCTCGGACGGCCGAGACACTGGTGGACATCGCTGGACAGAGATGGGGCTCAGGTAAGTATTAGGGGGGCTGAGGGGGGCTGCTGCGCACAGAAGGCTTTTTATCTTAATGCATAGAATGCTTTAAGATAAAATAACCTTCTGACTTTACAATTCCTTTAAGATGGCTCTCATAGGGAAACATTGAGTTTGACATGTCATGCGACTTGGGGTCTCACAAGTCCGATCCCATGTTGCAGCAGTGTGATCCGGTGTTTTGTTTTTAAGGTATGGGTAAAAACCTTTCCTGATCACCAGCAAGACCAAATACATACTTTTTTTCTCCCCTAGGTACCACCCCTTTCCCAACAACTGCTTTGGACACTCCCCCCCCCAATATGCACATGCATAGGGCACATGTACGGTTCTGCATTAACATGAAGACATAAACATATACACAACGCTATAAACAAATAAATATAATCATTGAACTAGAGATACTGTTGTATGAGGAGTATTTGGATTTTGTGGGAATTTCAGAGACCTGGTTTAACAGCTCTCATGATTGGCTGGCAACCATTCAAGGGTATACCCTTTATCGCAGGGATAGAGAGGGTAAAAAAGGGGGAGTGGTATGTCTATATATCAAGAATAATGTACCAGTGAATGTGAGAGATGACATCACTAAGGGAGCTAGGGAGGAGGGGGAATCCTTATGGGTAGAGCTCCAAAGGGATGAAGCTAAGGGGAAAATAATACTGGGAATATGCTATAGGCCCCCTAACCTGAGGGAGGAGGGGGAGACGGACCTCCTATCACAATTTGTATTAGCAGCAAGGATGGGAAGTGTTATCATAATGGAGGATTTTAATTATACAGACATAGACTGGGTGGAGGGAACCACGCATTTGTCTAAGGCTCGCCAGTTCCTAAATGTCTTGCAGGACAATTTCATGGGTCAGATGGTAGACACACCAACTAGAAATAAAGTGTTACTAGATCTACTGATTACCACAATACAGACCTGATCACGGATGTGGAAATACGGGGCAATTTAGGAAACAGCGATCACAGGTCAATTGGCTTCAGTATAAATCACACAAATAGGAAACGTAAGGGGAATGCAAAGACACTCAATTTCAAGAGCGCCAACTTCCCTAAATTACGAACTTTGCTAGAAGGGGATAAAATCTTAGGAACAAAGAACACAGAGGAGAGATGGGTTCGCTTTAAGAGCATATTAAATAAGGGCATTAGCCAGTACATCCTATTGGGTAATAAATTTAAAAGAGCAAAAGTCCTGGATGGCTTAACTCCAATGTAAAAATGCATATAAAAGCAAAGGAGAAGGCCTTCAAAAAATACAAGGTTGAGGGATCATCATCAGCATTCAGACTTTATAAAGAATGTAACAAGAAATGTAAGGGTGCAATTAGGGCGGCTAAGATAGAACACGAAGACATATAGCGGAGGAGAGCAAAAAAAAATCCCCAAATTTTTTTTAAGTATGTAAACAGTAAAAAAGGGAGGACAGATCATATTGGCCCCATAAAGAATGAGGAAGGACATCTGGTTACAAAGGATGGGGAGATGGCGAAGGTATTTATTTATTCTTCACCTCAGTCTTCACAAGAGAATCGGGGGCTTCTGTAACCAAAACTGCAGAGTTTATCCTCATGACACATCACAGAAAGCACCCCCATGGCTAACAGAGGACAGAATTAACTTTAATAAATTAAATCATCGGGACGGGATGGCTTGCACCCGAGGGTACTTAGGGAACTCAGTCAAGTAATTGCCAGTTCCTTATTTTTACTGACAGTCTTCTGACTGGAATGGAACCAACGGATTGGAGAAAAGCCAATGTAGCACCAATATTTAAAAAGGGCCCAAAATACATCCCTGGGAATTACAGAGCAGTTAGTATCAATAGTATGCAAGTTCTTGGAGGGGATGATAAGGGACTATATACAAGATTTTGTAATGAAAACCATATCATTAGCAGAAATCAGCATGGATTCATGAAGAATCATTCTTGCCAAACCAATCTATTAACCTTCTATGTGGAGGTGAGTTGCCATCTAGATAAAGGAAGGCCCATAGACGTGGTGTATCTGGATTTTGTAAAAGCATTTGACACAGTTTCCCATAAACATTTACTGTACAAAATAAGGTCTGTTGGCATGGACCATAGGGTGAGTACATGGATTGAACCCTGGCTACAAGGGTGAGTTCAGAGGGTGGTGATAAATGGGAAATACTCGGAATGGTCAGGGGTGGGTAGTGGGGTCCCACAGGGTTCTGTGCTGGGACCAATCCTATTTAATTTCTTCATAAACGACCTGGAGGATGGGGTAAACAGTTCAATCTCTGTATTTGCGGACGATACTAAGCTAAGCAGGGCAATAACTTCTCTGCAGGATGTGGAAACCTTGCAAGAAGATCTGAACAAATTAATGGGGTGGGCAGCTAAATGGCAAATTAGTTTTAATGTAGAACATTTTTGAATAATGCATTTTTGGTGGCAAAAATATGAATGCAATTTATACACTAGGGAGAGAACCCTGGGGGACTCTAGGATTGAAAAGGACCTGGGGGTCCCAGTAGATGATAGGCTTAGCAACAGCATGCAATGCCAAGCTGCTGCTAACAAAGAAAACAGAATATTGCCATGCATTATAAAAGGGATTAACTCCAAAGATAAAGCGATAATTCTCCCACTCTACAAGACTCTGGTCCGGTCGCACCTTGAGTATGCAGTCCAGTTCTGGGCACCAGTCCTCAGGAAGGATGTACTGGAAATGGAGCGAGTACAAAGCAGGGCAACAAAGCTAATAAAGGGTCTGGAGGATATTAGTTATGAATAAAGGTTGCGAGCACTGAACTTATTCTCTCTGGAGAAGAGACCCTTGAGAGTTGATATGATTTCAATTTTCAAATATCGTACTGGTGACCCCACAATAGGGTTTAAACTTTTTTGCGGAAGGGAGTTTTATAAGACACGTGGCCACACATTAAAATTAGAAGAAAAGAGGTTTAACCTTAAACTACGTAGAGGGTTCAAGACTGTAAGAGCGGCAAGGATGTGGAATTCCCTTCCAAAGGCGGTGGTCTCAGCGGGAGGCATCAATAATTTCAAAAAACTATTAGATAAGCAACTGAACGACCACAACATACAGGTATTGGACTTGATGAACTTGTGTCTTTTTTCAACCTCACCTACTATGTAACTATGTAATTTTCTGAGAGATACAATCAGTGCCTATTGTCAATGCAGGAAATCTAATCAAGACTGAATCATCATACCAGAAATGTCAACATTGAGATAAAGCTTAATTCCAAAATCAAATAAAAAGGAATTCAACGTGTTTTGGGGTCAAACAACTCTCCCTTAATCAGATTGATTAATATTGTATGTTGGATTAAAAACTGCTTGTTGTGGATGTAAGGTTGATTTTAACCAGAGGTCTCTTAACTCAGCAACTGTGTCCCATTATCAATCTGGTTAAAATCAGCCTTACTTCTACGAGTTCAGTTTCCTGTCCATTATACAATATTAATTAATCTCAAGCCCTAATGAAGGGGGTGTGTTTTGTCAACCCCCCCCCCAAAAAAATGCGATGACTCGGTGGCAAAATAATTTTTTACTTGATTATGGTATAAAGCTGTATTTAAGCTTGGAAATTTCTGGTATTGATTTCAGTATTGATTTCCTTCAGTACCTAGGGGAGAGATTTCCTTCAGTGGATAGGGGAGATCATTTGAGTTGACTATCAGCTCTTGCACTCTAGATTTAGTGCTCTTGCACAGGGCTGTACAGTACAGAGTAAGATGCACCTGTTGTTGGAGCTCCCAGGAGCCAAAGCTGCAGCATAATTATGCCTATTGATATGCATTATAAAATGCATATTGCACAGCCTTACAAGCTTAACTGTTGGCACATGCATTTGGGATTCTTGCCCTTCTTCAAAATGTAACATTTTTTGCACAGTGTATTCTGCATTGCATGTCAATGGGCAAAATGATGCTGCAGCTGTGGCTCCTGGGTGCCAAAACAACAGGTGTATTTTGCTCTGTACAGCCCTATGCCCTAATGTGTAGCCATATGCAAGAGCCTTAAAGAGGAAGTAAACTCTCTAGAAATTTTCCTAAAAAAAACCACTGCAAGAGAAAGGCATAATGAGCTAGTATGCATAGCATACTAGCTCATTATGAATGACTTACCTGAGATCGAAGCCCCTGAAGCGCTCCTCGTTCCCCTCCTCCGCCGCCGCCATGTCTCCTCCGAGTGCCTTCCGGGTATCGCCGCTCTAGCGCTGTGACTGGCCGAAGTGGCAATGACATCACTCCCGCGCATGCACGCGGGACCGAAAGATTCCCGGCAGATCCCATTCAAGACCCGGCACGCTCAGTGCGCCTGCGCCGTTGTCTACTAGCGCGCATGCGCCGTAGACATCGGTGCATTCTTTTTGGCAAATATCTCCTAAACCGTGTAGGTTTAGGAGATATTGCAAACACCTACAGGTAAGCCTTAATCTAGGCTTACCTGAAGGTAAAAGTTGTCAGAGAGGGTTTACAACCACTTTAAGGTTTACATACACTTTATGTAAAGTGCATTTGTTGTATAATTATGTAATTGTTTATTAATTAATTCATGCA
Source organism: Rana muscosa (assembly GCA_029206835.1). Lineage (NCBI taxonomy): Eukaryota > Metazoa > Chordata > Amphibia > Anura > Ranidae > Rana > Rana muscosa. Next base: position 191,305,907 of record CM055122.1, read on the forward strand.
TTTTCTATAGAATAGTGGTGTAATGTGCTATAGATAGATATTAATTTTTTACTCTGTTGCTTTGGCATACAATAGATCAGGGGTCTCCAAATTATGATGTGCACAGTCTGACGGGAACTTGAATGTAAAGGGGACTCTGATGTAGACTTTAATAAAAGGGGGACCCTGATGTGAGGGGAACTCTGCTGTGGACTATGACTTAAGGAGGACTCTGATGTAAGGAGAATTCTGATGTGGACTTTGATGCAAAGTGGATTCTGATTGGGAGCCTGATGGGCACCCTGCTATAAGGAGGGACTCTAATGTATGGGGGACTCTGCTGGGGACCCTGATGTAAAGGGCACTTTGATGGGGACATTGATGTAAGGGGGAACTCTAATGTAAGGGGGACTCTGATGGGGAGCCTGATTTAAAGGGGGATCTGATTTTCGAGGGAGGTTCTATTGTTTAGTTTATATGTAAATAAGGCCTTTGACAGTGTTACCTGGAAATATCTATACCTGCTCTTGCATAGGTACTGCTTTCATTGAGCTTTTTTGCATGGGTTTAACGCCCTTTATTCAACCCCTAATGCCTTGTACACACGATCTGATTTTTCGTCGGGATAAACGCAGACAGATTTTTCCAACGGAATTCCGGCCAAGCTTGTCTTGCATACACACTGTCACACCAAATTCCGACCATCCAAAACGTGGTGATGTACAACACGTATGACACTACTATAAAGGGGAAGTTGAAATCCAACGGTGCCACCCTTTGGGCTGCTTTTGCTGATCTTGTGTTACTGCGTGTTAGTAAAAGTTTGGTGAGAGACGATTCACGCTTTTCAGTGTTTGTGCTTTTCAGATCGTTTTCTGCTGTTCAGTTTGTGCTTGTGGGTTCGTATCTGTCTTTCAGGGCATGTAGTCAGGTCGTATCTGTTTTTCAGTGCGTTCTTGTCCGCTCGTTTCTGATTTTCAGGTCGTTCTTCATAGGACTTTCTGTTCTTCGGTGCGTTCTGTTTAGAGGGGGTGAGGAATCTGATAAGTGGACCTTATATTTTTGTCTTTAAATACTCTTTAAAATAAATGTTATACTGATGTTGGCCAAGAATGTTTTTGTGTAATCTGCTTGCAATGTTATGTGCAGAAGTACTATATTTTTTTTTCGTGTTTGACTCCACAGTTTCCTTCAACACCACAGGAATGGCATACTGTGGCTTCCCAATTTGCTGAGCAGTGGGACTTCCCCAACTGCGGAGGGGCAATAGACGGGAAGCATGTCCGCATCGTGCCACCACCCCATTCTGGGTCTTACTATTATAATTATAAAGGTTTTAATAGTATTGTGTTGATGGCGGTGGTATCGGGACCGTATGAATTCCTCTATGTGGACGTGGGGAAGAATGGCCGGATGTCGGATGGTGGTGTCTTCGCACAGATGGAGTTTGCCCAACGTCTCCAGACTGGTGGCCTGGCACTGCCACCTGATGAAGACAATGTTGAGGGCCTTCCATTCGTTATTATCGCTGATGGGACCACACCTGATGAGGCCATTCCCCCTGAGGACCCTCACCCCGGAGAGGAGGGTTTTTAACTACCGGCTGGCAAGAGCCCAAAGGGTTGTTAAGAATGCCTTTGGGATAATGGCCAGCCGGTTCTGCCTTTTTCTGACAGCAATCCATATGGTGGACTACAAACTCAACCATATCATCTTCAGCTGCTGTATCCTGCACAACTTTTTACGAAAAAATTCACCAAATTATCTGGCCACAGTTGGGCCTGACAGGCCTGGATACTGGCCGTACTGGCTTGCCCCCCAAAGCGCCCGTGTAGTGCGGCAGAAATATGTGGAGTATTTTACGGGTAGGGGGGCCATTGCTATGCCAAACAATCTCTAATTTTTTTTGTAATAAAAAAAAAATTAGCTGTTAAAATCTTGAATTTCTTTATTACTTGTGTTTATTTTAGCTGTCTCCTAGGTTCTCCTAGTGCACTTGTAGTGCCAAGTGTATTTTCCTTTAGTAAATAACCCCCATTGTCACAGTAAACACCAATTTACCATACTTTAAAAACTGGTATTGAGCATTGAAAGAAGAAGCCACACATTGTTGATTAGAAAACTATTTTTACTCTGTGCGTTATAAAATTTAAGGGTAAATGCAAACATATTTTTTAATCCAAGTTTTTTCATAAATTTTTTGGGGTTTTGCATAAACAGGCATGTTTCAAAGGAGAAAACATATACAACTTGGGAACTTACAAAGTTCAACCTTGAAAAACTGAAGGCAATATCCGACATTATAGTATGTAAAAAATGTCTTGATCTTGCCTTCATCAGATGGGGTCATGTCACCCCTGAACAAGCCAAATTTTGAAGATGCACACAAATTGAGAGGAAAAATGGTGATTTCCCTCATGATTCCATGCCTAATATCAACATGTGCTATCTGCCATCATGGGGGATCAATGGACGTGTTTTGGGGGTGCAACCCCTTCCTCTCACCTACTTGAGTTGCGAGGAAGGGGTTGCGCCCAAAAAACGCATACATTGATTTCCCCTGATGGGAGATAACACATGTTGACACACTGTGTGCATCTTCAAAATTTGGCTTGGAAAATTACACTAAAATTTGGGAAATTAGTCCACAAAAACTTTAAATGGTGGCATTTTGAATCTATTTAGATTCTGCCCAACACATCAATCATGTTTTTAATTTGTTGGTCAAAAAAATGTAGTTTATTCCTTATGATGTCTATTTCCCGACTCCACACCATGAGGTCCTGGATTAGGATTTGTGCACTTGCACTGGAGAAATTAGTTTCTTCTTCAACAACCACCACATCACCTAAAAAAAATACACACCATGTATTATAAATATGCAGGCCTACATCTATTCCCTGAATCTGTGGTGACAGACACTGACCTGTTGTGATGACAATATCGCCCACTTCCTCCACCTCTCCTCCCTCCACCTCTCCTTCCTCCACCTCTCTTTCCTCCACATCCTGAGGTTGGGGTTCTCTCTGTTCTTTCTGAGGTGTGGGGGTCCTGGTGTCCTCTGAGTGGTGTCCTCCGAGTCTTCCCTCCCATATGAGAATGAAACAAAAGGTATACTTAGCACACAGATATTTGAGGCCAGAAATAGAAATATGAAACATTGCTTGGAAGTGTGGTACAATTGTGTGTTTTGGCAGAGTTCCAAGCTGAAGACATGATTTTTCCTTTACCAAAGCTGGAATACTTACCTTTTTTGGACAATTTTCACACATGAGACACCCCGAGTATCCACTGGAGCACCTGTGTGGGACACCCTAAAAAGGTTGTTCTGGTGTCCCACATTAGTGCTCCTGAGTCCAGATGTGGAAACAGCTGCTGAGTGTCCTCTCCTTTACACTGAATCAAGTTTGCATTTCATTCTAGTTACAAACACATCTAGACAACTATGTTCTAAATGTTATTTTTCTACAAATAGGCCTGACCTTTACCTGTATCTGCCCAAAACATCATATTTTGTGGGCAAACAATGTTTATTATGACCGATTACTTTGGCTCTTAACCTGAAAGTTGCTATTTTAAATTGTCCAACCAGTCAATAAAAGCACATGGAGCAACATGCAAGGAATAATAATAATAATAATAACACAGGAGAAATACTTACTTTTTGCAAGCATTTTCTTGATCCTCCTGTACTGGTCGTTCTCCCTCAGTTTCAGGTCTGACCAGTGTTTCCTCAGCTGCTCCTTGGATCGTCGTACCCCAAAATTTATGTGCAGACTTCTCACAACTTTAGACATGATCTTGGCCTTTCTGACATTTGGGTTGGTGTATGGCCCATGCTTCCCATCATAATCCGTCCTCCTCAAGATGTCCACATCTCCGCCATCTCTGCAAATGACATATTTGAGGCCTTATAGCTCCTCCTGGATCGGGACGTTTCCGGCTCCGGGCTTTCCTCGTCTTTACTATAATTAACATGCACCTGCTGTGTCTCCGCCATGTTGTTCTCCCACTGCACGCCGAAAGACAAGGGATGGGAAATATACTAGAAAGAACGTCAGGGGCGGGCGACGCGGGCAGAGTTTCACACATGCACATTGTATATAAAGCTAACACGCATGTGTCGTAACTACATTCTGTGTGCTGAGGAAGGAGGAACGGAAGTTACAAGCCTCCTAACGAAGGTAAAATTTTAACTTGGGGCATCAGTGGCCTATACTGCTTCAAGATTGAGGCCTATATTGGGATAAGATTATGACAGTTTAGTAGTCTTGTTTTTGTCTTGTTTTTTATCTTGCAGAAAATATGCAGGCATTTAAGGACCCAGAATTCCTGTCAGCTTTTATTGACAAGTACAGGATGATGAGCAATTTATGGGAGCTGAAGCATGATATGTATCATAACTGAGTAGTAAGGAGGGCAAGGATGGATAAATTGCTTGAATTTGTCCAGACATGGATCTCTGAGGCAGACATGGAGATGTTGGTTAATAAAATAGAACAAAAAAATCCAGAAATCATGGAAATCAGGAGTAGCAGCAGCAAAAGTGTATGTACCCAAGCTGTGGTATTTCAAGAAACTGCGTTTTCTGGACGACCAACTTGAAGCCAGGGAATCAATTTCTAGCCTTCTCTCCAACCTTCCCTCCACTCCAGCAGAGGGTGACGAGGAGCATCCTGGCCAGGACATCCTGGAGGATCTGGATCTGAACATCTGGAGCCAGGTATAGTATTTTTATACATATTTATTGTCCTATAATTATTGTTGGTAACTAGATGGTAGTATTGACAAATTAATGAGTAATCAAAAAGTGTTTTACCTATCAATAGACAGTAGTGGCCAGAAATGTTTGGGACAGGATTGAAAAATGCTGGGGTCAGAATGATAGACTTTTCTATTTATTATCATTCAATTTGCAACAGTTATGAGCTGAAAATTGTGTGTGATTGCTGAACCAAAAACTAAAACTATGTCCCTTTTTCATACACAGGATGACATCAGCCAGGATGAGGGTCAGGAATGTGGCAGCCAGGAGGAGGCAGGGCCCAGAGGCAGCCAGCAGGTGGCCGGGCCCAGTAGCCGCACCCAATCACAGGTGGCTCCCCTCCGCCTTAGATCCAAAAGACCCAGAAAGGTGAGTCACACGGAGGAGGCATCACTGAGACTCATTAGGGAGGCAACTGAGGTCCTCAGAGCCCCCCCTGACGCTAAAGAGGCCTATGGCTGCTATGTGGCCACTAGACTGGCAAAAGTGGAGGAGGGCCAACGCATCCTGTGTGAGGGAATTTTTGCTCAGGCCCTTCAGAAGGCGGTGAGGGGCAAGCTGACTGAGACCACCCATCTATGTGATCTCGCCCATCCTTCTCCTCCTCCTCCTCCTCCTGCCACAACTCCACCACCAGAGCCACAACCTGCAAAGAAGCGTGCAGTGAGGCATGGAGGGAACACTGCAGGGAGACGTGGAGGGAATGCTGCAGGGAGGCATGGAGGGAACGCTGCAGGGAGGCGTGGAGGGAAAGCTACAGGGAAGAAAAAAAAGTGATTGCCTGGCTTCAGTCTGGTCTCACAGAAGACACACTCTGTTGTAGTACCACAGACTGGAGACATATATGTAATCTGCTGCTGCTCCTGATTTCTGGGATTCGTGGACCAGATTGTGCTCCCTATTATATGGACTCCTCAAGATAGCTATTTTATTTTCCATACACTTCTGTCTGCCTGGGGTCCAAAGGCTTGGAAAATTCTACCAATTTCTCGATCGTTGCCTTTCCTCTTTATTTTGTTACCCAGAATAAATTGATATTTGATTTACTTAAAATACTTGCCTATGTGTTTTTCTGAAAAAGGACAGTTTGTCAAATTAACAAGAGACACCAACCAACCTCCTTGAGGTACCAAAATACAAGATAATAATGTTGTTGTGGTAACTTGACCATAAAAAAAATATGGAGATCACAAGAAAATATTAAACCCCCCCCCAAAAAAAGGACATCTTGATTAAAATCACCCAAAATTTTTAAATACAATTAAAATCCATTATTATGGAGATCTGGCTTTAAAATCAAATACGAATATTTATGAGATCACAAGAAGCAATAAAGAAAAAGGTTTGTCAGAACTCTGTGTGAATATCAGCAGGGAAAAAAATTCTCTTTTCTAGCATTAGAAAGAAGAAAAGAATGTGCTGCATTAAACAATGCAATAATTTGCAGCATGACGAATGTGCTATTTCCATTACGAATGCTAGTTTTACCAGTCCGAGTGCTTCCGTCTCCTAATTTATTCTGAGCATGCGTGTTTTTTTCTCCGTCGGAGTTCCACACAGACAAACAACATTTTCGATAGGAATTTTTTCCATGTTCTCTTTCTAAATTCTGACGGAAAAAAGTCAGATGGGGCACACACACGCGGTCGGAATATCAGATGAAACAATTCCAGGCATAAGACTTGTGTTAGGATGCCAGGCTGCAACTCGGAGTTGCATTTATGCTGCATGTATGCTGATGATGTGCTTTTATTCTTTGCTCAGCCAACTACATCTCTCCCTGATCTCCCTGATCTCCTATCAATTTTAATGAATTTTGCAGATTTGACGGGCCTTACAAATAATCTCACCAAATCTGTGGCAATACCCATAAATGTCCCCTCTTCCAGGAGTGAGGCTCTTAAGCAGGTCTTTCCCTTTGCTTGGTCCTATTTTTCTATTTCTTTCCTGGGTATTATGTTGCCAGCAGCCTTCCAATAATTATTCCACTTTAATTATCCTCCTTTAGTTTCTCAGCTTAAACAGATACTGAAGCTGTGGTCCTATATCCTTATTTATTTCTTGGGAAGAATTGTCCCTTTGAAAATGACGGCTCTCCCTAAGTTATTATATTTATTTAGGACATTACTGTCAGGTCACCTGATTCCAGGTGACAGAAGCACCCCATTGGGGTCTTGAGAGCACCGCAAGGTAGTGGCTGACTGCTGTGAATGGAGCTCTAGGTGATACAGGAGAGCAGGTACTCTGTAGTACCAACCTTGGTGACACTGGGAGCTAGAGCATGAGATTTTCCAGGGCGCGGAATCTAAGATCTAGCGGGTGTTCACCTGATGTCCCTAGTGGTGGGGATGGATTTAGCTGCAGTCTGGCTCCAGGTCACGACCCCTAGGGCCCCCCAGCTCACACTCACGGTAGACTACAGGGTAAGGGGTATCGATTTTTGATAGTCACCACATTTAAACCTCGATAATCGATGCAGGGTCTTAAGGTATCATCCTTTTTGGCAACGAAAAAGAACCCTGCTCCTGCAGGCGATGAGGATTTTCGGATGAAACCTCTATCTAGATTCTGAGCGACATACTCTGACATGGCCTGGGTCTCTGGAATGGACAGAGGGTAGGTACAACCCATGGGCAGAGTTTCTCCATGAACAAGGTCATTAAAACAGTCAAAAGACCTGTGAGGAGGAAGCACCTCAGCTGATTTCTTACAAAACACATCTCGGTAATAGCTGTATGCAGCGGGAAGATCAGAAGATACAGATGTGGTAGCAACCAGAAGTCTCTCCTTGGGGCCCACCTTGAGAAGGCAGGATGAGAAACATGAGGGACCCAAGCCAGGATCTGCCCAGGGACCCAGTCCACATGTGGAGAGTGGAGCTGTAGCCAAGGAAGGCCCAATACAATGGGGGTATAGGCCTTGGGTAGAATGAGGAAGAATATCCACTCCTGGTGGAGTATCCCTACAGACATCCTAATAGGTAGAGTCTGGAAGCAGATAGGGCCCCTGGGAGAACAGTGCCATCAATTGCCAAGACTACCAGTGTCGTACTGAGGGGCGAAAGGGTAAGCTTCATGAAAGAAGCAGTTCTCCAGTCCATAAAATTGCCAGCAGCCCCGGTATCCAGATATGCAAAGATCGATTGAGGAGAAGCGCCTACATGAAGGAACACCGGAAGAAGAAGACGAGAAGGTGATGTTTCTGGATCCAATACTCCACCTTCCAGATGTATTACACCCGAGTGTTTCCCAGATGCAGCGAACAGGAGTCACAAAAATGACCCTTTCCCCCACAATAGAGACACAAGCCCAGAGTTCTGCACCTAGCACGTTCTTCGGAGGTTAGCCTGGTCCGGCCCAACTACATAGGTTCCTCAGCAGGCAAAAGATGCTCCAGGAGATTAAGGTAGGGGAGCTCAGACTGGCTAGGGCCCAGGGAGTGCTGGCGTCTTTTTTCTAGGGACCTCTCCTGAAAACGAATGTCGAGCTGGTTACACAAGGAAATTAAATCATCCAGACTGGCGGGGATGGCTCTTCCCGCTAATTCATCTTTCACTCAGACAGAGAGGCCATGTAAAAAGTTTGCAACCAGGGCCTCATTGTTCCAGCTCAACTCAGCTGTGAGGATATGAAAGTGAAGAGCATATTGTCACACTGAAGAAGATTCTTGGTGAAGATGTAAAAGGGCACTGGCCGCTGAAAAAACCTGAGCCGGCTCCTTGAAGATGTTTCGAACGAGCTTCAAGAAGTCGGACAGCCTGGAAACCACAGGATCATTCTTCTCCCACAGGGGGCAGCCCAGGCTAAAGCTTCACCGGAGAGGATGGAAATATAATAGGCTACCTTTGCCCAATCAGACAGGAAGTTTTGAGGCTGGAGCTCAAAATAAATGGTGCATTGGCTGAGGAACCCCCTGCAGGCCTTAGAGTCCCCAGAGAAACGGGATGGAGCTGGCAGTTGTAATGAATGTGTGGCTGCGACTGTGATGGGAATAGGTGCAGCCGCCAATTGTACTTGAGGTTGCTGATTCAGGGTTCCCAAGGAGGCCTGAAGCTGCTTGAAGCGGGAAGCCAGATCCTGGAGGAATCGTATTACCAGTCTGATTCGATTCCTGGGTCTCAAGTCTGCAGATTATGCCCTACAATGGATCATCTGCGGGTAGCGGCACGTCAGCCGGGTCCATAGCTGATCAAACTGTCAGGTCACCAAAGTCCAGGTGACAGATGCACCCAGTTGGGGTCTGGAGTGCACCGCAAGGTAGTGGACCCTACGACTGACTGTTGCGGATGGAGCTCTAGGTGATACAGGAGAGCAGGTACTCTGTATTACCAACACGGATGGCACTGGGAGCTACAGCATGAGTTTTCCCAGGGCATGGAATCTAAGAGCCAACGGGTGTTCACCAGAGGCCCCTAGTGGTGGGGATGGATTTAGCAGCAGTCTGGCTCCAGGTCGCTACCCCTAGGGCCTCTCAGCTCACGCTCATGGTAGACTACAGGGAGGTAGAGAGGAGTCAGCAGACTGCGACAACAAAGGATAGTCAGGAGAGCCAAAGGTCGGGGCAACAAGCAGGTTAGGATAGTCAGAAGATAGCCAAAGGTCGGGGCAACAAGCAGGTAAGGATAGTTAAGAACAAGCCAAGATCGGTAACTGGAATCAGACGTAGAAAACACAGCAAGTAGCACACAAAAGCCAAACACAGAATATTGATCAGCAGGGCTGACTTGCAGTGCACAGGTTAATATAGAGTTCCCTGATAGGGGCTGGGGTGGAGCCATGCTTTGAGGAAAGATTACTTAAGCAGCCAGGTGAGAGTGGCTGGCCTCTTAAGCTGAACACATGGAGAGGTAATCTGACAGACAAAAATTACTGTAGATCCATGACAGTTACCAATTAGTCTTTCTAAGGCTTACCTTTTACGTATATAAGCAGAGGTTAATAAATTTATTTGCCATAATAAGCCCCCTAGATATGCCAGAAATATTCTACACCATTCACAAGGTGGACTTGGAGTTCCACAGATATGGTTATACCATCTGACCTCTCTTTTAGCGCAGTTAGCACAACAGAATATTTTAGATTCTAGAGTTCCCTGGCTTAAGTTTGAGAGTTCCTCTGTTCTGGATTTTTTTTACCAGGTTTACTTTGGTCTGCCTTAGCTCTTATTTGCGCACTTATGAAACACAATGTCATAGTAGCTCAATCTCTATGGCTATGGTGCCTCTCTATAGAGATACATTTCAGCTCATTTTGAAAGTTTCTCCTTTGACATCATTTTGGGGAGATCCTAGATCAGTATCAGTTTTCTCTAGACCTGCAGACTTTCAATGGTAGAGATCCCAAGAGCTCACAAACCTTTCCCATCTCCAGGAAGATTCTAATTTTGTGACTTTAGCTCAAATGCGCACTTCCAGGGCAGTTCCCTCCTCTGAATTTTTACATTACCAACAAATTAGACATTTTTATGCCACACATTATGCTCTGCCTCCAATGAGTTCTTATACATTTTTTGAGCATATCTGTCATAGACTTCCTTGGGGGAAAGGGTTTAATTTCTTTCATCTATTTCTGCCTTTCCCATGCAATAGCTATTATTAAACTTGGTATACAGGGTGAACAAATACTTGCGCTAACAGCAAAAATATAAATATATAAAGCAGCGTGCACAGTCTGTGAATAAAGCAAACTCAAAAACGTATAAATCCAAAAATGCAGCGTTTCAAAGTGAAAATCAGTCCATATAATTCATGATGAAAGAAATGGATGCAGGAAATTGAAGAACTCCACCACCAAAGACTTCAGTGTGAACAGATAACACACCACCACAAAAAATGTGCTCACAGTCTGCTTACCAAAAAGCGAGCATCATAAGCATGTAGTGAAATGCAGAGGGTCACAGATGGATAAGGCTCTCCTATCTTGATAGAGTAACAAACGAAGTGTCCGATAATTTCAACATCAAAGGAACTTCCAGGATTTGGATATCATATATGCAGACCTCAGCAGGAGATGTTAAACCCATACAGAAAGAAAGGCAGCATAGTGAAGCCCGCAAGGTCAAATAAAATTTATTTAAAATTCTACTTACAGGGTAAAAAGATCATCAAGGCAAAAAAAGTATAATCCGCGGTTCTTAGCGTGCTCACATTGGTCAGCCTGACATGTTTCATCCAACAGGATATCATCAGAGGCGTGGCCAATGATGTGAGCACGCTCATTTATATACAGGAAGTAACAATCACATTTACCTGTGATAGGTAAACATGAAAGGTGCACAGCTTTTCCTAATTGTCATCACACTCACATTTACCCATGACAGGGCAACATGAAAGGTGCGCAGCTGTTCCTTATTGTCATCACACACTCACAATTACCTGTGATATGGCAACATGAAAGGTGCACAGCTTTTTCCTTATTGTCATCACACATTCACGGAGCCGCGCATGCGCACCGCGACCGCACTGATAATGAAAAAAAGAGGAAAAAAACACGGCCGCGCATGCGCGAACCGCCGCGCTAACCATGAAGACAGGAAGGAGAAACCACAATAACAATCACACTTCCAGAGGGGCGAGGCAGAGGACGGAACAGAGACGCGGCCGCAAGTGTCCTGCAATGACATCTCTGTATGAGAAAGTCAAACATGATAATGACCTTCCTTGATGGGAGGAACAACAACCCGGAAATGAATCGCCACATCAAAAGGAGGTTCACTTAGATGTAAACATCCGGCCGGGAGGGAGAACAAAAAAAACGGAAGTGACGCAGGTAACACAATACAGCCGGGCTCTGCGTTCCACTGCTCAAAACCGGAAGTGGAAGGTGAACCTGATATTGTATAAAGCCAGCCAAAATAGATGCCAGCAAAAGTCAATGGCATTACAAAGGACACATATTAAATAAAAATTCAATATGAAATAAGCGATTTACACTAAAGTGAGGATAAAAAAGGGAGGCTCACTAAAAGCGTAAAGCGCACAAATAGCTATAATGAGAGTATTAAAATGTGTATATATAAAATGGACACTGCCCACTAGTGTCCAAATAAAGGAGTACTATATTGATAAATGAGCTAAATAGAATAGCTACATCACACACATCAAACAGGGAAAAAAATCTCAACCTGTATGGTGCAAATATGAACAAAAATAATGTAAAACCTAATTAAAACACCAGGAAAAAAATTGAATAAAAATGAAAAAGGGAGAAAAATCAACTATTATTAATAAAACAATTTATATCCCATTCAACGTTCATGCCGAACGGGGTATAACATTTTAAATCATAAATCCAGCGAGTTTCAAGTCTAGAAATTTCTCGCTTAGACATGCTTCCCCGCCAGTGTGGGGTGAAACGGTCAATGGCCAAAAAAATCGTGCCTTTGGGATTTTTGTTATGACATTCCAAATAGTGCCGAGATACTGTATGTTTAGGAAAACCTTTTTTGATATTGGTAATGTGTTCGTTCACACGAACATGCATAGCACGTGTCGTGCGGCCTACATATTGGAGACCGCACGGACAAATTAGAAGGTAGACGACATTGAGAGATGTACACGTAATGAAAGTGTTAATGTCGAATACCCTTCCAGTAGTGTGTGAGCTAAATTGGCAAATTCTCCTACTTTTTTCTTTATTAACAATACACACATTACAGTAATGGCAAGGATGATAACCTTTAGTTTTTTGAAAAAAGGAAACTCTATTAGGAGCGTCTAAAATATTGGGAGCCACTTGCAGTTTCAGAGGGGGAACCCCTCTAAAAACAACTTGCGGCCTATCGGGCAAAACAGGTCCCAGAATCTTATCATTACGTAAGACTCCCCAATGTTTCGTAAAAATTTTCTTAATTGTCAGTATGTTGTGTTGAAAAAGTGGTGACCATAGCAAAATTAAAATTGGTCTTCATAGAAGACACTCTATCCTTATTTCCAAGGATAAGGGCACGATCAGTGTCTCCCACTTCTTTAATAATAGCATTAAGATCATCTAATAAGTATCCCTTCTCCATGAACCTTTCTTTTAGTACATTGGCCTGTGTAAATAAATCTCCCTTTAAAGTGCAATTTTGCCTCAACCGGACAAATTGGCTTTTTGGGATCGATTTCAGCCATGATGGATGATGGCAACTATCACGTCCTATATATCCATTGCGATCCGTGCTTTTAAAAAAGGTTGTTATATTGAAAATACCGTTCTTGATCCGTAGGTCAAGATCCAGAAAATGGATACCCTCAGAACTCATCTCAAATTGAAGAACAATCCCCAATGTATTATTATTGAGAGACTCCATAAAGGTGGCCAGAGATTTCATGTCACCATTCCACAGGAGGAGGATGTCATCTATGTACCTCCCCCAGAAGATCAATTCAGATCTCCTGTTGGTGTAGATGACATCCTCCTCCCACTTTGCCATAAATAGGTTGGCCATACTAGGCGCAAATTTTGCGCCCATGGCAACCCCCCTATTTTGCAGGTAATGGGTTCCCCCAAACCAAAAATATTCATGGGTCATGGCATAATTCAATAACTCCAGGACAAAATCCTGTTGAGACGGGACCAAACTGGAGTCCCTCTTTAAAAAGGTTCCAACGGCTTCTAACCCATCAGTATGTGAGATAATGGTGTAGAGGGAGGCCGCATCGGTGGTAGCCAAAATGTAGCCAACCCTCCACTCCAAACTCTCTAGAGATCTAATAACTTGTGCAGAATCCTTGATGTAAGATGGTGTAACAGACACCAAAGGCTGCAAAAAAACATCAATGTACTTGCCAATTCGCGAGGTAATAGAGTCAAGCCCACTAATTATAGGTCTTCCGGGTGGGTTACTCAGACTCTTATGTACCTTGGGCAAAAAGTACATGATAGGCTTCCTAGGGGCCAGTGGAATAAGAAAGTCCCTCTCTTTCCTATTCAAAAGGTTATTTTCAAATCCCCTTTCAATGAGTGAAGAGAGCTCCTTCTTATATCTAAAGATGGGATCATGACTAAGTGGAATATAAGTATCCACATCCGACAAGATTCTTTCCATCTCAGAAATATAAGAGCTCTTGTCCATCACTACAATGCCCCCTCCTTTGTCCGCCGGACGGACAATAATGTCATCTCTCTCTTTAAGGGATTTTAATCCCTCACGAAAGCGGGAATCCTGATAGCTTTTCTTAATTTTTAATTTATCAAGATCCTTGAAGACTAACTCTTTAAAAACGGATATGGATGGTGGTATGAATCCAGGCGGATTAAAGAGTGAAGCATTAGATAGACCAGAGTGTTTAATTCCATTGGTCTCATTTACATTGATGGAAACGAGTTGAGACAAAAAATGTCTTTTAATATTCACCTTTCGGATGTATTTCTGAATATCTATAAAAGCCCCAAATTTACTGAGGGGTTTATCCGGAGCAAATTTGAGTCCACGATCCAATACAAATTTTTCATTGTCAGTAAGTGGATGCTGGCTAAGGTTAAAAATGCCAGCATCTCTTACACCCTTTGTCTTTTTCGATCGGCTCCTCCTCCCCCCTCTGGTCCCTCTCCCAGATCTCCTCCCCTTTTGCCTCCCTGTGGGACCCTGGGAAAAAAGGGGGGGCAGAAGAGGAAGAGGGCAGATCTGAATGGTAAGAGGGGCCCGGGTGAGGTACAGGGGGTCTCCTAGGTGGATGAAAACCTGGGTTATCCCAACCTGATCGTCTAGGATCCGGTCGTGTATTTCTAGGGGTTCGAACAGATGGATGCTGAACAATGTAACGATCATCGTAATTTCGTTCATCGTAATCATCATAAGCATCCTGAAGTTCTCTCAAAGGTGCATAATAATTGTAAGTGGGAACATCATCATAACGATCATGTTGAGTATAGCCATCATAACCCTGATTCCTTACATGACCTCCCTTACTATGTGGGTGTTTGTAAGGTATGGGCTTCTGTTTGTTATTAGCGACCCTTCTCCAACCCCCTTTAGGCGTGTTAGCATTGGTATTAGTCCCATTAGACTGAACATGGGATGTAGGGGGGCAGATGGCTTAGGGTGTATGACAGGCCCCGAGGCGTTCCTTGTTCCTCCCTCAGCAAGGGCCACTCTCTTAACCTGCCATTTAAACACCTGACTGCTGGTGTAATCTTCTAGATCTCTGGTAAACTTCTTTTTCTTTTTAATTTTCTGGTCAAGATCCTCTTTTTCAAGAATCTTCCTGAGATTCTCAGATTTATTTTTATACTCCTCTGATTCTTTATATGATGATAGCTTATCTTTAACCTCGGAAATATCCTTATCAAGTTGATTAAGTTTGTGCCTTTTTCTGGCGATAAGAAATCGCAACAGATCCAGACCAATATCATTGAAATATTTGAACCAGCCTAGGAGGTCTATTTCATCCTCTTGCGGAGTGATCTCGAATCTCAGGCTTCTGGGCACCATCTTATCCTCTAAGTATTTTTCTAAAAAGGCAATGTCCCAGTAGCCATGTACCTCCGAGATCATCAGATTTTTTAAACGTACAAAAAGACCTCCAATATCCAGATTCTGTTGAATCTCTACATTATTGAAAATATCTTTAAAATTCAGGGAGCGAGAGTTCCGAAAATCAAATATATCCATATTAGTGAAAATAAGGTGAAGCAGCAAATATTACAAAATCAAATAACAAATGGTATACAGGGTGAACAAATACTTGCGCTAACAGCAAAAATATAAATATATAAAGCAGCGTGCACAGTCTGTGAATAAAGCAAACTCAAAAACGTATAAAACCAAAAATGCAGCGCTTCAAAGTGAAAATCAGTCCATATAATTCATGACGAAAGAAATGGATGCAGGAAATTGAAGAACTCCACCACCAAAGACTTCAGTGTGAACAGATAACACACCACCACAAAAAATGTGCTCACAGTCTGCTTACCAAAAAGCGAGCATCATAAGCATGTAGTGAAATGCAGAGGGTCACAGATGGATAAGGCTCTCCTATCTTGATAGAGTAACAGCCGAAGTGTCCGATAATTTCAACATCAAAGGAACTTCCAGGATTTGGATATCATATATGCAGACCTCAGCAGGAGATGTTAAACCCATACAGAAAGAAAGGCAGCATAGTGAAGCCTGCAAGGTCAAATAAAATTTATTTAAAATTCTACTTACAGGGTAAAAAGATCATCAAGGCAAAAAAAGTATAATCCGCGGTTCTTAGCGTGCTCACATTGGTCAGCCTGACATGTTTCATCCAACAGGATATCATCAGAGGCGTGGCCAATGATGTGAGCACGCTCATTTATATACAGGAAGTAACAATCACATTTACCTGTGATAGGTAAACATGAAAGGTGCACAGCTTTTCCTAATTGTCATCACACTCACATTTACCCATGACAGGGCAACATGAAAGGTGCGCAGCTGTTCCTTATTGTCATCACACACTCACAATTACCTGTGATATGGCAAACTTTCCTATATGACGAACTGGGACTTCTAACTGGGAGACAACGACGTGCAGTGGAAAGCCATGCAATACCCTAAGGAGCAGAGGATCGATCAGTTGGATTTATCCAAGGTACCTTTGACCCCTGCAGGGGTACATCAATCTGGTGAGTGGGGACCCACATGAGAGGGGAGCACTAAAGTCACCCCCCTTTTTTGCATGTCTGAGGACTCTCCCACCGGCAACATAACATCACCAAAGTCACTGAATAACCTCTAAGAATATCTGAACTTTCTGTGTCATTGAATTGGACTTTTTCTGCTGTGTCATTAATTTACCTGTAAGGAAGATTTCACTGATGAGAGTGACAAGGGACTTATCCTCACTGTTATTATTTAGTTAACCATAATATGTTCACAGCGATTGACCACACTAGTTAAGTTTAATTGTTTATTCACAGGGGATATATTTGTTTATTTGGCAGCTCCCACCTGGGGCAGTGACCAGGGAATTATAATTGCTTCATTTGGTATATTTAATTCATTTATTTATTTTTTGGGAATTGGATTAAGCGTAAGCTGATAGAGTACATTGCAGCTGAACCACATGATTTGTGTCACATTTAGTTTATATATATAATCTCTTCACTTTTTTAATCCATTGTGCACAGCAAGTGTGGAACACAGAATAGCTGCCACACACACATACCACAATTTAAGGTATTACACATACAGCTATAGGAATAGTACAGGATACTGAAAGTGTGATTACTTAACCACAAGGTGGAAGAGGTAAGTGGTTGGTGTGTCCTCTAGATACGGCACCTCATCCCTTTTAAATTTGTGAAAAGGGAAGTAGGGAATATGGGATTATGACGGTGCACCGTCATAATCCCATATTCCCTACTTCCCTTTTAACCACACAGGTGTTAAGCCATTTTTTTTATCCATTTATTTTCAAGTTTGTGGTTCACTATATATTTTTAGAAGCACAGATACACTGTTAACAGGGAAATTGGATTGAGTTTTGTAAATTAACCACAGCCCCACTCCTATCAAACACATCCCATAGGCTCCAACTGTACAACAGTCTCAGTTGGTATAGGAAGGGAAGTGTCCCCTGGGGGTCACAACCAGCCTTAACCTATGATATAAAGGGGCCCAGATTGGAATCCCCAACAGCTCTCTTTAGAAATTATCCCTAAGCAGCGCCATCACCCCTACATCTTACTTATCACACTTTTACCAGTAATCTGTCCTTGGACTGATTACAAACAAAAGGGGGGGGCAGCAGCTTAATACTGTCCAATTAGCGTGGAGAACCACTAAATCATACACTGTGAGTAATATATATTGTTTGTTATTCTCTCATATCCCTGACCTTTGGAAATACATTGGGTCATCGTCAACCACTGGAGGTCTCCAGACATCCCCTTTGCCTGAGCGGTTAGTAGAATGGATGCTACTATGTCAATAGGGAACATTTTATAATTCTTACATGACTCTAAAGCAAAATTTAATGCTAAATGGGACCCTTGGTTTCTTTATTGTTTACCAGCTCCAGACTAATTACAGGCGGTCCCCTAGTTACAAACATCCAACTTACAAATGACTCCTACTTACAAACGGAGGGAGACAACAGGGAGTGAGAGGAAATCTACCCCTAGGAAGGGAAATTCACTCCTGTAAGAGTTATTATGGGAAAAAGGTGTCTCCACTGATGATTTATCACCAAGGCTTGTTTCCACAACAACCCAAAATTTTCAAAATCCAGTTGTCATTGGGACAGAAAGTGAGGTGAAATCTTCTGAACAGGGGCACAGACAGCAAAACAAACATTATAGGGGTGTTAACCCTTCCTTACGCTATCCAAAAAGCTTAAAAATATTTTTTTTGGGCTGGAGCTACCCTTAAAAAATGTACCTGTTCCGAATTACCAAAAAATTCAACTTAAGAACAAACCTACAGTCCATATCTTGTTTGTAACCCGGGGACCGCCTGTATAGTACTATAGCCATTTTAAGTATTGGTATCTATATTTTGCTATATAAGATGCTCTTGTTATTTTTTTCTTTTATGATTTTCATGTATGTTGTGCAGCATTGAAGGTGCCTGTGCTTATATTCTTTTTCTATATATGTTTGTATTGTAAAAGAATCTTTGTCACTTTTCAGTTACATATACTGACCTATATCTGCCAATGTTCAGCATTTTATATTTCCCTTATTCTGTGCGTTTTGAATATTGGCTAAATATTTGGCTTTGTTTCTTGTATTTTGTATTTCCCTAATTACACAAAAAAAAAAAAATGAAGAGGATCTGATGAAAAAGATGCAGACCGAATAGATTTTTGTTTACCCTTTATTAATGACTCAAGATTATTTGGAATCTCTTTGTTTGGTTTTACTTAAGTCATTTCTCTGTTGTTATTATTCATATCATGCTGATTAAAAAAAAAAGAAAAAACTCCAAGTAAATCTTATCCATACACGTTTTATTCATTCATTTAGAAAAACTATTTGTTTTGGCCTGTGAATACCTATAAAAGTTTGGAGACTCCTGCAATAGATGATAGCCCCTTAACTGATATGACCAAACATCAAAAGTAACTTAACTTTGATGACAAGACATTTTGAAAAAAGCATAACATAAATTCTTTCTAATTCAGATGAAATTGTCGTCATTTGTAAATATTTTCTTTATTTCTCAAATTTTTTATTTAACATGGCACACAGAACAAACTTGTGTATTATCATCAGCCTGATTTATTGCTTCTGAAAACTGACAGAAATTTTTTAAGGCACATTTCAGAGCCGCAACAGATGGAAATATCACACTGAAATGCTTCCAGAGTGCATCAGAAAGGTAGAGTGTCATACCGTTTGACAGGGTCATTTTTTATGACAAAGCAGACTCCAGGGTGTAGTTAGTGAGAACTGTCATTTGTTTCCTGTTTTCCAGTCAAGAATGCTTAGATTCTTCAGTATGTGTCTGTTCTTAATTCCATTTGCATAACTATCACAAGACAATTTTAGAGGATTGCTAAACTTAAAATCAATGATCTGCTAAACTTAAAATCAATGATCTATTGGGCCTGGAACAGGGCATGGCATTGGTGTTACTAAGTGCTTGCATATGGGTCTCCTGCTCCTGCTCTTTGACCACTAATATACAAGTGTTCACACCCACCTCTATGTGTACCACTCAGTGTGCAGTGGGCCAATTGGGCAGGAATTGAAAGACCATTTTCCTTTTCTAGGATGATCAAACATAGCAGTGGCACCACTGGTATGGCTGGGCACTATAACATGTTTCTACTAGCTAAGGGCAATTTTTTTCATGGTTTCAAAGATTTGATATTCATTAAAGTAAACCTAGAACCTCACATTTGTTTTTTTAATGTTAAAGCCCAACTCCAGAAAAAAAAATGAAATAGTAAAAATGTAAATAGTGCTTGTGCACCTTACTTCTGAAATTCCAAACATCTCTTCCTAAGACATCCCACAGTGTAATGCATCAAAGTCACAGTTTCCTCTATGGGAAAAGCTAATATCCTGCCCTGGGGACCAGATATTCTTCCCTGCTTGTTATCTTCTTGGGCACTGGTCCCCCCACCATCCCTGTGAGTTATCCTGCCTCTGGAGCCTATGGAAGAGGACTTTGCCACTGTAAGTGTTGCATCTGTCAATAGCAGGTGTGCACATTCAGGCAGTTATGTGCAAACCCAGAAAGGACCCCAGGAAGTAAACAGAAGATTATAGAAGGATCATCATGTAACTGTGGCTTCAGTTAGATTGGAACTCAAGACAGTAATGCTTACCTCTGTTCTAATGTTCTGACGCCCAGCACATACCTCTCTGGAGGCAACATTTTCTTGCTGGTTTCTTCCAGATTCTGGTCTTCGGCCATCTTGATTGGCCGGTGTGGATGATGTCACTCCCATGCATGTGCAGATGTGCAGTCATTCCGACACACATGCAGTGCACATTCTACAGGGTATTTGTTTGTTTTTTCACATATCAATCCACCCATTAAGTTTTTTTTCCAGATGAGAGTCCACTGTTACTTGAATGATATCCATAGCCAAATAGTTTTTTGGAAAATTCAATCGGAATTTCAAATAGAACTTGTTCTATTTTTTTCCGATGAAATTCCGTTGGAATTCCGATGGGAGTTTGGTCGGAAAAAGGTCCGATCGTGTGTACGGGGCATAAGAGGGAGTTTCCTTTTACTTTGAAATAATTCCCTTTCTCTTTCTGTTGTGTCTCTGCAACACAGACAGAAAAAAAAACCTGAGAGTGTGTCTTAAGATTTCCTACTTTGTACAAAACTGAAAGGTAAATAGATATACTTTAGCTGTTTTCATGTATTCATGAAATTAGCCACATTTTTTTAATTAGTGACATCAGAAATTCGAGTGAAATTGTTAGGAAGATATCAAAAAATGTACTTTGAAATTACACTCATTCTACTTTAAACAATAAATCATTTAACAGTTTAGTTATATTTGTATAGTTGCAGTTCATACAAGTTTAGTATAATTAAGGTTACAAAAAGGAGCTGTCCAAGGTCCTTAAAAAAGGGAAGTGAACTCTAGGAGCTTTATCAAAAAAAGGCAGACAGGAAGTAAAGGACTCATCACCCTCCAGCTGATCTTCTCCCCACGTACCATGCCTTAGTCTAAATCTCTGTGTAGAGGTAGCCATCTTGGTAGAGGCAAGGTTTTGCTTTCTTAATGTCAGCGCTTCCAGGTAGAACAGTGAGCAGCAAAGGAGAGACATCATAAAATATTCTGAGACTAATAGTTAGGGGTGCCTTGGATGTCACACAGCAGATATTCATCTATGAGGCTGTAGGTACAGGAGTGCCTAGGCACACTCAAATAGCGGATGTGCACTACTTTTTTTTTTAGAAGGAATTCCAGACAAAAGGTACATATTCAAGAATACTGCTTAGGTACAGTTAAAATTTTTAGATGTTGCCTAGGGCAGATTTTAATGCCTGTTTTGTCAAGGGGATGATACAACACAGAGTATAATTCACCTTATATCATGGTCTTGTGTGCCAGTTCAGGTAGTTACAATCAGTCTTGGTCCAGTGGCCACTTCTGGTCTTGCAATGTATCTGGTGATGTTGGAATGCCTGCCCACATTCTGGGGTGGGAGAGAAGAGGACAATGAACTAAGGTGAGCCTTACTCTATATAATCATACCTCTGACATAATGAGCATTAAATACTTCATCAGCTGTGAAGGGGGAGGGATGGGGGACACAATTTTTATGATTTAACAACCTACTTTAAGGAGAACTAGTCAAAAATGGGTATTTGCAATAATATAAAGGTGCCCTCACACAGGGCATGGTTGAACTTAACTATGTCCGAGTTCAATTGTCCCCACTTCCCTTCTGGTTTGCACTCACACTGGGCTATAGGCAAGTAGTCCCTGGCACACTTACATCATCATCTCTGCCAACCTGACCACAATACTTCTGTGCTCAGTGATCTATGGAGAGTCATGTGCTCAGGTGGTATGATTTGCGCTCATACTGAAGTGAACTGTACCAGACCTTGTGAACCTTGCCTGGGACCACCTCTTTCAAGTTCGGGTCACTCACACAGCACAAATTAACCAAACCAAGGGGGGTGAACTGTGCCCTGGCACAGTAAACCTGACTGTGTGAGTGCACCCTGAATCTTTGTTCTGAAATTATTAAAATAGAGACACCCTGTATGGGCTGGCATAACAAACTCATATTTCTGCTCTGACAGGTGGAACAAGCAAGCAAATAATGATAAATGAAGTAATCACTGAGAGGTATGGCTATACTAATCTACCAATTCAAGATATGAGATGGACATTATTATTGAAGCAGACTGGTGACTGGATCTCTGTAGGCTAACTACAAACCAGTTTGATTTTTCTTAGATTTGATAGATCAGAACCAAAAAACATGTAGTGTAAAGACCCACCTGAAAGGGTATACATTGAATAGGTTGTTAAGGTAGGTCCTCACAAATGTCTATTGTTTAAAAAAAAATTTTGGTAAAGAACTTCCTTTGAAGAGACAGCTTGTGTTTCTTGTTTGCCATCTGACTATTGTTTCTCTGATCACACACTTGTAGTTTTCAAAAGCCTGGAAAAAGCCATGATGGCTTCATGACCCACAATATAATTGTTAGAGATAACAATTATCATAAGATAATACACTGAAGTTATTGCATTATAAGAGGATAGAATACCCATCTCTTAAATGTTAATAGTATGTTCTGTAAATTATATTTATATAAACAGTAGGTCATCCCTTTTTTTGGGGATCCATTTGTGTGAAAGCAGTTAGGATTTCCATAGAGGTGGCTATTTCCAGGGAGATGGCTGTGACTTGACAACATTTCTATACATCAGACTGAGTATACAAAATTAAACTATTATGGGGCTGTTATTGCTCACTTTCAAAAACACTAGTTCTCTGGCCGACATCCCCCATCCTAGAACAAATATGCAGATCAGAGAGTCAAAGTTAAAAGTCTGGGTCCCCTCCCGCTGTGAAAATTACTGTTGTTTAGTAGTTGCGAAAAGTACCTGTAAAGAAAAGATTTGAATATTCCTTACCTTATTCAACCGATGGTGACTAGGGAAGAGTGACATCATGCTCCTTCTGGTGTGAATATAGAGCAGCCCAAAGCCAGTGTTAATTAAGTCAAATAAAACGTTTTTGGCAAAGATTTCATCAGTGGCATTTTTACAGTGACGAAAACTAGTACAGCACATTTTCGTCCACTGACGAAAACTCTGACGAAAATCGAATCCTCTTTCGTTAAGGAACGAAAACGGGATGAAAATGGCAAGCAGGGACGTTTACCCTCATGAACTACCATATTTTATATTATGTTATATTCCGATATATATGTTTTTACCAACAGGGGGGCGGGGATCGGGTGGTCCGCCCTGGGTGCCACACATTGGGGTTGTGTAAGGCCAGCCACCTCGCCTCTCCTGGCCCTTGGACAGCACTGCCAGCATAGTCTAAAGTTAGCAAAAAAAATCACTGCCAGACCCTTCTCCTACACTGCTCCTCCTGTGTCACTCTCATTGTAAAGCAAAGCTTCTAAATACCTCAATATCTCCGTTCTTGTCGGCCGCTCTTCTTCTCCCGCTCCTCCTCCTCTGAGTGTTTCTTTAGATTGGAGGAGGAGAGTGGTCACATGGCCCTCCATGATACATCAGTGGAGAGCAGTCATGTGACCGGGTCAATGAAAGAACGGAACTCTTGAGGTATTTAGAGACTTTGATTTACAATAACACTGACACAGGAGGAGTAGTGTATGAGAAAGGCATGGCAGTGATTTATTCTTAACTTTAGAGTATGCTGGCAGTGCTTTCCCAGGAGACTGGTGGTCTCCTGGGAGTGCAGGGGTCTGTGTATTGTGGGGGGCTGTGTATTGTGGAGGGCCTGTGTATTGTGCAGAGGGTGGGGGCTGTGTATTAGGGGGGCTGTGTATTGTGCAGAGGGTGGGGGGCTGTGTACTGTGCAGAGGGTGGGGGGCTGTGTACTGTGCAGAGGGTGGGGGGCGGTATCATTTTGGTCTACTAAAATACGATGACTAAAATGGGACTAAAACTAAAATGGCATTTTAGTCAAAGACTATGACTGAAACTAAATCGAAATTTTCGCCCAAAATTAACACTGCCCAAATCTCAGGAGAAGATGCTCTTGTGATGGACTGGAGTGTCTGGCTGCTCCAGTATTGCCCAGGAATGCCTAACTTTTACTTTACAGGTATACTATGGAACTACTAAAGGCCAGAGATTTTTACTGGGGAAGGATGACTGCAAATTATAAGAGGTCTTTGCATTGTACTGCAATGTCTGCCTCATATATCTCGGGCAGACTAAATCAGGCCATACATGGATCAAAATTCAGCCAGTTCAGCAGGGACCAGCCAAATTTTGATCCTTGTATAGGCAGGCTGGTTGTATACAAGTCAATCTAT
This sequence comes from Rana muscosa, assembly GCA_029206835.1. Lineage (NCBI taxonomy): Eukaryota > Metazoa > Chordata > Amphibia > Anura > Ranidae > Rana > Rana muscosa. The sequence goes on from CM055122.1 coordinate 191,330,052, forward strand.
TGATCAATTTGTGTACAACCAGCCTTTTGGAAAATTTTATTTTGTTCAGTACCGCCGGCTATAGCCAGTGGTGCTGCTGATCAGTGTATTCTGACAGCAAGGAAGTTTCCCCACTGTCAGAATGCAGATTCCCCTATCCACATCGAGTCAATTTCTTTCGTTCAACCTGCTGGTTGAATGAAAAAAATTACTCCTGTATGGCCAGCCTTAGTATAAGATAGGTGGGACAGCCCTGGAATTTTATTTTCACAACCTATATTTGCATATCCAACCACAATGGGCTTAGAAGGTCTCAGAGCTGAGAACATGTCAATGGGTACATTCAAGCATTAGGCTTTACTTATGAGTGAAAAGGTTTATGTTAATCCACCTTTTCTTTTGAACAATGCTTCCAACAGAAACAGGACTGCAACATGTATTTTAAAACAGGAAAGAAAATGTAATGCTAATGTTCATGAGAACAAATAGGCAAATTAAAGTAGATTTGGACTGTACTTTAGTTTTGCTTCAACTTTTAAATCGAAAAAGAAAAGCTTTGAACCACAAACTTTAGAAAAAAGATCCTAATGTGCCTTTAAAATGGTTTGTATTGATGCTTTGGATTTAATTTCAGCTTGGAAAACTACCAGCAAGGAAATTCAGCAGTTTGTTCTTCATATCCAAATAATTTCCTCCTATAATCTAGAACATAATGACTAAACTTGCCCTAATAAAATGCATTCATTATAATTTATAATCTATAAACAGGACAAGAGATATCTTGTGAAATATGTTGGGGACAAGAGATATCTTGTGAAATATGTTGCTTCTCTACATATAACTAAGCAAAATAAATATTTTTATTGCCATCTATAATTTTGCCAGACTGAAACATTGGATTTGGTACTGACATCTTGGCCAAGAAGGACTCCTGTAATTGGCAGCCATCTGCTCACCTGCAGGTAATCCCCCAAATAATTTGCCATTAACCTAGCCATGATAACAATCTCAAAGCAACTGCAGTAGTAGACCGAGCTGTATATAGCTGTACATGAATAATAGTGTATGAGACATTTGCAGGTTCAAGGCAAAAACATTTTTAGACTCTGCCATCTGGTACTCTCAGCCATCAATCAGACATTCCTTGCCACAGCTGCTGTTAATTTTTGCTGTAGGAGATGTGGAGACATCAAAAAATAAAGCAACTGAATATGGGCATTACCAAGAGCAGCAGCTGGAGTTCTGGCTTGTCATCATTTGCTGCAAAGATTAAACAGTTATCTGTTCTGTTGGAATAGATATGTAGGCGATCAGAATGGTAATAAATCCCTTCCGGTCAAACATTTATCTTCTAGCTGAATATATAAATCTGATTTATCCCCTCAATAAGTTTCCACGTATAGTAAGTCAAGTCATCAAACCCCAAGGTAATCTGTGTAATTAGCTGAAGTCTACACATGAAAGTTTCTTACTGCATCAAATATTTTCTAACACTCAGGAATTCCATTTTTAACTTTGAGAACAAAAAAACAAGATCTTATAATATGCTTTTCTGTTAGGGCAATGAGTCTGATAAAATAAAATAAATGTATTCTTTTATTTTTCTATTTTCTCTTTGTTATTTATCTAACTGACATAGCTGAAAAGGCCTCAAGGCCTATTTATAAAGAAGTGAGGCGCTGAAATTTGTACATCATTTCCAAATTTGACAAAGGAAAAAACTGTATTACAATTAAGTACGCTGGCCATACTAAATATTTATATATGCCATTTTTCAATAAAATAAGGCAAAAACAGCTAGCAACACAAAATGGTTAGAAAATGACCAACTGGTAATAAGGGAGCCGACACGTTCCTCTAGTGAACAAAGCCATTGGCACATGCTTCTATAAGCAAGACCTAAGATTTAAAAGACAAAAAGTTCACCATTATTCAAAAAGTGCCATGCATATATATTTGCCCTTGATAAACATCCTCTATAAGTTATGAAAAGCATTCTATAAATGGAGGCAGACCTTTGATTCATCCACCCGTCCTCCTTTCATAGAACGCTTTTCATTGCTGTAAGATATAGCACAGCTTCTATGAATGGAGGGGGATGGAAAGGGTACTTTTGATGAGTGCCTATGACAGGTCTAGCGGCTATATTAACCCCTGCCACACTGGAAGATTACTGCTGCAGAGATATGGGGGGGGGGTGGAAGATTTCAACTAAGAGTGCAGCCACCAGTACGAGTGACATTTCTCATTCAATGTACTGTCTATTGTGCTGATAAAAGATAAAATAGACTTTAAAAGACATATGCAAGAACTACCCTGCTTTCAAAAATGATTTGTAACTGTGCTCGGCCAGTCTTGTGATCCAGACATCCCAGCCAGATAGCCTGACCTCACTTTTCTGCACTGCTGTTAAGAAATACAACTTGGTAATTTACCTGCCTATAACCTTCAGACTTAAAACACTGACATACTAATTAGGTCATTATGCATTTTTTTTCCAGTTGTCAGCAAGCTCCCAGCCACTCATATAAGTGATACTCTGGATGACATTACAAAAAGGTAATAAAATGAAGAAGTAATATAATGTGTAGTAAGATATATTAAAATATCGCTTGCTGTCCCAATAACAAACAGTTCACCACCAAACAGGGACAGAATAATATTTTTTTTTGTAAAATAGGGAAAGGTTGTAATCCTTCCCTACACTACCAGTTCAGATTTAATTAATTTGGAGTTAAATTGTGTTGATTGAGTTGATTATACAGGCCCTTTGTCTGCTTTTATTTGGCCCTTGGGGCACTATTCCATCCACTGATATCAACAATGAGGCATAACCCCCCCCCCCACACTGTCACCAGTGAAGGGGCACTATTCCTCCCAATGATGACAATGATCGGGCACATCTCCTTCCACTGGCACTAATGATGGGATACAATTCCTTTCACTGAAACCAATGATGGGCACAATTCCTCCGACTCACACAAATGATGTAGCACTATTCCTTCCCTTGAAACCAAATACGGAGCTTTGTTTTTTCCCCCTGGGTTGGGGCCTTTTCTACTGTTGAACCCCCTAAAGTCTGAAGGACAGTAGACTGGCCCCTTATTTAGAAAGTTTGGAGACTCCTGGTATACAGTATACAGTATATTTGCCGTTATACCTGTAAACTCTGTTCAGTTCAGGAAGCTGGCATGCCGATTTCCTGGTCTATCATTAGAACTTCCTATGTCATCCCTTCAGCTTGTTTAGTGGATGGTGAGTAATAATCATCATCACCTCTTTCTACATAGCAGGCAGGTGACAAAGAACGATATAATGTGAAACCAGGTCATAATGTAGTCATCTTCCTGGCAATGCAAGTGTGTGAATCACAGGAATGGCTGAACAGCATTATATGGCTTCAGCAGGTATAAATTAAACAAATATCTATTTTAATTGTGTATTTAGCTGTTTGTATGAAGTTTGCTTCTATATAAGTGCTTTTTTATGTAATTGCTATGATGCAGTGAATGTGACCTTTTCAAAACATTCTCTGGTGGAGAATCCCCCAGATGCATGTGTTGTTGACAGTGATGTAAGTAACTGAGTTAGAATAAATGGAGTTACGTAACGCAGTTACTTTAGAGGGTAACGAGTAATCTAATTGATTACTCTTCCCCTCATGGTAACGCAGTTACCATTACTTGGGTGGCGTTACCCCAATTACATCTACCGCCACTAGATGGCAGTAGTGTAATTCCTCCTCTTCTCTATGACCGGGTCTCTCTCATGTCACAGCACTGACGGCAGTCACGCTGCTCCCCGCGGCCCCTTCTCTCTTCTCGTCCATCCCCATTTGCTTGTGACATCATCTGGGATGGACGAGAAGAGAGGAGGGGCCGCTGGGGAGTAGCGTGACTGCCATCAGTGCTGTGACATGAGAGAGAACTTATTACACACGCTTCCTGCGCTACTCTGCAAGGCTGGTAAACAATGTGCTATGTGCCCTGCCCTGATGTGCTATGTGCCCCGCCCTGATGTGCTATGTGCCACATGTCCTGATGTGCCCTCATGTGCTATGTGCCCTGTGCCCCATGCTCTGATGTGCTATGTGCCCCATGCCCTGATGTGCTATCATGTGCTTTGATGTGCTATGTGCCCTGATGTGCTGTGCGCCCTGATGTGCTGTGCGCCCTGATGTGCTATGTGCCCCATGCCCTGATGTGCTATGTGTCCCATGCCCTGATGTGCCCCATGCCCTGATGTGCTATGTGCCCCATGCCCTGATGTGCTATGTGCCCTGATGTGCTATGTGCCCCATGCCCTGATGTGCTATGTGCCCTCAAAAAAAAAGTCAGTTACTTTGCTGAGTAACTAATTACTATTTCAATGTAGTAACTGAGTTACTAACTCAATTACTTTTTGGGAGAAGTAATTTGTAACTGTAACTAATTACTTTTTTAAAGTAAGATGACCAACACTGGTTGTTGATGATGGTGATTGATTCCACATGAAAGAATATTTGGTGAAATTCTCATTCACTGCTTTTTAAAGCTCTGTTAAAGAATTCAATGACATTATTCACATAGAGGTATAAAAATAACAGTGAAAAAAATGGTTAATGAATCTGTGAATGCTGACGAAGTAGCTTTATTCATTTAGGACCAATCACGGATGTAATGGGACTGTATATTAACACTAGGAATCATCATTTGTGAAATTTAATATTCTCTGCAGACCAGACAAATCTGCATAAATATATATTTGGACTCTTTCACTGTTACTGATATTTACTGTACAAGTTGCAAGCATTGTACCATTTTTTTAAATGTAAGTTAAAAGATCAAAAAAAGTGTAAGTATAAAGAAGTCTGGAGGTAGGCTTTACATAGACTACATAGACGTTGCCGCTTTAGTTGCCACATGTACAGTGCTGTGAAAAAGTATTTGCCCCCTTCCTGATTTATTTATTTTTTTGCATATTTCTCACACTTAAATGATTCGGATCATCAAACAAATTTTAATATTACACAAAGATAACCCGAGTTAATCCAAGATGCACTTTTTAAATTATTATTTCATTTATTAAGGGAAAAAAGCTGTTCAAACCTGCCTGGCCCTATGTGAAAAAGTAATTGCCCCTCCTATGCTGAATCATGAATGAACTGTGATTAACCACAATTTTTTGGAAAGCTGAGTTAAATTTCACTTGCCACACCCAGGCCTGATTACTGCCAGACCTGTTGAATCAAGAAATCACATAAATGGACGCTGTCTGACTAAGTGAAGCACACTAACAGATCACAAAAAGCCACACATCATGCCACAATCTAAAAATATTCAAGAACAGATTATAATCAAAGCCATTTCTAAGGCTTTGGAACTCCAGTGAACCATGGGGAGAGCCATTATCCACAAATGAAGATAACTTGGAACAGTGGTGAACCTTCCCAGAAGTGGCCGGCCTACAAAAATTACTCCAAGAGCATGACGACGACTCATCCAGGAGGTCATAAAAGAACCAGAAAAACATCTAAAGAACTGCAGGCCTCACTTGCCTCAGGTAAAATCAGTGTTCATGATTCAACAATAAGAAAGAGACTGGGCAAAAATGGCATCCATGGGAGAGTTCCAAGGCCAAAGCAACTGCTGACCAAATAGAACACAAAGGCTCATCTCACATTTACCAAAAAACATTGTGATTATCCCCAAAACTTTTAGGCAAATATTCTGTGGACTGTGCATCCTGTTACATCTGGCATAAAACTAGTACAGCATTTCATAAAAAGAAAATTATACCAACAGTCAGACATGGTGGTGGTAGTATGATTGGCTGGGGCTGCTTTGCAGCTTCAGGACCTGGACGACTTACCTTAATTGGCGGAACCATGAATTCTAAGCTCTACCAGAAAATCCTAAAGGAGAATGTCCGGCCATCAGTTCATGACCTCAAGCTTAAGTGCACTTGGGTTATGCAGCAGGACAATGATCCGAAACACAACAGCAAGTCCACCTCCAAATTGTTCAAACAAAGCAAAATTTAGGTTTTGGAGTGGCCTAGTGAAAGCCAGGACTTAAATCCAATTGAGATGCTGTATCATGACCGTTCATGCTGGAAAACCCTCCAATGTGGCTGAATTAAAACAATTCTGCAAAGAAGAGAGGGCCAAAATTGCTTCACAGCAATGTGAAAAACTCATTGCCAGTCATCGCAAACGCTTGATTGCAGTTGTTGCCGCCAAGTGTGGCACAACCAGTTATTAGGTTTAGGGGGCAATTACTTTTTCACATAAAGCCAGGCAGGTTTGGACAGCTTTTTTGCCTTAATAATTGAAACCATCATTTAAAAACTGCATTTTGTATTTGTTCGGGTTATCTTTGTGTAATAATAAAATTAGTTTGATGGTCTGAGTCATTTAAGTGTGACAAATATGCAAAAAAAAATTCAATCTGAAAGGGGGCAAATATTTTTTCACAGCATTGTATTTATGTAGCACTTTATTTCAAAGCTAGTAGAGCGACAATTTAATGACTTATTTACTTCATATTCTTTTTTTATTTCTCCCCCAAAGCTAAACTGCAGGCAAATATAAAAGATACAAAGGATTGCAGCTTTTTATTCATTAACCACTTGCCTACTGGGCACTTTTGCCCCTTCCTGTCCAGGCCAATGTTCAGCTTTCAGCGCTGTCGCACTTTGAATGACAATTGCACGGTCATGTAACACTATACCCAAATGTAATTTTTATTATCTTTTTCACACAAATAGAGCTTTCTTTTGGTAGTATTTAATCACTGCTGGGTTTTTTATTTTTTTCGTAAAAAAAAAATAAGACAATTTAGAAACAATATGTTTTCTTAGTTTCTGTCAGTAAATTTGTAATTTTTCTCCTTTACTGATGTGCGCTGATGAGGTGGCACTGATGGGCGCTGATAGGCTGCTCTGATGGGCATTGATAAGGCGGCACTGAAGTGCACTGATTAGCTGGTACTGATGAGGAGGCACTAATATGCCGCACAGATAGGTGGCACTGATATGCAGCACTGATGAACACTGTTAGGCGGCACTGATGGGCACTGATAGGCGGCACTGATGGGCACTAGTAGACAGCAGGGATAGGCAGCACTGATGGTCACTGATGGGCGGTACTGATGGGCAGCACTGACAACTCCCAACTGTCCTTGATTTTGAGGGACTGTCCCTCATTTGGACCAAAGACCCTCTGTTCCTCTTTCCTCCTCATTTGCCCTCACTTTGGTCTGATCTATATAGCTATATATACAATGCACTATTTATCTATAAAAAAAGTGTTTCCCAGTCCTAAACCTTTCATCCAATTTGTAAATTGCTGCATTTGTAAATTCCAAAGGCCAATATAACAGAATAGTTCTGATAAAAATGAACTTGTGGGTTTAACCAATCTTTTTTTGTACAATTCTCCTTTAAGGACTAATTTTGCTAATAGGTGTCCCTCATTCCCATCTCAGAAAGTTGAGAGATATGCATTGATGAGCAGGCACTGATGGGCACTGAAAGGCAGCAATAATGGGCACTGATTGGTGTCACTGATGGAAACTTATTGGTGTCACTGAAGGGCACTGATTGGTGGCACTGATAGGCACTGCTGGGGCTGTACTGTAATCAAGGCATTGATGATCAGTGCCCTGATTACCTGTACATGTCTCCCCTGTGAAGAGATGCAGCTGATCGGCTCTTCTCGCCTCACACTCTGTCAGTGTGAGACGAGAAAAGCCAATAAACAGCACTTCCTTGTTTACATGTGACCGGCTGTGTTCACGTCAATGTCTCTTTACCGAGATCGGGGTTGCCCCGTGTCCTAAGAACACGGTGCGGCTGCGATCCGGGGATGCGCAAGGGCGGCCGTTCTGGGGTGCCATCATATGACGTCGTCCCAGAACTAGAGCGCATCCTATCCGCCATCATTTTACTATACGGAGGGGGGGAAGTGGTTGATAATGCCTTAAGGTTTTGTTCACAAGGGAACACAGTGCAGCAAACCTGCATTCCATTTGTGTTTCCCAGACTGTGTTCAAAACGCACTGGGCATGCGATTTGCTGAAGGTGTCAATATATTCCTAATGACACCCCAAATACAGATGGCAAACGTAGTTCATTTGCCTGCACCAGATCGCATGGTTCCACTGCTGTCAACATGACTCACTTCTGACAAGTTTTCCTGACACCAAGAGAAAAAAAGTGACAGGGGAGGGATCTCTATCTGATTGACAGTCTCAGCTATGTTCCTGTGTGCTATGTGAAGGGGGGGGGGGGTGTCCCTTCCCTCCAATCAACTCTTAGAGCTCTCCTCACTGAGCTCTGCAGTGTGTAATTTCAGCTCTCCACTGCCTTTTGTCTGACAACTCAGATAAGCTTTAAAAAATCTGCATTTTGAATGGAGGTAGAGAGGAGAATATTGCAGATAAACAGGTAAAACATATGTAGGAGGATTTGTTTCATCTCTGTGTATCACCTGAGGCCAGTCACTTTACTGGGTATATGAAAGATTTTACAACCACTTTTAAGAACAGTTGTGGAGAAAAATCAGGTCTCCTGCCCTTCGACACAGGACTGTGCTGTGTGACATATTTGTGTAAATACCAGGACTGGATGGACAGCAGTACAAATCCATCACAGAAAAAGAGCTGCCCTATACAGTATGTATCTCCTTTGTGTTTTCAGCTGTTTGCCTTGAGCTCAGTCTTATGGTGGCCATACGTACTTCGATAAATGATCAATTTATTTTACAATTGAATCCTTCCGACCATCGATCTATAGTTTCCAACCCATTTCATCAATATAACACACACAGAGAAGTGGAATTTTGATCATAAGCTATCTATCTAATTTTCCACCAAGAAATCCCATAATTTGATTTTATATCAGGGGTCTCCAAACTGCGGCCCTGGGGCTGAATGCAGCCCTTTGCTTACCTTTATCCAGCCCTTGGGGAACTTTTCCTTCTACTGATACAAGACACTATTCCTACCTCTGATACCAATAATGGGGCATTATTTCTTCCATTGACCTCAACGATGGGGCGCTATTCCTCCTATTGACACCAAAGATATGGCTCTATTCCTCAAACTGACACCAACAATGGGGCACTATTAATCCCACTGACACCAGCAATAGGACACTATTTCACCCCTAATATCAAAGATGCATTGTTTACTCCCACTGATGCCAGGGTAATTTTTACTCCTGATGCCCACAGTTCGGCCCTCCTAAAGTCTGGAGGATATTAAACTGGCCCTTTGTTTAGAAAGTTTGGAGACCCCTGGTCTATATGATTGTATTTATGAACAAAGTATCTCAGTGCTGCCAATTGATGCAAATTGATTGATACTTATCCATCCTGGCCAACTCAGTTTGATCGAGTCAGATTGAAAATTAGTCTAAATTGTTTGCAAGGTAGGTTATGGCTATTCTATTGTTTCTGGATTTAATTAATTGGTTGAATTGCACATCTATCAGATAAAAAAAAATGAAACATGTATGGCCACCATTAGGGTTTAGAAAAGGGGTTATCAAATCAGGAGAATAATGGATTTGGCACTTTTTGATTCTCATGAATATGTGCAAGTAGATCTGTCTGTTGAGTGGGGAATTATACTGGCACATAGACTAATATCGAAGAGAAGAGCAGGAAGAGCTCACTGCAACCATTAATAAAAGTCTGACCTGCAAACTATGACATAAAAGTGGAATGGAAAAATAATTAAAAATAAGCAAAATTAATAAAAATAAAAAAAAATCACCATTAGAACATTTCCCTCTTAATAACTATAGCAGATCCAGAGTTATACATCTGGAAAATCTACCTTATGAATTGATTTTTCTGGATTATTTTCAGCGGTGTTGGTATCAGGGGCGGATCCAGGGGGCAACGGGGCAATTGCCACCTCCGAGAATTGTTTTAGTTGCGGAACTTGCAGGCACCTGAGAGTCTGAGCGGGCGATAGTTGCGGAACTTGCGGACGCCTGAGAGTCTGAGCGGGCGGTAGTTGCGGAACTTGCGGCGCCTGAGAGTCTGAGCGGGCATTAGTTGCGTAACTTGCGGCGCCTGAGAGTCTGAGCGGGTGGCTCCGCGTGCGAGTAACAGAGCGGGCGGCTATACGGGCGGGTGACAGCGTGGGATGCCGGGAGCCTCGGTGTGTGGGCGGGCGGCTCAGCAGCGAGTGAGAGTCAGAGAGTGGGCGGTCAGTTGGTCGGCTCTGTGGGTGAGCGGGCGGCTGCCCAATCAACAAGCCAGCAGCCGGGGGAGCAGAGAGATTACATTATCTCTCCCCGCGCCCGCCCTGCATCCCTGCAGTAAATTCCGCCCTCACTGTGCAGGCAGCAGAGAGATTACATCATCTCTCATGCTGCCTGACTCTGACAAGCAAAACACCACCTTAGCAAGTGACAATCCACAAGGTGTGGCAGGTGAGGTGGCAAGTGACAATTTGCATCTGGTGGCAGGCAAGTGACATTCTGCAACATGTGGCAGGTGACAATCTGCAACGTGTAGCAAATGATAATCTGCAACGTGTGGCAGGTGACGTGGCAAGTGACAAGCTGCATCTGGTGGCAGGTGACATGGCAAGTGACACACTCGGGGCACCCATTGATTCTGCATTATGTTGAGTTGAACCATTTCATTTTATATTACAATGTAATAATATAAATAATGCGCTTCAATCATCCTGACACCATAACAACTATGGTGCCGTGATCATTGAAGCGCTAACACCAGTCATTTCCCGGATAAATTGCCCCCCAAAAAAAAAAAATTCTGGTAGTGCCCCTCCGGAGACTAGACTCTGGATCCGCCCCTGGTTGGTATATGGTAAATATATTTGTTCAGTTGCCCAGAGCAGTTTTATAAAGAGGCAAAACTGTCAGTATCAATATTTCCCAAAGAAAAAAAAATGCTGAAATATCAATCTCGATTGGGTTACCATGTCACATCTGATAATTTTCTCTTGATTATGCATTGAGAAAATCAGCAAGAGCCAAACTAAACTAAATCTATTTGCATTGAGAATTAAATAAAATGTGATTATTGGCAAGAAAATGTGTGGAAACACCTTTCCATACTGTTTTCCTCAGTAATTATATTAATTGTAGCGATACCCTCAGCTTAAGCGGGCCGCAAGGTTTAATTTGGGCCCTGAGTACAGCTCTCCAACCCACCGGCAATCGGCTCTACCCACTCTGGCACAGCTAGTCTAAAGGATACACACATATATCCTTATACTTTAAGAGAGAGATTCAAACATAGAACAGTAATAAAAGGATAACGGATTTTACTTCTTGTTATGCAAAGAAAACACACAGCAATGACAATATGATTTTCTATCTTGTATGCAGAGCCCTGCAATGACAGTCACATTACACCATAAGAATAAAGGGGGGGGGTAAAGGAACGCCACGTGGGGCGACCGTTAACTAGGTACCCTATGGTACAACAGCTAAATGTAACCTAACGGATCAGGCCTGATCCCTTACTCTAAAACTTAGTCCTGTAAGAATAATGGTTTCTTCACCGGCTTGCTGTAGAGGTGGTGCACATAAGGATAATAAACACTTTGTAATCCAACAGGGAGAATCTGAACAACTGACCGTACTTCACTAGAGATCCTCTGGATCAGTCCTGCTGCGGATCTCCAGTGAGAGTCTTAAAGTGATGTGGTAGGCCTCGGCAGTCTATAGGCACAGTACTATAAACAGGTTATTGGATGAGCTTTCGCTCAGCTCACCCTCCGGACGCGACCCGTCCGGGACTTCCACCGGCTGTGTCGTCACTCGCAAACAGCGGTTGCTGCCATCGGGTCTCCCATCCAATCTAGGCTGCAGGCAGGAGATGTTGGATGCCACCCAGGCTCGCAAAGGGTGGAAGGCTCTTTGGTTCGCTGTAAGAAGTCCCCAGGCTTCAGGCCCTCACACAGCACAGCTCCGCACAGGTGGATCAGTCTCAGCCGCCCCGTGTCCAAAAGAGACCGAGTCAGGCCTCGCCCCTTCCTTATATCACTTCCCCCATGAGTCTCTGGGGCATAACCCAACACATCCGGTGAACAGTGGACCTCTGGGAACCGTAGTTCTTTCTCCTAATTAAAGGGGAAACACCCCGCTACACACTCCCCCCACTAAAACTCTTTGGTCCCCAAAGATAAACAATTTAACAACAATTCTGAACCAATTTACTGAATGCGGAGTATTATGTTGGTACAGGGAATTTCCACCAAAACTCAGAGGTGGGGTTCCCTATACCACAGGTCACACTAGCATGGGTGGCCTGTCTAACTGTGCCAGAGAGTGAGCTGGGGTTGCCTTCCACCAAATGAACAGTGGAAGGATCTGAGCACTTAGTACTTCTTCTGGCAGTGGCAACAGAGTCCTCTGAACTTTTTCCCAATTGAGGGTAGGTTAATCTCCTGGGAGGCCTCACGACTCTGTAAGTTCTTTGCTCCCTTGGGACTTCAGGCTCAGGTACCACAGGCTCTGCGTCAGGAACACTTTCTGACACCATCACTGATTCTGGGCCTCTTCCTCCTCTGCTTCTGAGTAAAAGCCCGGAATATCTTCCCAGCATTCAGGCACATCACTGGATGGAATGAACTCTGTAGCCTCTGGGTACAGGGTCCCATCCTGTGTATCTTTAGTGGGTGGAAGGTCTATGGCGGAACTCCCTGGAGTTGAGGAGGGCCATAGCCACTCAAGTTCTCCCCTCCCATCTTCACTTGATTGGGAAGCCTGTCCATCCCTAGCTCGGAGGGTCTGAGACCGAGTGTTGGGTCTGGGGGTATCCAAGATGGAAACAGATTCCATCAGGTTCTTCACTGAAGGTATCCTGACTGCCTCTTTAAGTGGGAGTAAGTGATTTCGGTGCCAGGTTTTCAAGGGTCCCACTCTCCCCTCTGGCTTTAACTTATACACCGGTAGTCCAGGAAGTTTTCTACAAATGACATAAGGCTCGGACCTCCATCTATCAGCAAGTTTATGCTTCCCTGGGATCCCTAGGTTGCGTAGCAGCACACGGTCTCCAGGCTGCAGGTCTTGCACTCGAACCTTCAGGTCAAAGTTCCTTTTATTTCTGACCCCTCTCCGGTCTGAGGCCGCTTGGGCTTGTTCATAGGCCGCTTTCAGTTTATACCTAAGTCGGTCCACATATCCTTTGTGAGAGGTAGCAGAGGTATAGTCTAGGGAAATGCCAAAGGCCAGATCCACTGGCAATCTTGCTTCTCTCCCAAACATGAGGCGGTAGGGAGAGTAACCCGTCACATCACTGATGGTGCAATTGTAGGCATGCACCAAAGTGGATATGTGTTGACTCCAATGCTGCTTCTTCTCTGTCTCCAGAGTCCCCAGCATGTTTAACAAAGTCCGATTAAACCTCTCAGGCTGGGCATCTCCTTGTGGATGATAAGGGGTAGTCCTGGTCTTTTCCACTCCCAGGGAGTCCAGTAGGTTCCGGATCAGGCGACTCTCAAAGTCCCTTCCTTGGTCGGAGTGGATTCTCTGTGGTAATCCATAGTGGACGAAGTATTTTTCTAGAAGCACCTTAGCTACAGTGGAAGCCTTCTGGTCTCTGGTGGGGAACGCCTGTGCATAATGGGTGAAATGATCGGTTACCACCAGAACATTTCCCAATCCACTCAAATCGGGTTCGAGGCAGAGAAAGTCAATGCATACCAGATCCATTGGGCCTTGACTCTGTAGGTGGCCCATTGGGGCAGCTTGATGGGGTAGAGTCTTCCTCTGGATGCATCGTGCACAGGAGTGGCAATATTCCTCCACTTCAGCCCTCATACAGGGCCAATAGAACCGGCTTCTGACAAGTTGGAAGGTTCTTTCAGCTCCCAGGTGACCATGCTGGTCATGTAAGGCAATCAGCACAGTCTCTCGGTGCTTCTCTGGGAGAAACAACTGCCATTTATCCTCGGAGTCATCAGAGGGGCCCCTTCGGTAGACCACTCCCTGATGGACCTGTAGCTTGTCTAGCTCCCTCCATAGCAGACGAGCCTCCTTGGAGGGGTGATGTCGAAGTTTCTCTGGACTCTCGTTTTCCAATGCTTCAAAGACCAATCTCCCTATGGGGTCTTCCAATTGGTCGCACCTCAGTTCCTTCTTAGACAGCTTCGACAAGCCTTCCTCTTCAAGTTGAGTCACCCCACAGTAGTGTTTTGGAACTCCCACTGTGGTAACTCCTATTTCCTCTGCTCTGGAGCCTCCTCGGGCTTGGAATTCAGCTCCTTGACAAAGGGCCCGCACCCCGTCCGGTGCTACCTGAGTCCAGTCTTCCCAGTCATCAGCCATGGCATGAGATCTTCGGGATAGGGCATCTGCATCCCTATTTCCAGCCCCTGGTCTGTACTTCAGACTGAAGTTGAACCCAGATAATGCAGCTAGCCACCTGTGTCCTGTGGCATCCAACTTGGCAGTGGTGAACAGGTAGGTTAGGGGGTTGTTATCTGTTTTCACTGTAAACTCTGCTCCATAAAGGTAGTCTCTTAGTTTGTCCACAACTGCCCATTTGAGGGCCAAGAACTCCAACTTATGGGTGGGGTAGTTTTTCTCCGAGGGGGTCAGACTTCGACTCACATAAGCCACTGGTCACATTTGCTCTTCATGCTCCTGATAGAGCACTCCCCCTAGGCCTTCATGACTAGCATCAACATGTAACTCGTAGGGTCTGGTGGGATCAGCATAGGCCAATACTGGGGCTGTGGTGAGGCTCCTCTTCAAGGTTCTGAAGGCCTCTTCACACCTGGGGGTCCACTGATCTTGAACCGACTCCCCGGGTCTTCTAGGGCCCAAGCCATCCTCTTCCCCTTCAGTCCGGAGCAGTTCATTTAAAGGCTTGGCAATACGGGCAAACCCATCCACAAACCTCCTATAATAGGAGCAGAACCCCAGGAAAGATCTAAGTTCGGTGACTGTTGTGGGTCTTGGCCAGGAGGTAACCGCCTCCAACTTCTCAGGATCAGTCGCCACCCCTTTTTCAGACACTACGTGTCCCAGATAATTCACCGAAGACTGGTAGAACCGACACTTCTCGGGGGAAAGCTTCAACCCCTCTTCACTAAGTCTCAACACTTTCTCCAATCGGGCCTCATGTTCCTCCAGAGTTCTCCCGAAAACAATGACATCGTCCAGGTACACTAGGACTTCTATGAGGTTCATGTCTCCGACAGTCTTCTCCATGAGTCGTTGGAAAGTAGCTGGGGCTCCAGATAGGCCCTGGGGCATTCTGTTAAACTCAAAGAATCCCACAGGAGTTATGAAAGCGGTCTTTTCCCTATCCTCTGGGTGCATGGGAATTTGATAGTACCCACTCTTGAGGTCCATCACGCTGAACCACTTAGCTCCAGACAAACTCTGTAAGGCGTCCTCTATCCTTGGCGTGGTGTACTGATCAGGGGTGGTCCTCCTGTTGAGAGTTCTGTAGTCAATGCAGAGCCTCAGCGACCCATTCTTCTTCCTGACCACCACTATTGGAGAGGCATAAGGGCTTCGGGACTCTCGAATCACCCCAGTCTTTTTCAGTTCTGCAAGCTGTTCTCTCAGATCCTCCAGATCTGCCAGCGGAACCCGCCTGACTCTTTCCCTGAACGGTTTGTCTTCTTGCAGGCGGATGCGGTGGGTAGCACTCCTCGCACGCCCCACATCGAATTCATCTTTTGAGAAAATCTTCTCCCATCTAGTCAGCTGGGCCTTGGCTCTCTCCTTCCAGGCCCCAGGTAAGTTCGGGTTTTCAATGGAAAGTTTTTCCCACACATCTCCTTCTTCACCCGCTTGCTTCACTTCTGACCAGCTGACTGGGACAGCAGGACTCACCTGTCCCAACAACATCCGGGCAGGTATCTCTATGGCCCTTCCTGTAGAGTTCCTTACACTCACCGGGACTCTTCCCCTGGCTTTCTTCAAGGCCTTGATTGGAATCACTTCCGGTATCACTTCCAGGCCTGAGTGATCTTCCCTTGGGTCGGATTCCAGCATGACAAAGGGGCCAGGCTGCTCCCAGGTGAGCTTCACAGTGGCCTTGAGGCAAGCCACCTGTCCGGGCTGCAGCACCACTCCTTCTCTCCCCAGTCTCCACACCTTCCCTATCCCCTCTCCTGGGGTCTTCTGCTCCAACACTAACCGTTGGTAGGCTGTCTTCAGCATGGGATGGATGTTTGGATCTTGATGGCTCCTCGTCTTCACCAGGGGGGTCAGAAGTCTTCTCACTAGATCCGTATTGGTGCCTATAATGAGGGACATCTGGTTGGCCCCGGGTGGTCTAGGACACACAACCACCAGGGTGTCGAATACTTCTGTCTTCCCAGCCACAGAGGGGTCGAATGTCAGCTTTATGGGTAGATAACCATCATAAGGGAAACTCTGCGTTCCCAGGCCCCATATCTCCAGCTCTTCTATCTTCCGTATAGGCAAATGGCTTAAGTGCCTATCATAGAAGTCTCTATACAATAAAGTCACTTGAGCTCCAGTATCCAGAAGGGCCTTTGTATATACTCCTTCCACCTGGATAGATACCGTGGGGGACGGGCCGACCAGTTCTTCTGGGTACGGCCGGGTTGAGGTCACTCTTTTCTGAGAACTTGTCTTCATCCAGTTGGTTTTTGACTTTGTTCTCCCCTGAGCCTGGTATGCATTGACCCTCGCCACCCTAATGGGGTTACAAACCCGCTGAGGGATGTTATTGTCTCTTGGTTGTAGGCATTCCTTCTTGGGAGTGCTAAATTTCTTCTGAGGGGTCTTGTCCCCTCTCTCTGGTGTGTATCTTTGTTGAGAGACCCTAAATTCCTTCTCAAGGGTCGTGTTTTCTCTCTTCCTCTTCCTTCTATTCAGTTTGGAGCTCACTGAAAGAGATGGGCACCCGGTTGACTCCCTCACCGGGGCCCTCTGGCGTTTCCCGCCGGCTGGCGATTATCCATTTTCTTCTTCTTAGGACTGGAACACCTACTGGCAAAGTGGCCACTGCCTCCGCAGTTGTAGCATAACCTCTCTTCTCGGTCCCGAGTGGGACTCGGTATTGACGTATCCGGGAACAACTCCTTTCTGGGGCTTGGTTTTTCTGCTCCACCTTGACCTTTCGCCATTATAGCATTCATCATCTCCATCATCTGGGACATCTGTAACTTCAAAGTGTCCACCTCCGCTCCCCTATCGGGAGTCATGGCCGGTGTAACTATTGCTACCGGCTGTTTGACGGACTCTATCAGGCGTTCTTTTTTTTTTTCTTCCAATATAGCCTCTTCCTCTCTAATCATTCGGATGAGGTCAGGGTACTCCAGATTCCTCCCATCCTGCCGGGCACGCAGTGTCCATGCAATTGGATCCATGGGTTGAGCTCCCCTCACTACCTGTTGAGCACGGGCCTCATCTACTTTCTCTGGGCTGATCCCCTTCTTTAGGATCATCCTATGCAGTATTTTGTCCAGGCGTCCCATATAGTCTGATAGTTTCTCACCTTCCTTCTGGTAGCAATGTTCCAGCTGATAAGCAAGCTCCGTTACTTTCTCTGTCCCACCAAACACATTCTGTAACACATCGAGGCACTCTTGTGCAGTACAATCTGCCTTGCTCATCTTCAGGTTGCGTACGGCCTCTAGAGCAGGCCCTTTCAAACTTTCCACAACCCTCTGTTTTTTCCTGCGGTCCGGAACTTCCCATTCCTCTAGTGCCTGAGTTGCGCTGTCTAGCCACTCCTCAAATCCCTCTTCTTCCAAGGGTACTGGTTTCCTCCCTGAAAACATCCGGAGTTTCCTGTACCCCGACATCGGGTAATCTGTGGGCTCTTTCTTGCACTGAGCTACAATCTCCCCCAGAACAGCGCATAATTCTGCACTAAGGGTGCCTGGGCTTGTCTTGGGACTCTTTGTGTCCTTCTGTGGGGATGACGGGGAAGATGGCTGCGGTGACAGTGTTATTTTTGTCTGAGGGCTGTCTCTTGTGCGCGGCAGCGCATGCAGCAAATGATAGACCTGATCGTCCTCATCTTGTATGCTGTTGCCTCTAAACTGTTCAGGAATTTCTGCCTGCCATTCCAGTAAGACATGTGAAAGTCCACCACTAGTTTTCACATCTATCACCCATGGTTTGTGAATCGGTGATAGGGACATTATGAGTTGTATCATTGCTTGTGTCTGCCATATCCCCGGGAGTTCTATAACTGCCGTCCTGGCTGGGTCTACGCCCCATCTCTTGTACCACTGTCCCACCTCTATCGGGTCCATGCCGGTAGCTTCTGGCGGTTTCACCGCTGTCTCAGTAATCCCGGATGTACGAGCCCCCACGTGTAGCGATACCCTCAGCTTAAGCGGGCCGCAAGGTTTAATTTGGGCCCTGAGTACAGCTCTCCAACCCACCGGCAATCGGCTCTACCCACTCTGGCACAGCTAGTCTAAAGGATACACACATATATCCTTATACTTTAAGAGAGAGATTCAAACATAGAACAGTAATAAAAGGATAACGGATTTTACTTCTTGTTATGCAAAGAAAACACACAGCAATGACAATATGATTTTCTATCTTGTATGCAGAGCCCTGCAATGACAGTCACATTACACCATAAGAATAAAGGGGGGGTAAAGGAACGCCATGTGGGGCGACCGTTAACTAGGTACCCTATGGTACAACAGCTAAATGTAACCTAACGGATCAGGCCTGATCCCTTACTCTAAAACTTAGTCCTGTAAGAATAATGGTTTCTTCACCGGCTTGCTGTAGAGGTGGTGCACATAAGGATAATAAACACTTTGTAATCCAACAGGGAGAATCTGAACAACTGACCGTACTTCACTAGAGATCCTCTGGATCAGTCCTGCTGCGGATCTCCAGTGAGAGTCTTAAAGTGATGTGGTAGGCCTCGGCAGTCTATAGGCACAGTACTATAAACAGGTTATTGGATGAGCTTTCGCTCAGCTCACCCTCCGGACGCGACCCGTCCGGGACTTCCACCGGCTGTGTCGTCACTCGCAAACAGCGGTTGCTGCCATCGGGTCTCCCATCCAATCTAGGCTGCAGGCAGGAGATGTTAGATGCCACCCAGGCTCGCAAAGGGTGGAAGGCTCTTTGGTTCGCTGTAAGAAGTCCCCAGGCTTCAGGCCCTCACACAGCACAGCTCCGCACAGGTGGATCAGTCTCAGCCGCCCCGTGTCCAAAAGAGACCGAGTCAGGCCTCGCCCCTTCCTTATATCACTTCCCCCATGAGTCTCTGGGGCATAACCCAACACATCCGGTGAACAGTGGACCTCTGGGAACCGTAGTTCTTTCTCCTAATTAAAGGGGAAACACCCCGCTACATAATTATTGTACTATTCTTCTCACATTTAAGTCAATTTGAATTGCATTATTGAAAATGACACTTGTGTGAATCGTACTATTGATCAAATTGCTTTCCTCCCTTTGATCCAAATTTTATATTATTATGGATTAAAAAAGTCTGCTTTGACAAAATAAAAGTAAGCAGTTCAGATTTATATAGAAGTCACAGTATAAATAGCATTTCTGTATTTACTACAATTCATCATTGCCATTTGTTATTGTAAATCTTTTTCAGCAAAATTCTTAAAGTCCTTTTTTTTGCTTTGGATATAGCCTGGATGGGTTAGATCTCCTGTCCGCTATTTATTGCTGTCTGTATCTGCCAGGGATAAAGGCAAATTTACAAAACCATTTTAGTAGAGCAGGAAAGGGTTACAACGACTGGATATGGTTTTATTGTTGTCAGTGTCAACCTGTCACTACAATAACTACATCCCTTATCTCTTGTCTTGGTGTTACAGGGACAACATGTGAGAGAAAATCTCCCCAATGAGGTTACAAACAGAGACAATGTATTTCTTCTCCAATCTTCAATGGGGTTAAATCTGCTATAACTAGCTTGAATTTCAGCCAATTCTTGCTGAATTGGTCAAAACTTGAGCCATGGTGCCCCTGTCAGAGATGGGTGAAAAATCGTTGGCAGAACATTGGCTGCATCTAACTACAAGTCTGCAGCTGCAGCTCTCTAGCCATGAGTTGACTCGGCCATCACCATAGTCATGGTCATGGACATTCTTTGGACTCAAGCTTCGCATTTTATTTTAATTTCTTTATATGGATACATTGGAGCACTCTTTATTTATTTTTCATTATTTATACTTTGTTTTTAGTTGTTTTTCACACATACTGAAGTATACACAACATAGTTAAAGTGCTCCTTCCATTAAAATGGAAGGTCTGCTGTATTGCAGAAAAAAAATCTGATTATCTACAAAGGCATTTTAAAATTAAGCTGTTAAGAAAAGAATCCGTACCACACCCCTGGAACTTTCAGAAGGCACTGGTGACGTTACTGTGCCTCAAAGCTGCCTCCTGGGAAAGCTGAGCGCTCAAAGTCCCATGTGAATGTGTCCCTGCAACTAGAGACCAGGGACTAGAGTGCATTCTTCTGGGAATTTTAACCCCCAGATATCCCCACCCCTTCTGGAAGCCAGAACTGAGATAAGTATTTTTCCTTTCTTTTTAAAGATCTTTTTTCGCAATTCGATAGAGTCAACATTCTATTTTCATGGAGTCTCAGCTTTAATTTGTATTTTAGATTTATAGGTGTATCATACATAGCAAGTTTAATGCTAAACACTATGACTTACAGTGCCTTGAAAAAAGTATTCATACCCCTTGAAATTTTCCACATTTTGTCATGTTAAAACCAAAAATGTAAATGTATTTTATTGGGATTTTTTGTTATAGACAAACACAAAGTGACGCTTAAAGTGGAGTTCCACCCAAAAATGGAAGTTCCACTTTAAGGGAAGGTGACCCCCTGACATACCAAATTTAGCATGTCATTCTTTTTGGGGGGGGGGCGGAAACCCTCTTTTTAGAGGGTTCCAGCTCCCACTTCCTAACTACACCGCCTTGACGGCAGAAGTAAGCTCACCTCAGCCCCCTCCCTCTCCACAATCATCTGGGACACGTCCCAGGTCCCAGGTGATTGCTCCGCCAGTCACGGTGCGCAGCGCGGCTCGCGCATGTGCAGTGCGTTCCTGGCTGTGAAGCCACAGCTGGGCGCCCACAGTGACAATGCCGGCGCCGCGGAGAGGAGGGGGAGACGAGCCTGGACCCTGGGACAGGTAAGTGTCCAATTATTAAAAGTCAATAGCTGCACTATTTGTAGCTGCTGACTTTTAATATTTTTTTTTTTTAGGCGGACCTCCGCTTTAATTGTGAAGTGGAAAGAAAATGATAAATGGTTTTCAATTACTTTTTACAAATAAATATCTGAAACACGTGGCGTGCATTTGTATTCAGCCCCCCTGAGTCAATACTTTGTAGAACCACCTTTTGCTGCAATTACAGCTGCAAGTCTTTTTGGATATGTCGCTACCCTTTGCACAGCTAGAGAGTGCAATTTTTGCCCATTCTTCTTTGTAAAATTGCTCAAGCTCTGTCAGATTGGATGGAGAGCGTCTGTGAACAGCAATTTTCAAGATTTGCCACAGATTCTCAATTGGATTTAGGTCTGGACTTTGACTGGGCCATTTTAACACATGAATATGCTTTGATCTAAACCATTCCATTGTAGCTCTGGCTGTATGTTTAGGGTCCTTGTCCTGCTGGATAGCAAACCTCTGCCCCAGTGTCAAGTCTTTTGCAGACTCTAACAGGTTTTCTTCTAAGATTGCCCTGTATTTGGCTCCATCCATCTTCCCATCAACTCTGACCAGCTTTCCTGTCCCTGCTGAAGAAAAGCATCCCACAACATGATGCTGCCACCAACATGTTTCACAGATGGTGTGTTCAGGGTGATGTGCAGTGTTAGTTTTCCCCCACACATAGCGTTTTGCTTTTAGGCCAAAAAGTTCAATTTTGGGCTCATCTGACCAGAGCACCTTCTTACACGTGTTTGCTGTGTCCCCCACATGGCTTCTGGCAAACTGCAAACTGGCCTTTTTATGGATTTCTTTCATAAAGGTCAGATTTGTGGAGTGCACGACTAATAGTTGTCCTGTGGACAGATTCTCCCACCTGAGCTGTGGATCTCTGCAGCTCCTCCAGAGTTACCATGGGCCTCTCGGTTGCTTCTCTGAACAATGCTTTCCTTGTCCGGCCTGTCAGTTTAGTTGGATGGCCATGTCTTGGTAGGTTTGCAGTTGTGCCATACTCTTTCCATTTTAAGAGGATGAATTAAACAGTGCTCCGTAAGATGTTTAAAGCTTGGGATATTTTTTTATAACCTAACCCTGCTTTTAACTTCTCCACAACTTTATCCTTGACCTGATGCTGTTTGTTCACTAAGGTTCTCTAACAAACCTCTGAGGGCTTAACAGAACCTGATACTGATATTAAATTACACACAGGTGGACTCTATATAATAATTAGGTAACTTCTGAAGACAATGGGTTCCACTCGATTTTAGCTAGGAGTATCAGAGTAAAGGGGGCTGAATTTAAATGCACGCCACACTTTTCAGTTATTTATTAGTAAAAAAAAAAATGGAGAACCATTTATCATTTGTCTTCCACTTCACAATTATGTGCCACTTTGTGTTGGTCTATCACTAACATCCCAATAAAATACATTTATGTTTTTGATTGTAACATGACAAAATGTGGAAAATTTCAAGGGGTATGAATACTTTTTCAAGGCCCTGTAGTCCGGAAACATGTTACAGGGGAGGTCCTTCAGATGGAGACGTACAATAAAACTTGTCGAAGTAAGTGATACTACCAGCATGTAGCCCATTGTTTCATATCTGGTGCTTATATGGAGCATGAAGGGAACAACATTCAGCACGTCCATAACAGAAGAAGACAGTTTAGCACTATGGAGAGTTGATATTTTAGACCTGAATATGGTAACAAGAGGTTTCAGTGCATTTAATCTTTACTAAGAGAAAAACATGGGCCACAATTGCTGACCTCTTGCTCTTTCTAACAATGCTAGTTGGCTGACTATCCCTCATGTTAATAATTTCAGAATCACTTACCCAGAGGAGAAAAGCAGCAAGTAAACATTCCTTATACGCAGGCTTATTCTAAGTCAGGGATTCTGATTATATTAATGCAATTGGATCATGACAGGCTGACTGTTAGCATTTTTGGAACTAAACTTGGGCAAAAGAGCCTCTGCGTTTCCTCTCAGTACAGATTTACTTTGAGCAGTCATTATTGCCCTACTGTTAATCCCTAAATAGCCAGATAATTGCTTGGCATGCTACTGTTGGGCCATGTTTTGTTTAAAATCAATTTTAATGATAACCAAAACCCCCCTTACATATTGCACCTACAAAATTAACCACTTCAGCCCCGGAGGATTTGGCAGCCAAAGGACCAGGCCACTTTTTGCGATTCGGCACTGTGTCGCTTTAACTGACAATTGCGCGGTCGTGTGACGTGGCTCCCAAACAAAATTGACGTCCTTTTTTTCCCACAAATAGAGCTTTCTTTTGGTGGTATTCAATCACCTCCACGGTTTAAATTTTTTGCGCTATAAACAAAAATAGAGCGACAATTTTGAAAAAAAAGCAATATTTTTTATTTTTTGCTAAAATAAATATCCCCAATCCCCAAAAAATATAGAAGTATTCTTCTACATATTTTTGGTAAAAAAAATCGCAATAAGCATTTATTAATTGGTTTGCGCAAAAGTTATAGCGTCTACAAAATAGGGGATAGTTTTATGGCATTTTTATTATGAATTTTTTTTTATTAGTAATGGCGGCGATCAGCAATTTTTATTGTGACTGCGACATTATGGCGGACACATCGGACACTTTTGACGCTATTTTGGGACCATTCACATTTATACAGCGATCAGTGCTATAAAAATGCTGTATAAATGTGACTGGCAGGGAAGGAGTTAACCACTAGGGGGCTAGGAAGGAGTTAAGTGTGTCCTAGGGAGTGATTCTAACTGTAGGGGGGCGGGACTTACAGTGACACGACACTGATCGCTGCTCCCGATGAGAGGGAGCAGACGATCAGTGTCCTTTCACTAGGCAGAACAGGGAGATGCCTTGTTTACACAGGCATCCCCCACGTTCTGCCGCTCCGTGACACGATCGCGGGACACCGGTGGACATCGAGTCCACGGGTCCCGCAGGCACGGTCACGGAGCGCGTGGCACACGGCGGCAAATTTAAAGGGACATACCTGTACGCCCATTTGCCGGTCCGTGCCATTCTGCCGACGTAAAAATGCGTGCGCTGGTCGGTAAGTGGTTAAAATTCCAAAAAAGCATAGTACAGAGGCTCATCTGCTAGCTTGTGTCACTCTCACCGCCACTCAGATTCCAAAGATTGCAGCGGTCTCCTGTTCAATCATCTTCAGTGCTGAGGCTGCTGAAAAAGGGACTGGGGAATCTCTGTCCTCAGTCCCTTTCTCTGTCTCAAAATTTCAATAAATATAAATAAATGTAGTTGTAAATAAAAAAAGTACTGACACCACTCCCCCCTGCCCTACCGACACTGTCCACTGCACCAACCCCCTCCCCCCAAAAAGCATTGTGAAAAAAAAATTAAAAACAAATGAAATTGTAAAAAAATAAATACATAAAAAAAACTACTGACACCATCCACTGCCCTACTGACACTGTCCACTGCCCTATACCCCCACCCCTTCACCTCCTTCCCCAGAAGCACTGTGAAAAAAAGTATTTTTAAAATTATTTAAAAAAATAATAACAACAAAATTATAAAAAATAATAGATAAAATAATAAAAACAAAAAACGATTGACACCGTCCACTGCCGTACTGAAACTGTCCGCTGCCCTATTGATACTGTCCACTGCCCTACTGACACCATCCACTGCCCCCTTTAAGTCACACCCAATATTTAGCGCAATTTAAGCCACGCCCACATTTTGCTTTGTGCGCCACTTTTTTGAATGAATGAGTAACTTGTATAGCGCTACAAATACGAACTAAATCGCCTCAAAGCGCTTTTGCAGCCAGTGTCTGCCTGTGTCTTCAGAAGAGATGGGTCTTAAGCTTCTTCCTGAAGGCCAGATGGTTTTCTTACAAGCGTATGTCCGCGGGTAGAGCGTTTCATAGCCGGGGTCCTTGGACTGCGAATCTTTGTTTGCCTTTTGATTTGTAGCGGGTCTTGGGAATGTGGAGGAGGTTCTGGTTTGTTGACCGGAGGGAGCGACTTGGGGTGTAGTGCTTCAATGCCTGGGGCCCACTTTTTATCTTACACACAGGCCCACTCATTTCATGATACGCCCCAGAGTCCATTTCCTCTGGTAAGCAGCCATCTCATATTATATGGTGGAGGCACACCTGGGTGTTTCACCTTTTTATACGATATTCACTATCAAGGTGTTTATTTCATATATGTTGAACACTTAATCCCTCACATTTTCCTTGGAGTGATCTACTAGTTTCATCATTGGACTATATCACTTCTAATTGGACTGCAATATTTATGGGACTTTATTCTTTTGTCATTTTAGCGTGGCTATTTTTCTGTTGTGTATATGCTGTTTACAATCTTATTTGCATCGTTTTGAAATTTACCTACACTATTACTAGGGGTGTACACATGCTTTAACTGTGATGCTTTGCATTGTGGCACAGCAAAAATGATTACCAGTCACGTACAGGAAGCAGTACTGCCTGATGAATGCAACCTATTAAACTGAATGGGGCTGCGACCACCATGCAAACGTGTGCAATGCACATGGCTATGTTGCAATGGTAGTGGTTTCTAAAACTGGTGGTGATGAGGCTGCATAACTCTTTTTCCTCACTTGTCAAATGCTCTGAAAATTGATCTACTGCAGATGACTCTTCAGAATGGAAAGCTAGTAACTAGTAAATTATCTCTAATTACAAAGATAAATATGTTTTATTTATGCAAATTATTTTCAATATTCAAAATTTCAAAATTTCAAGACAAGTTTAGATGCTTATTCTTGCATTATGAAAAATAAATGTAATGATTCTTTTATTGAATATATGCTATATCTTACTATTATTTAATAGCCTACTTTATATTGCTTTAGCTTGATGTCACAAATAGTTTATGTGTTTCTTTTATTTAATTCCCTCTGTTGTTGAGTCACTTGAATATGACATGTTAGTCATGTGTACATATGTGAAAAATACTGATGACAGCTCAGCTATGTTCATTGAGGACAAAATTCCCCTTTCAATGAATGACATCTATGTCACTCTGGAATTTGTCAAAACAATAAGTCATGTCAATTCTGTTCTTTCAACTTTACACGTCTGTAAGACCCCAATCAATCATTAGTCATGTTTTAATCCCAAACCTGTAACCTTGTTCGTGTACAATGTCATGTCTTTTCTCTTCTATGCAAAAGTAGATTCATATTCTTGCATTTTTTTCTACTGTCATTTATCTTTATGCTGATTTTAGCCAATCTACCCTTGTGAAATTTGTCTTTCTTACCCTTACCTACAAAAAAACTTGCAAAATGCAGAAATGTGCTAATTATATAAAATTAAGTGATGAGTGAGTAATGGAAAATATGCTCCACCTTTTATTTTTGTAGAGGGAAGTCCATTACTCACTCCGCTGGGTGAATATTTGATTTGCCTTGGTTAAACTAGTAATCAATAATTCACTTATCCTTCAAAGGTCCATTTATAAGTTCACTGCTGGCAGAGAATGCCGCAGGAGCCTGCGCTCACCCAGTGGGTAATCACATTGCGGGGCAAAGATTAATTTAAGTTGATACTCTATAGCATGTGTAGGCTAAAACACTGAAAGTAGTACTGGCTTGTCAGGTTCTAGTAGACTTAAAGTGGTTGTAAACCCACTTTGTAAACAAACACCTACATGTAAGCCTAGATTAAGGCTTACCTGTAGGTGCATGAAATATCTCCTTAACCTACACGGTTAAGGAGATATTTGCATTTAAAAGCGGCGACGCTGACGTCACGCGCATGCGCATGGGGTTAACCCATTCACAAATTCGGCTAGGTCGCAGCATTCGATGACGTAGCCGAATTCGACGGCTCATGCGCGCATGCGCGGAGTCACGTCTTTGCGGCTCCGGCCAATCACAGTGCCAGAGCGGTGCTGTGCTTGGCTGGAGCGGCGATAGCCGGAAGTAACCTTCCGGCTATCGCCGCAGCGATGGCTGCGGCTGAAGAGGGAGACAAGGACGGCTTCAGGGGCCCTGATCTAAAGTAAGTGATGCATAATGAGCTATTATGCTAGTCATATTAGCTCATTATGCCTTTCTCTTACAGGTAGTTTTAAAAAAAAAAAAATTATAAGGGTTTACAACCACTTTAAACCGTAATTGGTGTAAATTGGTGACAATCTGCACACAGACACCCTGTTCCATAAATGTGAATGAGATGGGTAAAAGATGGCTTCAGCTTCTATTCTTCACTTGTAGAGAACTCCTCAGATGCATTTAGCCTTTTTCAGGGATTTCTGGAGCCTCTACGTTTCCTCTATGATTCAGTGCTCATTCTTGGCACTGAAATCCTATGAGATTTAAATAGCCATTTTGGTATGGCCGTCATATATATATGTCACAACCTGTAGTTGTGAGTAAGCCCTGGGTGGGCTCTCCTTCAGGAAGTGGGGCTGAATATGTCTGGCAAGAGTAAAGAGGCTCCTGAGTGTTAGCCCTTTCTGGGGCATTGTTAGGTCATGGTCAGTAGAACATAGAAAAGTTAGGCAGGCCATACATGGTGCAAAGAAATTTGCACAATTCCCCCATCAACAAAGACAGTGTTGACAGGGGAATCAGCAATTGTCTTCTCTGGGTAGAGGGTGGGGGAAGTCCCCGCCGGGAGAAGACAGTGATCAATGCTAGCAGCTATAGCAGCCGCTAGCAATAATCGCAAGTGACTCCGGAAGGCTGGATGTTCCCAAGTTGACTGATCTATCAACTTGGTACATTCAGCCTGCCCTTTAGCAGTTTGAATCTAGGCTGATTCCTGCTGAACCGGCCGATATTCTAACTGTATATGGCCAGCCTTAGCGTAGCACCGTTGACTACCCCACACATGATAACTGCAACATCCTTCATGGCAACAGATTGTTGGATAGTTATGTAAGTTGTTTTCTTACAGTTATGGAACTCTAACCAAAATTGTGGAGTTTGTCATCCTCCACTTGGGTATGTTGCAATACCATATGTTTGGACTTTGTAAGCATTGTACCATTACTTTGGAACTCTGTTCTGCAAAACCAAGTTTATTAACCTTGTTGAGAGTAGGGATGAGCTTCGAGTTCGAGTCGAACTCATGTTCGACTCGAACATTGCCTGTTCGCCCGTTCGCCGAACAGCGAACAAATTGGGGTGTTAGCGGCAAATTCGAAAAATCTATGGGAGAAATCTAAAGTGCTAATTATAAAGGCTTATATGCAAGTTATTGTCCTAAAAAGTGTTTGGGGACCGGGGTCCTGCCCCAGGGGACATGTATCAATGCAAAAAGAAGTTTTAAAAACGGCCGTTTTTTCGGGACCAGTGATTTTAATAATGCTTAAAATGAAAAAATAAAAGTGAAATATTCCTTTAAATTTCGTACCTGGGGGGTGTGTATGATATGCATGTGAAGTGGCGCATGTTTCCCGTGCTTAGAACTGTCCCTGCAAAAAATGTCATTTTTGAAAGAAAAAAAGTATTTTAAAACTGACTCGCGGCTATTAATGAATTGTCGGCTCCCGGCAATACATACAAAAGTCATTGATAAAAAAAAAAAGCGTGGGGGTTCCCCAGAATTCAATTACCAGGCCCTTCAGGTCTGGAATGGATATTAAGGGGAACCCCGCCGCAAATTAAAAAAAATATTGACTTGGGGTTCCCCCAAATATCCATTCCAGGCCCTTCAGATCTGGCATGGATATTAAGGGGAACTCCACCCCAAATTTTAAAAAAATGGCGTGGAGTCCCCCTAAAAATCCATACCAGACCCCTTATCCGAGCACGCAACCTGGCCGGCCGCAGGGGAAAAGGGGGGGACGAGAAAGCGGCCCCCCTCCCTCCTGAACCGTACCAAGCCACATGCCCTCAACATGGGGAGGATGTCCCCATGTTGATGGGGACAAGGGCCTCATCCCCACAACCCTTGCCCGGTGGTTGTGGGGGTCTGCGGGCCGGGGGGCTTATCGGAATCTGGAAGACCCCTTTAACAAAGGGGACCCCCAGATCCCGGCCCCCCCATGTGAATTCGTAAGGGGTACATTGTACCCCTACCATTTCACGAAGAAAGTGTAAAAAAATGTTTAAAAAAAACACACAAACACCTTGAAAAAGTCCTTTATTTAAAATAATAATAAAAAAAAAAAAAACATTCCAGCGCTGAAATCCAGTGTCCCGCGGCGATCCCGATGTCCAGCGCTGTCCTTCATTGGTTGTGCCTGAGCGGACCTGATGGGGAACTCCCTCTCAGTATTTTAAATGTATAGACCCGCCCCTTCTAAAGTTCCCCATCAGGTCCGCTCCCTCGGTATGTCGGACCCGCCTACGTCATTGGCTTGAGCGGGGAACTTCCTTCACTGTGTAATTTAAATTTACATAGTGAAGGAAGTTCCCCGCTCAAGCCAATGACGTAGGCGGGTCCGACATACCGAGGGGGCGGACCTGATGGGGAACTGCTCTCACTTTGGCAATACATGTATAGACCCGCCCCTTCTCATGTTCCGCATCTGGTCCGCTGAGCGGACCTGATGGGGAACTTTAGAAGGGGCGGGTCTATACATTTAAAATACTGAGAGGGAGTTCCCCATCAGGTCCGCTCAGGCACAACCAATAAAGGACAGCGCTGGACATCGGGATCGCCGCGGGACACTGGATTTCACCGCTGGAATGTTTGTTTTTTTTTTTTAAATAAAGGACTTTTTCAAGGTGTTTGTGTGTTTTTTTTAAACATTTTTTTACGTTTTTTTCGTGAAATGGTAGGGGTACAATGTACCCCTTACCAATTCACATAGGGGGGGCGGGATCTGGGGGTCCCCTTTGTTAAAGGGGTCTTCCAGATTCCGATAAGCCCCCTGCCCGCAGACCCCCACAACCACCGGGCAAGGGTTGTGGGGATGAGGCCCTTGTCCCCATCAAGATGGGGACATCCTCCCCATGTTGAGGGCATGTGGCTTGGTACGGTTCAGGAGGGAGGGGGGGCCGCTCTCTCGTCCCCCCCTTTTCCCCTGCGGCCGGCCAGGTTGCGTGCTCGGATAAGGGGTCTGGTATGGATTTTTAGGGGGACTTTTTTTTTAAATTTGGGGTGGAGTTCCCCTTAAAATCCATGCCAGATCTGAAGGGCCTGGAATGGATATTTGGGGGAACCCCACGTCAATTTTTTTTTAATTTGCGGCGGGGTTCCCCTTAATATCCATTCCAGACCTGAAGGGCCTGGTAATTGAATTCTGGGGAACCCCCACGCTTGTTTTTTTTTTTTTATCAATGACTTTTGTATGTATTGCCGGGAGCCGACAATTCATTAATAGCCGCGAGTCAGTTTTAAAAGACTTTTTTTCTTTCAAAAATGACATTTTTTGCAGGGACAGTTCTAAGACATGCGCCACTTCACATGCATATCATACACACCCCCCAGGTACGAAATTTAAAGGAATATTTCACTTTTATTTTTTCATTTTAAGCATTATTAAAATCACTGCTCCCGAAAAAACGGCCGTTTTTAAAACTTCTTTTTGCATTGATACATGTCCCCTGGGGCAGGGCCCAGGTCCCCAAACACTTTTTAGGACAATAACTTGCATATAAGCCTTTATAATTAACACTTTAGATTTCGAACGTCCATTGTATTTAATAGGGTTCTAAAGTTTACACAAACATTTTGTCTGTTCGCAGGTTCTGGTGCGAACCGAACAGGGGGGTGTTCGGCTCATCCCTGGTTGGGAGTGGATGGTGATTTGTAGTGATGAGCCGAACACCCCCGGGTTCGGTTCGCACCAGAACCCGCGAACGGACCGAAAGTTCGTACGAACATTAGAACCCTATTAAATACAATGGATGCGAACGTTCGAATTCTAAAGTGCTAATTATAACAACTATTATGCATGTTATTGTCCTAAAAAGGGTTTGGGAACCCGGGTTCTGCACCAGGGGACATGTATCAATGCAAAAAGAAGTTTTAAAAACGGTCGTTTTTCGGGAGCAGTCATTTTAATGATGCATAAAGTGAAAAAAAAAAGTCAAATATTCCTTTAAATATCGTACCTGGGGGGTGTCTAAAGTATGCCTGTGAAGTGCCACGTGTTTCCCGTGTTTAGAACTGTCCCTGCACAAAATGACACTTCTAAAGGAAAAAAAAGCCATTTAAAACTGCTTGCGGCTTTAATGTAATGTCTGGTCCCGGTAATATGGATGAAAATCTTTAAAGAAAAATGGCATAGCTACCCCATGACCCCCCCCCACCCCAGCCCATTACCAGCCCCTTTGGGTCTTGTATGGATATTAAGGGGAACCCCGCACATAAAATAAAAAAGGCCCTATATACTCTGAACAGCCGTATACAGGCGGTGCATACAAGACAGGGACTGTAGGTTTGTTCTTATGTAGAATCTGTTTGTAATTTTGAACAGGTACATTGTTTAAGTGTAGCTCCAGCCCAAAAATCTATTTTTAAACTTTTTGGAAAACATAGGTAAGGGTTATCACCCCTGTAACATTTGTTTTGCTGTCTGTGCCCCTGTTCAGAACATTTCACCTCACTTTCCGTCCCAATGACAACTGTTTTTGAAATGTGGTGTTTTTCTTGAAACAAGGATTGCTGATAAAGCATCAGTACAGAGGAGACAACTTTCTCCCATATTAATTCTTACAGGAGAGAATTTTCCTTCCTAGGGGTAGATTTCCTCTCACTTCCTGTTGTCTTCTTGCGTTTGCAAGTAGGAGTCATTTGTAAGTTGGATGTTTGAAAGTAGGGACCTGCCGTAGATACTCTGCAGAAATAGGCCCCTTAGTTGTTGGTGTTGGCACAACACTGTAAGCACTCACAGTTACTCTTGGTTGGTGCTGGAACGCCCTGCTGTCAACTATTATATCAGGAATTGTAATTACATATAATTGTTGAACAGTGGTAGTAAAAATTGGGCCTTTGATGGTGGTGCTGGTGCCACAACACTGTAAGCCCTGACAGTTACTCTTGGTGGGTGCAGCAATGGGCCCTGCTGTGAATTATTAGATCAAGAATTGTAATTGCATGCCCCTGTTGAACAGGGGCTGAAAAATTGGGCCTTTGGTGGTGGTGGTGGTGTTGACACAACACTGTAAGCCCTCAGAGTTACTCTTGGTGGGTGCAGGAATGGGCCCTGCTGTGAATTATTAGATCAAGAATTGTAATTACATGCCCCTGTTGAACAGGGGCTGAAAAATTGGGCCTTAGGCACTGGTGGCACAACACTACAACCCCTCACAGATACTGTACTTGGAGCACAGCAATGAGCCCTGTTGCAAAGTATTGCTTCAAAAATTGTAATGACACGCCCCTGTTAAACAGGGGCTGAAAAATTGGGCCTTAGGCACTGGTGCCACAACACTCCAAGCCCTCACAGATACTGTACTTGGAGCACAGCAATGAGCCCTATGGCAAATTATTGCTAAAAAAATTGTAATTACACGCCCCTGTAAAACAGGGGCTGAAAAATTGGGCCTTAGCCACTGGTGGCGGCACCCATAAACAAAAATGATCTTCCAAGCTATCATCA
This sequence comes from Rana muscosa, assembly GCA_029206835.1. Taxonomy (NCBI): domain Eukaryota; kingdom Metazoa; phylum Chordata; class Amphibia; order Anura; family Ranidae; genus Rana; species Rana muscosa. Next base: position 191,362,665 of record CM055122.1, read on the forward strand.
TCAATCGTATCGTTGAGGACTCGGAGGAGGAGGATAGCCAGTCAACATAACAGCACAGACACTCAGCATCAGCATCAGTCTTGAAGGGATGTGACATGTTAAAATCAATTAGTCTGTTATATCAGTATCAGGTGTGTGGTAGCTGGTGGTGATCCAAGACTGGTTCATCTTGATGAAAGTCAGTCGATCAACCGAGTCGGTGGACAGGCGCACCCTGTGATCCGTGACAAATCCTCCAGCAGCACTGAATGTGCGTTCCGAAAGAACGCTGGATGCAGGACAGGCCAGTAGCTCAATTGCATACTGTGCAAGCTCTGGCCAGTGATCCATCCTCAAGACCCAGTAAGCCAGAGGATTTTCGGTGGGGAAGGTGTCCAAGTCTGACCTTGCCCCTAGATATTCCTGCACCATGTTTATCAGACGCTGGCGATGGTTGCTGGAACCAATCATACTTTGGGGCTGCGGACTAAAGAATTGTCTGAACGCATCGGTCAGACGGCCACCTTCCCCACCGCTCCTTCTTTGACTGGCCGAAGCCTCAGCAACTCGTTGTCCTGGACCAGGAGTTTGTAACCTCCCAGTCTCTGGGAACGCGTTGCACAGACCTTTCTGCAAGGCCTCCCGGAGTTGTCTCATCCTCTGCTCCCTCTGCGATGGTAACATAAGGTCCGCAACCTTACCCTTGTACCGTGGATCAAGGAGAGTGGCCAGCCAGTAATGGTCCCTCTCCTTGATCCGAAGAATACGAGGATCCTTCCGCAGACTTTGCAGGATCAGGGAGGCCATGCAGCGTAGGTTTGCTGAGGCATTCGCTCCGGAGTCCTCTGGGTCACTAAGGATGACATGATCCGCAGTCACCTCCTCCCAGCCACGTACAAGTCCACTGGTTTCTTGGGACTGTAAATCATCCCTAAAAGACTGCTGCTGATGATGCTGAGTGCCAGCCTCCACCTCCATGCTGACACAATCCTCCTCCTCCTCCTCCTCTTCCTCTTCCTGTGCGATGGGTGGGACAGAAGGAACACTGTCTGGGTAAAGGGGGCCTTGAGAGGCAAGGAAGTCCTCCTCTTCCTGCCTCTGTTCTGCCTCAAGTGCCCTGTCCATTATTCCACGCAGCGTGTGCTCCAACAGGTGGACAAGAGGTACAGTGTCACTGATGCATGCACTGTCACTGCTCACCATCCTCGTGGCCTCCTCAAATGGTGCCAGGACAGTGCATGCATCCCTGATCATGCCCCACTGGCGTGGAGAAAAAAAACCAAGCTCCCCTGACCCTGTCCTGGTGCCGTAGTCGCACAGGTACTCATTGATGGCCCTCTGCTGCGTGTGCAGCCGCTGCAGCATGGCCAACGTTGAGTTCCACCTGGTGGGCATGTCACATATAAGGCGGTTCTTGGGCAGGTTCAACTCCTTTTGCAGCTCAGCCAGGCGAGCACTGGCATTATAAGATCTGCGGAAATGCACACAGACTTTCCTGGCCTGCCTCAGGACATCCTGTAAGCCCGGGTACCTGCCTAAGAACCGCTGCACCACCAGGTTAAGGACGTGAGCCACACAGGGCACATGGGTCAGTTGTCCCTGTCGGAGGGCGGAGAGGAGGTTGGTGCCATTGTCGCAAACCACCATTCCTGGCTTAAGCTGGCGTGGCGTCAACCACCTCTCGGCCTGGCCCTGCAGAGCAGACAGGACCTCTGCCCCAGTGTGGCTTCTGTCCCCCAAACACACCAGCGCAAGCACGGCATGGCATCTTTTTGCCTGCGTACTTGCGTAGCCCCGTGAACGGCTACGGAGCACCGCTGGTTCATAGGACAAACCACAGGAAGAGGCCATGGAGGAAGAAGAAGAGGAGGGGGTGGAGGAGAGAGGTGTGTCACAACCAGTAGTAGCATTTTGGAGGCGTGGCGGTGGGACAACCTCCAACACTACTGCACCTTGTCCTGCATCCTTCCCAGCTGCCAAAAGAGTGACCCAATGGGCCGTGAAAGAAAGGTAACGTCCCTGTCCATGCCTGCTGGACCATGAGTCAGCGGTAATATGCACCTTACCGCTGACCGCCCTGTCCAGCGAGGCCAAGACATTGCCTTCCACATGCCGGTAGAGAGCCGGAATAGCCTTCCGTGAGAAAAAGTGGCGTTTGGGAACCTGCCACTGAGGAACCGCACATTGCACAAACTCACGGAAGGGGGCCGAGTCTACCAACTGAAAAGGCAGCAGTTGAAGCGCTAGCAATTTAGCCAAGCTAGCATTCAACCGCTGGGCATGTGGATGGCTGGGAGTGAACTTCTTTCGACGGTCCAGCAGCTGGGGCAGGGAAATTTGCCTGCTAGAATCGGACGTCGGTGTACTGCTAGCAGAGTGGCCGCAAGTACTTGGCTGTGACACACCTAATTCTACACCTCCATTCCTCTCAGTGCATGTTTCAGAGAGGACTGAAGTTATAGTGGGGTTGGAAATCCCAGCTGATGCGGTGCAAGGAGAGGTCCGCTTTGTTCTTTGGTGTGGGTCTTTGAGGTAGGCTTGCCAACGAGCTGCATGGCAGGTCAACATATGTCTGGTCAGGCATGTGGTACCCAAGCGGCTGATGTTTTGGCCACGCGATATATGCTTGAGACATATGTTGCAAACAGCAGCTGTGCGATCTGATGCACTAGCCTCAAAAAAGGCCCACACCAAGGAACTTTTTGAATGACGGGCAGAGGCAGCGCCCTGCACAGGCGGAGCTCTGCGGTGTGATTCCGTCGGTGTACTGCCCTTACGCTGGCCACCAAAGGGCATCCTGTCTCGTTGGAGATGTGCCTCCTCCTCATCCTCCTCCTCCTCTCTCCTATTAGGCACCCACGTGGAGTCAGTGACCTCATCATCCCCTCCCTCCTCATCACTGGAGCCAATCTGGCAGTATGCTGCAGCTGCTGCAACATGACTGCCAGATTGGTGTCCTTCTTGAGCATCCCCTCTGTCTGCTCTCACCCTACTGCCTTCCTGTAGCTGGGTTTCATCATCAGACCCTTCGAAACGCTGGGCATCCTCCTGGAGCATGTACCCAACACTGTGCTCAAACAGTTCGGGGGACTCCTCAGGAGGAGGACATGGTGGGTCTAGGGAAGGAGTGACTGATGATGAGTCTGACATTGATACCAGGGAAGAGGACGCTTTGGCAGCTGCTTTGCCAGTACCCTGAGCCTGGGTGAGAGAGGATGAGGAGGAGGAGGAGGGCTTGGTCATCCACTCTACCAAGTCTTCGGCATGATGTGGCTCAACATGTCCAGCTGCGGAAAAGAAGGACAAGCGTGTCCCATGGCCATGTGCTGATGACAATGCACCGCGTCCACGACCAGCACTGTTGCCCCCAGACACAGAGCCTGCTTGCCCTCTTTTATTGCCTCCTGACTGTCTGCCTCTCCTTGTTTGCCTTCCAGACATTCTAATAGATGGCCTGCAGGGAGATGGGAAAAAAGCAATAAGGGCTACCTTCAGGTGTCCTTCTCTGTCCCTTGAAACAAGGACTTGCACAGTGAAAGAAACTGACACTCTCCCTACCTACAGTTTTCTGTCCCTAGAAAAAATGTTTTTTTAAGCACAATATAGCACAAGGAGAATTCACTCACTGTCCTTCCAGGTCCCTAGAAACAAGGACTTGCACAGTGAAAGAAACTGACACTCTCCCTACCTACAGTTTTCTGTCCCTAGAAAAAATGTTTTTTTTAAGCACAATATAGCACAAGGAGAATTCACTCACTGTCCTTCCAGGTCCCTAGAAACAAGGACTTGCACAGTGAAAGAAACTGACACTCTCCCTACCTACAGTTTTCTGTCCCTAGAAAAAATGTTTTTTTTAAGCACAATATAGCACAAGGAGAATTCACTCACTGTCCTTCCAGGTCCCTAGAAACAAGGACTTGCACAGTGAAAGAAACTGACACTCTCCCTACCTACAGTTTTCTGTCCCTAGAAAAAATGTTTTTTTTAAGCACAATATAGCACAAGGAGAATTCACTCACTGTCCTTCCAGGTCCCTAGAAACAAGGACTTGCACAGTGAAAGAAACTGACACTCTCCCTACCTACAGTTTTCTGTCCCTAGAAAAAATGTTTTTTTTAAGCACAATATAGCACAAGGAGAATGCACTCACTGTCCTTCCAGGTCCCTAGAAACAAGGACTTGCACAGTGAAAGAAACTGACACTCTCCCTACCTACAGTTTTCTGTCCCTAGAAAAAATGTTTTTTTTAAGCACAATATAGCACAAGGAGAATTCACTCACTGTCCTTCCAGGTCCCTAGAAACAAGGACTTGCACAGTGAAAGAAACTGACACTCTCCCTACCTACAGTTTTCTGTCCCTAGAAAAAATGTTTGTTTTAAGCACAATATAGCACAAGGAGAATTCACTCACTGTCCTTCCAGGTCCCTAGAAACAAGGACTTACACAGTGAAAGAAACTGACACTCTCCCTACCTACAGTTTTCTGTCCCTAGAAAAAATGTTTTTTTTAAGCACAATATAGCACAAGGAGAATTCACTCACTGTCCTTCCAGGTCCCTGGAAACAAGGACTTGCACAGTGAAAGAAACTGACACTCTCCCTACCTACAGTTTTCTGTCCCTAGAAAAAATGTTTTTTTTAAGCACAATATAGCACAAGGAGAATTCACTCACTGTCCTTCCAGGTCCCTAGAAACAAGGACTTACACAGTGAAAGAAACTGACACTCTCCCTACCTACAGTTTTCTGTCCCTAGAAAAAATGTTTTTTTTAAGCACAATATAGCACAAGGAGAATTCACTCACTGTCCTTCCAGGTCCCTAGAAACAAGGACTTACACAGTGAAAGAAACTGACACTCTCCCTACCTACAGTTTTCTGTCCCTAGAAAAAATGTTTTTTTTAAGCACAATATAGCACAAGGAGAATTCACTCACTGTCCTTCCAGGTCCCTAGAAACAAGGACTTGCACAGTGAAAGAAACTGACACTCTCCCTACCTACAGTTTTCTGTCCCTAGAAAAAATGTTTTTTTTAAGCACAATATAGCACAAGGAGAATTCACTCACTGTCCTTCCAGGTCCCTAGAAACAAGGACTTGCACAGTGAAAGAAACTGACACTCTCCCTACCTACAGTTTTCTGTCCCTAGAAAAAATGTTTTTTTTAAGCACAATATAGCACAAGGAGAATTCACTCACTGTCCTTCCAGGTCCCTGGAAACAAGGACTTGCACAGTGAAAGAAACTGACACTCTCCCTACCTACAGTTTTCTGTCCCTAGAAAAAATGTTTTTTTAAGCACAATATAGCACAAGGAGAATTCACTCACTGTCCTTCCAGGTCCCTAGAAACAAGGACTTACACAGTGAAAGAAACTGACACTCTCCCTACCTACAGTTTTCTGTCCCTAGAAAAAATGTTTTTTTTAAGCACAATATAGCACAAGGAGAATTCACTCACTGTCCTTCCAGGTCCCTAGAAACAAGGACTTGCACAGTGAAAGAAACTGACACTCTCCCTACCTACAGTTTTCTGTCCCTAGAAAAAATGTTTTTTTTAAGCACAATATAGCACAAGGAGAATTCACTCACTGTCCTTCCAGGTCCCTAGAAACAAGGACTTGCACAGTGAAAGAAACTGACACTCTCCCTACCTACAGTTTTCTGTCCCTAGAAAAAATGTTTTTTTTAAGCACACTATAGCACAAGGAGAATTCACTCACTGTCCTTCCCAGTCCCTAGAAACAAGGACTTGCACAGTGAAAGAAACTGACACTCTCCCTACCTACAGTTTTCTGTCCCTAGAAAAAATGTTTTTTTTAAGCACAATATAGCACAAGGAGAATTCACTCACTGTCCTTCCAGGTCCCTAGAAACAAGGACTTGCACAGTGAAAGAAACTGACACTCTCCCTACCTACAGTTTTCTGTCCCTAGAAAAAATGTTTTTTTTAAGCACAATATAGCACAAGGAGAATTCACTCACTGTCCTTCCAGGTCCCTGGAAACAAGGACTTGCACAGTGAAAGAAACTGACACTCTCCCTACCTACAGTTTTCTGTCCCTAGAAAAAATGTTTTTTTTTAAGCACAATATAGCACAAGGAGAATTCACTCACTGTCCTTCCAGGTCCCTAGAAACAAGGACTTACACAGTGAAAGAAACTGACACTCTCCCTACCTACAGTTTTCTGTCCCTAGAAAAAATGTTTTTTTTAAGCACAATATAGCACAAGGAGAATTCACTCACTGTCCTTCCAGGTCCCTAGAAACAAGGACTTGCACAGTGAAAGAAACTGACACTCTCCCTACCTACAGTTTTCTGTCCCTAGAAAAAATGTTTTTTTTAAGCACAATATAGCACAAGGAGAATTCACTCACTGTCCTTCCAGGTCCCTAGAAACAAGGACTTGCACAGTGAAAGAAACTGACACTCTCCCTACCTACAGTTTTCTGTCCCTAGAAAAAATGTTTTTTTTAAGCACAATATAGCACAAGGAGAATTCACTCACTGTCCTTCCAGGTCCCTGGAAACAAGGACTTGCACAGTGAAAGAAACTGACACTCTCCCTACCTACAGTTTTCTGTCCCTAGAAAAAATGTTTTTTTTAAGCACAATATAGCACAAGGAGAATTCACTCACTGTCCTTCCAGGTCCCTAGAAACAAGGACTTACACAGTGAAAGAAACTGACACTCTCCCTACCTACAGTTTTCTGTCCCTAGAAAAAATGTTTTTTTTAAGCACAATATAGCACAAGGAGAATTCACTCACTGTCCTTCCAGGTCCCTAGAAACAAGGACTTGCACAGTGAAAGAAACTGACACTCTCCCTACCTACAGTTTTCTGTCCCTAGAAAAAATGTTTTTTTTAAGCACAATATAGCACAAGGAGAATTCACTCACTGTCCTTCCAGGTCCCTAGAAACAAGGACTTGCACAGTGAAAGAAACTGACACTCTCCCTACCTACAGTTTTCTGTCCCTAGAAAAAATGTTTTTTTTAAGCACACTATAGCACAAGGAGAATTCACTCACTGTCCTTCCCAGTCCCTAGAAACAAGGACTTGCACAGTGAAAGAAACTGACACTCTCCCTACCTACAGTTTTCTGTCCCTAGAAAAAATGTTTTTTTTAAGCACAATATAGCACAAGGAGAATTCACTCACTGTCCTTCCAGGTCCCTAGAAACAAGGACTTGCACAGTGAAAGAAACTGACACTCTCCCTACCTACAGTTTTCTGTCCCTAGAAAAAATGTTTTTTTAAGCACAATATAGCACAAGGAGAATTCACTCACTGTCCTTCCAGGTCCCTGGAAACAAGGACTTGCACAGTGAAAGAAACTGACACTCTCCCTACCTACAGTTTTCTGTCCCTAGAAAAAATGTTTTTTTTTAAGCACAATATAGCACAAGGAGAATTCACTCACTGTCCTTCCAGGTCCCTAGAAACAAGGACTTGCACAGTGAAAGAAACTGACACTCTCCCTACCTACAGTTTTCTGTCCCTAGAAAAAATGTTTTTTTTAAGCACAATATAGCACAAGGAGAATTCACTCACTGTCCTTCCAGGTCCCTAGAAACAAGGACTTGCACAGTGAAAGAAACTGACACTCTCCCTACCTACAGTTTTCTGTCCCTAGAAAAAATGTTTTTTTTAAGCACAATATAGCACAAGGAGAATTCACTCACTGTCCTTCCAGGTCCCTGGAAACAAGGACTTGCACAGTGAAAGAAACTGACACTCTCCCTACCTACAGTTTTCTGTCCCTAGAAAAAATGTTTTTTTTAAGCACAATATAGCACAAGGAGAATTCACTCACTGTCCTTCCAGGTCCCTAGAAACAAGGACTTACACAGTGAAAGAAACTGACACTCTCCCTACCTACAGTTTTCTGTCCCTAGAAAAAATGATTTTTTTAAGCACAATATAGCACAAGGAGAATTCACTCACTGTCCTTCCAGGTCCCTAGAAACAAGGACTTGCACAGTGAAAGAAACTGACACTCTCCCTACCTACAGTTTTCTGTCCCTAGAAAAAATGTTTTTTTTAAGCACAATATAGCACAAGGAGAATTCACTCACTGTCCTTCCAGGTCCCTAGAAACAAGGACTTGCACAGTGAAAGAAACTGACACTCTCCCTACCTACAGTTTTCTGTCCCTAGAAAAAATGTTTTTTTTAAGCACAATATAGCACAAGGAGAATTCACTCACTGTCCTTCCAGGTCCCTGGAAACAAGGACTTGCACAGTGAAAGAAACTGACACTCTCCCTACCTACAGTTTTCTGTCCCTAGAAAAAATGTTTTTTTAAGCACAATATAGCACAAGGAGAATTCACTCACTGTCCTTCCAGGTCCCTAGAAACAAGGACTTACACAGTGAAAGAAACTGACACTCTCCCTACCTACAGTTTTCTGTCCCTAGAAAAAATGTTTTTTTTAAGCACAATATAGCACAAGGAGAATTCACTCACTGTCCTTCCAGGTCCCTAGAAACAAGGACTTGCACAGTGAAAGAAACTGACACTCTCCCTACCTACAGTTTTCTGTCCCTAGAAAAAATGTTTTTTTTAAGCACAATATAGCACAAGGAGAATTCACTCACTGTCCTTCCAGGTCCCTAGAAACAAGGACTTGCACAGTGAAAGAAACTGACACTCTCCCTACCTACAGTTTTCTGTCCCTAGAAAAAATGTTTTTTTTAAGCACACTATAGCACAAGGAGAATTCACTCACTGTCCTTCCCAGTCCCTAGAAACAAGGACTTGCACAGTGAAAGAAACTGACACTCTCCCTACCTACAGTTTTCTGTCCCTAGAAAAAATGTTTTTTTTAAGCACAATATAGCACAAGGAGAATTCACTCACTGTCCTTCCAGGTCCCTAGAAACAAGGACTTGCACAGTGAAAGAAACTGACACTCTCCCTACCTACAGTTTTCTGTCCCTAGAAAAAATGTTTTTTTTAAGCACAATATAGCACAAGGAGAATTCACTCACTGTCCTTCCAGGTCCCTGGAAACAAGGACTTGCACAGTGAAAGAAACTGACACTCTCCCTACCTACAGTTTTCTGTCCCTAGAAAAAATGTTTTTTTTTAAGCACAATATAGCACAAGGAGAATTCACTCACTGTCCTTCCAGGTCCCTAGAAACAAGGACTTACACAGTGAAAGAAACTGACACTCTCCCTACCTACAGTTTTCTGTCCCTAGAAAATTTTTTTTTTTAAGCACAATATAGCACAAGGAGAATTCACTCACTGTCCTTCCAGGTCCCTAGAAACAAGGACTTGCACAGTGAAAGAAACTGACACTCTCCCTACCTACAGTTTTCTGTCCCTAGAAAAAATGTTTTTTTTAAGCACAATATAGCACAAGGAGAATTCACTCACTGTCCTTCCAGGTCCCTAGAAACAAGGACTTGCACAGTGAAAGAAACTGACACTCTCCCTACCTACAGTTTTCTGTCCCTAGAAAAAATGTTTTTTTTAAGCACAATATAGCACAAGGAGAATTCACTCACTGTCCTTCCAGGTCCCTGGAAACAAGGACTTGCACAGTGAAAGAAACTGACACTCTCCCTACCTACAGTTTTCTGTCCCTAGAAAAAATGTTTTTTTTAAGCACAATATAGCACAAGGAGAATTCACTCACTGTCCTTCCAGGTCCCTAGAAACAAGGACTTACACAGTGAAATAAACTGACACTCTCCCTACCTACAGTTTTCTGTCCCTAGAAAAAATGTTTTTTTTAAGCACAATATAGCACAAGGAGAATTCACTCACTGTCCTTCCAGGTCCCTAGAAACAAGGACTTGCACAGTGAAAGAAACTGACACTCTCCCTACCTACAGTTTTCTGTCCCTAGAAAAAATGTTTTTTTTAAGCACAATATAGCACAAGGAGAATTCTCTCACTGTCCTTCCAGGTCCCTAGAAACAAGGACTTGCACAGTGAAAGAAACTGACACTCTCCCTACCTACAGTTTTCTGTCCCTAGAAAAAATGTTTTTTTTAAGCACACTATAGCACAAGGAGAATTCACTCACTGTCCTTCCCAGTCCCTAGAAACAAGGACTTGCACAGTGAAAGAAACTGACACTCTCCCTACCTACAGTTTTCTGTCCCTAGAAAAAATGTTTTTTTTAAGCACAATATAGCACAAGGAGAATTCACTCACTGTCCTTCCAGGTCCCTAGAAACAAGGACTTGCACAGTGAAAGAAACTGACACTCTCCCTACCTACAGTTTTCTGTCCCTAGAAAAAATGTTTTTTTTAAGCACAATATAGCACAAGGAGAATTCACTCACTGTCCTTCCAGGTCCCTGGAAACAAGGACTTGCACAGTGAAAGAAACTGACACTCTCCCTACCTACAGTTTTCTGTCCCTAGAAAAAATGTTTTTTTTTTAAGCACAATATAGCACAAGGAGAATTCACTCACTGTCCTTCCAGGTCCCTAGAAACAAGGACTTACACAGTGAAATAAACTGACACTCTCCCTACCTACAGTTTTCTGTCCCTAGAAAAAATGTTTTTTTTAAGCACAATATAGCACAAGGAGAATTCACTCACTGTCCTTCCAGGTCCCTAGAAACAAGGACTTGCACAGTGAAAGAAACTGACACTCTCCCTACCTACAGTTTTCTGTCCCTAGAAAAAATGTTTTTTTAAGCACAATATAGCACAAGGAGAATTCACTCACTGTCCTTCCAGGTCCCTAGAAACAAGGACTTGCACAGTGAAAGAAACTGACACTCTCCCTACCTACAGTTTTCTGTCCCTAGAAAAAATGTTTTTTTTAAGCACAATATAGCACAAGGAGAATTCACTCACTGTCCTTCCAGGTCCCTAGAAACAAGGACTTACACAGTGAAAGAAACTGACACTCTCCCTACCTACAGTTTTCTGTCCCTAGAAAAAATGTTTTTTTTTAAGCACAATATAGCACAAGGAGAATTCACTCACTGTCCTTCCAGGTCCCTAGAAACAAGGACTTGCACAGTGAAAGAAACTGACACTCTCCCTACCTACAGTTTTCTGTCCCTAGAAAAAATGTATTTTTTAAGCACAATATAGCACAAGGAGAATTCACTCACTGTCCTTCCAGGTCCCTAGAAACAAGGACTTGCACAGTGAAAGAAACTGACACTCTCCCTACCTACAGTTTTCTGTCCCTAGAAAAAATGTTTTTTTTAAGCACAATATAGCACAAGGAGAATTCACTCACTGTCCTTCCAGGTCCCTAGAAACAAGGACTTGCACAGTGAAAGAAACTGACACTCTCCCTACCTACAGTTTTCTGTCCCTAGAAAAAATGTTTTTTTAAGCACAATATAGCACAAGGAGAATTCACTCACTGTCCTTCCAGGTCCCTAGAAACAAGGACTTGCACAGTGAAAGAAACTGACACTCTCCCTACCTACAGTTTTCTGTCCCTAGAAAAAATGTTTTTTTAAGCACAATATAGCACAAGGAGAATTCACTCACTGTCCTTCCAGGTCCCTAGAAACAAGGACTTGCACAGTGAAAGAAACTGACACTCTCCCTACCTACAGTTTTCTGTCCCTAGAAAAAATGTTTTTTTTAAGCACACTATAGCACAAGGAGAATTCACTCACTGTCCTTCCCAGTCCCTAGAAACAAGGACTTGCACAGTGAAAGAAACTGACACTCTCCCTACCTACAGTTTTCTGTCCCTAGAAAAAATGTTTTTTTTAAGCACAATATAGCACAAGGAGAATTCACTCACTGTCCTTCCAGGTCCCTAGAAACAAGGACTTGCACAGTGAAAGAAACTGACACTCTCCCTACCTACAGTTTTCTGTCCCTAGAAAAAATGTTTTTTTTAAGCACAATATAGCACAAGGAGAATTCACTCACTGTCCTTCCAGGTCCCTGGAAACAAGGACTTGCACAGTGAAAGAAACTGACACTCTCCCTACCTACAGTTTTCTGTCCCTAGAAAAAATGTTTTTTTTAAGCACAATATAGCACAAGGAGAATTCACTCACTGTCCTTCCAGGTCCCTAGAAACAAGGACTTACACAGTGAAAGAAACTGACACTCTCCCTACCTACAGTTTTCTGTCCCTAGAAAATTTTTTTTTTTTAAGCACAATATAGCACAAGGAGAATTCACTCACTGTCCTTCCAGGTCCCTAGAAACAAGGACTTGCACAGTGAAAGAAACTGACACTCTCCCTACCTACAGTTTTCTGTCCCTAGAAAAAATGTTTTTTTTAAGCACAATATAGCACAAGGAGAATTCACTCACTGTCCTTCCAGGTCCCTAGAAACAAGGACTTGCACAGTGAAAGAAACTGACACTCTCCCTACCTACAGTTTTCTGTCCCTAGAAAAAATGTTTTTTTTAAGCACAATATAGCACAAGGAGAATTCACTCACTGTCCTTCCAGGTCCCTGGAAACAAGGACTTGCACAGTGAAAGAAACTGACACTCTCCCTACCTACAGTTTTCTGTCCCTAGAAAAAATGTTTTTTTTAAGCACAATATAGCACAAGGAGAATTCACTCACTGTCCTTCCAGGTCCCTAGAAACAAGGACTTGCACAGTGAAAGAAACTGACACTCTCCCTACCTACAGTTTTCTGTCCCTAGAAAAAATGTTTTTTTTAAGCACAATATAGCACAAGGAGAATTCACTCACTGTCCTTCCAGGTCCCTGGAAACAAGGACTTGCACAGTGAAAGAAACTGACACTCTCCCTACCTACAGTTTTCTGTCCCTAGAAAAAATGTTTTTTTTAAGCACAATATAGCACAAGGAGAATTCACTCACTGTCCTTCCAGGTCCCTAGAAACAAGGACTTACACAGTGAAAGAAACTGACACTCTCCCTACCTACAGTTTTCTGTCCCTAGAAAAAATGTTTTTTTTAAGCACAATATAGCACAAGGAGAATTCACTCACTGTCCTTCCAGGTCCCTAGAAACAAGGACTTGCACAGTGAAAGAAATTGACACTCTCCCTACCTACAGTTTTCTGTCCCTAGAAAAAATGTTTTTTTTAAGCACAATATAGCACAAGGAGAATTCACTCACTGTCCTTCCAGGTCCCTAGAAACAAGGACTTACACAGTGAAAGAAACTGACACTCTCCCTACCTACAGTTTTCTGTCCCTAGAAAAAATGTTTTTTTTAAGCACACTATAGCACAAGGAGAATTCACTCACTGTCCTTCCCAGTCCCTAGAAACAAGGACTTGCACAGTGAAAGAAACTGACACTCTCCCTACCTACAGTTTTCTGTCCCTAGAAAAAATGTTTTTTTTAAGCACAATATAGCACAAGGAGAATTCACTCACTGTCCTTCCAGGTCCCTAGAAACAAGGACTTGCACAGTGAAAGAAACTGACACTCTCCCTACCTACAGTTTTCTGTCCCTAGAAAAAATGTTTTTTTAAGCACAATATAGCACAAGGAGAATTCACTCACTGTCCTTCCAGGTCCCTAGAAACAAGGACTTGCACAGTGAAAGAAACTGACACTCTCCCTACCTACAGTTTTCTGTCCCTAGAAAAAATGTTTTTTTTAAGCACAATATAGCACAAGGAGAATTCACTCACTGTCCTTCCAGGTCCCTAGAAGCAAGGACTTACACAGTGAAAGAAACTGACACTCTCCCTACCTACAGTTTTCTGTCCCTAGAAAAAATGTTTTTTTTTAAGCACAATATAGCACAAGGAGAATTCACTCACTGTCCTTCCAGGTCCCTAGAAACAAGGACTTGCACAGTGAAAGAAACTGACACTCTCCCTACCTACAGTTTTCTGTCCCTAGAAAAAATGTTTTTTTTAAGCACAATATAGCACAAGGAGAATTCACTCACTGTCCTTCCAGGTCCCTAGAAACAAGGACTTGCACAGTGAAAGAAACTGACACTCTCCCTACCTACAGTTTTCTGTCCCTAGAAAAAATGTTTTTTTTTAAGCACAATATAGCACAAGGAGAATTCACTCACTGTCCTTCCAGGTCCCTAGAAACAAGGACTTGCACAGTGAAAGAAACTGACACTCTCCCTACCTACAGTTTTCTGTCCCTAGAAAAAATGTTTTTTTTAAGCACACTATAGCACAAGGAGAATTCACTCACTGTCCTTCCCAGTCCCTAGAAACAAGGACTTGCACAGTGAAAGAAACTGACACTCTCCCTACCTACAGTTTTCTGTCCCTAGGAAAAATGTTTTTTTTAAGCACAATATAGCACAAGGAGAATTCACTCACTGTCCTTCCAGGTCCCTAGAAACAAGGACTTGCACAGTGAAAGAAACTGACACTCTCCCTACCTACAGTTTTCTGTCCCTAGAAAAAATGTTTTTTTTAAGCACAATATAGCACAAGGAGAATTCACTCACTGTCCTTCCAGGTCCCTAGAAACAAGGACTTGCACAGTGAAAGAAACTGACACTCTCCCTACCTACAGTTTTCTGTCCCTAGAAAAAATGTTTTTTTTAAGCACACTATAGCACAAGGAGAATTCACTCACTGTCCTTCCCAGTCCCTAGAAACAAGGACTTGCACAGTGAAAGAAACTGACACTCTCCCTACCTACAGTTTTCTGTCCCTAGAAAAAATGTTTTTTTTAAGCACAATATAGCACAAGGAGAATTCACTCACTGTCCTTCCAGGTCCCTAGAAACAAGGACTTGCACAGTGAAAGAAACTGACACTCTCCCTACCTACAGTTTTCTGTCCCTAGAAAAAATGTTTTTTTTAAGCACAATATAGCACAAGGAGAATTCACTCACTGTCCTTCCAGGTCCCTGGAAACAAGGACTTGCACAGTGAAAGAAACTGACACTCTCCCTACCTACAGTTTTCTGTCCCTAGAAAAAATGTTTTTTTTAAGCACACTATAGCACAAGGAGAATTCACTCACTGTCCTTCCCAGTCCCTAGAAACAAGGACTTGCACAGTGAAAGAAACTGACACTCTCCCTACCTACAGTTTTCTGTCCCTAGAAAAAATGTTTTTTTTAAGCACAATATAGCACAAGGAGAATTCACTCACTGTCCTTCCAGGTCCCTAGAAACAAGGACTTGCACAGTGAAAGAAACTGACACTCTCCCTACCTACAGTTTTCTGTCCCTAGAAAAAATGTTTTTTTTAAGCACAATATAGCACAAGGAGAATTCACTCACTGTCCTTCCAGGTCCCTGGAAACAAGGACTTGCACAGTGAAAGAAACTGACACTCTCCCTACCTACAGTTTTCTGTCCCTAGAAAAAATGTTTTTTTTAAGCACAATATAGCACAAGGAGAATTCACTCACTGTCCTTCCAGGTCCCTAGAAACAAGGACTTACACAGTGAAAGAAACTGACACTCTCCCTACCTACAGTTTTCTGTCCCTAGAAAAAATGTTTTTTTTAAGCACAATATAGCACAAGGAGAATTCACTCACTGTCCTTCCAGGTCCCTGGAAACAAGGACTTGCACAGTGAAAGAAACTGACACTCTCCCTACCTACAGTTTTCTGTCCCTAGAAAAAATGTTTTTTTTAAGCACAATATAGCACAAGGAGAATTCACTCACTGTCCTTCCAGGTCCCTAGAAACAAGGACTTACACAGTGAAAGAAACTGACACTCTCCCTACCTACAGTTTTCTGTCCCTAGAAAAAATGTTTTTTTTAAGCACAATATAGCACAAGGAGAATTCACTCACTGTCCTTCCAGGTCCCTAGAAACAAGGACTTGCACAGTGAAAGAAACTGACACTCTCCCTACCTACAGTTTTCTGTCCCTAGAAAAAATGTTTTTTTTAAGCACAATATAGCACAAGGAGAATTCACTCACTGTCCTTCCAGGTCCCTAGAAACAAGGACTTGCACAGTGAAAGAAACTGACACTCTCCCTACCTACAGTTTTCTGTCCCTAGAAAAAATGTTTTTTTTAAGCACAATATAGCACAAGGAGAATTCACTCACTGTCCTTCCAGGTCCCTAGAAACAAGGACTTGCACAGTGAAAGAAACTGACACTCTCCCTACCTACAGTTTTCTGTCCCTAGAAAAAATGTTTTTTTTAAGCACACTATAGCACAAGGAGAATTCACTCACTGTCCTTCCCAGTCCCTAGAAACAAGGACTTGCACAGTGAAAGAAACTGACACTCTCCCTACCTACAGTTTTCTGTCCCTAGAAAAAATGTTTTTTTTAAGCACACTATAGCACAAGGAGAATTCACTCACTGTCCTTCCCAGTCCCTAGAAACAAGGACTTGCACAGTGAAAGAAACTGACACTCTCCCTACCTACAGTTTTCTGTCCCTAGAAAAAATGTTTTTTTTAAGCACAATATAGCACAAGGAGAATTCACTCACTGTCCTTCCAGGTCCCTAGAAACAAGGACTTGCACAGTGAAAGAAACTGACACTCTCCCTACCTACAGTTTTCTGTCCCTAGAAAAAATGTTTTTTTTAAGCACAATATAGCACAAGGAGAATTCACTCACTGTCCTTCCAGGTCCCTGGAAACAAGGACTTGCACAGTGAAAGAAACTGACACTCTCCCTACCTACAGTTTTCTGTCCCTAGAAAAAATGTTTTTTTTAAGCACAATATAGCACAAGGAGAATTCACTCACTGTCCTTCCAGGTCCCTAGAAACAAGGACTTACACAGTGAAAGAAACTGACACTCTCCCTACCTACAGTTTTCTGTCCCTAGAAAAAATGTTTTTTTTAAGCACACTATAGCACAAGCACAAAACACACTGACACTCTCCCTACCTATCCTTCTCTTTCCCTAAACTAAAGGAATCCAGGTTAAGCAAGAAAGAAATAAAAGTCACTGTCCCTGCCTATGCTGCTCTATCCCTGCTCCGGAACACACTACACTAGGCCGCCGTGCTGGCGGCCTTTTATAGTGTGGGGCGTGTACTAAACACCCTCAGCAATAATTGGCCACAGGCATCCTGCCTGTGGCCAATCATTGCTCTCCTCGCTGCCGGCGCTGTGATTGGCCAAGCATGCGGGGTCACAGTGCATGCTTGGCCAATCACAGCGCCTGGATGACACTGCGATGGCGTAGTGCATTGTGGGCCGTTCGCGTCACTCGAATTTGGCGCGAACGGCCCAAATCGTTCGATCTTCGTCGAACGATCGAACAGCCGATGTTCGAGTCGAACGTATGTTCGATTCGAACACGAAGCTCATCCCTAGTGATTTGGTGAGAGCAGATCTAGTAGCAGAGTAGTCAGGCAGGAGCCCTAAATGTACTCATTAGTGCCTAGGCACCCTCACAAACCAGGAAGTGCAGAGCTATTTTTAAGGAGGAATTCTAGACAAAACTTACTTTTCAGCTTAGGCTTTTCAGCTTTGTGCTTAGGCACAATTAACATTTCTAAATGTTCCCTATTACAAAGAAAATCTTAAATTTTGATTCCATTTTTATAATAATAACCATGTTAATACTTTTGTATTCCTAACTAAAACAATGAAAAAATAAATACATTATATGATTATGAATGCATGTGAAAAAATGCAACAAAGTGATTTTTATAACAAGATGGTATTTTTCACAGTAATTAGGTGCTATAAGGGAAGAGTGCTAATAAGGAAAAAGGGAAGTCTGATTGTGACAAGTAATTATGTCACCTACTTGAACGGCTTAATTAGCCACTTTGATAATTATGACATCTCATTTGTCTTTTAATTCTGTGTCCTCTGAATTTTACCTTTGATTTTTTTCCCCTCAATCAGATAAGAAGATTAGATAAGCCAAAGAGTCCATTATTCCAGTGAAAGAGACAAAGGCTTTGGCCTCCTCATCTGCCTGGAGCTTGAGCAAGAGGCTCTTTATACAAGAGCTCTCCAGACATCGCTGTAACAGCTTCTGTCTGCCCTGTCTGCACAGAACATGTTTGCTGAGGAAATTAATAGTGTAAACAGGTTGCTAGTGGGAATGTTCAACCCACTTAAGAGTGACAGCAAACAAACTGCTTTCAAGCACCTTTCAAACCACTTTAGTAAACAGACATTTACAGTTTGCTCAAATAATTAAGATGTTAATTAGGAAGGAGTTATTTAGTGAGAAGCTATAGACTTCCAAGCGACTGTGCTGACAAAATTCTGGCAAAACTGACTTGCTGAGTGTCCCCATTCCTTTATTCATTCACAGACTAATACATATTGTTCCCTATAATAATTATATTATATTTATATATTTCCAACAACTTCGATTTATATATATATATATATATATATAAAATTAACATCATCTAGGACTTTCTACAATGTGTAGCTTTGTCCCTAATTTTAAAGGCTTCTGCAAGCCAAAAACTGCTGTTAAAGCAATGTTTTTTTTGCAAAGGATTAGCACCATACCAACCATAATGAATTGACTCCATGCTTTGGGTGGTGACACAGTAGCGGGCAATAAACAGTGCTTGTCTTAGTACTTTCTTACTTAGTAAAGCAGGTTGTATAGAAAGGCTTACCGTACTCACGTTCCCTAAATGTGAAGCCTCAATGAAAGAAAGAAAATGGGGACATGACTCAAACCCTTAAATATAACTGTAAATAAGATTCAGAATTGTAGTATTTTCATTACGAAGATGAGCTCAAGATCATGGAGGCTTCACCTTCTAACCTTCTTCCTAACTAACAGGAAGAAAATTTAGGAGCAATGTTAGATTATTTTAAGTATGTGTACAGAGTTAGGGTACCACATCTAGAAATGCTTACACAGACTTAAACAGGGGGGTTGATTTATTAAAACTGGAGAGTGTTAAATCTGGTGCAGCTGTGCATGGTAGCCAATCAGCTTCTAAATTCAGCTTGTTCAATTAAGCTTTGACAAAAAAACGGGAAGCTGATTGGCTGCACCAGATTTTGCACTCTCCGGTTTTAGTAAGTCAACCCCTTTCTTAGGTAAAAGGAAAAATTTCTCCCTGTCCCAATGTGGAGATATTTAGGATTCTAAAAAATATAGTACCTCTATTAAAGAAGTAGCTACACTTATAATGTCCCTGCATTTTGGCATAAAGGCTGGCGCTGTTGTCAGTCACATTATCATACACCTCTGTCATCAAAAAGTGTTGAGTACTTTCCACTTCACAGACTGCAGCATATACTTTTAGAATCATTATTGTATTGCATACACATGAATTGTAAAATCAAATAATTTCTGCCGGAAATGGGTGGGGGGGTAGATGTGATGTAAATATATAGAGGTTGCACAACTTGCGTGGCATATAGATTATTCATGCTGCCAAGATTTTTTATGATATGTTTTTTAATCTTATAAATATTTATTAAAACATGTATTATTTTTAATATACCGTACATTTGCCATATGGTGGGTACCTTAAAAGTCAACTTTACACAAATATTTTTTTAAATTATTCAGAAATATCAAATGCATGAAATAGACTTCCAGGAGAGGTAGTTAGCCAATCAATATTAATTACTTTAATTTAATTAATTATTTTATTTTTACTTTATTTTTTTATTAGTGATTAACATGACTTCCAGTGTCACACCACTGGCTCGGATATCGAATATTTTGACATAATGTACGGTATATTTACTGAATAAATATACATATATATTTTTTTTTGTTCTTTTGTGTGTTTATATTTTAACAGCCTTATGGACAGTGACACCTGCACCTGACATCTACAATAGTGATTTCACCAGAGAAAGGACCATAAGAGTTGTTAGTTATCAAGGGATCTCCTACTAGAGAATGGTCTAACAAAAACGGTTGTGTATAGCTTTCAGCAAAACTCTGGCTGGGAAGTTAATTTCTAGATATGAACAAAGCATCACTTTTAAAAGATCAAAGGAAGGAGGCATTTAGATCAGGAGGATAAGACATAAAGGGATACTCAGGTGAAAAGAGCATTGGACATCTGCAAAACAAAATGACACTGCAATAAAACAAGTGCCTTTGAAATATCTTCAGCAGCCAGGGAAATAACCCTTTGATACCTGTCAACTCTGAGTGATCATTAAGGATCCTCCTAGCTAAATACTTCCTAAAAGTAGACAGTCAATTACCAATGCCACAAGCTAACAATTGTGGAGCATGTCAAAATAATCCTATAACAAACCAATGAAATGTAAATGCATCATTATTAGAGTAGAGTTAATAATCAACAAAGAAAACAAGATCCTTCAATCCGCTGGTTGAACGAAAGAAAATGAATCATGTAAAGCCGGATACATACTACAAGTTTTTGTTCATACAACCCAGTGAACCCAGTTGAACGGAAAAAAAAACTGTCAGCTCCGGTCGGAGACGCTGTACTAACCATCCGACATTAGTACAGCGGTCTCCCTCACTGAGCTGTTGTGTTCTGACAGGGGGACACCCCCCCACCTCCAGAACACTCCAATCAGCACTCTCTGCTATTGGCTGAGATTGCTGATCGGGAGTTGGTCGGATTCTGGTTTTCCAGCATGCAAATCCGGCAGAAACTGGCTTCTGTCGGACAGACCAACATACACACGGGCCGAATGTCGGAAGCTTTTTTTTTTTTAACCAACCGATGTCTCCCGACATTCTGTGTACCCGGCTTTAGGCAGATCTTAGTGGCAACTGTGTGTTCACCTGCCCACAAAGTGGTTGTGGAGAGCCAATTGCCCCCATATCATTTGTTACTGATATGTGCAAAATGTTTCATGGCATTTGGATTGGGTTGGGAAAAGGACTGACAATTTCCTGGGGAAAAAAATCTTTTCAAACAACCACCAAGATTCAGATTGATTATTCTTTGTACAATGTGTAGCGACCTCACCCCTCGTTCCCTTTTAGTAAATAAAATGGCTTGCTTGTCTAGGGGTATGCGGGAAGAGGATGAGGTTCACTACAGCCCATGTCCTCTAAGGTGTAGAGGTGAAGGCCAACACTATTTTACCTCCGAGTCTTGTGTTCTGGATGGAGCCTCTGGCCCTCCTGCAGAGGGCAAGTTTGACTGTCAGTAATAGAGCCCCACACCATAAAAAGTCCAACACTCCTTTATTCTTCTTCACATATGAACAGTATCAGTTGAACTTTTAAATGAACAAACAGGGTGTGGGTACGAGTAGGCCCAGGCACAATGAACTCTCCTATTCCTTCTTTGGCGAATAGGCTTGGCGCACAGTCGCTGCCACCGACCGGGTGAACTGTTGAGGCCCCTGCCACAGGCCTAATAGCAGGTCTCTGCCACCGACCTGAATTGACTAGATGTCCTGCTGCCACCAGTCACAGAACATGAATTACCTTCCTGTATGAATAGGCCCTTGTTGGAGAAAGATATCCATCCGAGCGGTCTCAGGAGGTCCACCCGACACTGGCAATATGCTGCACCAGCTTCACAAAGGGTCCCCTCTCCGGTCCCTTACGCTCTGGATTCAGGTGCCCAACACCCGGGGCACCTTAGGACGATCCCTCTCTCGCGGGACCCAGCGGAAGATACTGGGCCCCAGGCCTCCGGCTGAGTACCTCACCCCAGACTGAAGGTGTCTGGGATGGAACACGAACTCCTCGTGTACAGGCCAAGGGCGCCTGTACACCGAACACGGACAGCAGCCCTCAGGCTTCAGGTGCCTGGGACTCGGACCTCGTGGGGAAGATGTCCGCCCCTTTATACCCTCTCCCAGCATGCACAGCAGGTTCCCCGCCCCGCAGTACAGCTGCCGCGAGAGGTCACAAAGGGTACGGCACTGCAGTAGTGGTTCAACCCCGGCTCAGAGCAACAGCGCCACCTACTGAGCCGCAGGGAACTGTGCACCACTGATGTCCTCACCCGAACAGAATACAGCCCTATTCTTCCAATCAGTGCATCTGAGTCATGCTACCACCCAGATGCTTCCCCTAAATAGTACATGCCCGCTACAAATGCATTAAGCAAACATCAAATTTTCATTGGTTACATTATTGCTTATATATATCAACAAGCAATATTGTTCACAATATGGCATACGGTAATGTCAGCTAAGGCTGACCTTTCATGAAAATTTAACTAATGGGCATCCACTAGCCTCCCACATCCCCCCCCCCCCAATGCAAAACTGCATGGTGTTAAAACAACATTACATTAGGCCCAGACTTCTGAGCCATTTGCCAAGCAAAGGGTAATGTTATCAAATCGTTTTAGGTTAATGGAGTCTGTATGGTTAATTTTGTTAAGGAGTAGAGAATGTTAACTTTGCAAAGTGAAAGTTCACAAAGCATAGGAAATGTGTTCACTTTGCAAAGTGAAAGTTCACAAAGCTTAGACTGTGTTCACTTTAAATATCCAGCCATGCACAAGGAAAAAAACTGGATGGCATGATTGATTGAAGTGAACAATGCGAACATCCTTTACTTCTCAAAACGTATGTGAAATGTTGGAGTCTGTGGCAGTGATAGAAACTCTCAACATTCATGTCACTGGCTGTAATAGTAACCCCCAGCATTGGCATCTGTAGTATTAACCACCTGCATTGGTGTCCATGACCGCATTTATAAGTGTAGCAATACGCTCTTCAGGGCCGCTGATTAGTTTTGGGTTTTGCACGTTGCCTCTTCAGCTGCGTTGTCCGGGTAGGAAAGTCTGTAGTAAAAGGTAGAAGTTCAAAGTCACTCACCACTCTCAATGTTAGAGTGGGTATTGGTCACCCGGATAGTCCTCTCTCATCTGGCCTAGCAGCCGGGATGACACACGAATCAGCAAGAGGGCAGTTTCTGCCACAGACTGCCCAAGGTGAAGAAGGTCTCTGCCAAAGACCTTTTCAAATGTACAAAGTCTCTGCCACAGACCTGTTTGAAGTTGAGCAATGGATAGTCCAGGAATCCTCTGCCACAGGATTTCAAAGTCCCAAACTTCCAGCCGTACAGTTTAAAGAGCCTTTAAGCCAATTCGGCGAACTGCAGGGCTTGTAATGTAATGGATCTCTCCTTAATAAAGTTGCCAGGCCTCATCCGAGACAGCAGTGTTGTGCCGGTCTCCTCCAGGGCAGGTCCTCCCCTGGTCTCCATCATTAAGATGTTTTCTCCCCATTTAGATGGACAGCTTGGGATCCCTTCTCCAGATATAGGTCCCAGCCAGACTAGCCGGGCCTACTAAGTAGCGATGCAGCCTCGGGCCAACGTGGCCCCAAGACCAGGACCACACACACACACCTCGCGCCCAGAGGGCTGCGGGGCGTGAACGAACCCCAATCAATGGCGTCTGCCCCTTAAGTATCCCCTCCCAGCAGGAACAGCGGGTTAACCACTCCCACTACACCACTGCCAAGAGGGGCCACTCAATATACCATAATCTGCCCGTATTCCAACAAGTGCCTGAGGTGGTAACGCCACCTACAGGCAAAAAGGGAAATCACTACCAGGCAAACCATAACTGAGACAGAGGCGAATTTAAATGTAATTATCAACCGTCTGAGCCCAACTACTGGCTCAGACATCCCTCTAAATTTGAATAGCGTCCCAACCATTTGGGATGGGCGCTACATATGTTAACCCCCAAAATTGGTGTGGCTAAAGTAATAACCCGCAGCATTGGTTTGACTACAGTAATAACCCTCAGGCCTCGTACACACGGCCGATTTTCTCGGCAAGAACCAGCAAGAAACTTGCTGGCAGAGAGGTCTTGCCGAGTAAATCGGTCGTGTGTACGCGGCTATCGGGTTTCTCGTCGAGAAAACCGACAAGAAACCTCGACGAGAAAATAGAGAACCTGCTCTCTATTTTCTCGTCGAGATTCTCCTCGGCATGTTTCTCGACGAGAAAAGTGAGTGTGTGTACACTTACCTGTCCTCCCGGAAGCCCGCGCATGTTCGAAATGAATTCGACGCATGCGCGGTAGCTTCCTAGGCATACGTAGGGTATACCAAGATGGCGGCGACGGCATCGAATGTGACGAGCGCATGCTCGTCGTAGTCGATGACGTCACCGCGTACGCTCCATTCAAAGAACCGCGGGTTCTTTGAAACGAGCGTGTGTACACTCGGCCGGGACAAGTTTCTTGTCCAAGAATCTCGTCGAAAAAAACGACATGTTTTTTTCAACGAGAATCTCGGCCGTGTGTACGAGGGCTCAGAATTGGCTTCAGTAAGCACAATTATGAGCCCTCGTACACACGACCGAGTTTCTCGTCGTAAAAAACACGTCGTTTTTTTCGACGAGATTCTTCTTAAGCTTGTCGATTTTCTCGTCAAGCTTTCTATGCGTACACACTGTCATTTCCCAATTTCCTCGTTGTTCTCCGCGCTCACGTCCAGCACGTACGACGGCACTATAAAGGGGAAGATCTTTTTTCTTGGCGCCACCCCTTGGGCTGCTTTTGCTGATCTCGTGTTACCGCGTGTGAAGTAAAAGTTTGGGAAGAGACGATTCGCGCTTTTCAGTCTTCGTACTTTTCAGATCGTTTTCTGCCGTTCAGTTTGTGCTTGTAGGTTCGTATCTTGACTTTCAGGGCGTCTAGGCAGGTCGTATCTGTTTTACAGTGCGTTCTTGCCTGTTCGTTTCTGATTTTCAGTTCGTTATTCATAGGCCTTGCTGTTCTAAAGTGCGTTCTGTTCTGTACGTTCTGATTAGACGACCACTTCCTAGCCATGTCGCCTGGACGTTCTCGTCGTCGAGTTCGTGCTGTGCGTGCGCTTGGTGTTGGTCTGCTTGTTTTCGACCAAGACCAGTCCATGAATGGTGTGAGGAGGAGTTCATGGACCAAGAATTGGTTGCTCCAGCCGGACCAATTCTGCCACATGCCTCTGCTGCGGGAGATCGTCGAGAATAATCCTGAGGACTACAGGAATTTTCTGCGGATGTCTGACCCCGTTTTTCAGGAACTGTTGGCTTTGGTGTCCCCCTATATTACCAGGAAGGACACCGTTATGCAGGAAGCCATCAGTGCTGAGCAGAGGCTCATCGCCACGTTGCGTTACCTGGCGACAGGGAGAAGTCTTCAGGACTTGAAGTTCACCACAGGCATCTCCCCCCAGGCTCTGGGCCTCATAATCCCAGACACCTGTTCTGCCATCATCCAAGTCCTGCAGGAGGACTATATTAGGGTAAGTTTGCTCCCTTAACATCACATTTTATGTATTATATGTATGCTAATGTATTGTATTTCTTTCATCCTTCCCTAATTACCATGATTGTAATATGCTGAGAATGTCCCCTTTGTCCCCATGCATGTTGGAAGCTTTAGATTGCCCTTTTTTTTTCCTCCATAAATATTTCCCTTCACTAACTTTTCCAGCAGGGGCGCCTGTTGCTCCAAATGTTTGGGGGTTCAAACCCCAATTTAGGAAATAAACTTCCTCCTTTTTTGCTCTGGTGCCTATTAAACGCCCCCAGTTGTCCCCTCCAATGCAGCCATTTTGTTCCCTCAAATGCAGCCATTTAGTCCCCTCTAATGCAGCCAGTTTCCCCCCAGCCCTGCACTTACCTTCTTGTGGTCAGCGCCATCCTTCTTCTGTCCTTGATGTCTTCTCCTTCCCTTCATGTTGCATCAGCCAATCATGTTACCATTAAACAGACTTGGTGAACATGATTGGCAGAGCAGCCTGTCAGTGTTTACCCAAGGAATGCCCCCCCCCCTGCGTCCCCGATTTTTCTTTTAGGAAGCCAATTACATCCCTCAGGTTGTAATGTGCAAGACTATTTTACTACCTGTTTCTGCTATGCAATTTTAACCCCCTAAATGCCGCAATGATTCATATGTCGGTCGCTTTACAAGAGGCCATCCACCTGAATAGTGTGCGGCATAGACAATACATAGGTTCATGCAACGCATGAACCTATGTATTGTTCTGAGTGATGGGCACAGGAGAGAGGGGGCAGTGCTCCAGCGCCCACTCTGGACGCACCGCCACTGCAATGCTATCCTGTGGCCAAACACATCTCCCCCCCCCCCAAAATAATTTAGTAATGGCCCATCAGAGGGGGTGATGAATATGATAAATGAGCCTTCCATTATACTTTTTTTAAACAGCTTATTAAACGTATAATTTGATTGATGTTGGCCTCTAATTTTTTGGGATAGAATTTCCTTGTAATGTATGACTTTGTTTTTCTAATATTATTTCATCTTGTTTCACTCCACAGCTTCCTTCCACGCCACAGGAATGGCAGACTGTGGCATCGGAGTTTGCCACGCGGTGGGACTTCCCCAACTGCGGTGGTGCCATAGACGGGAAGCACGTCCGCATCGTGCCGCCACCCCGTTCTGGGTCCTACTACTACAACTACAAGGGGTTTCATAGCATTGTGCTGATGGCGGTGGTGTCAGCACGGTATGAATTCCTCTATGTTGATGTAGGGAAGAATGGCCGGATGTCCGATGGGGGATCCTTCATCCAGACGGAGTTTGCCCTCCGTCTCCAGAGTGACGACCTTGCATTGCCACCGGATGCAGGGAATATTGAAGGACTCCCCTTTGTTTTTTTGGCTGATGAAGCCTTCGGACTCGGACGGCATCTTATGAGGCCATTTCCACAGAGGACCCTGACCCCAGAGAAGAGGGTGTTCAATTACCCGCTAGCCAGGGGCCGAAGAGTCGTTGAAAATGCCTTCGGCCTAATGGCCAGCCGGTTCCGCCTTTTTATGACTTCCATCCACTTGGCGGACTACAAAATAAACTATGTAGTGTTATGCTGCTGTGTGCTACACAATTTTCTTTGCCGCAAATCTAATTCATATATGGCCTCAGTTTTGCCAGAGGCTGGACTTTCCCCTGCAAATCCCCTGCCGGGCCTGGAATCTGCCCGTCTTGGCTTGCCCCCCCAAAATGCCCGTGAGGTTCGGGACAAATACATGGAGTATTTCACGGGTAGGGGGGCAATTCCTATGCCAGTCTATGTCTAAGTATCCCAATAAAAAGCTTGTTTAAACCTTTAATTATTTGTTCTTTCCTGTCTCCTAGTTTGTCTTTGTGCATTTGTAGTGGCAAGTGTATTTTACTTTAGTAAATAACAACCATTTCACTATGTAACCTTACAAAAGAACCAAATAAGCTTAGAGGGTATTATAAAAAGAAGCTACACGTTGTTTGTGGTCAAATATTTTACTCTGTGCACATTCTCTTCATTTTTTTCTTTTTTGTAAATTTTGGGTTGGCCTGGCCCCAACCCGGCAATTTTTTGCTTATGAAAATACAAAAATAACAGTTGCATTTCAAAAATTACAACATTGGATACCTCTGAGCAATCGGAGACATTCACTTACACAAACTATGTCTCTATGTCCCGTCCTAATATGGGGTCCTGCCACCCCTTGGCCAGCCAAAAATTGAATATGCACACATTTGGGATTTTTTTCATCTAGGAAGTTTACAATCCTGATCCCTATTGTCAACATGTGCTATCTGCCATCAGGGGTGATCAATGGACGTGTTTTGGGGGTGCATCCCCTTCCTCAGTTCACCGACTTTAGATATGAGGAAGGGGTTGCACCCACAAAAGACGTACATGGATATCCCCTGATGGCAGATAGCACATGTTGACACACTGTGTGCATATTCAATTTTTGGCTGGTTTGATAGTCAAAAAAATTCAAAAAATTACAAAAACAAACATGTAAAAACAAATGTGTTTGGATGGCTTATTGAATTCTCCCCAAAACATCGAGAATGTCTTTAAATGTTTGTTCCATCACATGGATTCTTTGTTTAATTAGGTCCAGTTCCGTGCTACATTCCATCACTTGCTGGATGAGGCGGAGGGCACTGTCAGCAGAGAACCGTGTACTATCCTTCACAACATTTACATCCCCTAAAAACCCAAAAAAAAATGTATTATAACTCTGCAGGCCTACCTCTCTTACCTGAAGCTGTGGTGACAGATACTGACCTGTTGTGGTGACCAGATCCACAACGTCATCCACCTCTCCTTCCTGCACTTCTCCTTCCTCCACCTCAACTTCCTCTACATCCTTCGGTTGTGGGTCTTTGGGAGTTTGGGGTTGCTTGGAAGTTGTGGGGTGCATGTGCTCCCTGGAGTGTCCTCCTCCCAGTCTTCTCTCCCCTATGAGAATAAAACAAAAGGTCTATTTATCACACTGTAAATCTCATTGTTAAAATAAAAACAGGCTAAATTGCTGGGAAGTGGGGTACAAGTGTGTGTTTGGGTGGAATTTAAAGAAGAATGCATTATTTATGACCCAAAATATGTTTAGTATTCACATTTGGATGTAATTTTTTTGACATGGAGGCACCTCAAAAATTCTCTGATGCACCTGTGTGGGACACCCAAAAAAGGCGGGTCTGGTGGCCCACACTATAGTGCTCCAAAGTACAGATGTGGAAGCAGCTGCTGAGTGTCCTCTCCTTTACACTGATAAAAGTTTGCATTTCATTCTCTTTACAAACACATCATCTAGACTAAAAAATTATCAACAATATTTGATCAAAAATGGCAGATGTCTAATTACTTTTGTGGCTCTAAAATAAGCCAAAACCGCGGATAGTGGCCGAACGAAGTGTCGGTAACGTAACGAACGATTACTGTGCCCAACCAAGTTCAAAATATTACATTTTGGAAGGGAGTCCAATATGAGAAAAAAAAACATAACATGTCAGTTTATAAAAAGATTAATAGCAGAAAAGTCTACATTTTACTTACTTTTAGCGAGCATTCTCTTTATGCTCCTCAACTGCTCTGGCTCCCTCAGTTTGAGGTCTGACCACCTCTTTCTGAGCTGCTCATTTGAGCGTTTCACCCCGAACTTCGCCTTCAGACTCTTCACAACTTTAGTGAGGATTTTGGCCTTCCTTCTATTTGGTTTGCTATACGGCCCATGCTTGGCATCATAATCAGCCTTGAGCAAGATGTCCACCATCTCCGCCATCTCCGCCAAAGACATATTCGATGCCTTGAATCTCCTCCTTGATCGTGACGTGTCCTCGGTC
This sequence comes from Rana muscosa, assembly GCA_029206835.1. Taxonomy (NCBI): domain Eukaryota; kingdom Metazoa; phylum Chordata; class Amphibia; order Anura; family Ranidae; genus Rana; species Rana muscosa. Next base: position 191,391,475 of record CM055122.1, read on the forward strand.
TCCGGGCTTGTCTCCTCGTTAGTTACGGAATTATCAGACACCTGCTGTAACTCCGCCATATCTGTCTGCGCGCCGAAAGAGAAGGGGCGGGGAAAAGATGTTAGTTAGAACGTCATGGGCGGGCGACGTGTGCGGAGCGACGTGTTCGAATTTTGACGCATGCGTGGTGTGTATATAGCAAACACACATGTGACTATAGTACGTTCGGTGTGCGGAGAAAGGAGTTCAAGTGACGGACGTGCGAACGAAGGTATGTGATTTTGTGACTTGTAAAAATTGTTGGCCTATACTGTCTTGAGATTGTTGGAGGATATATATGGTGACTAGGATGTTAAGGAGGTTAGACTGTTTGCCTCACATTAGTTAAATATAATTTATTTAACTTGCAGATACAATATGAATGTCTTTATTAGCGACAAAGAGTTCCTGGCGGAATTTATTGACCGGGTAAGGGAGCTGCCGGCTCTGTGGGAGACGAAAAACCCCATCCATAAAAAAAAGGGGTGAGAAAAGCAGCGCTGGAGAAGCTGCTCCCATTTGTGCATACCAAGGTGCCCACAGCCACAGCAAAACAAGTGGACACTAAAATTGGGAGCTTGAGAGGTACCTACAGGACTGAACGCTCTAAGGTGCTGGCTTCTCAGAGGTCAGGAGCAGCAGCAGATGATGTTTATGTCCCGATTTTGTGGTACTACAACAGGATGTCCTTCCTGGATGACCACATTGAGACAAGGCCATCACTCTCCACTCTTCCCCCCAGACTTCCCTGCAGCCAACCTGAGCCTTCTCTGGAGCAAGAGGAGGCAGCCATCCTGGATGATCCTGATTTGGCCATCTGGAGCCAGGTATAGTATTAACTGAAAATGTATTGGGATAAAATTAATGTTTGACAAATATGTCAAGATGAGAAACATACATTATTTTGGATTCCACAAGTGAAATCAAGATCTGTAGACATTATTCTGCACTTAATTGTGTGCTAAATAGTCAATCTGATGTAGTGGTAAATTTAAAGCAAGGATTTATGCATTTACATTCTAATTGCTTCAATCAGGATTACAAAGTTTGATGCAAAGATTAAACCAACATATTAAACTATGTTCCTTTTTCATACACAGGATGAAATCAGCCAGGAGGAGGGTATGGAAACTGTCAGGCAGGAGGAGGAAGGGCCCAGTGGCAGCCAGGAGGTGGCAGGGCCCAGTGCCAGGCAGGAGGTGGCAGGGCCCAGTGCCAGCCAGGAGGTGGCAGGGCCCAGTGCCAGCCAGGAGGTGGCAGGGCCCAGTGGCAGACAGGAGGTGGCAGGGTCCAGTGGCAGACAGGAGGTGGCAGGGCCCAGTGGCAGACAGGAGGTGGCAGGGCAAAGGAGAAGCACCAGATCCCAGGTGCCTCCCATCCGGCTTCACAAAAGAGGCAGGAGGGACAGAACCACCAGTGAGGCAGCAATGGCCCTTATTAAAGAGGCCCATGCCACCCTCAAGGAGCCCACATCCCCTGAAGAGGCCATTGCCGGCCTAGTGGAGGCTAAGTTCAAGGTGATGAGCATGGAGCAACGCCTCCTATGCGAGCCCCTGCTCATCCCCTTGCTCATCAAGGGGGTGATGGAGAAAATTACACCCAATACCGCCATATGTGAGGTGGCCCAACTGACCCAACCTCAACCTCCACCTCCACCTTCTTCTTCTGCCCCACCCCCTTCTGCTACACTTCCACCTTCTTCTTCTGCCCCACCCCCTTCTGCTACACCTCCACCTTCTTCTTCTGCCCCACCCCCTTCTGCTACACCTCCACCTTCTTCTTCTGCCCCACCCCCTTCTGCTACACCTCCACCTTCTTCTTCTGCCCCACCCCCTTCTGCTACACCTCCACCTTCTTCTTCTGCCCCACCCCCTTCTGCTACACCTCCACCTTCTTCTTCTGCCCCACCCCCTTCTGCTACACCTCCACCTTCTGCCCCACCCCCTTCTGCTACACCTCCACCTTCTTCTTCTGCCCCACCCCCTTCTGCTACACCTCCACCTTCTGCCCCACCCCCTTCTGCTACACCTCCACCTTCTGCCCCACCCCCTTCTGCTACACCTCCACCTTCTTCTTCTGCCCCACCCCCTTCTGCTACACCTCCACCTCCTCTTCCTGACAGGAGTACCCCTCCAGTGGGCCAGCCTCCAGCCAAACGAAGAAGGAAGGCTGCAGGGAAGGCTTCAGGAAAGGCTGCAGGGAAGGCTTCAGGAAAGGCTGCAGGGAAGGTTGCCAGGAAGAAGAGGAAGTGATGGCCTTGCTTCATTGTGGTCGGACAGAAGGCAGCCTGTTGTAGTACCACACACTTGGGACATATATATCACCTGCTGCTGTTCCTGACCTCTGGGAGGCCAGCATCAGATTGTGTTCAGAAATGTTGGCCTTCTCAAGCTCCCAATTTTAGTGTCCACACAGGGTTGCTGTGTGCTCTGGGGTCCCTGGGATGCACAAATGGCAGCAGCTTCTCCAGCGCTGCCTTCTCTTTATTTAATTTATAAACATGAATAAATGTGATTTTTGCTTAAGTTCATACTTGACTATGTGTATTTTTAAATAAACAAAATCAAGCTTTGGAGTAAGCAGATACATTTGACTGACAATAAAAGGGACAGATATCACCCCCCCAAAAGAATAACTAAATCTGATTAGCACAAAAACATGGTGGGAAATTTAAATAATATAGATTCCAAAATTAAATGGGAGATCACTATCAAAACATTGTGAAATTATAATTAACATCATTTTGAAAAATCTAACCATTTAAATTATTCCTAAAAACTTGTACGATATAATACACATAAATCTTATAAAGAGCAGCATGAAAAAGGTTAAAAATAAGGCATAACTCTGTGTGAATATCAGCAGCAAAAGAAGGTCACTCGTTTTGATTAATGTAACATTCTAACGAAGATTTCAATGCAGAACATTTAAACGATGAAATATTTTTGAGCGTGACGAATATGCTCTCTCCATTACGAAGGATTGTTTTACCAGAAGATGCGCCCCCGTCTCATAGTTGCTTGTGAGCATGCGCGCTTTTGGAAGAGTCGTAAAAGCATACACATGAACCATTTTCTCGTCACAAAACAGGCCGACGAGAAACACGACGAGGAAATCTGGAATCCTGATGAGAAAATAGAGAGCAGGTTCTCTATTTTCTCGTCGAGATTCTCGGCAATTTTCTCGTCGTAAAACCATACACACGAACGTTTTTCTAGACAAAAAAACTCTCGCGGCACTTTTCTTGACTGTTTTGGATGAGAAAAACGGTCGTGTGTACGAGGCCTGACTCTCACTATATGTCAGTCACCACAATAATACCCCTCAGAATTGTTGTCAGCGACTGCAATAATAACTCCCAGCACTGGTGCTAGTGACCAGAATAACAATTCCTACCATTTGTACCAGTGACTACAATAATAACCCCCAGTATTGGTGTCAGCAATCGCAATAACCCCCATATTTGTGGTCAGTGGCAGTGCTATTAAAACCCTACTTCATTTGTGGTCAGTGGCAATACTGTTAACTTCCTTCATTGGTGGTCAGTAGCAGTGTTTTTTAGCCTGTGCAAAAAAATTATATATAGGATATACTGTGCTGTGCAATAAGTGAACACAAAAATTAGCTGCCAACACAGCTGTGACAAAGCAAAAACTGGTGAATATGAAAAAAGTGTAGCGCTTATTTTTGTGCATAAGTCAGTTGACAACACATATCAAATGTTGCAAACATACATATACATGAAATCTCAGTGACACCAAGTGACTGAATGTGATCCGTGAAAAAAAAAATTGTAACAAATAAATCAGAACAAAACAGTCCTCTATTATGACCAAACACAAATAACAGTCCAAAAGTGTAGAAAAAACTGCAAGGTTGAAATGAAGAATTCCACATGGATATGACCCACTTTGTGAAAGGATAGAGACACCACCACCGATGTAAGGAGGAGGCTTACCAGATGGTGTTGACTTGGTGAGGTGTATACCACCCAAGTCAAAACAGGCTTGTATAATCAGTCAGCAAGATGTATCTAGCTGGTCCTGAATCCACATCTCAGCTGGCACCGCAAATTCCAATAAACATCAGGAAGTGTAAATACATGTAGTCTTGTTGGAGCCTGAGATACGGTAACCACATAACATGCGTAATGGGGAAAAAAAACTCACATAGTGTGATGCCGTACAAAGTAGTATTTATTAAAAAGATTAAAAATGAACACTCACATTTGGAAGAATGTCATAGGCATATCACAGATGATGACTGTTTAGTTAAAACGCATCGGGTGGACCCATTCACACACATCGCTCTTACACTTTGTGATATGCCTATGACGTTCTTCCAAATGTGAGTGTGAGTCACTTGGTGTCACTGAAATTGAGATTTCATGTATATGTATGTTTGCAACATTTGACATGTGTTGTCAACTGACTTATGCACAAAAATAAGTGCTACACTTTTTTCATATTCACCAGTGTTTTTTAGCCTCCCATACCACACCGGTGGTCAAAGGCAGTGTTAAATATCTCCTTTCCCTCCACATTGGTGGTCAGTTGCAGGGTTATTTACCCCACTCAGTGTTTACCTGCTCCTGCACTGCTCTCTTCCTTATGATGTTGAGCTGGGACTATACTTCTACCGCTGAGCAGACATCTCTCCTCCTGACAGTAATAACTTAATTTTAGTGCTCAGTGTAGGCGTACAAAGAGCATCCCAGTACCCTTCTGCCACTAGGAGCGTGCAGATGGCAAACCCAGCCATACTTCATAAGGAAAGGTAGCAGGCAGAATAAGCTGGGCATAACATGTCACCTATGGGTCTGTGAAATCCAAGTGAGTTTGCTAATAGTTTTAACCCAAGAGATGAGCCTTCATAACCCCACAAGATGACAATGAGTAGCAGCAGATTCCAGCAGAGACTGGAAAAACAAGCAAAACAATCTCAAGGGAACTAGTGATGATCACCCATATTAGATTTTTTTGGGCAGTTGCTATTGTTTCATTAGGGGGTTAAGAAAGTGCTGTATTGTTCATCTATACTCCAAATTCTTTCATAGGATTAAATACACATACTAATAAAATCCAGGAATGTATGTTTGAAGCACGCTTTAAAAAAAAAAAAATCTTCCAGTGGTCGCATCATGCCTGCACATGTATCATCTACGGATGGCCCTTCTGTATAGTTTTGGATAATATTCCTCCTGTTTTCAAAATGCCATTGTAGATAAGAAGTCATTGCAGGCATGGTAATGAAGTCCCACCAGAAAGAAACATTTATGGTATTGTACTAATACAGTACTTGTAATAGTCTCTGGGAACTGTAAAGCCAGTCATGATAACGGGAAGTCAATGAAGAGAAGTAAAAAAAGCACATCAATTTCAAATTGTTCATCAGACAATCTAATTTGCAGAGAACTGCACTTGTCAGGCTCTACCATAAACTTTTTTTTAGATAAGAAATGATGTGAGAAAGCTTGTCCATCTTGTTTTGTGATAACAGATACAGCAATCTCAAGCAATACAATTTACCATCTACTCTACTGGAGTCTTTTGTAAACTGTACAGAGAAAATAAATATCCCCTGCCAGGAAAACTGTGCTAGGCCACATTTCTGTTCATGAATTTTGTTTGCTTCAATTTGACTTTTCCTGTTACTATAAATATTCTTATTAAAATTTTAGAATTACAAGCAAAATGAGCAAAATGTTTAGATACTTTGTTGTTAGATGATCAACTACACATTTTTTTTTAAAACAGGGACACGCTGAAGTGGTTCATCATTGGAGGATTGTAATGCACCAAAAACTCATCCAAGCATATTTACTAGTTTATAAACAACTTCAATTCCATATATTTCATATAGATTTTTTCATATATTTTTGTTCTTTTTATAGATGACCATTCTCACAGTATCTGGCCACCAAGCTATAGCTGCTGTTCTCCCCCAGGACAAGGATAAGCTGCAGCAGCGCCATAACGCCGGACGGACGCCACACTAAAGCCGCATACACACGATCGAACATTCCGACAACAAAACCATGGATTTTTTTCCGACGGATGTTGGCTCAAGCTTGTCTTGCAAACACACGGTCGCACAAATGTTGTCTGAAATTCCGATCGCCAAGACGGCAGTAAAAAAGGGAAGTTCAATACCAAGTGCGCCACCCTTTGGGCTCCTTCTGCTAATCTCATGTTAGTAGAAGTTTGGTGAGAGACGATTCACGCTTTTCAGCCTCGTGCTTTTCAGCCTTGTGCTTTTCAGTCCGTGACGTGTTTGCAGCGTGACGAATGTGCTATCTCAATTACGAACGCTAGTTTTACCAGACCGAGCGCTTCCGTCTCGTACTTGATTCAGAGCATGCGTGAAATTTTGTGCGTCGGAATTGTCTACACACGCTCGGAATTTACAAGAACGGATTTTGTTGTCGGAAAATTTGAGATCCAGCTCTCAAATTTTTGTTGTCGGAAATTCCGAGAGCAAATGTCTGATGGAGCCTACACACGGTCGGAATTTCCGCCAACAAGTTCCCTTGGAACATTTTTGTTGGAAATTCCAAGCGTGTGTACGCGGCATAAGAGTGGAAAGGACATGTGCTGGATTTTTTTTACTATTGATGTAAGTGGATATTTGCACCTGTTATTCATTAAATGGTATTGGTTCTAACCTGGAGGCGCCTGTTTCTCTTCTCTTTGCATACCCTGGAGTTCGCTCTCAAACTTACCACTGAAGGCTTGCCCTGGTTTATGAACTATTTCAATTATATACAGGACTTTTATCCCTTTCTCCCCCCCCCCCCCCCATTCCCATTCATATGAAAAAACTTCATAAAAAGGACTAAATTGATGAACTGTATGTTATCACATGTTTTGATTTGAAAGTGTATCTAAAGCCAAAGTTTTTTTTTTTATTACATAGACTTCTGAGGGGTTCACTATAGAGAACCTCTATTGGTGTCCCTGCTAGGAAGATATACTCTCATTGACCACAGTCACTGGGAGTAAAGGTAATGGAAATTCCAAAATGTTTAGTTGTTACAGAACAAGGATAGAGGGGAGATCTTCCATTTGGGACTCTTGTTCCAGTGACAATTGTCTAGGAGAACACTTCCCTCACTTTGGAGAGATTTTATCTTGTCAGATGTGTGTCCAAGTGTTTGAGCAATCTCCTACTTTATCTAAAAAAAATTGGCTTTACGCATACTTATAAGTAGTATTAAGCCCAAAACAAAAATATATTATATTATATTATATTATAATATATTGCAGCTTACTAACTCTTATGCGGCTTACACACGATCGTTTTTCATGCCATTTTTTAAACCAACGTTTTTCTCGTTGTTTTTTTTCATGTTTCCTCTCAAGCCTGTCTTGCATACACACGATCATTTTAAAAAACGTTCAAGCAAAGCGCAGTGACGTACAACATGTACGACGGCACTATAAAGGGGAAGTTCCGTTCGGATGGTGCCACCCTTCATGTTAGTAAAGTTTGTTGAGCGACGATTCACGCTTTTCAGCCTCCTGCTTTTCAGTCCGTTACAGCGTGACGAATGTGCTATCTCCATTACAAATGCTAGTTTTACCAGAACGTGCGCTCCCATCTCATACTTGATTCTGAGCATGCGCGTTTTTTTTCACCTCGTCAAAGCATACACACCATCGTTTTTCACGTCGTTAAAAAAAACGACATGAAAAACGACGTGAAAAAAGAGAGCATGTTCGAAATTTTTAATGCCCGTTTTTCACGTCGTTAAAAATGCTCTGGAGCATACACACGATCGGTTTTAATGCCTATTTTTAAAAATGTCATTTTTAACGGCATGAAAAACGATCGTGTGTATGGGGCATTACATGTGGTGGCTGCATTATTTTCCTATTTTTAGCTTGTTTTTCTTTATTTTCACTTGGTAATGTTTTCAACTTCATTTAACAGACCAAGCTGTCCAGCAAAAGTGGTAGTTAGAGTGTTAATAAAAAACATTTATGACTGACAGTGGAGCTTCCCTGTCAGTTCTAAAACCTTTATCCCCCAAAAAAAGATGTTGCTGTAAAGCCCTGTACACACGATCGGATTTCCTATGGATTCTAATCTGATGGATTTTTCCATCGGAAATCCGATGAAGCTGACTTCCATCAGTCTTGCCTACACACCATCAGTCAAAAATCCGACCCTCCCAAACGCTGTGATGTAAAACACTCCGACAAGCCGAGAAAAATGAAGTTCAATGCTTCTGAGCATGCGTCGACTTGATTCTGAACATGCGTGGGTTTTTTGTCCGATGGAGTTCCACACAGACGATCAGATAAATTTAAAACATGTTCTATTTTTTTCTCACCAATGGAAAAAAGACCAATGGGGCCAATACATGATCGGTTTGTCCGATGAGAAAAATCCATCAGACTTTTCATCGGTAAAACCGATCGTGTGTACACGGCATTACTGTTTAAACAGCTTTACCTGGTGTTCAGCTTTCATTTGTTGGTTGAGTCTATCCAAATCTGCTAATGGATCTAACACCACCTATTTCCCAAACTGCTCTTCCAGTGGAGTGGAGGCACCCTAGGATGGGACCTGTCAAATCACCAGATGTAAATAAAGAAATAAAAAGCCTAAAAAAGGAATGAATGTAACCACCACATTTAAGGATTGGTAAACTGCATACATTTAGCTTTTATATCGCTTTAAGGATAAGTCATCAATGGCAGATCCCATAATCCCATTTAATATCAGTATATTGTTAATAAATAGTAAGAACTTAAGATATTATCCCTAAAAGTAAGGATTTTACTGCTAATATGATTATAATAATAACAAGAACAATTAAAATAATAGCAATAAAAATAATAATGTAGTGCTAATTTTCCTCGCTGTCATGTTCCTATTTTAAATACATGGCAGCTTCATTAATCTATTAGGTGTTCAAAGCTCAGGCAATACAAGTATAATATTTCCTTTCTGGGTAGATGGCAGGTTGAATCAGCCAGTGGTACTTCTATCTTTAAGGACACTGTCAGCAAGATACTGTATGTACACCTGAGCCTATGCCTCTACCCACTTGATGAAATCATCATGACTGGACCTCACTCTTGTTAAACTTTTCATTTAGTTACATTATTCAGAATATAGTCACCTTAGAATAATAATCAGATGTATTCATGACCACTGTGCATCTCCCCTTGTCTGCAGAGGACTGGTGAGACCCTCAGATGTTGTTGTTCTTTCTCTTCTACCATTATGTGGTTGTTATGGATGGAAGATTTAGTAGCTGTCATGATACCCACTACAGGGACATGTTGGGGTGCCACAGCAATATTCAGTCCCTTGGCTAATGCCCTGTACACACGATCGTTTTTTCCGATGAAAAACGTCCAATGGACTTTTTTCATCGGAAAAAACGATCGTGTGTGGGCCCCATCAGACTTTTTTCCATCTGTGTAAAAAAATAGAACATGTTTTACATTTTTCCAATGGAAAAAAAAACGATAGGAAATTCCGATCGTCTGTGTGGAACTCCATCGGAGAAAAATCCACGCATGCTCAGACTAAATTAGAAGACACGAGCGCTCGTTCTGGTAAAACTAGCGTTCGTAATGGAGATAGCACATTCGTCATGCTGTAACGGACTAAAAGGAAGGAGACTGAAAAGCACGAATCGGCTAACACCAAACTTTTACTAACACGTGGTAACACAAAATCAGCAAAATCAGCCCAAAGGGTGGCGCCATTGGATTTGAACTTCCCATTTATAGTGCCGTCGTACGTGTTGTACGTCACGGCGTTTTGGACGGTCTGAATTTTGTCTGATGGTGTGTATGCAAGACTGATGGAAGTCTGCTTCATCGGAATTCCGACGGAAAATTCCATCGGATTTTATTCCACCGGAAATCCGATCGTGTGTACAGGGCATAAGACTTCCTTTTCAGCTCTCTGTCTGAAAGGTACTTTCTATACCCAAGTGCCTTTATTGCTATGAGGTGTTGCGCTATCATCTGTTCTCCTCCAGGTTAACTGCATTCTGTTCTTATTGCTGGTCCATAGTAGTAAGTTGGTGAATTTGTTCATCTATTTTTCCTTGCTGTTAACATGAAGGGCTAGTTGAGCTCTTTCGGTAAATTTAACCACTTTTTCCAGGGTCCCAGCAGGTACTTTTGATCCCAACTTCTTCCTCAGTTTATCAGCTTTCTATCTCAAAGCATCAATGGTGAAATGGGTCTGTTGCACCTGTCCACTTAGCAGATTTTAAACCCTTTGAAAAATCATGGAACTCAAGTATAGACTGTTAGAGGTAAGTCCATGATTTCGACATCTCAGGTTATTAAAGTGTAGCTGGTTCCTGTAATCTGCACATTTTCTTGGCGTTTTCTCATATACAGCCCAAAATGATTGCAAATATGTTTGTGAAGGTTCTAATTTATCCAAGTCATGGTATATCTAGTAGTAGTTAGTCACATTTACCTAGACTTGTTATGTAATGCTGAAGAGGTTTGGTAGCTTAATAAGCAACTTCTTTGGTTCCTGAAGTAAAAGGGACATACCCCAGCATTTATATTAATAGCTTGGACACCAATAGGTGTGAATATAAATTCTGGGGTATCTTCCAGATACTCTTGGAACTGAATTAGTGGCGTGGTATGCTACAAAACATCTTCAACATTACAGAACAGATCCAATTGAATGTGTCTGAGTACTGCTGGATATACCATGACCTGGATAAATGAGAACCTTCACAAACATATTGTAATGCCCATATTTTATGGAATGATTTGAGTTTGGCCTTTAAAGTACTTTTTATTGGCTCCTATGAATAAACAATATTTGCGCAAATGAATCTGTACAACTAAATGGAGAAAGTTTAATAAAATAAATAAACATTGAAAACTTCTGGATTATGTGATTTCAGTAATCTAGATTGCTGATGTCCAATTATACACCTGTTCTTTATTTATAGCTACTTATACATATCCATAGCTTTGACGACTAATGGAAAGATTACAAATTTTTTATTCTGTATACTGTAAGTGGTGCAGTAATTCTTCTCTCTGGATAGAGCTGTAGTCTACAAGCCCAAGAGCCCAAGCCCAAGAGGCAATGTCTGTGATGTCAGCATGAGTAACTTGTACACACAGACTTTTCTAAAGACAATTTCTTCTCTAGCCACATTCAAAGAATTCTGAATTTATGGCCCCCGTTAGCAGTAAGTTTAAATGGCTGAACATATTTTCAGTCTGCATGGGGTGTTGTTTTGCAGTTATTACTGGCCTCCAGCCATAATCCCTTTAAGATGGATCAAAGAAACAATCATTGGAACTTACTCACTACACAACCACTAATGTTTAAATAGCTCGATCTAAGCATTCCTGTTAGTATACAGAGGTGCTATTCATGTCCAGCCATTGTCTTGTCATGGGACTAATATCTTTCTCACCGTTCATCCCTTTCAAGAAAAACAACCGACGGAACTTGCTGTATATTCAAACAAATTCAGTCATTTCATACAGCAAAAATTTTATCTGTGATTTTGAAACAAAGCATGCCATGGTGGAAATGCACAACATGACATCATACAGGGTCTTTTTGTCTTTAAAGTGAACCTGTTAACCTCTCTGACTATATTGAAATGCTAGCTAGGCACAGACACCTGTTATTGCCTCTGTGTCCAGAAAAGCCTCTTCTTTGACCCATCTGAGGCTACTTTCTCTTAGGTATATAGGAACTGAGTTTTAGGTTTGGAGCATAAGACCCGCTCACCAGTGACATTAATCTCACCCTGGCCAATGAGCCCTTATCCAATAAGAATTCACTAGGCTAAGTGAACATTCAGTTTGCAAAGTAAACAAACACTGTCGAAAGTGACTATTTACTTATTGAGTGAACAGTTGTCTCTACTACTTTAGTAAATCAACTCTACTGTGGCTCTTACCTTTTCACAGCATCAACAAGGAGTTCTTTCAGTGAAACAAAGGCTTTCCCCCTAGTGTCTACTAGTGTCTACTCTACAAATCACTTATTATTATTATTATGTGAAAGTCGTTGGAATAATTTTCTTAGATTAAACATTAAAACAATATTTATAATCTCACTGATAACACAATAAAATATTGATTATGTAATTACATAAGTAATTGTGACCTCTTTACTGCTGGTGTATTAAAAATTGTAGGGACTGCTTTGGTTAGTAAAATCACCGTTATAGTCACTTGTGTGTTTAATGTGCTTAAAATGTAATACTGAATAAAATATATACCCGGTATATATATATTTTTTTACATATAACCATTCATGTAAATTTACATCTAAGCTTGGAACATAAAGATAATCACAGTTTTAAACTGCACAATGAAAGAAGGTGGGAAAGAAAAACAAAATGGAGGAAGAAAAGAAGGAGGGAAGAGAGAGAGAGGGAAAAAACATTTTTTATAAAATAGATACATACACATATATAGAGAGAGGAAGAAGGAGAGATAGAGTCAGACAGAGAGACAAATAGTATTTTTTTAAATAATAATTCCAGGCATGGCTATATTATAACCTAAAACCAAGAAAATGTTCCTGCACTGAAGTGTAAGAAGGAAACTCAAGAGCTGCAACTATAAATCACCTGAATATCAAATGTGATATAACAATATACATATGCAGAAAATAGTGCGCTTCTTATGATACACTCAACATTATTATCAGTGCTATGTGTATATACATCAAACAAAACAACCATTACATGTTCATAAATGTGATAGGTTAAAAAGTGGTCAGTCCATATTTTAAAAGAACAACTGTTATAAAACGTCTTTGTGAATAAATTTAGGTAGATTTTCACACATAGATTCCACTGAGAAATGAGCCACGTGAAGAGGTTAGGAAGTGCACGTTACATGTGTGCGCACTACCACCGTAAAGCCTATTACCAGACAGATGTGATCCCCAATTACACCAGTTTCCCCTGACGATGCGTTGTGACGTGAAACACGTTTGGCTAGGGGTCACGAACGTGTGACGTCATTGTGTCCACCCTTGCCAGTTGTTGGCGAGTCCATCCACTGTCTGATTGCCTTGTATCTGCCTGAACAATGAGAGTACCTTTTGTGGTTTTATTAATAAGGATGTACTAGCGGTATTGACACTATGTGAGTCCTTTATTAATTTTCCCTGTATGATGGCTATCTGAGTTCACTTTGGAGTTGTGGCGATTACTATGTGATTCTTTTATACTGAGACCCTACTGAACATACTTACCAGATTTGGAGACTCCGGCTGAGGATTTGAGTCATCCTATGCGCTGTTGATCTCTGTAATTGGGGATCACATCCGTCTGGTAAGAGGCTTTATGGTGATGGTGGGCACGCATGTACAGTGCACTTCCTAGTCTCTTCACGTGGCTCATTTCTCGGTGGAATCTCTGTGAGAAGATCTACCTCAATTTATTTACAAAGACGTTTTATCACAGTTGTTCTTCTACAAGACCACTTTTTAACTTTTTAATCACATTTATGAACATGTAATGGTTGTTTTGTCTAATGTACCGAATATACTCGAATATAAGCCGAGATTTTCAGGCCCTTTTTTTATAGGCTGAAAATGCCCCCCTCGGCTTATACTCAAGTCTATACTCCTGACTGTGTACCGGATTATGGTACAGAGTCAGCCGGCGGGCAGCCATTGTGGAAAAGTCGCGCATCCATCTCGTTCTGTTTATCTGATTATGGTGCACTGCAGAGTCAAACGGCGGGCGGGCATTCTTGAAAAGTTGGGCCTCCTCCTCGTTCTGTTCCGTGATAGGTGGAACACGCAGTTTCCCTCGGACAAGAGGATGAAAGAATGTCCGTGATAGGCGGAACACTAAACACAGTGTCTGCTGGGAACCTGCGTGTTCCGCCTATCACGGAACAGAACGAGGAGGAGGCCCGACTTTTCAAGAATGTCCGTCTGACTCTGCAGTGCACCATAATCAGATAAACAGAACGAGGAGGAGGATCGACTTTTCCACAATGGCCGCCCGCCGGCGGACTCTGCACCATAATCAGGTACACAGTCAGGAGTATAGAATCAAGAATGGCGATCGGCATGGCTGCAATGGCCACATTGAGGTGAGATTGCAATGGGCACAGTGAGGTGAGATTGCAATGGGCACAGTGAGGCTTGCAATGGGCACAGTGAGGCGTGCAAATGGGCATTGTTGACCCTATTTTCCACTTACAGTAGCTGCTGCATTCTCACCCTAGGCTTATATTCGAGTCAATACGTTTTCCCAGTTATTTGTGGTAAAATTAGGGCCTCGGCTTATACGCAGTCTGTTTATACTCGAGTATATACGGTATATACACATAGCACTGATAATTATGTTGAGTATATCATAAGAAGCACACTATTTTCTGCATATGTATATGGCTTTATTATACATAGTTACATTATTCCAGCTTGGACCAGTATAACTATGTATATACCATATCTGGCAGATCCCCCTGGATGCTGGAAATCACTGAAGTAGACACCGCTACTCAGTGATCTTCACTTGCTTCCACGTCTAGTGTTAAGCAGCTGGCCTGATGCAGTGTAAATACAGGAGGTTGGCCACTCAGCACGGTCCATGTCTGAAATCGTTTTTTAACAGTTAGGAGCATAATGTGTTTTTTTTTTGTTTTTATAAATTTTTTGCTAAATGTTCTATTTTTTTGTGCAAGTCATGAGCCCTCTTTCCTGCCAAATCCTATACCAGTTTGCGCAGTCGGCTATGGTTAGAGAAAATACTATTATAGTCACTTGTTGTTTATTATGTTGAAAATGTAACACTGCATATAATAGACAATAATAGGATATACCCATTCATGCAAACTTCCACCTAAGACCTTGTGTACACAGGACAGTTTTTTTTCTCCCCTGGATGCCTTTGCGTCTGGCAGGAAAAAAGTAGATGACAAAACGCACCAAGTTGCAACTTAACCACTTGCCGACCAGCCGCTGTCATTATACTGCAGCAGGTTGGCTCGTTCCTGCAAATCGCCTTAGGTGTACATTGGCTCCTTTAACCGCTTGAGGACCGCCGAACGCCGATGTACGTCGGCAGAATGGCACGGCTGGGCACAGGGGCATACAGGTACGTCTCCTTTAAGAGCCCAGCCGTGGGTAGCGAGCATGCGCCGCCAGCGGCGTGTTTGTGACCCGGTCCTTTTCTCCATGACCGACCCCGCGGGAACAGCGGACCCGATCGCCGCTGGTGTCCCGCGATCGGGTCACAGAGAGAAAGAACGGGGAGAGGTAAGTGTAAACAAACCTCTCCCCGTGCTTCCTAGTGAGCCGTCACTGATCGTCTGTTCCCTGTAATAGGGGACGACGATCAGTGACGTCACACGTTAAGCCACGCCCCCCCCCCACAGTAAGAAACACAAATCAGGGCACACTTAACCCCTACAGTGCCCCCTCCTAATTAACCCCTTCACTGCCAGTGTAATTTTTACAGTAACCAGTGCATTTTTATAGCACTGATCGCTGTAAAAATGACAATGGTCCCAAAATAGTGTCAAAAGTGTCCGATGTGTCCGCCATAATGTCGCAGTCACGGAAAAAATCACTGATCGCCGCCATTACTAGTGAAAAAAAATTAATAAAAATGCCATAAAACTACCTCCTATTTTGTAAACGCTATAACTTTTGCGCAAACCAATTAATAAACGCTTATTGCGTTTTTTTTTACCAAAAATATGTAGAAGAATACGTATGGGCCTAAACTGAGGAAAAATAATGTTTTTTATATATTTTTTGGGGATATTTATTATAGCAAAAAGTTAAAAATATTGCATTTTTTTCAAAATTGTCGCTCTATTTTTGTTTATAGCGCAAAAAATTAAAACCGCAGAGGTGATCAAATACCACCAAAAGACTTCTCTATTTGTGGGAAAAAAAGGACGCCAATTTTGTTTGGGAGCCACGTTGCACGACCGCGCAATTGTCAGTTAAAGCGACGCAGTGCCGAATCGCAAAAAGGGGCCTGGTCCTTATGCTGCATATTGGTTCGGGTCTTAAGTGGTTAACCTTCCTGGCGGTATGATTATTTCAGATTTTAGGTGCTGAAAGCAGCACCATTATTTTGCATGGAAATTTGGCATTTTATATTGTAGGTCTGTAATTCTTAGGAATAACTCACTTAAATCTGTCCAAACAAGAGTCTAGTAGACATCCCGGCCCGGTATAATAAAGTTTGAAACACAAATGTAGCACACAAATCCCTATCTCCTGCTTACCTCCACTTACAGAGTGGGACACACCATGCCACATGCCCAGTATCCTCCATCTTGTAGAGGGTGAGCGGTGTTAGAAGTTTTGGGTCCTGCAGCGAGTTACCTCTTTCCATTGGTTCTCGTCCCTAGAGTGTAGGGAAAAGTCTATTCTCTCTCTCTCTCTCTTAAGAAGGCCATTGTCCAAACAGTATTAAACCCAATAAAAGAGTTTATTTTGCTTGCTCACAACTTGACAGGAAAGATTGGAGATAGAGAGAGTTGAACAGGGAGGCAGGTTCAGGCACGCAGCACTTAAAGTGGAAGTAAACCCTCCTATCATTTTCAGCCAAGGAAGCTGCCATAGTGGCCTCTGTTTAACCTTCAACTGCCATGTTGCTGCACATGTGATCAGTTATGGCACCAGCCATTGGATGGTTTGACAGTTTGCTTGAGAGCACAACCAATGGGACAGTTAGCATTTCCGGCATGCCGGGAATGTAACAGTTTTTTTAAACTGTTACATCGATGGGTTTACTCCCGCTTTAATTACCCTCGTCGCCACTCAAGCCTGAGTGGGTTTTGCTCACCCGGATGGTCCCCTCTCACGGTCCTAGCAGCCGGTGTGGAGCACGAACATTTACTTTTAAGTTCTTTTCCTAAGGATACAATCAGGACGTTAGCCTCTAGGTCCCAAACTTCCCAGCACTTGTAACACTCAAGACCTTAGGTGCCAATGGGGCACGTTACAATGCTTTTGGCGGATAATGGAATCCTTCCATTTGTCAGGTAACCAAGCCTCTTCCGAGACAGCGACTTCCTTCACCGATCTCCTGGATAGGTCCTCCCCTGGTTCTCTCTCCTTCAGAGCGGGTCACCCTCCTACGGGTACCCTGGGATTCTGCTGTTTGGCGTAGGCCTCAGCTAAAGGTGCTGGGCCTACCTATAACGATGCAGCCTCGGACTAAAGGTTCCCGGGACTGAACACACACACACACCCCTGGCCTGGAGGGCCAAAGGGCACAAACTGCTCCCCGAATAATGGCGTCTGCCCCTTATGTATCCTCTCCCAGCATGCACAGCGGATAGACCACGCCCACTGCACGGCTGCTAACAAAGGACACCCAATAGCGCCGTAATGCCACCTGTGGTTCGACCCGAGACCTGGGCGCCAGTGCCACCTACAGGTCACAGGAAACTATACAGCCAGACAACATCACAACAGAGCAGAGGCCTATTGAAGAATTTCAACAGCCTGAGCCTAACTATTTGCTCAGGCCAACCCCTGAATTTAGGCATAGCGACCCCAGTTTTTGGGGTCTGCTACACAAAATCATAAATTATAATTTAATAAATAACTATAAATAATTATAACAAATAATAATGTAATTATAATAAAAAAATTCAATAATGTAATCAAATCAAAAACACTGAAATTTGCTCAGTTGCAGAATTGTCGCTGTCATTACTTTCAGTGTTTGATGATGAATTTCCCCACAAATCACTATCGCTCAATTCTGCAAGTGATTCTAATTTATTATCGCTGTTTTCTAGCTGGTATAAAACCACTTTTGATGTAAACGGACACTTTTTGGTTGCTATGGACAATCTCCAGTTTCCAGGCAGAAAGAACAGTTTTTATAATATAAAACTGCATGCAGGGCACTGGACAAACCACTAGGGACAAAGAGGATGTGTACTGTATGTATACTGTGTTTTTCACTCTTTGAATTTGGCGCTGAACTCCGTCCCCGTGCGTCGCAACACTCGCAGGGAACGGAGCTCGGCACTCGGCACTGTGAATCGAGCGAGGAGACAGCTCCCAGACGCAGTAGGGAGACATCGCAGGATCCAGAGGACAAGGTAAGTAACTTTCCCTGTATCCTGCGATGCAATCCCGAGTCTGGCTCGGGGTTACCGCTTTTGGTATGAAAAATTCACCCCAACCAAGACTCGGGAATACCGCTAGGCAGGTTAAGAGCCATAGCAGGCGCGTGCGCGTGCCCACTGCACAGCGGGGGACCTGATGCACATGGCCGGCGGCCGCGATGTTGGTGGACCACCGGTGAGCATGGGAAAGAGAGCCAGAATGGGGATCTGTCAATGTAAACAGACAGATCCCCATTCTGACAGGGGAAGAGAGAGAGATCTGCTCTTCCTAGTAATTAGGAACAGCAATCTCTCTCCTCCTCCAGTCAGTCCACTCCCCCCACAGTTAGAAACACCTTACAGGGAACACATTTAACCCCTTGATCGCCCCCTAGTGTTAATCCCTTCCCTGCCAGTGACATTTAAACAGTAATCAGTGCATTTTTATAGCACTGATCGCTGTATAAATGTCAATGGTCCCAAAAAAGCGTCAAAAGTGTCCGATCTGTCCACCGCAATGTCGCAGTCCCGCAAAAACTCGCAGATCGCCGCCATTACTAGTAAAAAAAAAAACAAATCTATCCCCTGTTTTGTAGACGCTATAACTTTTGCGCAAATCAATCAATATGCGCTTATTGCGATTTTTTTACCATAAATATGTAGCAGAATACATATCGGCCTAAACTGATGAAGAAATAATTTAAAATTTTTGGGGATATTTATATTTTAAAAATTGTGGTGCAAAAAGTAAAAACCACAGAGGTGATCAAATGCCACCAATAGTGATGAGCCGAACACCCCCGGGTTCGGTTCGCATCAGAACCCGCGAACGGACCGAAAGTTCGTACGAACATTAGAACCCTATTAAATACAATGGATGCGAACGTTCGAATTCTAAAGTGCTAATTATAACAACTATTATGCATGTTATTGTCCTAAAAAGGGTTTGGGAACCCGGGTTCTGCACCAGGGGACATGTATCAATGCAAAAAGAAGTTTTAAAAACGGTCGTTTTTCGGGAGCAGTCATTTTAATGATGCATAAAGTGAAAAAAAAAAAGTCAAATATTCCTTTAAATATCGTACCTGGGGGGTGTCTAAAGTATGCCTGTGAAGTGCCACGTGTTTCCCGTGTTTAGAACTGTCCCTGCACAAAATGACACTTCTAAAGGAAAAAAAAGCCATTTAAAACTGCTTGCGGCTTTAATGTAATGTCTGGTCCCGGTAATATGGATGAAAATCTTTAAGAAAAATGGCATAGCTACCCCATGACCCCCCCCCCTACCCCAGCCCATTACCAGCCCCTTTGGGTCTTGTATGGATATTAAGGGGAACCCCGCACATAAAATAAAAAAGGCCCTATATACTCTGAACAGCCGTATACAGGCGGTGCATACAAGACAGGGACTGTAGGTTTGTTCTTATGTAGAATCTGTTTGTAATTTTGAACAGGTACATTGTTGAAGTGTAGCTCCAGCCCAAAAATCTATTTTTAAACTTTTTGGAAAACATAGGTAAGGGTTATCACCCCTGTAACATTTGTTTTGCTGTCTGTGCCCCTGTTCAGAACATTTCACCTCACTTTCCGTCCCAATGTCAACTGTTTTTGAAATGTGGTGTTTTTCTTGAAACAAGGATTGCTGATAAAGCATCAGTACAGAGGAGACACCTTTCTCCCATATTTATTCTTACAGGAGAGAATTTTCCTTCCTAGGGGTAGATTTCCTCTCACTTCCTGTTGTCTTCTTGCGTTTGCAAGTAGGAGTCGTTTGTAAGTTGGATGTTTGAAAGTAGGGACCTGCCGTATATACTCTGCAGAAATAGGCCCCTTAGTTGTTGGTGTTGGCACAACACTGTAAGCACTCACAGTTACTCTTGGTTGGTGCTGGAACGCCCTGCTGTCAACTATTATATCAGGAATTTTAATTACATATAATTGTTGAACAGTGGTAGTAAAAATTGGGCCTTTGATGGTGGTGCTGGTGCCACAACACTGTAAGCCCTGACAGTTACTCTTGGTGGGTGCAGCAATGGGCCCTGCTGTGAATTATTAGATCAAGAATTGTAATTGCATGCCCCTGTTGAACAGGGGCTGAAAAATTGGGCCTTTCGTGGTGGTGGTGGTGGTGGTGGTGTTGCCACAACACTGTAAGCCCTCAGAGTTACTCTTGGTGGGTGCAGGAATGGGCCCTGCTGTGAATTATTAGATCAAGAATTGTAATTACATGCCCCTTTTGAACAGGGGCTGAAAAATTGGGCCTTTCGTGGTGGTGGTGGTGGTGGTGTTGCCACAACACTGTAAGCCCTCAGAGTTACTCTTGGTGGGTGCAGGAATGGGCCCTGCTGTGAATTATTAGATCAAGAATTGTAATTACATGCCCCTTTTGAACAGGGGCTGAAAAATTGGGCCTTTCGTGGTGGTGGTGGTGGTGGTGGCGTTGCCACAACACTGTAAGCCCTCAGAGTTACTCTTGGTGGGTGCAGCAATGGGCCCTGCTGTGAATTATTAGATCAAGAATTGTAATTGCATGCCCCTGTTGAACAGGGGCTGAAAAATTGGGCCTTAGGCACTGGTGGCACAACACTACAACCCCTCACAGATACGTTACTTGGAGCACAGCAATGAGCCCTGTTGCAAAGTATTGCTTCAAAAATTGTAATGACACGCCCCTGTTAAACAGGGGCTGAAAAATTGGGCCTTAGGCACTGGTGCCACAACACTCCAACCCCTCACAGATACTGTACTTGGAGCACAGCAATGAGCCCTATGGCAAATTATTGTTAAAAAAATTGTAATTACATGCCCCTGTAAAACAGGGGCTGAAAAATTGGGCCTTAGCCACTGGTGGCGGCACCCATAAACAAAAATGATCTTCCAAGCTATCATCATCAATCGTATCATTGAGGACTCGGAGGAGGAGGATAGCCAGTCAACATAACAGCACAGGCACTCAGCATCAGCATCAGTCTTGAAGGGATGTGACATGTTAAAATCAATTAGTCTGTTATATCAGCATCAGGTGTGTGGTAGCTGGTGGTGATCCAAGACTGGTTCATCTTGATGAAAGTCAGTCGATCAACCGAGTCGGTGGACAGGCGCACCCTGTGATCCGTGACAAATCCTCCAGCAGCACTGAATGTGCGTTCCGAAAGAACGCTGGATGCAGGACAGGCCAGTAGCTCAATTGCATACTGTGCAAGCTCTGGCCAGTGATCCATCCTCAAGACCCAGTAAGCCAGAGGATTTTCGGTGGGGAAGGTGTCCAAGTCTGACCTTGCCCCTAGATATTCCTGCACCATGTTTATCAGACGCTGGCGATGGTTGCTGGAACCGATCATACTTTGGGGCTGCGGACTAAAGAATTGTCTGAACGCATCGGTCAGACGGCCACCTTCCCCACCGCTCCTTCTTTGACTGGCCGAAGCCTCAGCAACTCGTTGTCCAGGACCAGGAGTTTGTAACCTCCCAGTCTCTGGGAACGCGTTGCACAGACCTTTCTGCAAGGCCTCCCGGAGTTGTCTCATCCTCTGCTCCCTCTGCGAAGGTAACATAAGGTCCGCAACCTTACCCTTGTACCGTGGATCAAGGAGAGTGGCCAGCCAGTAATGGTCCCTCTCCTTGATCCGAAGAATACGAGGATCCTTCCGCAGACTTTGCAGGATCAGGGAGGCCATGCAGCGTAGGTTTGCTGAGGCATTCGCTCCGGAGTCCTCTGGGTCACTAAGGACGACATGATCCGCAGCCACCTCCTCCCAGCCACGTACAAGTCCACTGGTTTCTTGGGACTGTAAATCATCCCTAAAAGACTGCTGCTGATGATGCTGAGTGCCAGCCTCCACCTCCATGCTGACACAATCCTCCTCCTCCTCCTCCTCCTCCTCCTCTTCCTCTTCCTGTGCGATGGGTGGGACAGAAGGAACACTGTCTGGGTAAAGGGGGCCTTGAGAGGCAAGGAAGTCCTCCTCTTCCTGCCTCTGTTCTGCCTCAAGTGCCCTGTCCATTATTCCACGCAGCGTGTGCTCCAACAGGTGGACAAGAGGTACAGTGTCACTGATGCATGCACTGTCACTGCTCACCATCCTCGTGGCCTCCTCAAATGGTGCCAGGACAGTGCATGCATCCCTGATCATGCCCCACTGGCGTGGAGAAAAAAAACCAAGCTCCCCTGACCCTTTTTCTGGTGCCGTAGTCGCACAGGTACTCATTGATGGCCCTCTGCTGCGTGTGCAGCCGCTGCAGCATGGCCAACGTTGAGTTCCACCTGGTGGGCATGTCACATATAAGGCGGTTCTTGGGCAGGTTCAACTCCTTTTGCAGCTCAGCCAGGCGAGCACTGGCATTATAAGATCTGCGGAAATGCACACAGACTTTCCTGGCCTGCCTCAGGACATCCTGTAAGCCCGGGTACCTGCCCAAGAACCGCTGCACCACCAGGTTAAGGACGTGAGCCACACAGGGCACATGGGTCAGTTGTCCCTGTCGGAGGGCGGAGAGGAGGTTGGTGCCATTGTTGCAAACCACCATTCCTGGCTTAAGCTGGCGTGGCGTCAACCACCTCTCGGCCTGGCCCTGCAGAGCAGACAGGACCTCTGCCCCAGTGTGGCTTCTGTCCCCCAAACACACCAGCGCAAGCACGGCATGGCATCTTTTTGCCTGCGTACTTGCGTAGCCCCGTGAACGGCTACGGAGCACCGCTGGTTCATAGGACAAACCACAGGAAGAGGCCATGGAGGAAGAAGAAGAGGAGGGGGTGGAGGAGAGAGGTGTGTCACAACCAGTAGTAGCATTTTGGAGGCGTGGCGGTGGAACAACCTCCAACACTACTGCACCTTGTCCTGCATCCTTCCCAGCTGCCAAAAGAGTGACCCAATGGGCCGTGAAAGAAAGGTAACGTCCCTGTCCATGCCTGCTGGACCATGAGTCAGCGGTAATATGCACCTTACCGCTGACCGCCCTGTCCAGCGAGGCCAAGACATTGCCTTCCACATGCCGGTAGAGAGCCGGAATAGCCTTCCGTGAGAAAAAGTGGCGTTTGGGAACCTGCCACTGAGGAACCGCACATTGCACAAACTCACGGAAGGGGGCCGAGTCTACCAACTGAAAAGGCAGCAGTTGAAGCGCTAGCAATTTAGCCAAGCTAGCATTCAACCGCTGGGCATGTGGATGGCTGGGAGTAAACTTCTTTCGACGGTCCAGCAGCTGGGGCAGGGAAATTTGCCTGCTAGAATCGGACGTCGGTGTACTGCTAGCAGAGTGGCCGCAAGTACTTGGCTGTGACACACCTAATTCTACACCTTCATTCCTCTCAGTGCATGTTTCAGAGAGGACTGAAGTTATAGTGGGGTTGGAGATCCCAGCTGATGCGGTGCAAGGAGAGGTCCGCTTTGTTCTTTGGTGTGGGTCTTTGAGGTAGGCTTGCCAACGAGCTGCATGGCAGGTCAACATATGTCTGGTCAGGCATGTGGTACCCAAGCGGCTGATGTTTTGGCCACGCGATATACGCTTGAGACATATGTTGCAAACAGCAGCTGTGCGATCTGATGCACTAGCCTCAAAAAAGGCCCACACCAAGGAACTTTTGAATGACGGGCAGAGGCAGCGCCCTGCACAGGCGGAGCTCTGCGGTGTGATTCCGTCGGTGTACTGCCCTTACGCTGGCCACCAAAGGGCATCCTGCCTCGTTGGAGATGTGCCTCCTCCTCATCCTCCTCCTCCTCCTCTCTCCTATTAGGCACCCACGTGGAGTCAGTGACCTCATCATCCCCTCCCTCCTCATCACTGGAGCCAATCTGGCAGTATGCTGCAGCTGCTGGAACATGACTGCCAGATTGGTGTCCTTCTTGAGCATCCCCTCTGTCTGCTCTCACGCTACTGCCTTCCTGTAGCTGGGTTTCATCATCAGACCCTTCGAAACGCTGGGCATCCTCCTGGAGCATGTACCCAACACTGTGCTCAAACAGTTCGGGGGACTCCTCAGGAGGAGGACATGGTGGGTCTAGGGAAGGAGTGACTGATGATGAGTCTGACATTGATACCAGGGAAGAGGACGCTTTGGCAGCTGCTTTGCCAGTACCCTGAGCCTGGGTGAGAGAGGATGAGGAGGAGGAGGAGGGCTTGGTCATCCACTCTACCAAGTCTTCGGCATGATGTGGCTCAACATGTCCAGCTGCCGAAAACAAGGACAAGCGTGTCCCATGGCCATGTGCTGATGACAATGCACCGCGTCCACGACCAGCACTGTTGCCCCCAGACACAGAGCCTGCTTGCCCTCTTTTATTGCCTCCTGACTGTCTGCCTCTCCTTGTTTGCCTTCCAGACATTCTAATAGATGGCCTGCAGGAAGAAGGGAGAAAAGCAATAAGGGCTACCTTCAGGTGTCCTTCTCTGTCCCTTTACTTAAGGATTTCTAAATATGGTTGAGGATTATTGCTTTTGCACAGAATAGCACAACGACAATTTCCCTGACTGTCCAAAAAACAAGGATTTCAAAGATGGTTGATGAGGAATGCTTTGGCACACTATAGCACAAGGAGAATTCCCCTCACTTTCCTTCTTTGTCCCTAGAAACAAGGACTGGCACAGTGAAAGAAACTGACACTCTCCCTACCTACAGTTTTCTGTCCCTAGAAAAAATGTTTTTTTAAAGCACACTATAGCACAAGGAGAAATCCCCTCACTTTCCTTCTTTGTCCCTAGAAACAAGGACTGGCACAGTGAAAGAAACTGACACTCTCCCTACCTACAGTTTTCTGTCCCTAGAAAAAATGTTTTTTTAAAGCACACTATAGCACAAGGAGAAATCCCCTCACTTTCCTTCTTTGTCCCTAGAAACAAGGACTGGCACAGTGAAAGAAACTGACACTCTCCCTACCTACAGTTTTCTGTCCCTAGAAAAAATGTTTTTTTAAAGCACACTATAGCACAAGGAGAAATCCCCTCACTTTCCTTCTTTGTCCCTAGAAACAAGGACTGGCACAGTGAAAGAAACTGACACTCTCCCTACCTACAGTTTTCTGTCCCTAGAAAAAATGTTTTTTTAAAGCACACTATAGCACAAGGAGAAATCCCCTCACTTTCCTTCTTTGTCCCTAGAAACAAGGACTGGCACAGTGAAAGAAACTGACACTCTCCCTACCTACAGTTTTCTGTCCCTAGAAAAAATGTTTTTTTAAAGCACACTATAGCACAAGGAGAAATCCCCTCACTTTCCTTCTTTGTCCCTAGAAACAAGGACTGGCACAGTGAAAGAAACTGACACTCTCCCTACCTACAGTTTTCTGTCCCTAGAAATTTTTTTTTTTTAAAGCACACTATAGCACAAGGAGAAATCCCCTCACTTTCCTTCTTTGTCCCTAGAAACAAGGACTGGCACAGTGAAAGAAACTGACACTCTCCCTACCTACAGTTTTCTGTCCCTAGAAAAAATGTTTTTTTAAAGCACACTATAGCACAAGGAGAAATCCCCTCACTTTCCTTCTTTGTCCCTAGAAACAAGGACTGGCACCGTGAAAGAAACTGACACTCTCCCTACCTACAGTTTTCTGTCCCTAGAAAAAATGTTTTTTTAAAGCACACTATAGCACAAGGAGAAATCCCCTCACTTTCCTTCTTTGTCCCTAGAAACAAGGACTGGCACAGTGAAAGAAACTGACACTCTCCCTACCTACAGTGTTCTGTCCCTAGAAAAAATGTTTTTTTAAAGCACACTATAGCACAAGGAGAAATCCCCTCACTTTCCTTCTCTGTCCCTAGAAACAAGGACTGGCACAGTGAAAGAAACTGACACTCTCCCTACCTACAGTTTTCTGTCCCTAGAAAAAATGTTTTTTTAAAGCACACTATAGCACAAGGAGAAATCCCCTCACTTTCCTTCTTTGTCCCTAGAAACAAGGACTGGCACAGTGAAAGAAACTGACACTCTCCCTACCTACAGTTTTCTGTCCCTAGAAAAAATGTTTTTTTAAAGCACACTATAGCACAAGGAGAAATCCCCTCACTTTCCTTCTTTGTCCCTAGAAACAAGGACTGGCAAAGTGAAAGAAACTGACACTCTCCCTACCTACAGTTTTCTGTCCCTAGAAAAAATGTTTTTTTAAAGCACACTATAGCACAAGGAGAAATCCCCTCACTTTCCTTCTTTGTCCCTAGAAACAAGGACTGGCACAGTGAAAGAAACTGACACTCTCCCTACCTACAGTTTTCTGTCCCTAGAAAAAATGTTTTTTTAAAGCACACTATAGCACAAGGAGAAATCCCCTCACTTTCCTTCTTTGTCCCTAGAAACAAGGACTGGCACAGTGAAAGAAACTGACACTCTCCCTACCTACAGTTTTCTGTCCCTAGAAAAAATGTTTTTTTAAAGCACACTATAGCACAAGGAGAAATCCCCTCACTTTCCTTCTTTGTCCCTAGAAACAAGGACTGGCACAGTGAAAGAAACTGACACTCTCCCTACCTACAGTGTTCTGTCCCTAGAAAAAATGTTTTTTTAAAGCACACTATAGCACAAGGAGAAATCCCCTCACTTTCCTTCTTTGTCCCTAGAAAAAAGGACTGGCACAGTGAAAGAAACTGACACTCTCCCTACCTACAGTTTTCTGTCCCTAGAAAAAATGTTTTTTTAAAGCACACTATAGCACAAGGAGAAATCCCC
The DNA here is from genome assembly GCA_029206835.1 of Rana muscosa. Lineage (NCBI taxonomy): Eukaryota > Metazoa > Chordata > Amphibia > Anura > Ranidae > Rana > Rana muscosa. The sequence goes on from CM055122.1 coordinate 191,418,220, forward strand.
TCACTTTCCTTCTTTGTCCCTAGAAACAAGGACTGGCACAGTGAAAGAAACTGACACTCTCCCTACCTACAGTTTTCTGTCCCTAGAAAAAATGTTTTTTTAAAGCACACTATAGCACAAGGAGAAATCCCCTCACTTTCCTTCTGTGTCCCTAGAAACAAGGACTGGCACAGTGAAAGAAACTGACACTCTCCCTACCTACAGTTTTCTGTCCCTAGAAAAAATGTTTTTTTAAAGCACACTATAGCACAAGGAGAAATCCCCTCACTTTCCTTCTTTGTCCCTAGAAACAAGGACTGGCACAGTGAAAGAAACTGACACTCTCCCTACCTACAGTTTTCTGTCCCTAGAAAAAATGTTTTTTTAAAGCACACTATAGCACAAGGAGAAATCCCCTCACTTTCCTTCTTTGTCCCTAGAAACAAGGACTGGCACAGTGAAAGAAACTGACACTCTCCCTACCTACAGTTTTCTGTCCCTAGAAAAAATGTTTTTTTAAAGCACACTATAGCACAAGGAGAAATCCCCTCACTTTCCTTCTTTGTCCCTAGAAACAAGGACTGGCACAGTGAAAGAAACTGACACTCTCCCTACCTACAGTGTTCTGTCCCTAGAAAAAATTTTTTTTTAAAGCACACTATAGCACAAGGAGAAATCCCCTCACTTTCCTTCTTTGTCCCTAGAAACAAGGACTGGCACAGTGAAAGAAACTGACACTCTCCCTACCTACAGTTTTCTGTCCCTAGAAAAAATGTTTTTTTAAAGCACACTATAGCACAAGGAGAAATCCCCTCACTTTCCTTCTTTGTCCCTAGAAACAAGGACTGGCACAGTGAAAGAAACTGACACTCTCCCTACCTACAGTTTTCTGTCCCTAGAAAAAATGTTTTTTTAAAGCACACTATAGCACAAGGAGAAATCCCCTCACTTTCCTTCTTTGTCCCTAGAAACAAGGACTGGCACAGTGAAAGAAACTGACACTCTCCCTACCTACAGTTTTCTGTCCCTAGAAAAAATGTTTTTTTAAAGCACACTATAGCACAAGGAGAAATCCCCTCACTTTCCTTCTTTGTCCCTAGAAACAAGGACTGGCACAGTGAAAGAAACTGTCACTCTCCCTACCTACAGTTTTCTGTCCCTAGAAAAAATGTTTTTTTAAAGCACACTATAGCACAAGGAGAAATCCCCTCACTTTCCTTCTTTGTCCCTAGAAACAAGGACTGGCACAGTAAAACACACTGACACTCTCCCTACCTATCCTTCTCTTTCCCTAAACTAAAGGAATCCAGGTTAAGCAAGAAAGAAATAAATGTCACTGTCCCTGCCTATGCTTGTCTTTCCCTGCTCCGGAACACACTACACTAGGCCGCCGTGCTGGCGGCCTTTTATAGTGTGGGGCGTGTACTAAACACCCTCAGCAATAATTGGCCACAGGCATCCTGCCTGTGGCCAATCATTGCTCTCCTCGCTGCCGGCGCTGTGATTGGCCAAGCATGCGGGGTCACAGTGCATGCTTGGCCAATCACAGCGCCTGGATGACACTGCGATGGCGTAGTGCATTGTGGGCCGTTCGCGTCACTCGAATTTGGCGCGAACGGCCCAAATCGTTCGATCTTCGCCGAACGATCGAACAGCCGATGTTCGAGTCGAACGTATGTTCGACTCGAACACGAAGCTCATCCCTAGCCACCAACAGAAAGCTCTATTTGTGGGGAAAATAGGACATCAATTTTGTTTGGGTACAGCGTCGCACGACCGCGTAATTGTCAGTTAAAGCGACGCAAAAAATGGCCTGGTTATTAAGGGGGAAAATCGTCCGGTTTGTAAGTGGTAAAACGTGTATTTAGATGTGTTTAGATGCATTTAGGTGCATTAAACATTTGGTTGTTCATTCGTTACATTGGCCAGAATATCAGTTTGTATTGAAATAAATCAACACTCAAGTGTTAGATCAACGCCACTAGCGCCTAAGCACATTTAGATGCATTTACAGGCGCTTAGGTGCTCTCAAATGCTTCTCTCCTAAACACGCAAGTCTAGTTTTTTTGTTCAGCCGCTAAATGCTCCTTTTCCAATACACCTGTAAACACCTACATGTGCATGGCCATATAGGCTAACATAGAGGTAGTTTGAAGGAATGAAAAAAAGTCAAACACTTTAAAAATTAAATTTTTTACCTCCTGTGGGCATGAGGCCTAAGATTGTAATATAATAAGCATCATAGTTCTTAACCGTTTCCCATCCACGCTATAGCCGAATGGCGGCTGCAGTGTGGACCTATAGCGGGGAGAGCAAGTATTTGATACACTGCCGATTTTGCAGGTTTTCCTACTTACAAAGCATGTAGAGGTCTGTAATTTTTTAGCATCGGTACTCTTCAACTGTGAGAGACGGAATCTAAAACAAAAATACAGAAAATCACATTGTATGATTTTTAAGTAATTAATTAGCATTTTATTGAATGACAAAGGTATTGAAACCTTTGTTTGCAATTACAGAGATCATACGTTTCCTGTAGTTCTTGACCAGGTTTGCACACACTGCAGCAGGGATTTTGGCCCACTACTCCATACAGAGCTTCTCCAGATCCTTCAGGTTTCGGGGCTGTCACTGGGCAATACGGACTTTCAGCTCCCTCCAAAGATTTTCTATTGGGTTCAGGTCTGGAGACTGGCTAGGCCACTCCAGGACCTTAAGATGCTTCTAACGGAGCCACTCTTTAGTTGCCCTGGCTGTGTGTTTCGGGTTGTTGTCATGCTGGAAGATCCAGCTACGACCCATCTTCAATGCCCTTACTGAGGGAACGAGGTTGCTGGCCAAGATCTCACGATACATGGCCCCATCCATCCTCCCCTCAATACGGTGTAGTCGTCCTGTCCCCTTTGCAGAAAAGCATCCCCAAAAAATGATGTTTCCACCTCCATGCTTCACGGATGGGATGCTGTTCTTGGGTTTGTACTCATCCTTCTTCTTCCTCCAAACACGGCAAGTGGAGTTTAGACCAAAAAGCTCTATTTTTGTCTCATCAGACCACATGACCTTCTCCCATTCCTCCTCTGGATCATCCAGATTGTCATTGGCAAGCTTCAGATGGGCCTGGACATGCGCTGGCTTGAGCAGGGGGTCCTTGCGTGCACTGCAGGATTTTAATCCACGATGGCATAGTGTGTTACTAATGGTTTTCTTTGAGACTGTGGTCCCAGCTCTCTTCAGGTCATTGACCAGGTCCTGCCGTGTAGTCCTGGGCTGATCCCTCACCTTCCTCATGATCATTGATGCCCCACGAGGTGATATCTTGCATGGAGCCCCAGACCGAGGGAGATTGACCGTCATCTTGAACTTCTTCCATTTTCTAATAATTGCGCCAACAGTTGTTGCCGTCTCGCCAATCTGCTTGCCTATTGTCCTGTAGCCCATCCCAGCCTTGTGCCGGTCTACAATTGTATCCCTGATGTCCTTACACAGCTCTCTGGTCTTAACCATTGTGGAAAGGTTGGAGTCTGTTTGATTGAGTGTGTGGACATGTGTCTTTTACACAGGTAATGAGTTCAAACAGGTGCAGTTAATACAGGTAATGAGTGGAGAAGAGGAGGGCTTCTTAAAGAAAAAAAAGCAGGTCTGTGAGAGCCGGAATTCTTACTGGTTGGTAGGTGATCAAATACTTATGTCATGCAATAAAATGCAAATGAATTATTTAAAAATCATACAATATATCATCATATATTACTGGCTTCACTTATAAGTTTATTTTGGCAATATATGGTATCATTTCCATCTACATTGACCATTGTATACTAGCCCCCCTGGCATAGTGCTTGCGTTTTTTGTAGGTGTCTAAGTCTCCATCTACCATTTGTCATCATTGTGTCACTTACTGCATTACATTAGTTAGTGCATCACCCATTGTGGTTTTCTATCACTATATATTTCACAAGTATATCTTCATTTTGAGTGCCGCACTTTCTTTATTTTTCACTTGTTACACATTACAGTATATCTGTTGTGCAGGCAGCTACATCTTCCATCACTGGCTGCGCGGTTTCTCATTTTTGTTTTACTTTTGTGCCCACTAGTGCCGCCTGCCAGTGCCACCTGCCAGTGCCCACAGTGCATATCAGTGCCACCAATCAGTGCCACCTATCAATGCCCACCAGTGGTGCCAATCAATGCCTCATCAGTGCCACCTAGCAGTGCTGCCCATCAGTGTCACCTACCAGTGCCCATCACTGCCACCCATCCGTGCCATTCACTGCTACCTATCAGTGTCCATCAGTGCCAGCTATCAGCGCCACCATTCAGTGTCACCTATTAGTGCCCTTCAGTGCCACCTATCAATGTCCTTCAGTGCTGCCCTTCAGTTCCGCCCATCAGTGCCCATCAGTGCAACCTCTCAGTGCCACCACTCAGTGCCCACCAGTGCCACCTATCAGTGCCCACCAGTGCCACCTCATCAGTGCTCACCAGTGCCGCCTAACAGTGCCCACCAGCGCCGCCTATCAGTGCTGCCTTATCAGTGCCCATGAATGCAGCCTATCAGTGCCCATCAGTGCACCCTATCAGTGCCCATCAGCGCAGCCTCATCAGCGTACATCAATGTAGGAGAAAAATTACCTGTTTGCAAATTTTATAATAAAATATAAAACTGTTTTGTATTTTTTTTTTCAACATTTTCTGTCTTTTTTCATTTTTTTGCAAAAAATAAAAAACCCAGCAGTGTTTAAATGCCACCAAAAGAAAATTCTATTTGTGGGGAAAAAAATTATAAAACGTTCATTTGGGTACAGTGTTGTATAACTGCGCAATTGTCTTTCAAAGAGTGACAGCGCTGAAAGCTGAAAATTGGTCTGGGCAGGAGGGGGGTTTAAGTGCCCAGTAAGCAAGTGGTTAAAGCACATATATCTGTAGTGTTTACTTGTCTCTCTCCAAAGCTCTTAGTGTCATTTCTCTCTGGTGCTTCGTTCTTCTGTTATCAGCACGTGTCAAAGATGCAGAAGGACTTTCAGCACTTTAATGGGATGTAGAAAAGAGAAGACTGCTGATAAACAAGTAAGAGGATTTGTTTAATCTTTTTGCATCATTTGAGGCTATTCATTTCTGGGTATATGAGAGGGTTTACAACCACTTTAAATGCACAAGATAGAGAAGGAAAATGAAAGAAGGAAGGCATGAAGGAAGGAAGACGGGACAGGGGGAAGAAAGAAAACCAATTTTTTTCACTTAACACTCTATTTTATCAAACTCTGTGTTTTCCCGTAGACATCTGGTAGTTTAGCCACTCAGGGTTGTCTTGATTTGGAGAGCAGAGTTTGTGTTTTTAGTTGTTAGTCTGGGTCATTGGGTGATAATTATAGGCAACATCCAAGCAGTTGGGTCTTGTTATACTACAGTGTAATGTTATGACTAGACCATGTAAGAAACCCCTTTTACCGCTGATTAACAAATAGACAAGCCCTTAAAGGTAGATATTGTTCCTATGACCACTGAGAGGCACATAAGTGTGTGTTTGAGGACCAGTACACGTTCTCCTAGTGACATATAAATTAGGAACTTAATTAACTGAAGAGAACAACCTTAATATGTTGGAAGTAGATTAAATCCTCTGTATAAATAGAGAGATTGTGGCAATTCTATTTCCAGAAAATAGCTCTATACTGTAATAATGTATACACATTTTGTTAACTATATAGTAAATGCCAGACACAGGTGCATAGGTCTTCATTAAGACCCCTTTCATACTGGGGTGGTGCGGGCGTTAGCGGTAAATCACCACTAGTTTTAGCCGCGCTTTACCACTGTTATAGCGACACTTTTCGGCCACTAGCAGGGTGCTTTTAACCCCCGCTAGCGGTCGAATAAAGGGTTAATAGTGCTCGTGTTGCGGCACTGCCTAAGCGCTTTGCAGTCTCTTTGGCAGCACTGCCCATTCATTCCAATGGGCAGGGCATTTTGGGAGCGGTGTATACACCACTCCCAAACTGCCCGAAAGATGTTGCTTCCAGGACTTTTTTTCCCATCCTGCAAGCTCACCGCCACAGTGTGAAAGCACTCAGGCTTTCTCACTGGGGCGGCTTGAGAGGCGCTTTTCAGGTGCTTTACAGGTGCTATTTTTAGTGCTAAAATGCCTGAAAATCGTGTGAAAGGGGTCTTAATATTCAAGTCTTTATATTGTAATAATCCCTATTACAACATTTTCCTTGATTGCACACACACTTCTGATCTTACTGATCTTTCTCTCATATGTAACTCGATGAAACTGAATTATCCTTATCTTACCAGTCTATGTAATGTGAAAAGGTTAAAGGGGTTGTAAAGGTTTGTTTTTTTATTTTCTAAATAGGTTCCTTTAAGCTAGTGCATTGTTGGTTCACTTACCTTTTCCTTTGATTTCATTTCTAAATGTTTTTTTTCTTTGTCTGAGTTTCTCACTTCCTGTTCCTCCTCAGTAAGCTTGCCCCCATCATCCGAGCCGTTCTGGCTGGGGGTTAGTCAGCGTGCTCGCCCCCTCCCTTCGGACTACATCCCTGCGTGGAGACGCTGTGAACGTTCACACAGCTCTGAATTCTTTAGCTCATGGTGTCAGCACTGCCTAATTGAATTCGAATACAGACCTCTAGTCATACTCTCATCTCCATTATCCCTCCTGCAGCATGGCAGAGAGTACAGGAAGTTAGCAGCTTACAAGATTTTTGACAAAATCAAAAAGGTGTTTTTTTGGATTTACTGAACATATTTAACAAAATACTTTTAATGTCATATTTGGCATTTAAATTTACATATACTTTCAATCCCAAACACAATGTTGAACCGTAGTTGAAGTAGATTTATGCTACTGATTTTAGAGTTTGTCACATCAAAATGTAATTTTGTAATCACCAATGCAAAATGTCATAAGCAGCATGTCATTTTCATTGCATTTGCCGCAAACTTATGACGCGTACACACGACCGTTTTTCATGACGAGAAAAATGCCATTTTTTCATTTGGTCATTAAAAACTATCGTGTGTGGGCTCCAGAGCATTTTTCGCGACGTGAAAAATGGCCATTAAAAATTTGGAACATGCTCTATTTTTTCTCGTCGTTTTTCACGTCGTCATTTTTCTCGTCGTGAAAAACGGCCGTGTGTAGGCTTTAACGACATGAAAAAAACGTGCATGCTCAGAAGCAAGTTATGAGACGGGAGCGCTCGTTCTGGTAAAACTAGTGTTCATAATGGAGATAGCACATTCGTCACGCTGTAATGGACTGAAGAGCACAAGGCTGAAAAGTGCGAATCATCTCTCACCAAACTTTACTAACACGAGGATCAGCAAAAGCAGCCCAAAGGGTGGCGCCATCCGAATGGAACTTCCCCTTTATAGTGCCGTTGTATGTGTTGTACGTCACCGCACTTTGCTCGAGCATTTTTTTTCACGATAGTGTGTAGGCAAGGCAGGCTTGAGAAGAATCACGTTGAGAAAAACGTTGTTTTTTTCAATGACATTAAAAACGGTCGTGTGTACGCGGCATTAGTCTTTGTATGGACAATATTAGGTATTTTAGCATCTCTGGTTCTATACTTGTTTTATAATTTCCCTTCTTTTAATAGCAAAAGTATTTGACTGTAAAATAATGATTATTATGGAGTAATACTTGAGACCTGTTGATCCTGCCAGTTTATGTTTTCTCTCTGGAACACTTTTTTTTTTTAATAGGAAGACCACCAGCTCCCAAATCTGCAGGACAGTGGTCACCCTGTGCTTTTATCCAATCCACTGCAGTCAATGCCCCATGCTGATTGATTGACAGCTGTTCTGACCATTCGACAGCTGAGCCTGGGACCTTTTGTTTTGTAAATGTAATTTTGCTATATTGCTTGGACTGTAAGTAGAAAAATAAGGCAGGGTCAATAGGTAGTAAAATAGGTAAAAAAAACTGAATTACACATGGAACTCATAAAAAAAACACTGCTATGTTAATGCTAGTGACCAGGGATAAGCTGGGTTTGGTCCAAATTCAAGCTCTTCAAATTATTACATCCCCTCCCCGAACCTGCATATACCCAAAGGGGTAGAGATGCTTGTGATGATATCAACCTGATATGGCCAAATGGCTCATTTAAATTAGTTACCTAACAAGCCAAAGCTCACCAAAAAGGTTGCATATATTGTTGCATTTTTAATATCACACCATAATACAATGCACATTTATGTATTTCCTTTTTCTGGAACTGTCCTACAATGCATATTTGTCAGGAAAGATCGTTGGGCTACTACTTGGGCCGGTCATACATGGGTCGAATTCCAAAACAATTTTCTTTCGAAAACCTCTTCTAAGAATTTTCGTTCAAATTCCGCACCATTAGCGAGCCGCAGCAACGGCTGGTTTTCGTGTAGCTGGATTTGAGTGATCGGGCATGTTGTAAATTTTTTGAAAAACAAACAATTTTCTAATTAATGATGGGAGAATCGTGTGTGATATATAAATGGAAAAAGAAATGCGCATGAGCACAAGAAAAGAAAATGCTCCTTTTCCCAATACACCTGTAAACACCTACATGTGCATGGCCATATAGGCTAACATAGAGGTAGTTTGAAGGATGAAAAAAAGTCAAACACCTTAAAAATTGAAATTTTTACCTCCTGTGGGCATGAGGCCTAAGATTGTAATATAATAACCATCACAGTTCTTAACCGCTTCCCGTCCATGCTATAGCCAAATGACGGCTGCAGCGTGGACCTACAGTGGGGAGAACAAGTATTTGATACACTGCCGATTTTGCAGGTTTTCCTACTTACAAAGCATGTAGAGGTCTGTAATTTTTATCATAGGTACTCTTCAACTGTGAGAGACGGAATCCAAAACAAAAATCCAGAAAATCACATTGTATGATTTTTAAGTAATTAATTTGCATTTTATTGAATGACAAAGTTATTGAAACCTTTGTTTGCAATTACAGAGATCATACGTTTCCTGTAGTTCTTGACCAGGTTTGCACACACTGCAGCAGGGATTTTGGCCCACTACTCCATACAGAGCTTCTCCAGATCCTTCAGGTTTCGGGGCTGTCACTGGGCAATACGGACTTTCAGCTCCCTCCAAAGATTTTCTATTGGGTTCAGGTCTGGTCACTGGGCAATACAGACTCCACTCCAGGACCTTGAGATGCTTCTAACGGAGCCACTCCTTAGTTGCCCTGGCTGTGTGTTTTGGGTTGTTGTCATGCTGGAAGATCCAGCTACGACCCATCTTCAATGCTCTTACTGAGGGAAGGAGGTTGTTGGCCAAGATCTCACGATACATGGCCCCATCCATCCATGGCCCCATCCATCCTCAAAAAACAAACAATTTTCTAATTAATGATGGGAGAATCGTGTGTGATATATAAATCGAAAAAGAAATGCGCATGAGCACAAGAAAAGAAAATTCCTGGAAAGAAAAGAAAATTTCCGGAAAGAAAAGAAAATTCCAAGAAAGGAAAGAAGATTCCTGGCCACAAAAATTATTTTCTATAACAATATAAAGGTGAAATTGAAGGCTTGGTTGGTCGAATTTTTAAATCGATGGTGGCACCAACGAATCACAAAAAGAACAAAACTCCAAAGACATGCTGGGAGGTTAATTGGATCCTGTCTAAATTGGCCCTAGTATGTGTATGTATGAATGTGTGTTAGGGACCTTAGATTGTAAGCTCCTTGAGGGCAGTGACTGATGTGAATGTACAATATATACAGTATGTAAAATACTAAGTAAAATTGTCAACGCTATGTACAATAGATACCTGTAATAAAAAAATAATTATATGAATGCAGAAAAACTTACTCATTAGGACACAATGCAGAAACCCAAAGCAATCCATCAGCATCCAGACTTTAGTGGTGTGAAGTGGTCATGATATATAGAAATGTGATTCATCAATGTTAGCTATGGCAGTTAGGCTCCTTCCAACAGTGTACACTGCTCCCTTGGATTGTGCAAGGTGGTTTGCAGGTGTTCAGGGGGAGATAATGCTGCCTCCTCTGGCCTGTTTTTTTGGGGGGGATATTACTTTTTTTATCACTAAATGGCCATTTTGCTTTCCAGAACCACATTGCAACTGTGAGCCAAGCATTTGGTTCGTGGTTGTGGTGTGGTCTCATTCCCATACATAGTAGAATTTGACAGCTAGTGCTGCCTGTTGATGCTGGGCATGCAGGGCCGGTGCTACCACTAGGCAAACTAGGCAGCTGCTTAGGGCGCCCTGCTGCCTAGGGCGCCCTGCCACTGGTGTTCCTACTCTCTTCTCTCTGCAGCAAGCAACTAAGTCTCAGCATCAGCAGGCGGCCACCGCTCCATCTGTGTCCCGACTCCCAAATAAATGGAAGCAAGCAAACATTCAATGATGGGCACTGGTAGGCTGCATTGATGGGCGCTGGTGAGGCTACATATGATGGGCGCTGGTGAGGCTGCATTTGATGGGCACTGCTGAGGCTGCATTTGATGGGCTCTGGTGAGGCTGCATTAATGGGCACTGGTGAGGCTGAATTGATGGGCGCTGGTGAGGCTGCATTGATGGGCGCTGGTGAGGCTACATTTGATAGGCACTGGTGAGGCTGCATTGATGGGTGCTGATAGGCTAAATGGATGGGCGCTGATAGGCTGAATTGATGGGCACTGGTGAGGCTGCATTTGATGGGCGCTGGTGGGCTGCATTTTATGGGTGCTTCATTAAAAAGGTGGGGTTTACATGGGCAGGGAAAAGGGGGTAGAGTCAGGGGTAGAGCCAAGGGGGGCCGCAAAATGAGATTTCGCCTAGGGTGTAAAAAATCCTTGCACCAGCCCTGAGGGCATGTCATGGAAAAAATTAAAAGATGCAATGTTTACTCTCCCGAGAGGCACCATGTCTATTTGTAGGTGGGCATTGGGCAGTCAGTGGCTGAGAAAGGGGGTCTAAAAACATTGATCGACCACCTTGTTTTTATTGCCCCCTGGCCACCCATGTGAAAGGAGCCAGAGTGTTGAATGTTAACTTTGAAAAGTGATTGTTAGTACATAATATAAACTTGTGTACACTTTAAACACCCACTCATTTAAATGCGTTTGTGCTGGCACATTGATTGAAATAAACAAAGCTTCATCTAATTGTAGCGGGTGTTTGAATTTATATGAGGACTCTGGTGGTGTGGGGTTCCTTGGGGCCTACAGGTGGTGTTGTTGCCTTGGGCCAGGGCTGAACTCGCACCGCAAACTGTGCCTTTTTGTCCTCCCCTGGAGCTGGCACAGTGGGACGGGGAACCCGCTGTGACGCAAAGGGAGAGGTCATAAAAGGGGCGGACGCCCTGATTTTGGGGCAGAGAGTCGGAGGACGCGGCCGCACCCAGGCACCTTCAGCTTGGGTGCTGGTGTTCCGGTGTTTCAGGCCTAGGCGCCCTTGGCCTGGCTGGAGCAGGGATGGAGTCCATCTCAGGCACCTTTAGCCTGGGGTGAGGTACTATGGCGGATGCCTGGGGCTCAGTACCTTCAACTGAGTTCCGCGAGGGTGGAGGAATCCGAGGGGACCCTAACTCCTTGGGTGCCCGTGTCTGAGTTTGTGAGGACTGGTGCGCAGTAACTTCTCTGAAGAGCCCGGCGCAGCATCGCTGGTGACGGAGAGGCCTCCACTTCTCCCTTGGACGGATTTCTTTCTGAGCGAAGGTAATTCACGTTCTATATTACCTAGTCAGTGGCAGTGACTATTCACCACTGGTGACAGCACAGTGGGCAGCAGCAAGAAGGGAAAGGATTGTGCCTCGATCTGTCCCCATTTTACAAAGGAGAAAGATTGTTTTATTGCTTGGCAAGAAGAATAAAACTGAGTTGTACCTATTCACTGTGTGGAACTAAGGTTACTAAAGCAAAGGAGTCAGGGACGAAGAACTGGACTTGACTCTAGGACACCTACACAAAAGCCCAATCTTCTGGCCTTCACCTCCTAGTTACGGAGGACATGGGCCGTGGTGTGTTTTATCTCTCTCTCCCAGGTACCCCTAGACAACAGCCATATAACCGATAGAGCAAGAGAGAGAGGTGAGGCCGCTACATTATCTTCTAAGATCAGTGAACATTCACTTCCCAAAGTAGACAATATCTACTCCTTTTGTAAATTGTTATTTTTTCCATGTGTTTACGAATGCAATCTATACTTTTCTTCCACAAAAAAAACAACAAAAAAAACGCATTGTTAAGGTTTTGAATTCCCCAGAAAAGGGCCCTAGTGAATGTGGTAGGGACATTAGGTTGTGAGTTCCTTTGAGGGACAGGGACCAATATGTTCTGAATGATATGTTGAAGCCATACAAATATGAGAAACAAGTAAAGCACCTGTATTGGATGTCTGACAGTACATTCTCTGTGTAGTCTGTTGCCTTGTTAGGTAAAACGGGCATTGAGATAAAATGAGGTGGACAGAAAAAAAAATCTTTATTTAAATGATTTTTTGTTCTCATAACCTCCTTTGAATATTTATACCCATGATCACTTTTATACATTGGTGTAACAATTGTGGTAATTTCAGATAGGTCAGACATGAAAGGCTGAGCACTCCAGACATGGCATGTTGTCTATGCCCTGACAGCATGCTTTGTACTTGTTCTATAGAAACTGATCACTCTACTGTCAGTGGCCTCAGTTACCAGAGGATGAATGCAACGGTCAGCACAATTATCAAGACAAGCTATAATGCATGTAATCTCCAGCCCATATCAATAGAAATGATAAATGTATCTGAACCATGTGCTGTGTCACATTACAGGTAAACAATGAAGATATTACAAGCTCTTTATGAGAGAAACACCTTTATATGCTCATGAGTCATGACAGTTCAACAAAGACAACCAGTAATTAGTAAGCAATAAAGGCAACACATTCTCGGAACAGAAATTTATGGCAGAGAGGTGGGACGCTGTTGACGAAGCTGCAGGGTTTAAATGGCACCACATCCATCTGGGCTGGAAGTTGGCAAGAATTGCTGAATTCATTTCAGTAAAAAAAAACTGTGACGGTGCCAACATTTTCATCCTTACCTGAGATCATGATATAAAGGTTTGTAAAACCGCACAGCCAGGCAAAATTGGTCTGCCGCCATCACTTAATATTTGTTTATTGATTTAAGTAGTTCTTCTTGTAATTGTATTCTTCCTGTATTACCTGTGTTAATTTTTTCCTTCATCTGTATACTTGTGTCCCCTTATGTTTTTGTGAGATTGATATTTTCCCAAGTGTTAACTCTCATTTTTTAAATTGGTCGTGAAAAACGGTCGTGTGTAGGCTCCAGAGCATTTTTCTCGACAAGAAAAATGGCCATTAAAAATTTAGAACCTGCTCTATTTTTTCTCGTAGTTTTTCTCATCGTGAAACCAAAACTTTTACTAACACGCACAACACGAAATCAGCAAAAGCAGCCAAAGGGTGGCGCCATCCGAATGAAACTTCCCCTTTATAGTGCCGTCGTACGTGTTGTACGTCACCGCGCTTTGCTCGAGCATTTTTTTTTCACGATAGTGTGTATGCAAGGCAGGCTTGAGAAGAATCACGTCGAGAAAATTGTCATTTTTTTCCATGACATTAAAAACGGTTGTGTGTAAGCGGCATTACACTATATTGTCAAAAGTATTGGGACACCTGACTTTACACGCACATGAAATTTAATGGCATCCCAATCTTAGTCTGTAGAGTTCAATATTGAATTTGGCCCACCCTTTGCAGCTAAAACAGCTTCAACTCTTCTGGGAAGGCTGTCCACAAGCTTTAGGAGTGTGTCTATGGCAATGTTTGACCATTCTTCCAAAAGCGCATTTGTGAGGTCAGGCACTGATGTTGGACAAGAAGGCCTGGCTCGTAGTCTCCGCTCTAATTCATCCCAAAAATGCTCTATTGGGTTGAGGTCAGGACTTTGTGCAGGCCATTCAAGTTCCTCCACCCCAAACTCGCTCATCCATGTCTTTATGGACCTTGCTTTGTGCACTGGTACAGGAAGAGGCCATCCCTAAACTGTTCCCACAAAGTTGGGAGTAGGGATGAGCCGAACACCCACCGGTTTGGTTCGCACCAGAACGTGCAAACGGACCGAAAATTCGCGCAAACTATCGAACCCCGTTAAAGTCTATGGGACTCGAACGTTCGGAATCAAAAGTGCTAATTTTAAAGGCTAATATGCAAGTTGTTGTCCTAAAAAGGGTTTGGGGACCCGGGTCCTGCCCCAGGGGACATGTATCAATGTAAAAAAAAGTTTTAAAAACTTCAGTTTTTTCAGGAGCAGTGATTTTAATGATTCTTAAAGTGGAAAAAAAAAAGTAAAATAGTCCTTTAAATATCATACCTGGGGAGTGTCTATAGTATGCCTGTGAAGTGGCATGTGTTTCCCGTGTTTAGAACTGTCCCTGCACAAAATGACATTTCTAAAGGAAAAAAAGTCATTTAAAACTGCTTACGACTTTAATGTAATGTATGGTCCCGGCAATATGGATGAAAATCATTGAGAAAATAGGCATGGGTACCCCTCCCCCCAGCCCATTTGGGTCTTGAATGGATATTAAGGGGAACCCCGCACCCAAATTAAAAAAAGGAAAGGTGTGGGGCCCCCAGGCCCTATATACTCTGAACAGCAGTATACAGGCGGTGCAAACAAGACAGGGACTGTAGGTTTGTTCTTAAGTAGAATCTGTTTGTAATTTTGAACAGGTACATTTTTAAAGTGCTTTTTGGAAAACATAGGGAAGGGTTATCACCCCTGTAACATTTGTTTTGCTGTCTGTGCACCTGTTCAGAAGATGTGACATCTTCTCTTTCTGTCCCAATGACAATTGGATTTTGAAAAATTGGGGGTTTTAGGGAAACAAGGATTGGTGAAAAAATATAAGTGGAGAGGAGACACCTTTTTCCCATATTAACTCTTAAGCCTCGTACACACGGCCGAGAATCTCGTCGTAAAAAACACGTCGTTTTTTTCGACGAGATCCTTGGACAAGAAACTTGTCCCGGCCGAGTGTACACACGCTCATTTCAAAGAACCCGCGGTTCTTTGAATGGAGTGAACGCGGTGACGTAATCGAATACGATGAGCATGCGCTCGTCACATTCGATGCCGTCGCCGCCATCTTGGTACACCCTATCCTATGCCTAGGAAGCTACCGCTCATGCGTCAAAGTCATTTCGAGCATGCGCGGGCTTCCCAGAGGACAGGTACACCCACACAATTTTCTTGTCGAGAAACAGGCTGACGAGAATCTCGACCAGAAAATAGAGAGCAGGTTCTCTATTTTCTCGTCGAGATTCTAGTCGGTTTTCTTGACGAGAAACCATACACACGAACAAATTTCTCGGCAAGAAATCTCTGCCAGCAAGTTTCTTGCTGGTTCTTGCCGAGAAACTCGGTCGTGTGTACGAGGCTTCACAGGAGAGAATTTCCCTTCCTAGGGGTAGATTTCCTCTCACCACCTGTTGTCTCCCTCCGTTTGTAAGTAGGAGCTCTTTGTAAGTCGGATGATTGAAAGTAGAGGCCTACCCTATGTACTCTGCAGAAATTTGGGCCTTAGGTGTTGGTGTTGCCACCACACTGTAAGCCCTCACAGTTACTCTTGTTGAGCGCTGGAACGCCCTGCTGTGAACTATTATATCAAGAATTGTAATTACATGCCATTGTTGAACAGTGGCAGATAAATTGGGCCTTTAGTGGTGGTGGTGCTGGTGCCATAACATTGTAAGTGCTCACAGTCATGCCACGTACACACGACCGTTTTCATGACGTGAAAAATGCCATTTTTTAAATTGGTCATTAAAAACGATCGTGTGTAGGCTCCAGGGCATTTTTAAAGACGTGAAAAATGGCCTGAAAAAAATTAGAACCTGCTCTATTTTTTCACGTCGTTTTTCACGTCGTTCTTTTTAACGTCGTGAAAAACGGTAGTGTGCTTTTACGAGGGGAAAAAAAACGCGCATGCTCAGAATTAAGTATGAGACGGGAGCGCTCATTCTGGTAAAACTAGCGTTTGTAATGGAGATAGCACATTCGTCACGCTGTAACGGACTGAAAAGCATGAAGACTGAAAAGCGTGAATCGTCTCTCACCAAACTTTATTAACACGAGGATCAGCAAAAGCGTCCCAAAGGGTGGCGCCATTCGAATGGAACTTCCCCTAATAGTGCCGTCGTACGAGTTGTACGTCACCGCGCTTTGCTCAAGCGTTTTTTTTTTCATGAACGTGTGTATGCAAGGCAGCCTTGAGAGAAAACACGAAAAATCACGTCGAGAAAAACTTCGTTTTTTTCCATGACATGAATAACGGTCGTGTGTACGCGGCATTACTCTTGGTGGGCGCTGGAACGGGCCCTGCTATGAAATATTAGACCAAGAATTGTAATTACATGCCCCTGTTGAACAGGGGCAGAAAAATTGGGCCTTAGGCACTGGTGCCACAACACTGCAAACCCTCACAGATACTATAGTTGGAGCGCAGGAATAAGCTCTGCTTTAAAGTATTGCATCAAAAATTGTAATTACATGCCCCTGTTAAACAGGGGCAGAAAAATTGGGCCTTAGGCACTGGTGCCACAACACTGCAACCCCTCACAGATACTATAGTTGAAGCGCAGGAATGAGCCCTGTTGCAAAGTATTGCATCAAAAATTGTAATTACACGCCCCTGTTAAACAGGGGCAGAAAAATTGGGCCTTTGCCACTGGTGGCGGTGCCCAGAACCAAAAATGTTCTTACAAGCTATCAGCATGAACATTGAGGAGGAAGAGGATAGTCACTCAGCCTAACAGGATAGTCACTCAGCATCAGCATAGGCAGTCTTGAAGGGATCTCCCATTCAAAAAAAAAAATATTCAGTTACATCAGCATCAGGTGATCCAAGACTGATTAATTTTTATGAAGGTCAGCCGAACGACCGATTCGGTGGATAGGCGCACCCTGTGTTCGGTTACAAAGCCTCCAACAGCACTGAATGTGCGTTCCAAAAGAACGCTGGATGCAGGACAGGCCAGTAGCTCAATTGCATACTGTGCAAGCTCTGGCCAGTGATCCATCCTCAAGACCCAGTAACCCAGAGGATTTTCCGTGGGAAAGGTGTCCAAGTCTGATCTTGCCCCTAGGTATTGCTGCACCATGTAAAACAGACGCTGGCGATGGTTGCTGGAACCGATCATACCTTGGGGCTGCGGACTAAAAAATTGTCTGAACGCATCGGTCAGACGGCCACCTTCTCCAGCGCTCCTTCTTTGACTGACCGAAGCCTCAGCAACACATTGTCCAGGACCAGGATTTTGTAACCTCCCAGTCTCTGGGAACGCGTTGCAAAGACCTTTCTGCAAGGCCTCCCGAAGATGTTTCATCCTCTGCTTCCTCTGCGATGGCAAGATAAGGTCCGCAACCTTACCCTTGTAACGTGGATCAAGGAGGGTTGCCAGGCAGTAATGATCCCTCTCCTTGATCACATGAATACGAGGATCCTTTTGCAGGCTTTGCAGGATCAGGGAGGCCATGCAGCGTAGGTTTGCTGAGGCATTCGGTCCGGAGTCCTCTGGGTCACTCAGGACGACATGATCCGCAGCCACCTCCTCCCAGCCACGTACACGTCCATGGGTTTCTTGGGACTGTAATTGATCCCTTGAAGACTGCTGCTGATGCTGAGTGCTAGGCTCCACCTCTAGCTGACACAATCCTCCTTCTCCTCGTCCTCTTCCTGTGTGATAGGCGGGCCAGCAGCAACAATGTCTGGATAAAGGGGACTTGAGAGGTAAGGAAGTCTTCCTCTTCCTCCCTCTGTTCTGCCTCAAGTGCCCTGTCCATTATTCCATGCAGCGTGTGCTCCAACAGGTGGACAAGAGAGACAGTGTCACTGATGCATGCACTGTCACTGCTCACCATCCTCGTGGCCTTCTCAAAGGGTTCCAGGACAGTTCATGCATCCCTGATCATGACCCACTGCCGTGGCAAAAAAAAAAACAAGCTCCCTTGACCCTGTCCTGGTGCCATATTGGCACAGATACTCATTAATGGCCCTATGCTGCATGTGCAGCCGCTGCAGCATGGCCAACATTGAGTTCCACCTGGTGGGAATGTCACAGATTAGGCGGTTCTTGGGCAGGTTGTATTCCTTTTGGAGGTCAGCCAGCCGAGCACTGGCATTATATGACCGGCGGAAATGCACATAGAGTTTCCTGGCCTGCCTCAGGACCTCCTGTAAGCCCGGGTACCTTCTCAAGAACCGCTGCACCACCAAGTTAAGGACGTGAACAAAACAGGGCACAAGGGTCAGCTGTCCCTGTCAGAGGGCGGAGAGGAGATTGGTGCCATTGTCGCAAACCACCATTCCTGGCTTAAGCTGGCGTGGTGTCAACCACCTCTGAGCCTGCCCCTGCAGAGCTGACAGAATCTCTTCCCCAGTGTGGCTCCTGTCCCCCAAGCACACCAGCTCAAGTACCGCATGGCATCTTTTTGCCTGCTTACTTGCGTAGCCCCTTGAACGCCTACGGAGCACCGCTGGTTCCAAGGACAAAGCACAGGAAGAGGCCATGGAGGAAGAAGAAGAGGAGGGGTGGAGGAGAGAGGTGTGTCAGAATCACCAGTAGTAGCATTTTGGAGGTGTGGTGGCGGAACAACCTCCAACACTACTGCACCTTGTCCTGCATCCTTCCCAGCTGCCAGCAGAGTCACCCAATGTGCCGTGAAAGATTGGTAACATCCCTGTCCATGCCTGCTGGACCATGAGTCAGTGGTAATATGCACCTTACCGCTGACCACCCTGTCCAGCGAGGCCAAGACATTGCCTTGCACATGCCGGTAGAGAGCCGGAATCGCCTTCCATGAGAAAAAGTGACGTTTGGGAACCTGCCACTGAGGAACCGCACATTCCACAAGGGGGCAGAGTCTACCGACTGAAAAGGCAGCAGTTGAAGTGCTAGCAATTTAGCCAAGCTAGCATTCAACCGCTGGGCATGTGGATGGCTGGGAGCGAACTTCTTTCAGCGGTGCAGCAGCTGGGGCAGGGAAATTTGCCTGGTACAATCTGACGTTGGTGTACCAATAGCAGATTGCCCGCAAGTACTTGGCTGTGACACACCTAATTCTACACCTTCATTCCTCTCAGTGCAGGTTTTAGAGAGGACTGAAGGTATAGTGGGGTTGGAGATCCCAGCTGATGTGGAGCAAGGAGAGGTCCGCTTTGTTCTTTGGTGTGGGTCTTTTAGGTATGCTTGCCAATGAACTGCATAGAAGGTCGACATATGTCTTATCAAGCATGTGGTGTCCAAGCGGGTGATGTTTTGGCCACGTGAGATACGCCTGAGACATATGTTGCAAATAGCAGCGCTGCGATCTGATGCACTCGTCTCAAAAAAGGCCCACACCAAAGAACTTTTGGAATAACGCACAGAGACAGCAGCGCCCTGCACCTGCGGAGCTCTGCGGTGTGATGCTGTCGGTGTGCTGCCCTTAAGCTTGCCCCTGGAGGGCATCCTGCCTTGTTGGAGATGTGCCTCCTCCTCCTCCTCTCTCCTATCAGGTACCCACGTACAGTCCGTGACCTCATCCTCCCCTCCCTCCTGATCACTGGAGCAAACCTGGCAGTATGCTGCAGCTGGGGGAACATGACTGCCAGATTGCTGTCCTTCTTGGGCACCCCCTCTCTCTGGGCTCACATTACTGCCTTCCTCTAGCTGGGTACCATCATCGGGGCCTTCAAAATTCTGCCCATCCTCCTGCAGCATGTACACAACATTGTGGTCAAACAGTTCGGGGGACTCCTCAGGAGGACATGGTGGGGCTAGGGAAGGAGCTACTGATGCCATTGAGCCGAGGGAAGAGGCCGCTTTGGCAGCTGCTTTGCCAGACAAAGTACCCTGAGCCTGGATGAGGAGGATGAGGACGGCTTGGTCATCCACTCTACCAAGTCTTCGGCATGTTGCGGCTCAACACGGCTAGCTGCCAAAAAAAAGGACAAGCGTGTCCCACGGCCACGTGCTGATGAGGATGCACCGTGTCCACGACCAGCACTGTTGCCTCTAGACACAGAGCCTGCTTGCCCTCTTTTATTGGCTCGTGACTGTCTGCCTCTTCTTGTTGTCCTTCCAGATATATGAATGGCCTGCAGTGAGATGTAGCTGCACAAAGCTGGGATGTATATATATATATATACTGATTATACTGCAGCTAGCAGAATCAACTGCCTGTCTGTAGTATTATTAGTAAGAGAACCCCAGCAATTGTCTTCAGTTATCTTTAGTTGCACACTGTGCAGAGGACACAGTACAGTAACTGAAAATACTGCACCTCCCTGCCTGTGGTATTAGTATGAGAACACCAGCAATTGTCTTCAGGTAGCTTCAGGTGCACACCATGCAGAGGACACAGTACACTAACTGAAAATCCTGCAGCTCCCTGCCTGTGGTATTAGTATGAGAACACCAGCAATTGTCTTCAGGTAGCTTTAGGTGCACACTGTGCAGAGGGCACAGTACACTAACTGAAAATACTGCAGCTCCCTGCCTGTGGTATTAGTATGAGAACACCAGCAATTGCATTCAGGTAGCTTTAGGTGCACACTGTGCAAAGGACACAGTACACTAACTGAAAATACTTGCAGCTCCCTGCCTGTGGTATTAGTATGAGAACACCAGCAATTGTATTCAGGTAGCTTTAGGTGCACACCGTGCAAAGGACACAGTACACTAACTGAAAATACTTGCAGCTCCCTGTCTGTGGTGTTAGTATGAGAACACCAGCAATTGTATTCAGGTAGCTTTAGGTGCACACTGTGCAAAGGACACAGTACACTAACTGAAAATACTTGCAGCTCCCTGCCTGTATTAGTATGAGAACACCAGCAATTGTATTCAGGTAGCTTTAGGTGCACACTGTGCAAAGGACACAATACACTAACTGAAAATACTGCAGCTACCACAATCACCTGCCTGTCTGTCAGTATATTATGAATAGAATAACAGGAACGGATCTAGCTAGACTGAATACAGTGTATATATATATATATATATATATATATATATATATATACAACACCTGGGATGCATATGTAGCGATACCCCCAAACTAAGGGAGCCGCTGGTTTGCTTTTGGGCCATGTACACAGCACAGCCAACCCCAGGCAATCTACTCAGCCCTTCTCTGGCACAGCTAGTCTAGGGGTGGTATTTCTTGTAGATAAGAGGGGGTTAACAATTAATATTACATATAACACATGCATGCAGAGCCCTGCAGTAATACTAACAGTAGTGCACGGTGTGCACCAATTAGTTCTAACACACACCAACATATAGCTTGGGTCCCCGTTAGCAATATGGTGCCTAACAGTACTATCAACTCCCAGTCAGGCCTGACTTAGATAAAACTCAGTCTCTAGAGAAGGAATCTTCACATGCCAGATGATCGGTGGTGCACACACAGGAACAATATTTGTAATCCCACAAGGTCTAAGGTAATGGAACAACTCCCCGGAGACTATGTGACTCAGTCCTCGAACTAGTCTCCTGACAGGAAAAGGGAAATATCACCCGATGGGCCAAGGCAGTCTATAGGCCTAGTAAAGTACTCAAGTATGGTTGTGAGCAGGTGCTCTCTCACCCCAACGGACTCGATCCCAGTCCGGGACTCCCACCGCTGTGTTCACACACACAGGATCTGCCACCGCCTGATCTCCGGTTCACTGACGTCCCTCAAGCAGGTAGATGTCTGTCGCCGCACAGGCTCTGCAGTGAGGTGGAAGGCTCTCTGGAAGTGCGCAAGGCCCAGGCCTCAGGCCTTGCACTCACAGCAGGTCCGCACAGGAAGTCCTCTTGCCAGCCGCGCAGTGTCCAAAGAGGCCGGGCTGAGCCTCGCCCTCCCCTTTTATACCCCACCCATGAGTCTCTGCAGCAGCCCAATACACCCTGGGTGCCAAACGGGGTTCTGGGTAACGTAGTCCATGGGGCCTCAATGGAGACCCCGCTACACACTCCCCCCACTTAAACTCTTTGGTCCCCAAAGATATTTGTCAACAAACACTACGCACAACATTAGACAAAGTTGCGTATGATGTCGGCAGAGGAAGTTCCCACCAAAAATGAGAGGGTGAACTTCCTCGCCCACAGGTCACACTATCATAAGTGGCCTGCCTAACTGTGCCAGGGGGTGAGTTGGGGTTGCCCTCCACCAAATGAACAGTAGAGGGATCAGGGCTTTCTGCACTCCTCCTGGCAGTTGCCACTGTATCCTCCGAGCTCCTCCCCATTTGTGGGTAGGTCAGCCTTTCTGGGGGGCCTTATGGCCCTTTTCACCCTTCTCTCTCTTGGGGTTTCTGGCTTCAACACTGTAGGTTCCTCTTCCGGAACAGACATGTCAAATTCCACTGTTTCTGAAACATTTAACTCAGGAACAGGAGGGTTCACAGAACATCTTGGTTCCTCCTCTTGGAGCCAGTCAAGGGCATCTTCCCATGAGTCTGATAGAGGGCTGGACGGGATAAATTCAGTAGCTTCTGCATTCAGTGTACTGTCTATGGTGTCTTCCAAAGGTGGGAGATCTATAGCAGAAGTCACTGGGGCCTGGGAAGGCCATAGCCATCCCAACTCTTCACTTTCATCCTCACTAGGCTCAGAGGCATCTGCTTCTTCAGACCGGGGTGTTTGGCCTAGGAGTATCCAGGATGGACGTTGGCTCAGAGGAATCCTACACAGGGGGCACCCGGACTGCTTCGGCAAGTGGGAGTATGTGGTTCTGGTGCCAAGTCTTCAAAGGCCCCACCTTTCCCTCTGGCTTCAGCTGATAGACTGGTAGGCCGGGTAACTTCTTACAAATAACATATGGCTCCGGTCTCCATCTGTCTGTAAGCTTGTGCTTCCCAGGGACTCCCAAGTTTCATAACAACACTCTGTCCCCTGGTTGCAGATCCTGAATTCGGACCTTCAGGTCGAAGTTTCTCTTGTTGCGGGCTCCCCTCTGATTGGAAGCTGCTTGGGCCTGCTCATAGGCCAACTGTAAACTGTGCCTCAGCCGGTCCACATAGCCCTTATGAGAAGTGGCCGAGGAATGGTCTATGGAGGTGCCAAAGGCCAGGTCTACGGGTAGTCTTGCTTCTCTCCCAAACATGAGTCGGTAGGGAGAGTACCCTGTAGCATCACTTGTTGTGCTGTTGTAAGCATGCACAATTGCTGCTATGTGCCTGCTCCAATGCTGCTTCTTTTCACTTTCTAGAGTTCCCAGCATATTGAGTAGGGTTCGGTTGAACCTTTCCGACTGGATGGTAGGGACTGGTTCGGGTCTTCTTGATCCCTAAGGAGTCCAAGAGCTTCCGGATCAGTCGACTTTCAAAGTCCCTCCCTTGATCCGAGTGGAGTCTCTGTGGTAGCCCATAGTGCACAAAGTATTTCTCCATGAGTACCTTGGCCACTGTGGAAGCCTTCTGGTCTTCGGTTGGGAAGGCCTGGGCATACCGGGTGAAATGATCGGTTATCACCAGAACATTTCCTAGTCCATTTCCTAGTCCACTCAAGTCGGGCTCGAGGCAGAGGAAATCAATGCATACCAAATCCATTGGGCCTTGACTCTGTAGGTGGCCCATTGGGGCAGCTTGATGGGGTAGAGTTTTCCGCTGGATGCAGCGTGCGCATGAATGGCAGTATTCCTCTACTTCAGCCCTCATACAGGGCCAATAGAACCGACTCCTGACAAGCTGGAAGGTCCTTTCAGCTCCTAAATTACCATGATGGTCATGTAAGGCGGCCAAGACAGTCCCCCGGTGATTTTCAGGCAAGAACAATTGCCATTTGTCTTCCAGGTCATCAGAGGAGCCCCTTTGGTAGACCACCTCTTGATGCACCTGCAACCTGTCCCATTCCTTCCGCAGCAGACAAGCTTCCTTTGAAGGGTGATGCAAGAGGCTATCTGGATCCTGACTCTCCAGGGCCTCGAGGACCAATTTCCCCAAAGGGTCTTCCAACTGATCACATCTCAATTCTTTTTTTTACAGTTTGGGTAAATCATCTTCCTCTAACTGAGTGACTCCACAGTATTGCTTGGGGACTCCCACTACTGTGACTCCTATCTCTTCCGCTCTGGAGTTCGGCCCCTTGACAGAGAGCCCGCACCCCGTCCGGTGCCACCTGGGTCCAGTCTTCTGTGCGGCTAGTGGGAGCATGAGACCTTCTGGACAGGGCATCCGCATCTCGATTTCCGGCCCCAGGTCTGTATTTCAGGCTAAAGTTGAATCCAGACAGTGCAGTCCAACCCATACAGATAGTCCTTAAGCTTATCAACTACAGCCCACTTGAGAGCTAGGAACTCCAACTTGTGAGTGGGGTAGTTTTTTTCAGATGGGGTCAAACTTCTGCTCACATATGCGACAGGTCGCAGTTGCCCTTTATGCTCCTGGTAGAGCACTCCTCCCAGTCCGTCATGACTGGCATCTACATGGAGCTCATAAGGTTTCCTTGGGTCTGCATAGGCCAAGACAGGGGCAGTGGTTAAGCTCTTCAGCATGTGGAAGGCCTCTTCGCACTTTCCATTCCATTGGTCTTCGACTGATTCTCCCGGCTTCCTGGGACCTGAGTCATCGTCGTCCCCTTCTGTGTTCAAGAGTTCATTCAGGGGCCTGGCAATCCATGCAAACCCCTCTACGAATCTCCTATAGTAGGAGCAGAACCCCAAAAAGGACCTGAGTTCTGTCACCGTGGTGGGCCGGGGCCAGGAGGTAACTGCCTCTAGCTTCCCGGGCTCTGTGGCAACCCCTTCTTCAGACACTATGTGCCCCAGATAGTTGACTGATGACTGGTAGAACTGACAATTCTCTGGCGAAAGCTTGAGTCCCTCTTCGCTAAGCCTTCTCAAGACTTTTTCCAGTCTTTCCTCATGTTCTTCTAGAGTCTTCCCAAAGACAATGATGTCATCCAAGTACACGAGAACTTCGATGAGGTTCATGTCTCCTACGGTTTTCTCCATGAGGCGTTGAAAGGTGGCAGGGGCTCCAGACAGGCCTTGGGGCATCCGGTCAAATTCAAAGAATCCCACAGGGGTTATGAAGGCTGTCTTCTCCTTATCTTCAGGATGCCTAGGGATCTGATAGTATCCACTCTTCAGGTCCATAACACTGAACCACCTGGCTCCAGACAAACTCTGTAGGGCATCCTCTATCCTCGGGGTGGTATACTGGTCGGGTATCGTCCTCCAGTTGAGAGTCCTGTAGTCTATACACAACCTCAACAACCCATTCTTCTTCCGGACCACCACTATTGGAGAGGCATAGGGGCTCCTAGATTCCCGGAAAACACCGGTTCGCTTGAGCTCGGCGAGCTGTTCTCTCAGGTCTTCAAGGTCGGCTAGAGGGACTCGCCTGACCCTCTCCCTGAAAGGCTTGTCTTCCTGGAGGCGGATTCGATGGGTGGCACTCTTTGCACACCCTACGTCGAACTCATCATTAGAGAACATCTTCCTCCATCTGGTCAACTGGGCCTTTGCCCTCTCTTTCCAGGTCTTTGGCAGGTTCGGGTTCTCAATGCAGAGCTTCTCCCAAACAGTTCTGTCTCCCTCTGTCTTCTCCACATCTGATAAGACAATTGGGGCAGCAGGGCTCACCTGACCCAGCAGCATCCTGGCGGGGATCTCCATGGGAACACCCGTGGTATTCCTGACGCTCACCGTCACCTTACAGTGTGCCTTCTTCAGAGCTCTCAACGGAACCATCTCTGGGATCACTTTTAAGCCTGAGTATTCTTCCCGAGGGTCTGGTTCCAACATGACAAAGGGGTCGGGTAGCTCCCAAGTAAGCTTCACAGTGGCCCTGAGACAGGTTACTTCACTGGGCTGCAACATTATTCCCTTCTTCTCCAGTCTCCAGACTTTACCCACCCCCTCTTCTGGGGCCTTGTGTTCTAAGACCAGTCGCTGATAAGTGGTCCTCAACATCGGGTGTATTCTGGTGACCGTAGGGTTCTTTCCTCCTGCCAGAGGGGCCAGAAGCCTCCGAACCAGATCCGTATTTGTCCCTATTATTAAGGAGCTCTTGCTGGCTCCAGGCGGTCGGGGGCACACCACTGCCAGGGTATCAAACACTTCAGCCTTCCCGGCTACTGAGGGGTCAAAGGTCAGTTTAATGGGCAAGTAACCATCGTAGGGGAAACTGTGTTCCGATTCCCCATATTTCCAGATCTTCAATTCTCTGGATGGGCAAGTGACTCAGATGTCTGTCATAAAAGTCCCGGTATAACAGAGTCACCTGTGCTCCAGTGTCTAGGATGGCTCTCGTGTAGACTCCCTCCACTTGAATAGGCACTACAGGGTAAGGGTCTATCAGTTCTTCTGGATAAGACTTCAAAGGGGTCTCTTTCTGTTGATCCCTACATTTTCCTTTGGTCCTCTCCTTCTTGTGTTTGGCTGTTGGCTTTAGTCCCTCTTGGGCTCTGTATGCATTGATCTCCCTCCTCTGTTTATGTGTATATTCCCGCTGAGGGACATTATTTCTCTTTTTAGGTGTGTATTCTCGCTGAGGAGCACTGTTCTTCTTCTGAGGGGGTCTACTCCTTTTTCTTATGGGCTTCTCATTCAGTTTGGGTACAGTGGAGTTCACTGGAGATGATGTGCACCCGGTTGACTCCTTCACCGGGGCCCTCTGAAGTTTTCCGCTGGCTTGCGATTATTCATCTTCTTTTTCTTGGGACTCGAACATACTTTCGCAATATGGCCAACTCCTCCGCAGTTAAAACAGACCACATCCCCCCAATCTTGTAGGGAACTGGGTGCTGAGGTATCTGGGAACAACTCCTTCCTCGGTCCATTATTCTCTACAACCCTTGGATCCTTTGCCATCAAAGAGGTCAGCATCTCCAACACCTGAGACATTTGTGACTTCACGGTATCTACTTCTGGGTCTCTTTCAGGGATCATGGCTGATCTGACCATTACCGGTACAACAGGGGTATGTGCCTTGATTGCTTGCTGATCCTTCTGCAGGGCCTCCTCATCTCTAATGATCTTTACCAGATCAGGATAATTCAGCAACATACCTCCTCCAGAGGTTTTCAAGTGGAGCCAGACTGGATCCGAGCGTAGCGCTCCCTTTAATATCTGCTTCATCCTCGCCGCATCTATGGCTTGGGGTACCATCCCTTTTTTAGCACGATTTGACAAAGCATTTTGTTCAGTCTTCTTACATACTCTGACAGCTTTTCTTCTGGCTGCTGAAAGGTGTGTTCGAACTGATACACCAGTTCCGTTACTTTTTCTAACTGACCGAACTCCTCCTGTAGCATGGCTAAACAGTCATAAGCCGTGCAGGCAGCATTCCCAAACCGGAGACTTTTTACAGCTTCCGCAGCCGCACCTTTCAGACTTTCCATCACGCGCTGCTTCTTCTGCGTTTCAGGCACCTCCCATGCCTCTACTGCTGACAAGGCCTGTTCAATCCAGGTATCGAAGTCTTCCTCCCCTACAGGGATGGGCAGCTTCCCTGAAAATGTTCTCAGCTTCCGGTAGCTGGCCTCTACATGTACCGTACTTGTTTGCTGACACTTTGTGAGTAGATCTCCCAAAGCATTTAAAAGTTCTGGCCCTATGGCTGTAATGGGTGTCACCGGAGGTGTCATCCTTCTCTGCCTCTCTGATGTATGGGGTATCCCTGGCGGTGATCCCGTTGGGGATGGCGGAGGTGACTCTGTTTTTACAGTTATTGCATTACCCAGCGACTGCACACTTTGTCCTTTAAGGTTCCCCGGTACTCCATCCATCCACTCTATGAGTGCATACTGAAACGAGGTGTCTGGGGCTGATTTCAGATCTATCACCTTTGGTATATTATTTGGGGATAGCGACACTGCAAGTCGCTCTGCCACGTTCACTGACCATTCTTCTCCCGGGAGACTAATGACCACTGATGTGTCTGGGTTTGTCCTGGCTGCTTCGCACCACGCTTTTACTTCTAGCGGGTCCATGCCGGTACTTTTGGCGTATCTGCTTGCCATATACAGGATCCCGGAAACGATGCCCCCACGTGTAGCGATACCCCCAAACTAAGGGAGCCGCTGGTTTGCTTTTGGGCCCTGTATACAGCACAGCCAACCCCCGGCAATCAACTCAGCCCTTCTCTGGCACAGCTAGTCTACCGGTGGTATTTCTATATAACTCTATAACAGTTTACACACAATTCCACAATACCTTTCTTCAAGTGATAATATATATATATATATATATATATAGGGACTCCAACACCAGATTTGAGGAAAGGTAAAAGGTTTACTTGTAGATAAAAGGGGGTTAACAATTAATATTACATATAACACATGCATGCAGAGCCCTGCAGTAATACTAACAGTAGTTAATGATAATACGCAATTAGTTCTAACACACACCAACATATAGCTTGGGTCCCCGTTAGCAATATGGCGCCCAACAGTACTATCAACTCCCAGTCAGGCCCGACTTAGCTAAAACTCAGTCTCTAGAGAAGGAATCTTCGCATGCCAGATGATCAGTGGTGCACATACAGGAACAATATTTGTAATCCAACAAGGTCTAAGGTAATGGAACAACTCCCCGGAGACTATGTGACTCAGTCCTCGAACTAGTCTCCTGACAGGAAAAGGGAAATATCACCCGATGGGCCAAGGCAGTCTATAGGCCTAGTAAAGTACTCAAGTATGGTTGTGAGCAGGTGCTCTCTCACCCCTCCGGACTCGATCCCAGTCCGGGACTCCCACCACTGTGTTCACAAACACAGGATCTGCCACCGCCTGATCTCCGGTTCACTGACGTCCCTCAAGCAGGTAGATATCTGTCGCCGCACAGGCTCTGCAGTGAGGTGGAAGGCTCTCTGGAAGTGCGCAAGGCCCAGGCCTCAGGCCTTGCACTCACAGCAGGTCCACACAGGAAGTCCTCTTGCCAGCTGCACGGTGTCCAAAGAGCCCGGGCTGAGCCTCGCCCTCCCCTTTTATACCCCACCAATGAGTCTCTGCGGCAGCACAATGCACCCTGGGTGCCAAACGGGGTTCTGGGTAACGTAGTCCATGGGGCCTCAACGGAGACCCCGCTACACATATATATCCTCTACACACTGTAACAGCAGCTAGCTGACTCGCCTGCCTGCTCTATCTAACTCAAATGAAATTACACTATATCTCTCTCTCTCTGTCTTTTTTTTACCGCCGCCGCTACACACTACACAAGGCCGCCACAAACCCCCTGAGACATAATTGGCCAAAGCCACCCTGGCTTTGGCCAATTATGGCTCTCTGTTCTTACCGCGCTGTGATTGGCCAAAGCATGCGGGTCATAGTGCATGCTTGGCCAATCATCAGTCAGCAATGCACTGCAATTCCTCAGTGAATTATGAGCCGTAACGCGCAACTCGAATTTGGCGCAAATGGCCCATAATGTTCGAAATTCGGCGAACGGTCGAACAGCCGATGTTGAGTTTGACTCAAACTCGAAGATCATCCCTAGTTGGGAGCATGAAATTGTCCAAAATGTCTTGGTATGCTAAAGCCTTAAGAGTTCCCTTCACTGGAACTAAGGGGCCAAGCCCAACCCCTGAATAACCACCGAAAAACATCCCCACACAATAATCCCCCCTCCACCAAAAGATTTGGACTAGTCCATAAAGCAAGGTTCATAAAGACATGGATGAACGAGTTTGGGGTGAAAGAAGTTGACTGGCCTGCACAGAGTCCTGACCACAACCTGATAGAACACCTTTGGAATGAATTAGAGCGAAGGCTTCAAGCCAGGCCCTCTTGTCCATATCAGTGCCTGACCTTAAAAAATGTGCATCTGGAAGAATGGTCAAACGTTGCCATAGACACACTCCTAACCCTTGTGGACAGCCTCCCCAGTAGGGATGAGCTCGGTGTTCGAGTCGAACATACGTTCGACTCGAACATCGGCTGTTCGACCGTTCGGCGAACATCGAATGATTTGGGCCGTTCGCGCCAAATTCGAGTGACGCGAACGGCCCACAATACACTGCGCCATCGCAGTGCAATCCCGGCGCTGTGATTGGCCAAGCATGCACTGTGACCCCGCATGCTTGGCCAATCACAGCGCCGGCAGCTAGGAGAGCCATAATTGGCCACAGGCAGGTTGCCTGTGGCCAATTATAGCTCAGGGGGTTGAGCACACGCCCCACACTATAAAAGGCCGCCAGCGCGGCGGCCTTGTGTAGTGTGTTCCGGCGCAGGGAAAGAGTTACATAGGCAGGGACAGTGTCACTGCTATTTGTACCTCAAACTTGTGTGTAGGGAGAGAGAAGGATAGGCAGGGAGAGTGTCAGTGTCATATTCTTTGCTAAACCTTGTGTGCAGGGAGAGAGAAGGATAGGCAGGGGACAGTGTCAGTGTCACATTCTTTGCTAAACCTTGTGTGCAGGGAGAGAGAAGAATAGGCAGGGAGAGTGTCAGTGTCATATTCTTTGATAAACCTTGTGTGCAGGGAGAGAGAAGGATAGGCAGGGAACAGTGTCAGTGTCATATTCTTTGCTAAACCTTGTGTGCAGGGAGAGAGGGGGATAGGCAGGGAGAGTGTCATGGTCATATACTTTGATAAACCTTGTGTGCAGGGAGAGAGAAGGATAGGCAGGGGACAGTGTCAGTGTCATTGTTGCTTAGCCTCCTGCACATTATACACCTGAAGTTAGCCCGTATTGCTGTGTTTTCCTGGTGTGTTACACCAACAGGCATTTGCAGCACTTACAGCGGGCGGAGTGTGCCTCCTGCACCTTATACACCTGAAGTTAGCCTGTATTGCTGCATTTTCCTGGTGTGTTACACCAACAGGCATTTGCAGCACTTACAGCGGGCGGAGTGTGCCTCCTGCACCTTATACACCTGAAGTTAGCCTGTATTGCTGCGTTTTCCTGGTGTGTTACACCAACAGGCATTTGCAGCACTTACAGCGGGCGGAGTGTGCCTCCTGCACCTTATACACCTGAAGTTAGCCTGTATTGCTGCGTTTTCCTGGTGTGTTACACCAACATTCATTTGCAGCACTTACAGCAGGCGTATTGTGATTCCTGCAAAATATACTCCTGAAGCTAGGCCTTATTGCTGGTTTTCCCATTTCCCTGCAGGCCATTAGAATGTCTGGAAGGCAAACAAGGAGAGGCAGACAGTCAGGAGCCAATAAAAGAGGGCAAGCAGGCTCTGTGTCTAGAGACAACAGTGCTGGTCGTGGACGAGGTGCATCGCCGTCAGCACGTGGCCATGGGACGCGCTTGTCCTTCTTTTCGGCAGCTGGACATGTTGAGCCGCATCATGCCGAAGACTTGGTATAGTGGATGACCAAGCCCTCCTCATCCTCCTCATCCTCTCTCACCCAGGCTCAGGGTACTGGCAAAGCAGCTGCCAAAGCGTCCTCTTCCCTGGTATCAATGTCATCATCAGTCACTCCTGAGGAGTCCCCCGAACTGTTTGAGCACAGTGTTGGGTACATGCTCCAGGAGGATGCCCAGCGTTTCGAAGGGTCTGATGATGATTCCCAGCTAGAGGAAGGCAGTAGCGTGAGAGCAGAGAGAGGGGATGCTCAAGAAGGACACCAATCTGGCAGTCATGTTCCAGCAGCTGCAGCATACTGCCAGATTGGCTCCAGTGATGAGGAGGGAGGGGATGATGAGGTCACTGACTCCACGTGGGTGCCTAATAGGAGAGAGGAGGAGGAGGATGAGGAGGAGGCACATCTCCAACGAGGCAGGATGCCCATCGGGGGGCCAGCGTAAGGGCAGCACACCGACGGAATCACACCGCAGAGCTCCGCCTGTGCAGGGCGCTGCCTCTGCCCGTTATTCAAAAAGTTCTTTGGTGTGGGCCTTTTTTGAGTCGAGTGCATCAGATCGCACAGCTGCTGTTTGCAACATATGTCTCAAGCGTATATCGCGTGGCCAAAACATCACCCGCTTGGGCACCACATGCTTGACCAGACATATGTTGACCTGCCATGCAGCTCATTGGCAAGCCTACCTTAAAGACCCACACCAAAGAACAAAGCGGACCTCTCCTTGCACCGCATCAGCTGGGATCTCCAACCCCACAATACCTTCAGTCCTCTCTGAAACCTGCACTGAGAGGAATGAAGGTGTAGAATTAGGTGTGTCACAGCCAAGTACTTGCGGGCACTCTGCTAGCAGTACACCGACGTCCGATTCTAGCAGGCAAATTTCCCTGCCCCAGCTGCTGGACCATCAAAAGAAGTTCACTCCCAGCCATCCACATGCCCAGCGGTTGAATGCTAGCTTGGCTAAATTGCTAGCGCTTCAACTGCTGCCTTTTCAGTTGGTAGACTCGGCCCCCTTCCGTGAGTTTGTGCAATGTGCGGTTCCTCAGTGGCAGGTTCCCAAACGCCACTTTTTCTCATGGAAGGCGATTCCGGCTCTCTACCGGCATGTGGAAGGCAATGTCTTGGCCTCGCTGGACAGGGCGGTCAGCGGTAAGGTGCATATTACCGCTGACTCATGGTCCAGCAGGCATGGACAGGGACGTTACCTTTCTTTCACGGCCCATTGGGTCACTCTTTTGGCAGCTGGGAAGGATGCAGGACAAGGTGCAGTAGTGTTGGAGGTTGTTCCACCGCCACGCCTCCAAAATGCTACTACTGGTTGTGACACACCTCTCTCCTCCACGCCCTCCTCTTCTTCTTCCTCCATGGCCTCTTCCTGTGCTTTGTCCTCGGAACCAGCGGTGCTCCGTAGGCGTTCAAGGGGCTACGCAAGTACGCAGGCAAAAAGATGCCATGCCGTGCTTGCGCTGGTGTGTTTGGGGGACAGGAGCCACACTGGGGCAGAGGTCCTGTCTGCTCTGCAGGGGCAGGCCGAGAGGTGGTTGACGCCACGCCAGCTTAAGCCAGGAATGGTGGTTTGCGACAATGGCACCAACCTCCTCTCCACCCTCCGACAGGGACAACTGACCCATGTGCCCTGTGTGGCTCACGTTCTTAACCTGGTGGTGCAGCGGTTCTTGGGCAGGTACCTGGGCTTACAGGATGTCCTGAGGCAGGCCAAGAAAGTCTGTGTGCATTTCCGCAGATCTTATAATGCCAGTGCTCGCCTGGCTGAGCTGCAAAAGGAGTTGAACCTGCCCAAGAACCGCCTTATATGTGACATGCCCACCAGGTGGAACTCAACGTTTGCCATTCTTCAGCGGCTGCACACGCAGCAGAGGGCCATCAATGAGTACCTGTGCGACTACGGCACCAGGACAGGGTCAGGGGAGCTTGTTTTTTTTTCACCACGCCAGTGGGGCATGATCAGGGATGCATGCACTGTCCTGGCACCATTTGAGGAGGCCACGAGGATGGTGAGCAGTGACAGTGCATGCATCAGTGACACTGTACCTCTTGTCCACCTGTTGGAACATACGCTGCGTGGAATAATGGACAGGGCACTTGAGGCAGAACAGAGGCAGGAAGAGGAGGACTTCCTTGCCTCTCAAGGCCCCCTTTACCCAGACAGTGTTCCTTCTGTCCCACCCATCGCACAAGAGGAGGAGGAGGAGGAGGATTGTGTCAGCATGGAGGTGGAGCCTGGCACTCAGCATCATCAGCAGCAGTCTTTTAGGGATGATTTACAGTCCCAAGAAACCAGTGGACTTGTACGTGGCTGGGAGGAGGTGTCTGCGGATCATGTCGTCCTTAGTGACCCAGAGGACTCCGGACCGAATGCCTCAGCTAACCTACGCTGCATGGCCTCCCTGATCCTGCAAAGTCTGCGGAAGGATCCTCGTATTCTTCGAATCAAGGAGAGGTACCATTACTGGCTGGCCACTCTCCTTGATCCACGGTACAAGAGTAAGGTTGCGGACCTTATCTTACCGTCGCAGAGGGAGCAGAGGATGAGACAACTCCGGGAGGCCTTGCAGAAAGGTCTGTGCAACGCGTTCCCAGAGACTGGGAGGTTACAAACTCCTGGTCCTGGACAACGAGTTGCTGAGGCTTCGGTCAGTCAAAGAAGGAGCGGTGGGGAAGGTGGCCGTCTGACCGATGCGTTCAGACAATTCTTTAGTCCGCAGCCCCAAGGTATGATCGGTTCCAGCAACCATCGCCAGCGTCTGATATACATGGTGAAGGAATACCTAGGGGCAAGGTCAGACTTGGACACCTTCCCCACCGAAAATCCTCTGGCTTACTGGGTCTTGAGGATGGATCACTGGCCAGAGCTTGCACAGTATGCAATTGAGCTACTGGCCTGTCCTGCATCCAGCATTCTTTCAGAACGCACATTCAGTGCTGCTGGAGGATTTGTCACGGATCACAGGGTGCGCCGGTCCACCGACTCGGTTGATCGACTGACCTTCATAAAGATGAACCAGTCTTGGATCACCACCAGCTACCAAACACCTGAAGCTGATATAACAGACTAATTTATTTTCAAATGTCACATCCCTTCAAGACTGATGCTGATGCTGAGAGACTGTCCTGTTATGTTGACTGACTATCCTCCTCCTCAATGATCCGATTGATGATGATAGCTTGGAAGAACATTTTTGTTTCTGGGTGCCGCCACCAGTGGCTAAGGCCCAATTTTTCAGCCCCTGTTTAACAGGGGCATGTAATTACAATTTTTATGCAATGCTTTGCAGCAGGGCTCATTCCTGCACTCCAACTAGAGTATCTGGGAGAGGTTGCAGTGTCGTGGCACCAGCACCAGTGGCTAAGGTGCAATTTTTCAGCCCCTGTTTAACAGGGGCGTGTAATTACAATTTTTGATGCAATACTTTGCAACAGGGCTCATTGCTGTGCTCCAAGTACAGTATCTGTGAGGGGTTGCAGTGTTGTGGCACCAGTGCCTAAGGCCCAATTTTTCTGTCCCTGTTTAACAGGGGCATGTAATTACAATTCTTGATCTAATAATTCACAGCAGGGCCCATTCCTGCGCCCACCAAGAGTAACTGTGAGGCCTTACAGTGTTGTGTCAACACCACCACCACCAAAGGCCCAATTTTTCAGCCCCTGTTCAACAGGGGCATGCAATTACAATTCTTGATCTAATAATTCACAGCAGGGCCCATTCATGCGTCCACCAAGAGTAACTGTGAGGGCTCACAGTGTTGTGGCAACACCAACATGTAAGGGGCAAATTACAGCTGAGTATATACGGCAGGCCCCTACTTTCAAACATCCAACTTACAAACGACTCATCCTTGCAAACGGAAGGATACAACAGGAAGTGAGAGGAAATCTACTCCTAGGAAAGCAAATTCTCTCCTGTAAGAGTTAATATGGGAAAAAAAGTGTCTCCTCTCCACTGATGCTTTATCACCAATTCTTGTTTCAATAAAAACCCAACATTTTCAAAAAACATTTGTCATTAGGACGGAAAGTGAGGTGAACTGTTCTGAACAGGTGCACACTGCACAGACAGCAAAACAAATGTTACAGGGGTGATAACCCTTCCCTATGTTTTCCAAAAAGCTTAAAAATAGATTTTTTGGCTGGAGCTACACTTAAACAATGTACCTGTTCAAAATTACAAACAGATTCTACATAAGAACAAACCTACAGTCCCTGTCTTGTATGCACCGCCTGTATACGGCTGTTCAGAGTATATAGGGCCTTTTTTATTTTGTGTGCGGGGTTCCCCTTAATATCCATACAAGACCCAAAGGGGCTGGTAATGGGCTGGGGTGGGGGGGGGGGCTGTGATGGGGTAGCTATGCCATTTTTCTTAAAGATGTTCATCCATATTACCGGGACCAGACATTACATTAAAGCTGCAAGCAGTTTTAAATGGCTTTTTTTCCTTTAGAAATGTAATTTTGTGCAGGGACAGTTCTAAACACGGGAAACACGTGGCACTTCACAGGCATACTTTAGACACCCCCCAGGTACGATATTTAAAGGAATATTTGACTTTTTTTTTTCACTTTATGCATCATTAAAATGACTGCTCCCGAAAAACAGCCGTTTTTAAAACTTCTTTTTGCATTGATACATGTCCCCTGGTGCAGAACCCGGGTTCCCAAACCCTTTTTAGGACAATAACATGCATAATAGTCGTTATAATTAGCACTTTAGATTTCGAACGTTCGCATCCATTGTATTTAATAGGGTTCTAAAGTTCGTGCAAACTTTCGGTCCGTTCGCGGGTTCTGGTGCGAACCAAACCCGGGGGTGTTCGGCTCATCACTACTCCCCAGAAGAGTTAAAGCTATTCTAGCCAACTCAATATTGAACTCTACGGACTAGGACTGGGATGCCAATAAAGTTCATGTATGTCTAAAGGCAGGCGTCCCAATATTTTTGGTAATATAGTGTATATACAATGTGTCTATAATTCATGTCCACCATATATAATGGCTGAAAACAATTGCCATTCTAGCCTTAGCCCTTTCTTTGGTAATACAGAGACAACCACATCATGTATCACATCACCAGTAGCACAGGATAATTAGCCCTAGTGTAGGAAAGTGCCCATTTATTCACCAGGCTCAGATGCAGGCACATATTTCTTTAACTCCATTTTCCACAACTCCTTTGGTTCATGGACATGTCCAGGGAATACATTTCTCTGCTCCTCTCCCTCAGCTGCTCAAAGAGGCCACACCATATGGAGAACAGATAGTTTAGCATGTGATCGGCAACCAGACTTTTGCCAGTTCACTGGTCCTCCACTGTCAGAACCTGCATGTGAGGAGCTATCAAGTGCTCAGTGTAAACAATAATTAAATAAGTCCACATAAAGTCCGTTCAAAGACCGTGGAATGTGATGTTCAGAACCAGACGTGTGACAATATCAGTAATCTCATAAACCTTCAGACAAAAGAGTAAGGGAGAATACTCTTACCGGAACTGATGGATATACTTATTAGGCAGATCATTAAAGCGTATGAAATCCCAATGGCAAGTCGCATCAGCTGGGAGGAAGACTCTGGATGTACCACACGAATCGCAGATGGTCGTTTGTTGCAAGGGAATCCCAACGTCGAAGAAACTCTGGATTCACTGGATATCCCTGTGGTCTTCAAGTGATGACAAAATCACCTCCAATCTAGGAATCCTTTTCAGGACTGAAGGATGGTATGATGGAAAAAAAACCTCCAAGCAGCAACTCAATCACCCACAATCATGAAAGAAAGGGAAAATATAGAGGTGCTCCAATGGTGCGGGTAAATGTGGGTTTATTGGAAAACCGACTAAATTTTAAAAGTGATCACAGTACAAAAGATAAAAAAGGGCAATAAGTGGAGTGGTGAACCAAGCCCGACGCGTTTCGTACACAAGTACTTCAACTGGGGCATCAAACAGCTCCCACAAATTGCCTGACATTTATAATAAAACACTCCAAACATGAATAAAATCTAACCAATCAGTAAAGCTCCCAATACTGCCACCTAATTGGAGGAAGGCTGCCACATGATCAAATGGGCATGGCCACCCAAACACTATAAACCAATCTGAATCACTGCTGAGAAAACTTCCTAGGTCAAATGATGACCATAAATGACTAGGCAGGAAGTGAACCCAAAGAGGCCAATCAGAACTGCAAAAAAGGCCGCGAAAATCGGAAGGAGGAGAGGACTGCGGTGGAAAACACTCATGCATCCCCATTGGCGGAACATGGGCCCTGAATGTCCAATGGAATGTGTGCTGTCTGCACAGAAGGTAATTTTCTATTATCCATATTACTCCAATAGCATCCCGCAGGACATAGGCCATACATGCAAACACCCTAGCTGCAGCAAGGACACTGCGCCCAAGGTAAACAGAAAACAGCAAGAGTTATCCATCTCATTGTGACCCCTGAAGTTGCGGCGCGCATAGAAGCCTCTGGGCATGTGCAGACCGGACCTCATCCGCCGCCGCGTGATGTCGTGACGCACATCTGACGCCATGACAGACGCGCAGCCCTAAGTAACAAGGATGGACGCTCATGCAAAGCCACTGTAATGTAACATACAATGTGCATGAATGGCGCTGTCACGTACCTTGTGATGGGAGCCCAACGTGCAGGGAGCGGCCTCTCGTAAACCCCTGGCTCGAGAGCCCCTGATAGAGCAGACAGAGGCTCAGGAGGACAGGGGGCACAAGTGCCTGGCAGGTAAGCAGGATATTGGGTAGTTGCGGCAGCAGATGGTGCACGGCAAACTGGAACAGTCCAAGGATAGCTGGAAGGTGCACAGTAGGACTAATCAGAATGCAGACAACAGGCAGATGTATAGAAGTCCCAGATCAGACTGCGGAAACAAGGTGGTGTATTGTAGTACAGGCTGAGGTGTGCTGTAGCTCAGGCACAGGTGCAGGGTAGTTCAGGCAGAGATGCGCTATGATTCAGGCAGAGATGCACGGTGGCTTCAGGCAGGGTGCACTGTAGTTCAGGTGGAGGTGCCTTATAGTTCGAGCAGACCGATGGGTCGGACCAGCAGGCGACTAGGTACAGGGATGACCAAGAGAGTTGTCAGAGCAAGCCGAAGTCGGGGCGGGCAGCAATCGGGGTTAACAGAGACAAGCCGGATCAGATAACAGGTGTACAGGAATCAGAAGTCAATAGCAGGGGTCTCGGGAACGCTGTAGACCAGACAGCAAGAAGCAAGGTAGGCAGATAGTTTAAATACCTTGTTTGGCGCCAAATGCTGTCACCGTGCGCGCTCCTGCGAACGCACGCGCGTGCGCGCTCCCGTGAACGCGCGCGCCCGTGCACGCCGATCGCGCTATTGTGCACGCGCATGCGCGGAATGGACCTATGGAGTGTAGACAATCTCCTGGCGGCACTGTTGCCAGGCAGATTGTAAAAACGCCTTTCCTGACAGGCGCTTCAGGAAACATCTCAAGTGGCAATGGGCGACAGCGCTGGCGCCATCTTGTGGAAGAAAACGAAATCGCCCAGTCCACATAGAGAGAGCTGAAGCAGAATGAAAATAAAAATACAAATAAATATGCAAATAAATGAGACAAGGGCCAGTAAATGTACACCGACACCTGTCCTACGAGACTGTCAGAATATAAATACATAGAATGAAATAAATAAAATGGAAGAAAAAGGGAAACAAAAAGATGCACATGAATCGAAATGGAAAATGCATGAGGGGTGAAAGTGAAGGGGACAACAACTCTAAGCCATGTTAATGAAAGAGTTGATGTCCCACTCCACATTCATACCAAAGGGCTCATAAGTGCGTAGTTCATATATCCAATATGTTTCAAGGCGGGATACTCCTCTTATACGGGACTCTCCCCTCCAATGAGAAACAAATTGGTAGATCACCAAAAACTGTGTCCCCTTGGGGTCCTGGTGCTCTAAATAGTGGCGAGGAACACTATGATTGGTCTTGCCACCCTTAATGTTGGATATGTGTTCACCTACCCTAATAGTGAAGGTCCTAATTGTACGCCCAACATATTGCCTCTTGCACGGGCAGGTCAAAAGGTACACTATTTATTGAGATGCACATGTAGAAAAACACTTCATTTGATAGACACGCAGTGTAGTTGTTGACTGGAAGGTCTCACTTTTGCGTCTGCCACTGGTATTGTGCAAACAGACCTTACACCTACGACAAGGGTAATAGCCTTTGCAATCAGGAAAGAAGGAAACCCATTTGGGGGGGTCTATGATGTTAGGTGCAATCTGTCCCTGAATGGACCTAGCACCCCTAAAAATCACCCCGGCTTGTTCCAGCAATACCGGCCCAAGAAACCTGTCACTGCGGAGAACCCCCCAGTGTCTTTTAAGGATTTCTTTAACCTGTCTGGATTGGACGGAATAGGTGGTAAAAAAGGACTATCTGAATTTGTCATCCTTAGTCCCCTTTAAACCAACCTGTAGAAGTGAATTCCGATCGATCTCTTTGATCCGATCAATTTTAACATCCAAATCTTTGGGAGCATATAACCCTTTTCAACAAATCTATCCCTTAGGATAGCCGCCTGTGAAGCAAATTCCCCCACTTTAGTACAGTTCCTCCGCAATCGGAGAACCTGACTGCGAGGAACCGACTTCAACCACTGTGGGTGGTGGCAGCTGTCCACAGGGATGTAACCATTATGGTCAGTCGGTTTGAAATAGGTGGTGAACTCCAGATGTTAGTCCACCACCTTAATCTCAAGGTCCAAAAAATGAATAGACGTACGGCTAGCCTCATGGCTCAGCCGTATACCTCTATCATTGGAATTGAGGGAAAGCATGAAGTCATCCAGAGACTCTTGGTCTCCTCTCCATAGGAGGAGGATGTCGTCTATAGATCTGGCCCATAGGACCAGCTCTGGTCTATTGAGAGCATAGACGACATCCTTCTCCCACTTGGCCATGAAAAGGTTGGCCAGGTTTGGGGCAAATTTAGCCCCCATGGCCACTCCCTTCGTCTGCAAATAAAAACTACTCTGGAACCAGAAATAGTTATGTGTAGTTGCAAACCTGAGAAGCTGCATGATGAAATTGCGCTGGATGGCCGGCAAAGTGGTGCTCTGGGATAGATAGTGATCTACTGCTTCAAAGCCCAACTTGTGAGGTATGCACATATATAGTGCAGCAACATCTGCCGTATCTAGAATGGTGCCTTCCTGGAAATCAACTGATTGCAACAGTCTAATAGTATCTCCTGTATCCTGTATCCTAGGAAGTTTTCTCAGCAGTGATTTTGATTGGTCTATAGTGTTTGGGTGGCCGTGGGTTCACTTCCTGCCTAGTCATTTATGGTCATCCTTTGACCTAGGAAGTTTTCTCAGCAGTGATTTTGATTGGTTTATAGTGTTTGGGTGGCCATGCCTATTTGATCATGTGGCAGCCTTCCTACAATTAGGTGTCAGTATTGGGAACTTTACTGATTGGTTAGATTTTATTCATGTTTGGAGTGTTTTATTATAAATGTCAGACAATTTGTGGGAGCTGGTTGATGCCCCAGTTGAAGTACTTGTGTATGAAACGTGTCAGGCTTGGTTCACCACTCCACTTATTGCCCTTTTTTAGCTTTTGTACTGGGATCACTTTTAAAATGTTGTCGGTTTTCCAATAAACCCACATTTACCCGCACCATTGGAGCACCTCTTTATTTTCCCTTTCTTTCATGATTGTGGGTGATTGAGTTGCTGCTTGGAGGTTTTTTCCATCATACCATCCTTCAGTCCTGAAAAGGATTCCTAGATTGGAGGTCATTTTGTCATCACTTGAAGACCACAGGGATATCCAGTGAATCCAGAGTTTCTTCGACGTTGGGATTCCCTTGCAATGAACGACCATCTGCGATTCGTGTGGTACATCCAGAGTCTTCCTGCCAGCTGATGCGACTTGCATTTGGGATTTCATACACTTTAACGATTTGTCTAATAAGTAGATCCATCAGTTCCGGTAAGAGTATTCTCCCTTACTCCTTTGTCTGAAGGTTTATGAGATGACCGATATTGTCACACGTCTGTTTCTGAACATCACATTCCACGGTCTTTGAACAGACTTTATGTGGACTTATTTAATTATTTTTTACACTGAGCACTTTATGACACCTTTCACTTGGTGCGATTCAGTTTTTAGCGCTGCATTTTAGTTATAAGTTGTATTTGAATTTTGGTCACGTTTTGTGCAGCCGCCTTTGTTTTACTTCCACTTGTTGTTTTTCACCTTTGGTTTAGTCATAGGACTAGCGCAATATTCTTCTTACTTCCACATGTGAGGAGCTAGACTGGAGCCTAATATCATGCAGCTTCTCTGGAAAACCCAACCTCCGTTGGGGGGGATTCCAATATAGTGACCCTTTGTCCTTTGATCCCTTCAGCTGTTCACCTGTGTTACCAGAGCTACCCTGGCCTTCACTAAGAGGGATGCTTTTATGAAGATAATCACAATTATCTGCTAGTGTTTTGAACTGTTTTACAGAACTTGTAATTTTCAGCTTGCCTCTGTTTTTTTAGAGTTCTATAGAGACTACGCTATGAAGCCACATGTTACCCTGATTGAGCCACTGGGACATTGCTGTGAAGAGTCCATGATTTTGCAACTTTCATCATTCTGCAGTGTATGAATGCTTTTTGCCACCCTTAACCAGTTTTGCGTTAGTTCTTCTATCTTTGCACCTGTTTATTAAACTGCAAGTTATAGTTACTCCCTGCCTTATCTTTAGACTGATTATCTATTCTGTTAAACTAGTACCTTTTTGGATCTTATACATGATATATACCTACCTATACCTACCATGGGCGACGGAGGTTATACTGAATTTATCTGCATTGCCTTATGGATTATAATAAACTTTAGGAATCTACCCTGTCACTATTTTGTAGATACCAGCCCATATCTTCAATTCTTGTTTTTGTGGTGAACCCTCCTCCCCCATTTCTACATCATTGGTGGCTACAATTTCTGGGTTCCCTCCCAGGAAAAAATAAAGAAGGATTTTTATACCATCTGTGTGTGGTAATTGTGATTATAAGGTTCGTACCTCCCACTTATTATTTGGACTGAGGAGCCTTATGGGTGTGCTGATTTCCCTTTTGCCCCTGTAATCGTTCCCAAGACCTATATATGTGCGCAGTCCATGGTACATCATTCCTCAATTGCAAAATGTAAACCCAACAGTCCTGAAGAAGTGAAATTGCTCATGAAAAGCATTGATGTTTTGATTTGAAGATCTATAAAGAATAGAATTATAAGGGATGCCTTGCTTTCATTCCATTATTGAGTATAATTTGCCACGTGTTTCCTCATTATGGTGTTTTTATAATGTTACATGTTTTTACTGAATGTAATAAACTACCGTATATGTTTTAATATTTATAGTTCCTGCCTCATGTTGTGCCGATAAAGTCCGCTTGTATGGAACATTTGGTTCCCCTGTTTTTGCTATAGTTGATACCTACAGTAGTTGC
The DNA here is from genome assembly GCA_029206835.1 of Rana muscosa. NCBI lineage: Eukaryota > Metazoa > Chordata > Amphibia > Anura > Ranidae > Rana > Rana muscosa. The sequence continues at coordinate 191,460,969 of CM055122.1, forward strand.
TTTTAGGTATCTTATTTTTGGTCACAGTACTTCTTAGTGTCATATTTTTAGGCACATTGCTTCTAGATATCTTATGTTTGTTAACAGTTCTTCTAGGTAACCTTGAAAACTTTAGTTTCTTAGCTAGTTGACAAACTCTAATTCCCTTTTTAGGCTTGTGAAAACACGGAAATGATGACTAGAGCATGTACATTCCAGCACATGCAGTGTACAAAATATTCACATGCCATAAAACACCCATGACCATGCAAAATAGCTGCATCAATTTTAGATACTGCTTGCCTGATTCCAGACTCCAAGTTAATACTGTAAACTGTTTCTGAATGTATGAAAGCAACCCTAGAATATCATTTACCATTGTGTCTGTAAAAACCACGGACTGAATTATGAATCCACAAAGAAATGCCCCTTCACATTCTATAAATACAGTATACATATATATACAGTACCTCACAAAAGTGAGTACACCCCTCGCATTTTATTATATCTTTTCACGTGACAACGCTGAAGAAATAACACTTTGATACAATGTAAAGTAGTGAGTGCACAGCTTGTATAACAGTGTCAATTTGCTGTCCCCTCAAAATAACTCAACACACAGTCATTAATGTCAAAACTGCTGGCAACAAAAGTGAGTACACCCCTAAGTGAAAATGTTCAAATTGGGCCCAATTAGCCATTTTTCCTCCCCGGTGTCATGTGACTCATTAGTGTTACAGGGTCTTAGGTGTGAATGGGGAGCAGGTGTGCTAAATTTGGTGTTATCGCTCTCACTCTCTCATACTGGTCACTGGAAGTTCAACATAGCACCTCATGATAAAGAACTCTCTGAGGATCTGAAAAAAATGAATTGTTGCTCTTCATAAAGATGGCCTAAGCTAAAAGAAGAATGCCAAGACCCTGAAACTGAGCTGCAACACGGTGACCAAGACCATACAGTGGTTTAACAGGACAGGTTCCACTCAGAACAGGCCTCGCCATGGTCAACCAAAGAAATTGAGTGCACGTGCTCAGCATCATATCCAGAGGTTGTCTTTGAGAAATAGATGTATGAGTGCTGCCAGCATTGCTGCAGAGGTTGATGGGATAGGGGTCAGCCTGTCAGGGCTCAGACCATACGTCGCACAGTGCATCAAAGTGGTCTGCATGACTGTCATCCCAGAAGGAAGCCTCTTCTAAAGATGATGCGAAAGAAATCCTGCAAACAGTTTGCTGAAGACAAGCAGACTAAGGACATGGATTACTGGAACCATGTCCTGTGGTCTGATGAGACCAAGATAAACTTATTTGATTCAGATGGTGTCAAGCGTGTGGGGTGGCAACCAGGTGAGGAGTACAAAGACAAGTGTGTCTTGCCTACAGTCAAGCATGGTAGTTGGAGTGTCATTGTCTGCGGCTGCATGAGTGCTGCTGGCACTGGGGAGCTACAGTTCATTGAGGGAACCTTGAATGCCATGTACTGTGACATACTGAAGCAGAGCATGATCCCCTCCCTTCAGAGACTGGGCCGCAGGGCAGTATTCTAACATGATAACGACCCTAAACACACCTCCAAGATGACCACTGCCTTGCTAAAGAAGCTGAGGGTAAAGGTGATGGACTGGCCAAGCATGTCTCCAGACCTAAACCCTATTGAGCATCTGTGGGACATCCTCAAACGGAAGGTGAAGGTGTGTGATGTCGCCATGGAGGAGTGGAAGAGGACTCCAGTGGCAACCTGTGAAGCTCTGGTGAACTCCATGCCCAAGAGGGTTAAGGCAGTGCTGGAAAATAATGGTGGCCACACAAAATATTGACACTTTGGGCCCAATTTGTCATTTTCACTTAGGGGTGTACTCACTTTTGTTGCTAGCGATTTAGACATTAACGGGTGTGTCTTGAGTTATTTTGAGGGAACAGCAAATTTACACTGTTATACAAGCTGTACACTCACTACTTTACATTGTAGCAAAGTGTCATTTCTTCAGTGTTGTCACATGAAAAGATGTAATAAAATATTTACAAAAATGTGAGGGGTGTACTCAGTTTTGTGAGATACTGTGTGTGTGTGTATATATATATATATATATATATATATATATATATATATATACTCTTGATTCAGAAACAAAATAAATCTGATACAAAAATATAAAAAATAGATTTACGCGCAAGATGTGAAGCATTCTTACTTCCAACATCTTCTTTGCCGATACTAATTCAGTTTTACTTGGAATTAATGTTTTTCTGAGCTGCATTCATGACCTTTGTTAGTGAGACATTACCAGGTTTTCAGTCACTTTAACGAGACCAGCACTATAACCTGTTGCTCTTATAGCAGCGCGGTGCTCTAACGTGGAGTGCACTTAACTGCGAGCCTGAATGGCTCAGTAATGTAGCTGTAGAATGGCATAAATTAAGCTGTCATTTATTTGGCAGCAGCCAGCAAACTCAAAGAGGCGATTTTCCTGTAGTAACACCACAAGAAACAACAATTTTCTGGCTTGAGTTCTAAGTGACAGTTTGGTGTGATACATTCTCAATGCTCCGGGGTCTGCAGCTGTAAAGAGCCTTCAGCGGGAGTTATTGTCTGCATTAGTAAGTGCAGTTTGTTCCCTTATAGTGCTAACATTTTCTACTTCATCCAAGACAGCATTCAGACGTATTTTGATGTAGTGCCATTAAAATTTATTGTTCCATCAAAGAATGTAACTATTTTTTAATACCAGGATTTCAGATTTTGAACACAACAATGAATCAAGCTTATGTTATTTATGAATGCACTACATAGATAAATGGGCCTCTACCATGTCAGGAAGCTTGCAGTTATCTCTGCAATTTGCTCTCACAAATATGAGTCTTTTCCAGAAATGTGCATTGAAATCAGGTAACTGCTCTCCTTTCACGGCACTATAAAGCTTTTGATGGAGGCACTGCAAAACAGGTCAGTGTGGGTTTATAGAAGTATAAGCAGACACGAGGAATAGCTTTTATCTCCATGGCTTACTAAAGTCCCATCTCTCTTTTGTTGCAGCAGGCCATGCTGGAAGTCTGCTGAGAACTGTATTTACACCTACCATTAGGAAACAGTAGTAGTGTACCGTAAGTACAGCGCACCCATGTGTCTGCTTTTTTTTCAAAAACACCAGACTGCATAATTCTATGCCTAGACAGAAAGATAGAGATATGGATATAAATAGATAAATGCCTGACATGGCCACTTTTCTAGATCTATGGGATAGTAACGTTTGTAAGCATCTGTAGTTGGATTGGCCACAAAAAGTTCAATGAAAAATACGTTTCAAAGAAGTTTGAAGTAGTATTGAGGTACAAGTGAAGGGAAAACTATATGTATCCTCAAGATAATGCCTGTTTGATTGTCGGAAGCATGGTGGTGCATGGCCTCACTTCAATGACTTAAATCTCTTGTTTCAAAGGTTAGAGAGACTCCTAAATGATAGAAAAGTGTGGTGATTCACGGAAGAGAGCATGCAACACTAGCAAAATGAAGCCACGATTCAGCAGATTGTACTCCAGCATCCAATGAGATCCATGTAAGCAACATAAACAGTAAATTGCTGTTGGGTGTGCTTCCCCTTGAGTGTGAATCTCTGTGTCTTTTGCCATTCAGTATCAAAACCTTTGTCAATGAGCCGTCAGTCAAAGCAGTAATATAACCCATGAAAACCATGTTTTGTGCATTGTCCACACAAGCCTTAAGTTCTACTCTGGAGCTCAGGCTCACCCACACAACATCCCACAATTCAATGCAAGGACCTCAGTGATCAATAGAAAGCCACGATAGATCTGTCTGGAGGACTGCTTTGCGGGAGTAAGAGAGAGATATTAGAAATAAGACACAAGTGATGTAAAAAAACTACTAGATAATGAGAAAATATGTCTGTCTTAATTTACATATCTAATTACAAATCTTTCTAGGTTTTTTAGGCATTTAAGAAAACCAAGCCTATTTTTTACCTTAAGTTATTCCTTTCCACCTTGCATCTCACTTAAAAGTATAAGTATAGCCAAAATGTATTTCTTTCTTTCCTTATTTCTTTCTTTCTTGGCCATTTAGAATCCTGCCTGTATAGTTTATGCTGCCTGTGTCTCATTGGGGAAATTTCCCTTCACTTCCTGTCCCAGAGATACAACAGGAAGTCAGAGAAAATTCTCCTCTTAAAAAATTGCCCCTAGAACAGGTGTCCTCATTGCGAAGAACCACAGAATCCTGAGAATTTCATCTTAGTAGTAGTAGAAGTGGCTAAACCTACTTGTCCTCTGCTGTACAGATGAAAGCAGCTTTATTGACTTGAGTATTTACTGCTATTTTCAACTGTACTAAACAAAAGGGAGTTAAAAATATGCAGAACAAGGCCATCAATCAGGATGGTTAGCATGTGTGTTGGCAGGTTTCAAGCCGCTGCTAAGGTGTGGTCTTTTATAGACACACATGCCTTTCTGTAACAAGATGATTCCTTCATAACTTACTGTAGATGTAATTCACCAAATTTAGGTCATACAGGGTCAAAAGCTACAACCATAATTCATCATGTATTCCAACACCATCATTATAGATATAAATTATTACACACATACTATGTATATATATATATATATATATATATATATATATATATATATATATATATATATATATATATGTAGCGGGTGGTTACATTTAGGGGGAAGCATCTGAGTGGTAGCTAGACTCAGATGCACAAATTGTTAGTTTTCATGGACCATTTCTGTCCCTGGGAGATGGTACTGGTGTGTAGTTCCCTGGGGCCTATAGGTGGCGCTGTTGCCATGGGCCAGGGTTGAACCGCAGTACAAGGTTGTGCCTTTTTTGTCCCCTCTTGGCAGCAGTACGGCGGGGCGGGGAACCTGCTGTGCCTGTCGGGAGAGGATATAAAAGGGGGCGGCCATCTTCCAGCGGGGTCGGTTCCTCACTCAGGCACCTTAGGCCTTGGTGCGTGTGTGTCGTCTCCGGGTGCCCTAGGCCCGGAGGCCTGATCGGGTTGTCTCTGGGTGCCCTAGGCCCGGAGACGGAGCTGCTGTTCCATCTCAGACACCTTCAGTCTGGGGTGAGGTACTTTGGAGAAAGGCCCGGAGCCCAGCAGCCTTAGGCTGGGATCCGCCGGGGACCGAGACTCCCAGGGATCTGCCTTGCGAGGGGACCCGTATCCAGGACGAGGAGGCCAGGGAGGTGACCCTTTCTGAAGACCCAGCGCAGAGTCGTGGTGACAGATGGGGCCTCTGGTAACTCTCCGGAGGGATGTTCTTGTCCTATAAGGGCCAGTTTACTAACGGAAGGAAGTGCGTGTTCTTTAAGTCACAGTGGCAGTGACACTACGCACCCAAGGTCAGTGGCAGTGGCTTTCATCTTTTTTTTCACCCGGTCAGTGGCAGTGACCAACTTCATGGTCTGTGGCAGAGACCGTGAGCCAAGCCTGTTCGTGCTGATCAGAACAGGAGAAAACCCAAATTCAAGTTTGTGCCTGGACCTCCTCCCACCTTAACTGACCTGTGTCTTGTCCCAACCTGTCTGCTCTCAAAGAGACTGTTTATTGTGCTAAAAGGAATAAATAAGAGTTGGACCTTTCAGTTGGTGTGGGCAGTTGCTTACTGGGGAGAACTAAAGGCTTGTTTCTGACTACCACAGAAACAAGGTCAGCACTGGAGGTTTTTAAACACTGGCTGCAAGCAGGCCTGAGAAAACTAACACCGCTCAACCTCCCTATTCAGGAGGGTACAGGCTTGTGGTGCGGTGTGCCTCATTCTTTCCTGCGGAGGAGCCAAGCAGAAGAAAAGCAGGTAAAGTCTGGGGTTGGTGCGCTACATATATATATATATATATATATATATAGATATATTTATATAGATATAGATATATAGAGAGAGAGAGAGAGAGAGAGGGAAAGAGACTATTAATTTTCATTTGGAGATTTCAGATACAGTTTTCTAACCATTACCACCGATATATTTCAATGTGTTATTGTGTATCTGCACAAGCTAATTGACTTTGAAAAAAGTTGGCTCACCAGCAAAGCTCCCCATTACCCTGAATACAAACTTTAATCTTTATATAAAAATGTATTTTAATTGATTATTTAATGAAAAAATACATAGCAAGAGGTATTTCCCAAAAAAAAGGTAAAATTGCCTTCTCCCAAGTCGTGATTCTTCCTATTGATTCCTTAATCAAGGATCCTAAAATAATTGAGCTCTGTAATTTCAAAGCAATTGTTTCTCATTTTTAGGGTCTCTTTAATGACTGGAATAGTACCACTGGATTGGCGTAGGGCCTATGTGGTGCCTATATTTAAAAAGGGATCAACGCCTTTACCAAGTAACTATAGACCTGTTAGTTTAAGTTCTATTGTTGGGAAGATACTGGAGAGTTTATTGAACGACCACATAGATAAGTTCTTGCTTGAAAAAAAAATAATATTTTAAGCAACAGACAGCGTGGATTCATGAAAGACAGAAGTTTTCAGACAAATTTGATTTCTTTTTATGAAGAGGTAAGTAAAACCTTGGACAGAGGGGTGGCTGTGGACGTGGTATACTTGGAATTTGCAAAAGCGTTCAATACAGTTCCCCACACACGGCTGATGTGTAAGGTAAAGTCTACAGGCTTGGAAAAATCAGTTTGTAAATGGATAGAAAACTGGCTAAAAGACCGAATTCAGAGAGTAGTGGTTAATGATTCTTACTCTGAATGGTCTAAGGTTATCAGTGGTGTACCCCAAGGTTCAGTACTGGGACCCTTACTTTTCTAATATATTTATGAATGATATTGGGTCTGGGATTAAAAAGTAACATTTCCCTATTTGCAGATGACACTAAGCTATGCAGTGGAACAATGTCCTTACAGGATGTCTCCAACTTGCAAGCCGACCTCAAAGCACTGTTTAACCACTTCAATACTGGGCACTTTTACCCCCTTCCTGCCCAGGCCAATTTTCAGCTTTCATCGCTGTTGCACTTTGAATGACAATTGCATGGTCATGCAACACTATACCCAAACAAAATTTTTATAATTTTGTTCACACAAATAAAACTTTTATTTGTTGGTATTTAACTGCTTCTGGACCACCCATCGTACATATACTGCGGCAGGGCGGTCCGGCTGCGCAAAATCACATACCTGTGCATGCAGTGTAGGGGGCGCCGCTCCCGCTGTGATTGGACACAGCGGGAGCCAATCAGTGGGCCCGGCGGCCATGATGGCCACCACCACCCGCCAATCGTTCACAGGAGACATGGAGCAGCGGTGAGGCTATGTAAATGAGGCACACCACTGATCTGTCAGTGAGGAAAAGAGAGATCTTGTGTTTCAGGATCTCTCTTTTCCTCCAGTGTAACACCCCCCCACCCACAGTTAGAAAGCACCTCCCTAGGACACACTTAACCTTTGATCGCCCCTGGTGTTAACCTCTTCCCTGCCAGTGTCATTCATACGGGATCAGTGTATTATTTTTAAAGATAAAGCAGAGGAGGAAAGTGAGGGTAAGGCACAACCCCAGTGAGGCAGGATGTCCTCCAGAGGCAGCTATAATGTAAGAGCAGAGAGCAGCCACCCTATTCTATTAGAATGTGGAGCTGTTATCTCCCTGCCCACTTCCCACAGCTTAGCTGTCTGGACCTTTTTTAGCACATGTGCAGCTGATCGCACTGTTGCAGTCTAACTTTGCCTCAAGCAGATGAATTGTGGAAAAAACACCAGCCATTTGGGTACCACATGCTTGACAAGGCATTTAACCTCCCACCACTCAGCCGGGTTGGCAAGAGCGCCTGAAAAACACACAAAAGGGTCACAATTCTTCTCCTCCTCTATCCTCACCTTTCAGGTCTACCCCTGCTATATCTCATGACTTCTCAGCAGCCTCCACTGACAAGGATGATGGTATAGCAAAGGGTATCACAGGTCCTTGCAGCACATCTGCCAGCAGCACACCACCAGCTGTAGAGTATAGCAGACAAATTTCTCTGCCCCAGCTGCTGCAACGAAACAAAAATACAGTCCCTGCCACCCACATGCCCAGTGTCTAAATTCCAGCTTGTGCAAATTGCTGGCTTTACTCCTGCCTTTCCATCTGGTGGATTCTGCCTCCTTCTGTGATTTTGCAGAAAGCGCTGTACCACAATGGCAAGGTCCATGTTACTGCTGACACGTGGTCCAGCAAGCATGGTCAGGCACGCTATAATTTGTTCGCAGCACACTGGCTAACTCTGCTTGCAACTCGGAAGGATGCAGGACAGGGCTCTGTGCTGGAGCTTATTTTGCTGCCACATCTCAATACAGCTGGTGGTGATGATGCGAGCTGGTGGTGATCATGCCCTCCTCTGCTGAATTGACCCATGAACCACCATTACCCCCTAAGCATTCAATTAACTATTCAATGAGTCAGGCTAAAAGATGCCATGCAGTGCTTAAGCTTGTCTGTCTAGGGGACAGGGGCCACCTCGGAGCAGGGATTCTTTCAGATCAGCAGGGGCAGGCCCAGAGGTGGTTCACACCACACCATGTTGAGCCAGGAATGGTGGCATAACCTCCTGTCTGTCCTTAGACAGGCAAAGTTGACACATGTGCCATGCCTGGCACATGTCCTCAATTTAGTGGTGCAGTGTTTCTTAAATAGGTACCCAGGGTTGCAAGATCTTCTAAAGCAGGCCGAAGGAGTCTGTAGCCATTTCAGGTTGTCATACACAGCCATTGTTCGGTTGGCTGAAATTCAGTGGGAATTCCACCTGCCCATAAACTGCCTGATTTGTGACATCCCCACCAGGTGGAACTCCACTTTGGCAATGTTGCAGCGGCTACACATGCAGCAGAGGACCATCAACAAGTACCTGTGTGAGTATGGCACAACGACAGGCTCAGGGCGGCTCTGCTTTTTTTTACCAATGCCAATGGCTGTTGATAAAAGATGCATGCACTGTGAAGACCAGTATAGGAGAAGACAAGAGAGCTAGAGATATTTGGAGACAAGATGGTGATGCAGTTTGGGGTAGAGTTGTGAATGGCTTTGTATGTTGTTGTTAGTATTTTAAATTTAATTCATTGGGCAATCGGAAGCTAGTGGAGAAATAAGCAGACAGGGTTAGAAGACAGTGAGCATTTGATAAGGTAGATGAGTCTGGCAGCAGCATTCATGATAGACTGAAGAGGGAATATCCCATGGAAAGGGAGGCCTATAAGAAGGGCGTGGCAATAGTCAAGGCGAGAGATTACAAGAGAGTAAAAAGGTAGTTTGATGGTTTTTATTCGTTTAAAGGGACACATTTTAGAGATGTTAACCACTTAAGGACCACCTCACGCCAAAATACATCGGCAGAATGGCACAGCTGGGCACAAGCACGTACAGGTACGTCCTCTTTAAGATGCCCAGCCGTGGGTCGCGCGCCGCCAGTGGCGCGCTCGTGACCCCGTCCTGAGCTCCGTGACCGCGGAACCCGCGGACCCGATCGCTGCCGGTGTCCCGCGATCGGGTCACAGAGCTGAAGAACGGGGAGAGGTAAGTGTAAACAAACCTCTCCCCGTGCTTCCTATTGAGACTGTCACTGATCGTCTGTTCCTTGTCATAGGGAACGACGATCAGTGACGTCACACGCCAAGGTACGCCCCCTCACAGTAATAATCACACATTAGGTCACACTTAACCCCTTCAGCGCCCCTACAGGTTAACCCCTTCACTGCCCATGTCATTTTCACAGTAGTCAGTGCATTTTTATAGCACTGATCGCTGTAAAAATGACATTGTCCCAAAATAGTGTCAAAAGTGTCCGATGTGTCTGCCATAATGTCGCAGTCACGATAAGAATCGCTGGTCACTGGCATTACTAGTAAAAAACAAAATATATATAAAAATGGCATAAAACTACCCCCTATTTTGTAGACGCTATCTTTTGCGCAAACCAATCAATAAACGCTTATTGCGATTTTTTTACCAAAAATATGTAGAAGAATATGTATCGGCCTAAACCGAGGAAAACATTTTTTTAGATATATTTTTTGGGGATATTTATCATACCAAAAAGTAAAAAATATTGCATTTTTTTCAAAATTGTGGCTCTATATTTGTTTATAGCGCAAAAAAAAAAATGCAGACAGAGATGATCAAATACCACCAAAAGAAAGCTCTATTTGTGGGAAAAAAAGGACGCCAATTTTATTTGGGAGCCACGTCGCAAAAAGTGGCCTGGTCCTTTAGCTACAAAATGGTCCGGGGCTTAAGTGGTTAAAGAGGTGAAGTCTACAAGCTTTTGAAAGTGATTGGATTTGGAACCGAAAGTACAGGTCCAGTGGCATTGCTAGGGGGGTGCGGCCCACACCCGCCGGAGGGGTTACACCATCCTGAGGGCTAGCTTTTTTTTCACCTGGCCTGTGATTTCCTCCTCCTCTTGCACTACTGCTCTGCTGAGCTGCTATCTATTTTCCACCTGGGCGACACAGCTACTGCAGCACACTGTGTCCTCTCCAGCTGCCACCAGGGTGTACTGAGTACCAGAGACTGAGTGGTCTGCCCTGGCCCCGAGATGGCACTGTAATGAGCGGGGGTGGTGGATTGAAATGAAGTGTGACCACCGCAGCCCAAGGTGCTGAGGTAAGCTGTTGTAAGAGGAGATGTATATTAGCTGAGCTGGTTTGATGACTGGAGGGGTGGGGGTGGGGGGCTTGATATGCTGCTGGACACAGCTGTATTTTATATATATATATATATATATATATATATATATATATATGTGTGTGTGTGTATATATATATATATATATATATATATATATATATATATATATATATATATATATACTGAGCAAAATTATAAATGCTTATAAATGCAACACTTTTGTGTTTGCCCCTATTTATCATGAGCTGGACTCAAAGATCTACGACTTTTTCAATGTACTCAAAAGGCCTATTTCTCTTAAATATTGTTTACAAATCTGTCTAAATCTGTGTTAGTGAGCACTTCTCCTTTGTCAAAATAATCCATCCACCTCACAGGTGTGGCATATCAAGATGCTGATTAGACAGCATGATTATTGCACAGGTGTGCCTTAGGCTGGCCACAATAAAAGGCCACTAAAATCCGATGGACTTGTTTCATCGGAAATTCTGATCGTGTGTGGGCCCCATCTGACTTTTTTCCATCTGAGTAAAAAAATAGAACATGTTTTAAATTTTTCCAATGGAAATAAATCCGATGGGAAATTCCGATCGACTGTGTGGAATTCCATCGGAGAAAAATCCACGCATGCTCAGAATCAAGTCGACGCATGCTCGGAAGCATTGAACTTAATTTTTCTCGGCTCGTCGTAGTGTTTTACGTCACCGCGTTTTGGACGGTCGGAATTTAGTCTGACAGTGTTTATGCAAGACTGATGGAAGTCAGCTTCATCGGAATTCCGACTGAAAATTCCATCGGATTTTATTCCATCGGAAATCCGATCGTGTGTACAAGGCATAAAATGTGCAGTTTATTAAAACACAGCACAATGCCACAGATGTCGCAAGTTTTGAGGGAGTGTGCAATTGGCATGCTGACTGCAGGAATGTTCACCAGAGCTTTTGCCCTTGAATTTAATGTTCTTTTCTCTACCATAAGCCGTCTCCAAAGGTGTTTCAGAGAATTTGGCAGTACATCCAACCGGTCTCACAACCGCAGACCACGTGTAACCACACCAGCCCAGGACCTCCCCATCCAGCATCTTCACCTCCAAGATCATCTGAGACCAGCCACCCTGAAAGCTGCTGCAACAATCAGTTTGCATAACAAAAGAATTTCTACACAAACTGTCAGAAACCGTCTCAGGGAAGCTCATCTGCATGCTCGTCGTCCTCATCGGGGTCTCGACCTGACTGTAGTTCATCGTCGTAACTACCTTGAGTGGGCAAATGCTCACATTCGGATTTGGATAGGTGTTCTCTTCACGGATGAATCCTGGTTTTCACTGTACAGGGCAGATGGCAGACAGCGTGTATGGCGCTGTGTGGGTGAGCGGTTTGCTGATGTCAACGTTGTGGATCGAGTGACCCATGGTGGCGGTGAGGTTATGGTATGGGCAGGCGTATACTATGGACAACGAACACAGGTGCATTTTATTGATGACATTTTGAATGCACAGAGATACCGTGACGAGATCCTGAGGCCCATTGTTGTGCCATTCATCCATGACCATCACCTCATGTTGCAGCATGATAATGCACGGCCCCATTTTGCAAGTATCTGTACACAATTCCTGGAAGCTGAAAACATCCCAGTTCTTGCATGGCCAGCATACTCACCGGACATGTCACCCATTGAGCATGTTTGGGATGCTCTGGATCGGCGTATACGACAGCGTGTTCCAGTTCCTGCCAATATCCAACAACTTCGCACAGCCATTGAAGAGGAATGGACTAACATTCCACAGGCCACAATCAATGACCTGATTCACACTATGCGAAGGAGATGTGCTGCACTGTGTGAGGCAAATGGTGGTCACACCAGATACTGACTGGTTTTCAGGCCCCCTGACCCCCCCCCCCTCCAATACAGTAAAACCGCACATTTTAGAGTGGCCTTTTATTGTGGCCAGCCTAAGGCACACCTGTGCAATAATTATGCTGTCTAATTAGCATCTTGATATGCCACACCTGTGAGGTGGATGGAATATCTCGGCAAAGGAGAAGTGCTCACTAACACAGATTTGTGAACAATATTTGAGAGAAATAGGCCTTTTGTGTACATAGAAAAAGTCGTAGATCTTTGAGTTTACATAGGGGCAAACACGAAAGTGTTGCGTTGATAATTTAGCTCAGTGTATATATATTAGCTGAGCTGCCCACCCTGAGTTGGTGCGATAACAGTGGGGGGGGTGACACCAAGTTTTACGGCACTAGGTGACACCAACCCTAGTGACACCACTGGACAGGTCAGAATCTAATGTGTACACACAGGCTGAAAATCATCCTAAAACAGTCAGTTCAGCAGTTACTTTCGGCCTGTGTGTACATTTACTTGTACAGTCTCATGCCTGGCTTCTGTGGAACAAGTATACTGGAAAACCAGCAGCCTATCAGTGCTTGCAGCCAATATTTGCAAGTGCTAACCAGTGTGTTCTGGCGGGGGGGGGGGGAAGTGTCAGAATACAATAGCACAGTGGGAAGATCGCTCTACTAACATTGAATAGTTAGTACAGCAAGCTCCTGAGATTTTTTTTCATTCAGCCCGCTGAGTTGAATGGAAAAAACTACCTGTGTGTACCAGGCTTCAGATTAAGAATTGGAAAAGTCAGAGATGAGGGCACAAGTAGGGGAGATATTGCAAGCTTGGTTTTAGAAAGATTAAGTTTGAGGAAGTGGTGTCACATCCATGTTGATATGTCAGTTAGTAAGTTAGTAATGCGAGAGAAGACGGTAGGAGTGAGGTGAGGAGTAGAGAAATACATTTGGGTGTCATGGACATAGAGATGGTATTGGAAGCTGTGGGAGGTTATCAAATGACCAAGAGAAAAAGTGTAGAAAGAGAAGAGAAGGAGTTCAAGAACAGAGCCTTAGGGGACCCCTACAAAAAGATTAAGTGGAGAGGAGGAGATAGAGTTGTAGGTAACGCTGAAGTAATGCTCTATAAGATAGGTGGAGAATCAGGGAAGAACAGATTCTTGGAGGCCAAAAGAGTAGAGTTTATTGAGGAGGAGCAGGGCCATCTTTACTATTGATTGGACCCTGGGCAAACATTTTCTTGGGGCCATGCAATTTCGCTCTCCACCCAACATCCCAAAAAACAAACACACACATAGACTTCTCTAAAAAAAACTTTAATAAAAAAATGTCCGCCCTGCCTGTCAGCGATTGTGATCTGTGCCATGTGTGCGCTGCTCACATTACATTTTACGGGCTGCTCTGTGTGCCGCGGCGATGTGACTCCCATGCGCATGTGCGAGATTGATGTCCCCACAGCCCAGCTATTCAAGTGGCCGAACATAGAGAACCTGGAACGAAGACTGAGAGAAGAGGGATGTGTCGAGGGCTAAGGGGAGCTGTGACAGCACAGTGCTGGAGGGCTCCGTTTACAGTCTGTCATAATGTATTAGTATGCGGTTCATACTAATACATTATGATTTAAAACTGTAGGGGAACCAGCTTTTTTGTTAAAAAAAAAATGACCTTACTACCGCCACTTGCTGACCACTTAACTGGGAAAATAAGTTATGACTTTGACGTTTAATACTGGGGTTATGGCTACAGCTAGATGCCATAACCCCAGTATAATTATTTCCCTAAAGCACTGGCTTTTCTCATAAAAGTGCCCCGAGTGGCGGATTCGCCGCCGGACCACTTTTAGAAGCAGTGGGAGGAGGGTTTTCGAAGCGCTTTCCGTGGTTTTTTGGTTTACCTGGGGGATCGGGAAGCCCAAAAACCGATCCGGCGCTGGCGAAGGCTGGGCACAGAGATGAGTGAAGGAAAGATGGCCTCTGCTCATCTCTATGTCTTAGGAGGACCGGAGCGACATCATGACATCACTTCCGGTTCCGGCCAAATGTAAACAAGGCCAAGCAAAAGCTCAAAAAAGAGGAGAGATTTAGGGTCTTTTAGACTCCAGATCTCTCCATTAAGATGACCGCAAGGGATGTTACATTCCTTGCGATAGCAATAAAAGTGATTACAATTTTTTTTTCAAAGGGACAGTGTAAAAATGAAAAAATAATAAAATGTAATAAAATATGTTTTTTAAAGCGCCCCCGTCCCTGTGTGCTCACGCGCAGTGGTTAACACATACATAGGTCCCCCCCACATATGTAAACGTTGTTTGCATCACACATTTGAGGTATCGCCATTAATGTCTGAGCGACAGCAATATTTAGCACTAGGCCTCCTCTAAAGTGGTAACCTGTAGACATTTTTAAAGCGTAGCCTATGGAGATTTTTAAGTACTGTAGTTTGGCGCCATTCCACGAGCGCACACAATTTTAAAGCATGACATGGTATCTTTCATATTATACAAAAATATTGGGGTATATATTATGTTTGTTTTTTTTATTCATTAAAGTGTATTTTTTCCCCAAAGATTGCATTGGAAAAAAAACATGCAAAAACATAAAAAATTGCAATGACCGCCATTTTATTCTCTAGGGTCTCTGCTAAAAAACATATATATATAACGTTTGGGGGTTCTAAGTAGTTTTCTAGTAAAAAATACATATTTTTACTTGTAAATAGTGTAGCGCCCTCCTCACTCCCCTCTTTTTCTTCAGCTCGTCTGTCTCTTGTCTAGGGGTACCTTCAGAGAGGAAGGGAGCTGGGACACCACGCCTGGCCTTCACCGCAGGTGTTAATGTGATGTAAGCAAAGTTCTTTTACCTTCGGGTCAGTGCTGTGCACCTGGAGCCTCCACCGAGAGTTACCTTGAACAATGTCTGTCAGGAAATGAGCCCCACACCATTAAAGTTCAACACTCCTTTATTCCTCTCGAATGAACACAATCAGTTGAACTCCCTTGGTAGAAACAGAACAGGAAAGGAGGTGTGGATGTGAATAGGCCCAGACACAATGTGTTCTCCACTTTCCTCCCTGAAAGTGAGTTGCGGTCTCCGAGCGGGGGGGATTTCCTTCCAGGCGGTCTCTGATGAGAGGCTCACCCGTCACTGGCAATATGCTGCACCAGGTCTTCGAGTGAGGAGCTCCCCCCGGTCCATTACGCCTTCCGGATTCGGGTACCCAATCCCTGGGTACCCTAGGATCTCCTTCCCTCGCGGAACTCAGTGTTGGGCACTGAGCTCCAGACCTCCATCCGAGTACCTCACCCCAAGCTAAAGGTGCCTGGGATGGAACACGACCTCCGGCTGTCCTCTAGGCCTAGGCCCGCCTAGAGAACCGACACGAACCACCGCCCACAGGCTGAAGGTGCCTGGGACTCAACCCCGTGACAAAGATGGCCGGCCCCTTTATACCCTCTCCCAGCAAGCACGGCGGGTTCCCCGCCCCACCATACTGCTGCCGAGGAAGGACAAAAAGGAGGCACAGCACACAGCAATGATTCAACCCCAGCCCAGGGCAACAGCGCCACCTGCTGGGCTGCAGGGAATTACACATCACTGATTTCTCTGCCAAGTTCAAATTACACCCGGGAAAGTACATACCCGCTACACTCTCCCCCTGGTGGTTTGACACTGGTCCCCAGTGTCTGGAGTAAATCATGCCCTCAACGGCTGACATAATCCAATCCAAAGACCGATTAACAATTGTACAAAAATAAAACTTTTAGGAAAAACTACCCAACTGAAACATTGTGCCTGAGCTCTGTAATAAAAAGGGAATAAAGAAAGAAGAGAAAAACAACAGCATTAAACCATAACTTGGAATCACATATTCACATTTTACTTTTCCCACCCATCCTGACCAAGACCCACCCCATACTCAGTGGTCTTGATGGGATGCTCTCCTGCAGAGGGAAAAGAAAAAGGATTAGCACACATAACCCTGACACATGTATTCGTGTGAGAGAAAAGAAACTTCTCCTGGAAGAAATCCCTTTTCTCCAAAGAGTGAGTGCGTGAAAAGTGTTAACGTTGCGCAACACTGCCACCTGGTGACAGCACCGCGGTAACTGCACTCGTGGAACTTTTCCTCTTCTCTTTGGCCCTATCTACCCAGAGTCCACGATCTCTTGTAGGAAAGGTGAAGAACAACAGGAACAGTCCTTCATTCCTCTGGGCACAAAAGCAACGGGCCCCAGAAAGTTCAGCAGCATAACAAGAACAGAGTCTTTTCTCTCCTACAGGTAAAAACGGGGATGCGGCAGAACAAGTGGCTTCAAGTGTTGATCCATGGTCTCCAGATGATACTCCACATCTTCTCCTTCCTTGCACCGGATCAACACCTTGTCTGCATGGATGTGCCGTCCCAACATCCACTCTGCCTTGCAGTCCTTAAAACGTTGAGAGGCCTTTGGAGAGCATGCCAGGTACCTGCGGGCGTGGGGAACCTGAAGGTTTTTCCAAACAAAGTCATTGTACCAGCGCTCCCGACACACTTCCACCTCATAGAGCAGTTCCTTCGACAAGTATGGATACTCCCATCCGTACTCTGCAGCAACCTTCTGGCCAAATAGGCGTTATAGTCTCGCCAAAGGAGGCATGGTAGCTTTGTCCCCTTCGCTAGGCAAAACTATTGAGTTCGGGTGGCAAGGGACCTTGATCACATCTGATCTGGGCATTGGTGCCCGCAGTAACAGTCTCTTTTCCCCGGTCTTCGGTACAGATGGCAACAGGGATGTAGAGGCAGGCTGGGGACGGGACCCCTCTTCAGGCGCTGGTGCCTCCACCCGGGGTGTACTTTCCCCTATAGACATGGGTGGATCCCTGGTCCTCCGGGATGAAGTGAGAGGTACTTTGTCCCAGCCCTTTTCTGCAAACAGTTCATCTATTGCAACGTCGTCTCCCATGTCCGAGAGCGACTCTAGGTCAGAGGTGTCACACTCCTCCGCGGGCAGGTAGCCTGTAGTGGAGACGGAGGTTTCACCTCTTCCCACACACCAAATCTCTCCGCCTGGCTTACCTTGGCCTTTACTTGAAGCGGGACGTCCGGAACTCTTGTCGATGGATCCATCCGGGCCGGGCGTAAGCGGGCGAGACAGTCCACCACAACCGCTGGTCGGGGCTACCATACCGGTCTTTCTCTTCGGTGGTGGACACTGCGAGACAGTAGTGACCGCGTCAGCATCCTCGGATTTCTCCCGTTTAGTTTTCACGACCTCCTCCGCGGTCGCTGCAGTGTGCGTAGGGGTGGCTGTCACAGCAGTGATTCCTCCTCTGTGAGTGGTGTTGCCTGTAGCAGGGCCAGGGTAGATGGTTCTCGGCTTCTCAACCGCCGGATCCACTTCGAACAGGAACTCCCCACAGGCCTCACATCGCCCAAATGGCTTCAGTTGGCACACCAGTCCCGAACAGCCGGGACAAATCACACCCAGGGCCTCAACGTCCATGCACGAATACAGGGCGAATCGACCCCTTGGCTTTAGCCGGATCCCCGTATCTGTTACCGGAGCAGCAGCAGTCAATGTCATGGTGGAAGGGTGAACTGGAATCCACAACGTATGTCCGAACATGGCGACCTGTTGCTGATCCATCGCACACTGCAAAGTTTTTGCGCCAACGTCCCACGTGTAGTCCTTCACACGTATTGGACTCCTCCCCTTTACTCTAGTTCTTTTCTGTTTCTGAGTCACGCCCACGAACTAAGCGATGGGGGTGTGCCTGGTGGCGCAGTGCAGTAGAAGCCCCCACGTGTACTACTTCACACGGCTGAGCTTCCCCCTTTTTCCACTCTTCTGCACGGGCCTTTCCTTTCATTGGGTCATGTCCACGACTTTGAGCAGGGATGCACTTCGGCCAATGAAGGCCTACCTATTCGTAACTCCTCCGGGCAGACACGTTCAATTCTGTGGTGCACAAACACTATGCCGGACCCGAGCCCCCACGTGTAGCGCCCTCCTCACTCCCCTCTTTTTCTTCAGCTCGTCTGTCTCTTGTCTAGGGGTACCTTCAGAGGGGAAGGGAGCGGGGACACCACGCCTGGCCTTCACCGCGGGTGTTAATGTGGTGTAAGCAAAGTTCTTTTACCTTCGGGTCAGTGCTGTGCACCTGGAGCCTCCACCGAGAGTTACCTTGAACAATGTCTGTCAGGAAATGAGCCCCACACCAGTAAAGTTCAACCCTCTTTTATTCCTCTCGAATGAACACAATCAGTTGAACTCCCTTGTAGAAACAGAACAGAAAAGGAGGTGTGGATGCGAGTAGGCCCAGACACAATGTGTTCTCCACTTTCCTCCCTGAAAGTGAGTTGCGGTCTCCGAGCGGGGGGGGATTTCCTTCCAGGCGGTCTCCGATGAGAGGCTCACCCGTCACTGGCAATATGCTGCACCAGGTCTTCGAGTGAGGAGCTCCCCCCGGTCCATTACGCCTTCCGGATTCGGGTACCCAATCCCTGGGTACCCTAGGATCTCCTTCCCTCGCGGAACTCAGTGTTGGGCACTGAGCTCCAGACCTCCATCCGAGTACCTCACCCCAGGCTAAAGGTGCCTGGGATGGAACACGACCTCCGGCTGTCCTCTAGGCCTAGGCCCGCCTAGAGAACCCACAGGCTGAAGGTGCCTGGGACTCAACCCCATGACAAAGATGGCCGGCCCCTTTATACCCTCTCTCAGCAAGCACGGCGGGTTCCCCGCCCCACCATACTGCTGCCGAGGAAGGACAAAAAGGAGGCACAGCAATGATTTAACCCCAGTCCAGGGCGACAGCGCCACCTGCTGGGCTGCAGGGAATTACACATCACTGATGTCTCTGCCAAGTTCAAATTACACCCGGGAAAGTACATACCCGCTACAATAGCAAGTGTCAGAAAAAGGCCTGGTCAGCAAGTAGATTTATTAAAGCCCATCAAGCAGTGTTGTGTTTCACTATGTGTGGAAGGTGTGCTACGTGGCCGATGCTCTAACTAACAGGTGCAAACTGGCAGCTCTCCAGCTGTTGCGGAACTACAAGTCCCATGAGGCCTTACAAGACTGACAGTTACAAGCATGACTCCCACAGGCAGAGGCATGATGGGACTTGTAGTTCTGCAACAGCTGGAGGGCCATCAGGTCAGGGTTTAGAAACAGTCCAAAGGCAGTCTATATGGAGAGAAGGTATAACCATTAAACCATCAATAAGCTGGTGCTACGATCTATAATAATGGATCAATATTTCAGAATTCCAAAAGACCAAGTAATTGTCCATAGCTTCTGAGGGTATAACAACCTGGAGAGATGGGTACAAGTCATAGCCAAAATATTTCAAAAAAGCGCTTGGGACTTACTGCACTTGGCTTAGTGTTTCTCACATGAGATTGTCCTCCATAAATTAAACTCACTTGGAGATATATAAGAACAAGATGTTTTTATTGATAACAACCACAAGGCCAGAAATTTGGCTTTCAGTGCATGCAGACAGAATCCACTTGCTGGTCATAAGATCAATGGTAAGCAATGTACTTGTTGATCACCATGTGCCTAATATAGTGCATCAATAAAAACGTCTTGTTCTTATATATCTCCAAGCAGGTTTAATTTAATGCAATTCATTTTTTTTTTATGAAGGACAATCTCATGTGATAAACACTAAGCCAAGTGCAGTAAATCCCAAGCTCTTTTGAATATATTTTGGCGCTATGGGGAAGATTGTCACCTACCTGCTCCTGGACTCCTGGTCAGCCAGACCCACCATCTGCGGGCTCTCTGTGCCACCAGCTGCCTCTCCCACTCAGATTTAAGCTCCTACCCCATGGCCTCCTGAGTTCTGAGCACACAGGCTACATAGGGTAGGGTCAGAGCATCAGTGGAGCCCCCAGCCCGGTCCTTGCCCCCTTCCTACTGTCTGGGGAATATAGGAACAGCACAGAACTGCTGCCCCCCTTCCGTGTACCTGGTCCCAGTCGCTGATGCTCCATGATGGGGCCCCCGATTTGCAGGCAGCACGGGCTCATGGGGCAGCTGCCTTGGGCCCTACAACAATGATTGGGCCCAGGGCAGCTGCCCCTTTTGCCCTGCATTAAAGATGGTCCTGAGGAGGAGCGGGTGATCAATACTATTAAAGACTGCAGAACGGTCTAGTAGTAAGAGTATGGAGTATCGGCCATTGATTTTAGCAGTTAGTAAATCATTAGTGAGTTTTAGTGGGTCAGTTTCTGTAGAGTGCTGTGAGCGAAAGCCAGACTGTAGTGCAGGGGTCTCCAAACTTTCTAAACAAACAGCCAGTCCACTGTCCTTCAGACAGGGTCTGGCCTGTGGCCTGTTGGGAAAAAAAATGTCCTGTATTCTGTGGGAGTAAACAATGCCTCTGGCTTGGTGGTCAGTGGGAGAAAATAAATTACATAGTGCCTGTGGTCAGTAGGAGGAGGTTTTTAACCCAATGGGCAGAGGTGCTTTAGGAGTGGTGTATTTTTTTAGCGTCCTGCAAAACGCACCGCTCCAGTGTGAAAGCCCTCGGGCTTTCACATTGGAGTGAGAGGAGAGGAGCTTTACAGGCGCTTTACAGGCACTATGCAGGCGCTATTTTTAGCGTTAGAGCACCTGTAAAGCACCTCAGTGTGAAAGCAGCCGTATGCCTTGTACTGTACACACGATAGGAATTTCCGATGGAAAAAGTCAGACGGAGTCCGACTGAGTTTTTTCATCGGAAATTCCGACCGTGTGTGGGCCCCATCGGAGAAATTCAGATGAATTCCATCGGAGTTTAAATATAGAACCTGTTTTTTTCTGATGGAATTCCGTCGGAATTCCGATGTGAGTTTGGTCGGACAAAGGTCCGATCGTGTGTACGCGGCATTAGGTTTACCTAAAATAAAGCTAACTCCCTCTAGTCCTTCTGAGCTAAACTGCACCCATTTTGAAGTTGAATGATGTCAGCATCATGTAACCCACTTAGTGAAGGAGAAGCAGCACAATGATGAGCTCATCTCTCTGTCACTCTGCTTTCTCTTCCTGACAGCATGTGCCTTGTCAGGACACGCTTCTTTTTCATCCACTCAGATAGTCAGGTATCTAAATTGATTTACTTGCATGCATTAAAAATAAACATGATTATGTATTATGCAGGACATTCATTTTTGTTTTTGTATATGCTTCTAGAGTTTGTTTAAAGCACGGTGTGACCGGTGGGGGGGGGGGGGGGGGGGCGGGTTGGGGTTGGTTTTGGGCAATGTTACTGGGGAGGGGGTACTTTAATATTAAGGACACTTTAAATTATAAGGATCCCTAAATGAGATGTAGGAATTATTTACATGTTCTGCCACTAAGAGCTTTTTTCTAAAAGCTAAGGCCACTTCTGAGACCCAATATTCTACACATGATGGTTTAATTTTAATAAAACTGTACTGTCCATTTGTTTGACGATTAATAAAAAATAAACAATCATTAAGGTGCTTTTATTGTTAATTGATCATTGATATTGTACTCTTTGCTCTGATTGCACTGGTCATTCATTTTAAAACAGGTTAAAAAAATTACAGAAAGACCCCATGAACAATGCCATTGTATTTTGCCCCTGATGTTGTAAAAGATATACTTAGAGCCATTTTAAATAACATAAACTAAACCACATAGGAAGGGAACAGTGGGATACTCTCGTATTTAGGTAGCTACAGTAAAATACATTTAAGTGATCAATTATACAAGTTAACCAGACTGTGCAGCGTTTGCATTTGAATAGCGGCTCAAATGTGAAAGCTGCCATTGTTTTCCCATTTTTTTATGTTAGAATTTAGAAAAACTAACCACAAGTAAAATATATACAACAAGAGACAGAACAGGTAAAATGAATGGCTATTGAAACCGCTGTGTTTAACAGTTTCAGTAAATTAATACGCTTGAAAAAAATGGCAAATACATGAAAGGTTATCAAAATATCTATTCTTGAAAAAATGACATATCTATTCTTGTAAAACAAAATTGCATATGAGACTTACTTTATAGAGCAAGGAGAAAAGGGGGAAATGACCAACAGATACCAGAGATTTGATTTCACTTCTAATCATATTTAACTGATAAAAAAAAATTCTGAATGCCTGCTACAGCACATGATTGCTGATTACAGTCTATGGTATGCTGCTAAACAATCAGTAGTTTACAGTATGAACTGTAATATTTCTTTTACTGAAAATATAGAACTGGTTGGCCATTGACCACATTCCTCATGCACTACAACAGACCTTCTAAACTCAGCCTGTGGATGATGAACCCATGAATAACTCTACATTAGCTTATGAGTTGCTGCCACCAGGGTATTGTGTGCTCTGGCTTGAAAACCCCACCACTGCTAGCTCAAAGTAATGCTGTGTACACACGATCTGACCTTTTTCCGACCAAACGCCCATCGGAATTCTGACGGAATTCCATCGGAAAAAAATAGAACAGGTTCCATATTTAAGTTCTGATGGAATTCATCCGAATTTCTCCGATGGGCCCACACACGGTCGGAATTTCCGATGAAAAAACTCTGTCTGACTTTTTTCATCGGAAATTCCTATCGTGTGTACAAGGCATTAGTGTCCTGGAAAACACATAATAAGCACAATATATTTCTATGTGTATCATATGCATGGGGTCTTTTTTTTTGTTGTTGATAACACTTTCACCAAGCACTATACCAGGACCACTAGGCTGCAGAGGACACCTCATTTAATTTTTTTAGCAAATGTCTGTATGATAATAACAATTCCATATTAAGGTGCTAACTACAAACACGTGATGCCCACACTTCATTTAAGCAAGCAACATTTTTCGGGGTGGGTTGGGCACAGCTAGTGCCTTGCTTCATAATAGCTGTCCTGGGCAGGAAAAAAGACTGGAAGTAATGTGCAGGAGGTAGGAAGGAATGGACAAGCTATAGCACCATCACAAAGTGCGGCATAGCCAGGAATGTGGCAATGACAGGTATGGAAAGGTTTAAAAGGGTTGGGAGGCTGCTATAGGTTTGTCTCCCATACCTCCTTATTTGCAAGTAAAGATGCCTATCATAGCCTTCCTATTCAGAAAAGGAAATAGTGTGTTAAAAGAGAAGTATGGACTTTTTATTGTAGAATCATACTTACCCGCATGCTGCATCTGTCCCCCACCAGCTCCAACACTAAGAACCGAGTGATCAAACTCTACCAATCGCTCGGTTCTCACAGCTCCTTGAGCAGAGAGCTGGTGACTGTTAGTCACCATTCTCTGCTCTGCCCCAGCTGGCTCAGGCTCTCAGCGGCTCACTGAGAGGCTGAGCCAGGTGCCGATCCAGGCATGTGGGTGGGCCCCGACTTCATTGTCGCGATCTTGCTCGAGCCTGGACTGGCTCTGCAACGTCAGCCGACAGCGGGCTTTAGCCCTCTGTCTGCTGAAAACGTCTCACAGGAGTGCAGAACGAGCTGCACTCCTGTGATCCACAGGAGAAGTACAACCAAACAAGCCTTGGCTGTACTTCTCTGTATCTATCCTCAGCCAAATGTGAAAAAGATTGGATTGTGTGTCCAATTGGGTTGTGTCTCTAACTGACACATGTCTCCTTTGTGATTGTTCTCAGTGGGACATCTAACTCTCTTAAGCTTGCCATGCATGTGCCAATTTTCAGTCAATTTCAAACACTTTCCATCCACTGTAAATTGTAAATGCAATTGTAAGTAAGAATAAATGAATGGGCTGCATTGCACTTCACCACATGAAAAAATAGGTACTGTCTGCATTTTTCACAGCGCAGTGTGCTGTGTTGTAGAACTTGTGTATTTGGGAGGTGAATTTGGTGCCTTTCACAATAAATGTCCATTTATAATGAATGGCATTGTAGCACATCAATGCAAGTACTTGCATTTGCCATGCATTACTACAACACACTTAGGGGCTGATTTAAGAAAATGTTGGCGCATTTGCGCGGGCAGGAATAATTATTGCGACATGGCGCATGCTGTCGACTTGCGCCGGATTCGTGGAATCGATGCGCGTACGGGCGCATACACATTCTTAAATATGAAACAGACATCGGGCACTTGCTCATTGTAATGCTGATCATGTTAATGAGCTTTTCCTTATCACGTGGAGAATATTGCTTCCACTTTTATTCCTTTCATTCATTTATTTTTGAAACAACTCAATATTAATTCTAGAGAATGAACAGCGCTTCCTATGTAAATATGGTTTGGTGCATATAAGTGCACCATAATTTTTGATAATTGTTTTGAGTCCCGTTTTTTGTGCAATTGCTCCAATTTCTCCACTGCACCACAGGCGCAGGTCTTTAGTAAATCACCCCTTTAGTGTCAATGGGTAGTTAAACATCTTCACACTATAAATTGTGTGAATTTTCACTTAAAGTGTTACTAAACCCAGGACCCTGCATTCACTATATCTGGTCTCCCACAGTACACAGAACATAGAAATACAATTATTTTAGTAAATATAAGATGCTAAATACCTTTTATTATCAGCAGTATATAGCAGTCTTGTGACTTCTATCAGTGTCCAGCCAAGCACTGATTAAATCTTGTAGGAGGAGTTTTCTGACTGTCCTATGAGACTGCAAGACCCCTGACCCTCTGTCTGGACAGTACTAATTAGCCCTGTGCTGATCACATGCATCCTCATAAAAAAAAACCTCTCTAGCAATACACACAAAACTGAGCATGTGCAGCCTGACTCCATAGGCTCTGTGTTATCAGGAAATTATTAGGGGACAGTGGAAGGAGGGGAGACTCAAACAGCTTTTTTACACAATGCAGAGGATTAACCCCTTATGCCACACAATCGGTATTTCCGACAACAAATGTTCGATGTGAGCTTTTGGTCGGATATTCCGACTGTGTGTGTGGACATTTGTCGTCGGAATTTCCGACAACAAATGTTTGAGAGCAGGTTCTTTATTTTTCTGACAACAAAAGTTCATGTCGGAAATTCTGATCGTGTGTAGCCATTTCCGATGCACAAAAGTGCTGCACATGCTCGGAACCAATTTGACGCATGCTCAGAATCATTGTACTTAATTTTTCTCAGCTCGTCGTAGTGTTGTACGTCTCCGCGTTCTTGACCATCGGAATTTCCGAGCAACATTTGTGCGACCGTGTGTACCCAAGACAAGTTTGAGCGAAAATTAGACAAAAAAAACCCCATTAGGTTCCTTAGTGAGTATAACAAGCATGCTTTACTGCATATACAGGCTGATTTTACTGTAGTGGGTTTAGTAACATTTTAAGTTATCCACTCTTATGCAGATTAAAAAGGGAAACAGGAATTTGCTTTTTACATAACTGGATAAGTGAAGTAAATACTCATGCAATTTATTTTGTGAACATGCTCAACTTTTTTAGAAGATTAGTCTGGTTGTATCTGTGTCTGAATAAAAACAGAATTCCTGGGTAGATAGAAAATACAGTGTCTCACAAAAGTCACATTTTTGTAAATATTTTATTACATCTTTTCATGTGACAACACTGAAGAAATTACACTTTGCTACAATGTAAAGTAGTAAGTGTACAGCTTGTATAACAGTGCACATTTGCTGTCCCCTCACAATAACTCAACACACAGCCATTAATGTCAAAACCGCTGGTGACAAAAGTGAGGACACCCCTAAGTGAAAATGTCCAAATTGGGCCCAAAGTGTCAATATTTTGTGTGGCCACCATTATTTTCCAGCACTGCCTTAACCCTCTTGGGCATGGAGTTCACCAGAGCTTCACAGGTTGCCACTGGAGTCCTCTTCCACTCCTCCATGATGACATCGCTGAGCTGGTGGATGTTAGAGACCTTGCGCTCCTCCACCTTCCGTTTGAGGATGCCCCACAGATGCTCAATATTGTTTAGGTCTGGAGACATGCTTGGGCAGTCCATCACCTTTACCCTCAGCTTCTTTAGCAAGGCAGTGGTCATCTTGTAGTTGTGTTTGGGGTCGTTATCATACTGGACTACTGCCCTGTGGCCCAGTCTCTGAAGGAAGGGGATCATGCTCTGCTTCAGTATGTCACAGTACATGTTGGCATTCATGGTTCCCTCAATGAACTGTAGCTCGCCAGTGCCGGCAGCACTCATGCAGCCCAACACCATGACACTCTCACCACCATGCTTGACTGTAGACAAGACACACTTGTCTTTGTACTCCTCATCTGGTTGCCACCACACACGCTTGACACCATCTGAACCAAATAAGTTTATCTTGGTCTCATCAGACCACAGGACATGGTTCCAGTAATCCATGTCCTTAGTCTGCTTGTCTTCAGCAAACTGTTTGCGGGCTTTCTTGTGCATCATCTTTAGAAGAGGCTTCCTTCTGGGACAACAGTGATGCAGCGTGCGGCGTATGGTCTGAGCACTGGCAGGCTGACCCCACCCCTTCAACCTCTGCAGCAATGCTAGCAGCACTCATACGTCTATTTCAAAAAAGACAACCTCTGGATATGACGCTGAGCATGTGCACTTCTGTGGTCGACCATGGCGGGGCCTGTTCTGAGTGGAACCTGTCCTGTTAAACTGCTGTATGGTCTTGGTCACCATGCTGCAGCTCAGTTTTAGGGTCTTGGCAATCTTCTTATAGCCTAGGCCATCTTTATGTAGAGCAACAATTCTTTTTTTCAGATCCTCAGAGAATTCTTTGCCATGAGGTGCCATGTTGAACTTCCAGTCACGAAAATTGAGAATCTGCTCTCAATCTTTTCTTGGCAGGAATTCTGACAGAAAAAGTGTGATGGAGCATACACACGGTCGGAATTCCTGACAAAAAGCTCACATCACACTTTTCTTGTCGGGAAAACTGATCGTGTGTACGAGGCATTAGACTAAAATAAATTTAAATTTGACGTCAAAATTAACACTGGTCCGTAGTGCGTGTTCATACCTCAATGCCATAAATAATAAAATATTCGATTTTTTACTCCAGCAGTATATAATGAGTTTGGAAATTGTAGAGAAGTGCTTAAATAATGCAATACAATTTAACTACACCCATTAGATTTTAGTCGATTAAAATGATTTTAGTAGACTAAAATGTACTGGAGATTTTAGTAGACTAAAATGTCCTGGAGATTTAGTTGACTAAATACGACTAAAACTAAAACAATTGCAGAAGACTAAATTGGGACTAAAACTAAAATGCCATTTTAGTCCTAAGACTAATGCCGCGTACACACGACCGTTTTTAATGTCATTGAAAAAAAACTAAGTTTTTCTCGACGTGATTCTTCTCAAGCCTGCCTTGCCTACACACTATCATGAAAAAAAATGCTCAAGCAAAGCGCGGTGACGTACGAAATGTACGACGGCACTATAAAGGGGAAGTTCCATTCGAATGGCGCCACCCTTTGGGCTGCTTTTGCTGATCCTCGTGTTAGTAAAGTTTGGTGAGAGACGATTTGCGCTTTTCAGCCTCGTGCTTTTCAGTCTGTTAAAGCGTGACGAATGTGCTATCTCCATTACGAACGTTAGTTTTACCAGAACGAGCGCTCTCGTCTCATCACTTGCTTCTGAGCACGAGAAAAATTAGAGCATGTTCCAAACTTTTAATGGCCATTTCTCACGTCGTGA
Organism: Rana muscosa; assembly: GCA_029206835.1. Lineage (NCBI taxonomy): Eukaryota > Metazoa > Chordata > Amphibia > Anura > Ranidae > Rana > Rana muscosa. The sequence goes on from CM055122.1 coordinate 191,489,018, forward strand.
AAAATGCTCTGGAGCCCACACACGATCATTTTTAATGACCAAATAAAAAATTTCAATTTTTCTTGTCATGAAAAACGGTCGTGTGTACGCGGCATAAAACTAAATCGAAATTTGCTACCAAAAATAACACTGTTAACACACCTGCTCCCCATTCACACCTGAGACCTTGTAACACTAACGAGTCACATGACACCAGGGAGGAAAAATGGCTAATTGGGCCCAATTTGGACATTTTCACTTATGGGTGTACTCACTTTTGTTGCTAGCGGTTTAGACATCAACCTCCCTGGCGGTCTGATTTAGGCATGGTTCACACTAGTGCGCTGTGCGATATCGCATGTGATTCGCACTGCACTGCAAATCACATGCGATGTCTGTGCAATGCGATTTCAGCCATACAGATAGTATGGCTGATTATGCACCGCATTCGGACCAAACACGCACAGGACTCTTTTTTTGGTCTGCACCAGATTTGGATCGCATGGGTGTTTACACCTATGCAATCTGATTCATGTCCAAACTGTCAGTTCGCAGTGCGATATGCGAGCTGAAAAGGGGGTGTCGTTAATGTTGTATGACACTCCCCAGCAGTTCGCATATGGCAGTGTGAACTGCCGTGAGAGTCGGGTGCGATGCGGGTACCCGCAGTAGATTCACAGGATTCCCGCATCGCACTAGTGTGAACCCAGCCTAAGGCGATTCGCATAGCATGAAGGATTTTACGCCAAATCGTGCTCTCTTTAATGCAATGTATTGTACCCAGCTGAGTCTTCCCTTGTAGGCCACTAGACTTTCATCTATGCTGATATCTCTTTCTGGCACATAGCCCTGTTGGAAATTCTTTAGAATAATTTGAGATACTTCTTGAGTTTTGGTGCAGGATGAGTACCGTAGTTAATGAAATTCTTCGTTGTTTTCAAAATGTAAATATTTTATGTTCAGGGAAAATCTGTACTGACCGTGCCAAAGAATGGAGTGGCAAGTAATTTTTTAATTGTCCAATACCACTTCTGCAGGAGTTTCCCCACCACTTCCTGAAGTATTATTAGGCTCTGAAATTTCCAAATGACATCTTTGGTCACTGGTTCCCACTTTCTGCTTCTTGGAAACTTCTGATGCGTAGCTAATTGTTGCTCTTGGTACCGGTTTGTCTCAGTAACAATTTTTTCAATAACCTCATCGGTCTGAAATAGTTGTAAGTATGCCAAGGGGTTGTTGTCTTCAACATTTACTTTTATACCAGGTGCTCCAGTAAATGGGAAATTTGGGGGCACTACGTGATCCATAGTCAATCCACAGTCAATAGAGCACAAAGTTCGCACATCACTGAGCTCAGTCGCAGAATGGTCGATGTTGTCACTTTCCGTGTCTGATGACGAATTTCCCCACGAATCACTATCGCTTAATACTGCAAGTGATTCTAATTCACTATTGCTGTTTTCAAGCTGGTCATAAACTGCTTTTGACGTAGAGGGACGCTTTTTGGCTGCCATGGACGTTCTCAAGTTTCCAGGCAGAAAGAATGGTAAAAGTGCAGGCAGGGCACTGGACAAGGCACTAGGGACATTTATTTAATACAGTAATATAATTCTATAAGATTACAATGTATTGTGTGTGTTATGTTTTTTGTACTTTTTGAATTTGACCCCGGTTTCGCCCCCATACATTGCGAAGCTCGCAGAGAATGGAACCCGGAACACAGAGCATCGGGCGGAGGATCCGGCCGGGGGGACACAGCTGGAGTACATTGCAGGATCCTAGGGACAAGGTAATTACCTGTACCTGGATACTGCGATGCAATCCCAAGTGTGGCTCGGGGTTATGGCTATTGGTACTGAGAATTAACCCCGAGCCACACTCGGGAATACCCTTAGGTAGGTTAATGGCTGTGTGTTATACAAGCTGTACACTCACTACTTTACATTGTAGCAAAGTGTAATTTCTTCAGTGTTGTCACATGAAAAGATGTAATAAAATATTTACAAAAAATGAGAGGGATGTACTCACTTTTGTGAGATACTGAAAATCTGGTATACATTTTAAGGGTTTTCACTTTTCACTTTTGTATACCAATAACACTTATCTTTTTTTCTCTCTCTGTGGTGGGATAATCTGAAAATAAAACCCAAATATAGTAAAAGTGACACTAAAGGTTTTTTTTTTTAAATAGAAAACATGTCATACTCACCTCCACTGTGCAGTTAGTTTTGTCCCACGATTGTGCCCCGATCGTCCTCTTCTGGAGTCCCACGGCGGCTCTCTTGGCTCCTCCCCGCAATAGATAACCCCCTCTGGGAAGCTCTTTCCCGAGGGGGTTACCTTGCGGGCACTCTCCCGTGTCATACAGTCAGAGTCCATAGCCGCTGAGTGTATGACTCGCCCCCGGCGCTCGCGTCTTTGGATTTGATTGACAGCAGCGGGAGCCAATGGCTGCGCTGCTATCAATCTATCCAACGAAGAGCCAAGAAGCAGTGGGGAGAGCAACACGGGATCGCGCCCACTGAAATTTGGGGCTCAGGTAAGTAAAACGGGGGCTTGGGGGGGGCCGGACATTGCAAGGTTTTTTTTCACCTTAATGCATAGGATGCATTAAGGTGAAAAAACACATAGGTTTACAACCACTTTAATGAGACCAAGAATGCATAGCACAATGAAAACATACTGTGCATATTTTGTAATGAATGACTAAAATAAACTGGATAAATCTAAATTTAATTTATAAACTATTGCTAGCAATCAAATGTTAATTTTATTCATTTAAATTAGGTTTTTACTTTATGCAAAGTACAACAAAGGAAAATTATAATTTTATCACAGGCTACAAATGAGTGTGAATAACTGTTGATTATTTTTCAAAATTGCAAACACTTTAATAACAAGTCTCTTGATAATTATATGAGTATTGTATTATTAGTCATTTTCACTAGTTTGTAGCTCAAATATATATGAGTGACATTGCATCAAAGATCACAACCACAAAAAAATGTACTTGGTAATTATAAAGATTTTCTTGAAAGAAATATCTTAATGAATTATAATGCTTATGAATGAAGAAGTCAGTTGCATTTAAATGCAATGAAAAAGCATAAATTATTCATTAATACAAACATATCAGTTACTATAAGGACAATACATCCTTGACAATTGCACTTTATAGCATACTTGCGTACACACATACACAGTAATTATTATTATTATTAGTATTATTATTATTTTGCTGTTGTTGTTTTTTAAGTTTATGTAAAACCAATCACTAAAAAGTCATATAAACTTTAACATTTTAATATAGTTTTAAAAGTAATTTTAAAAACGTTTAAATCTAAAGCCTTTAACAAACCGCTACTTGGTGATTAATGGAGACTTCAGACCGGTCTGAATAATGTGTCCTGGTTTCAGGCTGACTGAAAAAACAGGTCCGGGTGGATCACGGACAAGTGGCAACCCTACCACTCAGTCTTTAGTTGCAGAGCACAATAATAAATATTGTGCCAGTCCTACATAGTTGAATAAAACAGTCATAGAAACTTTACCCTTACAAGTGTAGATGTTGATTGTGGATGGATTTTTGAGGTTGGCTGTAGATCTGTGGTATAACAATGGTGCTTTTTTAGGCCAATCACTGCTTTTTTTTTATTTTTTATTTAAGATTTTTTTATTGCTTTTTCAAAATAGAAAAACATTACAGTGTATTCTATATCAAAACACCCAAGTAGTGTGCGTTCACATCTCTCTATAACTCATGTATCCATATCCCAATTCAAATGTAGTTAAAGTAAAAAAAAATATCAGCCTGTTTTGATCCTGTAATTTAACCTATATTTTTTACAAACACAAACCTTTAACCTCCCTGGCGGTATTCCAGAGTGTGGCTCGGGGTTAAATTTTAGTACCATTAGCGGTAACCCCAAACCACACTCGGGATTGCATTGTAGAATCCTGGTTCAGGTTACTTATCTTGTCACCAGTATCCTGCGATGTCCTGCGATTTTATTTTTAACTCTGAGGGCCAGTTCACACCATAGAAACACACCACAAAAACTTAAATAAGGACATGTGTGTTCCTGTGCATTTTTGGTGCGTTTAGGTGCGTTCCGGTGTGTTCCAGTGCATTTTTGATGCTTTTTACAGCGTTCCAGTACAGTCCAGTGCTGGAAAAGTGCAACATGTGCTACTTTTTTTCTGGAACGCACTGGAACTGCAAGCACTGGTGTGAACTATGCCATTAAAGACCATATAACCTACTTTCCATGCATTTTTTGATGCAAAAAAAAAAAAACGCACGAGACTGCATGTGGTGTGAACTGGCCCTACAAGCAGTTTGCAGTGCCTGCTTCAGGCTTACTGTGAGTTCTTTCATAACTATCCTAATAACCATTTTACAAAAAATATGACTGTTAAAGTATGTTCCTTTTTTTTAATAAAAGCCAGTGTTTACCAGGAAACCCTTGCCATTTGTCATCTTCAAGTTAAGTATTTATTAGCATGGGTACAATAATTACAACAACACCTAATTTCTTTTAAATATTTTACTTTGCTATGCTTTCATATTTTTAATCAGTTTAAAATGTTTCTATTTGAAAAATTCTAAATTGTTATTGTGAATTTCCATTACCAAGCTGGGTCAGAAGTACCTCCTAGGGTGGATATTGCAATGGTTAAGAACCTTTGACATAAAGTACCGTATATACTCGAGTATAAGCCGAGTTTTTCAGCCCTTTTTTTAGGGCTGAAAGTATACCCCTCGGCTTATACTCGAGTCAGTACCTGAAAATCTTGTTATTCCGTGGCCGGCGTCCATTGTTTAAATCTCGCTGCTTTTTTCTGGTCCCTTCCGCGAAAGACATTTCCAGCAAACACTGTGTTGAGTGTTGCGCCTATCATGGACGTTCTCTTGTCCGACGTACATGATTGGCGGAACACTGAACACAGTGCCTGCTGGGAAACGGAGTCCGAGAATGAGAGGATCTCCATGGTAGGCGCAACACTCAACACAGTATTTGCTGGAAACGCCTATCACGGAAGGGACCAGAAGAAAGCCGCGAGATTTAAACAATGGACGCCAGCCGCGGAATAAGAAGATTTTCAGGTACACTGACTGACTCGGGCACAGGGAGGCTGCAATGGACACAGTAAGGGGGCACAGTGAGGTGGCAATGGGCACAGTGAGGTGGCAATGGGCAGTGAGGTGGCAATGGGCACAGTGAGGTGGCACAGTGAGATGGCAATGGGATCAGTAAGGTTGGGCAATTGGCACAGTGAGGTGGCAATGGGCACATTTCCCCCCCTAGGCTTATACTTGAGCCAATACGTTTTCCCATTTTTTTGTGGTAAAAGTAGGTACCTCGGCTTATACTCGGGTCGGCTTATACTCGAGTATATACGTTATATCATCACTTGGGAAGGCATAGCCATACCGTGAAATAAAACTACACTGACAAAATGTAATGCAACACATTCCAGTTCAATAAGAACCTGGTTAAAACTAGTCAGGCTCTATATACATGGTTGATGAGCTCTTTAATATATTAATTTGCAGAGCACATAAGCCTTACAAGTGTCACATAAAGTAAACAAGTGATGGTTGTCAACATCTTGTAGAATGAGTTGAGTAATTGATTATTAAATTTTTTTTGACAATAGCGCGGTTTCCTTTTCACTAGAATGAGTTGAGTACCTCACACGTGGGGGTTGATTTACTAAATAGACTGTGCACTTTGCAGTTGCTCCAGAGCTTAGTAAATGAGGTAAAGCCTCACTTTGCAAAGAATACCCAATAACATGCAAGGAAAAAAATAATATTTTTTTTTTTACTTGCTCGTGATTGGTTGATAGAAGTCAGCAGGGCTTCTGCTCATTTACCAAGCTCTGGAGCAACTGCTTTTTGCAAAGTGCTGGGGAAGTTCCTTGTAACTCCACAGATACTGCTGTTTGTGCTGGGCAGAGCACAGTAAAGTCTGGCCCAGATACCAGCTTTTCTGCTGGAGGGTTGTTCTTCCTCAGCAGAAAAGTCTATCAAATCCCCTGTCTCTGCAACTGGTGTCTGGGGATAGAGCAGAGGCGTTGCTATGGGGGTGCGGGGGATGCGGGCCGCACCCGGGTGACACCCACCAGAGGGGTGACACCAGGGCTGCCGCTACACACACAGTTGTAACTTGCAGAGCTGCAGCGGAGCATTGCGAGTGTGCCCGCCGCGCTCCTGCATCGCGCGACACAAGTCTTTCAGTCACTTCCCTGTCAGGCAGAGTGATCTCTGCCTGACAGGAGCTATCTAGTTACGGCTGACGTGACATCGCAATCCATAAGCAGAGAGAAACGCGGCGCGGGAATGAACAGTCAGCAGTAGGAAGTAAGAAAGGACTCGTCTCGAGGAACCAGGAGGAGGCTGACCACTCGGGAGCCTGGGATAAGGAAAGAGACCGGAGAGGAGGAGCCCACCTTACAGTACGTGGCAGCGGCAACAAACACTCGGTCTGTGCACACACACAGCACATGCCATTCCCTCTGTCTGTGCCACCAGTGAGAATGGCAGTGTTAACTGACTGTGTGCAATGCATGTACAGAATGTGCAGGAAACAGCTGAGGGGTAGAGCCGGGGAAAGGTGAGGAGGGGGGGAGTCTCACCCATCTCTGTCACCCCCTCCCTCTCTGTCACTCCCCTCTCTGTCACCCCCCCCTTCTGTCTCACCCCCACCCCCTCCCTCTCTGTCTCACCCCCTCCCTCTCTGTCACCCCCACCCCCTCCATCTCTGTCACACCCCCACCCCCTCCCTCTCTGTCTCACCCCCTCCCTCTCTGTCACCCCCCCACCCCCTCCATCTCTGTTACACCCCCACCCCCTCCCTCTCTGTCTCACCCCCTCCCTCTCTGTCACCCCCCCACTCCCTCCATCTCTGTCACACCCCCACCCTCTCTGTCTCACCCCCTCCCTCTCTGTCTCACCCCCACCCTCTCTGTCTCACCCCCACCCTCTCTGTCTCACCCCCTCCCTCTCTGTCACCCCCCTTATGTCTCACCCCCTCCCTCTCTGTATCACCCTCTCCCTCTCTGTCTCACCCCCTCCCTCTCTGTCTCACCCCCTCCCTCTCTGTCTCACCCCTCCCTCTCTGTCACCCCCCTTCTGTCTCACCCCCTCCCTCTCTGTATCACCCCCTCCCTCTCTGTATCACCCCCCCACCCCCTCCCTCTCTGTCTCATCCCCTCCCTCTCTGTCACTCCCCCTTCTGTCTCACCCCCTCCCTCTCTGTCTCACCCCCTCCCTCTTTGTCTCACCCCCACCCTCTCTGTCTCACCCCCTCCCTCTCTGTCACCGCCCCTTCTGTCTCACCCCCTCCCTCTCTGTATCACCCCCTCCCTCTCTGTCACCCCCACCCCTCCCTCTCTGTCTCAACCCCTCCCTCTCTGTCACCCCCCCTTCTGTCTCACCCCCTCTCTCTCTGTCTCACCCCTCTCTCTCTGTCTCACCCCGTACCTCTCTGTCACCCCCCCACCCCCTCCATCTCTGTCACATCCCCACCCCCTCCCGTTCTGTCACCCCCCTCTCTGTCACCCCCTACCTCTCTGTCTCACCCCCTCCCTCTCTGTCACCCCCTACTTCTGTCTCACCCCCTCCCTCTCTGTCTTACCCCCTCCCTCTCTGTAACTCCCCCACCCCCTCCATCTCTGTCACACCCCCACCCCCTCCCGTTCTGTCACCCCCCTCTCTGTCACCCCCCACCCCCCCCCTCTCTGTCACCCCCCTTCTGTCTCACCCCCTCCCTCTCTGTCACCCTCCCACCCCCTCCATCTCTGTCACACCCCCACCCCCTCCTGTTCTGTCACCCCCCTCTCTGTCACCCCCCTCTCTGTCACACACCCCCTCTCTGTCACACCCCCACTCCCCCTCTCTGTCACACCCCACCCCCTCCATCTCTGTCTTACCCCCACCCCCTCCCTCTCTGTCACCCCCCTCTCTGTCACACCCCCACTCTCCTCTCTCTCCCCCTCCCCCTTCTGTCTCTAACCTTCCACCCCCTCTTTCCCTTTTAGGGCAAATTCCCACTAAATCAGCATGAAATCAAAGATCAGCTGGAGCAATTTGACACTCCAGCCACTCTGCATTGCAGGCTGCTAGGGGGCAGTATGATTAACAGTTCGGTGCATCATACTTACCCCTCTTTTTTTTGTACAAACTTTGTTTGAAGTGTATATAATGTACATTTTATTCTCCAAAATGTCGGGCAGCACACTGTCATTTTAGGTTCTCAAAGAAATGCATTCTGTTAGTAGATCTTTCATGTTTTCTCAGTGTATAAAAAAAGTTGTAGGGGGCTGGCAATGCTGTTTGGGGGAGGGTGGCACTTCAGAGTCCAGTGCCTATAGGCTACTGAGATGTGAATTCCGGTCCTGGAGAAAGAGAGGCAGGGGATGGAACAAAGAAAAATGGGGAGAATGAGGAAGGGATAGAAAGAACAAGAAAGATGGATAGAGAGAGAGAAAAGGGGACGAAAGGAGAACAGGGTGCAAACAGTAGGGTAAAATATGTTTGGAAAAAGTTATTGGGGGGGTGACACCATATTTTACCGCCCCAGGTGACACCAACCCTAGTGACGCCACTGGGATAGAGGTTCACCATCTCCTGTCCATGGAACCCAGAAGATGCTGTCTGTGCTGGGTAGAGGTTAGCAGTGCTCTGCCCTTTTGTCAGCACTTTCGCTTTGGGGATGGCAATCTCCAGATTTTCCACTGCCGACTTTTTAGCCAGGATTTCAGAGTTGTCAAATGGTATTTCCTGATAGTCCCAGGCAAAGGGAGCCCAGCCCTGGCGCTGAGCAGAGTCTAGCAGCCGTCTGTAGGCAATCTCCAGCTCCCATTCCTGAACGGCCAGAAAATCTATATCTTCCAGTGCCCAGTGCACTTCCGAGATGTTCAGCAGCCCTTCTCTGAAATCCATGATGTCGTCCAACCGCCACTCCAAATCACTCCCAAAGTCAGGGTCCTCTGTCAGCTTCACATACAACAGTCCCAGGCCGTCGTAGCCAAAGCCTTTTGTTGGGCTGTCATCTGCTATCCAAGGGCATGCTTGGGATACATGCCACGAAGGGCTCTGTAGCTCTCATCCAGCTGCATCTCTGCCCAGACCAGCCTGCTTAACTCAGCTGTCTGCTCCTTGTGCGATTTTTCTCCCAAAAACAGCCCCCTCAATCCATACTGCGACCAGTACCTTTCCTGGATGGAGGGGAGAACTTTTCCCTGATGACGCTGCTCACGGGCTAGCGCTTCATTCCAGAGTTCGCAGCAGATAGAATCAAACCATCCCAGCAGAACCTGCTCTGATACTGGTCCTCTGTGCTGTATCTGTATCTCTCGCAACCTCCTTCTGAATTCCTCTTCCATGGCGGCTGGTATCTGTACCTCTCCTGCTATCCGGACCTTGGATCCAGGTGGAGGTTTGGGTGTCCCAGACTGCAGGAATCATCCCACTGCTTGCCACCAATGTAACGAAACGTCCCACACTCCGCTTGAGTGCTTTCGTCATATACAACTTCCTCCCAGTCTGAATATAGATATCGGATATTCCAACCGCTGACAACGACAAACAAGATGATACTTGCTTGATTGCTGAACATGGACTGTTTATTAGAACCAGAATACAGCCTTTTTATACACTTTTAACACAAGGGGTTAGATAATAAGGTAGGGCGGGCTCCTTGATACTCCCCCTCCCCTCTAGCAACAACTTAGCAGACAACTATATAATTAACATGTTAATTAACACAGCACTTAAGCCAGCCCAGGTGACCAGAAAGTCAGTCTCCAGAGGTCAATGTAATCAGCTCTTTCAATGATCATGTATTGTTCAGAATTAAACTAAGAATAGTCTTTACATATATCCTGGGAGATATTGTGGATAAATATCACTGTCCCATTTTAAGTAATCCAAGACATATTTTCTCAGTCACCCTGTGCCAGGATGGCACAGGGTGACTTAGACATAAGAGGTGCATGGGGAGCTGAAACAAGAGTTTCCCAACCTTTCTAAGGGATTCTGGGTTCCACGGGCCTCCCGTCACAGTATGTATTTAAATGTGATTAGTAAGATGCAAATACTCTTATCAATGAATGTTAATGTTTTAAAAACCTTGTTTCTATGTATAGTTTATAATTACATATGCACATGAGGGCAGCCATATTTTCCCACTACATACATACATAGGCCCCTCTTCCCAGTTAGTGGTGCTACAAAGTGATTGTGTTTTAGGCCAGCCATACATGGATTGAAATTCAACCGTTTCAGCATAGACCAGCCGTGTTTCGATCCATGTATGGAGAGGCTGGTTGTACAGAAGTCGATCTACTGATTGACTTCTGTACAACCACTCTGGTATCTCTCGATTGATCCGTGCTGCCAGCACCACTGATCAGTGTATTCTGATGGAGGGCAAGTCTCCCCGCTATCAGAATACAATAATTTAGCATGTAAGAGTCCAGAATCAGGTAATCTTTTTTTTTCATTCAACCTGCTGGTTAAAAGCTGTTGCTTGTAACAATGTAAGGTCATAAGTTGGCTGGCTTTTTGAAAACAATGCACACCCTGTGTGTTGGTGTCTTATCAGAACAGTTGTTTAGCAATTAGGCAAAATCACTGTAGTAGCTAATCTCTCCTGCTTCTAAAGGCCTATCTACAAAGCTCTACATTTAAATAACACACATATGGAAGCTTAAGCAAGTTAAATGGCAAAATAACATCAAAGTGACTTTGAGGAAATCTATGGTCACAGCATACACTTAATATTTCCAATATAAGCTTATTTGATTAATATAAAAAAACAAAAAAAAGATGCCCAAGGGACTTTATGAAACACAATAAAGACAGTAAAAAAATTACCTTTTATTGAGAATAAACATGTTAAAAAGTGTACAAGCTGAGTATAAAATCCTTAATAGACATGCACAAAATTATGATGTACAGTATATGTATGCGAATAGTTCCATAAATAGTCAACATCATGAAAAATTCATAGTAGACGAGCTCTTGCACAAATCTTGACATGTTTCGCAAGACAGCACTCACTTCAACAGGCATGTAAAAACTGAAAGATGTCTATGGGGAAACCAGGTCGTTAGTATGAAAAAAAAAAAAAAAAAACACAAGTCAAATAAAGTAAAACACAACAAATTGACTGCTGGTCCATACGCATAAAATGTGGCAAGGATATACGGACTGGTCCACACCATCCTGACCGGGAGTTATGAGAAGGACCACATCATTATTTTGTGCATGTATGTTAAGGATTTTATACTCAGCTTGAGCACTTAACATGTTTATTCTCAATAAAATGTAAGTTGTTTACTGTCTTCAATGTGTCTCATAAAGCAGGTACCTGGTTTTGACAGGGACCCACTCCCACAAACAGTCAGATTGTCACAGTGGATCCACCAGAAGTTCTCCTCCCCCCTCCCTGCCCGCAACCTTCTGGGACACGTCACAGGTCCCAGAAGGCTGTGGGGCCTTTCACAAAGCGCAGCGTGGCTTGCATATGTGCAGTGGGCAGCTGGCTGTGAAGTCGCAAGGAGTCACAGCAGGCTGCCCACAATTAACATGCCAGTGCCGGGGATCTGAAGACCAGTAAAGAACCAGCTCGGGTGAGGAGGTTGTTGGATCCTGGGACAGGTGAGTGTCTGTTTATTAAATGTCAGCAGCTACAGTTTTCGTAACTGCTGACTTTTTATTTTTGTTGAATTGACTGAAGCTCCTCTCTAAAGGATAAGTTCACCTTTGGGAACATGTTACATGTTCCACTTGCTCCACCCGGATTACACGGCCACGTCATTTATTCACAGAGATCTGTGAATGAATGAACTAAAAGTACTGACAGCCTTTGTGACTGATGGCTTGTAGTTCTTAATGAATTATCAGGGCGCTAGTCTGCCTGCCTGTATGAGGTACGAGCAGACAGATACACTGACAGTCCACAGGAGCCTGAAATTGCACTTGTGATCTGTTGAAAATGTGAAAAAGGTGAACTTATCTGAATCTAGCCTGCCAGGCCAGATCATTTGGCCCTCGCACTTATCCTGCAGCTGCACTACCCCCCTCCTCTATGCCCCCACCTTATCTCAGCAGTTAGCAGCAGAGAGGAGGACTCCTACACCAGATCCTGCATTTCTCTGCAGCACCCCCTCGTCTCTGCCTCCCCTGGCCCCAACATTCAGCAGACTCTGGCAGCTGACTCCAGCCCGCCTCTGGTTCTCCTCTAGACCCTATACTTTTTGCTTTCCAGGTCTGCCCCAGCTTCTTCCCAACAGCAGTACAAGGTAAGGGGGGTGCACTGTGATGTAAGGGATGGGAGGAATTCTTGACTTTTGATGGTGGGGGGCTCTTGACATCTGATGTAAGGGGGAATAAGGTGCTCTGGACATCTAGTCTTACAGATAAAACTGTCCCTTTGAGGGCAACCATAATGCTGATTGTGAAATTGAATTTGACACCCCTGCTTTAAGGGAAACACTGGAATAGTCGCTTATAAAATGTGCTTCTTAATGTAAAAACACTAGGGAGTTGATTTACTAAAGCCAAATAGACTGTGCAGCACTTTGCAAGTGCAGTTGCTCCAGAGCCTAGTAAATGAGGTAAAGCTTCACTTTGCAAAAAGTACCCAATGAGGTGCAAGGAGAATTAAAAAATAAAATAAAATTTGCTTGTACATGATTGGATGATTGAAGGCAGCAGAGCAGAGCTTTTGCTCATTTACTAAGCTCTGGAGCAACTGCTCTTGCAGAGTGCAACTGCACTTTGCAAATTGTACAGCGCATTTGTCTTTAGCAAATCTACCCCACTGATTACCTTTTATTTAAAAAAAAACTGAATTTTTCCCTGAACTCTGCTAGATCTCGACATGATTTAGAATGATTTCAGAAGTCTATTTTCAGGTGTTTTGTGACACACAGAAACAAGTGCAGAAAACTGACAAGTCAAAAGAATAAATAAATAAATGTGCCACTTTGAGGTAAGTTCCCTTTTCAACTCATTAGTAACACTTAAAGTGTATGTTAACCCTAACAATTAATAATTATTTGTTACCTTTTGGTCAGTTAAATATATTACCCTAAGCATTTTACTATATCTGATTGAGAAGTGAAAAAAAAATATCCATTGATCTGGCTATAAATCCTTGTGCTATACTCTTATCAGTTAGTATTGTTCCTTGATCTCTCTGTGGACTACAGGACACCTACCACCTATGTTATGGAGATTAGGAGAAGGGGGAGGGTCATAGTCCAAATCAAGATTGAGTGGCCTAGGGTGACAACGCTGCTCCTCTACAGATACTATACATTGTGTGACATTGTAACCCTAGGATAGGAAATGTGTTACTGGCAGGATTAGTAGGTGAAAATAAGGAAAATAAAACATTTTAACAAAATAATAATTAACCACTTGCCGACTGCCTCCTGTACATTTACGTCGGCAGAATGGCACAGACAGGCACATCAACGTACCTGTACGTCCCCTTTAAGTGCATGTCCATGTGGTCGCGTGCGCGCCGCCGGCGGCGTGCTCGCGAACCTGCCGCCATCCCCGTGAGTCGGACCGCAGGTCCCGCGGACTCGATCGCCGCGGGGATCCCCGCGATCGTCTCACAAAGGTATAGAGCGGGGAGATGCTTGTGTAAACAAGCATCTCCCTGCTCTGCCTAGTGACAATGACACGGATCTCGGCTCCGTGTACTCGGAGCGGAGATCGGTGTCATGTGACACAGAGCCCAACCCCCCATTAGAAACACAATGTAGGGAACACTTAACCCCTACAGCGCCACCTAGTGGTTAACCCCTTCACTGCCAGTGTCATTTTCACAGTAACCAGTGCATTTTTATAGCACTGATCGCTGTGAAAATGACAATGGTCCCAAAAATGTGTCAAAAGTGTTCGATGTGTCCGCCAGAATGTCGCCATCATGAAAAAAATCACTAATCGCCGCCATTACTAGTAAAAAAACATTTTTTATAAAAATGCCATAAAACTATCCCCTATTTTGTAAACACTATAACCTTTATTTAATAAACGCCGATTGCATTTTTTTTTACCAAAAATATGTAGAAGAATACGTATCGGCTTAAACTGAGGAAAAAAAAAAGTTTTTTTATATATTTTTGGGGGATATTTATTATAGCAAAAAGAAAAAAATATAGAATTTTTTTCAAAATTGTCGCTCTATTTTTGTTTATAGCGCAAAAAATAAAAACCGCAGAGGTGATCAAATACCACCAATAGAAAGCTCTATTTGTGGGAAAAAAAGGACGTAAATTTTGTTTGGGAGCCACGTCGCATGACCACGCAATTGTCAGTTAAAGCGACGCAGTGCCGAATCGCAAAAGGGGCCTGGTCCTTTAGCTGCATATTGGTCCGGGGCTTAAGTGGTTAAAAAATAAAAAATAATCAGATGCAGCCACCATGTCTAAGGCCTGCTAACCTGCAATATATGACATTTTTGTTCTTGGGTTTGGATACGCTTAAACCTTTATGAAGACGAAAACAAACAAAAAAACATGGTGTTTTTCACTTATAACAACCTCAAAATGTCTCATAAATATTTTCAATATCCATTTGCAAAAACCTAAATTCTTTATAGATCTCTGCACGGATAATGAAGTACATTAGTAATGTGGATTTAAAAGTATAATGCCATCATGCATTAAGCAGTGAAATATTGGTAGAAAAGTAACGCTTCAAATTTTTGACCTGTTTATAGCAAGGCCTAAAACTTTGTTGTGGAAGAGACTAATGTAAATAGTTCTCTATATAATACATTTAGAAAAAAAGTCAAATGTGCACACATTGTATATGTAAACTTTGCAGGTGTCAGAGACACCTTTCTGTCTGCAGGAAGCTGTGCGTTTACTGGCCATTTTGCAATGATCTATTCTTTATGCAATGAGTAAATAACATGGATTGATTTAATCATAAAAGAATAACAGGAAAACTGTATTGATTTTTAAAGTCTCTAATGTGAACATCAGAAGCTATTGACTTGGCTTCATCCAAGGTTGTATCATTCCTGTGAACTCGGAAACATCAATAGTTTGTCATTACCCAAACAAAAAATATGACAATTTGGACCCTATTCAAAAAAGGATGGTGCAACAAGGAATCATTGTGATTGTAGCGGGGGCAGAGTAATATATGTACTAATACTCTTTAGTGCTCATTAAACTGAAAAGGACAAAATCCATAATTCCTGCTGAACTGTCCTCATATTAATTAAGAGAGTCTGTTCACAATCCAATAACACAGCGACTCTCAGGTTTTGCTGACAAAAGCTTAGTAGTATTAGCTAATTTTGTCCTGAACTCTGCTGCTAAAAAATATGATCTACAGGGTGCTATACATTACAGCAATGTCAGTTATTGGCACATTTATATAAATTTATCATAAATGTGGCTGGTGCATTAAAGGAAGGTTTGAGATGACAGCGCGCCCATGCATAAAGGAACAGTGAGTAGCATGGATCCAAAACACAGAGATTTCTTAATTGAATTATGAAATATAAAACAAAGACAAATAGGCATGTGGATCAGTCTATGGTGTATGCACATGACAGCAACGCTGAAGCAATACACCACTGATAGTGTGAATAAACTTTTTTTTGTTTCAATGGTGTTTATTTCAAGTTTTCACAATTTCCATAATAAAACAGAAATACAGACTACATTAACAATTACCTAGTGGTGTATGCAGCACCACTCCCTAAGGCACATACAATCTTCTTTTGATATGGCGCTGACATATTTCCATCTGAGATGTAACATATCGAATTATTACAACTGCATACTTAGTCTTCTAGTGGGATCTATGTCTAGGCTAAATCAACAGTTTATGGCTTCAGCTAAGTGTCCCCCACTTTTCTCTCAGCCCAAACAGAGGTAACAAGGAGGACAATCCTACCCAAAGAGAGGTAGTTCAAGAAGAAAAAAAAAGATTAGAAAGTTAGAAAGTGACCCCCACACCCTGACATCCACCACCCACCGGCCCCCTACATCTATATAGTCCTAGAATCTCCCATTAAGTACTGGATCCAGGGATTACATACCTTTTCAAACTGTTGCATTTTGTCATTTCAAATTGCAGTTATTCGTTTGTTAAGCATAATCCAGGATATCTTATGTTTGAGCTGATCGAATGGCACCACCGCCGATTTCCATGATTTAGCTATGGTGATTTTAGCTGCCGTAAATATAAACTTTATAAGACACCTTTGGGATTTTGAGGCTGATTCTAGCTCGGGTCCCAGCAATGCCTGTCTAGGGGATTTAATCAAGTTTACCTGGGTGAGGGTATACACAAAGTTGTACACCCTGATCCAGTAGCGCCTCACCTTTGGACACTGCCACCATATGTGGTACATCGTTCCCAGTTGGCCACATCCTCGAAAACATCTAGGGGATGCCTCAGGTATAAAGGCCGCCAAACTTGCAGGGACCATGTACCATCTCATTAAAACCTTGAAATTTTCTTCAATAAGTATTTATGATGGATTTCATGGCCCCCTGAGATATATTGTGCCACTCGTCCAGCTCAATGCTCTCCTGGAGGTCAGCCTCCCATTTCTTCATATATTCGAACTTTTCGGTACAATGTGTTAGGACTGTGTATATTTCTGAGATATGACCCCTAGTCTTATCATACTGAGTACATAAATATTCCATTGGGGTCATCGTGGTTATGTCCGAGTATCTTGAAATAGTGGACAAGAAATGCACTGCATCTGTGAGAATCTAAAAAATTCTGAGATCGGTAGCTGGTGTTTATTCTCTAGTGCTTTTCTCGTTAAAATGCCCCTATGATCACATACATCTGCTATTCTCAGAAGCGTGAATAAATTTTTTTAATGCTGTGGACACATGAAAAAGGCTAAATGAGGAGTTGCTACATGTATATTTGTTATGTTCATTTTTAATAACTATTAGGTTGATTTACTAAAGTAAAGTCCACCTAGTTTAGTGCTAAAGGTGAAGCTGCTTTCACTCTGAAAAGCCCAGTCAGGGGCTAGGAAAAAAAAAAAATTTAAAAAAGTTTCCCCTTGTACATGATTGTATAATGAAAATTAATACAACTTCACCTTATTCACTAAACAAAGTGAAGATACACTTTGCAAATTGAGCAATCTTTATTTCTTTAGTAAATCAACCCATATATTTTTGACTATATACAGTATAATATATATAAATATATATATCTATATTTATATATAGATATATGAATAGATATATATATACATATATATTAATTTGATCAAATTAGAATTGATGGGATTTATCGCATGATAGAGGTCAGAAGATACAATTTTTAATTGATAGAATTTATCCAAATGTAGCAGCACTATGGGTTTCATTGCAATAGTGTCAGTTTGTGTATATTAGTTTACCATAGCCATTGCTTGTGAGATAAGAAAAAATATAAAATTACTTTAACAAGATACATCTGAAGGCTATTAAAGCAAATAGAGTAAACAGCCATGCGGTACTTCTAAAAAGAATTACAAACATGCATATATAACAAGTAATAATGGCTCGCCATCCACACTTGGGTTTGGGGATTAAAAGAAAGGCATGTGCCATTTTTTCAGGACAGCAAAACATAGTGATAATGTTTTTGTGGTGGCAGGTTCCCTTTAATCCATGTGGATAATATTTGCATAAACTATGAAACTTTCATTTAAATTTATTTCCTCAGTTAAGGTGGTGTAATAAATTTTACATAGCATTGCTTTGTGGTGAGTTCAGGCTTATTTCTTAGTTTTGTTTCTGGTTAGCTTCAAGTTCATGTCCTGGATTTTACCTCCAAACAACTCCCTGAACCCTTTTCTCCCAAAAGAACCATACCATACATTAAAAAGTAAAATTTTCCTTGCTCTTAGAAACAGTTAAAGGGGTTGTAAATATTTTTTTTTTTAAATAAAAAACATGTTATACTTACCTCCACTGTGCAGCTCGTTTTGCACAGAGTAGCCCCGAACCTGGTCTTCTGGGGTCCCTCAGCGGCTGTCTCGGCTCCTCCCCGCAAGAACTCACCACCTATAAGCGAGCAAGCTCGCATGGTGGGGAGTCCTTGCGGGTGCGCTCCAGTGATACAGCCGGTGGCTATAGCCGCTCACTGTATCACTC
This sequence comes from Rana muscosa, assembly GCA_029206835.1. NCBI lineage: Eukaryota > Metazoa > Chordata > Amphibia > Anura > Ranidae > Rana > Rana muscosa. The sequence continues at coordinate 191,507,159 of CM055122.1, forward strand.
GGCCCCGCCCCCCAGCGCGCCGCGTCATTGGATGTGATTTACAGCAGCACGAGCCTATGGCTGCGCTGCATTCAATCCATCCAGTGTAGCCAATCAACGGCCAGGCTCAGAAACGGGGAGGATGATGGGGGCGAGCACGGGACTTTCGAGGGCTCAGGTAAGTAAAACAAGGGCTCGGGGGGGGGGGGCGGTATTGTCGGATGTTTTTTCACCTTAATGCATAGGATGCATTAAGGTGAAAAAACGTTTACCTTTACAACCCCTTTAAGTTCATACTCCCAGAACTATACCTTAAGCATTGGTCACAACTAAGAAACCGACCAATAACATTAATCCTGCAAAATGACCAACTCCTACCTTTCTCGACCATACAAACCAAGCATCTAGTACCCACCCCCACAGGGGTCATTTACATATAGACAGCTGGCCTCCTACCTACATAAAAATCCTACCTCAGCACTTCTTCTACCAGACAAGGCTTGGAGCTTTTGAACACTAGAATCCCCTAAAATGAAGGGTATCACACTTTTGTAAACTCTCCTCCACAATAAATCCACATTTTCCCCACAACCTCAGAATACTGGTCATGGACATATTGTTTGCTGCTAGACTGCTTATCATGCGTAAATGGAGAAGCTCCTTAGTCCCAAACATCTCAGACGTTAAAGGGACACTAAAGGTTCCCGTTTATTTATTTTTAAATAACAAACATGTTATACTTACCTCCACTGTGCAGCTCATTTTGCACACAGTGGCCCTGATCCTGGTCTTCTGGGGTCCCTCAGCGGCTGTCTCGGCTCCTCCCCGCAAGGACTCCACACCTTCATGCGAGCGAGCTCGCATGGTGTGGAGTTATTGCGGGCGCGCTCCTGTGATACAGCGACGGCCATAGCCGCTGACTGTATCACTCGGCCCCGCCCCCGGCGCGCCGCGTCATTGGATGTGATTGACAGCAGCTCCAGCCAATCCATCCACTGTAGCCAATCAACGGCCAGGCTCAGGAACGAGGAGGATGACGGGGGCAAGCGCGGGACTTTCGAGGGGTCAGGTAAGTAAAACGGGGGCTCGGGGGGGGGGGGGGCTGGCGGTATTGTGGGATGTTTTTTCACCTTAATGCATAGTATGCATTAAGGTGAAAAAACATTTACCTTTACAACCCCTTTAAACAACAACTTAAACTAGTTAAAGAATCTGAGGCCTCGTACACACGACCGATTTTCTCGTCGTAAAAAACACGTTGTTTTTTTCGACGAGATTCTTGTTAAGCTTGTCGATTTTCTCGTCAAGCTTTCTATGCGTACACACTGTCATTTTCCAATTTCCTCGTGGTTCTCTGCGCTCACGTCCAGCACGTACGACGGCACTATAAAGGGGAAGATCTTTTTTCTTGGCGCCACCCCTTGGGCTGCTTTTGCTGATCTCGTGTTACCGCGTGTGAAGTAAAAGTTTGGGAAGAGACGATTCGCGCTTTTCAGTCTTCGTGCTTTCAGTTTGTTTTAGCGTGACGAATGTGCTATTTCCATTACGAAGGCTTGTTTTACCAGAAGATGTGCTCCCGTCTCATACTTGATTCTGAGCATGCGCGCTTTTTGAAGAGTCGTAAAAGCATACACACGAACCATTTTCTCGTCACAAAACAGGCCGACGAGAAACACGACGAGGAAATCTGGAATCCTGACGAGAAAATAGAGAGCAGGTTCTCTATTTTCTCGTCGAGATTCTCGTCAAGTTTCTCGTCGTAAAACCATACACACGAACGTTTTTCTAGACAAAAAAACTCTCGCGGCACTTTTCCTGACTGTTTTGGACGAGAAAATCGGTCGTGTGTACGAGGCCTGAGTACTGTTCTGCCTTGCAAACCAATTTGCAGGTAAAATTAGTAAATGCCTGGAAGCCTTGGCTTCAGATACCAAATGTAAATGTGTAAAACACTTGGGCATCTACCATTTACTATGTATATTCACTACATTTACTTGTTATTGAAACCTTTGTAATAATGATTCTCCTATGTCATTGCTATTTCCGGACAGCTAAGAAATACTTTTCTGCTTCTGTTAATACTATATGTTCAAAAGTTGTCTTTTTACTATTGCTTGTTACTTCTCTACTGTTACTGTAAAACCAATAAAAATATTGATGAAAAAAAAATATGAGCACTATTAATCAAAATGATTTTCCAAATATATCTGCAGAAGATCATTTTTGAGAAGTTTAATGAATGCAAATGTTTGTTTAGCATAAAAGGTAATTATATTTTTAAAAGATGATTTGTACTGTTTAAAGTGCAACTGAGCAGAAAAAAGAAAAATCGTGCTAAAATTATACGAACCATATAAACAACTCCAAATTACGATATGATTCTTTATTCACTTACAATTATCGAAAAAAAAAGTAAAATTTTAGTTACAATTGGCTTGTAGTTGGTCATGTGATGTCATGGTTTCCTGGTGCCAGACCACTGCACCTTGAGTCTTTAGTTGGCAGCACCAGAGATAAGGTAAGTATTGCAATGCAAAATGCTCTTTATTTTTTACTTTTACAAGGGCAGAACAATTTATTTTTTTGTTCTTAAAAGGTGGAGTTTGATTTTTAGTAAATAAACCTGGTATATCTATGTAAATGAAACTGCACATCACTAAGCAGAATCCCACCTGGAGAAATTAATAGTATGCTGTTATATTGAATGCATGACCCTCATAGGACAATAGAAGAAATGCCCAATTGAAGGTTCAACATCATATATTTTATGTAGAGTCAGTGATTATTAATTTCTGGGAGGACACTGATGGATGGGTTCTGCTAACAAACTTCCTGCATATCCTTTCATCTACAAGAATACAAATAATGTTTCAGCTTCACAGGAAATAGACTTTTCCTTTTTTTGGATGTTAGAAAAGGTGACTTCATGGTAATATTGTCAAATATCAATGACTGATTTATTTTTACAAGGTGAAACCATGTACAGAGGAAGAAAACCTCGGGAATAACACTCAAAATACAGCATTCACTCATAGGTTTGAATTATGGGCTCATGGTTGAGTTCTGCAAGAAAAGATAAAGATCTGTCTTACCAGGGTAGAGCTCCAAGAGTTTAAAAGGGTAACATGAGGTTTGCTTGAATTAGACTTGTATTGCAGTCCTAGAACTCTGTAATCATTATAATTTAAAGACTACTTAAAGCAAAGGGATAAAGGAAGATACACTCACCAAAACAAGCTAAAAAAATATAATTAGCCCATTGGGGAGATTTTCTTTCTCCTCTTGTTCTATCTGACACCGAAGTGAGGAGATCTCACTTCACTTCCTGTTCTGTCTGTCATTGTACTGAATTTTTATTTTTTTAATAATTGTGTTTTACAAAAAATTACTAAATATATAAAAATAGAAAAGTACTGTACATGCCTTCTATAATACAGTTATTGTGCAGCATGTTCCCTCCCAAGCAGAAACACAAAACGGAACTGAATATTGCATTCATATAGTCTAAATGCAATCCATATCCATATTGTAGAGTGTGTGAATGTAGCGCTAAAGTGAAAGAATACAAAATAAATTATATAGAGTAAAAAACAAAAAATCCTGTTATGTGAAACAAGAATTGAGTAAACAGTGAATCCAGTGTTTATAATTACCGTAAGTCCTTATGAGGAACTGCCAGAGTCCAATGAAGACAGTTGGTGGTTCTCAAGCGAACAGTACTGGTACCGGATAATACAGGGAACATCCAGAGTAATGTGTCATCCAAGCAGGGAAAAGAATAAATATTCTAACCGAAACCTGTGGACCCAAGTGTCAGCGACCACGGGTCAATAAGGCATGGATAACCAGATCAACGAGTCCGTCAAACGGTCCACGGAGTCCAAGATCCAGAAGACATCTCCGACCAGCCTTGCAGATGACAGCAGGATAACAGAGTAGCAGGATAGCCAAAAAAAAGCTCACATCCAGAGGGGTATGAAACAAAAAAAGCTTCCAATGGTGTGGGTCAAAGAAACGTAGGTTCTATTAAAACCAACATACATATAAAATGTGATCACAGAAAAGGGTAAAAGCAATTTAGGGAACAATGAGCCAATTCCGATGCGTTTCGTCCTACTAGGACTTTTACAGGGGCGTTTGCGTAAGTCGAGTCGAACGTAAGAGTCGAACAGCGAACGATATGGGGCGTTTGCGGGAAATTCGAGCACCGGACCTGCATGCTTTGGCCAATCACAGCGCGTTCTGCAAAGAGAGCCATAATTGGCCAAAGGCAGGGTGCCTTTGGCCAATCATAGTTTAGGGGGACTAAGTCCGTACCCCACACTATATACGGCTGCTTACATAGCAGGCGTGTATAGTGTGTGACTGTGGATGGAGATAAATTGACCTAGATTAGGCAGGCAGGTTAGTTAGTTAGTTGCAGTGTATTTGATATATACACAGTCAGTCATATATATATATATATATATATATATATATATATATATATAAAAATATATATATATATATATATATATATATATATATATATATATATATATATATAAACTCTGCACTTAGTGTAGACTATATATTTAGTGTACAGGTATACTCTCCATTCAGGCAGCGCAGTCAGTGTATTTGAGATATATATATATATATATATATATATATATATATAACACACTATAACACACTCTGCATTTAGCGTAAACTATATGTTCAGTGTATACTTTCTATTCAGGCGGTGTATATATATATATATATATATATATACTCTGCATTCAGTATAACCTATATATACAGTGCAGTATATAATACAGTGTGTACAGTTTTTAATACAATTCAGGTGGTGTACACAGTATATAATACAGTGCAGCCGGTGTACAGTTTCTAATGCACTTCAGACGGTGTACACAGTATATAATACAGTGTTTACAGTTTCTAATACAGTGCAGGCAGTGTACACAGTATATAATACAGTGTTTACAGTTTCTAATACAGTGCAGGCAGTGTACACAGTATATAATACAGTGTGTGCAGTTTCTAATACACTTCAGGCGGTGTACACAGTATATAATACAGTGCAGCCAGTGTACCGTTTCTAATACAGTACAGACAGGGTACACAGTATTTAATACAGTGTAGAGTGCTGTGAAAAGAAAAAATCTCCATCATGTCCGGAAGGCTACCAAGGAGAGGCAGACACTCACAGGCCACTAAAAGAGGGCAAGCTGCCTCTGTGTCTACAGTCAACAGTGGTGGTCGTGGACATGGTGCATCCTCTGCAGGTGGGCATGGGGCACACTGGCCCATTTTTTCTGCTACTGGCCATGTTATTGAGTCACAACATGCAGAAGAGTTGGTTGAATGGATAACGAAGCCATCGTCATCCTCTGTCATCCAGGCTCATAGTAGTTTGCCTTCCAACTCAGCTGCCAAAGCAGCTTATTTCATTGGCTCCTTGTCCACAGTTGCTCCTTCTGTACCCCACCATCATGCATGGAGGAGTACCCAGAATTATTCGACCACAATGTCGTTTACATGCTGCTGGAGGATGTGCAGCAATTTGAAGGCTCCGATGTTGGTTCCCAGGTGGAGGAAGGGAGTAACGTGAGCCTAGGGAGAGGGGGTGCCACAGAAGGACATGAAACTGGCAGTCATGTTCCCCAAGCTGCAGCATACTGCCAAGTTTGCTCCAGTGACGAGGAGGAAGGGGATGATGAGGTCACTGACCGTACTTGGGTGCCTGAGAGATAAGAGGAGGAAAGTGAGGAGGAGGAGGGACAACTCCAACGAGGCAGGATGTCCTCTAGGGGTCAGCTTAAGGGTAGCCACCCTATTGCATCACACCACAGAGCTCCGCAAGTGCAGGGCGCTGCTGACTCCCCACTGACTTTTAAAAGTTCCTTGGTGTGGGCCTTTTTCTATCCGTGTGCAGCAGATCGCACCGTTTGCCACCTATGTCTGAAGTAGATCAAGCGTAGCCAGAACAGGCTACCACATGCTTGACCAGACATATGAGGACCTGCCATGCAGTCCATTGGCAGCAGCACCTGAAAGAGGCAGACTTCTCATTGCTCCTCTTCTGGGATCTCAAACCCTTCTATACCTTCAATCCTCTCAAAAACCTGCACTAAGAGGAATGAAGGTGTAGCAATAGGTTTCACAAGTACTTGCAGCCAATCTGTTAGTAGTACACCACCAGTTGATTTTAGCAGGCAAATTTCCCTACCCCAGATGCTAAACCGTAAAAAGAAATTCAGTCCAGCCATTCACATGCTCAGCATCTAAATGCTAGCTTGGCCAAATTGCTAGCACTGCAACTGCTGCCTTTTCAGCTGGTAGACTCAGCCTCCTTTCATGAATTTGTGGAATTTGCTGTACCACAGTGGTAGGTTCCAAAACAGCATTTTTTTTCACGTAAGGCCATTCCGGCCCTCTACTGCCATGTGGAAGGCAATGTTTTGGCCTCGTTGGACAAGGCAGTCAGCAGTAAGGTTCATATTACCGCTGACTCATGGTCCAGCAGGCATGGGCAGGGACGTTATCTTTCCCTCGCGGCACACTGGGTAACTATGCTGGCAGCTGGGAAGGATGCAGGACAGGGTTCAGTGTTGGAGCTTGTTCCACCACCAAGCCTCCAAAAAGCTAGTGGTGATCTGCCACAACATCTGTATGCTCCCCTCCCTCCTCTTCTTCTTCCTCTATGGCCTCTTCTGCAGATTTGTCCTCTGAACCAGCAGTGTTCCTTAAACACTCAAGGGGCTATGCAAGCAGTCAGGCAAAAAGATGTCATTCAGTGCTTGAGTTGGTATGCTTAGGGGACAGGAGCCACACTGGGGCAGAGATTCTGTCAGCTCTGCAGGGGCAGGCTCAGAGGTGGTTGATGCCACGCCAGCTTCAGCCAGGAATGGTTGTATCCAACAATGGCTCCAACCTTCTCTCCGCCCTCTGGCAGGGACACTTGACCCATGTTCCATGTTTGGCACACGTCCTGAATTTGGTGGTGCAGAGTTTCTTGACCAGGTACCTAGGCTTACAAGATCTCCTGAGGCAGGCCAGAAAAGTCTGTGGTCATTTCCGCCGGTCATACAATGTCAGTGCTCAGCTGGCTGACATTCAAAAAGAATGCAACCTGCCCATCAACCGCCTCATTTGTGACATGCTCACCAGGTGGAACTCAAGGTTAGCAATGCTGCAGCAGCTGCACACACAGCAGAGGGCCATCAATGAGTACCTGAGCGAGTATGGCACCAGGACAGGGTCAGGGGAGCTTGGCTTCTTTTCGCCACACTAGTGGCTACTGATCAAGGATGCATGCACTGTCTTGTCCCCATTTGAGGAGGCCACAAGGATAGTGAGCAGCGATAATGCATGCAGTGACACTGTCCCTCTAGTCTTCCTGCTGGACCACACCCTTCATGGAATCATGAACAGGCACTTGAGGCAAAACAGCAGGAGGAAGAGGAGGACTTCCTTTCCTCTCAAGGCCCCTCTATCCAGATAGCATTCCTGCCGGTCCGCCAAACACACAGGAAGAAGAGGAGGAGGAGGATTGTGTCAGCATGGATATCGAGGATAACACGCAGCAGTCTTCAAGGGATGGTTTTAAGGCTGGGAGGAGGTAGTCACGGATAATGAGATCCTTAGTGGCCCAGAGGACTCAGAATCAAATGCCTCTGCAAACTTACGCTGCTTGGCCTCCCTGATTCTGCAAAGCCTGCAAAAAGAACCTAGGATTCATGGTATTAAGGAGAGGGATCATTACTGCCTGGCAACCCTTCTTGATCCACGTTACAAGGGTAAGGTTGCAGAACTCATCCTGCCTTCGCAGAGGGAGGAGAGGGTGAAACATCTTCAGGAGGCCTTGAAGAAAAGTTTGTGTAACTCATTTCAAGACCCTGGGAGGTTACTGTTTCCTGGTGCTGGGCAACGTGTTTCTGAGGCTTTGTTCGGTCAGAGGAAGAGCGGTGGAGAAGGTGGCCGGCTGACCGATGCCTTTAAAAGATTTTTCAGTCCTCAGCGCCAAGGTCTAAAAGGTTTCAGCAACCTTCGCCAGCGTCTGCATTACAGAAAATCACATTGTATGATTTTTAAATAATTAATTTGCATTTTATTGCATGACATAAGTATTTGATCACCTACCAACCAGTAAGAATTCCGGCTCTCACAGACATGCTTTTTTTTTTCTCTAAGAAGCCCTCCTCTTCTCCACTCATTACCTGTATTAACTGCACCTGTTTGAACTCAATACCTGTGTAAAAGACACCTGTCCACACACTCAATCAACCAGACTCCAACCTCTCCACAATGGCCAAGACCAGAGAGCTGTGTAAGGACATCAGGGATACAATTGTAGACTGGCACAAGGCTGGGATGGGCTACAGGACAATAGGCAAGCAGATTGGTGAGACGGCAACAACTGTTGGCGCAATTATTAGAAAATGGAAGAAGTTCAAGATGACGGTCAATCTCCCTCGGTCTGGGGCTCCATGCAAGATCTCACTTCTTGGGGCATCAATGATCATGAGGAAGGTGAGGGATCAGCCCAGAACTACACGGCAGGACCTGGTCAATGACCTAAGGATTGCTGGGACCACAGTCTCAAAGCAAACCATTAGTAACACACTATGCCATCATGGATTAAAATCCTGCAGCGCACGCAAGGTCCCCCTGCTCAAGCCAGCGCATGTCCAGGCCCGTCTGAAGCTTGTCAATGACAATCTGGATGATCCAGAGGAGGAATGGGAGAAGGTCATGTGGTCTGATGAGACAAAAATAGAGCTTTTTGGTCTAAACTCCACTCGTCGTGTTTGGAGGAAGAAGAAGGATGAGTACAACCCCGAGAACACCATCCCAACCGTGAAGCATGGAGGTGGATCATCATTCTTTGGGGATGCTTTTCTGCAAAGGGGACAGGACGACTGCACCGTATTGAAGGGAGGATGTATGAGGCCATGTATGGCAAGATCTTGGCCAACAACCTCCTTCCCTCAGTAAGAGTATTGAAGATGGGTCGTGTCTGGGTCTTCCAGCATGACAACGACCCAAAACACACAGCCAGGGCAACTAATGAGTGGCTCCGTAAGAAGCATCTCTTAGTCCTGGAGTGGCCTAGCCAGTCTCCAGACCTGAACCCAATAGAAAATCTTTGGAGGGACCTGAAAGTCCGTATTACTCAGCGACAGCCCCAAAACCTGAAGGATCTGGAGAAGCTCTGTATGGAGGAGTGGGCCAAAATCCCTGCTGCAGTGTGTGCAAACCTGGTCAAGAACTACAGGAAATGTATGATCTCTGTAATTGCAAACAAAGGTTTCTGTACCAAATATTAGTTCTGCTTTCTGATGTATCAAATACTTATGTCATGCAATAAAATGCAAATTAATTACTTAAAAATCATACAATGTGATTTTCTGTATTTTTGTTTTAGATTCCGTCTCTCACAGTCGAATAGTACCTATGATAAAAATTACAGACCTCTACATGCTTTCTAAGTAGGAAAACCGGCAAAATCAGCAGTGTATCAAATACTTGTTCTCCCCACTGTATATGGTGCAGGAATATTTAGGGGCAAGAGCAGACTTGGAGACCTTTCCAACACAGCATTCAATGAGTTACTGGGTCTTGAGGTTGAACCACTGGCCAGAACTTGCTCAATATGCAATTGAGCTACTGGCCTGTCCTGCATTCAGCGTGCTTTTTGAATGCACATTTAGTGCTGCTGGAGGGTTTGTAATGGATCAAAGAGTGCGCCTGTCCACAAACTCTGTTGATAGGCTCACATTTCTTAAAAATGAATTAGTCCTGGTTCAGCAGCTATCAAGCACCTGATGCTGATGTAACTGATTGAATTTGCTATGGATCCCTTGAAGACTGCCTATCCTATTCCTCCTCAATCATGATAATGCTAGCTTCCAACAATATTTTTGGTTTAGGGCACCACCAGCACCCAAGTCCCAATGTTTCTGCCCCTGTTTAACAGGTGCATGTAATTACAATTTTTTAAGTAATATTTAACAGCAGGGCCCCTTCCTGTGCCCAACAAGAGTAAATGTGAAGGGTTACAGTGTTGTGGCACTACCACCACCCAAGGCCCAAGTCTTCTGCCCCTGTTTAACACAGGCATGTAATTACAGTTTTTTAAATAATATTTAACAGCAGGGCTTGTTCCTGTGCCCAAAAAGAGAAACTGTGAGGGGTTACCGTGTTCTGGCACCACCAACACCAAGGACCCAATGTTTCTGCCCATGTTTAACAGGGGTATGTAATTACAATTTTTGAAATAATATTTAACAGCAGGGTCCGTTCCTGCGCCCAACAAGAGTAACTGTGAGGGGTTACCGTGTTCTGCCACCACCAATACCTAAGGCCCAATTTTCAGCAGAGTATATAGTGCAGTCCTTATAGTATATATACTGCAGTTCAGAGTATATAGTGCAGTCCGTATAGTATATACAGGCATACCCCACTATAAAGTACACAATGGGGTTTATTTACTATAGCTGGAGAGTGCAAAATCAGGCTCACTTCTGCAAAGAAACCAATGAGCTTCCAGGTTTTATTACCAAAGCTTAATTAAACAAGCTGGGATTAGAAGCTCATTAGTTTCTATGCAGAAGTGAGCCTGATTTTGCACTCTCCAGCTATAGTAAATAAACCCCAATGTGTACTTAAAAGTGGGGTATGCCTGTATATATAATACAGTGCGGGGTATATAGTGCAGTGTACAATATATAATATAGTGTATTGAAGTGGTTAAGTGGAGCCCTATGACATGACAGAATTAAGAAAAAAATGTCATGGGTTCCCCCGTCCATATCAGGCCCATTGGGTCTGGTATGGATGCTGGGGGGACCCCCACACCATTTACAAAAAAAATAGGTGTGGAGTTTCCCTTAATATCCATACCAGACCCGAAGGGCCTGGTATGGACTGTAGGCAGCAAACCCACACTTTTTTTCAATGATTTTTTATGTATATTGCCAGGATCTGGCAATACATTACAGCCATGAGCAATTTTAAATGACATTTTTTAGAAATGTAATTTTGCTGCGATGCTGTTCTAAACATGGGGAAAATGTGCTACTTTACAGGCAGACTAAGGGGACCCCCAGGCACGATATTAAAAGGAATATTTCATTTTTATTGTTTCACTTTTTAAAATCACTGCTCCTGAAAAAACGGCTGTTTAAAAACTTTTTTTGCATTGATACATGTCCCCTGGGGCAGGACACGGGTCCCCAAACACTTTTTTTATGGCAATAACTGGCATATAAGCCTTTAAAATTAGCATCTTTTCACGTTCGTGTCCCATAGACTTTAACTGTGTTCGCATGTTCGTACAAATGTTTTGTCTGTTCACAAATTCTGGTGAAACCCGAACCGGGGGGTGTTTGGCTCAGCCCTACTGTGCATTGTGGATAAATGATAGAATCGCTTGCCTGTATAAGAGCCTCAGCTCTTATACAGGCAAGCTAGCAAGATAGCTGCACCACACCAATAGCTGTAGCATCCAGTATATATACATTTATGAACTGCAAAGTAAATAGAAGGGATCTGCACAGAGGTAACGTACAGTATCTACACAGAATTTATAAAGATGTCTTTGCATGGAATTGTGCCTTATATATAATATATAAGGAGAATAGATAAAAACAGATAAGGTTATGGGTGTGGAAATGGGGAATGGGGTACAGCAGGCAAGACAATACTGCTTAGCTTTAAAGAAGCATAATTTGATAAACTAGCTTAATGGAACACAAGTACAAGGGTATCAATTAAATACACAGAGCTTACCACAATGTATGCATCTATTTAACATCCCTAAGTAGGGGTTGAGTTATTGGCAAGTATGGCACTTAAATGGAGAAGGGTCTAAGACATACACTATATTACCAAAAGTATTGGGACACCTGCCTTTACACACACATGAACTTTAATGGCATCCCAGTCTTAGTCCGTAGGATTCAATATTGAGTTGGCCTACCCTTTGCAGCTATACCAGCTTCAATTTTCTGGGAATGCTGTCCACAAGGTTTAGGAGTGTGTCTATGGGAATGTTTGACCATTCTTCCAGAAGCACATTTGTGAGATCAGGTTCATGATCTGGATAAGAAGGCCTGGCTCGCAGTCTGCACTCTAATTCATCCCAAAGGTGATCTATCAGGTTGAGGTCAGGACTCTGGTCAGGCTAGTCAAGTTTCTCCATCCCAAACTTGCTCATCCATGTTTTTCTGGACCTTGCTTTGTGCACTGGTCCAAATAATTTGGTGGAGGGGGAATTAGGCTGTTGGGTTGTTTTTCAGGGGTTGGACTTGGCCCCTTAGTTCCAGTGAAGGGAACTCTTAAGGCGTCAGCATACCAAGACATTTTGGACAATTTCATGCTCCCAACTTTGTGGGAACAGTTTGGGGATGGACCCTTCCTGTTCCCCCATGACTGCACACCAGTTAGTTGATTATACCGACAAACTTCTAAAGGGGAAACCTAGGCCAGCCTATAAACCTTTAACCCTAATGAGAGGTCAGACTTAATGGCAATGGTATAAGGACCCTTGTAGCAATAATGACAGCAATGTCCCCGTTGCAGATCTGATGGTCTTCACCGGCATGTAGGAGCTCATTAATTGTATCCAATAAGGTGTAATAGCAGAAAATAAGATTTCTTGAAATGGTAGGAGCTAAAGGTGTCTATGCACAGTGTTCAAGATAAGCTCAGTATAGTATTTCCAAGGTAAAGATGTCTGTGCAAAGTGTCCCAGTGAAGCCGTGAGAAAAAGATTTGTAAAGGTGGGTGATTGCCCTCTCACCAACAACCAGGCCAATTTAAGGCCCTCCGGACAGCAGATCCTGTAGCGTCACACATGCAGTGGATCCACCGTATCGATCTCCTGATGCGAAGCTCAGGTGGTGGGCGACCAAGGTGGTGCTGAATGGATGTCTCATGAACAGCAAGCAGTGCTAGGCCCCTCTCGCCTGGGTTGGAATGTGATACACCGCGTGGTAGGCCGCAACCTCTCTCTCCATGCACGAAGAGGTCGGTCTCACGTCAGGCCCAGGAGGAAGAGATCGCAGGGCAGGGCTTTGGCTTCTTATATAGTCCCTCCCAGCCATCTATCCGATGGGCGCAAAGATCCCTGGGATATGTGGTCCAGGCACAGAGTCATGTTAAACAATTAACAGTCTGAGGAACTACTCCTTCCACAATCCCTTTAACTTGGCTCAAAAACATGATGTCAGTTGATAAAACTGGGCACTAGAGGGACATGCGATGCATAGAAATACCGGAGGAACACTGTACTTTATAATTGTAGTCCACATTGCTACATCTGTTTGATTAAATATTTGTGGTATAGTGGTGGCATTTATATTTACGTCCTATTTTGTCTGTAAATTTCCCAAACAGGGCCACAGACAGCAATTAAAGATTGATTCTAACCCTTTTCCACACTATCCAAAACAAAAAAAAGATTCATCTGGAGTTCCACTATAAAAGCGAACAGGGAGGCTAAGCCAATTTGGTATGAGACATTGAAACAAGATGCCCTTCATGAAATGGGTCCAAAATACATCATCAAATCGGTCTGGCCCCAAAGCTTAGAAATAGGCTCAAATCACAAAGCTAACACACAAGGATATGGGTATTTTTTTTTTTTTTAAAGTGTTATTAATTATTAAGCTCCAGGCAGTCCACTTAGATTTGAAATTTAATTCACATGCCTCAAAATATAGATGCTTGTACTAAAACTTTGTGAATTGAGACTAAATGTCTTTTAAATCCTGATTAACACATGGAATATATCTTCCTTGTTTGAGGTACGTGTATTCTAACAGTTTCTCACAGTGTGTAAAGTAGCCCATCAATGGCGGTCTCTATGGCACACCTTATGGGAGTGATTTTTAGGCTGTCTCCAGCAGAATAATGATAATAATTGGTTTCACTTAACAGTTTTACTTTGAATAAAGGGTCAGAGACAAGCCAGCTTTCCAAGACAATAAACATTTTGTTTAGTGATATAGAAATCAGTGCAAACTAATTGCTCCTTAATTAAATAAATCCCAGAAGTCTGGTTTGATAAAGCTCCTGGAGGACCAATCTAAGTTCAGCTAAACCTAGGAATGAATAGGCAGAAAGGACAGATCAAAGGTTCACAGAACCTTCCTAAGGGAACCCATAACAGCTTGTAATAACAGGGTATGTGTTCCTGCATACATAGATTGATTTTTTTTTGTTCATTACAGCAGCAGATGAACTTGCTCGTAGTGTAAGTGTAGAAAGGTAACAATACAGAAAGAGCGAGTTAAAGCTGAACTCAAGGCAGACAGCTAAATACACAGATGAAATACGGTACATATAAAGGAGTTATTCTGCCTGCCAAAGGACTGAAGTCTCTGTCCATCCAGTCCTGAAATGTCTACAGCTCTGTCACAACCCAGGACCTTGTCTGACAGCAGACAAGACCTATATTTTTTCTACTTCAGTTCAATAACACTTGCAGGTCACCTCCCTACCCTACCCTATGATTGGATAATGAAATGAAAAGCAGCAGACTGATGACCTCATATCTCTTCATATCAGCTTGTTCCTTGCACTGCAGCACAGCTGTTTGGCTCCTTGTGCTGCTTCTCCCGTCCACAGTCTGAGCTCCGCTGTACATAGACTGTAAAGCCGTGTACACACGATAGTTTTTTCCGATGAAAACAGTCCGATTGATTTTTTTCATTGGACAAACCGATCGTGTATGGGCCCCATCGGTCTTTTTTCCATCAGTGTCAAAAAATAGAACATGTTTTAAATTTTTCCGATGGATAAAAAACCGATAGCAAATTCCGATCGTCTATGGGCAAGTCCATCGGTTAAAAAACCCACGCATGCTCAGACTGAATTATGAGACGGGAGTGCTCGTTCTGGTAAAACTAGCGTTCCTAATGGAGAGAGCACATTAGTCATTCTGCAAATTATTGCCTAGTTTAATGCAGCGCATTTTTTTCTTCTTTATAATGGTCTTTAAAATGTTTTTTTTGCTGCAGATTTTTATCCCAAGTTCTGACAAACTTATTTTTTTTATAGTTTTTTGTCATCTCTAGAATAATTTTATATATTTTTAAAGCCAGATCTCCCTAATTTTAATTGTTATTTAGAATCAAGATATACCATTTTTTTTTTTTAAGATTTTGTTTCTTGTCGGCTCATTTTGGGTGTCAAGTTCTCACATATTTTTATTTATTTTTTACCCTCAAGGAGGTTGGTGTCCCTTGTTAATTACACATTGTATTTATGATATCTTATTGCTACTCCCAATAAAAAATATTTTTCCTAAATCAAAAATCCATTTATTCTGGCAAAAAACAAATAAACAGGAAGGGCAACAATTGTTAAATTAGTGGAATTTATGAAGACTTTGGACCCCAAAGGCAGATATTACTATGATGAACAATAAAATAAACAACATGAGGAAATCAGGAGCAGCAGCCGAACACATACATCATCCCAAGCTGTGGTACTCCTACAAACTGCAACTTCTGGAAGAGCAGCTTGAAGCCAGGGAATCACCTTCTGCTCTTCTTGGTAGCCTTCCTTGCACTGCTCCCTGCAGTGTTCCCTCCACACTTCCCTTCAGCGTTTGTTCCACGGCCCCGTCCACGCACCCTTCCAGGCTGTGTCTCTGTTGGTGGTAATGTGGCAGGAGGAGGAGGAGAAGGAGGAGAAGGATGGGGCAGATGGCAGAGATGAGTGGCCTCTGTCAACTGCCCCTTCCCCGCCATGTGTATTGCTGTATAGAGCAGGTGCTCACAGAGGGCACGTTGTCCCTCCTCCAGTTTCATAAATTTCTGGGCAAGGTAAGTATTAAAGCCCTCAACAGGGTTGAGGGGGGCCCTCATTATGGCAGCAGCGTCCCTGATCATCTTAAGTGACTCCTCCTCCACCTTTGTCATTTGCCGATTTTTTTGGGGGTCTGACGTGGAGGGGAGCCACTTGGGACTGTGTGATGCCACTAGGCCTGGGGACCTGTTGAGTGCCACTTGGGCCGGCCTCCTCCTGGCTGCCACTCACCCCTGCCACATTCCAGAGCCTCTTCCTCCTGGCTGAGCTCATCCTGTGTAGAAAAAAGGGACATTGTTTAATTTTTTGTTGAATCAATCACACACAATTTTCATCTCATTACTGTTGCAATTTGAATGCTAATAAATATAAAAAGACTCTCATTGTGACCCCTGCTTTTTTATATACTGTACCAATCATTAATGGCCTTTTTTTTTTACATTTAAATTTTGTCATTTGTGAATAATAACATCTATTTCTCAAAAATCAATTGAGGACAAAAAATGTCTTTGAAAATAATATACCTGGCTGAAGATGCGCAGATCCGGCTCTTCAAGCTCAGGTGGCTCCTCCTCCCCCTCTGCAGGGGTGGAGGGAAGGGTGGAAGGAACGCTGGAGGGAAGGTGGAAGGAACGCTGGAGGGAAGGGTCGAAGGAAGGGTTGAGGGAAGGGTGGAAAGTGATTCCCTGGCCTCAATCTGGTCATCCAGAAATTGCAGATGCTTGTAGTACCACAGCTTGGGCTGAACTACTTAGTCTGCTGCTGCTCCTGGATCTCATAGAAGCACAGACTTCTTTATAGTGTTTTTTGAACGCATTCCTCATGTTGTTTATTTTACTATTCATCATAGTATAGTCTGCCTCTGGGATCCAGGTTTTCATATATTCCGCTAATTTAACAATAGTTGCCTTGCGTACTTGGCTATTATGTTAGGAACTATTTTTTAGCTCCCAGAGGTTCCGCATTTCCTTGTATTTTTCTATAAATAATAACATAATGTCTGGCTCACACAATTTATGCATAGTTCTTTCTACAAGATAAAGCACAAGACAAAAACAGTAGGTCAGCTTCAATTGTCCTAATCTTAGCCCAATATAGGCCTTTACAATCACGAACCAGTATAGGCCACTGATGCCCCAAGTTAATTTCTTACCTTAGTAGGATTCGTTCGGCACTTTCGGTCGTCCTTACTCCGTGCAACCACAACCTCGGTTACCCTTTATATACCCTGCGCATGCGTGAAACTCCGGCCACGTCGCCCACCCATGACGGTCTTTTTCTGAATTTCCCCGCCTCTTCTCAATCGGCGCACAGTGGGAGACGACGACATGGCGGTGACACAGGTGCGTGCTTTATTAATAAGTACCGACGAGGAAAGCCCGGAGGCGGGAACGTCCTGATCCAGAAATAAAAGATTCAAGGTGACTAATATGTCATTTTCTGAGATAGCGGAGATGGTGGACATCCTGCGGAGGAAGGATTACGATGGGAAGCATGGGCCATACGACACCCCTAATCTCAGGAAGTCTAAAATAATGGACAAAGTGGCGAGGAGTCTCTATAATAAATTTGGGGTCAGGAGATCCAAGGAGCAGCTCCGTAAAAAGGTGGTCTGACCTGAAGCTGAGGGAGCCGGAGCAGTATAGGAAGCTTAAAAAAATCCTGGAAAAAAGTAATCTTTTATTTTTACTGTCTTTTTCAAATTAGAATATGTATTCTTGCATGTTTTGCTCCATGTGCTTGGATTGACTGGTTTCATATTGTAGAATGGCAACTGTCATGTGAAGTTGAGTGGACTAATTTCTGGTAATGTTTCCTAGTAAACAGCGATCGTGTAAAAAAACTCATGTTTTGCACAGATACAAGTAAACCACATGTGGTCATGCCTATTTGGCGTAAGAACAACGTTTATATATACATTGTTGTCTAGATGATGTGTTGTAAGTAAGTAGAATGTAAATGGTAAACTAGATCTGTTTAAAGGAGAGGACACTCAAGCAGCTGGTTACACATCTTGACTCAAGAGCACTATAGTGTGGGCCACCCTAAAAACCTTTTTAGGGTGGCACACACAGGTGCTCCAGTGGATACCTTGGGGTGTCTCCTTTTTATTTTTGAGGACCAAGAATGAAAGTATTCTTGCTTTGTTGAATTTCCAAAAACTCATATGTTCAACTTGGAACTCTGGCAAAACTAACAATTTGACCCCACTTCCAGGCAAAGTTTGAAAATGATGCCCTCAAATCTCTGTGTGCTAAAAGATACCTTTTGATTGTTTCATTCTCATAGGGGAGAGGAGACTGGGAGGACACCAATGTGAGGAGCCTAGGAAGCACAGACCACATAAAGAAACCCAAGATCAGAAAGATCCCCAAGATCAAAAAGAACCCCAAGATCAGCATGTGGAGGAAGGAGAGGTGGAGGAAGGAGAGGTGGAGGAAGGAGAGGTGAAGCTTATCACCACAACAGGTCAGTGTCTGTCACCACAGCTTCAGGTAAAAAGAGATGTAGGCCTGCATATTTCAAATACGTTTTTATTTTTAGGGGATGAACATGGTGGTGTGTCAGAAACTCCTACTACTCCATTCTCAAGTGCTAGTGCCCAAATCGTCATTCAAGAAATAATGGAATGTAGTAGCGAAATGGACATTATGAGGAAAAGGATGAATGTGATTGAGCAAAAATATAAACACATCATTGATATTATGGGGCGAATAGTCTGAACCACCCCCCCCTTTTTTTTTTTATGTAAGCAAAAATTGCCATTTGTTTTAACACAAGCCCAAATTTCAAGATGCACACAGTGTGTCAACATGTGCTATCTGCCGTCACAGGATATCTATGTCCCTGTTTTGGGGGTGCAACCTTTTCCTCGCTACTCAAGTAGGTGAGAGGAAGGGTTTGCACCCCCAAAACACGTCCATTGATCCCCCATGATGGCAGATAGCACATGTTGACTTTCGCCATGGGATCAGGATAAAAATACCCATTTTGCACCACCAAAAATGTGTGCATATTCTAATTTGGGATGGTTCAGGGGTGACATCACCCCATCTCATGTTTATCTTTTTAAGGTTGAACTTTGTAAGTTTCTTTTTTTTATATATGTTTTGTTTTTTGACCCATGCATGTTTCTGCAAACGCCAAAAAAATATTTTGGACACTCAACAATGTGTGGCTTGTTCTTTCTATGCTCAATAGCAGTTATATAAAATGGGAAAGGTCAGGTTTTTAAGTGTGACAATTGTGGCTATTTACTAAAGAAAAATACACTTGGCACTACTACAAAGTGTACTATGATAACCTGGGAGACACATAATAATAAAAAAGAAATAATGACAAAACAAGGTTTTCAAAAAAATATTTTTTATTTTATTAAAGAAAAAAAGTATCAAATATGGTCTGGCATTGCGATGGCCCCCCTACCCGTGAAGTACTCAACGTATTTATCACGTACTTCATGGGCGCTTTGGGGGGCCAAGCCAGTACGGCCAGTGTCCAGGCCGGTAAGATTGTGCATGTCAGATACACCGGTCTCTGGCCCAACAGTAGATAGATATGAAGGAGAGTGTTGTCTCATAAAATTATGCAATATGCAGCAAGTTAAAATCAGGTAGTTCGATCTGTATTCCCCCATGTGTATGGCTGTCAGAAACAGGCGCAACAGCCAGTAATTAAAAACCCTCCTCTCCGGGGTGAGGGTCCTCTGGGGGAACGGCCACATCAGGTGTGGTCCCAGTCCGAAAGCTTCATCCGCTATAAACACGAAAGGAAGTCCATCCATGTTGTCTGCATATGGAGGCAGTGCCAGGCCCCCAGACTGCAGACGTTGAGCGAACTCCGTCTGCGCGAACACTCCGCCATCGACCATATGGTCGTTCTTCCCCACGTTTACATACAGGAACTCATAGCGTGCCGACACCACCACCATTAACACCTTTAGAATTATAATAGTAAAACCCAGAGCGGGGTGGCGGCACTATGTGGACGTGCTTTCCATCAATTGCCCCTCCGCAGTTGGGGAATTCCCACTGCTGAGCAAATTGGGAGGCCACAGTCTGCCATTCCTGTGGCGATGAAGGGAACTGTGGAGTCAAACAAAAAGAAGAAATTAGTACTTTTGCACATTACTGTCAGGAAAGGCATTTACGTAATCTGCCCGGCAACAGCAGCATCAGAAGAATGCCTGCCTTTGGAAGAACTGTTCGGCGCATGCGCGATAGCGCAACGGGTGCGCGCGCGCCTGCGGGAGCGCGCACGCGCGCACGGTGACTGCGCTTGGCGCCAGAATCAGGTATTTAAACTCCCCTGTCATGCTGCCCAGTGCTGTCTGGTCTACAGCGTTTCCTGAGACCCCTGCTGATTGATACCCCGCTGCTGAACTTCCTACCTGATCCGGCTTCCCTCTGTGTATCCTGTTTGCTGCCTGCCCTTCTGATCCCGGCTTGCCTTGACGACTCTTTTGCTTATCCCTCTAACCTGATTTCTGCCCGCCCAACGAACTGACCCGGCCTGGACTCTGACTCCCGTTTTGGATCCCGCTTCTGTACCTGAACCAGCCTGCCAGTGTTTGACCCGGTCTGCCCTCACCTGCTCTGCTGCTCATCCACGAGTGTTCTACTACTGCACCTTGCCATGGACTACAGCTTCTGCTCAAGGCCCCTACTCAGCTTACCAGTCAGGTACTTGTGCCCTCTGCCCTCGCGAGCTCCTGTTCCCTCTACCAGGGCCTCGTGAATCAGAGGCTACGAGAAGCCGCTCCCTGCACATTGGGCTCGTCTACCAGGTACGTGACAGTACCAGACAGCCATGTCCGAGCCCACGCAGGGAGCCTCTCCAATGGAGGACTTGTGCCGCCACCTGGACGGACTTACCTCGGCCGTCAGAAGTTTGCAAGAGGGGTACACCCGTCTGGAGGAACAAGTCCGGACCTTATCCACCCCGGCCTCTGGAACTTCTCCTGCGCCATCTGTGGTAATGCTGCCACCAGAACCTAGGGTCCCCACTCCGGAAAGATTCTCGGGGGACCGCAGCAAGTACAGGGCCTTCCGTAACGCCTGCGAACTGTTCTTTGCGTTACAGCCCCGGACATTCTCGCTTGAGTCCACCAAGGTGGGTTTTGTCATTTCCCTACTTTCAGGAGAACCCCAGACGTGGGCCCATCGCCTCTTGGAACACAAGGACGTCTGCCTGAACCTGCTGAGTTCCTTCCTTCAAGCAATGGACCTCCTCTATGAGGGCCCCCTTCAGGCGGCCACTGCAGAAGCCGCATTATGCTCCCTACAACAAGGCTGCAGGGCTGTGGAAGATTACGTGTCCGAATTCCGGCGTTGGAGCGCGGATACTAACTGGAATGACGCTGCCCTGTGTCACCAGTTCCGCCTAGGCCTCTCGGAACCTCTTAAGGATGAACTGGCCCGGGTGGGCATCCCCGCAACGCTTGACGCTCTGATTCTGCAGGCTACCCAAATCGACAGACGGCTAAGGGAACGAAGGGCAGAACGCACCACGGGCCCTTCTCGCCCTGTCTGGATGCTTCCCCGTGTGTTTAACCCAAACCCTCCTCACTCCGCTCCTCCGGCGTTCGCTCATACGCCCACCGACGTT
Organism: Rana muscosa; assembly: GCA_029206835.1. Lineage (NCBI taxonomy): Eukaryota > Metazoa > Chordata > Amphibia > Anura > Ranidae > Rana > Rana muscosa. The sequence continues at coordinate 191,528,549 of CM055122.1, forward strand.
CCAGAGCCCATGCAGCTTGGTTTGCTTCGACCCTCGCTTACTCCCGAGGAGCGTCAACGCCGGCGGAACAACAACCTCTGCCTTTACTGTGGCGAACCGGGACACTATGTGAGGTCCTGTCCTGCCAAGTCCCATAAGTCTTCCTCTGTTTGTTCTACCTGCTCACCTGTTTCATTTGATAACGCAACTCATCTGGCTGTTTCAATTTCCCTACAGCTTCCAGGAGGGAATATCCAAGCTACCGCCCTAATTGACTCCGGAGCGTGTAGCGGCTTTATGGATGCATCTTTCGCCAGCAAGTTCCGAATCCCCCTACAACCCAGAGCTAAGGGTCTATCCATCCATCTGGCCGACGGATCAGCCATCAAATCCGGGCCTGTTACCCAGGAGACGGCCCCTCTGGACACAGTCATCTCCAATAGCCACCGGGAATGGCTTTGCCTGGACATTATTGAGTCCCCCTTGTTTCCCATTATACTGGGTATGCCATGGCTGAGGGCTCACAACCCCAAGATTGACTGGATTACTGGAAAGATCAGCTTCCGCTCTCCTTATTGCCGCCAGCATTGCCTATTGAAAAACACTGATACGCCTTCTTCGCTACTGTGTCTTGATGCTGATGCCGAGACCCGCCAATCCGTCCCCAAAGCTTACCACACCTTTCTGGATGTATTCAGCAAGAAAGGTGCAGAGACATTACCCCCACACAGGCCCTACGACTGCCTGATTGAACTCCTCCCCGGGGCAGAGGTACCATTTGGGAGGATCTTCCCTCTGACCGAATTGGAGCTGGGGACTCTTAAAACTTACATTGATGATAATCTGAAAAAAGGGTTCATCCGCCCTTCCACCTCACCGGCAGGAGCGGGGATATTCTTTGTCGAGAAGAAGGACCACTCACTACGCCCATGAGTAGACTACCGTGAGCTTAACAAGATTACGATCAAGAATCGTTACCCCCTTCCTCTGGTGCCTGAACTCTTCCAGAGACTTGGAACCGCTTCTATATTTATCAAATTAGACCTACGTGGGGCCTACAACCTAGTCCGGATTCGAAGCGGGGATGAATGGAAGACCGCCTTCCGTACCCGATTCGGGCATTTTGAATACCGTGTGATGCCCTTCGGTCTATGCAACGCCCCAGCTACATTTCAACATTTTGTGAATGAGGCCTTCAGAGACTATCTTGACCTGTTCGTTATCGTCTATTTAGACGTCATCCTAATTTTCTCTCCTTCTCTGTCCATCCAACATGTTGGGAAGGTATTAACCCGACTCCGTCAAAACGGTCTGTATGCAAAACCTGAGAAATGTGTCTTCGAGCAGCAAAGCATCCAATTCTTGGGGCTGATTATCTCCGTGGAAGGCATCAAGATGGACCCACAAAAGGTCTCCGCCATCCTGGATTGGCCAGCCCCTACGGACAAGAAAGGGATCCAGCGGTTTGTGGGGTTCGCCAATTTCTATCGCAAATTTATCCGGGGTTTTTCCACCATCATCGCCCCCATCACCGGCCTGACAAAACAAGGCACGCGCTTCAACTGGACCCCCGAGGCCCAGGCTGCCTTCTCTACCCTCAAGGGTCAGTTCATCTCAGCCGCTGTCCTAAGACACCCAGACCCAGCCCTGCCCTATACCCTAGAAGTAGACGCCTCAGAGATTGCCGTGGGAGCAGTACTCTCCCAGAGGCAGGGTCCCAAGGCCCTGTTACACCCTGTAGCTTTCTTTTCTCGTAAGTTGTCCGAAGCAGAAAGAAACTACGATGTCGGGGACAGAGAATTACTCGCAATTAAGGCAGCACTGGAGGAATGGCGCTACTTGCTGGAGGGGGCAGCACACCCCATTTTGGTCTACACAGACCACAAGAACCTGGAGTACTTGAAAGCCGCCAAGAGACTGAGACCACGTCAGGCTAGGTGGGCACTTTTTTTTACCAGGTTCTCATTTCACATTACTTACAGGCCCGGGTCAAAGAACACAAAACCTGATGCACTTTCCCGGATGTTCAGTGAACCTCAAACCTCGTCACTCCCGGACACCATCCTGACGCCTGGAAACTTTCTTTTATTACAAGAAGACGTACTATCTCAGATCAAACGAGCTTACACAAGTGAATTACACCTACCGGACGTTACCTTACAGCGGAGAAATGACCTGCTGTGGTTTCAGGACAGGATTTTCGTACCTCAACAAGCACGAGTCAAGGTCCTTAAGTCTTGCCACGACCATGAACTGGCTGGCCATTTTGGTATCCGCAAGACATCTGAACTTCTTCAGCGCATGTTTTGGTGGCCTCGCCTATTGAAGGACTGTAGAGACTATGTGGATTCATGCGCCGTTTGCACTCGAAACAAGGGCAGCAAGGCCAAAGCATGGGGATTATTAAAACCCCTACCCATTCCAGAAAGACCCTGGAGAATGATCTCCATGGATCTTATTGTTGAGTTACCACCATCCGAAGATTGCACTACCATTTTTGTGGTAGTAGACAGACTATCCAAAATGGCCCATTTTTTGCCTATGAGAGGCACACCTTCCGCTCCTGAAAACGCAAAACTGTTCATCAAGGAAATAGTAAGGCTGCACGGTATCCCTTCAAACATCATATCCGATCGAGGGGTGCAGTTTACGTCCAGATTTTGGAGAGCACTTTGTGGATCCTTAAAAATTGACCTGTGCCTTTCTTCGGCTTATCACCCGCAGACCAATGGGCAGACTGAACGAACCAATCAGACGCTCGAACAATATCTACGCTGTTTCTCAGGCTTTTCTCAGGACGATTGGGTACCCTTACTACCTCTTGCCGAATTTGCGTACAACAACTCTGTCCACTCAGCTACCAAACAGTCCCCCTTTTTCGCAAACTACGGTTTCCACCCCTTGTTCCTATCCAATAATATACCGGAATGTGCAGTTCCAGCCGCCCAAGAGACTCTGAACTTCTTTAACAATGTCATGATCAGTGTCATTGCCTGGGTCACCTGCTGGTGGTGCTATTGCTTTCAGCACCAAAGGGTGCAGTTCTGGTGGCCACCAGCGGGTGTGTCTCCCATTTGTCTGGAGCCGAAATCATCTCCTGCAATCAGGCGTCACCTGAGACTGATTGCAGGAGGTGTGTATAAATACCCAGCAGACACTAAAGCATTTGCTCTGGTATTGTCTTGGAACCCAGACCTGTATGCCTGAACCTGAACCCGAACCTGAACCTGAACCTGAACCTGAACCTTGTGACCTGTTATCTGTTACCTTGTATCCTGTGTTCCTGAACCCTGCATCCATCCCTGGACCCCTGCCTCTGTACCTTGTATCCTGTGTTCCTGAACCCTGCATCCATCCCTGGACCCCTGCCTCTGTACCTTGTATCCTGTGTTCCTGAACCCTGCATCCATCCCTGGACCCCTGCCTCTGTACCTTGTATCCTGTGTTCCTGAACCCTGCATCCATCTCTGGACCCCTGTCTTGCAGACTCATCCCTTCCTCCTATTGTCCCTTCCGGCTCCCTGTTCAATCGGACTGATCTCTCGTGTATGACCCTGGCTTGATTACATTTACGCTTTAATCTCTAAACTGTATTCACGTTGGTGTAGGGAGTTGTTTTGTGTGTCACTGTGGTTGTTTGCTGGTTGCCTTTATTGTTTTAGGAATTATCCTTTCAATAAACTCATATATATATTTACTTACCTTGTGCCTAGTTCCTTTAGTGCAGCCCACTGATCTGCGTACCCTGTGCTGGATGCCGTGTTAGGCATCCGTGACAGAATACCAGAGCCATTCAAGCAGATCGGCTGCACTTGGGAATTGGGTCTGGGCACTGCTATTGCTTTAAAAATGCAGCTTGACGATATTCTGTATTTTTCGCTACTAGCAACAGAGGACAGGGAGTTTTGTTCTCAAACATTAAGTGAACACACTAGAGAGCAGTTGTTGGAATGCATCCGCATAGCCCATGTTTTTGTGGATCTGGGCAGTTTTGTGTTTGAGGATGTGCAAGATCTGATCTGTATCTGTACAGAGTTGGCCCTGTCTGATGCCTCCAGTGGAGACGATGACTATACACCCCCTTTTAGTGCAGCTCAGGTAGAGTCCTTGGTGTGGCTGTTGGAAGATGACTCAGTCTTTTTCCTTGAGCAGTACTCAACTTGTCCTACACAGGTGCTTGCAGCATGTATTGAGTCAGTGCAGTCTCTGGTCAGACAAGCAGTATGCAAACCTAACTTTGTGCAATCATTACTACAGGCCTGGTCAAGTTTATTGTACTCAGCCCCTGTCGGTTCCCTGCCACCCATTCCTGTGTCTAGACACCAGCCTGCTGGGATGTCTGCGTCTCCTTTACTCCCAACTACCACAGTGGCCAACCAATACACCCTCCTACCAATGAAGTACCAGTACCCTGTTTCCCCCTGCTGCACTTACCCTGCCTTTAACACTCCTGCTTCATCTCGGCTGCCTCCATCAGTTCCCCTAAGACCCCCTTCAAAATCCGCACCCTCTGCTTCACCATCCTTCCGATCTTCGCCTCTACCAGCTGCATCCACCACCTACAGCCCTGTATACATATACAAATCTTCGGTGGCTAAACCAAAGAAAAAACGGAAGTTCTTTCCAACTCACACAATCCTGCCAGTAACCCAGCCTGTTTCCACACCAGCCGACCTGTTGCAGCCTGTCTCCGCACCAGCCGACCTGTTGCAGCCTGTCTCCGCACCAGCCGACCTGTTGCAGCCTGTCTCCGCACCAGCCGACCTGTTGCAGCCTGTCTCCGCACCAGCCGACCTGTTGCAGCCTGTCTCCGCACCAGCCGACCCGTTGCAGCCTGTCTCCGCACCAGCCGACCCGTTGCAGCCTGTCTCCGCACCAGCCGACCCGTTGCAGCCTGTCTCCGCACCAGCCGACCCGTTGCAGCCTGTCTCCGCACCAGCCGACCCGTTGCAGCCTGTCTCCGCACCAGCCGACCCGTTGCAGCCTGTCTCCGCACCAGCCGACCCGTTGCAGCCTGTCTCCGCACCAGCCGACCCGTTGCAGCCTGTCTCCGCACCAGCCGACCCGTTGCAGCCTGTCTCCGCACCAGCCGACCTGTTGCGGCCTGTCTCCGCACCAGCCGACCTGTTGAGGCCTGTCTCCGCACCAGCCGACCTGTTGCAGCCTGTCTCCGCACCAGCCGACCTGTTGCAGCCTGTCTCCGCACCAGCCGACCTGTTGCAGCCTGTCTCCGCACCAGCCGACCTGTTGCAGCCTGTCTCCGCACCAGCCGACCTGTTGCAGCCTGTCTCCGCACCAGCCGACCTGTTGCAGCCTGTCTCCGCACCAGCCGACCTGTTGCAGCCTGTCTCCGCACCAGCCGACCTGTTGCAACCTGTCTCCGCACCAGCCGACCTGTTGCAGCCTGTCTCCGCACCAAGCGACCTGTTGCAGCCTGTCTCCAAACCAAGCGACCTGTTGCAGCCTGTTTCCAAACCAAGCGACCTGTTGCAGCCTGTTTCCAAACCAAGCGACCTGTTGCAGCCTGTTTCCAAACCAAGCGACCTGTTGCAGCCTGTTTCCAAACCAAGCGACCTGTTGCAGCCTGTTTCCAAACCAAGCGACCTGTTGCAGCCTGTTTCCAAACCAAGCGACCTGTTGCAGCCTGTTTCCAAACCAAGCGACCTGTTGCAGCCTGTTTCCAAACCAAGCGACCTGTTGCAGCCTGTTTCCAAACCAAGCGACCTGTTGCAGCCTGTTTCCAAACCAAGCGACCTGTTGCAGCCTGTTTCCAAACCAAGCGACCTGTTGCAGCCTGTTTCCACACCAGCCGATCCGCTCCAGCCTGCTTCTACACCAGCCGATCTGCTCCAGCCTGCTTCTACACCAGCCGATCCGCTCCAGCCTGCTTCCACACCAGCCGATCCACTCCAGCCTGCTTCCACACCAGCCGATCCGCTCCAGCCTGCTTCCACACCAGCCGATCCGCTCCAGCCTGCTTTCACACCAGCCGATCCGCTCCAGCCTGCTTCCACACCAGCCGATCCGCTCCAGCCTGCTTCCACACCAGCCGACTTGTTCCAGCCTGTTTTCACACCAGCCAACCTGTTCCAGCCTGTTTCCACACCAGCCAACCTGTTCCAGCCTGTTCCAGCCTGTTTCCACACCAGCCAGCCTGTTCCAGCCTGTTTCCACACCAGCCAGCCTGTTCCAGCCTGTTTCCACACCAGCCAACCTGTTCCAGCCTTTTTCCACACCAGCCAACCTGTTCCAGCCTGTTTCCACACCAGCCAACCTGTTCCAGCCTGTTTCCACACCAGCCAACCTGTTCCAGCCTGTTTCCACACCAGCCAGCCTGTTCCAGCCTGTTTCCACACCAGCCAGCCTGTTTCCACACCAGCCAACCTGTTCCAGCCTGTTTCCACACCAGCCAACCTGTTCCAGCCTGTTTCCACACCAGCCAACCTGTTCCAGCCTGTTTCCACACCAGCCAACCTGTTCCAGCCTGTTTCCACACCAGCCAACCTGTTTCAGCCTGTTTCCACACCAGCCAACCTGTTCCAGCCTGTTTCCACACCAGCCAACCTGTTCCAGCCTGTTTCCACACCAGCCAACCTGTTCCAGCCTGTTTCCACACCAGCCAACCTGTTCCAGCCTGTTTCCACACCAGCCAACCTATTCCAGCCTGTTTCCACACCAGCCAACCTGTTCCAGCCTGTTTCCACACCAGCCAACCTGTTCCAGCCTGGATTTTCGGTGCCCGTCACCCAGCCTGACGTTTTGGTGCCCGTCTTTCAGCCCGCTGAACCAGTGCCTGCCATCTGGCTTGCTGAACCTCTGCCCGGTGGCCAGTTTGAAGTGCCTCTGCCCGGTGGCCAGCTTGAAGACCCAGCGCCATTTGCCCAGCCCGCTGACATGGTGCCTGCTAAACCCGTTCTCGATGCCCGGCTTGCCGCTGATTTTGCCCTGCTTGATTCCCAGCCTGACTGTGATGCCCTTGTGTTGTTTGCCTCCGTTAGGTTCATGCACATTGCCCTGCCTGTTTTCATTTCCAGATCCCAACTTCCAGACCCTGGTAGTGGGGTGCGTGTTCCATTGCCGGACTCAGGTGCCACGCCTCCCAGTAATTTTAAGGACTCTGGCCGGAGGAGCACAAGTAGTCCGCAGACACAGGGGAGACTTTTGGGACCTTTCCGCACCTACCAGCACTGCCAGATCAAGGGCAGAATGGAGCGTCCGGAGGCCACTCCTTGGGAGGGGGAACTGTCATGATCAGTGTCATTGCCTGGGTCACCTGCTGGTGGTGCTATTGCTTTCAGCACCAAAGGGTGCAGTTCTGGTGGCCACCAGCGGGTGTGTCTCCCATTTGTCTGGAGCCGAAATCATCTCCTGCAATCAGGCGTCACCTGAGACTGATTGCAGGAGGTGTGTATAAATACCCAGCAGACACTAAAGCATTTGCTCTGGTATTGTCTTGGAACCCAGACCTGTATGCCTGAACCTGAACCTTGTGACCTGTTATCTGTTACCTTGTATCCTGTGTTCCTGAACCCTGCATCCATCCCTGGACCCCTGCCTCTGTACCTTGTATCCTGTGTTCCTGAACCCTGCATCCATCCCTGGACCCCTGCCTCTGTACCTTGTATCCTGTGTTCCTGAACCCTGCATCCATCCCTGGACCCCTGTCTTGCAGACTCATCCCTTCCTCCTATTGTCCCTTCCGGCTCCCTGTTCAATCGGACTGATCTCTCGTGTATGACCCTGGCTTGATTACATTTACGCTTTAATCTCTAAACTGTATTCACGTTGGTGTAGGGAGTTGTTTTGTGTGTCACTGTGGTTGTTTGCTGGTTGCCTTTATTGTTTTAGGAATTATCCTTTCAATAAACTCATATATATATTTACTTACCTTGTGCCTAGTTCCTTTAGTGCAGCCCACTGATCTGCGTACCCTGTGCTGGATGCCGTGTTAGGCATCCGTGACAAACAATAACAACAAACTACTACAAGAAACAATGGCAAGGACCCAGAAATATAGCAAAGAGATATTCGACAGGAGGAGGGGGGAGCTTAACCTGGTGCCCGGAGACCAAGTCTGGCTGTCCACGGTGAACTTGAAATTAGCATGCCCTTCCAAGAAATTGGGCCCCAAATTTGTGGGCCCCTTCCCTGTTTTAAGACGGATTAACGATGTGGCTTATGAGTTGAAACTGCCGGAATCCTTCCGGATACACCCGGTGTTCCATGTGGCCCTACTCAAACCTGCAGTTCCAGATCCATTCTCCGATCGAGGTATAGGCCCCCCAGAACCAGTACTAATCAATGGGGAGGAGGAGTTCGAGGTCGAATCCATCCTAGACTGCAGGAGGAGGCGCAACCAAACCCAGTACTTGGTGAAATGGAAGGGCTATGGCCCAGAAGAAAATTCCTCTGAACCAGAGACTAACATCCACGCAGAGAGACTAATTCTGGCCTTCAAAAGATCCCACCCAGTTAGGATGGCCCAGTTGGGCATCCGGAGGCTGCCCGTTGGAGGGGGGCAATGTCAGGAAAGGCATTTACGTAATCTGCCCGGCAACAGCAGCATCAGAAGAATGCCTGCCTTTGGAAGAACTGTTCGGCGCGTGCGCGATAGCGCAACGGGTGCGTGCGCACGCGCGCGCCCGCGCGCACGGTGACGGCGCTTGGCGCCAGAATCAGGTATTTAAACTCCCCTGTCATGCTGCCCAGTGCTGTCTGGTCTACAGCGTTTCCTGAGACCCCTGCTGATTGATACCCCGCTGCTGAACTTCCTACCTGATCTGGCTTCCCTCTGTGTATCCTGTTTGCTGCCTGCCCTTCTGATCCCGGCTTGCCTTGACGACTCTTTTGCTTATCCCTCTAAACTGATTTCTGCCCGCCCAACGAACTGACCCGGCCTGGACTCTGACTCCCGTTTTGGATCCCGCTTCTGTACCTGAACCAGCCTGCCAGTGTTTGACCCGGTCTGCCCTCACCTGCTCTGCTGCTCATCCACGAGTGTTCCACTACTGCACCTTGCCGTGGACCACAGCTTCTGCTCAAGGCCCCTACTCAGCTTACCAGTCAGGCACTTGTGCCCTCTGCCCTCGCGAGCCCCTGTTCCCTCTACCAGGGCCTCGTGAATCAGAGGCTACGAGAAGCCGCTCCCTGCACATTGGGCTCGTCTACCAGGTACGTGACAGTACCAGACAGCCATGTCCGAGCCCACGCAGGGAGCCTCTCCAATGGAGGACTTGTGCCGCCACCTGGACGGACTTACCTCGGCCGTCAGAAGTTTGCAAGAGGGGTACACCCGTCTGGAGGAACAAGTCCGGACCTTATCCACCCCGGCCTCTGGAACTTCTCCTGCGCCATCTGTGGTAATGCTGCCACCAGAACCTAGGGTCCCCACTCCGGAAAGATTCTCGGGGGACCGCAGCAAATACAGGGCCTTCCGTAACGCCTGCGAACTGTTCTTTGCGTTACAGCCCCAGACATTCTCGCTTGAATCCACCAAGGTGGGTTTTGTCATTTCCCTACTTTCAGGAGAACCCCAGACGTGGGCCCATCGTCTCTTGGAACACAAGGACGTCTGCCTGAACCTGCTAAGTTCCTTCCTTCAAGCAATGGACCTCCTCTATGAGGACCCCCTTCAGGCGGCCACTGCAGAAGCCGCATTATGCTCCCTACAACAAGGCCGCAGGGCCGTGGAAGATTATGTGTCCGAATTCCGGCGTTGGAGCGCGGATACTAACTGGAATGACGCTGCCCTGCGTCACCAGTTCCGCCTAGGCCTCTCGGAACCTCTTAAGGATGAACTGGCCCGGGTGGGCATCCCCGCAACGCTTGACGCTCTGATTCTGCAGGCTACCCAAATCGACAGACGGCTAAGGGAACGAAGGGCAGAACGCACCACGGGCCCTTCTCGCCCTGTCTGGATGCTTCCCCGTGTGTTTAACCCAAACCTTCCTCACTCCGCTCCTCCGGCGTTCGCTCATACGCCCACCGACGTTCCAGAGCCCATGCAGCTTGGTTTGCTTCGACCCTCGCTTACTCCCGAGGAGCGTCAACGCCGGCGGAACAACAACCTCTGCCTTTACTGTGGCGAACCGGGACACTACGTGAGGTCCTGTCCCGCCAAGTCCCGTAAGTCTTCCTCTGTTTGTTCTACCTGCTCACCTGTTTCATTTGATAACGCAACTCATCTGGCTGTTTCAATTTCCCTACAGCTTCCAGGAGGGAATATCCAAGCTACCGCCCTAATTGACTCCGGAGCGTGTAGCGGCTTTATGGATGCATCTTTCGCCAGCAAGTTCCGAATCCCCCTACAACCCAGAGCTAAGGGTCTATCCATCCATCTGGCCGACGGATCAGCCATCAAATCCGGGCCTGTTACCCAGGAGACGGCCCCTCTGGACACAGTCATCTCCAATAGCCACCGGGAATGGCTTTGCCTGGACATTATTGAGTCCCCCTTGTTTCCCATTATACTGGGTATGCCATGGCTGAAGGCTCACAACCCCAAGATTGACTGGATTACTGGAAAGATCAGCTTCTGCTCTCCTTATTGCCGCCAGCATTGCCTATTGAAACAAGACGACATCCTAATTTTCTCTCCCTCTCTGTCCATCCATCGGGAACATGTTGGGAAGGTACTAACCCGACTCCGTCAACACGGTCTGTATGCGAAACCTGAGAAATGTGTCTTCGAGCAGCAGAGCATCCAATTCTTGGGGCTGATTATCTCCGTGGAAGGCATCAAGATGGACCCACAAAAGGTCTCCGCCATCCTGGATTGGCCAGCCCCTACGGACAAGAAAGGGATCCAGCGGTTTGTGGGGTTCGCGAATTTCTATCGCAAATTTATCCGGGGTTTTTCCACCATCATCGCCCCCATCACCAGCCTGACAAAACAAGGCACGCGCTTCAACTGGACCCCTGAGGCCCAGGCTGCCTTCTCTACCCTCAAGGGTCAGTTCATCTCAGCCGCTGTCCTAAGACACCCAGACCCAGCCCTGCCCTATACCCTAGAAGTAGATGCCTCAGAGATTGCCGTGGGAGCAGTACTCTCCCAGAGGCAGGGTCCCAAGGCCCTGTTACACCCTGTAGCTTTCTTTTCTCGTAAGTTGTCCGAAGCAGAAAGAAACTACGATGTCGGGGACAGAGAATTACTCGCAATTAAGGCAGCACTGGAGGAATGGCGCTACTTGCTGGAGGGGGCAGCACACCCCATTTTGGTCTACACAGACCACAAGAACCTGGAGTACTTGAAAGCCGCCAAGAGACTGAGACCACGTCAGGCTAGGTGGGCACTTTTTTTTACCAGGTTCTCATTTCACATTACTTACAGGCCCGGGTCAAAGAACACAAAACCTGATGCACTTTCCCGGATGTTCAGTGAACCTCAAACCTCGTCACTCCCGGACACCATCCTGACGCCTGGAAACTTTCTTTTATTACAAGAAGACGTACTATCTCAGATCAAACGAGCTTACACAAGTGAATTACACCTACCGGACATTACCTTACAGCGGAGAAATGACCTGCTGTGGTTCCAGGACAGGATTTTCATACCTCAACAAGCACGAGTCAAGGTCCTTAAGTCTTGCCACGACCATGAACTGGCTGGCCATTTCGGTATCCGCAAGACATCTGAACTTCTTCAGCGCATGTTTTGGTGGCCTCGCCTATTGAAGGACTGTAGAGACTACGTGGATTCATGCGCCGTTTGCACCCGAAACAAGGGCAGCAAGGCCAAAGCATGGGGACTATTAAAACCCCTACCCATTCCAGAAAGACCCTGGAGAATGATCTCCATGGATTTTATTGTTGAGTTACCTCCATCCGAAGATTGCACTACCATTTTTGTGGTAGTAGACAGACTATCCAAAATGGCCCATTTTTTGCCTATGAGAGGCACACCTTCCGCTCCTGAAACCGCAAAACTGTTCATCAAGGAAATAGTAAGGCTGCACGGTATCCCTTCAAACATCGTATCCGATCGAGGAGTGCAGTTTACGTCCAGATTTTGGAGAGCACTTTGTGGATCCTTAAAAATTGACCTGTGCCTTTCTTCGGCTTATCACCCGCAGACCAATGGGCAGACTGAACGAACCAATCAGACGCTCGAACAATATCTACGCTGTTTCTCAGGCTTTTCTCAGGACGATTGGGTACCCTTACTACCTCTTGCCGAGTTTGCGTACAACAACTCTGTCCACTCAGCTACCAAACAGTCCCCCTTTTTCGCAAACTACGGTTTCCACCCCTCCTATCCAATAATATACCGGAATGTGCAGTTCCAGCCGCCCAAGAGACTCTGAACTTCTTTAACGATAACAACAAACTACTACAAGAAACAATGGCAAGGACCCAGAAATATAACAAAGAGATATTCGACAGGAGGAGGAGGGGGGAGCTTAATCTGGTGCCCGGAGACCAAGTCTGGCTGTCCACGGTGAACTTGAAATTAGCATGCCCTTCCAAGAAATTGGGCCCCAAATTTGTGGGCCCCTTCCCTGTTTTAAGACGGATTAACGATGTGGCTTATGAGTTGAAACTGCCGGAATCCTTCCGGATACACCCGGTGTTCCATGTGGCCCTACTCAAACCTGCAGTTCCAGATCCATTCTCCGATCGGGGTATAGGCCCCCCAGAACCAGTACTAATCAATGGGGAGGAGGAGTTTGAGGTCGAATCCATCCTAGACTGCAGGAGGAGGCGCAACCAAACCCAGTACTTGTTAAAATGGAAGGGCTATGGCCCAGAAGAAAATTCCTGGGAACCAGAGACTAACATCCACGCAGAGAGACTAATTCTGGCCTTCAAAAGATCCCACCCAGTTAGGATGGCCCAGTTGGGCATCCGGAGGCTGCCCGTTGGAGGGGGGCAATGTCAGGAAAGGCATTTACATAATCTGCCCAGCAACAGCAGCATCAAAAGAATGCCTGCCTTTGGAGGAACTGTTCGGCGCATGCGCGTGCGCGATAGCGCAACGGGTGCGCGCGCACGCACGCACGGTGACGGCGCTTGGCGCCAGAATCAGGTATTTAAACTCCCCTGTCATGCTGCCCAGTGCTGTCTGGTCTACAGCGTTTCCTGAGACCCCTGCTGATTGATACCCCGCTGCTGAACTTCCTACCTGATCCGGCTTCCCTCTGTGTATCCTGTTTGCTGCCTGCCCTTCTGATCCCGGCTTGCCTTGACGACTCTTTTGCTTATCCCTCTAACCTGATTTCTGCCTGCCCAACGAACTGACCCGGCCTGGACTCTGACTCCCGTTTTGGATCCCGCTTTTGTACCTGAACCAGCCTGCCAGTGTTTGACCCGGTCTGCCCTCACCTGCTCTGCTGCTCATCCACGAGTGTTCCACTACTGCACCTTGCCGTGGACTACAGCTTCTGCTTAAGGCCCCTACTCAGCTTACCAGTCAGGCACTTGTGCCCTCTGCCCTCGCGAGCCCCTGTTCCCTCTACCAGGGCCTTGTGAATCAGAGGCTACGAGAAGCCGCTCCCTGCACATTGGGCTCGTCTACCAGGTACGTGACAGCTGCCTTCCCCCTGGGTGATACTCCGTGTATGACTACTGACCTGGCTCCTGACCCTGCTCCTGGCTCTCCCTTTGGCCAAGTCTCACCTGATACATCTTAGGGACTCCTGCCCAGCAGTGCATCCTGCTCGTCCAGCCGCCATCCAGCAGACATCTCATCACTCAGCCTATCGCATCTGGCATCCCCTGCTTCTTTGGGCATAGCACCCCCTGTCACCTTCCAGGGTGCCCTGCACTCAGCTGCAGGGGAAGCCTCTCAGCACCTCGGCCTCCGACCAGGTACGTGACACAGAATCTTGCTGGGACCTGTGGTCCACCTTCTGAGCAGCTACTCTTCGGGATACCCATGACTATGGACACCTCAACTTGAGTTCTCCCAATAACGTTCTTCACCCAAAAGGACTTTACCTATGCAGGTATGCCACAGTTAGGTGTAGTTAGGAGAAGGATGTTTATGCATGTTATACATGTTCTGCTTGATTCTCAGTAAAAGTTGTTTCAACTGCATTGAGCCTGGTCTGAAGTTATTCAAGGGTTGCACGTTGGGTCTTTCCATATTCCTAAATAACCTGGATCTGTTAAACCACTATGGGGTACATGCGTAACACCACTACAAAAGGTTAACTCGCAAGGCAAAGAAGAAGGGGTGGTTGCGATGGGTGGTTGAAAGGAAGAACAGCTACAGCAACCAGTTGTTTGGAGTGCTACCTAGTTAGGGAACAGGTTCTTAGGTTGTGAGGGGGTTGGTGCTCTGTCTCCCTCACTAGCTGTCTATCTTCTTCAGTCACAGTTAGCAGACTGGCATTACGGAGATCAAAGGCCTGATCATTAGGTACAGGGAAGGAAGAGTTGATGTAGGACACGCATGAGGCGAGGTATCATTCCCTTACTAGGAGTGAGGTAATGGAGGTATGCTTGACTGGAGGAGTGGGCAATGGCTCTGCATGTCCCTCAGAATGCAACATATACCAGTTTCAATTGTGTAGTTACTTGGGATGAAAGGGACAAAACATCTTATGAAGGAACTTTGTACATTATTACTGCACACAAGTGGCTCATCTCTCAAACATCTAATGTTAGAGCAAAGCAATTTTTTATACATAACTTTGATACATAATATAATCACCTGTTTAAATATTCCCTTTTTTCTCACAAAAACTGGAGCTCTGCTTTAACCACTTCCCGAATGTTGGCCGGGAAGTGGTTCTGATATCCTGACTGGGCGTCATATGACTTCCAGCAGGATAACATGCCAGTGCGCGCCCACGGGAGCATGCAGCGTGGCGATCGGAGGTGCTGTGTGTCAGTCTGACACACTGCATCTCTGATCATGGTATGGAGACTTTGACGGAGGCTCCTTACTACGTGATCAGCTGTGACCAATCACAGCTGATCAAAGCGTGAACCAGGAAGTACCAGTAAACGGCATTCCTCAGGTTGCACTGACAGGTAGAGCTGATCGGTGGCTCTCCCTGTCAGAGGGGGGTCTGCACATTGATTATCAGCACACCCCCATCAGATGTGCCACCACAGCTGCCAAAAAGGTGCCCATCAGCTGCCAGTCAGTGCCCCATCAGAAACGGATGTAGGTGCCCATATCAGTGCCAATCAGTGCCCATATCAGTGCCAATCAGTGCCCACCACAGTGTCAATCAGTGCTCAGCAATAACACCTGCCAGTACTTCATCAGTACGTCATCATCAATGCTGCCCATCAGTGCCACCTGTCAGTGCCAATCAGTACCGCCTATCAGTGCAAATCAGTGCCGCCTGTCAGTGCCCATTACAGCCACCTGTCAGTGCCCATCAGGGCCACCTACCAGTGCCCATCAGTGCTGCCAATCAATGCTCATCAGTGCTGCATATCAGTGCCGCCTATTGGTGCCCATCAGTGCTGCATATCAGTGCTGCCTAACAGTGCCCATCAATTCTACATATCAGGGCCTCCTCATCAGTGCCCATCAGTGCCACCTTATCAGTGCCAACTCATCAGTGCCCATCAGTGCCTGTCAGTGAAGGAGAAAACATTTTTTTTTAACCAAAGCGAAGGAAAAAAAAAATTCTTCAAAAATGTGGTCTCTTTTAGTTTGTTTAGCAAAAAATAAAAACCCCAGTGGTGATCAAATGCCACCAAAAGAAAGCTCTATTTGTGGAAAGAAAATTATAAAAATTTAGTTTGGATGCAGTGTTATATGACCAGGCAATTTTCATTCAAATTGCGAAAGCACTGAAAGCTGAAAATTGTCCTGGGCAGGAAGGGGCAAAAGTGCTCTGTATTGAAGTGGTTAAAGCTGATTTCTGGGGAAAACAAAAGTCCTCCTTTGCATTGGAGCTGCCCCCGCAGTGCAAGAGTTAAATGCTTGTTTAGGTCCAGGGGATCAGCAAAAACAAACTTTTACTTACCTGATCCATTGTTCCTTCCTTTTCACTACATTCTACTGCTGGACTGGTCCTCAGTGTCCTCTTGTCCAGTTCAGGGCTATAGCTTTGCATTGTTAATGATGAAGAATGGGGGAGAAGTGGCTGCGAGCCCTGGCCTAATAGCCTGGAGGAAGCGTAGATCACATAGGACAATGTGTCTTTTCCAGTACCCCTAGACCACAGGTGTCAAACACAAGGCCCGCGGGCCGAATCCGGCCCTGTAGGCCATTTCATGTGGCCTTTGCACCTCTCCTGCAGCTGCTGGAGAGCTCCAGCCCTCCTCTGGTCCTCCTTCAGACCCTTACTTTCTGCTTTCAAGCAATGTATCCAGCTTCTTCCCAGCAGCAGCACAAGGAAAGGTGGATGCAGTGTGATGTAAGGGAGAGTTGGGGACTCAACTTCTGTTGGTTGGTGGCTCTTGACATTGTATCTGTAAGATTAGATGTCCAGCGCAACCCCTCCCCTTACATTCAATCGGCCCTTATGAGGGAAATCATAATGCTGATGCGGCCCACAATGAAATTGAGTTTGACACCCCTGCCCTAGACCAAAACAAGCATTTAAAGTGATTGCAAACGATCACCTTATAAAACAACCCATACAGTTTAAAACTGAAATGAAATGCAAAACATTAGTGTATAGATATATAAAAAAAACATTATAAATACCTTTTTTTCCTTTTTTATATACTGTATGATCACATAATCTCTGTTCTCAGCTGCATAAGAGCTGGGGGGGGAGAGAAAAGCAACATCACACTAAAAACTGTGAAAACTCTGTAAAAATTGTCTTTCCATCGATAAGTCAGATGTGCAGGACTGCAGAGTCTGCCTGCATGCAAAATTTCTGATTTTGGCTAAAAAAAAGTTACCGTAAGTGCCTCACAGTTTGCTGTATAGAACCCATTAGTTTTCAGTCAATAAAAAGGTGATTTCACTACAAAAGCATTTCCAGTATATGATCCCCATCAAATCAAAGTGAATTAGGGTGAGTGCTGAAGATGTATTAGAACCTGGTGCACAAAATCGGAAAGGCCGCTGGTTGTTCTGGGCTTTCTCTTTAAATATTGCCTGCCATATCACCAGGGCTCAAGTCCTGCGGGAACGCGTGGGAACGGCGTCCCTGCACTAATTTCATAGCAGGAACGCCGTTCCCTTTGCAGGACTAGAGCAGCCTCTGTCAGGAGCTGCGGACCGGAGTCAATGACAAAGCGAGAGCTGCACTCTGTTTTCCTCCCGCCCCCACTTCTGCCTGGCAGACCTGTGTAGCACACAGCCGAGTGAAGTTTTCTGGCTGTGTGCTGAGTCTAATAGGCGGAGACTGTGTTGCACGTCCTCCGTATGATCAGGTAAAAAAGAACACGCTGGAGAGAAGTGGAAGGGGATTCATATGTGCAGACTGCAGAGAATTGCTGGTACAGAGGTGGACATGGAGGGGGGGGGGGGGGTACAGAGGTGAAGGGGTTACAGAGGTGGACATAGGGGGTACAGAGATGAACATGGGGGTACAGAGGTGGACATGGGGGGTACACAGGTGGAGGGGGTACAGAGGTGGACATGGGGGGGTACAGAGGTGAACACAGAGGTTTACGGGGGTACAGAGTTTGACATGGGGGGGTACAGAGGTGGACATGAGCGGGTACAGAGGTGAACCCAGAGGTGGACATGGGGATGTACAGAGGTGGACATGGGGGGGTACAGAGATGAACCCAGAGGTGGACATGGGGATGTACAGAGGTGGACATGGGGGGGTACAGAGGTGGAGGGGTACAGTGGTAGACATGGGGGGGTAAAGAGGTGGACGTGGAGGGGGTACAGAGATGGACGTGGAGGGGGTACAGAGATGGACATAGGGGGTACAGAGGTGAACACAGGTGGACGGGGGGTACAGAGGTGAACACAGAGGTGGACATGGGGGGTACAGAGATGAACACAGAGGTGGACGGGGGTACAGAGGTTAACATGGGGGTACAGAGGTGGACATTAGGGGGTACAGAGGTGGACATGGGGGGGTACAGAGATGAACCCAGAGGTGGACATGGGGGGGTACAGAGGTGAAGGGGTACAGAGGTGAACGTGGAGGGGGTACAGAGGTGGACATGGAGGGGGTACAGAGATGGACATAGCGGGTACAGAGGTCGAGGGAGTACAAAGGTGGACATGGGGGTACAGAGGTGAACACAGGTGGGACGGGGGGGAACAGAGGTGGAAGGGGTACAGAGGTGAACACAGAGGTGGACATGGGGGGGGTACAGAGGTGGATGGGGGACCGAGTACCCTGAGGCCAGCCAGGCCAAAACCGAGTACCCAGAGGTGTGTGTGATTATTCTGTTAGTTTGACAAGTTAACTTATTTTGTTTTTGTAAAGTGGCACTTTACAATAAATGTTGCACTGTATTTTCTGTGAAATATATATGCATATGAGCGTATCATTTATTTTTATTTTTTTGGTGGGGGAGTGGATCTTGGGTGGGAGTTCCCACACTTTTTTCCCCAGGACTTGACCCCTGCATATCACTACATAAAACTGTCAACTTTATGAATTCTGTTATACATTTACATGCAAGTCACACTTCACATCTTAAAGTAGAACTATAGGCAAAACTTTTATTTTTTGTTTTGGATAGAGCAAGGGAGTGGTAAAACCCTTGTCAGATTTTTTTCCCATTGTGGAGATTTACCTTCATGTCCCATAGCCAAACAGGAAGTGAAATGAAATCCCTACAAATTAAGGGAATTTTTTGGGAACCCCAGGTCACCAGAACTAGTGTCCTCATTGGAAGATTTCCCCTCTATTACTTTTCTGGGGACAACCCAAAATTTTGGATTTTTTTAATTTATTTTCACTTTCAATAAAAATGGTAAACAGGACAAATAGAGAGGGTAAATCTCTCTAATGGGGGGTGGGGGGGGGGGGGCACAGACAGCAAAAAAAAAAAACTTAAAAAAAATAATTAAAAAAAAGTTTTGCCTTTAGTTATACTTTAATGAATCAGAGATAATATGCCTTTTTATAAAAGTGTCTAAATGAGAAAGTGTTCTTATTACCTATCGCCGGCATTCAGATTTTCATACTGTTTGCGGCAATTAGAAAATTAAAAGAAAAATCTGATTAGTTACAATGACTAGGGTTAAGGTCAAGGTTCAGTATGAAAACAGGTTTGGACCAAATTTTGGCTGTTCGGGCATTCGTCGAAATGCCTGACTTTGTTGCTCCTTTGGCGGTTGCTGAACGTCATCTATAGCAGCTGTGTTTCTACCACATGACAGCTTCCTTCCTGTTAACATCCTTAGCAACCAGTGACATCACCCTGCTCCATTCAGTTGCTGGTCAGGGAATCCCTAATAACCCCGGGGATAGCCTGATATCACTGACCAAATATGGCCATGGTGTCACCTATGAGACCCCGCTGCTTTGTTTACTTTTAGAGGTGTAATTTGCAATCGAATGACTATCAGTCAGAAGGAATCTGTTTGTTTTTTTGACAATCAATGTACATCGTAGGACAATGTTTTTCTTTTTAATAAAGGAATTATCAAAAACTTTGTAGGGGTCTTTTTTTATTGTTTTTTATTTTTGTGTGAATGAGTAGGGGTAGAATTACTCATTCAGATGAGGGGGCAGTATTAATAAAGAGGGGTTTCCAGAATTTGATAAAACCCCAACTTATCAACATGGTGAGCCCCCAGGCCTGGTACCCCTCATGCTTCCATGTTGTTTGTTTTTTTGTTTTGAGCTTCCCTTGACATCTACACCAGGTTTATTTTTTTTCTAGAGAACCCTTTGATTTTTTTTTGTGAAGTTCCCTTGTTAACATCTTTACTAGACCTTCATCTAGAATAAGGGTCTGGTATAGATGAATGGATTTACTGTTTGTTTTGTAGGTTGTATACATCATACAGACCCACAACTATGCAAGCAGGTCCAAGGCATCCCCCAGGCATGTTATGTAAAGGGGTTTTGCATTTTAGTGCTTTACTTAAAGAAAAGCTAAAACCTCCTATCCTTTACAGTCACGAAGGCTGCCATCTTAGCCTCTGTTTGATTTGCGACTGCCATGATGCTGCTATGATCAATTATAGCTCCAGCCATTTGATGTTTTGACAGTTTGGCTGGAAGCACAAGCAAATGTGAAAGCATTTCTGACATGCCAGGAATATAACTTTTTTTTTTAGCTGTTAAATTCATGGGTATAGTTTAGCTTTAGGCCCCTTTCACACGGGGCAGAATGCGTCCAAGCAAATCCGCCTGCTCAGTGGGGGATCTCTCCGCCGCTCTCTATGCGGTGGTCGAAAGGAAACAAACTGCATGTCTGTTTTAATCCAATTGTCATCCGATCCTATCCACCAGACAGATGGCGAACATATCCCCATCCGTCTGTTACTTAGCGGACCAGATCGGATGCTGGCGGGTGACAGTAGACATGTGTCCTCTGACATCCGCCGCCCCATAGAGAACAATGGATGGTCTGATCGGGGTCCGCCTGAGAAACGAGCAGGCGGACCCGATCAGTCCGCTGGTGTGAAAGGGGCCTAAAAGCATTAGCAAAATTGCTGCTCCTCAATATAAAGAATGTAATTTTTTTTTATGCTGTTGTACATGTTCTTCAGGGCAGTGTACAGTTCTTATGCTATTTGTTTTCCAATCCTACCTATTGGCCTAGAAAATGGGCATTAATCTTTTTTTAACATTTGGCTTTCATTGACGTCAATGGAGTTTGGATTTGGCTCCTGAACTTTAGTTATGTTCTGCAAACCCACCTTGAAATAAACCCAGGTGTGTTTAGCTCATACCTAACTATGAGATCCTATATATCTCAGTGGGGCTGACTTATTAAAGTCAAATAGACTATGCACCCTGCAAGTGCAGTTGCACTAATTTTCCCCAGAGATTTAGTAAATGTGTTAAAGCTCTGCTGATTTCCATCAACCAATCATGTGCAAGCAAAAAATTTTATTTCAATTTTCCTTGCACCTGATTGGGTATTATTTACAAAGTGAAGCTTTACCAAATTGACATTTACAGTACTAATAAAAAAATATTGCAATTGCACTTGCAAAGCACACAGTCTTTTTACCTTTAGTAGATCAACTCCAGTGTATCATATTTCTGTGCAATTCCCCATACCTGTGTTATCTGTTACATCAAAATTCATATTCTCCTGAAGGGCTGGCAGAATTTACTCTAAGCTTACATGAATATGATATGCATGAAAATGGTTTATCATACTTCCCTGTGTAACTTGAGATTGTTAATTTAACATTTAAACACAGTGGACAAAGCCTTCTCACTCGTTCTGCATTTGAATAAGAATGTTAGAATATATAACCATTTGCCATTAACCATGCTGTGGTCACCGTAGCACAGTTACAGGCAAATCATGTTTAAACTAGTAATGCAGCTTGTAATAATATACTGCATATATATATATATATATTGTGAGGGGGTTAGCTCGGCAGCGGGTGTGTGTGACCCCCGGGATGGGCTCCCCACACAAAAACAGGCCCAGCAGACGGAGGTTGTGGTTTTCAAAATCAAAAAGGTGCCGTTTATTTTCTATTTACAGTGACAAAAACACAGCAAAGCAAAAAAAACAAACAAAATAAATCCTGGTCAACTTGACCTCTGACTAAACATACAGGTTTCCTAACTAACAACTGGGATCAGCCTAGTGCTGTCCTAGTCCCTGGTTTTAAATGTCCAAGCAAAATATAGCCACACAGGCTTTCTCTCACCGCACAGGGGTTCACTCTCCCTAGACAGTCCACACAGGTCTGCTTCCAGGCATGAGCTAACATCTAATGAAGCTGGGATTTCTTATAGAGGCCTAAATGAGCTGACAAGGTTCAGCTGATCTCATCAACTCCCTGTCTGTACGACGCCCAGCCCTCTCCCTAGAGGTATGAGTCATCCATGAGCCCACTAGTCTCAGCTGGGCTTATACAACTCTCCACCTAGCTGTATAAGTCAGCGTAAAGCCTGAATCTGGGCGAAATATATCTACCCCCCTGGATGCAACCAGGTGACTTTACCTTCCTGCTGTCACATACCCCCCCCTCTTGTTTTAACCTCGGGGTTGGAACACCAGCAATCAGGCATTCATGTACTCGAGACAAAGCATCCACATTCCCCATTTGAACGCCAGGGCGATGCTTTACTGTGAAGTTGAATTCCTGGAGGGCCAGGAACCACCTATTCACTCTTCTATTTGTTTCCTTGTTTTGAGCCATCCACTTTAACGGAGCGTGATCCGTAACCATGTCAAAGTGCCTACCTAGCAGGTAGTACCGAAGGGAATCTAGAGCCCACTTCACCGCTAAACACTCCTTTTCAACGGTGGCGTAATTTACCTCATGGGACTTCAACTTCCTGCTGAGGTAAATGACTGGGTGCTCTTCCCCGTTCCAGACCTGGGACAATACTGCTCCTAACCCCACATCTGACGCATCACTTTGTACGACAAAGTCTCTAGAGAAGTCGGGTGAGTACAACACTGGCTGGCTACATAAGGCTTGTTTCAAGAATTGGAATGCTGCCTCAGCCTCGGGGGTCCATTTAATCATGACCGACCCTTTCCCCTTCGTCAGGTTGGTTAGGGGCACAGCCTTAGAAGCAAAGTGGGGAATGAATCGCCGATAATACCCAGCGATTCCCAGAAAGGCTCGTACCTGCTTCTTGCTGTTGGGACGTGGCCAACTCTGGATGGCCTCGACTTTGTTGAGTTGGGGTTTTATTACTCCCCTCCCAATGGTGTACCCAAGATATTTGGCCTCCTCCTGCCCAATGGTACACTTCTTGGGGTTAGCCGTAAACCCTGCTTCCCGAACAGAGTCCAGGACTGCTTGCACTTTTGGCAGATGTGAGGCCCAATCTGTGCTATGGACAATTATGTCATCCAGGTAAGCCGCAGCATACTTCCGATGGGGCCTCAGCATCTGGTCCATTTTCCGCTGGAATGTGGCCGGCGCATTCTGTAACCCGAACGGCATTCTTTTATATTGGAACGCCCCGTCTGGGGTTACAAATGCGGTTTTCTCTTTGGCCGACTTGGCCAGGGGGATTTGCCAATACCCTTTTGTGAGGTCAAGAGTCGTCATGTATCGGGCTGTTCCCAGCCGGTCGATCAACTCATCTATACGTGGCATGGGGTAGGTGTCAAATTTTGTAACTTTGTTCAACTGACGAAAATCGTTACAAAATCGCCAGCTCCCATCCGGTTTAGGCACCAACACAATGGGACTAGACCAATCACTTTGGGACTCCTCTATCACCCCTAAGTTCAGCATTCTCTGTACTTCCTCCCGTATTGCCTCCCGTCGGGCCTCTGGGATCCGATAGGGTTTTAACTTCACCCTTTCACCGGGCGGGGTAAGAATGTCATGCTCTACCCCAGATGTTTGTCCCGGCAGCTCAGAGAATACCTCCTTGTTGCGAAGTACAAACTCCTTAACCTCCTGTTGTTGGGGTTGTGACAAGGTGGCTGCGATTCCAACCTCAGGAATCACGCAACCAGTTTGAGCTGGTGACCAAGTGTCTGCGACTAGGGACTCTCTATCCCTCCAGGCTTTCAACAGATTAACGTGATAGATCTGTTCGGGCTTTCGCCTTCCTGGTTGTCTGACCTTGTAATTCACTTCGCTCACTTTTTCCATTATCTCGTAGGGGCCTTGCCATTTGGCAAGGAATTTACTTTCAACCGTAGGGACAAGTACCAATATCCTATCCCCCGGGGAAAAGGTACGGGTCTTGGCTCCACGGTTGTACACTCTCTGCTGTGCCAACTGCGCTTGGGCCAAATGTTCCTTCACGATGGGCATTACCTGTGCAATTCGATCTTGCATCAGGGCGACATGCTCAATCACACTCCTGTGGGGAGAACTCTCACTTTCCCAAGTTTCCTTGGCAATATCCAACAGCCCTCTTGGGTGTCTCCCATACAGTAACTCAAAGGGGGAGAATCCCGTAGAGGATTGGGGCACCTCCCTAATAGCAAACATCAAATAAGGAAGTAGACAGTCCCAATCCCTTCCATCTCTATCCACCACTTTCTTCAACATTTGTTTTAGGGTTTTGTTGAATCTTTCAACCAGCCCATCGGTTTGGGGGTGATACACAGATGTACGCAATTGCGTCACTTTGAACAATTTACACAGCTCTTTCATAACCCGGGACATAAAGGGTGTACCTTGGTCCGTAAGCAGTTCTTTACAAATACCCACCCGGCTAAAAACAAGAGATAGCTCTTTGGCTATGGTTTTGGCCGAGGTATTTCTGAGAGGGATCGCTTCTGGATAACGGGTGGCATAGTCCATTATAACCAATATGTACTGGTGCCCCCTAGCGGACTTGATTATAGGACCTACCAAATCCATTGCGATTCTCTCAAACGGGACCTCAATGATGGGTAGAGGGACCAGCGGGCTACGGAAATGTGGCATCGGGGCCGACCTCTGACACACAGGGCAGGAGGAACAATAATTTTCTATGTCCTTCATCACCCCAGGCCAATAGAATCTCTGTAATACCCTCTCTCGGGTTTTCTCTGTCCCCAGATGACCTCCAAGAATGTGCCCATGGGCCAACTCCAACACCAACTTCCTGTAAGGTTTGGGCACCACAAGCTGCTCAACGGTTTCTTCTGCCCTTTTTGCCACCCGATACAGTAGGTCCTTCTCTACGCTGAAGTATGGGTAAGTGCCAGTATTATCTGGGTTCACTAACTCGCCATCTATTTTCACTACGTTTTCCCGTGCCTTTATTAGGGCGGGGTCTTTCAACTGTTCTGTGGCAAAGTTTTCCCTGTGAACCTCAAGATCAGAAAACTCCACAGACGGTAGGTTTTCGTCTGAGGAGGTGGGCTCCTCTCCAGTTTCTTGAGTCTCCCCTGCCAATACTGACAAGGGAAATTCCGGAGAGTCCTCACCACTCTCAGGGGAGTTCTGGCTATCACATTCCTGGTACATAGGGGCACCAGTGGGGGGCTCAGGATCATCCCACAGTTCCCAGAACTTCGGAAAATCCCTTCCCACAATGGCGTCATGCGGTAACTGAGACACTAAGCCCACTGGATGAGAAAGGGTACCTTTGGGGGTCTCGAAACACACTGTAGTCACTGGATACTCTCGGGTGTCCCCATGCACACAAATAACAGCTACCTTGCTATTCCCAGAGACCTCTGTTTTAACTAATTCAGCCTTTATCAGGGTCACAAGGCTACCTGAATCCAGCAATACCACAACATTTCTACCATTAATACACATTTTGCATAAATGTTTCTCAGTTCCCCGAATGGCAGTGCATGCGACTGTCGCACACAGCGACTGACGTCTGCCCGTCAGAAAGTCACACTGCATGGGTTCCTCCAAAACCGGGCAATTTGCTGCAATATGTCCCGCTTGCCGGCAGCGGTAGCAAATGATCCTTCTTGCCGCCTCTTGAGCCGCTGATTTCCCAGGCTGTTCTCGCCAAACTTGGGGTAGAGCTCCCACCCTCTCACTCTCTCCACCCTTACCCCTTGGAATCATCTTATCCGCCCCTGGGGATGGTCTGGTCTTAGGGTGGAAAGTCCGAGTGTCTCTGGAAGAGGCCGTCAGGTTCTCTGTAGCCAAGTATTTCTCCACACGATCCACAAGACCATCGGCCGTCTCTGGGTCTCCATGGCTTACCCACTTTTGGATGGCAGTAGGAAGAGCTCTCAAAAACCGATCCATTACAACACGTTCCACAATCTTTGGTGCGGACAAAGTCTCTGGCTGTAGCCACTTTCTGCTCAGGTGAATGAGATCATACATTTGAGACCTGGGGGGTTTTCCAAGCTGGAAAGTCCAGTTATGCACACGCTGAGCCCGGACAGCCAGGGTGACACCCAGCCTTGCCAATATTTCAGCTTTTAGCATCACATAGTCTTTTGCTTGGTCAGGCTCTAGGTCATAGTAAGCTTTCTGCGATTCACCCGTTAACAGAGGAGCCACCAGTCCAGCCCACTGCTCCTCAGGCCACTTTTCTCTTTCAGCAGTCCTTTCAAACGTGGTCAAAAATACCTCTGGATCATCCTCTCCAGTCATTTTTGTCAATAAACGACTCACCCCAAAGGACGCGGTATTAGTGGGACGGCTTTCCTCACTGGTCTGCGGACGTTGCTGCATTACTGCTTCCATTTGTTGTAGTCTCTGCTCTTGCTTCTGTAACAGGTCTATGAAGCGGGCCTCAGATTGCTGCTGGGCTTGTTGCTGAGCTTCCAGACTCTGTTGGTGAGCTTGCTGCTGGGCTGCAAGGCTCTGTTGATGAGCTTGCTGCTGGGCTGCGAAGTTCTGTTGTTGAGCTGCAAGGCTCTGTTGATGAGCTGCAAGGCTCTTTTGCAAACCTGCATTTGTCTGCTGTTGATTGGCATTTGCTAGAGCCAGCTGCTTCAGTATCTCCTCCATGCTGGCTTAAAAAAAAACTGCCCGCATTCTCCACCAACTGTGAGGGGGTTAGCTCGGCAGCGGGTGTGTGTGACCCCCGGGATGGGCTCCCCACACAAAAACAGGCCCAGCAGACGGAGGTTGTGGTTTTCAAAATCAAAAAGGTGCCGTTTATTTTCTATTTACAGTGACAAAAACACAGCAAAGCAAAAAAAACAAACAAAATAAATCCTGGTCAACTTGACCTCTGACTAAACATACAGGTTTCCTAACTAACAACTGGGATCAGCCTAGTGCTGTCCTAGTCCCTGGTTTTAAATGTCCAAGCAAAATATAGCCACACAGGCTTTCTCTCACCGCACAGGGGTTCACTCTCCCTAGACAGTCCACACAGGTCTGCTTCCAGGCATGAGCTAACATCTAATGAAGCTGGGATTTCTTATAGAGGCCTAAATGAGCTGACAAGGTTCAGCTGATCTCATCAACTCCCTGTCTGTACGACGCCCAGCCCTCTCCCTAGAGGTATGAGTCATCCATGAGCCCACTAGTCTCAGCTGGGCTTATACAACTCTCCACCTAGCTGTATAAGTCAGCGTAAAGCCTGAATCTGGGCGAAATATATCTACCCCCCTGGATGCAACCAGGTGACTTTACCTTCCTGCTGTCACAATATATATATATATATATATATATACAGTATACCTGACCCTATGGCATGTTCCAGGGACCCGAAGGGGTCCCTGGAAAATAATGGGTCCCCTTTACCTGTTTGGAAGCTACCTGACCTGTCCCAGTTGTGCATTGTAGCCAATCAGCTTCTAAATTCAGCTTGTTCAATTAAGTTTTGACAAAAAAAAAATCTGTTTTAGTAAATCAACCCCTTTGCTTCTTGAACTGCACAAATCTTGCAGTTCCGCACCTGAAAAAGAAAAACCGCAGCAAACAACATATTCTTAATGTTTTCCTTTAAGTGGAAAGGCTGGCCGTAGGCTAGCTTGTATTTGTGGGAGGAGGCTGAGAGGACTACTTAAGCCACCTCCCCTGTCAGGTCCTGTGTCTGTGTCATTTCTGGGTTCTTACGGACGTCACTTCCGGGTTCACAGGGCATCCGCGGCACTTCCGGTTTTCGTTCCAGCGGAGCGGCAGCATGGTTCACGGCAGGAGGCTTCCCTTCTTCACATCTCCCGGGGCCCACGGTTCTGGTAGGGGGGGCGGAGGGCTTCAACAGGGGGGCCCGCTTCGGAGGCCAGTTTTCATGCTCGGGCCGGGGGGGGGAGGGATTTCATGCCTTGGCCGCCGCTCACAGCATGCCTTTCATTCCATTCCTTGCTGAGAGAGAGGCGGATGGAGGAGCCTGGGCTGTCGCTGGAGGTCTGGGGGCAGGGAGCCGCGTGCTGGCAGTCACCTCGTGGGTCACTCACCTCCGGCTCCATGGTGGACTCCCGCACGCCTCCCTTCCTTCTCCGGGTTCCGTGCAGGGGAGGGGGGGAGTTTGCTTGCTCATCCCGGTTTTCCTGATCAGCATCAGGGGGAGGGGGGAGCTGCTCGCCGCCTGTTTCTCACGCCGGCTCCATGGGGGGGGGGGTCTCCGCACGCCTCCCTTCCTTCTCCTAGTCCTTGCAGGCATCCGAGTGAGGGAGGGGGGGGGTTTCTCATAGCATTTCTGCCCCAGGGGTTCTGGCATTACATTCTGCCATGGCTTTCAGTCTCAGCGTTTCTGCCCCAGGTTTCTGTCATTGCATTTTCAGTCACGTTCTGTCATAGCGTTTTGCCCCAGGTTTCTGTCGTTGCTTTTTTCAGTCACGTTCTGTCATTGCGTTCTGCCCCAGGTATCTGTCGTTGCTTTTTCAGTCACGTTCTGTCATTGCGTTCTGCCCCAGGTATCTGTCATTGCTTTTTCAGTCACGTTCTGTCATTGCGTTCTGCCCCAGGTATCTGTCATTGCTTTTTCAGTCACGTTCTGTCATAGCGTTCTGCCCCAGGTTTCTGTCATTGCATTTTTCAGTCACGTTCTGTCTTAGCTTTTCTGCCCCAGGTTTCTGTCAGTGCATTTTTCAGTCATGTCCGGTCTTTGCTTTTCTGTCCCAGGTTCTGTCAGTGCATTTTTCAGTCACGTTCGGTCTTAGCTTTTCTGCCCCAGGTTTCTGTCAGTGCTTTTCAGTCACGTTCTGTCATAGCGTTCTGCCCCAGGCTTCTGTCATTGCTTTTTCAGTCACCGTTTCTGTCGTAGCGTTCTGCCCCAGGTTTCTGTCATTGCATTTTTCAGCCACACTCTGCCCCAGGTTTCTGTCATTGCACTTTTCAGTCACGCTCTGCCCCAGGTTTCTGTCATTGCTTTTCAGTCATGTTCTGTCATAGCGTTCTGCCCCAGGTTTCTGTCAGTGCTTTTTTCAGTCACGTTCTGTCGTAGCTTTCTGGCCCAGGTTTCTGTCGTGGGATTTTCAGTCAGCATTCTGTCGTAGCTTTTCTATCAGTGGTTCTACCCCAGGAGTTTTTCTGTCATTACATTTTGTCTGCCTCAGCGGTTCAGTCTCTGCGTTGTCTTAGCTTTTTCTGCCCCAGGGTTCTGTCATTGCTTTGCCGTAGCTTTTCAGTCATAGGCATTTCTGCTCCAGGTCTCTGTCATTGTATTTCTGCCGCAGCCTTTCAGGCTCTGCGTTGCAGGCTCAGCATTTCTCTTGTACATTTTCTGCCCCAGGTTTTCCTGTCTTGGCACGACGGCCTCAGCTTGTTCACGATTCTGTCTTAGCATTTCTGTCTTTGCGTTTCTGCCCAACGATTTCTGTCGTTGCGTTTCTGCCCCACGATTTCTGTCGTTGCGTTTCTGCCCCACGATTTCTGTCGTTGCGTTTCTGCCCCACGATTTCTGTCGTTGCGTTTCTGCCCCACGATTTCTGTCGTTGCGTTTCTGCCCCACGATTTCTGTCGTTGCGTTTCTGCCCCACGATTTCTGTCGTTGCTTTTCTGCCACACGATTTCTGTCGTTGCTTTTCTGCCACACGATTTCTGTCGTTGCTTTTCTGCCACACGATTTCTGTCATTGCGTTTAGTCAGTGTGTTGCCCCGGGGTTCCGTCATAGCATTGCTGCCCCCACGATTTCTGTCATTTGGTCTGCCCAGGGATTTCGGTCGTGGCGTTCTGCCCCACGATTTCCTGTTATAGTGTTGTCATAGTGTTGTCATAGCATTGTCTTCTTTGTGGATACCATGTCTCATCGTCCTTGTCTATGTTACAACATGGGTTGTTTAGCTAGTGCTCACATCTCGGGATCTGTCACGTCTACAGGTCCATACGGGCTGAGGTTTCGTTTTTAATGATTGATGACCACAATCTTCTCGCCCGTATACCACACTTCATACGATGTACGTTCATTCATTACACCTGTACATTTACCCACCACGGTCTGTGGGTGCACCAGCCCTGAGTGTTCAGTTCTACTGCCTGTCTACGCTGCAGGTTACTCGGGCTCATATTAGGGTGGGGGGGGGGCTGTTATCATGTTCTTTCACACACAGTGGTCTTCACGTTGTTCATTCTCGTTCTTAGGTAGGCTCTTTGGGGGAGGGGCGTTGTGTTTTTTGTGTCTGGTTCTGTTGTCATGTTTAGTTTGTGTTCCTGGTTGGGCTCGCTGCCCGTCTGTTGGACTAGTTCATGTGCTTCCCTGCAATCTTGGGGTGCTTGGTCTGGTTTTTGGCCTCATGCTGTAGGGGGGGGGCGGGCCTCCTAGGTACCTAGGGGCGAGTTCCTGTTGCATTGGTTCTTTGGGCTGCTTTCCTGCTAGGTTTTTCCGTTAGGTTCTCGTCCATGGTCTGGCGGTCCAGCGCTTGCACTACTTGAGGGAGGGTTGCTTTGGCTTTCATATTGATGTCTACTGTCTTGCACTCGTTCCATCAGTCCTGCTGTTGTCCGGTGTTTCTGTGTGTCTGGTCGTTTCCATGTTCAACGATGCTGGTTGCCTCTGCACATTGGCCTTTTCTACCTGCTCCTCCAGGTATCCAGCACTTCAGTTTCCTGCCAGGTTGTCCTTTTGCAACTCACCCTCTTCCTTCCCATACCTAGGGAGGGTAGGTCAGGGGTTTGGGGGGTTTCTTCACAGAGCACTCCATGGGTGCCCGTTGTGGCTTTTCATTCTGCTTGGCCTCGTTGCAGGGGCCCCTCGGGCCAGCCTTGCTCCAACTTCCCTCTCGTATCCTCTCATCATGAGCACTTCAGTCATGTCTAGGTTATCTTGGGTGCCAGGCTCTTTCCAACTTCTCGGGGTGTTCAGTCGACCTCTGGGCTGCTTCACCGATTCGATAGTGGGAACCGCCTACCTTAAGTTGATAGGTTCTCTGATCATTGCGGATACTCACCGGATACATATACTGTTACCTTCAGGGCACACGCTGCCCTCCTTGTCGGTCGGTTACCTTCCCTTCTTCACCTAAACATGTGTCTTTTGCCCTCTTCTCAGGCATACCGACCAGCAGGCTAAGGCACACCTCAGGCCTTGGTTGTTAGGGTTTCTACACTTACTTACTCGAAGACTCTGACTACAAATAATATGTTACCCCAACATGTCATATTGTTGATATGTGCCTGCTGTACCATCTATCTGTATGAAAACGTATCCTGTTCTCTTTGTGTTGCTTTCCTTGTGTGAAAGACCTTATGATCCTTCCAGTCTCTCTGCTTTCCTATTAAAAACTGACCACACTCACTAGGCATGAGAGCACAGTGTGGTCTGTTTTCTGGCTTTGCTGGATACCTAGCCAGCTCTCCTTCAGTGATAAGACTTGCGCTGACACCCCTACAACCCTCCCCACACATACACACACACACACACACACAGCCATTCACTGGGAAAATTCATGTGTTGCTGTCTCTCCTCATCCAGCTCCCCAAGCTCCTTAGGCAGCTGAAAACAGAGAGTATGTAATCACTTATAAAAAAAGGGAAAAAATATATTTATATATTTTTTTTATATGTATACACAAATGTTTTGCCTTTCATCTCTATTTTAAAATGAATGGGTTGTTTTACAAGGTGAGGGTTTACATATTCTTTAAATTTGGAACATCATTCCCTCAAGAATAATCCTCCAATGCATTGGCAGTGCATTACATTTCTTAGCATTGAGAGCCTACTGACTCAGAGTCCAGTTTGCACTCTGCTACCACTTAGTGGCATAAGTAAATCATGCAGCAAACACAAGTCAATACATTTTATATGACTGAAACTAAAGTGCTGTTAGTTTGACACGGATGCATCCTCTACTGTCTTGTAATGAAACAGAAAGATCAAATTCTATCCCAAAAAAATTAACTATGGTGCAACCTGCACCGCAGTACAAACAGCCAATATAGATCTTCTTAGCCACAAGCTTGTGACTAGGCTCTTGTTGGAAAAAACCCCACAACATTGCAAAAAAAAAAAAAGGAAAAATCAACCACAACCGCAGTTTCAGTCTAACAGGTTGTTGCACAGGCAGAAGATACCTTCTGAAAACTTTAAATCAGAAGCAGGTTGCCACATATCTTGGGCAACAGTTCAGTTCCTCCAACAGTAACAGAACAAACAGTAATAGAGTCTGGCAATGGCAGAAACAGTGCTCACTGGTCACAGTCCTCCTTCCCTGGTCACAAGAATGGCCATGGTCTTCAGTCCCGGCCATGAAGACATCCTGGCACTTTAGCTTGGTGGAGGTATCTGGAAACCTTATGTCTCTCTGAAGCTGCTCTGGTGAATTCTGGTGCCTCAGTACAATAACCCACGTGCCAGTCCACTCTGAAGATCCCTGGGGGCAAATTGCTTTGCAGAGGTCCAGTAACAATTCTCCTTAGTGCTCACAGCCGCTCCACACCTTGACTTTCAGCAGACACCCTTCAGGGTGCATAGAGCCAAGCACCAGCTGTGCACCAACCTTACACCTGTATCAGTCAGATACTCTCGTACAACTCAGACAGCCAGTCAGAACATCCCATAGGGTCAGGTCTCACAGATTTAGTCATGGTGCAATATCTAAAAAATTTGTAGTTTACCATGTTGCTTCACATGAGGTGTCCTCCAGCAGACTAAGCCCACTTGACCTGAGGCTTGCAGCGCCTCCCTTCATCTTCCTCGTTCTGGCGCAACCTTTCCTGCCAGACACAGGACTCCTTCCTCTGTGCCATTTAACCCCCTGCTTGTCAGCCACAAATATATGTTCACAGGGCACTCCTACATCACAAACAAAGCATGCATAATCAACAGCCAAAGGAGCAGCAACATCAACCATGGCATCACAATGATAGTGATGACATTGGCAAGAGGGGTGGTGATATGACCAGGCAAAGAGAGGAAAGTAGAAAGTGACTATGGGGGACCAGCTGTCATAACCAGAACTGTCAGAGAGGAAGACTGTGGGACCATGGATCAAGGTACCGTATATACTCGAGTATAAGCCGAGGTACCTAAATTTACCACAAAAAACTGGGAAAACGTATTGACTCGAGTATAAGCCAAGGGTGAGAATGCAGCAGATACTGTAAGCGGAAAAGAGGGCCAACAATGCCCATTTGCAGCTTCACTGTTCCCATTGCAACCTCACTGTCCCATACCTCACTGTGCACATTGCAGTCTGACTGTGCCATACCTCACTGTGCCCATTGCAGTCTCACTGTGCCATAGGGTACTCACTGTGCCCATTGCAGTCTCACTGTGCCATACGGTACTCACTGTGCCCATTGCAGTCTCACTGTGCCCGAGTACCTGCATTCTTGACAGGCGTCCATTTTTAAAAAGTCGCGGCTTTCTCCTGGCATTCGACAATGTGTTCCGCCTATCACGGAGGTCCGCTCATCCTCGGACTCAGTTTCCCAGCAGACACTTGTTCAGTGTTCCGCCAATCACGTACATTCTTTCATCCTCGAGCAAGAGGACGTCCGCGATTGGCGGAAACACTGAACACAGTGTCTGCTGGGAAACTGTCCGAGGATGAGAGGACCTCCGTGATAGGCGGAACATAGTGTCAGTAGTCATAGTGTTCAGTAGTGTGTAATGCACAATGTGCAGAGGTCATGAGTATCTAAAATACAATGTTCAGATGTCAGGCGTGTGCAATGTACAGACTGCAGAGGTTAGGAGTGTGTAACACACAGTGTGAAGAGGTCAGGAGTGTGTAAAGCAGAGTGTACACAGTGTGTAGAGGTTAGAGGTGTGTGACATACAGAGTGCAGAGGTCAGGAGTGTGCAACATACAGAGTGTAGAGGTCAGTAGGATGTAATGCATAGTGTGCAGAGTTCAGGAGTGTGTAATGTACAGAGTGTAGAAGTCAGGAGTATGTCACATACAGAGTGTAGAGGTCAAGAGTTTGTAACACACAGTGTGCAGAAGTCAGGAGTGTGTAACATAAAAAGTGCAGAAGTCAGAAGTGTGTAACACACAGCATGTAGCTATCAAAAGAAAGTAATTTTACAATACCTGAAGTGCCACGCTAACAAATCTCCCAAGATATAAATAAAAAAAGTGAAAATTACAATAAACATAATATATACTTATATAGTAATAACATAACGATTAATAAATAACTGAAAAACGGGTGTGTGTATGTATAAATACAGTGACCACTTATAAATAGTCAATCAGCGTGTCAGTCCACATCAAAACAATGTGAATGAATCTTCAATTCAAAACTCTGTAAATCCTAGTGTGCAAGTGAAAAAAACAAAAGGGAGAAGATGGTGGCTAACCTTTTATTATAGAACTTTAAATTATAAAAGGTCTAATGGCATCTGTTCCCTTTTAAAAGCTGTGATAAGCTCTAGGAAACTGGCTCAAAATTGTTGATTTTTAGTCCTCCAATAAAGACAGCTCCAAGACACATAAATAAATATTGTCTATAAATAATTAAAAAGAATAAGACAAATAGTGCCCTCTGTACATAAATCCAGGTCAATTTATTCAAACAATAAAAGCACAATCAAGCTACAGATGATGCAAAACATCATTACTCAGAGCGGGGTCACTCCCAAGGCTCCGTGTACTCTGTGGTATCCTGCTGACAGCTCAGGTGCACAGGCAGATTGGGCTGCAGCTAGTACACATGCAAATCCTTTGCTCTGGACTGATGCCTCTGTATTTTTTTTTACCACTTTTACATACCTCCCAACTTTTAAAAGTCCCACCGCGGGACATTCAGATCTCCCCTCTTCCCTGCTTCCACCGCTGCTTGTTACTCCACTTCCTGCTGTGAGGGAATTAATCAAGTCTCGCAGGAATGCAGGAAGGAGGGTGCTGTGCGGGAAAAACCCGCAGAATCCGTGCCTGTTGGGAGGTATGCTTTTATATATGACAGCTTCCCATTGTCAATGGTTAATAAGGAAACAGCAGGTGCATCCCAAGCAACTAGGGATGAGCTTTATGTTCAACATGGGGACATGGTGCTTTGAGGGGTCACAGACCCCCAAAGCATCCTCCCCATGTTGAGGGCATGTGGCCTGGTACGGTTCAGGAGGGGGGGCACTCTCTCGTCCCCCCTCTTTTCCTGTGGCCTGCCAGGTTGCGTGCTCGGATAAAGGGTCTGGTATGGATTTTTGGGGGGAACTCCACGCCATTTTTTTTTTACATTTGGCGTGGAGTTCCCCTTAAAATCCATACCAGACCTGAAGGGCCTGGTATGGATATTTTGGGGGAACCCCACGTCAATTTTTTTTTTTTATTTGACGCAGGGTTCCCCTGAATATCCATACCATACCTAAAGGGCCTGGTAATTGAATTTGGGGGGACCCCTACGCATTTTTAATTTTTTTCAATGACTTTCAATTACTTTTCTTTGTATTGCCGGGACCGACAATTCATTATAGCCGCAAGTGCTTTTAAATTACTTTCTTTCCTTCAGAAATGCCATTTTGTGCAGAGACAGTTATAAACACGGGAAACATGCTCTACTTTAAGGGCATACTTTAGACACCCCCCAGGTACGAAATTTAAAGGAATATTTCACTTTTATTGTTTCACTTTAAGCATTATTAAAATCACTGCTCCCGAAAAAAAGTCAGTTTTTAAAACTTTTTTTTGCATTGATACATGTCCCCTGGGGCAGGACCCGGGTCCCCAAACACTTTTTCTGACAATAACTTGCATATAAGCTTTTAAAATGAGCACTTTAGATTTTTCATGTTCGAGTCCCATAGACTTTAATGGTGTTCGGATGTTTGAACAAATTTATTGCCTGTTCGCATGTTCTGAACTGGGGGGTGTTCGGCTCATCCCTACTAGCAACCACCGCTGTTACCGGAACATTGCTTACATGGCCAGGAATCCACTGCCATATAAGCAAATGGATGAGGATAGCAGTGACATCACTGCCCAAATATTTTTAGGCAATGACATAATGTCACTACTATCCCTACCCATTTCTTTATATAGCTGATGACAGCTTGGGAGCTGTCATTAGGGGAGTATTACCACCGAGATTGGTCTGCAGCGTCTGTTGAATTTTTAACTTCAGTGAGTCGGGAAACAGTGGGTATTGTGATTGACTGTGGAGTTACAAATGGGGAACATTTTTTGCAATAAAGGACTTGGTTGGGTGTCTTTATTTGTAGGTTACATTTTTTACACTGTATCCCTTACCCATTCAAATGGGGGGGGCAGTATCTAGGGGCCCATTTATTTTTAAAGGGGGCTTCCAGGTTCCAATAAGCCCCTAGCCTTCAGACGTCCACAACCGCTGGCCAGGGTTGTAGGCAAAGGCCCCTTGTCCTCATCACCCACCACCCTTCCCATGTTAAGGGAATGTGGCCTGGTATGTTTCAGGATGGGGCATGCTGACCCTCTCCCCCACCCTCTTTTCCTGACCAGTCAGACTGCATACTTGGATTAAGGGTTTGGTATGAAATCCTTCGGGTGATCTCACATGTTTTTTTTTGCATAAGTTACCCCCTTAATTTCCAAACCAGACTTAAATGGTCTGGTATGCATTTTGGGGGGGACTCTAATTTCTTTTTATCATTCTTGCTGTAGGATGTGCTACAGCAAAAATTAAATTTACAAAGAAAAAAAAACCCTTCATGCCTAGGCCTTTTTCAGACATTTGTTTCTTACAAGTTAAAATCCGTATTTTTTGCTAGAAAATTATGTAGAACCCCCAAACATTATATATATTTTTTTAGTATAGACCCTAGAGAATAAAATGGCAATCATGGCAATATTTTTATGTCACACTGTATTTGCACAGTGGTCTTTCAAATGCGATTTATTTGGAAGAAATACACTTTCGTGAATTAAAAAAAAAAACATCAAAGTTAGCCCACTATTTTTGTATTATGTGAAAGATGATGTTACGCCGAGTAAATAGATACCTAACATGTCATGCTTTAAAATTGCTCACACTCATGGAATGACGACAAATTACAGTACTTAAAAATCTCCATAGGCAACGTTTTAAACATTTCTACAGGATACCAGTTTAGAGTTACAGAGAAGATCTTATTGCTCTCGCTCCAACGATCACGGTGATACCTCACATGTGTGGTTTGAACACTGTTTACATTTGTGGGTACGACTTATGTATGTGTCCGCTTCTGCGCACCTTTAAGTCTTCCGTAAACTGGAAGTAATGTCATAACATTGCTACTGGGTTGCTAGATCCAAGACCTGATCAAAGACAAATCCGGATTCATTTGGGTCTCCGGCCAGCCGGCGGATGCCCCGGCTGGTCGCTCCGGCCTCCCAGTGGGACAGGAGAGCACAGGCGAGCCGCAAAAGGCAGCGGGAATGGGGGGCTGCTGCTGCTGCTTGTGATAACAGCCTAGTGGCTTCTTAGCTGCATCGGTTGTCATCACAAGAAAGCCAACCATCGGCTCTAAAAAAACATATCGGGGTGATGCATGCAGCTGCATGCATCACCCCTGTACAACCCCTTCAAGCTAAAGGCCGCATATTTGCATTACGTCAATGTGAAGGGGTTAAACTGCTGGTAAAAGGCATTTCATCGCTGTCTTTCCTTAAAAGGTCCCCCCAATCATATTTTGGGGGATTTTCGGAGTTGTCTATGCCCCTTTTTTTTTTTTTTTAACCACTTCGCATCCGGGCCAATTCTGACACTTCGCTCCTACATGTGAAAATCATCATTTTTTTGCAAGAAAATTACATAGAACCCCCAAACACTATATATGTTTTTTTAGCAAAGACCCTAGAGAATACAATGGCGGTCATTGCAAATTTTTATCTTGCACAGTATTTGCGCAATAATTTTTCAAACGCATTTTTGGGGGAAAAAAACGGTTTCACGAATTAAAAAAATATTAAAACATTAAAGTTAGCCCAATTTTTTTACATAATGTGAAAGATGAAGTTACGCCGAGTAAATAGATACCTAACATGTCACCCTTCAAAATTGCACACGCTCGTGGAATGGCGCCAAACTTTGTTGGGCGACGGTTTTATTTTTTTTACTGGTTACATGTTTTGAGTTACAGAGGAGGTCTAGGGCTAGAATTATTGCTCTCGCTCTAACGTTCGCTGCGATACCTCACATGTGTGTTCTGAACACCGTTTTCATATGTGGGTGACACTTATGTATGCGTTCACTTCTGCGTACGAGCTACCGGGGACAGGGGCATTTTTTATCTTTTTTGTTGTTAATTTTACTTTAAACTTTTTACTTTGACACTTAAAAAAAAAAAAAAAAAAATTGATCACTTTTATTCCTATTACAAGGAATGTAAACATCCCTTGTAATAGGAATAAGCATGAAAGGTCCTCTTTACAGTGAGATATGGGGTCAATAAGACCCCACATCTCACCTCTAGGCTGGGAAGCCTGAAATAAAAATAAAAAAAACGATCACCGCTTCCTAGCCGAGGCGGCGCCGTTCTTTTGAATGCAGAGGCCGGGCTTGATGTCATAACATCGTGCCCGGCCTCCGAACGATCATAGAGACTCCGGCCGACCAGAAATCTCTATGGTAAGAAGCCAGGGGCGACAGATCCTGTCACCGACTCACTGATCGCACAGGTGAGTCGGTATAAGCACCGGAGGGCGGCGGGAGGGGGGGCGTCCCCTCTCGCCGCCTGTAAGAACGATCAAGCGGCGGAACAGCCGATGTGATTATTCTTACGGTGCACAGAATCGCCGGCTCTAAAAAACGATATCTGAATGATGCCTGTAGCTGCAGGCATCATTCAGATATCCCGGCTCAAAGTCAAGGATGTCCAGGGACGTAACTTGGATCTCAAGTGGTTAATAGAAGCCCCAAAATTGGGCATTGTTGATTTGACAGATTCGGCTCCTATTAATTTCAGTGCTGCTCAGGTTAAGCATCCAAACTTCCAGGTCAGTTCATCTCATCCCTACTGATAAAGACCAAAAGACCAGGTTCACCTTGGTGAAAGACCATACTTACTTATGGATTTGCCATATTGGATAGGTTAATATTGGTAGAATGTTTGAATTTAAAAAAGTTTTTTATAGTCCCATCTTAAGACTGTTACTGAAAGAGTTTACTTAGCTTAGAATAACTCTGACTGTGCACCTTTTCTTCTGCAAATAAAAGAGCTGATTTTCTTATTTACCTTTCAATGCACCTCTTCCTCCCAAACAATGTCTTTGTGAATTGTTAAAAAAAAAATAACTCATTCCCAGCAGGAAGTATAGGGATTTAACCTGCCTTGAATTTATGCAAAGGTTTAAGTGGCTTGTTCGTGCAGGTGTGACCCTGCCTATATTGGACTATTTGTGAGTGTACAGATCTGGCCAAAATCTATTTGTATGCAAGAGGCTGTCAAAAAAAACTCTCTGCACCTGTATGAGCAGATAAACCTTTCTCTGCCATTATTTCTAAAGATCAAAGCCCATTAGTGAGAAGAACTGGAAGTGAAGGAAGAAAATGACAGACCAAGCTGTCCATCAGCTAAAAAGTTCATATACCTGAAGG
Organism: Rana muscosa; assembly: GCA_029206835.1. Lineage (NCBI taxonomy): Eukaryota > Metazoa > Chordata > Amphibia > Anura > Ranidae > Rana > Rana muscosa. The sequence continues at coordinate 191,567,778 of CM055122.1, forward strand.
AGCCTTTGTCTGACACAAGCAGTACATGAGCACATTCTTTCACTTTAACAAGCCCAGAGGAAGACATTCATTCCCTCTTTTTTATGGTGACACATTGGCAGTATTCATGTGTTTTTAACCTTGAATAATTTTTATTTATTCCTTAATCTCCAAACAAGTTTTATCCTGCCCACAGGTCAGTTTTGTTACAAAGGCCAATTAGTGGTGTTACCTAGCCTGGAGCAAAAGCCAAGTAATAGTGGGTCCAGCCCCAGCGACATTTGATGAATAGCCTGTAGAACTGTAATTTGAATGGGGGGCCTTTGAAGCATTTACCTTACATGGAACTCTATTGTCAATGCACGCTGTTTGATCTTAAAATAATTTACTTAATGATCTCACCGTGGGAGCAATTGGCCAAGCAAGATTAGGCTGTAAGGCCTAATGGACATGGGAAAAGTTAGAGCTGCTCCAAGTAAGGTATGCCCAGGATGAGATTGGTATATTCTTTGAGAACGGAAGAGATGATCAAATATGACACAAGCTGCTTGTATCAATTATGTGTTCTTAATTCTTGATCAGCAGTTAGGAACCCTATGGGAACTGCTCATTTATGGCTTAGCATTGTGAAGAGAAACCAAACCTAATCGGGCAAACTCAGATATGACTTGCCTCTTCCGTAAAACGTATTTCCATTTTTTCAGCCAAATTGGGATAACCCCTACTTTATATTTCTTACATGTTTTTATTCACATAGCGTTACTTGAAAAAAATATATATAAAAAAGAGTATTTTACATTTTTACTTGCTTAGAAATCACACTTAGCTTTCTCCTTCTATGTGATGTGAAGGAAAGGGCTGGGGAGTTATGTTTACACTAATTATAGTATAACTGAAGGCAAAACTTTTTTTTTTTAGTTTTGGACAGAGTGTAGTTGGATTAGAACACACATACGTTTTTATTGCTGTCTGTGCTACCGTTAAGGAGATTCATCCTCTCTATTTGCCCTGTGTACCATTATCATTGGAAGTGAAAGTAAAAGCAAATCCCAAATTTTGGGTTGTCCCCAGAAAAGTAATAGAGGGGAGATCTTCCAATGAAGACACACTAGTCCTGGTGACATAGTTACATAGTAGGTGAGGTTGAAAAAAGACACAAGTCCATCAAGTCCAACCTATGTGTGTGATTATATGTCAGTATTACATTGTATATCCTTGTATGTTGCGGTCATTCAGGTGCTTATCTAATAGTTTTTTTAAACTATCGATGCTCCCTGCTGAGACCACCGTCTGTGGAAGAGAATTCCACATCTTTGCCGCTCTTACAGTAAAGAACCCTCTACGTAGTTTAAGGTTAAACCTTTTTTCTTCTAATATTAACCACTTAAGCCCCGGACCATTTGGTAGCTAAAGGACCAGAGGTGAATTCAGAATTTTGCACTGCGCTGCTTTAACTGTAAATTGTGCGGACATGCAATGTTGTACCCAAACAAAATTTGCGTCCTTTTCTTCCCACAAATAGAGCTTTCTTTTAATGGTATTTGATTGCCTCTGCGATTTTTATTTTTTGCGATATAAACGGAAAATTTTGAAAAAAAATGATATTTTCTACTTTTTGTTATAAGAAAAATCGAATAAACTCAATTTTACTCATACATTTAGGCCAAAATGTATTCAGCCACATGTCTTTAGTAAAAAAAATGTCAATAAGCGTATATTTATTGGTTTGCGCAAAAGTTATAGCGTTTACAAACTAGGGTACATTTTCTGGAATTTACACAGCTTTAAATTTATGACTGCCTATCTCATTTCTTGAAGTGCTAAAATGGCAGGGCAGTACAAAACCCCCCCAAATGACCCCATTTTGGAAAGTAGACACCCCAAGGAAATTGCTGAGAGGCATGTTGAGCCCATTGAATATTTTTTTTTTGTCCCAAGTGATTGAATAATGACAAAAAAAATTACAAAAAGTTGTCACTAAATGATATATTGCTCGCACATGCCATGGTTATATGTGGAATTGCACCCCAAAATACATTCTGCTGCTTCTCCTGAGTACGGGGATACCACATGTGTGGGACTTTTTAGGAGCCTAGCCACGTACGGGACCCCGGAAACCAAGCACCGCCTTCAGGATTTCTAGGCACAAATTTTTGATTTGACTCCTCACTACCTATCACAGTTTCGAAGGCCATAAAATGCCAAAATAGCACAAAACCCCCCCCCCCAAATGACCCCATTTTGGAAAGTAGACACCCCAAGCTGTTTGCTGAGAGGCATGATGAGTATTTTAAAGCTCTCATTTGTTTTTGAAAATGAAGAAAGAATTTTTTTTTATTTTTTTTTTTCAATTTTCAAAACTTTGTGACAAAAAGCGAGATCTGCAAAATACTCACAATAGCTCTCAGCAAATAGCTTGGGGTGTCTACTTTCCAAAATGGGGTCATTTGGGGGGGTTTTGTGCCATCTGGGCATTCCATGGCCTCCGAAACTGTGATAGGCAGTGAGAAGTGAAATCAAAAATTTACACCCTTAGAAAGCCTGAAGGCGGTGATTGGTTTTTGGGGTCCCGTACGCGGCTAGGCTCCCAAAAAGTCTCACACATGTGGTATCCCCGTACTCAGGAGAAGCAACAGAATGTATTTTGGGGTGTAATTCCACATATGCCCATGGCATGTTTGAGCAATATATCATTTAGTGACAACTTTGTGCAAAAAAAAAAAAATTGTCTTTTTTCCGCAACTTGTGTCAACATATAAAATATTCCATGGACTCGACATGCCTCTCAGTATATAGCTTGGGGTGTCTACTTTCCAAAATGGGGTCATTTGGGGGGGTTTTGAACTGTTATGGCATTTTATACACAACATTAGGAAGCTTACATCCACTCTTCTAACCACTTGAAGACAAAGCCCTTTTTGACACTTTTTGTTTACATGAAAACATATTTTTTTTGCAAGAAAATTATGTTGAACCCCCAAACATTATATATATTTTTAAAGCAAAGGCCCTACAGAATAAAATGGTGGGTGTTGCATTTTTTTTTTCTACACAGTATTTGCGCAGCGATTTTTCAAACACATTTTTTGGGGAAAAAATACACTTTTTTAAATTTTAATGCACTAAAACACACTATATTGCCCAAATGTTTGATGAAATAAAAAAGATGATCTTAGGCCGAGTACATAGATACCAAACACGACATGCTTTAAAATTTCGCACAAACGCGCATTGGCAACAAACTACATACATTTTTAAAAGCCTTTAAAAGCCTTTACAGGTTACCCTGTTAGATTTACAGAGGAGGTCTACCGCTAAAATTACTGCCCTCGATCTGACCTTCGTGGTGATACCTCACATGCATGGTGCAATTGCTGTTTACATATGATGCCAGACCGACGCTTGCGTTCGCCATTGGGCAAGAGCAGGGCAGGACAGGGGTGCTTTTTTTTTTTTTTTTTTTTTTTTTATTATTAATTTTGCTTTTTTAATTTATTTTTAAATTGTTCCTTCCATATTTTTTTTTTTAATCATTTTTATTGTTATCTCCGGGAATGTAAATATCCCCTATGATAGCAATAGGTAGTGACAGGTACTCTTTTTTTGAAAAAACTGGGGTCTAGACCCTAGATCTTTCCTATGCCCTCAAAGCATCTGACCACACCAAGATCGGTGTGATAAAATGCTTTCCCAATTTCCCAATGGCGCTTTTTATATCCGGGGGGGGACATTCCCTCCCACTGCTTGTAAAAGCAGTCCAGAGGCTAATTAGCCACTAGGATTGCTTTTACATGAAAGCCGGCCGCTGGCTGAAAAGAATGATACCAAGATGATACCTAAACCCGCAGGCATCAATCTGGTATAACCATTCAAAGTCCAGCAACATACCAGTACGTGGCTGGTCCTTGTTGGACATGTATTGTAATCTTTTTTTTTCATGCAGCCAGGTGGCTGAACGAAAAAAGAGATTGATCGGTGGGTATGCCCACCATTAGAATACCGCCCTTCATCCACCCACTTCTAATGATGGGCATACATGCACCATTTATATATGCCGAAGCATGGGGGCATCCTCCCGCAAAAAAGTTATGCCGCACACACATGGTCGGACTTTTCCACGGGCAAGCCACCGTCGGAATTTCGACCGTATGTACGCGGCATTAGGAGCAAAATCACTCCTCCGCTCCTGCTGCCCCAATGCTTCGGCATATTTGCTTTTTTTTTTAAACTGTGGTGGTGAAATCACCTCCTACAGCACTGGAGTCGCAGGGATCAGGCCTGTCTCTGCGAACGCTGCAGTTATGTGTGTTGTGTTTTGTAAGTGACAGTGATCGATCGATACTGCACTTGGGTGGCCTGGGCTGGACGGAGGGGCAAAACGCAGGTGCTAGCAGGTATCTGGGCTGATCCCGCTAACACTGCATTTTTCTGAACCCTAAACTGCTGGGGACGCTAGTATAGATCTGATCAGATCAGATATTGATCTGTTCAGATACTATACCACTAAGGGATGTGTATGCTTCACGCGTGGGTGTTAGCGCTACTGGCACTAACCTGACGCTGCCTGGGGTGTGACGCAGACCCTCTCTGACGCTAAAACCTAATTGATATCACCCGCCGGGCGATCAGGGGGTTAAACCTTTATTGGGTTATATACGGCGGGTGCCCTGACACTATAAAAAGCAAACTAACTAACCAGCGTCACCCGTAACACTTATATGATGATCACTGGTGAAAGGGTTAACTAGGGGCAATTAGGGGGTTAAAACCTTTATTAGATAATATATGGGGGTACCTGACGCTATAAAAACCTGCGGCGAACCTAAAAAAAATTACTGGCTACCGATCTGCATCACCGACGCTAAGACAGCGATCAGAAAAATGATCGCTTAGCGACAGTGGTGATAGGGGGTGAAAGGGTTACCTGGGGGGCGATCAAGGGGGTTAAAACTTTATTAGATAATTTATGGGGGTACCTGACGCTATAAAAACCTGCGGCGAACCTAAAAAAAAAATACTGGCTACCGATCTGCATCACCGACGCTAAGACAGCGATCAGAAAAATGATCGCTTAGCGACAGTGGTGATAGGGGGTGAAAGGGTTACCTGGGGGGCGATCAAGGGGGTTAAACCTTTATTAGATAATTTATGGGGGTACCTGACGCTATAAAAACCTGCGGCGAACCTAAAAAAAATTACTGGCTACCGATCTGCATCACCGACGCTAAGACAGCGATCAGAAAAATGATCGCTTAGCGACGGCGGTGCTAGGGGGTGAAAGGGTTATCTGGGGGGTGATCAAGGGGTTAAACCTTTATTAGGGGGGGGTTAGGGGGCTACACTGGACCTAAAACTAAACTGTAGTGACACTTTTACAGTCACACATGTCACTGATTGCAGTGATCAGTAAATAAATGGTCACTGCAATCAGTGACACTGTGACTGGGGGCTGGGGGGTGATCTGGGGGGGTCTGGGGGGGCGATTTATGTGCCTATGTGTGCTGGTGTTAGTGTAGTGTTTGTGCACTAACCTTGATGTCTTCTCTTGTACGGCGCTCGGTATATGTGAGCGCCGCACAAGAGATGACATCACTTCCTCCTGCTTCCTCTGCCTGTGTGTACATTACACAGACAGAGGGGGCATTTCCATTCGCCGGGAGCGATCGCGGGGGGGTGGCCGGAATCGAACGGCCGTCCCCTCATGTCGGATCGCTCCCCAACGAATACCGACTGCTCACTGTACAGAAGGGGGTCCGATTGGACCCCCCAACTGTACAAAGGCAATCACGTACACTGTACGTGATTGTGCCTGTCGGTGCCATTGTGCCGACGTATATATACATTGAGCGGTCATTAAGTGGTTAATGAGTGGCCACGTGTCTTGTTAAACACCTTTCTGCGAAAAAAGAGCTGAAAAACCACGTGGTTGGTGTATGTTGGCTGAAAATGTTGGGCCGTCTGTATGCAGAACAAGTTCACGGCCAATGCCCTTCGGTCCACGGAAAAGTCTGATGGAAGTCCGATCATGTGTACGAGGCTTTAGGCCTCATGCACAATGGACGTTATAATAAAGGAATAAAAACACCAGTAGCTTAGCAGTGAGTTTTTTAACATTTTTCAGTGTTTTTTTTTGCGTTTTTAGCTTTTTTCAGCATTTTTTGGCGTTTTTTTAAATTTTTTTATTATTCAATCGGATCAAAAATTTTTAAAAAAAGGCCAGTGAGACGCATTTATGGGCGTTTTTTTGATGTTAGAGCGTTTTTACAGCTGAAAAACTCTCAGAACACACTAGTTGATAACAGCTTATGTGTGATTGGACACATAAGATAACATGATGGGGAGTTTATTGACTGTACAAAAAAATGTCTGACGCCAAAAACGGTAGCTGTAAAAACGTCCAGTGTGCATGAGGCCTTAAAGTGGATGTAAACTTGATTCATGAAATTTAAGCTGGGCACATACAGGTCCTTCTCAAAAAATTAGCATATTGTGATAAAGTTCATTATTTTCTGTAATGTACTGATAAACATTAGACTTTCATATATTTTAGATTCATTACACACAACTGAAGTAGTTCAAGCCTTTTCTTGTTTTAATATTGATGATTTTGGCATACAGCTCATGAAAACCCAAAAATCCTATCTCAAAAAATTAGCATATTTCATCCGACCAATAAAAGAAAAGTGTTTTTAATACAAAAAAAGTCAACCTTCAAATAATTATGTTCAGTTATGCACTCAATACTTGGTCGGGAATCCTTTTGCAGAAATGACTGCTTCAATGCGGCGTGGCATGGAGGCAACCAGCCTGTGGCACTGCTGAGGTGTTATGGAGGCCCAGGATGCTTCAATAGCGGCCTTAAGCTCATCCAGAGTGTTGGGTCTTGCGTCTCTCAACTTTCTCTTCCCAATATCCCACAGATTCTCTATGGGGTTCAGGTCAGGAGAGTTGGCAGGCCAATTGAGCACAGTAATACCATGGTCAGTAAACCATTTACCAGTGGTTTTGGCACTGTGAGCAGGTGCCAGGTCGTGCTGAAAAATGAAATCTTCATCTCCATAAAGCTTTTCAGCATATGGAAGCATGAAGTGCTCCAAAATCTCCTGATAGCTAGCTGCATTGACCCTGCCCTTGATAAAACACAGTGGACCAACACCAGCAGCTGACATGGCACCCCAGACCATCACTGACTGTGGGTACTTGACACTGGACTTCAGGCATTTTGGCATTTCCCTCTCCCCAGTCTTCCTCCAGACTCTGGCACCTTGATTTCCGAATGTACTTTGGACCACTGAGCAACAGTCCAGTGCTGCTTCTCTGTAGCCCAGGTCAGGCGCTTCTGCCGCTGTTTCTGGTTCAAAAGTGGCTTGACCTGGGGAATGCGGCACCTGTAGCCCATTTCCTGCACACGCCTGTTCACGGTGGCTCTGGATGTTTCTACTCCAGACTCAGTCCACTGCTTCCGCAGGTCCTCCAAGGTCTGGAATCGGTCCTTCTCCACAATCTTCTTCAGGGTCCGGTCACCTCTTCTCGTTGTGCAGCGTTTTCTGCCACACTTTTTCCTTCCCACAGACTTCCCACTGAGGTGCCTTGATACAGCACTCTGGGAACAGCCTATTCGTTCAGAAATTTCTTTCTGTGTCTTACCCTCTTGCTTGAGGGTGTCAATGATGGCCTTCTGGACAGCAGTCAGGTCGGCAGTCTTACCCATGATTGCGGTTTTGAGTAATGAACCAGGCTGGGAGTTTTTAAAAGCTATGAGTAAGCGTCAATTCGTGACGTGAAACGCGTTAGCCACCCTTCCCTGCATGCACACCATCTGCATTTGTTGTTTTGGATTTATGGATTTATTTTGAATTTGGATTTTTTACCTGAAATTTTGGAATAAATAACTGTCTATACAGAGTGCGGCAGTCCAGGGTTTCTTTTTCTCCCGAGTTTTTAAAAGCCTCAGGAATCTTTTGCAGGTGTTTAGAGTTAATTAGTTGATTCAGATGATTAGGTTAATAGCTCGTTTAGAGAACCTTTTCATGATATGCTAATTTTTTGAGATAGGATTTTTGGGTTTTCATGAGCTGTATGCCAAAATCATCAATATTAAAACAAGAAAAGGCTTGAACTACTTCAGTTGTGTGTAATGAATCTAAAATATATGAAAGTCTAATGTTTATCAGTACATTACAGAAAATAATGAACTTTATCACAATATGCTAATTTTTTGAGAAGGACCTGTATATATGTAGTGTTTTGTTATCTCTCTTCATAGCACTATGTCCCGTAGCTGTCTCTTGCTCCGTAGCTCTGTTATCAGTCTGATAACTTCTCACACGTTCTCCAAGACGGTAGATAGAAGTGTGTGTCGGGGGAGGTTGCTATAAATAGATTAGCAGTCAGCTTGCCGTCTCAGAGCAGAGCTGTGAAAGCATTTTCATTCTTCTACCAATGTGGAGGGGGGGCATGTGCCTTTCCTCCAATCAGCTGCTCCCAGTGTAATTCAAGCCTTCTCTAACAATGCAGAATGAGGAAGTGAAAATCTAAGGTGATAACCCCTTCCCAGCCAGTGTCATTAGTACAGTAACAGTGCAGATTTTTAGCACTGATCACTGTATTAGTGTCACTGATCCCTGAAAAGTGTCAAAACTGTCAGATAGTGTCTGACTGTCAGTCGCAATATCGCAGGCACACTATAAGTCACTGATCGCTGACATTACTAGTAAAAATAAATAAATAAAAACATCCCATAGTTTGTGGGCACTATAATTTTTGCGCAAACCAATCAATATATGCTTATTGGGATTTTTTTTTTTTTTTTTACCAAAAACATGTAGTAGAATACATATTGGCAAAAACTGATGAAGAAATTCGATTTTTTTCAATTATTTCATTGGATATGTTTTATAGCAGAAAGTAAAAAATATGTTGTTTTTTTTATTTTTTCAAAATTGTCTGTCTTTTTTTGTTAATAGCGCAAAAAATAAAAACCGCAGAGATAATCAAATACCATCAAAAGAAAGCTCTATTTGTGGGAAATTTTACATAGGACAAAGGACATACATTTTATTTGTGCACAGCATCGCACGAACGCGCAATTGTCAGTTAAACAAGCGCAGTGCCGTATCGGAAAAATGGCCTGGTCATGAAGGGGGGGGGGGTAAATCTTCCGGGGAGCAGTATTGGGTAACTTTTTCAATAGAAAGATTTTATCATTTTTTTTTTTTTATACAACTGCAGGTCAGGGACAGGAAGAACCTGGTGCAAAAAATATCCTGATATCAGCCAATTCAGAAGAGCTGCTGTCAATCCAATGCTAGAGTTCACTTGGAGTAATTGGGGGAGGGGAGAATATGTGCTAGGGGGCACTTTAGAATTGGAGAGGATGCTGGCTGCCACAGATGGGACGACGGCACCAGGCACCCCACAAGAGATGCAGTGCAATTTCTCCAGGTGCCCAAGCTAATGCCCCCCTTCCAGGCAAGTTAGTGAAGCCATGTGTGGGCTCCAGGACACATGGCTGGTTCACACTATAAATAGCACAGGAACACGTTGTGCATTCTGTGCGATTCACATGTGACCCCTCGTGCAGTGCGATTTCAGCCCATTCATTTTAATGGGCTGAAAACATGCCAGACCGCACTATTTAAAAAAATGCACAGCAATCAGAACGTATGGTGTTACTGTACCATGCGAGCAAACGCACTACATTCGAGACCAGCATTTGGGGGTGTCATTGAGTTAACATTGACACCTGCTACAGATCACAACTGCAGTGCATCATTTTCAACACAGTGTGGGAAACGGGCATGGAATGCAGAGGGAGGGGGAAAGGGGGATGTGGAAGAAGATTTGTTCTGAGAAAATGGAAAATTGTATACATACCTTTCTGTAATTTTCCTTTTCTGACGCATCCAATGGCAGCACACACACTGGGTTTTGACTCCGCCCCCACAACCTGATAGGACTGATTAGCTATAAGTGTTTGAAGAGGAGCCCCCCGCCTCATTCTCAGTAAATATTACCTCATACGGGTGGGTATTTGTGTGCTGCCATTGGATGCGTCAGGAAAGGAAATTTACGGAAAGGTAAGTATACAATTATCCATTTTCCTGACGCATCATGGCAGCACACACACTGGAAAATAACTCGCAACAAGGGTGGGTGCTTTTGAATGCATGTATATTTTTTCTTTTCCTTTTTTTTATATACAAGATATGGAAGAGTTAGTTTGAATCACTGCTCTCCCAAACTCCGTCGTCGTTAAACATGCCGGGTCTATTCTGTAATGAGACATGAACGTGGTTATGGAAGACCAGGTAGCTGCCTTACATATCGTCTCTGCTGACACTCTACAATATGCTGCCCAGGATGTTGCCACTGCCCTGGTCGAGTGAGCCTTCAGATCGTTGGGTATCGGAAGACGTTGAATTGCGTATGCTTTCTTGATGATTTTAACCAACCAGCTTGCTATTGTTCGAGACGAGGCTGCTTGGCCTTTCTTAGGCCCGTTTGGTATTATGAATAGATTCTCCGACTTCCTAAATGGGTTAGTCACCTCCAGGTATGACGATATAATGGACTTGATATCCAGAGGATGCAGAACCCCTTGGTTAGTGAGAAAAACTGGTAGACTGATTTCTGGATTGAAATGAAATGCAGATGCTACTTTTGGTATGAATTGCCGAGACGGTCTTAAAACGATCCTTTCGGGATAGAAGATCAGATGAGACTCCCTCATAGATAGTGCTTGTAGCTCAGATACTCTTTTTGCTGAGGTTATCGCGATCAAGAATGTGACTTTTAGTGTTAAATCTCCCAAGGATATGTCCGTTAGAGGAAAAAAGGGGTGGTTTGACAAGGCGTCCAGAATTATTGACAGGTCCCAGGTTGGGAAGGTCGGTTTTCTTGGTGGTCTTATTTTGAGGCATGCTCTTTGGAACTGAACTATGAGAGGGTTAAAAGCCCATTTGGTTCCCGTCATGGCCAATAAAGCAGATGTTTGAACTTTTAAGGTGCTCGAACTTATGCCCCTGTCTAAGCCTTGAAGGAATTCGAGAATTTGTGCTACCGTTGGAGACATCGGGTTCCATGACTGCTGTTGTGCTAATGCTGTGAATTTTTTCCAAACCTTGCTATATACGCCGTTAGTTGATTTCTTCCTGGCCTGTTGCAATGTGGCCACTACCTTTAGGGAGCATCCTTGATTTAGAAGCCTCCCCCTCTCAACTTCCAGGCCGTCAGATGGAGTTTCTCTGGTGCTGGGGGAAAAAACTGGTCTTGTGAAAGTAGGTCCGGAGTTACTGGAAGAGTTAGTTGGGATTCTATGCTCAGCTGTAGGATGGTCGTAAACCATGGCCTCCTTGGCCAGAAGGGTATTATCGCTATCACTGTTCCTCAGTCTGGCTAGGAATCTGGCTATTAGGGGAACAGGGGGAAATATGTATCCCAGACGGAACTCCCAAGGATGCAGGAGACAGTCCACCCCCTCCGCTGTCGGATGAGGAGTTCGTGCTAAGAATTTTGGACATTTGCTGTTCCCCAGTGTTGCTGCTAAGTCGATGTCGGGTGTTCCCCATTTCTGTGTTATAAGGGAGAATACTTGGTGGTTCAATGACCATTCGTTGTTTGAAATGTACCGCCTGCTTAGGTCGTCTGCAAGTTGATTTTGCGTCGCTGGAACATATATCGCCTTTAAATCTTTCAGGTGAACTTGTGCCCATTCGAGGATTGGTCGCACCTCCTGTATAAGGGAGTTGCTTCGCGTTCCCCCTGTCTGTGGATGTAGTTTACTGCTACCGTGTTGTCCATTTGTACTATAACGCTCCTCCCTGTGAGGAATGGTCTGAACGCTAGTAGTGCCTGGAAAGCGGCCCTGAGTTCCAGGACGTTTGACACTACTCCCTGAGGACGGAATGCCCAGCGACCCTGTGCCGCCAAATCTTGGTAATGTGCCCCCCAGCCCTGAAGGCTGGCGTCTGATGTGATCACTTCTGCCCGAGGATGTATAATGGGTCGGTGACATCTCAGATTGTCGACCCGTATCCACCACTATATCGACTGTTTTACCGATCTGCTGATGCGTATCCATTGGGTTAGTGATGTTCTGTTCCATTGTTTCAGGAACGAGATCTAGAATGTCCTTGTATGCCACTGGGCCCACTGGATCATCGGAAATGTGGAGGCCTAGGATGCTTAGACATGTTCTGGCTTGTAGATATGACGCCCCCATCAATATTTTTATTTTTTGTATGAGTGGAGCTATCTTCTCCTGTGGTAGCCCCACAGTGTTGGCATTGGTATTGATTTCTGCGCCTAAGAAGATCATAGCCTGGGTTGGTTCTAGACTGCTTTTTTTCCAATTTATTATCCAACCAAAGTGCTGTAAGGTGGAGATTAGTATTTCTCGATGTTGGAGTAATAATTGTCGATTGCCGGCCAGGAGGAGAATATCGTCGAGGTAATGATGGACTCTGACCCCTTTTTCTCTCAAATGGGCTATTACTGGGAGTAGATTCTTTGTAAACGTTCTGGGGGCTGTTGATATCCCAAACGGCAAGCTTCGAAACTGGAAGTGTTGCTGTCCTATTGCGAAGCGCAAGTACTTTTGAAAATCTTGGTGTATAGGTGTATAGGAGATAAGCGTCGGATAAATTGATCGATAACATCCAGTCTCTTACGTTGATCGCTAGTAGTATTGATTGGAGACTCTCCATCTTGAAAGATTCTACTTTTATTGACTTGTTGAGGTTTTTCAAATCCAGGACCGGTCTGAGGTCCCCTGTCTTTTTCTTTACGAGAAAGAGAGGGGAATAGAATCCCTGGGTTTTCTGGTGTAGGGGCACCTGGACTATCGCTTGCTTCTGCATCAGTTCCAAAACATATTGGATTAAAAGTTTTATTTTGGGTAAGGATACTGGAATCCGTGTAACTTGAAAGTGGTCTTTGGGGGTTCTGATTTTGAAACCCCATCTGTGTCCCTCCTGGATTGTGGATATTGTCCACGGGTCCTTTATAAGGTCCTCCCACACCCGAGTAAATAGTTTGAGCCTTGCCCCTACTGTTACGGGTTGGGTGACCGATCCATCAAAACCACTTCTGTTGTTCTCCTGTGATGGCAAGCTTGGGTTTCTGTGTCCTCAAATAGGACGATTGGGTATTTCTCCAATTGCATTTTAAGTCTTTGCCTGGTCTGTACGACCTTGCTTCTCTGTACCTCTCCGGTAAGTTTCTTCTAAAGGGAAGGAATTTTTGCTGTTTTGGCCTTCTGTCTGGTGGTATTAGACCAGACTTCCCCCCTGTGACTTTTGATATTGCTAGATCCAATTTACGACCTAATAAATTGGTTCCGTCGTACGGGATCTTGCACCAGTTCGATTTCGATGTTCCGTCTGCGACCCATGGTTTTAGCCAGAGTGCTCTTCTGGACGTAACCGACGATAGCATTGACCTTGCTGATGATCTGATGATGTCGACCGAAGCTTCAGCTACGAAGTCCCCTGCCAGGCTAAGTTCCTGTAGTGCCGCGACTATTTTATCTTGATCTGCTGTTTCTAACAGTAGTTTCTCGATGTTTGATGTCCAGCTTGTAATTGCTCTTCCGACCGCGGCTAGGGCGATGGCTGGCCTGCAAGCACCTCCAGCCGATGAATAGGCCTTTTTAATTTCAAGGTCCATCTTCCTATCTAAGATGTCTCTGAAGGTTACTGCATCTTCTATTGGTAGTGTCACGTGTCTTGCCAATCTCATTAGAGATAAATCCACTATAGGGGCTGAAATAAGGGGGTTCACCGCCGGTTCCCTTAACGGATATAGTTTAGCTATCCTGTTGTTAATGCTCGGTTTTTTGTCAGGCTTTTCCCACTCATCTTTGATTAATTCTTCTAGTTCATCGATGAAGGGAAATGTTTCCGGATAATTTTTCAGGCTGGGGAAATATTTCCTGAGTTTACGAGGTGCCTCCTTTGATTCATCGCAGCCGATGGCTTCTTTAACTGATCTTGTAAAAGGATCTATAAGGGAGAAATCGAAACCGACCGAAAAGGCTGTATCCTCCTCCGCCACGGAATCGTCTGACCCCTGCAGGATGTACGGGGTTGAGGGCGATATCGCCTGGGTCAACCTCATTGGTTCTGTAAAAGAAGCTTCCAATATTGATTATTTTACCAAATCTCTAATGATATTTGACACATCTACTGCACCCGATTCCCTATCTTTTGTGGCTTAGTCCGCACAAGATTGGCAGGCTAGTTTGTTCGGAAGGGCCTGTGCTCCGCATACCCAGCCAGCATTAGCCGCAGGACGGGTCTGATGGCTATCTTTCTTATGAGAAGATGATTTGCGATGGCGGGAGGATGTTCTTGATCTGCTTCTCCTAGAGTGTGAATGTCTTGAGGGAGAGTGTTCCCTACGTCTGGAATGGGACGATCTTGGCGATCTGCCAGGGCTATCAGAAAAGGTGATATTAAAGGCCATGCTCTCTTTTATCTCCTCTTCATTACTTACCATTTTACCTTGCTGCCCCTTACCTTACTGGCTGTGGATGGTCTACTTGGGCTGTGGCTTCCATGGAGATAGAGAGAGTGTACCTGGAGAAAGGTAGTTTTTCAGGTAACAGAGAATCTCAAGATGACAGAAAAAAGCCAAAAAAAAGTTTTTGTTTTTTTTTACATAGAAAACAATTGCATTTGTAATCAATAGGAAGGTACACTTACCAGACTCTTGGGCGCTATTCCTAGCTTATCCGGGCCTGCAGCAATCATGTATTGCAGAGTATAGGCGAGCGGACAGCAAATAGACATAGCTGGGTATGTTTTTAAATAGCCCGCCGTCGCCGCGGAAATGACGCGGCGCCGCGCATGCGCACTGGCGATTAGGACGCGCCGCCGCCCTCTTTGAGACTGGCGAACAGTCAAAAGGCATTGCGGTCACTTCCGGTCGTGGCGGCGATCAGTGCAGTGCGGTAATGGGAGCAGGGGGGAAGAGCTGCTGCGAGGGATAGTCTAAAAGGAATGAAAGAAAGGTAAAATGCAAAATAGATAAGAGTGGAAGCCATGCCCAGTATTAAAACCTGTTTAAGGCTTATGATATGCCCGGTGCCCCTGAGACCATCAGAGTGGGGTCCCTGTAATATGGCTCATTTAGAGACCGTACAAACAGGACTTCCAAACTAGGAGAGGCTGAACCTAGCTGGGGCGAAAGTGGTAGGAGGTCTTACGCTTCATGCTGTCAGTCCTGGTCCAATGAGGAAAAAAGAGAGAATGAGGCGGGGGGCTCCTCTTCAAACACTTATAGCTAATCAGTCCTATCAGGTTGTGGGGGCGGAGTCACAACCCAGTGTGTGTGCTGCCATGATGCGTCAGGAAAAGGATTTACATTGGGAGGAAAAGGATCTGTACTAGAAGTGAAATTTGGGGGAGGGGGATTTGTGTTTAAAGGGGAAGAGAATTTGCTGGGAAGGGGGATTCGGTGGGGGGGGGAGAGGATTTGTGCTGTGAGGGGGAACTCAGGGGTGTGGGGATAAGTGCTAGGACAGGTAAGAAGGGGGGATTGTGCTGATACTGGGGATTTGGGGAGGGTGGAGGAGGACTTGTGCTGAGGAAGGGGGAAGATGATTTTGTGGGAGGATTTGTTCTGAAAGGGGAAGGGAGGATTTGTACTGGGGGGGCTTAGAGTGCAAATTGGTGCTGGAATTTTTTGGAGGGGAGGGAGTATGATTTTTTTTGCTGAAACGGTAAAGTGGGGGAAAGTATTGCTTGTGGGGGGAATTTTGCACTTTCCTCACCCCTACACTGTGCATTACACACCCCTGACTCCTGCACTCTTTTTGTTTTGTACTCCTGACTCTTACATTACACACTCCTGGACCCTGCATTCTGTGCATTACACACCCCTAGACCCTGCATTCTGTGCATTACACAGTCCTGGACCCTGCATACTGTGCATTACACAGTCCTGGACCCTGCATACTGTGCATTATGCACTCCTGGACCCTGCATGCTTTGCTGTACACACTCCTGGACACTGCATACTGTGCATTACGCACTCCTGGACCCTGCATACTGTGCATTATGCACTCCTGGACCCTGCATGCTTTGCTGTACACACTCCTGGACCCTGCATACTGTGCATTTCGCACTCCTGGACCCTGCATGCTTTTCTGTACACACTCCTGAACCCTGCATACTGTGCATTATGCACTCCTGGGACCCTGCATTCTTTGCTATACACACTTCTGGACCCAGCATACTGTGCATTATACACTCCTGGACCCTGCATTCTTTGCTGTACAAACTCATGGACCCTGCATACTGTGCATTACACACTCCTGGACCCTACATACTGTGCATTACACACTCCTGGACCCTGCATTCTGTACATTACACACGCCTGGACCCTGCATTCTATGCATTACACACTCCTGGGCCCTTCATTCTGTGCATTACTCTCCTGGACCCTGCATTCTGTGCATTACACACTCCTGGACCCTTCATTCTGTGCATTACAATCCTTTCCCCTGCATTCTGTGCATTACACACTCCTGGACCCTGCATTATGTGCATTACACACTCTTGGACCCTTCATTCTGTGCATTACACTCCTGTTCCTTGCATTCTGTGCATTATGTACTCCTGGACCCTGCTCTCTATGTGTCATGTACTCCTAAACCCAGCTTTGACTACAGCCCTCTGTGCATTACATACTCCTGATACTTGAACACATTTCATTATACACCCTGGACCCCTGCAGTCTGCGTTATGTACCCTAAACCTGACACTGACTGCAGTGCATTGGACCCCAACCCCTGTGCTTACACACTCCTGCACTATATACACAATACTGTACATTATATACTTCTCACCAAAGTCTTCATTGTCTCAACATTTGCTGGTTGCTATGCAGTCCCTGACTATTTCAATGAAGTTCTTCTTTTTAGGTAGGCTCAGAAAAAGCAATCAATGCATATTTTATAGGTACAAGAAAGTGCGGCTTTGTTTAACCACATCCCTTAAGCCCCTGCCACTGCTAAGCACTTTGCCATGCCCACATTTTGCCACAGGGTGCTATGCGTGCTGCAGGTCTTATATCCTCTAGTGTCCCTCATTCTGAAGTTGAAAACGTTGAGAGGTATGTGAACCTCCTTTGTGGGCTATTGTATTCAGACCACCACAGCACCTGTGGTCATCTGAATACCTGTATAATTACTGCATCTGATGCAGTCACTGTTCGACCAACAGTTTTCTAACCGAATCCATCAAATTTTCAGTTGAAATTTGTCAAGAAAGGTGGGGCCCACTATTTGAATCTATACTGATTCAGCAGGAATCGAACATAATTTGTTTGGTAAGCATAACGTGAAACTAAACTCTCTAAATCAACAATAACTGTTTTTAAATCTTATGCTGCTAGCCTTAGTAAATAGACAGGAAGGAATATTATATTCACCTGTTTTAAACTTCATGTCTAGGCCAAAATGATGTCATACATTCCAGCAGTCTTTATTTTATTTCTTTCACCTGGAGGAGTGGCTTTTTTAGCTAAGCACACCCTTCTACCAACATGCCTGAGCTAAGGGCAGATTAATTCCAGGTAAATTACATGAATCATCTGCCCTTATTCAGGATGGTCAGTGCTAAAAATGCTAGGGGGTGTTTTTCAAAGTGTTTTCTCAACAAAATAAAGCACTGAGACAAGGATGAATGGGTGAGCTTGCTTTGAATAATGAAAATGAATCAAATAGCGTTTTCAGTTTGTGGTACTCATATACAGTTAAGAGGCCTTGTTATAACAAACATGTATAAAGCCTAAAATATCCCATGCTGGATTGTTATTGCAAACTCTGAACATTATTCCAAACAAGTCTTGTGTAGTCAAGCTACTTAATGGTAATAAACACGATAAGCAATTTAGATATATTCCACGCAGTCATGTACATCACATACAATAAGCTAAACGGTTCCATAATCAACCTGACATTCCAACTTGTTCAGTGAGATGTGGAACTGTACAGCGCCAATTACATACATAATTCGAACTGAATTTCTTTCCATTCTCCTGTCAAACAATAGATTTCTTTATACAATGGTTGCAATCATGCTAAAGTGCGCTGTAACATAAGCAATGCTACTTACATTGTTTTGGGTAAATTCCCTCATTTTATTCCTCGGCCTTGAGATGAAGGAAGAAATCAAACTTAAATTGTTCCCTTGAAATGACCATATTATATAGAGATTATTGTTCGTTATGAAATTATGCCACAATGCCAATGCCTCTTACAGCTTGGTGGTAATGATTTCTGAACAACTGTTGACTCTACTTTGCTTGTCACTGAATAAAGGCATGGAACTTCTTAAAGGACCCACAAGTGTAAAATGGTTTATGTAAAAACATTCATGGCTGGATATGTAAAAGTTATATGAGAACAGGAAATAGTTCAGAAGATTATGGAAGAAAGGGAATATTTAAAGGGACTATAAAACATTTAACACATCCCTCTGGAGGAGAACAAGGCATATATATAAGTGTTATTCCTAAACCTAATAAGGACTTTACCGACGTCCTTAATTATTGCCCAATATCACTAATTAATTGTGATTTAAAAGTTCTTCTTAAAAAGCCAGCTTCTGGCCTTCCATCTTAATACTTTCTTGAACCAGTATATTTATAAAAATCAGTTAGGATTTATTACTGGGCACCAATTGTTGGATCAGATTCATTGGTCCATAACACGGATTTCAGCACCAATCTAATTGTAATGCTCCTCTCTCTCAGGAACTTTTACTTCTCTTGTTGGACCTTCATAATAAGGCCTTCAATTGTTTAAATTGGGATTATTTAGTCACCACTTTAGAGGCCTTTGGGTTCGGATCCACATTTCTTTCTATTAAAAACTTTATATAGCACTCCCCTAGATCAGGTCTCCATAAGAGGTTATAGATCCCCATCATTCCCTATCCGACGTGGCACGAGACAGGGTTGCCTACTGTCTCCTTTACTCTTTGCATTAGCAATTGAACCCCTAGCTATGGCGATTCACTCCCAACCCAAAATTAATGGCATTTGTTGTGGACAACAGGAGCAGAAATGCGCCTTATTTGGCACATGATACTCCTATGTATACTACTAATCCTCAAGTCACTTTACTTTATCTACTGTCCCTACTGGGTCAATTCTCACGACTTTCTGGCCTTTCCCTGAACTCTCAAAAAAAACTTTTCTTGATACTTATAATTTTCAATGGGCACAACGCTCTCTTCCATATCTAGGGGTTCATTTAACATCCCATGTTTATACCCTTTATATGGCCAATTATCCCCCGCTTTTCAAACAACTCCAGAAAGACCTTCAATGTTGGGCGGATTATTCCTTATCTTGGTTTGGCAGAATCAACTCTATTAAAATTACATTTTTACCCAGGATACTTTACTACTTTAGAACCTTACCAATAGCAGTCCCGAGAGGAGACTTACAGCATCTACAAGCTGAGGTCCCCCATATTATATGGCGTAATAGAAAGCCCCGGATGAACAAATTAACATTATGTACCTCAAAACTTTGGGGTGGGCTTGGCTTTCCCAACCTACAAGCTTATTTTCAAGATGCTAAAATTGCCCAACATGCCTATACTACTGCTAAAGGATCTACACCCCTTTGGGTTTCTATCGAGGCTCTCTCCTGCTTTCCCTTTGCCATTGGATCATTACTGTGGCTTCCTAGCTGTCTACGCCCTCCTATATTGTGTCCCACTTTGTTATACTCATTGACTATCTGGGACAAGGTATGCTACCACAAATCCCTATGAGCTCTGAATACACCATTGGCTCCTATTTTTTGCAACCCGGAGTTCCCACCTGGGCTGGAACCGATTTTGTTTCACTGGTGGATCAAAGGCACTATCAAGGCTTGGAGATTATCTTAATGGTGACCAACTATATTCCTTAGAACACTTTAAAGAAACACTGCAGATACCCCCTAGTGAAATATTTAGATATAATCAAATTGTATCCTTTATCAGATCTAAACTTAACTTATTAGATGGGCCTCTTAAACTCACAATTTTTGAGCTATCCTGTCAAACAAGGGCCCTTTTGAGTGGACGAGTGTCTGCAATATATGCTTCCCTCACTTATCCGAATTCAAAGCTTCCTTACATGAATCAATGGGAGCGGGACCTGAATCTTACCTTTGAATTATCTTAATGGGAAGATATTGCTTAGGCTTTGTCTAAATTATCCATTAATATAACATTATTAGAAGTTAATTATAAAACACTTCTACATTGGTACGTGGTCCCTACCCAGTTTGCTAAAATGCATCCGTCCACATTGCCCACCTGTTTTCAGCGTTGCGGCCAGTGGCCACATAGGAACGATGCATCATGCCTGTTGGCAATGTCCCCTAGTGACCAGATTCTGGATTTGGATATTTAACTTAATTTACTCAGTGACGAGAGTTAATATCCATAGATCCCCTTTTCCATAAGCTACCTGATAAGGTTCCTAGGAAGTCGGTGGTAGATAACTGCAGCAAGAGGAGAGCAATCTCCTATGGACTCCACTGGCTGAGCCAGTGGAGTCCATGCTGTCAACCCATGCTGAATTGAGTTATAGGACATTGCTCTCCTCTTGCTGTGGTTATCTACCATCCAGCTCCACACAAATATTTTGTTGCCTTTTACTCTTCTATTAGTCAATGCAAGCAAGCCACCTCTGTTGCCTTCTCCTTGATAGCCATTGATCTTCTGTGGGGCTTGAGGTCTGGGTTGGGCTGAGACCCGTGTGGTCTGCACCACTGAGCCATTACCTCTTGGTCTGGACATCCAGTCATGTTCACATCTTTTATTGCTTCCACTTCCTTATCCCCTGATGAAGACTTTATATAAGTTGAAACACGTTGGGTTGACTTGGTGGATATGCAATTTATTTTAATAATTTCACGTATACCTGCAGTATATGTATAATATAGGAATGGTATAAGATCAGGACGTGAAGTGTCTAGACCCGCCAATTTTAAACCTGTTCTTCAACAAATGTTTTTTTTTTACTTTTTATACATCAATTTGTATTTGTGGGATTTCTATTGCTGCAACAAAATTCCATGGGAGATATCTTTTGTCTAGTTCAGCCATTCTCAACTAGGGTTCCTCCAGAGGTGGCTAGGGGTTCCTTGAGCTGTGGCTGATTTACCTCCTGTTTGATGGTGCCTACATAGTTCTGATCCAATTCCACTTGGAGGAGCCAGTGATATGACACCAATTATCTTTATAGCTCTCTGTAAAGGGGGCCATTCTTACCACCACTGTAAAAAAGGGCATTCTTCTCACTGACCACCAAAGTAAGGGGCATTGTTCCCACTGACCCCCAATAAATGGGTTTTATCAGGGGTTCCCCGAGATCTGAAAATTATTTTAAGGGTTCCCCTGGGGTAAAAAGGTTGAGAAAGGCTGGTCTAGTTGAATCAGGAAGGCTGGCAACTCGAATGCTCTTAAATAAAAGTATTTTATTTGTTACATGGGTACACAGGTACAGGCTATATACTGACTCATTTCGACTATGGAGCCTTCATCAAAGCTTTGATGAAGCCTTCATAGCCGAAACGTGTCAAAATATAACCTGTACCTGTGTACCCATGTAACAAATAAAGTACATTTATTTAAGAGCATCCGAGTTGCCAGCCTTCCTGATTCACAAATTTTACCTATGGGACCATGGGTTGCAGGAAAGAAATTTGGACAATTCCCCCATCAACATAGACAGTGTTGACAGGGGATCAGCAATTGTTTCTCCCGGCAGGGGCGCCAAGAGAAGACAGTGATAGCCACTAGGGATAATTGCAAGAGAATCCAGCAGGCTGGTTGTACCCAAGTTGATAGATTGATCAACTTGGTACATTCAGCCTGCCCATTAATGGTTAGAATCTCGGCTGGTTCCTGCTGAACCGGATAGAGATTCGAACCGTGCATGGCTGGCCTTACATAAAATAACTTTTTTTTTTTCAGAAGAAGTAGAACAGGAAAGGTAATTTTTATTAACATTCAGTTACACTATGACTTGAGTACCAATTTTATACGCTATATTATTTTATTTTTTTATTTGCAATTTTTTTTCCCACGAAAGTGGAGTTACTCTTTAAACATCTTTTTGACACTTTTACTCTGCATTCCCAGTGATGTACATGGCATGGAAGTTGGCCTGATACAAAGCCACAGCGCTATTTCACTACCAGTACCCTTGGCCTTGGCTTGTGGATTTTTGTCCATGCTGCCCTTTCCATTGCTGTGGGCAGAGAGCAGTGGCTGATGGATGCCTTCTACCTACTCTTCCAATAGTCAGAAGCTCTGATGGGCAGGATTACATGTACTGACTACTGGAAGACTACAAGCATGCTGTGCTTTACACAGCTGTCTGATATGTTATAGAGAGCATGCATAGTAGTGCAACAACATCACAGCTACATTTTAGGCAGTGGGTGAGTGTTGTCACACTACTACAGTAAGCCCAATATATGCCTTCCTGTGACTAGCAGACTCTCTAGATCTGAGTTAGGAGATTAGAAGAGCAGAAGTCAAAATAACTAAGCAAATAAGATATGCAGATGCATGAAGAAACATACACAGAAATTTAGTTTCAGGGTTTACATGCACTTTAAAAGGAAATGTTTTTATATTTGCCAAGACCTCTCTTTAAAATTAATTACTGATGTTTTACATGAGAAAATAATTCACTGTAGAAGTGCTGTACTTTAGTGCTGAACTGTGCAGAATTACAGATTGGGAGGAAATAAGACTCTTGATGGGAACAGTGGTCTAGCACAGCTTCTTATCCTCCGAAATGTCTCACAATCTCTGACATAGCATTCAGCAAGTGCCAGACTCATAGACTTAATCCCGCCATTATATCTGTTCTGTAGTTTAGAATATTATAATATCTACAATTAACTGGAAGATATCCAAAAATCCAAGTACACACTGTGGGTAGATTCATTCACAATGTAATTAATATAGAAAGAAATAAAACTGAGAGATGTAATAACCTTAAAAACATGAATATTATGTGTAAATAACTTTAAATTTGAGTTAATAAATAACATTTTGGCTATATTCTACAGTGTTGTGAAAAAGTATTTGCCCTCTTCCTGTTTTTTTTGTGCATATTTGTCACACCTAAATTATTCAGATCATCGAACAAATTTTAATAATACACAAAGATAACCTGGGTGTCATGGATATGCATTAATGTCTGTCTGCCATCTTACCTTCCTCCTCATGTGTTCATCTAGAGACCAGACCTCCTTCACCTGGCTTCCTTTATAATCTCCTCCCAGCCTGACTCCACCCCAGGCCCTATCACAGAACACTATATTAACCTGTGCACTGCAAGCCTGCTTTGCTGATCAACGTGTTTGTTAGGCATCGTGTGTTTGGGTTCCTGCCTGCCGTGTGCTACGTCTGTCTCTCTGTTACGTTATTGGCTTGTCCCCGACTATCCCTGTCTGCTCGTGACCCTTGACCTTCGGCTCGTTCTTCGTTATCCTTGTCTGCTTGTGGCCCCTGACCTTCAGCTTGTTATTCGGTTCTCTCTTATCGTGTGCTGCTGCTTCCCCTCTTTTCCCCTTATCCTACGGGGCGTGAGCTAGGAAACTCCAGGGGCCGCGACCTGGTCCCAGCCTGCAGCTAACATCCTCACCACTAGAGGCCCTGGAGAAGACCAGCTGGGTCCTAGACTCCGCGCCCTGGGGAATCTTGGCTCTAGCTTCCGTTTGGATCCCGGTTGTGCTCCTCTGGTCCCGCTTTCCACAACCACCCAGTTTCCTATCCGCAGAAGCCAGCCATAGGGTTCACTACCTCGCGGTGCACTCCTGTCCCCCTACGGTGTGCATCTGTCACCTGGCCACAGGTGATCCTGACAGTTTGATCAGCCATGAACCCGGCTGACATCCCGCTCCCCGCGGATGATCCATTGCAGGGCATAGTTCGCAGACTTGAGACCCAGGAATCAAATCAGACTCAAGGGGTTGCGATTCCTCCAGGATCTGGCTTCTCGATTCGAGCAGCTTCAGGTCTCCTTGGGAACCCCGAATCCGCAACCCCAAGTACAACCAGTGGCTGTACCTATCGCACCAGTCGCAGCCTCACACTCACTGGGATTGCCAGCTCCGTCCCGTTTCTCTGGGGACTCCAAGGCCTGCAGGGGGTTTCTCAGCCAATGCACAATTCATTTTGAGCTTCAGCCTCAAAGCTTCCTGTCTGACCGGGCTAAGGTAGCCTATATCATTTCCCTCCTCTCCGGTGAAGCTTTGGCCTGGGCTGCCCCCTTGTGGGAGAGGAACGATCCGGTGGTTTCCAGTCTGTCCGATTTCTTGAAGCTCTTTCGTAATATCTTCGAAGAGCCGGCTCGGGCTTCTTCAGCGGCTAGTGCTGTCTTACGTCTTCGCCAAGAATCTAGTTCAGTGGGGCAATATGCTCTTCAGTTCCGTATCCACACAGCTGAATTGAGCTGGAATAATGAGGCCCTGGTCGCTACCTTTTTACATGGCCTCTCTGACCGAGTGAAAGACGAATTAGCGGGAAGAGCCATTCCCGTCGGTCTGGACGATGTAATTTCATTATGCAACCAGATCGACATTCGTTTTCAAGAGAGGTCCTTAGAAAAAAGACGCCAGCACTCTCTGGGTCCTAGCCAGTCTGAGCTCCCCTCCCTTCATTCCGTGGAGCATCCTCTACCTGCTGAAGAACCTATGCAGCTGGGCCGGACCAGACTAACCCCCGAAGAACGTGCTAGGCGCAGAACTCTGGGCTTGTGCCTCTATTGTGGGGGCAAGGGTCATTTTCGTGACTCCTGCTCGCTTCGTCCGGGAAACGCTCGGGTCTAATACATTTGGAAGGTGGAGTATTGGACCCAGAATCATCACCTTCTCGCCTGCTCTTGCCGGTGTTCCTTCATGTAGGCACTTCTCCTCAGTCAACCCTTGCATACCTGGATTCCGGGGCTGCCGGCAATTTTATGGATTGGAGAACTGCTTCTTCTATGAAGCTTACCCTTTCACCTCTCACTACCCCATTGGTAGTCTCGGCAATTGATGGCACTGTTCTCCCAGGGGGCCCTATTCGCTTCCAGACGCTACCCATTAGGATGTCGGTAGGGATTCTCCACCAGGAGTGGATATCCTTTCTTATTCTACCCAAGGCCTCTACCCCAGTTGTATTGGGCCTCCCTTGGCTACAGCTCCACTCTCCACATGTGGACTGGGTCTCTGGGCAGATCCTGGCCTGGGGTTCCTCATGTTTCTCGTCGTGTCTTCTCAAGGTGACCCCCAAGGAGAGTCTTCCGGTTGCTGCCACTTCTGTTTCTTCTGATCTTCCTGCTGCATACAGCGATTACCGGGATGTGTTCTGTAAGAAATCAGCTGAGGTGCTTCCTCCCCACAGGTCTTTTGACTGTGCTATTGATCTTGTCCCCGGAGCAACTCTACCCAGGGGTCATACCTACCCTCTGTCCATCCCAGAGACCCAGGCCATGTCGGAGTATGTCGCAGAGAATCTGGAGAGAGGTTTCATCCGGAAATCCTCATCGCCTGCAGGGGCAGGGTTCTTTTTTGTTGCCAAAAAGGATGGTACCTTAAGACCCTGCATCGATTATCGGGGTTTAAATGCGGTTACTATTAAAAATCGATACCCCTTACCCTTAATATCTGAGCTATTCGATAGGTTGAAGGGTGCCTCCATTTTCACCAAGTTGGATCTCAGAGGCGCGTACAATCTCATTCGAATACGGGAGGGTGACGAATGGAAGACTGCATTCAACACTAGAGACGGGCATTACGAATATCTGGTGATGCCTTTTAGTCTGTGTAATGCTCCAGCCGTGTTTCAAAACTTTGTCAATGAAATCTTCAGAGATCTGCTGTACCAGTTTGTTGTCATCTATCTGGATGACATTCTGATCTTTTCTGAAAATCTGCTCGTCCACAGAAACCATGTCCGCACTGTACTTCAACGTCTTAGAGAGAACAATCTCTATGCCAAGCTGGAGAAATGTTCCTTTGAATGTTCTGAGGTCCTGTTTTTGGGGTGCTTCGTCTCATGTTCGGGTCTTCGTATGGACCCTGGGAAGGTCTTGGCTATCACCAACTGGCCTCTTCCTGCTAGCCTCAAGGCCACACAGCGCTTTCTTGGCTTCACTAATTATTATAGGCAGTTCATAAGGAATTACTCTTCCATTGCCGCGCCTATTATCGCTTTGACCAAGAAGGGTGTGAATGCCAGAGACTGGCCTCCCGAAGCTGTCTCTGCATTTCACAACCTGAAACAGGCCTTTGTTTCTGGCCCCCTCTTGAAGTGGACGCTTCCTCAATGGGGGTGGGAGCTGTGCTTCTTCAAATCTTTGAGAAGAGACGCCAACCATGTGCGTTCTTCTCCAAAAAAAAATCTCAGGCAGAGAGGAATTATGCCATCGGTGATCGGGAACTTCTCGCAATTAAATTGGCGTTAGAGGAGTGGCGTCATCTCTTGGAGGGTTCCCCTCACTCCATAACGATCTTTACCGATCACAAGAATTTACAGTATCTACAGAATGCTAAACGTCTGAATCCTAGACAGGCCAGGTGGAGTCTCTTCTTTGCCCGTTTTAATTTCACGATTACCTACAAACCTGGTTCCTGCAACGGTCGGGCTGATGCGCTCTCTAGGTCATTTGACACTTTGGACGAGGAGTCCGCCCCTGAACCTGAGCTGATCATTCCCACCTCATGCATTGTTGCCCACTCTACCACCCTGAAGTCAAAAATTCCGCCTGGTAAGACCTTTGTCCCCACTGAGCTAAGAGCTAAGATCCTTCATTGGGGACATGATTCCAAGGTGGCAGGCCATTCTGGATTCCTCCGTTCCTTCCTACTCATCAGTCGTCACTACTGGTGGCCTAATCTCCGCTCAGACGTCAAAGACTACGTTAAAGCTTGTCATGTCTGCGCTCAGTCCAAATCCTCCACACAAGCTCCTGCTGGTCTCCTCATGCCCTTGCCCATTCCTAAGGAACCCTGGGCCCATATTGCCATGGATTTTATCACCGATCTCCCACTGTCTGAGAATAATACAGTCATTTGGGTGGTAATCGATCGATTCTCCAAGATGGCTCATTTTGTTCCTCTTCCTGGTCTTCCTTCTGCCCCTGCCTTGGTTCCCATTTTCATTCGGGAAATTCTCCGCCTACATGGGGTCCCTTCTCATATTGTTTCCGACAGGGGAGTCCAATTCACGTCTCGTTTTTGGAGAGCCTTTTGCAAATCCCTCAATATTGTCTTGGATTTTTCTTCTTCTTACCATCCCCAATCCAATGGACAGACTGAGAGGGTTAATCAGGAGTTAGAGGTCTTTCTTGTGTCTTCTCACCATGACGATTGGTCCTCTCTACTCCCGTGGGCAGAATTCTCCCATAACAATCATGTGAATACCAGTTCGCAGAAGACACCCTTTTTCACAGTTTATGGAAAACACCCTCAACTTCCTCTTCCCATGATCTGTTCTCCAGACATTCCAGCTTTGGCTTCGGTTCAGGAGTCTCTCAATTCCGTTTGGGGTCACGTTCATGATTCCCTCCGGGCAGCTGCTGAAAAATTCAAAGGCTTTGCCGACCGCCGTAGGCGTAAACCGCCTTCTCTTCAGCCAGGGGACAAAGTCTGGCTCTCTACCAGGAACATCAAGCTCCGAGTTCCTTCTCTGAAGTTTGCTCCACGATTCATCGGTCCATACACGGTAACTGCTAAACTGAATCCGGTTTGTTTCAAACTCCAGATTCCTAAGAGCCTTAAAATCACTAACTCCTTTCATGTTGCTCTTCTAAAGCCTTTAGTCCTCAATAAATTCTCTCGTCCTCTCCCTACCGTGGCGCCTGTCTCTGAGGATAATCAGGAGTACGAGATCAGTCAAATTCTGGACTCCCGACTCTGTAAAGGCGTTCTTCAGTACCTCGTTCATTGGAAAGGGTTTGGTCCTGAGGAGAGGTCTTGGATCACTGCATCTGAGGTCTTTGCACCTCGTCTGTTAAAGGAGTTTCATCTGAAGTTTCCCTCTAAACCTGGGCCCAGGCGGGGAAGGGGGAGGCCTCGTAAGAGGGAGGGTACTGTCATGGATATGCATTAATGTCTGTCTGCCATCTTACCTTCCTCCTCATGTGTTCATCTAGAGACCAGACCTCCTTCACCTGGCTTCCTTTATAATCTCCTCCCAGCCTGACTCCACCCCAGGCCCTATCACAGAACACTATATTAACCTGTGCACTGCAAGCCTGCTTTGCTGATCAACGTGTTTGTTAGGCATTGTGTGTTTGGGTTCCTGCCTGCCGTGTGCTACGTCTGTCTCTCTGTTACGTTATTGGCTTGTCCCCGACTATCCCTGTCTGCTCGTGACCCTTGACCTTCGGCTCGTTCTTCGTTATCCTTGTCTGCTTGTGGCCCCTGACCTTCAGCTTGTTATTCGGTTCTCTCTTATCGTGTGCTGCTGCTTCCCCTCTTTTCCCCTTATCCTACGGGGCGTGAGCTAGGAAACTCCAGGGGCCGCGACCTGGTCCCAGCCTGCAGCTAACATCCTCACCACTAGAGGCCCTGGAGAAGACCAGCTGGGTCTTAGACTCCGCGCCCTGGGGAATCTTGGCTCTAGCTTCCGTTTGGATCCCGGTTGTGCTCCTCTGGTCCCGCTTTCCACAACCACCCAGTTTCCTATCCGCAGAAGCCAGCCATAGGGTTCACTACCTCGCGGTGCACTCCTGTCCCCCTACGGTGTGCATCTGTCACCTGGCCACAGGTGATCCTGACACTGGGTAAATACAAAATGCAGTTTTTATATGATAATGTCATTTATTAAGGGAAAAAATCTGTCCAAACCTGCCTGGCCCTATGTGAAAAAGTAGTTGCCCCCTAAACTTAATAATTGGTTGTGCCACCCTTGGCAGCAACACCTGCAATCAAGTGTTTGCGATAACTGGCAGTGAGTCTTTCACAAGGCGGCTCGGCTGCGCAAACCAACGTACGTCGGTCTGTGCATGTGATAGTGTGGGCGCACGCTCGCCCACTGCTCGTCGAGGGAGCTAGCCTGTAGGTTCGGCAGACTCGATGGCCACCCGCGATCATGGTACACAGAGGCAGAACGGGGACAGGGGACAACATTGAGATCTACTGTTCCTAGTGATCAGAAACAGCAATCTCTGTGTTGTCCCAGCAAGCCCAGCCCCCACACAGTTAGAACACACCCAGGGAACACAGTTAACCTCTTGATCGCCCCCTAGTGTTAACCCCTTCCCTGTCAGTGTCATTTATACATTGACCAGTGCATTTTTTTTAGCACTTATCACTGTATTGGTATCACTGGTCCCGAAAATGTTTCATTTAGGATCAGATTTGTCCGCCTTAATGTCGCAGTCCCCCTAGAAATCACAGATCACTGCCATTACCAGTAAAAACAATAAAAAAAAATAAAGTCCCTAAATCTTTCCCCTATTTTGTAAACGCTATAACTTTGCGCAAACCAATCAATATACGCTTATTGTTTTTTTTTTTTTTTTTACCAAAAATATGTTGCAGAATACATATTGGCCTAAACTGATGAAGAAATTTGAATTTTTTTTTTTATTCTTTTTTTTTTGGATGTGTTATTACATATTTTATAGAAAGTAAAAAAATGTTAGGTTTTATTTCAAAATTGTCGCTCTTTTTTGTTTATAGCACAAAAGATAAAAACCGCAGAGGTGATCAAATACCACCAAAAGAAAGCTCTATTTGTGGGAAAAAAGGACATCAATTTTGTTTGGGTACAACATTGCACGACAGCGCAATTGTCAGTTAAAGCGAATCCTTTCAGGGGCTGAAGTGGTTAAAGTGCAACTCCACTTTGTTGAGAAAAAACATTCCCCTCTGGGTGATCTATGTACATTTCAAGGATTTTAACAAACTTAGTTGCAGATTCCTACCTTTTGTTATTCTGAAAAGATCACTGTTTGTTCCTCTGTACCCCTGTAATGAATGAGTCTAATGGGAGTGGTTTCATAATTATTAAACAGCTTCTGCAGCTGCAGGGCTCTAATGAGGAAAAATCCTGGGTCTGCATCCTTTTAGATGTGATTTTCTATTGGGAGTATCTCACCAAAAATAAATATTTTGTTGCAGGGGATGCCAAAAATCTGACTTGCATCTTAGTATAGACTTCTGGGAAAATCGGTGAGCCAATCACACAAGCATAAAAAGGAATACAATTACTGGCGCATAGAGTAATGTTTGAAAGCAATTCAGCCAGCCAAAAAACAACGTCTCCAAGAAAACAATAGAATAATGTGGGCTGATATAAAAGTTTATAGGAAGTCCATAGAAATCACTGGGCTGTGATTGGAATCATATCCTGGAATGGTATATAAGGGGAACCACCTGCGGCTGCTGTCCTCAGAGTTGTGATGGCTCTGTATAGACCAAAAGGAAAAATAGGAGAGAGAGAAGGATTCGCCAACTAAGTGTAGTATCCCAAAGATTTAATGGATAAAAACAGGATTATGGACACTTACAAGATGTACATAGATAATGGGCTCATCTATGTGTAGATCTTAGTGCTGTCATTATGGTGTGTGCGGTCGGTTGATTCGGTAGTTCCAGGCGCTCAGTGTGGAGGGAGAGAGGCGCATATGGTGGATATGAGGTCACCAGAAGGGCCTGAAAATAACAGACAGGTGAAGGAATAGTAAAGCTACGTGCTCTGAGCATTCGGCTCCTTCTACAGGCCTATGTTGGTAATAGCAAGCTTGTCCTTGTCCCATATTCTATGGGAGATAATGCCAATCGGAGGACTACAAGGATCAGCAATGCAATGAAAAACATCACAATATAAAAACAGAAATGTATGTGTAGCGGGTGTCAAATTTAGTGGGATGTATCTGGGCCATAGATGGCCCAGATACATTGATTTTTTAGGGATTTATGGACATTTTGGAGTGTGGGAGGTATGAATGGTGTCATGTTCCCTGGGGTCCCTGGGTGGCGCTGTCGCCTGGGACCGGGGTTGAACTGCCATTCTAGAGCCGTGCCCTTTGTGTCCTCTCGTGGCAGTAGTACGGCGGGGCGGGGAACCCGCTGTGCCTGCTGGGAGAGGATATAAAAGGGGCCGGACATCTTGCGCACGAGGTCCATTCCCCAGGCACCTTCGGCCTGGGGGCTGCTGCAGTTCGTCTGTGCCCAGGCACCCTTGGCCTGGGCGCGTGGAGTCGAGTTCCATCCCAGGCACCTTCAGCCTGGGGTGAGGTACTTTACAAGGAGGCCTGGGGCCCAGTACCTATAATTGGGTCCCGCGAGGGCGAAGCATTCCTAAGGTGCCCCCGATATTGGGTGCCTGAATCCTGGGCGTAAGGGACCGAAGAGGTGACCTCCCCGAAGAGCCAGCGCAGCATTTGCTGGTGACGGTGGAGGCCTCTGGTGACCGTCCGGATGGATGTCTTCCTCTGACAGGGGTAGTTTGTTCTAAAGGAGGTACTTCATGTTCTCATTGTCTGTGGTAGAGACCCATCTTTATCAGGTCAGTGGCAGGCCTCATCCAAGGCCTGTGGCAGAGGCCTCAACGTTCACCCAGGTCGGAGGCAGGGACCAAATTCACAGTCAGTGGCAGCGACTGTGCGCCAAGCCTGTTTGCACTAAACGGAACAGGAGAAACTCTATTCATTGTGTTGTGCCTGGACCTACTCTTTCCTACACCCTGTCTGTTCTTTTAAAGTTCAACCAGCCTACCTATTGATCAAAGCAATAAAACAGAGTTGGACTTTTTATGGCGTGGAACTTGTGTTACTGGAAGCTAAGTGTCCCTGTCTGTGACAGTGACAATCATCCTCCATAGGAGAAGCTGAGGCTCTGGCCTAAAACGCAGACCAGAAGGTAAACAGTTTAGCTCATATCTCTGCATCCTACATCAGAGAGCCGAGCTGGTGGTGTGCATCTTTCCCCCTTCTCCCAGATACCCCTAGACGAGTAAAACCAGCCATAAAGAGAGGGGAGAAGGTGGTGGAAGACCGCTACATATGGAAAAGTGTATAAAATTTACAAACACCTAAAAGTTTGACTTATATACTATGAAGGGGGGGGGGGAATTTTTTTTTTTTTGCAGATAATTGTAATCAAAAAATTTATAAAAAATATATGTATAACTATTAATAAAAATATTATTTATTAATGAAAAAATTATACTGATAAAAAAAATACATATATACCCACACACACATATATATATACACACATACAATACATACACATGTAGCGGGTGTTTGAATTTAGGGGAAGCATCTGGGTGGTAGTGTAACCCAGATGCACTGATTGCAAGGGAATCTGAGGTCCTTTTATGGTTCTTGGAGGACTCTGGTGGTGTGAGGTTCCCTGGGCTTATAGGTGGCGTTGTTGCCGGGGGCCGGAGGTGAACTCACACTGCAGGACTGTGCCTTTTTGTCCTCCCCTGGAGCTGGTACAGCGGGGCGGGGAACCCGCTGTGGCGCGAAGGGAGAGGAGATAAAAGGGGCGGACGCCCTTACCACGGGGTTCAGAGTGCAGAGTCAGAGGACGTGGCCGCACCCAGGCACCTTCAGCTTGGGTGCTGCCGTTCCGGTGTTCCGGGCCCAGGTGCCCTTGAACAGGTAGGAGCGAAGATGGAGTCCATCTTAGGCACCTTTAGACTGGGGTGAGGTACTATGGCGGATGCCTGGGGCTCAGTACCTTCAACTGAGTTCCGCGAGGGTGGAGGAATCCGAGGGGGCCCTAACTCCTTGGGTGCCCGTGTCTGAGTTCGTGAGGTCTGGTGTGTAGAACTTCTCTGGAGAGTCCGGCGCAGCATCGCTGGTGACAGAGAGGCCTCCGGTATCTCCCTTGGATGGATATCCTTCCTCTGACAGGGGCCGTGTTAGCGAAGGTAATTCACGTTCTATTTCACATAGTCAGTGGCAGTGACTATTCGCCACTGGTGATACCACAGTGGTTGTGCCTCGACCTAACCCCATTGAGACTAAGTTGTTGCAAAAGAATCCAACTTAACCATTCTGTGTGTTTATTCGTTGAGAAGAATAAAACTGTGTTGGACCTATTTACTGTGTGGAACTCTGGTTACTAGGAGCAAAGGAGTCAGGAACGAAGTACAGGACTTGACTCTAGGACACCTATGCAAAGCCCAATCTTTCTGGCTTTCACCTCTTTACTATGGAGGACATGGGCTGTGGTGTATCTCATCCCTCCCCCCAGCACTAACACCCCTAGACAAAGAAAGACAAGCCGAAAATGAGAAGGGGTGAAAGGGGTGAGGTCGCTACACACATCTAAGGAAAAACATATACATAATGAAAGAAAATATACATGTACACCATGTGTCAAATATCTATATGGATGGAAGAGCAATATATATATGTATATATAGACACAAAATACAGGCATACATAAATGTGTAAACCGGGAGTGTGTAAAAACACAATATACACATATGCACGCATATATATAAGTTTACATTATGACAATTGTGGAAAGTATATATCCTTACTGGAGTGATGGGAAATGTATATATACGTGGACCCCCCCAAAAAAGTAATCATATTAGATCGAATTTTCATAAAGGAGAAGGTGACCTTAAGGGTCCACTGAAAAATAATAATAATCATAACGATGAGTGTTGTAACCAATTAAATAATCAACGAAAAAAATCTAATCATGAATATATATATATATATATATATATATATATATATATACACTGTATATATGTAGGAGAAATGTATGCACATCTCCATACACACACATCTATATCCATTTATATGTAAGAGTCTAATCAAAAAAATTAAACTGTATTCTATATGGTACAATACTTTATAATAAGGTGTGAGTTTCAATTTCCTCATTTAACCCACCCGGAATGAGGGTATTTAAAGAATAAATCCAGAAAGTTTCCTGTTGACATACAGTCAGGTCCATAAATATTGGGACACAATTCAAATTTTTTTGTCTCTATACACCACCACAATGGATTTGAAATAAAACAAACAAGATGTGCTTTAACTGCAGACTTTCAGCTTTAATTTTAGGGTATTTACATCCAAATCAGGTGAACGGTGTAGGAATTACAACAGTTTGTATATGTGCCTCCCACTTTTTAAGGGACCAAAAGTAATGGGACAGATTAACAATCATAAATCAAACTTTCACTTTTTAATACTTGGTTGCAAATCCTTTGCAGTCAATTACAGCCTGAAGTCTGGAACGCATAGACATCACCAGACGCTGGGTTTCATCCCTGGTGATGCTCTGCCAGGCCTCTACTGCAACTGTCTTCAGTTCTTGCTTGTTCTTGGGGCATTTTCCCTTCAGTTTTGTCTTCAGCAAGTGAAATGCATGCTCAATCAGATTCAGGTCAGGTGATTGACTTGGCCATTGCATAACATTCCACTTCTTTCCCCTAAAAAACTCTTTGGTTGCTTTTGCAGTATGCTTCAGGTCATTGTCCATCTGCACTGTGAAGCGCCGTCCAATGAGTTCTGAAGCATTTGGCTGAATATGAGCAGATAATATTGCCCGAAACACTTCAGAATTCATCCTGCTGCTTTTGTCAGCAGTTACATCATCAATAAATACAAGAAAACCAGTTCCATTGGCAGCCATACATGCCCAGGTCATGCCACTACCACCACCATGCTTCACTGATGAGGTGGTATGCTTTGGATCATAAGCAGTTCCTTTCCTTCTCCATACCCTTCTCTTCCCATCACTCTGGTACAAGTTGATCTTGGTCTCATCTGTCCATAGGAAGTTGTTCCAGAACTGTGAAGGCTTTTTTAGATGTTGTTTGGCAAACTCTAATCTGGCCTTCCTGTTTTTGAGGCTCACCAATGGTTTACATCTTGTGGTGAACCCTCTGTATTCACTCTTGTGACGTCTTCTCTTGATTGTTGACTTTGACACACATACACCTACCTCCTGGAAAGTGTTCTTGATCTGGCCAACTGTTGTGAAGGGTGTTTTCTTCACCAGGGAAAGAATTCTTCGGTCATCCACCACAGTTGTTTTCCATGGTCTTCCGGGTCTTTTGGTGTTGCTGAGCTCACCGGTGCATTCTTTCTTTTTAAGGATGTTCCAAACAGTTGATTTGGCCACACCTACTGTTTTTGCTGTTTTTGCTATCTCTCTGATGGGTTTGTTTTGTTTTTTCAGCCTAATGATGGCTTGCTTCACTGATAGTGACAACTCTTTGAATCTCATATTGAGAGTTGACAGCAACAGATTCCAAATGCAAATAGCACACTAAAAATGAACTCTGGACCTTTTATCTGCTCCTTGTAAATGGGATAATGAGGGAATAACACACACCTGGCCATGGAACAGCTGAGGAGCCAATTGTTCCATTACTTTTGGTCCCTTAAAAAGTGGGAGGCACATATACAAACTGTTGTAATTCCTACACCGTTCACCTGATTTGGATGTAAATACCCTCAAATTAAAGCTGAAAGTCTGCAGTTAAAGCACATCTTGTTCGTTTTATTTCAAATCCATTGTGGTGGTGAATAGAGCCAAAAAGATTAGAATTGTGTCAATGTCCCAATATTTATGGACCTAACTGTATGAAGCGTTCGGCAGTGGGGTATGTAGCAGGAATAGCTTCAATAACCCACACCTTCAGTCCCACAGTGGACTGTTGATGGTGTTCAAAATAATGTCTGGGGACACTATTCTGGTCTGAACCACCCTCAATAAAACGCCTATTTTCGCCAAAGCGCTTGTGTAGGGGCCTGATGGTCCTACCCATGTAAAATAAGCCACGTGGACATGTCAAGCAATATACAACATATTCTGTTGAACTGTTGTAAAATTTGTGGATGGAGCAGGTTTTCCCTTTTACTGTAAATTATTTTTGACCATGTTGAACAAACTTGCATGCAAGACATAATGCTTTCTGATACATGCTAGTGAGAGGGATGAGAGTAAGGGATTGTTGAGTATGATGATCCTGAAATTTTCTAAGTTTACTTGAAGCAAGCTTACTTTTAATATTTCCTACGGTATGATACCTGCTGATGTGTGGTGATAGAGGATGGAAGAAAAGGATCCTCCAAAAGTATAGACCAATGTTTACGCAGAATGCTTTCCATTTTTTTGTGTTTGTCGTGAAATTGCATGGTAAATCGAAATGGCTGTACTGGATTGGATGCTGAGGTATTCTTGGTTTTACGGGGGGTTTTTGGAGGTAAGACTTAAAAGCCCCGTGAACAAGAGATGCAGGATACCCCTTATCAAGAAATGTATCCTTTCATCCTAATGAGTGCAGTTGTTAGGTAGGCGACAGTATTGACTCCTAGGGATATTCTGAATCCATTTAGGGTGGTGACAACTATGAAAATGAATATAAGAATTACCAGCTGTGGGCTTGGTATAGCTTTGGGCAAAAATATGGGTATTATCATGGGCAAACTCTAATTCTAAGAAAGCAAATTTCTCGCTATCTTGCACATAAGTGAAGGAAAGTCCCAGTGAGTTGTTGTTACAATTAGGGATGAACCCGATTTTCTAGTGTGTTCGCCTGTTCGCCGAATAGCGAACAATGAGGGGTGTTCGCGGCAAATTCGAAAGCAGCGGAACACCCTTTAAAAGTAATGGGAGAAAGTGTTTGGGGACCTGGGTCCTGCATCAGGGGACATGTATCAATGCAAAAAAAAGTTTTAAAATCGGCCGTTTTTTGGGGAGCAGTGATTTTAATAATGCTTAAAGTGAAACAATAAAAGTGAAATATTCCTTTAACCACTTAAGCCCCGGACCATTTTGTAGCTAAAGGACTAGAGGTGTTTTCAGAATTTGGCACTGCGCTGCTTTAACTGCAAATTGTGCGGACATGCAATGTTGTACCCAAACAAAATTTGCGTCCTTTTCTTCCCACAAATATAGCTTTCTTTTAATGGTATTTGATTGCCTCTGCGATTATTTTTTGCGATATAAATGGAAAAAAAACAAAAATGTAGAAAAAAAAATATATTTTCTATTTTTTGTTATAAGAAAAATCTAATAAACTCAATTTTAGTCATACATTTAGGCCAAAATGTATTCAGCCACATGTCTTTAGTAAAAAAAATGTCAATAAGCGTATATTTATTGGTTTGCGCAAAAGTTATAGCGTCTACAACCTAGGGTACATTTTCTGGAGTTTACACAGCTTTTAATTTATGACTGCCTATCTCATTTCTTGAGGTGCTAAAATGGCAGGGCAGTACAAAACCCACCCAAATGACCCCATTTTGGAAAGTAGACATCCCAAGGAAATTGCTGAGAGGCATGTTGAGCCCATTGAATATTTTTTTTTTTGTCCCAAGTGATTGAATAATGACAAAAACAAAACGTTGTCACTAAATTATATATTGCTCACACATGCCATGGTTATATGTGAAATTGCACCCCAAAATACATTTTGCTGCTTCTCCTGAGTACGGGGATACCACATGTGTGGGACTTTTTAGGAGCCTAGCCGCGTACGGGACCCCGAAAACCAAGCACCGCCTTCAGGATTTCTAAGGGCACAAATATTTGATTTCACTCCTCACTGCCTATCACAGTTTGCGAAGGCCATAACATGCCAAAATAGCACAAAACCCCCCCCCCAAATGACCCCATTTTGGAAAGTAGACACCCCAAGCTATTTGCTGAGAGGCACGGTGAATATTTTACAGCTCTCATTTGTTTTTGAAAATGAAGAAAGAAAATAATATATTTTTTTTTTCAATTTTCAAAACTTTGTGACAAAAGGCGAGATCTGCAAAATACTCACCATACCTCTCAGCAAATAGCTTGGGGTGTCTACTTTCCAAAATGGGGTCATTTGGGGGGGGGGTTGTGCCATCTGGGCATTCCATGGCCTCCGAAACTGTGATAGGCAGTGAGGAGTGAAATTAAAAATTTACACCCTTAGAAAGCCTGAAGGCGGTGCTTGGTTTTGGGGTCCCGTACGCGGCTAGGCTCCCAAAAAGTCTCACACATGTGGTATCCCCATACTCAGGAGAAGCAACAGAATGTATTTTGGGGTGTAATTCCACATATGCCTATGGCATGTTTGAGCAATATATCATTTAGTGACAACTTTCTGTAAAAAAAATAAAAAAATAAAATAAATTGTCTTTTTTCCGCAACTTGTGTCAACATATAAAATATTCAATGGACTCAACATGCCTCTCAGTATATAGCTTGGAGTGTCTACTTTCCAGAATGGGGTCATTTGGGGGGGTTTTGAACTGTCCTGGCATTTTATACACAACATTAGGAAGCTTACATCCACTATTCTAACCACTTGAAGACAAAGCCCTTTCTGACACTTTTTGTTTACATAAAAACATTTTTTTTTTTGCAAGAAAATTATGTTGAACCCCCAAACATTATATTTTTTTTATAGCAAAGGCCCTACAGATTAAAATAGTGGGTGTTGCATTTTTTTTTACCACACAGTATTTGCGCAGCGATTTTTCAAACGCATTTTTGGGGAAAAAAATACACTTTTTTTAAATTTTAATGCACTAAAACACACTATATTGCCCAAATGTTTGATGAAATAAAAAAGATGATCTTAGGCCGAGTACATAGATACCAAACACGACATGCTTTAAAATTTCGCACAAACGCGCATTGGCGACAAACTACATACATTTTTAAAAGCCTTTAGATTTACAGAGGAGGTCTACTGCTAAAATGACTGCCCTCGATCTGACCTTCGCGGTGATACCTCACATGCATGGTGCAATTGCTGTTTACATATGACGCCAGACTGATGCTTGCGTTCGCCATTGCGCAAGAGCAGGGCAGGACAGGGGTGCTTTTTTTTTTTATCATTAATTTTGCTTTTCATTTTTTTTTAAACTGTTCCTTCCATATTTTTTTATTTTTTTTTATCATTTTTATTGTTATCTCAGGGAATGTAAATATCCCCTATGATAGCAATAGGTAGTGACAGGTACTCTTTTTTTGAAAAAACTGGGGTCTATTAGACCCTAGATCTGTCCTCTGCCCTCAAAGCATCTGACCACACCAAGATCGGTGTGATAAAATGCTTTCCCAATTTCCCAATGGCGCTTTTTATATCCGGGGGGGGACATTCCCTCCCACTGCTTGTAAAAGCAGTCCAGGGGCTAATTAGCCACTAGGATTGCTTTTACATGAAAGCCGGGTGCTGGCTAAAAAGAATGGTATAACCATTCAAAGTCCAGCAACATACCAGTACGTTGCTGGTCCTTGTTGGACATGTATTGTAATCTTTTTTTCATGCAGCCTGTTGGCTGAACGAAAAAAAGAGATTGATCGGTGGGTATGCCCACCATTAGAATACCTCCCTTCATCCACCCACTTCTAATGATGGGCATACATGCACCATTTATATATGCCGAAGCATGGGGGCATCCTCCCGCAAAAGTTATGCCGCACACACATGGTCAGACTTTTCCACGGGCAAGCCTCCGTCGTAATTTCGACCGTATGTACGCGGCATTAGGAGCAAAATCGCTCCTCCGCTCCTCCGCCCCTGCTGCCCCCATGCTTCGGCATATATGCTTTTTTTTTTAACTGTGGTGGTGAAATCACCTCCTACAGCACTGGAGTCGCAGGGATCAGGCCTGTCTCTGCGAACACTGCAGTTATGTGTGTTGTGTTTTGTAAGTGACAGTGATCGATAGATACTGCACTTGGGTGGTCTGGGCTGGACGGAGGGGCAAAACGCAGGTGCTAGCAGGTATCTGGGCTGATCCCGCTAACACTGCGTTTTTGGGAACCCTAAATTGCTGGGGAGGCTAGTATAGATCTGATCAGATCAGATATTGATCTGTTCAGATACTATACCACTAAGGGAGGTGTATGCTTCACGCGTGGGTGTTAGCGTTACTGGCACTAACCTGACGCTGCCTGGGGTGTGACGCAGACCCTCTCTAACGCTAAAACCTAATTGATATCACCCGCCGGGCGATCAGGGGGTTAAACCTTTATTGGGTTATATACGGCGGGTGCCCTGACACTATAAAAAGCAAACTAACTAACCAGCGTCACCCATAACACTTATATGGTGATCACTGGTGAAAGGGTTAACTAGGTGCAATCAGGGGGTTAAACCTTTATTAGGTAATATATGGGGGCACCCGACGCTATAAAAACCTGCGGCGAACGTAAAAAAAATAACTGGCTACCTATTGGCATCACCGACACTAAGACAGCGATCAGAAAAACGATCGCTTAGTGACACTGGCAAAAGGGGGTGAAAGGGTTACCTGGGGGGGGGGATCAAGGGATTAAACCTTTATTAGGTAATATATAGGGGTACCCGACGCTATAAAAACCTGCGGCGAACCTAAAAAAAATAACTTGCTACCTATCGGCATCACCGACACTAAGACAGCGATCAGAAAAACGATCGCTTAGTGACACTGGCAAAATGGGGTGAAAGGGTTACCTGGGGGGCGATCAAGGGGTTAAACCTTTATTAGGGTGGAGTTAGGGGGCTACACTGGACCTAAAACTTACTGCCATGACACTTTTACAGTCACAAATGTCACTGATTGCAGTGATCACTAAATAAATGGTCACTGCAATCAGTGACACTGTGACTGGGGGCTGGGGGGTGATCTGGGGGTGTCTGGGGGGGCCTGGGGGGGCGATCATGTGCCTATGTGTCCTGGTGTTAGTCTAGTGTTTGTGCACTAACCTGTGTGTCTTCTCTCATGCGGCGCTCGGTATATGTGAGCGCCGCATGAGGGATGACATCACTTCCTCCTGCCTGTGTAAACATTACACAGGCAGAGGAAGCATTTGATTCGCCGGGAGCGTTCGCGAGGGGGTGGCCAGAATCGAATGGCTGCCCCCTCATCACGGATCGCTCCCGAAGCGATCCCGGCCGCTCACTGTACCGGAGGGGGGTCCGATTGTACCCCCCACCCATACGAAGGCAGGCCTGTCCGTAACATTCTGCCGACGTATATTTACAGTGGGCGGTCGTTAAGTGGTTAAATTTCGTACCTGTGGTGGTGTCTATAGTATGCCTGTAAAGTGGCACATTTTTCCCGTGTTTAGAACAGTCCCTGCACAAAATGACATTTCTAAAGGAAAAAAAGTCATTTAAAACTACTCGCGGCTATAATGAATTGTCAGGTCCCGGCAATACAGATAAAAGTCATTGAAAAAAACGCCATGGGTTCCCCCCAGTCCATTACCAGGCCCTTTGGGTCTGGTATGAATATTAAGGGGAACCCCGAACCAAAATAAAAAAAAATTGCGTGGGGGTCCCCCTTAAAATCCATACCAGACCCTTATCCGAGCACGCAACCTGGCAGGCCGCAGGAAAAGAGGGGGGGACGAGAGCACCCCCCTCCGTACCAGGCCACATGCCCTCAACATGGGGAGGATGTCCCTTATGTTGATGGGGACAAGGGCCTCATCCCCACAACCCTTATCCGGTGGTTGTGGGGGTCTGCGGGCGGGGGGCTTATCAGAATCTGGAAGTCCCCTTTAACAAAGGGGATCTCCAGATACCACCCCACTATGTGAATTGGTAACGGGGTACATTGTAATCCTACCATTTCACAAAAAAAGTGTCAAAAATGGTAAAAAACACAGACACAGCTTGGGACAAGTCCTTTATTAAAAATGAAAAAAAAAATTCCAGCGGTGTAATCCTTCCTCTATCCGGGATACGGAAAAACACGCCGCTATGACATGATCCACCTCCATGGGAGGCGCCCGCTGAATGACGCTAGACCCGCCGTGACAGCTCTTAAATAGCTGAGGGCGGGGCCACCCGTGACGTGCACAGGTAACCCTGCCCCCCTCTGACGCAACAGGGAAACGCTGCAGGGTTACTCAGTGACATCTACGGGTGACCCCGCCCCCCTCTGATGCAACAGGGGTCTCCCTTATAATCCATACCAGACCTGAAGGGCCTGGTAATGGACTGGGGGGGGGAACCCATGCTGTTTTTTTCAATGACTTTTATCTGTATTGCTGGGACCCAACAATTCATTATAGCCGCGAGTAGTTTTAAATGACTTTTTTTCCTTTAGAAATGTCATTTTGTGCAGGGACTGTTCTAAACACAGGAAAAATGCGCCACTTTACAGGCATACTATAGACACCCCCCAGGTACGAAATTTTAAGGAATATTTCACTTTTATTGTTTCACTTTAAGCATTATTAAAATCCCTGCTACCGAAAAAACTTCAGTTTTTAAAACTTTTTTTTTGCATTGATACATGTCCCCAAACACTTTTAATGACAATAACTTGCATTGTAACCTATAAAATTAGCACTTTTGATTTTTCACATTCGTGTCCCATAGACGGTGTTGGCACAAATATTTTGCCTGTTCGCATGTTCTGCTGCGGGGGGTGTTCGGCTCATCCCTAGTTACAATATTGTGCAAATGCATCAACTGTATCAGCTGTACCATCCCATATAATGACAATGTTGTCTATGTAACAACCATAAAAAACTATGTGAGCAGCAAAAGGGTTGTTATTAATAGTGTAGAGATGTTCCTACAGGCCCATGGTTAAATTGGCATAGCTGTTGGCAAAATCTGCCCCCCCATAGCTGTGCCATTCTTTTGAAGATAGAACGTACCATCAAATTTAAAATAATTATGTTTGAGGCAAAAATCTGTTGCCTTAAGGATGAATTGGGCCTGTCTTGCGTTCATGGGGGGGTCATTGGCTAGAAAATGTTTAACAGCTCGAAGGCCCACCTCATGGGGGATAGACGTATAGAGGGATGATTAGGAATGAGCTTTATGTTCGGGTCGAACATGAGTTCGACTCGAACATCGGGTGTTCGCCCGTTCATTGAAAACCGAACATTATGGGGCGTTTGCGCCAAATTCGAGCGCCGTGTAATGCCCCATAATGCAATTTGTTCTGCATTGACTTCAATGGCATGTAATACCGCATGCGGCCAAAGGCGGGGGGGCACCGGAGAGCCTCGGAAACGTCCGAAAAGGCCCGAGGACACTTCAGCTGACCTTGGCAAACCTCGGAAAGGCTTAATACCTGAGATTTGATGAGGTCAGCCGGGCTGTCCTCTGGCCTTTCCCTGCATTTCCGAACGGCGACGTTTGGCTCTGCTCAGCTTCGGTGCCCGCCCACCTCAGGCCAAACGCGGTACTGCAATCACTTTGGCCTGAATCGTGCTCGTTTTGCGAGACAGCACTCACAAACCGAGTTACGATTTTTTAAAATACAGTGCTCGTATTGCGAAACGCTCGATAACCGCGTTACTCACAATCCGAGGTTCCACTGTATATATATATACACTGCATCCAGTGTAGGCACACAATACAATG
This sequence comes from Rana muscosa, assembly GCA_029206835.1. NCBI lineage: Eukaryota > Metazoa > Chordata > Amphibia > Anura > Ranidae > Rana > Rana muscosa. Next base: position 191,611,075 of record CM055122.1, read on the forward strand.
CACCCATAGTTGTTATTACACTTCTGGTGGTTTACACAGTACCGTGCACTCATAGTGCAGTTGCTACTACTTTTCTGGTGGTGTACACAGTACACAATACAGTGCACCCATAGTTGCTATTAGACTTCTGGTGGTGTACACAATACCATGCACCCCTAGTGCAGTTGCTACTACTTTTCTGGTGGTGTACACAGTACACAATACAGTGTAGTTTACAGCATGTCCAGAAGGCCACCAAGGAAAGGCAGATGCTCACAGGCCACTAAAAGTGGGCAAGCAGGCTCTGAGTCTACAGTCAACAGTGCTGGTCGTGGACACGATGCATTCTTAGCACGTGGCAGTGGGGCACGCTTGTCTTTTTTCTGCAGCTGGCTGTGTTATTGAGCCACAACATGCAGAAGAGCTGGTGGAATGGATAACAAAGCCGTCCTCATCCTCTGTCACCCAGGCTCAGAGTAGTTTGCCTGCCAATGCAGCCGCCAAAGCGGCTTATTCCATCGGCTCCATGTCAACAGTCCCTCCTTCCCTAGCCCCACCATCATGCATGGAGGAGTCCCCCAAATTATTTGACCACAGTGTCGGGTAGACATGTGCAATTCGCTTAGTTTCTAATTAGTTTTTTCAGAAGTTTAGAGAAATTCGTTAAATCCGAAATTTCCGAATTTTCGGATTTCCGAATTTCTGAATTTTTCAATTTAGGAATTTTCGGATTTCCAAATTTTTCAATTTCCGAATTTTCAAATTTCCGAAATTTCGAATTTGCGGATTTCCGAATTTCGGAAAATCAAAATTTCGGAAATTTGGATTTTCGAAATTCCGAATTTCCTAAATTCGGAATTTCGGATTTTTGAATTTTCGAATTTCCGAATTCCCGAAATTCTGAATTTCCGAATTTCCAAAATTCGAAAATTCTAAATTTCGAAATTTCGAAAATTCGACATTCGAAAATTCGAAATTGCAAAATTTGAAATTGGGAAATTTGGAAAGTTGAATTTCCGAATTCCGAATTTTTAGAATTTCCGAAAATCGGAAATCTCTTTTTTTAGTTTTTTTGCTTTTTTCGGAAATTCGAAAAATTAGTTTTTTTTGTTTTAGTTTTATTCGTTTTTTTGAAAATTCGGAATTTCCGACAAAAGCAAAAAAAAGAAAAAAATGAAAACGAAAAAAAACGAATTTTTTGAATTTCCCGAATTTCCGAAAAAAGCAAAAAAACGAAAAAAACGAAAACAAGTTATTTTTCGGCAGTCTAGTGTCGGGTACATGCTGCAGGAAGATGCGCAGCAGATGCTCCAATGATGGTACCCAGGTTGAGGAAGGGGGCACCGTGAGCCTAGAGAGAGGGGGTGCCCAAGAAGGACAAGAAACTGGCAGTCATGTTCCCCCAGCTGCAGCATACTGCCAAGTTTGCTTCAGTGATGAGAAGGGAGGGGATGATGAGGTCACTGTCTCTACTTGGGTGCCTGATAGAAGAGAGGAGGAAAAGGAGAAGGAGGAGGAGGCATCTCCAACGAGGCAGGATGCCTTCCAGGGGGCAGCTTAAGGGCAGCCACCCTATTGCATCACACCGCAGAGCTAAGCAGGTGCAGGGCACTGCTGACTCCCCGCATATTTTGAAAAGTTTTTTGGTGTGTGCCTTTTTTTGACACGTGTGCAGCAGATAGCACCGTTGCTGTTTCCAACATATGTCTGAAGCGTATCAAGCGTGGCCAAAACAGCAGCCGCTTGGGCACCACATGCTTGACCAGACATATGACGACTTTCCATGCAGTCCGTTGGCAACAGCACTTAACCACTTCCCTACCCGCCCATAGTAATATGACGTCCACAGATGGGATCTCCCATCCTGGGTGGATGTCATATGATTTCGTCATATGACGTCATATGATGTCGATAGATGGTCACCAGTCATCTCTATGACCGTCGGAGGCCTGGGCGCGATGTGATGATGTCACGCCCGGGTCCTCAGAAGTAAACAAAGCCGCCATTGCGGCTAGTAAGCATGAGATCGGTGAATTTTTTTTTTCACGATCTCATGCTTTCCAGCCTGGAGGAGAGATGTGGGGTCTTATTGACCCTGCATCTCTCCATAAAGAGGACCTGTCACACACCATTCCTATTACAAGGGATGTTTACATTCCTTGTAATAGGAATAAAAGTGATAAAAAACAAACAAATGTAAACAAAGTGTAAAAATAAAAAAAATTAAGTAAAAAAAAAAATAAAAAAAGGAAAACGCCCCTGTCCTCGGTAGTTCGCGATCAGAAGCGAACGCACGCGTATGTCCCGCCCACATATGTAAACGCCATTCAAACCACATATGTGAGGCATCGCCGCGTGCGTTAGAGCGCATGCAACAATTCTAGCACTAGACCTCCTCTGTAACTCTAACCTGGTAACCTGTAAAAATGTTCAAAGCGTTGCCTATGGAGATTTTTTAGTACCGAAGTTTGGCGCCATTCCATGAGTGTGCGCAATTTTAAAGCGTGACATGTTAGGTATCAATTTACTCTGCGTAACATCATCTTTCATATTTTACAAAAAAATTGGGCTAACTTTACTTGTTATTTTTTAATTCATGAAACCATTTTTTTTCTAAAAAAAAGGCGTTTGAAATATTATTGCGCAAATACCGTGCAAGGAAAAAAGTTGCAATGACCGTAATTTTATTCCCTAGGGTGTCTGCTAAAAAACATGTATAATGTTTGGGGGTTCTGAGTAATTTTCTAGCAAAAGAATGATGATTTGTACAAGTAGGAGAGAAGTGCCAGAATAGGCCCAGTATTGAGGTGGTAAAAAAAGCCCGGTGTTGAAGTGGTTAAAAGACCCACATCAAAGAACAAGGCTGACCTCTCCTTGCTCCTCATCAGCTGGGATCTCCAACCCCACTATACCTCCAGTCCCCTCAGAAACCTGCACTGAGAGGAATGAAGGTATAGAAATAGGTGTCCCAAGTACTTGCGGCCAATCTGCTAGCGGTACACCAACATCCGATTTTAGCAGACAAATTTCACTACCCCAGTTGCTAAACCGTCTAAAGAAATTCGGTCCCAGCGATCCACATGCTCAGCGTCTGAATGCTAGCTTGGCCAAATTGCTAGCACTGCAACTGCTGCCCTTTCAGCTGGTAGACTCTGCCCCCTTTCGTGAATTTGGGGAATTGCGGTACCTCAGTGGCAGGTTCCCAAACGGCATTTCTTTTCACGGAAGTCCATTCCGGCTCTCAACCAGCATGTGGAAGGCAATGTCTTGGCCTCATTGGCAGTGATGTAAGTAACTGAGTTCGAATAAACAGAGTTACATAACGCAGTTACTTTAGAGGGTAACGAGTAATCTAACTGATTACTCTTCCCCTTATGGTAACGCAGTTACCATTACTTGGGCGGCGTTACCCCAATTACATCTACCGCCACTAGATGGCAGTAGTGTAATTCCTCCTCTCCTCTATGACCGGGTCTCTCTCATGTCACGGCACTGACGGCAGTCACGCTGCTCCCTGCGGCCCCTCCTCTCTTCTCGTCCATCCCCATTTGTTTGTGACATCATCTAAGATGGACGAGAAAAGAGGAGGGGCCGCCGGGGAGTAGCATGACTTCCGTCAGTGCCGTGACAGGAGAGAGAACTTATTACACACGCTTCCTGCGCTACTCTGCATGGCTGGTAAACAATGTGCTATGTGCCCTGCCCTAATGTGCTATGTGCCCCGCCCTGATGTGCTATGTGCCACATGTCCTGATGTGCCCTCATGTGCTATGTGCTATGTGCCCTGTGCCCCATGCCCTGATGTGCTATGTGCCCCATGCCCTGATGTGCTATGTGCTATCATGTGCCCTGATGTGCTATGTGCCCTGATATGCTATGTGCCCTGATGTGCTGTGCGCCCTGATGTGCTGTGCGCCCCATGCCATGATGTGCCATGTGCCCCATGCCCTGATGTGCCATGTGCCCCGATGTGCCATGTGCCCCGATGTGCCATGTGCCCCGATGTGCCATGTGCCCCATGCCCTGATGTGCTATGTGCCCTGATGTGCTATGTGCCCCATGCCCTGATGTGCTATGTGCTCTCAAAAAAAAAAGTCAGTTACTTTACTGAGTACCTAATTACTTTTTCAATGTAGTAACTGAGTTACTAACGCAATTACTTTTTGGGAGAAGTACTTTGTAACTGTAACTAATTACTTTTTTAAAGTAAGATGACCAACACTGCTCATTGGACAGGGCAGTCAGCAGTAAGGTGCAACACATAGGAAAAAGTTGGCGCTGGTGTCAAAGACAATATACAATGTGAAAACTAAAAATGGAGAAAATTAAAAGGGCACTGAGTGGAAAATTATAAAAGATAAGTCTTGTAAGACTGTAAAAAGTCCTTTTTTAGTCTATCTTAATGCACCTAGAAGGCAGCCCAGTGAGAATATGAAGTGAATCCTGGAAGAACTGTGGGGAGAAGCACAAAAGCGCCACTCTAAGTGCAGTATAATCAATAAAATGTAATGTTTAAAAAAGGGGGGGGGAGCATATATATACTCACAAACATAACGTTAAAATGAGCATGTAGATAAAAATCAAAGTCTTATCTGTAAGAAGGCAGTGACGTGGGCCAGATGATCCTAGTGGGAGCCGATGTATGCCGGCACAGCACTTCCGCGGATGCAAAGGAAGGCAGAATGAGAGGAGTCCACAGCGAGCGGTGGATGGATGAATCTTGCTGCACACCGTGACTTAGGAACAACTTCCGGGTGGATAGCTGGCCGTGACTTGCGGTGAGTATCCGGGTTGAAGGAGGACCAATAAAATCCGTGTGACTGGTAACCAATGGGTGGTGAGCGCTTTCGGAGCATGCGCTCCTTCATCAGACCTATTAGTGGCCATGTTGAGTGAGGGCTCTATATACCCTGCAGTCATGCCGCAGGGTCCAAGAGCCCACAGCAAAACAAAACCAAATATTTTTTCTGATTAGAAATTGCAGTGCAAAGTGGACCACAGGGACATCAAATATTCATGAAAACAAACAGAGAACACATCAAAATGGTCTTGAAGAGAAAGACTATGTTATATGATATATGTTATATGAATATAAAAATAGATGATAACAATAATATTATCAAACTATCATTATTATTAATATTAAACAATAATAATGGTAAATTACAGAAAAAATTGCAGAAAAAAAATAATGCAGAAAAAATTATTATTAATTATGAAATATCAATTGGGAATAAATTGTTTAAAGCTTGTGTGTATTCCTATATGCATGATAGAAAATAGTGTAGTGCATATTTAGGAAACATTAATTAGTAGACAGAATGAAATAAATAAAATATAATAATATATATGTATGAAAAAAGGGGGGGGGGAAAGGGGGAGAGGAAAGAAAAGGGAAAGGAGGGGGGAGGAAAAATGGTTTGGTTTAAAAAGGGAGAGGGGCAAAGAAAAAAAGAAAAAAATGAACTGAACCATGGTAGTAAGGTGCATATTACCGCTGACTCATGGTCCAGCAGGCATGGACAGGGAAGTTACCTTTCCTTTGCGGCGCACTGGGTAACTCTGCTGGCAGCTGGGAAGGATGCAGGACAGGGTTCAGTATTGTTGGAGCTTGCTACACCACCGCGCCCCCAAAATGCTAGTAGTGGTGATTCTGCCACAGCTCTCTCCTCCACCCCCTCCTCTTCTTCTTCCCCTATGGCCTCATCCTCTGCAGATTTGTCCTCTGAACCAGCGGTGCTCCGTAGGCGTTCAAAGGGCTATGCAAGCACTCAGGCAAAAAGATGCCATGCGGTGCTTGAGTTGGTCTGCTTCGGGGACAGGAGCCACACTGGGGAAGAGATTCTGTCAGGTGGTTGATGCCACGCCAGCTTCAGCCAGGAATGGTTGTATGCAACAATGGCACCAACCTCCTCTACGTCCTCCGACAGGGACACTTGACCCATGTTCCCTGTTTGGCTCACGTCCTGAATTTGGTGGTGCAGCGGTTCTTGAGAAGGTACCCGGGCTTACAGGATTTCCTGAGGCAGGCCAGGAAAGTCTGTGGTCATTTCCGCCGGTCATATAATGCCAGTGGTCGGCTGGCTGACCTTCCCAAGAACCGCCTCATTTGTGACATGCCCACTAGGTGGAACTCAACGTTGGCAATGCTACAGCGGCTGCACATGTAGCAGAGGGCCATCAGTGAGTACCTGTGTGAGTATGGCACAAGGACAGGGTCAGGAGAGCTTGGCGTTTTTTCGCCACGCCAGTGGCTACTGATCAAGGATGCATGCACTGTCCTGTCACCATTTGAGGAGGTGAGCAGTGACAGTGCATGCATCAGTGATACTGTCCCTCTTGTCTTCGTGTTGGAGCACACGCTTTGTGGAATAATGGACAGGGCACTTGAGGCAGAATAGCAGGAGGAAGAGGAGGACTTTACCTCTCAAGGCCCCCTTTATCCAGATAATATTCCTGTGGGCCCGCCAATCACACAGGAAGAAGAAGAGGAGGAGGAGGAGGAGGATTGTGTTAGCATGGAGGTGGAGGATAACACTCAGCATCAGCAGCAGTCTTCAAGGGATCATTTTTAGTCCCCAGAAACCCAAGGAGTTGTACATGGCTAGGAGGAGGTGGTTGCGGATCATGTGATCCTTAGTGACCCAGAGGACTCAGGATCGAATGCCTCTGCAAACTTACACTGCATGGCCTCCCTGATCCTGCAAAGCCTGCGAAAGGACCCTAGGATTCGTGGTATCAAGGAGAGGTATCATTACTGGCTGGCAACCCTTCTTGATCCACGTTGCAAGGGTAAGGTTGCAGAACTTATCCAGCCTTTGCAGAGGGAGCAGAGGATTAAACATCTTCGGGAGGCCTTGCAGAAAGGTTTGTGCAATGCGTTTCCAGGGCTGGGAGCTTACAATTTCCTGGTGCTGGACAACGGCTAAGGCTTCGTTCAGTCACAGAAAGAGCGGTGGAGAAGGTGGCCGGCTGACCGATGCCTTCGGACAATTCTTCAGTCCTCAGCGCCAAGGTCTGATCGGTTCCAGCAACCATCGCCAGCATCTGAATTACATGGTGCAGGAATATCTAGGGGCAAGGTCAGACTTGGAGACCTTTCCAACAGAACATCCACTGGATTACTGGGTCTTGAGGATGGATCACTGGCCAGAGCTGGCTCAATATGCAATTGAGCTACTGGCCTGTCTTGCATCCAGCGTTCTTTCTGAACACACATTCAGTGCTGCTGGAGGCTTTGTAACCATTTACTGAGTGCGCCTGTCCACAGACTCTGTTGATTGGCTCACATTCATAAAAATGAATCGGTCTTGGATCACCAGCTACCAAGCACCTGATGCTGATGTAACCGATTGATTTTTCTATGGATGTGGGATCCCTTGAAGACTGCCTATTCTGAGTGACTATCCTATTATGCTGAGTGACTATCCTATTCCTCCTCAATCTTTATGATGATAGCTTCTAAGAATATTTTTGGTTCAGGGCACCACCACCACTGCCTAAGGCCCAATTTTTCTGCCCCTGTTTAACAGGGGCGTGTAATTACAATTTTTGATCTAATATTTCACAGCAGGGCTCGTTCCTGTGCTCAACAAGTGAATCTGTGAGGGGTTCCAGTGTTGTGGCACCACCACCACTGCCTAAGGCCCAATTTTTCTGCCCCTGTTTAAAAGGGGTGCGTAATTACAATTTTTGATCTAATATTTCACAGCAGGACCCGTTCCTGCGCTCAACAAGAGTATCTGTGAGGCTTTACAGTGTTGTGCCACCACCACCACCGCTTAAGGCCCAATTTTTCTGCCCCTGTTTTACAGGGGTGTGTAATTAAAATTTTTGATCTAATATTTCACAGCAGGGCTCATTCCTGCTCTCAACAAGAGAATCTGTGAGGGGTTACATACAGTGTTGTGGCACCACCACCACCGCCTAAGACCCAATTTTTCTGCCCCTGTTTAACAGGGGTGTGTAGTTACAATTTTTGATCTAATATTTCACAGCAGGGCCCGTTCCTGCGTCCACCAAGAGTAACCGTGAGGGCTTACAGTGTTGTGGCACCACCACCAAAGGCCCAATTTTTCTGCCCCTGTTTAACAGGGGCATGTAATTACAATTCTTGATATAATATTTCACAGCAGGACCCGTTCCAGAGGCCACCAAGAGTAACTGTGAGGGCTTACAGTGTTCTGGTACCACTAACACCTAAGGTCCAATTTTCTGCAGAGTGTATAGGGCAGACCGTATAGTATATACAGGTGGTCCCCTATTTTCAAACATCCGACTTACACACGACTCCTACTTACAAATGGAGGGAGACAACAGGAAGTGAGAGGAAATCTACCCCTAGGAAGGGAAATTCTCTCCTGTAAGAGTTAATATGGGAAAAGGGTGTCTCCACTGATGCTTTATCACCAATCCTTGTTTCCCTAATAACCCCAAATTTTTCAAAATCCAATTGTCATTGGGACAGAAAGTGAGGTGAAATCTTCTGAACAGGGACACAGACAGCAAAACAAATGTTACAGGGGTGATAACCTTTCCCTATGTTATCCAAAAAGCTTAAAAATAGATTTTTGGCTGGAGCTACACTTACAAAATGTACCTGTTCTAAATTACAAACAGATTCAACTTAAGAACAAACCTACAGTAAGGTGACCAGATTTTTAAAATGAAATCCGGGGACATTTTTTTTTACTAGTAATGGCGGCAATCAGCGACTCATAGCTGGACTGTGGAGAAATCGAACACTAATGCCGCATACACACGACCGGTTTTTCCGACGGGATAAACTCCGGCTGATTTTTCCGTCGGAATTCCGTTCAAGCTGACTTGCATACACACTGTCACACCAAATTCCGACTGTCAAGAACGCGATGACGTACAACACTATGACGAGCCGAGAGAAATTAAGTTCAATGCTTCCGAGCATGCATTGACTTGATTCTGAGCATGCGGAATTTCCAATAGAAATTTTTTCCGTCGGAAAAAGAGAGAACATGTTATGATAACTCACAGGCAGCAGGCACTCTATCATGGCTCTGGCTGGCTCTGTCACAGTGGGTCACATAAAATGGCTGCTGGATGCTGATTTTGTTAACTTATGACCAATAAGTTAACAAAATCATCACTTAGCAGCCATGTTATGTGACACACTGTGACAGAGCCAGCCAGAGCCATGATAGAGTGCCTGCTGCCTGTGAGTTATGATATCATCCATGCCAGAGAGACAGAGAAAGTGTAATGTAGTCTATTCACAGACACCCCCAAAGCATACCTGTGTTGAAGCCTTGAAGGCACTGGCAGGCCCAAGATCGGATCCTCTTCCCCTCTGTTCCTGCTGCTGGACGCCGTCAGCTGAGCTCAGCTGTCTCTCTCTGCCCGTCCCCTCACAGACTCTCAAGTCTCACTCTCCGGGCCCCGGCTACTACTGGGTGGGTAGAGAAGGAAGATCATTCCACCAGGGAAGCTAAGGAGAAAAACATGGAGGCTGCTGACCGGGACTTGAGTCAAGGCAGAAGAACATGCGAGCGGAGCTGCGCCCGAAACTGAAGAAATGGTCCCTCCGCTTTGACCAACATATGATCATCAGAAAGGGGCACCGATAATGGAAAAATTACACCCCCTAAGCTAGTAGGTGCCGTGGAGTAGGGGTGTGTAATTCAGATTTTTTTTTTTTTAAATCTGCACTGACTGTCTTTAAAATTGCCCCAGCCCCTGTTAAAATCCAATCCGGGGACAAAACCAGGGACAGACTTGGTCCGGGGACAGTGTCCTCAATCCGGGGACTGTCCCCAGAAACTGAGGATGTCTGGTCACCCTAACCTACAGTCCCTATCTTGTTTGTAACCCGGGGACCGCCTGAATACTGCTGTTCAGAGTATATAGGGCCTGCACCACTTTACAGGCATACTATAGTCACCCCCCAGGCACGATATTTAAAGGAATATTTCACTTTTATTGTTTCACTTTAAGCATTATTAAAATCACTGCTCCCAAAAAAACTGCAGTTTTTAAAACTTTTTTTGCATTGATACATGTCCCTTGGAGCAGGACTCGGATCCCCAAACACTTTTTATGACAATAACGTGCATATTAGCCTTTAAAATGAGCACTTTTGATTTTTCACGTTCGTGTTCCATAGACTTTAACAGTGTTCGCGTGTTTGCACAAACTTTTTGTCAGTTCGCATGTTCTGCCGCAAACCGAACCGGGGGGTGTTCGGCTCATCCCTAGGGATGATACATCAAGTGAGACCCATGTGTAGATGGGCTCCCAAGTGTATGGTGATAGCATTTCCGACAGATGTACAGTAAACCCCCCTCCATCGCCGGGGTTACGTTCCAGACCCCACCCGCAATAAGTGAAAATCCGCGAAATAGAAATACCCTATTTAAATACACACTAGGCATGTTTTTTTAACTTTCACTGTACTTTTAAAAGCATTTTAAAGGTCTTCAAACACACTTTTAAAACAATAGAAACACATTTAAACACATAAAATATACTGTGAGACATAGCAAGAGCAATGGAAAACACAAAAATATTTAATTAACAATGATTTCATCAATAAAATAATGTTAATAGGTCTTACAGGAAAAAAAATGCAATATACCGGGACCGCGAAAACTGAACCGGGATATAACGGGGTTTACTGTATACCATCCCGAATGGTTGGAGGAACTGGTCAATGTATATGGAAAAACCACTCGTTACACTGTCCATAGCTGCTACAAATTGGCGGCCAGGTGGATTGGTAAGGTTCTTGTGAACTTTGGGCAAGAGGTAGAAATATGGGGTTTTACAAAAAAAATCTTATTGAAGGAGGCCTCTACTTTGGTGATGATAGTATTCTCTAATGCTGAATTGCCAAGGGAAAATGCTTCTAAGGAGAACACTGGAAGAGGGTCACGAGAGAGTTTTGAATATGTGTGTAAATCAGACAGTGATGTTTTTCATTGCATTGCTGATCCTTGTAGTCCTCCAATCAGGATTATCTCCTATAAAATATTTAAGGACAAGCTTGCTATTACCAACATACAGTAGGCCTGTAGAAGGAGCCAAATGCTCCGAGCGTGTAGCCTTATTATTCCTTCACTTGTCTGTGATCTTCTTGCCCTCCTGGTGACGTCATATCTGCAGGGTGTCACAGCGCGACTTCCTGATTCATCGAGGCTCCAGAAACTGCCCCTCTCCCTCCACACTGAGTGTCTGGAACTACTGAATCAACTGACCGCACGCACCATGATGACAGCACTGAGATCTACACACCGATGAGGCCATTATCTATTTACATTTTGTAAGTGTCCATAATGTTGTTATGGGTTCTTTCCTGACCTCCTGGATGAGTCATAGTTGTGCTCTTGGAGTAATTGTGGTAAGGCGGCCACTCCTGGGAAGGTTCGCCACTGTTCCAAGTTTTCTCCATTTGTGGATAATGGCTCTCACCATTGTTTGCTCAAGTCCCAAAGTCTTAGAAATGAATGGCTTTGTAACTCTTTCCAGATTGATACATGTCAATTACTTTGTTTATCATCGGTTCCTAAACTTCTTTAGATTGCACCATGATGTGCTGGGTTTTGAGATCCTTTAGTGTGCTTCACTTTGTCAAACAGCTTCTATTTAAGTGATTTTTTTGATTCAACAGATCTGGCAGTGATCAGGCCTGGGTGTGGCAAGTGAAATTTAACTCAGTTTTCCCAAAAATTTGGATAATCACAGTACACTCATAAATTAAGAAAGGGGGGGGGGGGTTACTTTTTCATGTAGGGTCAGGCAGGTTTGGGCAGATTTTTTCCCGTAATAAATTAAATCATCATTTAAAAACTGCATTTTGTATTTACTCAGGCTATCTTTATGTAATATTAAAATGTGATGATCTGAATCATTTAAGTAACAAATATGCAAAAAAAATAAAAATAAGGAGGGAACTTTTTCACAGCAGGTAGGATTTTTTTTATATATAAAAGACTGGTGAAGCTAAAATAATACTTGATGTCAGCATTACCAAATCACATTTTTAATCTAAGTAAAAAAAAAATTCTTTACACAAATAAAAACTACTGTTTCCCAGATTCCGGCTTAGGCAGCCCTGATCACATGGTCTATGACTACCAATAATAACAGCCCAGACTTTGTTGAATTCATTAACCACTTCCCTACCCAGCCATAGTCAAATGACGTCCACAGATGGGATCTCCCATCCTGGGTGGACGTCATATGACGTCCTTGCTTTGTAGGGGGATATCTGAACGATGCCTGCAGCTAGAGGCATCATTCAGATATCCTTTTAAAGTGCCGGCGATTCTGTGCACCATAAGAATGATCATAGCGGCGGTTCCGCCGCTTGATCGTTATTATAGGCGGCGGGAGGGGACAACCCCCCCCTCCTGCCGCCATCCGGTGCTTCTCCAGGCTCTCCCGTGCGATCGGGGACCCAGAGCGAATCTTCCGGCGCCGTTGGTGGGTCACTAGACGAGCATAGAGATGACTGGTGACCAGATGGTCACCAGTCATCTCTATGATCGTCAGAGGCCCGGGCGCAATGTGATGACGTCACGCCCGGGTCCTCAAATGTAATCAAAGCCGCCATTGCGGCTGTAAGTATGAGATCAGTGAAAAAATTTTCACTGATCTCATGCTTTCCAGCCTGGAGGAGAGATGTGGGGTCTTATTGACCCCGCATCTCTCAATAAAGAGGACCTGTCACACACATTCTTATTACAAGGGATGTTTACATTCCTTGTAATAGGAATAAAAGTGATAAAAAAAAAAAAAAAAAAGTAAAACAATTGTAAAAAAAAAAAAAAATAATAATAAAAAAAAAATTAAAATGCCCCTGTCCCCGGTAGCTCGCGATCAGAAGCGAATGCACACGTAAGTCGCCCACATATGTAAACGTCGTTCAAACCACACATGTGAGGTATCACCGCGTGTGTTAGAGCGCATGCAACAATTCTAGCACTAGACCTCCTCTGTAATTCTAACCTGGTAACCTGTAAAAAAAATTAAAGCGTCGCCTATGGAGATTTTTAAGTACCGAAGTTTGGCGCCATTCTATGAGTGTGCGCAATTTTAAAGCGTGACATGTTAGGTATCTATTTACTTGGCGTAACATCATCTTTCATATTTTCCCCAAAAATTGGGCTAATTTTACTGTTTTGTTATTTTTTAATTCATGAAACCATTTTTAAAAAAAAAAAAAAAGGCGTTTGAAAAATTATTGCGCAAATATCGTGCAAGAAAAAAAGTTGCAATGACCGTCATTTTATTCCCTAGGGTGTCTGCTAAAAAAACATATATAATGTTTGGGTGTTCTGAGTGCTAGAATAGGCCCAGGTATTGAAGTGGTACAAAAAGCCCGGTGTTGAAGTGGTTAAACACTAAAAAAAAATATCCTAAAAGGTGCCCAAATGTACAAGTAATTTAACCACTTGACCACCAGAAGGTCTTACCCCCTTCATTATCAGACCATTTTTTGTTATTCAGCACTGCGCTACTTTAACTGGTAATTGCACTGTTTTAAAAGAAGAAGAATAAATGGTGCTAACCAATGGATTTCTACATTTTAATATATATATATATATATATATATATATATATATATATATGGCTGCTGCTCCTTAAAGTGTAAATTAAACACTTATAGGATATCAAACTAAAGTTAGAATGGTGCATGGTCCATACCCAAATTAAATTCATATAATTTAACACAAATAGAGCTTTCTTTGGTTGTATTTTATCACTATTGGGTTTTTTATTTATTTATTTTTTGTTCCAAAAAGGTTTTTTATTATATAAATGGAAAAATACTGAAAATGTCAAACAAAACCCCAATATTCTATACTTCCTGTTATAAAACATATCCAAAACTATTACATTTCTTCATCAATTTAGGCCAAAATGTATTCTGCTATATGTCCATATAAGTGTATATTAATTGGTTTGCGTGAAAGTTATAGCATCTGATTGAAACTGACATCACTTGTGACACTAATACAGTGATCAGTGATAGCACTGTACTAATGACACATAGTGGGAATGGGTTGACATCTACGGGCAACCAATGGGTTAACTGTGTGCCTAACAAGTGTAATGTGTGCTGCTTTTATTAACAGATCTGGTTGCTTTTTCTCCCTGAACTCAGAGTTGATTTCAGGGAGAAGAAACAGCCAGATTAATATCTGTTTGTCAACACAGAACTCAGCCACAGCCATTCAGCAGGTGTACAGACATAATCATTGGTTGTACCCTGCTGACAAACTTGTGTTCAATCACAGCACGGGTCAGCATGCATGCCGCCAAACCAGGAAGTACACAGCGATGTATGGGTGCTGGCTGTGCCACCCGCTCGCAGTATGTCTACTGTGAGCAGGCAGCAAGTGGTTGAAGCTGAACCAAAATCATCTAGAGATCTGCCAGTTAAAATGTATGTTGCCCCAACATTTCATTTCCCTGATATGAGTCTTTGTCAGTATATACTTGTATGAAAAAGTATCCTGTTCTCTTTGTATTGCTTCCTTTGTGTGAAATAGAACAAAAAACAGAACCAATGGACTTTCTCAGTACCCCAAATTGTAAATAAAATATAATTTTATTACAAATATTGCAATAATGTAATGTCTGCCCCAGGAGTGAGTTCTACCTGTGATTGGGTTAGTGATTTGTCATCCTGAACCTTTCCGCAGTGGGTAAGTTCTGGTGTCCTGCCAGGAGCTCCTTTCATTTATGTATGTTGTGATGTGCATATATATGATATGTTTGTTTCAATTATTGTTTGTTTTCATTCTTCTAGATAAGTTGGATGCTTCCCCGGCCTCTGGAAGAAGTGGCTTAAGCTCCGTACACACGGTCGGACTTTTGGCCAACAAACTTCATTTTGAGCAGGTTGGACCAACAATCCGACCGTGTGTACGCTCCATCGGACAAACTTTTTTTTTTTTTTGTTTTCATCGGACAAATGTTGGGTCTCCAAATGGACAAACTTTTGCCCAACAAAAGTCCGATGGAGCAAAGTCCGACCGTCTGTACAGAAAACCATCGGACTTTTGTCCGATGGACAAAACAAATAATGTTACAATCAACCAACAATAGCAGAAGTTGACCAAAGGGTGGCGGTAAAGAGCAGAAAAGAGCAGAAAAACCACATGATGTTGGATAAAGTTTGGGGAAAGTTTGCAGAAAAGTCAGAGCGTGTGTATGCTATGGGTGTACCCGACCAACTCTGTTCGGACCAAAAACCACGGAAAAGTCCGATGGAAGTCCGACCGTGTGTACGGGGCTTAAGACTGCAAAACATTTAAGCCCTGTACACATGATCAGATATCCTATGAATTTTCGTCTGATGGATTTGTCCATCAGAAATCTGATGAAACTGTTTTCCATCAGTCTTGCCCACACACCATCAGTCAAAAAACCGACCGTTCCAAACGTGGTGACGTAAAACACTCCGATGAGCTGAGAAAAATGAAATTCAATGCTACTGAGCATGTGTCGACTTGATTCTGAGCATGCTTGGGTTTTTTATCTGATGGATTTCCCCACAGACGATCGGAAATTGCCATCAGTTTTTTATCCATCAGATAATTTTAAAACATGTTCTATTTTTTAAAACTGATGGAAAAAAGACTGATGGGTCCCATACACGATCGGTTTGTCTGATGAAAACAATCCATCAGATGGTTTTCATCAGTCAAACTGATCGTGTGTACAGGGCTTTAGAGGTTTATATTATATTTCCCTTTACACTGTTATTTATATTCTATGTCAATATTCGGTTTTATAAATCCGTTTATAGATCCGTTTAGGGAAACCATCTTTTATATTATGACGGGGTACATAATTAATTTGACCTTATTCTTACTATTTGTTTATATGTTTGCGGTCTGTTTTTTTTTGTATGACTTCTATAGATAGGACGTTGTATATCCTTTTCCTCTCTCTTCTCCTCTTTTTCTGAAATTGATTAATTTTGGCTTATCTCCCATTTTCTGCTTTGTGTGAAATACCTGGTGATCCTGCCATCCCCCCTTCTTTCCTATTGCAAACTGACCACACCAGGGCACGAAAGCACATCCTTCCCAGTGTGGTCAGTTTGCATTCTACTTCAAAGCACAAGCTGCCTGTACTCCAGTGATCATACGTTTGCTGACACACACACACAAACACACATGGGGAAGATTGTTGTACTTCTGTTTCTCTGCCTCCTGCTGGTACACATGCTCAGCTTGTCAAAGTGTATTTCCGTTTCTGCATTTTACACAGGACTGTGCCTGTGCTCCGTTCAAGCTGCTGCTGTCACTTACCTCTTATTATCACAGGTTGTCTCCACCCCCACCTCTCTAAGCCCCTTATAGAGCTCAGAACAGGGGTAAGGTGATCATGTAGAGCAAAAAAAGGTAGTTGGAATGTTTTTTACATTGTATATCTATACCCAAACGTTTTGTCCTGCGTTTCTATCTTAGGGCTTTTTCATACTGAGCCAGTCCACTTCCATTCAGCAGGGGATCTGTAATTGGATTCCCTGCTGAATCTGGCTGAATGGGACAGGGGTCAGTTTTTTTACATCTGTGCCCATTAAGTTTGTGTCTGTATTTTGACAGCAGCCAGGAGCGGACCTATGATGGCTCTATTGGCAACCGTTTACATCAGACTACCTCTGATCAGTCATATTGAGGTCTGGAAAAACTAAAAAGGACACAGCCTTTTTTCATTTTTTTTCTGGACCTGGTCGTATTCAGAGGTAGGCAGGTGTAAATGGACACAAGTACATCAGCTTCCCCATAGACCCACTTGGAGCTTCCAATAAAGTCCACCTGAAAAACCGCCTGTAAAAGGGCACTTAAATTGAATGGGCTGTTTTACAAGTTAAAGATTCACATATACGTTTACATTTCCTTCCATGCCCTAAGGCTGGTCATACATGATGCAAATGTCTTTCCTGCAACCACGAGTTGCAGGAAAGAAATTCACATGATTCCCCCAGCAACACCGATAGTGCTGGTAGGGGAATCCCTCCTGCCAAGCCATTGTCTTCTTCTGGGGGGGGGGGGGAGCTGTCCCCACTGGGAGAAGACAGTAATTATTGCTAGAAGCTATAGCAGTCACTAGTGATAATCATAAGAGAATCCAGCAGGCTGGTTGTACCCAAGTTGAACCTGATACATTCACCCATCCCATTAACTGTTCAAATTCAGAAAAAACTGGCCAAGATTTGAATCGTGTGTGGCCGACCTAAAATTCATCTGCAGACACAGTGTTCTCTGCATAAGGAGCTCTATAAAATAAAGTATTTCTTATATTTAACCACTTAAGCCCCGGACCAATACGCAGCTTGAAGACCAGAGGTGTTTTTACAATTTGGCACTGCACTGCTTTAACTGCAAATTGCATGGACATGCAATGTTGTACCCAAACGAAATTTGCGTCCTTTTCTTCTCACAAATAGAGCTTTCTTTTAATGGTATTTGATTGCCTCTGCGATTTTTATTTTTTGCGATATAAACAGAAAAAAAAAGAAAATTTTGAAAAAAAAAGATATTTTCTACTTTTTGTTATAAGAAGAATCGAATAAACTCAATTTTAGTCATACATTTAGGCCAAAATGTATTCAGCCACATTTTAGTACAAAAAATGTCAATAAGCGTATATTTATTTGTTTCCACAAAAGTTATAGCGTCTACAAACTAGGATACATTTTCTGGAAATTACACAGCTTTTAATTTATGACTGCCTATCTCAATTCTTGAGGTGCTAAAATGGCAGGGCAGTACAAACCCCCCCCCCCCAAATGAACCCATTTTGGAAAGTAGACACCCCAAGGAAATTGCTGAGAGGCATGTTGAGCCCATTGAATATTTTTTTTTTGTCCCAAGTGATTGAATAATGACAAAAAAAAATTACAAAACGTTGTCACTAAATTATATATTGCTCACACATGCCATGGTTATATGTGGAATTGCACCCCAAAATACATTTTGCTGCCTCTCTTGAGTACGGGGATACCACATGTGTGGGACTTTTTGGGAGCCTAGCCGCGTACGGGACACCGAAAACCAAGCACTGCCTTCAGGATTTCTAAGGGAGCAAATTTTTGATTTCACTCCTCACTACCTATCACAGTTTTGAAGGCCATAAAATGCCAAAATAGCACAAACCCCCCCCCCCCAAATGACCCCATTTTGGAAAGTAGACACCCCAGGCATTTTTTTTTCCACACAGTATTTGCGCAGCGATTTTTCAAATGCATGTTTTGGGGAAAAAATACACTTTTTTTAATTTTAATGCACTAAAACACACTATATTGCCCAAATTTTTGATGAAATAAAAAAGATGATCTTAGACCGAGTACATGGATACCAAACACGACATGCTTTAAAATTTCGCACAAACGCGCAGTGGCGACAAACTACATACATTTTTAAAAAGCCTTAAAAGCCTTTACAGGTTACCACATTAGATTTACAGAGGATGTCTACTGCTAAAATTACTGCCTTCTATCTGACCTTCGCGGTGATACCTCACATAGATGGTGTCATTTCTGTTTACATATGACGCCAGACCGACACTTGCGTTCGCCTTTGCGCAAGAGCACAGGGGTGCTTTTTTTTTTATTATTATTTATTTTGCTTTTTTATTTTATTTTTAAACTGTTCCTTCCATTTTTTATTTTTTTTTATCATTTTTATTGTTACCTCACGGAATGTAAATATCCCCTATGATAGCAATAGGTAGTGACAGGTACTTTTTTAAAAAAAAACTGGGGTCTATTAGACTCTAGATCTTTCCTCTGCCCTCAAAGCATCTGACCACACCAAGATCGGGGTGATAAAATGTTTTCCCAATGGCACTTTTAATATCCGGGGGGGGGGGACATTCCCTCCCACTGCTTGTAAAAGCAGTCCAGAGGCTAATTAGCTGCTAGGATTGCTTTTACATGAAAGTCGGCCGCTGGCTGAAAAGAATGATACCAAGATGATACCTAAACCCGCAGGCATCATTCTGGTATAACCATTCAAAGTCCAGCAACATACCAGTACGTTGCTGGTCCTTGTTGGACATGTATTGTAATCTTTTTTTTCATGCAGCCTGTTGGCTGAGCGAACAAAAGAGATTGATCGGTGGGTATGCCCACCATTATAAAACCTCCCCTCATCCACCCACTTCTAATGATGGGCATACATTCACCATTTATATATGCCGAAGCATGGGGACATCCTCCCGCAAAAGTTATGCTGCGTACACATGGTCGGACTATTCCACGGGCAAGCCTTTGTCGGAATTTCGACCGTATGTACGCGGCATTAGGAGCAAAATCGCTCCTCCGCCCCTGCTGCCCCCATGCTTCAGCATATATGCTCTTTTTTTAACTGTGGTGGTGAAATTACCTCCTACAGCACTGGAGTCGCAGGGATCAGGCCTGTCTCTGCGGACGCTGCAGTTATGTGTGTTCTGTTTTGTAAGTGACAGTGATCGATCGATACTGCACTTGGGTGGGCTGGGCTGGACGAAGGGGCAAAACGCAGGTGCTAGCAGGTATCTGGGCTGACCCCACTAACACTGCGTTTTTGGGAACCCTAAACTGCTGGGGACGCTAGTATAGATCTGATCAGATCAGATATTGATCTGTTCAGATACTATACCACTAAGGGAGGTGTATGCTTTGCAGGTGGGTGTTAGCATTACTGGCACTAACCTGACGCTGCCTGGGGCGACGCAGACCCTCTCTGACTCTAAAACCGAATTGATATCACCCGCTGGGCGATCAGAGGGTTAAACCTTTATTGGGTTATATACGGAAGGTGCCCTGATGCTATAAAAAAGCAATCTAATAAACCAGTGTCACACGTAACACTTATACGGTGATTACTGGTGAAAGGGTTAACTAGGGGCAATCAGGGGGTTAAAACCTTTATTAGGTAATATATGGGGGTACCTGACGCTATATAAAAACCTGATGGGGAACCTAAATAACTAACTGGCTAACCAGTGTCACCAGTGACACTTATACGGTGATCACTGGTGAAAGGGTTAACTCTAGGGGCAATCAGGGGGTTAAAACCTTTATTAGGTTGTATATGGGGGTACCTGATGCTATAAAAACCTGGCGGCGAACCTAAAAATATAACTGGCTACCTAGCGGCACCAGCGACACTAATACAGCGATCAGAAAAACGATCGCTTAGTGACACTGGTGATAGGGGTGAAAGGGTTACCTGGGGGGCGATCAAGGGGTTAAACCTTTATTAGGTAATATATGGGGGTACCTGACGCTATAAAAACCTGGTGGCGAACCTAAAAAAATAACTGGCTACCTAGCGGCACCAGCAACACTAATACAGCGATCAGAAAAACGATCGCTTAGTTACACTGGTGATAGGGGGTGAAAGGGTTACCGGGGGGGGCGATCAAGGGGTTAAACCTTTATTAGGGGGTTTAGGGGGCTACCCTGGACCTAAAGGGGCCTAAACCTAACTGCCCTGACACTTTTTACAGTCACAAATGACACTGATTGCAGTGATCAGTAAATAAATGACACTGTGACTGTGGGTGCAGGGGGTGACCTGGGGGTGATCTGGGGGTGACTGGGGGGTGAAAAGTGTGCCTATGTGTACCTACGTGTCAGTGTGGTGTTTGTGTACTAACCTGATGTCTTCTCTCCTCGAGCTCCGGTCAAAAACACTGCCTCGTGGAGAGATGACATCACTTCCTCCTGCCTGTGTATGCATTACACAGGCAGGGGAAGCATTTCATTTGCTGGGAACGATCGCGAGGGGGTACCCAGAAACCAGTGGCCGCCCCCTCATCCCGGATCGCTCCTACAGCTTAACCGCCTGCCGCATGTACCGGGGGGGGTCCGATCGGACCCCCCAACCGCACGAAGGCAGGCACGTACAGGTACGTGATTGTGCCTGTCCATGCCATTCTGCCGACGTATATGTACATGGGGCGGTCGTTAAGTGGTTAAATGTGCATGTTGTTTCAGTTTTTCTCTGTCTTCTATTAGGCACATTCCCTTTGGTACATGCTTTTACACACTACGCTGAGCTTATGTAAGTTTCTAAACTCAAGATTTTCATTTGTTGTTTTTTTTATCACTGCTGTTTCTTTAATATATATCTAAAATATTTGAGGTTTTACAGAGCCAGCAAATGCAATCACTATTAAATTCCATATAATAACGATGACTACTAAATCAGTCAAACTATGAAGGTCTAAAGCCCCGTACACGATCATAATATTGTACAATCGTATGATAATCTGACCGTTGGTACACAGCTTTCATCCGAAATTTTCTGAAGGGACGAACACGAAAATTTTTCTCACATGACACCAGATCAGACGATTTTGTTTAATCGGTACAGTTTTCATCCAAAAAATACAATACAAATACATTGCATCACTTCTGAATTTATAATCTGTCGTACGAGAATTTTCGTACTTTAGTAACCTTTCCGTTTTCGATATGGAGATTAGCATGCAAAAAAAACTGTACGATCATTCGTCCAATAATCTCTGTGTGTGTACTGAGCTTAAGAATCCACTTTGGCTTAGATTACTCAGGGACTCCCATAGTGTTATCTCCTGTCAGTTTTCCTGTATTCAAAGGAACTTCTACTGAAAATCAGTTTGGTTGTTTTCAGCATATTAAATGTCAGAAAAAAAAAACGCTTTTAGGCCACTATCACACTTTTGCGTTGCAGGAATGTGCTCAAAAACACTCAACTGCAGGCATCACCCCGGTATAACCACTTCATGCCATGAACTCAAATTTGCGTACGATCAGCGGGAAGGGGTTAAACTTATCAAACCCGCTGTGACACCAAAAAAACTGATTTAATCACATAGTAATAAGTAATCATCACTGAATTGAAGAGGAAATCTAGCCAAATCCTGTATTTGTTTTATTTATTTGGGTAATGTATGGCTATTTCACCTATTTATTGTTTATTATTTATTTATTTCAGGTACTTGTATCGCGCCATCACTTTATGCAGCGCTTTAACATATACATTGTACATTCACATCAGTCCCTGCCCTCAAGGAGCTTAAAATCTAAGGTCCCTAACTCACATTCATACATACATATACTAGGGCCAATTTACACAGGAGCCAATTAACCTACCAGCATGTCTTTGGAGTGTGGGAGGAAACCCGAGTACCCTGAGGAAACCCACGCAGGCACAGGTAGAACATGAAAACTCCAGGCAGGTAGTGTTGTGGTTGGGATTCAAACCCTTTTGCTGCTTGGGAAAGTGCTAACCACTACACCACTGTGCTGCCCCTATAAAGAAATAATTGACTATATAAAAGATTAGTGTTTGAATTATTATAGATAGTGGACAGCAAAGTTAGAACCTCTGCCAGGGTTTCTAATTTTGTGTGTGTCCCCACTGGGGACATTTCCTCTCACTTTTCCTGCCAAAAATATATTTTAAAAAGAGAAGGGGAATCCCTCCTTTGAAGGTTGTCACCAAAACAAGTATTGTGAGATCTACCCTTATCTTGTTGACCCCTGTGACAACTGGTAGATTTTTTTCATTTCTGTACCAGCAATTCAGAAAGTGAGGGTGAGTTTCTTCAGCTTCCACCCAACCCCAGGCAGTAATACAAATCTGAGCTGCACACGCTAGCCACAAAATGTTTTGGGTATTATTCCACTTTTATCTCAACCAAACCCCTATACCTAACCTGAGCAATAGCCTTACCTTAAACGTATAGCTTAAAGTGTATGTATAGCCATTTTTATTGTTTTGGATAGAGTAGGGAATAGTTAACACACCTGTTAGTTTTTTGTCCTGTTGGGGATATTTCCCCTTACTTCCTGTTCCAGAGATGCCAGAGAAAATCACTACAAAATGAGGGAAAGCACCTCTTGAACAGTTGTCACTGGAACAGGAGTTCTCATTAAATTTCCCCTTGTCTTTTGTTCTGGTGACAAATTACAATGCTAAAATTTTAGATTTCCCACCACTGGGGGAATCTACCTAGTGGGGTGAATCTAACCTACTGAGAACACAGACAGCAATAAAAGCCTGACAGATGTCCTAATTCATTCATATGCTTTCCAAGTCCAAAAAAGTTTTGCCTATACATACACTTTAACCTCAACTTAACCTCCAGTTAAATTTTTACTATCATGGTAATAAATACTATATTATCATTATGATTAGTACTACCATAGAAAAAAGGCAGCAAATAGAATATCACATTGAGAATTCATGCTATAAAACCTTTGGCGCCTCTGTACAATGTGAATGTTATCAGTGCCAAAATAACCTCTGCCAAAATGAAATGATCCATGTTTCCAATACTCCTAACACCAAGGTCTTCAATTTAAATGCATATTTAATCCTTTAAACTTCTAATATCAACATGTTACTTTTAATTTTTCTGTTGTTTGAGAATGCTCCCAGGCAAATATTATGCATGTTGTAATTACAGTGAGAAATTAGCAATGTGTGTACTTTGTGTGCTTCCATTCCTATGGAAAATACTGCACGTTTTTGAGCCTCCTTCAAGCGACCTCATAAGAATGAACTATATCAGCAAATCAGCATGAAGTCAATTATGGGAAATGAGTACCTGCTTCTGTACAATGTAACTACAGGGGTCAGAAGTCATGTTCAGAACTGAGTAGTAATAATTATGTCTTCATAGATGGACGTCCACTTTTTTCTTTGACACAATAATATAAGCAAATCAGTGTGATATCAATTAATCGGAAATTAGTACCAGCTTCCCCATAATGTGTCCATGGGTTTCTTGAAATTCTCATAATATAACCATGGGATTCTGGATCACTGCGTCTGCAGTAGATAGGTGGACAGCACAATCTTTTTCTTGTCACAATGGAAAATAAGTAAATATAATTGTATTATTTCACAATAATGCAAAAAGTAAGTAAATATAATGGCACAATATAGAATGCTTAATGAGTAAAGTATTCATTCCTAATAACAGTCTTTTTTTCCTCTCCGTATCCCACACAATTCAGGGGCTTTTTTATCAGGATTTATTTATTTTCCTTTAAAAGATATTTATTTAGTAATCTTTTCCATAAATTTTGCATGGAGAAAATTATTAGGTTTATGGTAGTAAATATGTACCATCTGCATGCCTTGCATAATCATAGATGAATAAACAAGTTTATATACTTAAAGTAGACCTGTTACTTTAGTAACTTACAGAATCCACCCCCATTCTGTTCTAGAAAACCTTTTGTACCTACACTTGCCATTACACCTACATCAATCTAATGCCAACCTCCGTCCCCTCAAAGTAACCTAATATTGAAAACAATTGCACGCCGTATGGCAGAAGGAGCATGATGTCAACAATTGCTTTTGTGATGCCCCAGTGGGATAGCAGAGCAAGGAGTTTGTGCAGCGGATTGCTAATGTCAGTTATGGCAAATCATTCACCTTGCATTCACTTGAAATTCTACTAACACCTTTAGGTACTCTGAACCCCTCCAACTAACAGTTGTATATAGACAAGAAAGATAATTATTCTTCTGTTGTCTGTATCGGCTTTGTGGGTTATGCTTATCTGTGAAAGACTAGCCTTCTCTTTTATAGTTGCATGAATGGAACCCAGCACCAGAGCCTAATGCCGCGTACACACGATCGTTTTTAATGTCATTTTCAAAAACAACGTTTTTCTCGACGTGATTTTTCTTGTTTCCTCTCAAGCCTGTCTTGCATACACACGTTTATTTAAAAAAAACGCTCGAGCAAAGCGCAGTGACATACAACATGTACGACGGCACTATAAAGGGGAAGTTCTGTTCGAATGGCGCCACCCTTCATGTTAGTAAAGTTTGTTGAGGGACGATTTGCGCTTTTCAGCCTCGTGCTTTTCAGTCCGTTACAGCGTGACGAATGTGCTATCTCCATTACAAACGCTAGTTATACCAGAACGAGCGCTCCCGTCTCATCCTTGATTCTGAGCATGCGCGTTTTTTCCCCTCGTAAAAGCATACACACTACTGTTTTTCACGTCGTTAAAAAAAACGACGTGAAAAAATAGAGCAGGTTCTAATTTTTTTAGGCCATTTTTCACGTCGTTAAAAATGCTCTGGAGCCTACACATGATCGTTTTTAATGCCCAATTTAAAAAATTACATTTTTTAACGACATGAAAAACTATCGTGTGTACGCGGCATTAAAGTAGAATTCCAACTTACCCTGGCAGAATTTATGATTTCTTGGCCATTTTTCAGAGAATATGAATGATAAAACAAAAACATTTCTTTCACTCATGGTTGAGTGTTTGGCTGAAGCCATTTATTATCAATCAACACTGTGTTTACTCTTTTTAAATCATAATGGCAACAGAAACTACCGAAATTACCCTGATCAAAAGTTTAAATATTCTAGTGATTTTGGCCTGATAACATGGACACAGGTTGACACAAAGGGGTTTGAATGGCTATTAAAGGTAACCATCCTCACCTGTGATCTGTTTGCTTGTAATTAGTGTGGTTGTATAAAAGGTCAATGAGTTTCTGAACTCCTGACAGACCCTTGCATCTTTCATCTAGTGCTTCACTGACGTTTCTGGATTCTGAGTCATGGGGAAAGCAAAAGAATTGTCAAAGGATCTGCGGGAAAAGGTAGTTGAAGTGTATAAAACAGCAAAGGGATATAAAAAGATACCCAAGGAATTGAGAATGCCAATCACCAGTGTTCAAACTGTAATCAAGAAGTGGAAAATTAGAGGTTCTGTTGAAACCAAACCACGGTCAGGTAGAGCAAATTAAATTTTAGCCACAACTGTCAGGAAAATTGTTCGGGATGCAAAGAAAAACTTACAAATAACTTCAGGTGAAATACAGGACTCTCTGAAAACATGTGGTGTGGCTGTTTCAAGATGCACAATAAGGAAGCACTTGAAGAAAGATGGGCTGCATGGTCGAGTCGCAAAAAGAAAGCCATTACTACGCAAATGCCACAAAGTATCCCGCTTACAATACGCCAAACAGCACAGAGACAAGCCTCAAACCTTCTGGCACAGAGTCATTTGGAATGATGAGACCAAAATTTTGCTTTTTGGCCACAACCATAAACACTACATTTGGAGAGAAGTTAAAAGGCCTATGATGAAAGGTACACCATTCCTACTGTGAAACACGGAGGTGGACTGTGATGGTTTGGGGATGTGTGAGCTACAAAAGGCACAGGAAATTTGTTCAAAATTGCTGGAAAGATAAATGCAGTGTGTTATCAATAAATACTGGAGGAACATTTCCATTCATCAGCCAGGAAGCTGCGCATGGGACGTACTTGGACATTCCAACATGACAATGATCCAAAACACAAGGCCAAGTCGACCTGTCATTGGCTACAGCAGAATAAAGTGAAGGTTCTGGAGTGGCCATCTCAATCTCCTGACCTCAATATCATTGAGCCACACTGGGGAGATCTCAAACGTGCCGTTCATGTAAGACAGTCCAAGAATTTCCAGGAACTGGAGGCTTTTTGCCAAGAGGAATTGGCAACTTTACCATCTGAGAAGACAAAGAACCTCATCCACAAATACCACAAAAGACTTCAAGCTGTCATTGATGTTAAAAGGGGCAATACACAGTATTAAGAACTGGGGTATGTGAACTTTTGATCAGGGTCATTTGGGTAGTTTCTGTTGCCATTATGATTTAAAAAGAGTAAACACAGTTGATTGATAATAAATGGCTTCAGTCAAACACTAACCATGTGTGAAAGAAATGTTTTTGTGTTATCATTCATATTCTCTGAAAAATGGCCAAGAAATCATAAATTCTGCCAGGGTATGTAAACTTATGATCCCAACTGTGTATATATATATATATATATATATATATATATATATATATATATATATATATATATATATACACACACATATACATACATACATACATACATACATACACACACACATATATATATATATATATATATATATATATATATATATATATATTGTGAGGGGGTTAGCTCGGCAGCGGGTGTGTGTGACCCCCGGGATGGGCTCCCCACACAAAACAGGCCCAGCAAACGGAGGTTGTGGTTTTCAAAATCAAAAAAAGGTGCGGTTTATTTTCTATTTACAGTGACAAAACACAGCAAAGCAAAAGAAACATAACCAAAATAAATCCTGGTCAAGTTGACCTCTGACTAAACATACAGGTTTCCTAACTAACAACTGGGATCAGCCTAGTGCTGTCCTAGTCCCTAAGTCCCTGGTTTTAAATGTCCAAGCAAATAGCCACACAGGCTTTTTCTCACCGCACAGGGGTTCACTCTCCCTAGACAGTCCACACAGGTCTGGTTCCAGGCATGAGCTAACATCTAATGAAGCTGGGAGTTCTTATAGAGGCCTAAATGAGCTGACAAGCTTCAGCTGGTCTCATCAACTCCCTGTCTGCACGACGCCCAGCCCTCTCCCTAGAGGTATGAGTCATCCATGAGCCCACTAGCCTTATACAACTCTCCACCTAGTTGTATAAGTCGGCGTAAAGCCTGAATCTGGGCGAAATATATCTACCCCCCTGGATGCAACCAGGTGACTTTACCTTCCTGCTGTCACATACCCCCCCTCTTGTTTTAACCTCGGGGTTGGAACACCAGCAATCAGGCATTCATGTACTCGAGACAAAGCATCCACATTCCCCATTTGAACGCCAGGGCGATGCTTTACTGTGAAGTTGAATTCCTGGAGGGCCAGGAACCACCTATTCACTCTTCTATTTGTTTCTTTGTTTTGAGCCATCCACTTTAACGGAGCGTGATCCGTAACCATGTCAAAGTGCCTACCTAGCAGGTAGTACCGAAGGGAATCTAGAGCCCACTTCACCGCTAAACACTCCTTTTCAACGGTGGCGTAATTTACCTCATGGGACTTCAACTTCCTGCTGAGGTAAATGACTGGGTGCTCTTCCCCGTTCCAGACCTGGGACAATACTGCTCCTAACCCCACATCTGACGCATCACTTTGTACGACAAAGTCTTTAGAGAAGTCGGGTGAGTACAACACTGGCTGGCTACATAAGGCTTGTTTCAAGAATTGGAATGCTGCCTCAGCCTCGGGGGTCCATTTAATCATGACCGACCCTTTCCCCTTCGTCAGGTTGGTTAGGGGCACAGCCTTAGAAGCAAAGTGGGGAATGAATCGCCGATAATACCCAGCGATTCCCAGAAAGGCTCGTACCTGCTTCTTGCTGTTGGGACGTGGCCAACTCTGGATGGCCTCGACTTTGTTGAGTTGGGGTTTTATTACTCCCCTCCCAATGGTGTACCCAAGATATTTGGCCTCCTCCTGCCCAATGGTACACTTCTTGGGGTTAGCCGTAAACCCCGCTTCCCGAACAGAGTCCAGGACTGCTTGCACTTTTGGCAGATGTGAGGCCCAATCTGTGCTATGGACAATTACGTCATCCAGGTAAGCCGCAGCATACTTCCGATGGGGCCTCAGCATCTGGTCCATTTTCCGCTGGAATGTGGCCGGCGCATTCTGTAACCCGAACGGCATTCTTTTATATTGGAACGCCCCGTCTGGGGTTACAAATGCGGTTTTCTCTTTGGCCGACTTGGCCAGGGGGATTTGCCAATACCCTTTTGTGAGGTCAAGAGTCGTCATGTATCGGGCTGTTCCCAGCCGGTCGATCAACTCATCTATACGTGGCATGGGGTAGGTGTCAAATTTTGTAACTTTGTTCAACTGACGAAAATCGTTACAAAATCGCCAGCTCCCATCCGGTTTAGGCACCAAAACGATGGGACTAGACCAATCACTTTGGGACTCCTCTATCACCCCTAAGTTCAGCATTTTCTGTACTTCCTCCCGTATTGCCTCCCGTCGAGCCTCTGGGATCCGATAGGGTTTTAACTTCACCCTTTCACCGGGCGGGGTAATGATGTCATGCTCTACCCCAGATGTTTGTCCCGGCAGCTCAGAGAATACCTCCTTGTTGCGAAGCACAAACTCCTTAACCTCCTGTTGTTGGGGTTGTGACAAGGTGGCTGCTATTCCAACCTCAGGAATCACGCAACCAGTTTGAGCTGGTGACCAAGTGTCTGCGACTAGGGACTCTCTATCCCTCCAGGCTTTCAACAGATTAACGTGATAGATCTGTTCGGGCTTTCGCCTTCCTGGTTGTCTGACCTTGTAATTCACTTCGCTCACTTTTTCCATTATCTCGTAGGGGCCTTGCCATTTGGCAAGGAATTTACTTTCAACCGTAGGGACAAGTACCAATATCCTATCCCCCGGGGAAAAGGTACGGGTCTTGGCTCCACGGTTGTACACTCTCTGCTGTGCCAACTGCGCTTGGGCCAAATGTTCCTTCACGATGGGCATTACCTGTGCAATTCGATCTTGCATCAGGGCGACATGCTCAATCACACTCCTGTGGGGAGAACTCTCACTTTCCCAAGTTTCCTTGGCAATATCCAACAGCCCTCTTGGGTGTCTCCCATACAGTAACTCAAAGGGGGAGAATCCCGTAGAGGATTGGGGCACCTCCCTAATAGCAAACATCAAATAAGGAAGTAAACAGTCCCAATCCTTTCCATCTCTATCCACCACTTTCTTCAACATTTGTTTTAGGGTTTTGTTGAATCTTTCAACCAGCCCATCGGTTTGGGGGTGATACACAGACGTACGCAATTGCGTCACTTTGAACAATTTACACAGCTCTTTCATAACCCGGGACATAAAGGGTGTACCTTGGTCCGTAAGCAGTTCTTTACAAATACCCACCCGGCTAAAAACAAGAGATAGCTCTTTGGCTATGGTTTTGGCCGAGGTATTTCGGAGAGGGATCGCTTCTGGATAACGGGTGGCATAGTCCATTATAACTAATATGTACTGGTGCCCCCTAGCGGACTTGATTATAGGACCTACCAAATCCATGGCGATCCTCTCAAACGGGACCTCAATGATGGGTAGAGGGACCAGCGGGCTACGGAAATGTGGCATCGGGGCCAACCTCTGACACACAGGGCAGGAGGAACAATAATTTTCTACGTCCTTCATCACCCCCGGCCAATAGAATCTCTGTAATACCCTCTCTCGGGTTTTCTCTGTCCCCAGATGACCTCCAAGAATGTGCCCATGGGCCAACTCCAACACCAACTTCCTGTAAGGTTTGGGCACCACAAGCTGCTCAACGGTTTCTTCTGCCCTTTTTGCCACCCGATACAGTAGGTCCTTCTCTACGCTGAAGTATGGGTAAGTGCAGGTATTATCTGGGTTCACTAACTCGCCATCTATTTTCACTACGTTTTCCCGTGCCTTTATTAGGGCGGGGTCTTTCAACTGTTCTGTGGCAAAGTTTTCCCTGTGAACCTCAAGATCAGAAAACTCCACAGACGGTAGGTTTTCGTCTGAGGAGGTGGGCTCCTCTCCAGTTTCTTGAGTCTCCCCTGCCAATACTGATAAGGGAAATTCCGGAGAGTCCTCACCACTCTCAGGGGAGTTCTGGCTATCACATTCCTGGTACATAGGGGCACCAGTGAGGGGCTCAGGATCATCCCACAGTTCCCAGAACTTCGGAAAATCCCTTCCCACAATGGCGTCATGCGGTAACTGAGATACTAAGCCCACTGGATGAGAGAGGGTACCTTTGGGGGTCTCGAAACACACTGTAGTCACTGGATACTCTCGGGTGTCCCCATGCACACAAATAACAGCTACCTTGCTATTCCCAGAGACCTCTGTTTTAACTAACTCAGCCTTTATCAGGGTCACAAGGCTACCTGAATCCAGCAATACCACAACATTTCTACCATTAACACACATTTTGCATAAATGTTTCTCAGTTCCTCGAATGGCAGTGCATGCGACTGTCGCACACAGCGACTGACGTCTGCCCTTCAGAAAGTCACACTGCATGGGTTCCTCCACAACCGGGCAATTGGCTGCAATATGTCCCGCTTGCCGGCAGCGGTAGCAAACGATCCTTCTTGCCGCCTCTTGAGCCGCTGATTTCCCAGGCTGTTCTCGCCAAACTTGGGGTAGAGCTCCCACCCTCTCACTCTCTCCACCCTCACCCCTTGGAATCCTCTTATCCGCCCCTGGGGATGGTCTGGTCTTAGGGTGGAAAGTCCGAGTGTCTCTGGAAGAGGCCGTCAGGTTCTCTGTAGCCAAGTATTTCTCCACACGATCCACAAGACCATCGGCCGTCTCTGGGTCTCCATGGCTTACCCACTTTTGGATGGCAGTAGGAAGAGCTCTCAAAAACCGATCCATTACAACACGTTCCACAATCTTTGGTGCGGACAAAGTCTCTGGCTGTAGCCACTTTCTGCTCAGGTGAATGAGATCATACATTTGAGACCTGGGGGGTTTTCCAAGCTGGAAAGTCCAGTTATGCACACGCTGAGCCCGGACAGCCTGGGTGACACCCAGCCTTGCCAATATTTCAGCTTTTAGCATCACATAGTCTTTTGCTTGGTTAGGCTCTAGGTCATAGTAAGCTTTCTGCGATTCACCAGTTAACAGAGGAGCCACCAGTCCAGCCCACTGCTCCTCAGGCCACTTTTCTCTTTCAGCGGTCCTTTCAAATGTGGTCAAAAATACCTCTGGATCATCCTCTCCAGTCATTTTTGTCAATAAACGACTCACCCCAAAGGACGCGGTATTAGTGGGACGGCTTTCCTCACTGGTCTGCGGACGTTGCTGCATTACTGCTTCCATCTGTTGTTGTAGTCTCTGCTCTTGCTTCTGCAACAGGTCTATGAAGCGGGCCTCAGATTGCTGCTGGGCTCGTTGCTGAGCCTCCAGACTCTGTTGCAAAGTTGCGTTTGTCTGCTGCTGGGCTGCAAGGCTCCTTTGCAAACCTGCATTTGTCTGCTGTTGATTGGCATTTGCTAGAGCCAGCTGCTTCAGTATCTCCTCCATGCTGGCTTAAAAAAAAACTGCCACTGGTTCTCCACCAACTGTGAGGGGGTTAGCTCGGCAGCGGGTGTGTGTGACCCCCGGGATGGGCTCCCCACACAAAACAGGCCCAGCAAACGGAGGTTGTGGTTTTCAAAATCAAAAAAAGGTGCGGTTTATTTTCTATTTACAGTGACAAAACACAGCAAAGCAAAAGAAACATAACCAAAATAAATCCTGGTCAAGTTGACCTCTGACTAAACATACAGGTTTCCTAACTAACAACTGGGATCAGCCTAGTGCTGTCCTAGTCCCTAAGTCCCTGGTTTTAAATGTCCAAGCAAATAGCCACACAGGCTTTTTCTCACCGCACAGGGGTTCACTCTCCCTAGACAGTCCACACAGGTCTGGTTCCAGGCATGAGCTAACATCTAATGAAGCTGGGAGTTCTTATAGAGGCCTAAATGAGCTGACAAGCTTCAGCTGGTCTCATCAACTCCCTGTCTGCACGACGCCCAGCCCTCTCCCTAGAGGTATGAGTCATCCATGAGCCCACTAGCCTTATACAACTCTCCACCTAGTTGTATAAGTCGGCGTAAAGCCTGAATCTGGGCGAAATATATCTACCCCCCTGGATGCAACCAGGTGACTTTACCTTCCTGCTGTCACAATATATATACACATACACATACACACACACAAATACACTATATTGACAAAAGTTTTGGGAATCCTGCCTTTACATGCACAGGAATTTTAATGGCATCCCAGTCTTAGTCTGTAGGGTTCAATATTTAGTTGGCTCACCCTTTGCAACTATAACAGCTTCAACTCTTCTTGGAAGGCTGTCTACATGGTTCAGGAGTGTGTCTATGATAATGTTTGACCATTCTTCCAGAAGCGCATTTGTGAGGTCAGGCACTGATGTTGGACGAGAAGGCTTGGCTCGCAGTCTCCACTCTAATTTATCTGAATGGTGTTCTATCAGGTTGAGGTCAGGACTCTGTGCTGGAAAGTAAAGTTCCAACACCCCAAAATTGCTCATCCATGTCTTTATGTACCTTGCTTTGTGCACTGGTGTGCAGTCATGTTGGAACAGGAAGGGGTCATTCCTAAACTGTTCCCACAAAGTTGGGAGCATGAAATTGTCCTAAATGTCGTGGTATGCTGAAGCCTTAAGAGTTCCCTTCAATGGAACTAAGGGGCCAAGCCCAACCCCTGAAAAACAACCCCACACCATAATCCCCCCTCCAACCAAATGATTTGGACCAGAGCACAAAGCAAGGTCCATAAAGACATGGCTGAGCGAGTTTGGGGTGGAGGAACTTGACTGGCCTGCACAGACTCCTGACCTCAACCAGATAGAACACCTTTGGGATGAATTAGAGCGAACACTGCGAGACCTTCTCATCCACATCAGTGCCTGACCTCACAAATGCACTTTTGGAAAAATGGTCAAACGGCCCCACAGACACACTCCTTAAACTTGTGGACAGCCTTCTCAGAAGAGTTGAAGCTGTTATAGCTGCAAAGAGTGGGCCAACTCAATATTGAACCCTACAGACTAAGACTGGGATGCCATTAAAGTTCATGTGCGTGTAAAGGCAGGTGTCTCAATACTTTTGGTAATATAGTGTATATCCCTCTCCTTCTCTCATCTGTTTGTGTGTGTGTGTGTATATGTGTGTGTATGTGTATATATATTGTAACGGTGCGACTCTGTGCGACCTTAAAGAGTGTTGGTTTACACCAGAGTTTGTAGAGAAAGACATGCTGATTGAACAGCTGTGTCTTTGGCTTTTTAGTCCTGCCCTGACTATGGATCAGGGCCCCACCCAACAGACAGGAAGTCTGTGCTTGGAGAGTCAGGTGGACTCTCCCATCCCTCTGAGTGGAGTCAGAGGCTATCTACGCTGCATGGGTGCAGCCAGAATAGACATGTCTGCAGGTGGCAGACATTGTTGGTGATTCAGAAACAAAGGTGCTGACCAGGGGTAAGCAAGGAGACAGCTTAACTCTTGGAAACTGTTTGGGTCTGAGGAGCAGACCTAAGGCCTAGGCTAAAGGCCTGAAACAGCCGGATAGCAAGAAGGTAAAGCTAGGAGGCTAAACTGTTGAGTATGCAAGATACAGGAAAGGTGGAACCCCCCTGTGAATGCTATGGATGTATTTGTGAACTTTTGTGCTTTTAAATAAAAATGGGCTACCATGCTCTTAAAAAGAGTTCCTGACTGGCCTGAATCACTGAAAAAATGCATCCACCACGAGAGCTAACAACCCCTAATCTCACATATGGTGGAGGTATTGCTTCGGGCAGTTTTTGGAAGAGTTCCAGATCCGCGCATACCAAAAACAGTGAGTAAAAATAAACTGTGTGTTTTGCAGCAATGCAGGCGAACTGCATTGCACAGGAGTTCAATTAATGGACTGTGTTGAATACAGGTGGTGTACCTGTGGAAGTGAGCTCAGCGTGGCCTGGGAAGATGTATCCACTTAGGAAGGTCCAGTGAGTGGATGGTTCAAGCAGAATCGCAAAGAGTGAAGTCTGCATGTGAAAGTGTGCTGTTTACAAGTCTGGGAGACAGTACCTCAAATTTTCCTGTGTTAATAGGAACTGTGTTAAAAAACTTTGTTGGCCTGATTGCAGAGATGGGGCGGTCAAAACGCAAGAAGGAAGCAAAGTTTTCTGAGCTGATAGACAGAACTTTGTGGCTGGAAGGGTTGTTACCGACAGAACAAGCCCCAGTCTGGTGCAAGATGCACTTGGCCGCACTGAACCAAGTTAAAGGGGAAGTGCATGCTGTTGCCCCTAGCAATGCTGGTGCAAGCTGGCCATCTGTCAAGGTGCAAAGTGAAGTTTCCAAGTGCCCTTCGTCTCAGGTTCCAGCAAAGCAAAGGTATGAGACGCCTGCTCTGAGTGTAAAGAGTGAGCAGGTGTGTGCGTTTGCCCATGGCAACAAAGCAGAGATCCGTACAGCTGACTTCATACGGCCTATGTTGCCTTCTGAGGATGTGGAAGATTTTTTGGAGGATTTTACGATGATTGCTTCTGCCCAAGGATGGCCACAAAGTAGCTGGGTTGAGTTGGTGCAACCTTTTCTGACGGAGGAGTACCAGGAGGTACACCATGGGATGTATAGTAACCGAGATGACTACGACAATTTTCTAGGAGCAATCCAATCTAGAGAGCACTGGAAAAGATCCGCAAGGAGAATGTGGTCTCCCATAGCAACGGGAGAAAGTCGCCAAGTACCATGCCTGGAATGTGGTCAGCTGGGGCACGGGATCTTTTCTTGTCCAAGCTTGTGGAATACAACTGCTGATCTTGTTGCTGGGCTTAATGCTTTGCTTGCAAGCCCAGAGAAGAGGGTATCGTATCCAGCATCCTGCAAGGGATGCTGGATAAAAGAGAAAATTTGTTTTGCCTGCAGGCATTGTTGGAAAATCCAGAAAGGCTGCAGTGTTGCTCCATGGCCACATGGGGGAGTCAGCCTGTGGAGACACCACACCTGTGAGACAACGCACTCAATTGAAGGCTTTTACACCACCTGCAGGGTATGGTAAGACTGTTGCAGTTTGTGAGACTGATCCGAGTGAAGTGGCATTATGTTCGGTGAGGAGATCCGCAGAAGGTGTAAAAAACTGACTTGCTGCAGTGTGCTACCCAGAGCAATAGGGAGACACAGGTTAAAACCCAGCTTGCAGCAAAGTCAAGAATTGAAAAGGACATGTGGACTCTGTGTGCACCTAAGGTAGTCCAGCAGAGTGCTGGGAGAGATGTGCTAGGGGTGACCAAATCAGTGGAGGTGCCAGGTTCCCTAGTGACGGGTGCTGCTGAGTTGCCAAGGGAAACCACCAAGGAGCCTGCTGTGGTGAGGCAAGTGGTTTCCCAGGACAACTGTGAAGCTACCCTAGTGGGCAAAAGAATGCCTTTGGAGAGAAAGGGTGGTATGTCGAGGGGCACGCAGGGTTCCATGCGTTTTGACAAAGGACAGTTTGATAAAGCTTATAAAACTGCTATGTTTATATAGCGATACCCCCAATTAAGAGGGCTGCCTTGATTGTTTCGGGCCCTGTAGTGCACCGCTGTCAACCCCTGGCAATCGGCTCTAACCTCTCGTGGCACAGTTAGTAAAGGGGATGATAGAATTGCAATCACTCTAATATTCTCTATGACACAATCTCACAGTAAGGCACACAGTAATGGTATAGACCAGTAAATGACACTGACAACCAATATACTTAACTCTATTATTTTACTGTTGGTAAAAGTTAAAATGATAAAACAGTATGCAATGTCACATGCAGAGCCCTGCAATATGGGTATAGTTATTTAAAACATTAAACATTCAGCAATATGATAGACAGTTTAACAGACCCCGCTGCAGCTATCCTCCCTCGTGAGCAAAATGGCGCCCAGCAATGTCCTATACTACCCAGTCAGGCCTGACTATGATTTGGGTATAGTTCTGTGGAAGAAATCTTCGCTAGCAAAACACGGTGG
The DNA here is from genome assembly GCA_029206835.1 of Rana muscosa. Lineage (NCBI taxonomy): Eukaryota > Metazoa > Chordata > Amphibia > Anura > Ranidae > Rana > Rana muscosa. The sequence continues at coordinate 191,647,412 of CM055122.1, forward strand.
TGCACTTTCAAGGACAATTGTAATCCAACAAAGAAATGATGATCGGTAACTTTGTAATGCCAGGGAGACTAGTAACTCAGTTCAGCAGATAGTCTCCCCAGAGTGTAACTGCAATCACTGTGATGGCCCTGAATAAAGTTAATGGGCCTAAAGATACTGTAATGTAGCTTAGAGCAGGTGCTCTCTCACCCGAGCGGACTAGTCCTTGTCCGTTACGTCCGTTACTTCCGTTACTGTGACTCGCTTCACAGTGTCCACGACACCCGGGTCTTCGGTCCTCCTGATGACAGCACTCAGCAACAGGATCAGACGCTCCGCAGGCTCCTCGGTGGAGCGGAAGGCTCTTTGGGAAAGCACAAGGCCCAAGCTTCAGGCCTTGTACACACAGCAGGTCGGCACAGGGATCCTCTTGCTGGGAGGGCGGTGTCCAAAGAGAAAGAAACTGGGGCCCGCCTCCCTCTTATAAAGTCCACCCCAGCAGTCTTTGCACGGGGCAATGCACCCTGGGTGCCTCAAGGTGTACTGGGTACTGTAGTCTCTTGAGGTTTAAAGGGCAATACCCCGCTACATTTATGAATGCTGATGATACATGTGCTTATGGTAATGTGATGCTTAATGAGGTAGGGGTGGTCGCTAAGCAGGATATGCGATTCCCCTTGGCAACAGTATCTAAGGCTGCAGAGGTGTCCTTAGAAACCTCCAGGGAGCTCTGTGTGTTGGAGCCAGAGGTTGCCTGGGACAACTGTGGTGCCGCTCTGATAGATAAGAGGGTACTTGACCTTGGAGATGAGAAAAATGGTAAAACTCAAATGTTTGAAATTGCGTGTAGTGATAATGAGTTGCTGCGGTCTGTCGCTGCTGACAGTGAAAGTCCTCATGGGTTTAATGAAGCCCCACCTGAGCAAAGTGGTGAATTTATGTTATTGCAGCCTGTTGTGTTTAAAAATGTTTTGCCACAAGTGCATTTAAACAAAGAAGGCTCAGTGGATAACAGTGGAGTGGACAACATTTCTGCTATGCTAAATGGAGAGCCTGCAGGGCCGGTAGACACAGGTGCGTTGGCCTTTGCAGAAATGAACCCTCCCAAGTTGGAAGGAGCTGAAAAGGGCGCATACATGGCAGAGGTTTTGTCCACAGCAAAAGAGATGAGTAATGTTGAGCGTCAGGTTGATGGGGTAATGGATAGCGATTTGGAAGGGCTCACTGCTCAGTGTTGCTGAAAGTGAGAAGATGAGTGTGACACATGCGATTTGCAGTGCTCAGCGGGAGCCGCAAATTTTGTCAGTTGCCTTTGAGGTAGAGGTCTCTTTAAGTGTCTTGGCCTCTCACGCCTTAGCAAATGAGCCCCTCCACATCGTTAGTAAAGGAAAAGTTCCTAGAGTTCTGTGTTTAGATGCGGCATGTCTAGAAATAACTGAGATATTGTGGGAATTGGTGAAAATCTTTCCAATGTACACCTGCATGTATCCACAGCAGAAAGGCGACATGGTACTGCGTAGTACCAAGCGGTGGACGCAGGTGATACATGCGTTGTTAGGCAATGTTGATGAAAATTGGTTGCTACACTGTTGGTTGCTTTTGTGGAAAGTTGTCTCACAGTTCTCTTCGAGAGTGCTTCCAGCGGCAGTTATGTGGGGAAGGCGCTCAGGGGAATTGTTGGAGAAATTAGAGATAATAGACATAGGGGAAGTCTCTCCGTATGCTGATGTGATGGGGTGTATTCCTGCTGGTGGGGGTCCGAGGTGCGGCTGAGCAGTGGTTGGTACATGGCGCGTGTACTGTCTCACCTGCTAGACCTCATGTAAAGGAAGGGCCCGGAACGGACGTGGCAGTAGTGGGGATTCAGTCCATCACTTGCAGAGAGGTGCAATTTGAGGTACCCGGAGACACTTTGACAGGAAATAACAGTGATGGTAACTGTAACGGAAATATGTATGAGAAGCACTGTGGAGCACTGTCAGACAACTCTGAGCTATTGGTTGAGGTACCAATGGACACCGAAATGGTTAAAGAGATTGGTATGGAAAAATGTGGTGAAACATGTGCGTTGGTAGGACAATTGCTTTTGGAGTGTTGGACAACAGGGGGCGATGTAAAACTGCGGGACTGTCCCATAGGGAGTAACTGCTTGCCTGTAGGTGGTCCCACCATAGACATTGTCCTAGCAAACAAGGGGACAAGAGGTCCCAATGACAATATTGAGTTGAATAAGGATGTGGTGTTGATCTTGGATGGTTTGGGTGCCAAGAGTAACCACACAGGGGTTAGTGAACCTGAGAAACAAATGTTCTTGGTTAATGTTGCGTCAGGTAGTGAGAGTGGCCAGTCCCTGACAGATGTCATGGAAGTAGGTCCCCGACAGTCCCGGGAGAGTAGGTCTGTGGGAGAAAAAAGGAGGATCCAGAGGCCAGAAGGTAGAAGGAATAGAGAGATTAGTGGGAGCCCACGGTGCAGGAAGAAGTGCTGGTGGAAGCACACCCAAAAGAAGATGTGGGTGGAGTGCCCCTTTAGAGAAAAGGTTGGGCAGATTAGGACTCCTGCTACTGATAGTTGGTACAGAGGCGCCAAGGTGAAGTGCTGGTGGACACATACCCGGAAAAAGAAATGGGCTTATGCAGCCAATGGCTGGCACAGAGGTGTCCCATTTATGGTAACGGGTTTATGTGTTCCTCCCTCTGGTTCGAAACGGGGGGGGAGGATACGTAACGGTGCGACTCTGTGCGACCTTAAAGAGTGTTGGTTTACACCAGAGTTTGTAGAGAAAGACATGCTGATTGAACAGCTGTGTCTTTGGCTTTTTAGTCCTGCCCTGACTTTGGATCAGGGCCCCACCCAACAGACAGGAAGTCTGTGCTTGGAGAGTCAGATGGACTCTCCCATCCCTCTGAGTGGAGTCAGAGGCTATCTACGCTGCATGGGTGCAGCCAGAATAGGCATGTCTGCAGGAGGCAGACATCGTTGGTGATTCAGCAACAAATGTGCTGACCAGGGGTAAGCGAGAAGACAGCTTAACTTTTGGAAACTGTTTGTGTCTGAGGAGCAGACCTAAGGCCTAGGCTAAAGGCCTGAAACAGCCGGATAGCAAGAAGGTAAAGCTAGGAGGCTAAACTGTTGAGTATGCAAGATACAGGAATGGTGGAACCCCCCTGTGAATGCTACGGATGTATTTGTGAACTTTTGTGCTTTTAAATAAAAATGGGCTACCTGACTGGCCTGAATCACTGAAAAAACGCATCCACCACGAGAGCTAACAACCCCTAATCTTACAATATATATATATATATATATATATATATATATATATATATATATATATATATATATATATAATTTATATTAATGGCTGCTACCATCTTTATGGACTGTTAGGATACTATTTACCATACATATGGAATATTGCACTGACCCCACTGTTGTGGACTGTTTTGGCAACAAGCAGTCTCCATGTGATGTGATATAAGAGACTACAAGTGTGAATCAGAATATACAGTCAATAGCTGGGGAATAGAGCATCTTTGAGTAGCTAGTGCAAACATGATCAGCCTAGAAGCTGGTGGTGGTTAGGGAAAGGGGTTATCCTCCAGGTAGTGAAGGAGGGGACCCTCCTAATGGAACACGTGTAAGGTGACCCGGGCTCCCATGTCTCATGGGCTCTGGATGTTCAGCTGGACTTCCAGAGCTGTCATATGAACAATTCGAGAACAATTTGAGAACCACAGGGCTCTGTGTGAAGTGTGCCCAAGGTATTTGGAGGTTGTTTTGGACTTAGACCAGGGATGGAGTGTAAAGGTCTCAAACCGCCACCCATACTCTTGCTTTGCAGACAGACAGATCTGCAAAGGCTTAGGAAGATACAGAGTACAGAGGTTGGCCTGGATAACCATGTTTAATAGTAGAACCCCAGCTGTATGGTTCAGCAATATGGAATAGCTTGGGACCTGCCTATATCTATACTGACCTCTGTAGGTGCAGGCACTGTGAAGTAATTCATATTTAAAACAAAGAAGTGAAGTTCTTTCAGCAAGGTCTGTTCACCTGTTCTCAGTTTACATTACTAATTAGAGGGCTGACAGGCTGCCATGGCACTACTGGGATTGAGAGCAAAACAAGATACCAAAATAAAGTATTTAGGCTGTAAATTGTGGGGGTGAATATTGCTCTACAGTGTCTGGAGTTCAAGAGATCAAGTGAGTCATGTTGTAAACCTTTTTTACTGCTTGTTGATGTAGCACCCTGATGTTTAGGCAGGGTTGCTATCAAATTTAGTTGCCAGGCGATAGTTGCTTTGGCCAATTGTTAGGAGATCAATTGATTCCACTCTAAATCTGGACTGGTTGCACCCTTTTTCTTCTGTCACTGGGTGGCACTATGCTAGTGACATTAGATAAGGCAGGACTTTGCAAGCTCGGACATGAATGGATGGGGGTCTCAGCCAATGGGCAGGGATGTTCTTTGGTCCCTTGGCCCGCTGGGCGAGCCTATCTATTTGGGTGGAGTCCGGTGATCGGGGTTCTGTGCCACCTGGACGACTGTCTGGGTGGACATGTGATGTGCTGCCCCGGGCTGCTAGGCCGGAAGCCTGAGGCCTATCCCGGGGACGTTTAGCTGCTAGGCTGCCTGAGGGCCTTTCCAGGAGCAGGAGAGCAGTGTAGGGTTGGGACTGCTGGCTTGCAGTCCAACCAGAAGTAGTGGTGCCGCCGGACGGGGAACCAGCTGTGGTCGGAGGTAGAAGGGAAAGCTGTCTACACTAAGGGACCAACCACCTTGTTACCAGAGACCACTGTGAGTAAGCTGAAGCCTGTAGCAAAGCAGAGCTAGTTGGGGACGATGAAGAAGTGGGAAAACTTCAGTGGGTGCCAATCCAGGGACCCAGTGGGAGAGCAGAGGTGATGCTTGCGGAGCATCAGTGGGTGCCAAGCCAGGGACCTAGCAGGTCAGCAGGGGTGACGCTTGAAAAGTATCTGTGAGTGCCAAGTCATGGACCCAGCAGGGAAGCGGGGGTGACGCTTGAGGAAGATACTGAGCACTAAAGTGGAAGAGAGCAGGAGATCCAGTGTCTATTGGATCCAAAGTTTAGTGAAAGACTGGGAGTTCATTGAGTAAAGACCCACAGTGAGTGACAGTGGAGTAAGCGGAGAACTGTTTGTGCCGATAGTTGAATACAACTACCGTTAGTAACTGCTACAAGATTGTTGCCATAGGAGACAGCGATCCTACTTATACAGAAATGGTGTCCAGCTGGAGGCCTTCACCTGTATAGCTGTTTCCTATAGAAGTCTCGGAGTCTACCAATTATCATTGCAATCTCCCACTTCCTGGCTGCAGTCGTTAGGTTGGTGGATATCCTGCACCTGGTGTACCACGGATGGGTGATCGGTCCGGATATTGCCACTAAAGCAAACTTGATTACATGCACTTTACCCCTGCAGGGGTACAAAGATCTGGTGAGTGTGGAAGCACTACTGTCCCTTCATCATTTTTGCTGCACTGGAGTCATGAATAAGTGTATGCACAGAGCACTTTGGACATCTGCACATGTCACTTGGGGATACTGCATATATTTATACTAAAGACTGAAATTTTTATTACATATACATATTTTTTTTTACATGAGGACACTTTGGTTTGGTTTATTGTATATTTTTTTTGAGGATTATTTTTAGAGGAGTATATATATTTTTTCATATATTCACAGTTTTTATTCTGAATTAATCGTGTATTTGTGTAACCTTGCAGATTCATGGTAAAGCTGTGTATCACATTTGGTGATATATTAGCACATTGCACTTTATAGTTTATCTGCTATCATAAGCATTTATAGTGGTTTAATACACTACACTATTGCAGATCAATTTAACACTTGCACTCACTGATGCGAAGTGTGATACACTTCTGAAGGTCACTCTTCAGTTAAGGGGCAGCGCCACCTTCCTCTTTCCCATATCCCTGAATTATCATTGCATCTACTTAAGGGTGTCCTGGCCCTAACCCTCTCTCCCACAGTTCTGTTCGAGAGACAATAAATCTCTTTGCATTCAAAAAGTGTCTGGCACCCACCTGTTCATCTTGCAGTACACCTACCATGCCTTGTAACCCACTCTATCCAGAAGGATGTCAGCTGTCCCTGACTCTGGAGGTCACCATTAGGCCTCTAGAGGTCTCTGACCTTGCTACAATAAGAATATGTAAATATCTGAATGTCCATATCCTGTAAAAGAAGATGCTGCATACTTATCTTTCTAGGGGCCCATGTCTTCAAATTCTGTCACTTTGCTGATCCCACACCAGCTGCAGGTAGCTGAAATCTGGGAATGTCAAATACATGTGTAGCTAGGTGTTGGCTAATAATGGAGAATGAGAGAAACACTGATTGCAGCTGCTCTCTGTTGCTGCTGCTCTGTGGTGCTGAACTGGTTAACAGATACGGTATATCAACAATAGATGGTGCTTCTGAGCAGGAAGCATTCAATAGACAGAGTTAGGCAGCACTGCAGTGTGGGAACTGTAGTCCAGAGGAAAGAGACATTACTGAAATCAAAAGCTTATGAACTGTATTTCCCAGAGGGAAATTGCCAGGAGGAAAGGGAAAGAGCTGAATTTTCTTAGGCTTTAGAGGACACAGCTTCCTCTTGCCATTAGGGAGCCCAGATTGTGCAAATCACTGTCCAGTGTGATCCACCACTGCTGCATAATGATGGCCTGAGCAAAATCCAGAGTGCTGAGTCCAGGTCTGCAAACAGCCAGCATCACCTGGGTGCAGAGCAGAGAGTAGACTGAGGCCAGGTTCACACTTGTGCGACACGACAGCCGTCCTACTTTGGATCCAACTTTGCCCTGCGACTTGAAGCCAACATACGTCCCACTTTCAATGAACGGGGATCCAAGTCGGATGCTCCCATGACGTCAGTCACATGCTCCCGGGCCACCCGGAGCTTGTGACTGTGACGTCATGAGAGGCCTATATAAATCGTTGCGCACCGCACACCCAGCATTACAGCGGGAGGAAGCGACGTGTCAACATCGACGAGGAGAAGAGGGAAGAAGGCGACGAAGAAGACCGGGCCCCGCTAGCAAAAGAGCTGGAAGAAGATAGCGGAGGCCCGGCAGAAGGAAGAAAGAACCTGAGAGCGAGACAAGAACTGGAGAGCGCGGAGACGACACCGGAGACCCCCGAGGTCGGAAGAAGACCGCCGGAGCTGTGTAATAAATTACTTTAAATACCTGTGTAGTGTTTTTTTATTGACATTTTTTTCCACCAGGTGAATGGGTAGGGGTACGATGTACCCCATACTCATTCACATAGGGTGAGGGGCCAGGATCTGGGGGCCCGCTTATTAAAAGGGGCTCTCGGATTCCGATAAGCCCCCGCCCGCATACCACGACAACCAACGGCCAGGGTTGTCGGGAAGAGGCCCTGTCCTCATCAACATGGGGGCAGGGTGATTTGGGGTGGGGGGCCGCAGGTCGCCCCCCTATCCCAAAGCACCAAACCCCCCATGTTGAGGGCATGCAGCCTGGTACGGTTCAGGAGGGAGGGGAGCCGCTCTCTTGTCCCCCCTCTTTTCCTGCGGCCTGCCAGGTTGCGTTCTCGCATAAGGGTCTGGTTTGGAATTTGAGGGGGACCCCCACGCCGTTTTTTCGGCTTAGGGGGTTCCCCTTAAAATCCATACCAGACCGAAGGGCCTGGTATGCTCTTGGAGGGGGAACCCATGCTGTTTTTTTATTTAAAATTTGGCGTGGAGTTCCCCCTAAAGATCAGCAGAGCACAAGTCGCATGCCAAAGTCGGATCACGCAAGACCGCGGTCCGACTTTGATCTGACTTCAATGATAGTCAATGGGCTGAAGTAGGATCAAAGTCAGACCAAAGTAGTACAGGGAGCATCTTCAAAGTCGGACCGACATGTGTCGGACCAGTTAAGACGGCTCCCATAGGGAAACATTCATTTTCACACGTCATGCGACATGAGCTCCCAATGTCGGAGCGTTTGTCGGACAAGTGTGAACCCGGCCTGATTGTTGTGTGTGACCAGATGGTGAGCTGCAATATTGCTGGGACTGATGAACTGCTGCTGTGGTGATTAACTATTTGCTGCTAAAGAGACTGAGCCCTTTAGGAACTGATTATACAGCCATATAGAAGCCTTATTGCTGCCTGTAGGCTTGACTGGAACGATTCTCATGTGCACCAATGGTACAACTGATAATAAACAGCAAAAATTGGCGCTTCGGATAAAAATAATAGTGATGTTGATTATACTGCAGCAGCTGCAATAAAAGTGCTAATACTTTAAACGTGAAAAATTGAATTTATAAGCAGCGCTAGCAGTTAGCATAAGAGAAAAGGTTAGGAACACGTCCTATATAGAGAAAAAATTTGTGTTGGTGACACAACTGGGTGTGATAGTTCATCAAATAATAATGATACTGAACAATCATAAATTTTAAATTGCAATGAGTGGATCTCCCTTCGGAGACTCCACTCAAAATAAGTGTCCAAAAAAAATATAGTGACAAAGAAAACAAAACCCCACTTATTGTTCATTAATGGAAAATTGCTAAGTGTAACACACAAAATGTGAACAATCCTCAAATGAGTACAGTGATGGTACAACTGGTCCCAAGGCTAGCTGGCTGAGACCTTCATCTATTGCCTAAGGTACCTTTCAGGGGTAATTGCAACAGATCCTCGCCAATCTCCTAGAGTGCACTTTAGACTAGTTATAGTATCATTATTCACATTGCAGTTAATGCTTATATATGTATCCAGTGTAGCTAGAGCTGACTGCAGGATGTTCCTGGTGTACTTTTTCTAATATACTGTCAGACAGGCAGGTGATTCAGTGATCTGCCGTGCATAAAATATATATACAGTCTCCTACATATATATATCCCCTGAATTCCAGTCTAGCCAAGCCTATATCTAAATGCAGGCCATTCCTGGTGTACATTTTTTTAAATATACTTTCAGGCAGGCAGGTGATTCAGTGAGCTGCAGTGCATAAAATATATATACAGTCTCCTACATATATATATATATATATATCCACTGCATTCTAGTCTAGCCAAGCCTATATCTGACTGCAGGCCATTCCTGGTGTACGTGTTCAAATACACTTTCAGGCAGGCGATTCAGTGATCTGCAGTGCATTAAATATATATACAGTCTCCTACATATATATATCCACTGCATTCTAGTCTAGCCAAGCCTATATCTGACTGCAGGACATTCCTGGTGTACGTGTTCAAATACACTTTCAGGCAGGCAGGCAGGCGATTCAGTGATCTGCAGTGCATTAAATATATATACAGTCTCCTACATATATATATATCCACTGCATTCTAGTCTAGCCAAACCTATATCTGACTGTAGGCCATTCCTGGTGTACGTGTTCAAATACAGTTTCAGGCAGGCAGGTGATTCAGTGATCTGCAGTGCATTAAATATATATACAGACTCCTACATATATATATCCACTGCATCCGGTCTCGCCAAGCCTATATCTGACTGCAGGCCATTCCTGCTGTACGTTTTCTAATATACCTTCAGGCAGGCAGGTGATTCAGTGAGCTGCAGTGCATTAAATATATATACAGTCTCCTCCTACATATATATATCCACTGCATTCCAGTCTCGCTAAGCCTATATCTGACTGCAGGCCATTCCTGGTGTACGTTTTCAAATATACTTTCAGGCAGGCAGGTGATTCAGTGAGCTGCAGTGCATTAAATATATATACAGTCTCCTCCTACATATATATATCCACTGCATTCCAGTCTCGCCAAGCCCATATCTGGCTGCAGGCCATTCCTGGTGTACGTTTTCAAATATACCTTCAAGCAGGCAGGTGATTCAGTGAGCTGCAGTGCATAATATATATATATATATATATATATATATATATATATATATATATATATACAGTCTCCTCCTACATATACTGTATATATCCACTGCATTCTAGTCTAGCCAAGCCTATATCTGACTGCAGGCCATTCCTGGTGTACGTGTTCAAATACACTTTCAGGCAGGCAGGCAGGCGATTTAGTGATCTGCAGTGTATAAAATATATATATATACAGTCTCCTACATATATATATATATATATATATATATATATCCACTGCATTCTAGTCTAGCCAAGCCTATATCTGACTGCAGGACATTCCTGGTGTACGTGTTCAAATACACTTTCAGGCAGGCAGGCAGGCGATTTAGTGATCTGCAGTGTATAAAATATATATATATACAGTCTCCTACATATATATATATATATCCACTGCATTCTAGTCTAGCCAAGCCTATATCTGACTGCAGGACATTCCTGGTGTACGTGTTCAAATACACTTTCAGGCAGGCGATTCAGTGATCTGCAGTGTATAAAATATATGTATATACAGTCTCCTACATATATATATATCCACTGCATTCTAGTCTAGCCAAGCCTATATCTGACTGCAGGCCATTCCTGGTGTATGTGTTCAAATACAGTTTCAGGCAGGCAGGCAGGTGATTCAGTGATCTGCAGTGCATTAAATATATATACAGTCTCCTACATATATATATCCACTGCATCCGGTCTCGCCAAGCCTATATCTGACTGCAGGCCATTCCTGCTGTACGTTTTCTAATATATCTTCAGGCCGGCAGGTGATTCAGTGAGCTGCAGTGCTTTAAATATATATATAGTCTCCTCCTATATATATATATCCACTGCATTCCAGTCTCGCCAAGCCTATATCTGACTGCAGGCCATTCCTGGTGTACGTTTTCAAATATACTTTCAGGCAGGCAGGTGATTCAGTGAGCTGCAGTGCATTAAATATATATACAGTCTCCACCTACATATATATATCCACTGCATTCGAGTCTCGCCAAGCCTATATCTGACTGCAGGCCATTCCTGGTGTACGTTTTCAAATATACCTTCAAGCAGGCAGGTGATTCAGTGAGCTGCAGTGCATAAAATATATATACAGTCTCCTCCTACATATACTGTATATATCCACTGCATTCTAGTCTAGCCAAGCCTATATCTGACTGCAGGCCATATTCCTGGTGTACGTGTTCAAATACACTTTCAGGCAGGCAGGCAGGCAGGTGATTCAGTGATCTGCAGTGTATAAAATCTATATATACAGTCTCCTACATATATATATCCACTGCATTCCAGTCTCGCCAAGCCTATATCTGACTGCAGGCCATTCCTGTTGTACGTTTTCAAATATACCTTCAGGCAGGCAGGTGATTCAGTGAGCTGCAGTGCATTCAATATATATACAGTCTCCTCCTACATATATATGTCCACTGCATCCAGTCTCGCCAAGCCTATATCTGACTGCAGGCCATTCCTGGTGTACTTTTTCTAGTAAACTTCAGGCGGTGTTTTGCTAATCAAATTTTACAGCATGTCTGGAAGGCCACCAAGGAGAGGCAGGTGCTCACAGGCCACTAAATAAGGGGGCAAGCAGGCTCTGTGTCTACAGCCAACAGTGCTGGTCGTGGACACAGTGCATCCTCAGCACGTGGCCGTGGGGCACGCTTGTCCTTTTTTTCGGCAGATGGCCGTGTTGAGCCACAACATGCAGAAGAGTTGGTAGAGTGGATAAAAAAGCCATCCTCATCCCCCTCATCTTTTGTCACCCAGGCTCAGAGCAGTTTGCCTGCCAATGCAGCTGCCAAAGCGGCCTATTCCATCGGCTCAATGTCATCAGTCACTCCTTCCCTAACCCCACCATCATGCACGGAGGAGTCCCCCGAACTGTTCGACCACAGTTTCGGGTACATGCTGCAGGAGGATGTACAGATTTTTGAAGGCTCCAATGATGGTACCCAGGTTGAGGAAGGCAGTAACGTGAGCCCAGAGAGAGGGGGTGCCCAAGAAGTACAAGAAACTGGCAGTCATGTTCCCCCAGCTGCAGCATACTGCCAGGTTTACTCCAGTGACGAGGAGGGAGGGGATGATGAGGTCACTGACTCTACATGGGTACCTGATATAAGAGAGGAGGAGGAGGTACATCTCCAACGAGGCAGGATGCCCTCCAGGGGCCAGCTTAAGGGCAGCCAACCTAACTGCATCACACCGCAGAGCTCCGCATGTGCAGGGCGCTGCTGACTCCCCGTGTATTTTGAAAAGTTCTTTGGTGTGGGCCTTTTTTGATACGTGTGCAGCAGATCACACCGTTGCTGAAGCGTATCAAGCGTGGCCAAAACAGCAGCCGCTTCTTCACCACATGCTTGACCAGACATATGTCGACCTCCCATGCAGTCCGTTGGCAACAGTACTTAAAAGATCCACACCAAAGAACAAGGCGGGCATTTCCTTGCTCCTCATCAGCTGGGATCTCCAACCCCACTATACCTTCAGTCCTCTCATAAACCTGCACTGAGAGGAATGAAGGTGTAGAATTAGGTGTGCCAAGTACTTGCGGGTAATCTGCTATCGCTACAATAACATCCGATTGTAGCAGGCAAATTTCCCTATCCCAGTTGCTAAACCGTCAAAAGAAATTTGGTCCCAGCCATCCACATGCTCAGCAGCTGAATGCTAGCTTGGCTACATTTCTAGCACTCCAACTGCTGCCTTTTCAGCTGGTAGACTCTGCCCCCTTTCGTGAATTTGTGGAATGCGCGGTACCACAGTGGCAGGTTCCCAAACGCCATTTCTTTTCACGGATGGCCTACCGTCTCTACCGGCATGTGGAAGGCAATGTCTTGGCCTCGTTGGATAGGAGCGGTCAGCGGTAAGGTGCATATTACCATTGACTCATGGTCCAGCAGGCATGGACAGGGACGTTACCTTTCTTTCACGGCGCACTGGGTAACTCTGCTGGCAGGTGGGAAGGATGCAGGACAGGGTGCAGTATTGTTGGAGCTTTTTCCACCACCACGCCTCCAAAATGCTAGTAGTGGTGATTCTGCCACACCTCTCTCCTCCACCCCCTCCTCTTCTTATTCCTCTATGGCCTCTTTCTCTGCAGATTTGTCCTCGGAACCAGCGGTGCTCCGTAGGCATTCAAGGGGCTACGCAAGCACTCAGACAAAAAGATGCCATGCAGTGCTTGAGTTGGTCTGCTTAGGGGACAAGAGCCACACTGGGGCAGAGATTCTGTCAGCTCTGCAGGGGCAGACTCAGAGGTGGTTGATTCATGCCAGATTCAGCCAGGAATGGTTGTATGCGACAATGGCACCAACCTCCTCTCCACCCTCCGACAGGGACACTTGATCCATGTTCCCTGTTTGGCTCACGTCCTGAATTTGGTGGTGCAGCGGTTCTTGTGCAGGTACCCGGTCTTACAGGATCTCCTGAGGCAGGCCAGGAAAGTCTGTGGGCATTTCTGCCTGTCATATAATGCCAGTGCTCGGCTGGCTGACCTTTAAAAGGAATGCAACCTGCCCAAGAACCGCCTCATGCCCACCAGGTGGAACCCAATGTTGGCAATGCTGCAGCAGCTGCACATGCAGCAGAGAACCATTAATGAGTACCTGTGTGAGTATGGCACCAGGACTGGGTCAGGGGAGCTTGGATTTTATTCACCACGCCAGTGGCTACTGATCAAGGATGCATGCACTGTCCTGTCACCATTTGAGGAGGCCACGAGGATGGTGAGCAGGGACAGTGCACGAATCAGTGATATTGTCCCTCTTGTCTTCCTGTTGGAGCACACGCTCCAGAGACTGGGAGGTTACAAATTCCTGGTCCTGGACAACGTGTTGCTGAGGCTTCGGTCAGTCAAAGAAGGAGCGGTGGAGAAGGCGGCCGTCTGACCGATGCGTTCAGACAATTTTTTAGTCCGCAGCCCCAAGGTATGATCGGTCCCAGCAACCATTGCCACCGTTTGGTTTACATGGTGCAGGAATACCTAGGGGCAAGATCAGACTTGGACACCTTTCCCACCGAAAATCCTCTGGGTTACTTGAGGATGGATCACTGGCCAGAGCTTGCACAATATGCAATTTAGCTACTGGCCTGTCCTGCATCCAGCATTCTTTCTGAACACACATTCAGTACTGCTGGAGGCTTTGTAACCGATCACAGAGTGCACCTGTCCACAGACTCAGTTGATCGGCTCACCTTCATAAAAATGAATCAATCTTGGATCACCAGCTACCAAGCACCTGATGCTGATGTAACCGATTAATTTTTCTATGAATGTGAGATCCCTTGAAGACTGCCTATGCTGAGTGAATATCCTGTTATGCTGAGTGACTATCCTATTCCTCCTCAATGTTCATGTTGATAGCTTCTAAGAACATTTTTGTTTCAGGGCACCACCACCACTGCCTAAGGCCCAATTTTTCTGCCCCTGTTTAACAGGGGCGTGTAATTATAATTTTTGCTGTAATATTTTGCAGCAGGGCTCATTCTTGCGCTCAACTAGAGTATCTGTGAGGGGTTGCAGTGTTGTGGCACCACCACCACCGCCTAAGGCCCAATTTTTCTGCCCCTGTATAACAGGGGCGTGTAATTATAATTTTTGCTGTAATATTTTGCAGCAGGGCTCATTCTTGCGCTCAACTAGAGTATCTGTGAGGGGTTGCAGTGTTGTGGCACCACCACCACCGCCTAAGGCCCAATTTTTCTGCCCCTGTTTAACAGGGGCGCGTAATTACAATTTTCGATCTAATATTTCACAGCAGGGCCTGTTCCTGTGCTCAACAATAGTATCTGTGAGGCTTTAAAGCAGGGATGCCCAACCTTTTAGGGAGCGAGGGCCACTTTAGCGACTTGGTAACCGGTCTCGGGCCACAATGAGCGTAAAAGGGGGAATGGCAGGTCTGTGTTCACTCTGCATATGCAGAGCAGACACAGATGCAACCCGCTCTACCCTAAGGGCCCTCTGATCCGCCCAGACAGAAGGGAACAGATCCCCTTCTGTTTTTTTTTAAGCAGATTTAATTGCAGATAGGCGGGTGTAAACGGACACGAGTCTGTTTACATCTGCCGCTCTATAGAGGTGAATGGAGAGTCCATTTGAGTCCACCTGAAAAACAGACAGGCGGACCCGATTGAACTGATTATGTGAAAGGGGCCTAAGGCTGCTTTCACAGTGATGCACAGCGGTTTACCTGCACCTCAACTGACCTCAATCTTCACTTCTTCCTTACGGATTCCTGCATCTGGCTGGTACTGCTGGTGGGTACTGATGACAGGTGCTGGTACTGCTGGCAGGTACTGCTGGCGGGTACTGGAACTGCTGGCGGGTACTGGTAATACTGGTGGGAACTGCTGGCTGGTACCAGTACTGCTGACTGGTACTGCTGGCTAGTACTGCTGGCAGTTACTGGAACTGCTGGTGGATACTGGTACTGCTGGCTGGTACTGCTGGTGGGTACTGCTAGCTGGTACTGGTACTGCTGGCTAGTACTGCTGGTGGGTACTGGTACTGCTAACTGATACTGCTGCCTGGTACTGGTACTGCTGGTTTATACTGCTGGCTGGTACTGATGACTGGTACTGCTAGTGGGTACTGCTGGCTGGTACTGGTACTGCTGGTGGGTACTGCTGACTGGTACTGCTGGTGGGTACTGGTACTGCTGACGGATACTGCTGGCTGGTACTGGTACTGCTTGTTTACACTGCTGGCTGGTACTGATGACTGGTACTGCTGGCGGGTACTGATACTGGTACTGCTGGCTGGTATTGATACTGGTGGCTGGTACTGCTGGCGGGTACTGCTGGCTGGTACTGGTACTGCTGGTTTATACTGCTGGCTGGTACTGATGACTGGTACTGGTACTGCTGGCTGTACTTCTGGCCGGTACTGGTACTGATGACTGGTACTACTGGCTGGTACTGTTGGTTGGTACTGGTACTGTTGGCTGGTACTACTGGCTGGTACTGGTACTACTGGCTGGTTCTGGATGCTGGTATTGATACTGGTGGCTGGTATTGATACTGGTGGCTGGTACTAAAACTGGTGGCTGGTATTGATGCTGCTGTCCCAGATCGTGGGTTCCCGTGTTCTGACCTGCCATCCCCGAACATAATTGTGACAGAAGCATGCAGCTGCAGTAGAGAGCCAATGCTTCCTGTCACAGGCGGAGTACATTTGGTATCACTCTGCCTGTGAAGGAGCCGGTGCTATACAGGAAGCCTTGGCTCTGCTTCCTCTAGCGGCGACCCGCGATCTGGGCTTGCCGACCCTCCATCTCAGAGCAAGACATGGCAAACCACATCAGAGGGCGCCGCGGGCCACATGTGGCCCGCGGGCCAGCAGTCGGGCACCCCTGCTTTACAGTGTTGTGCCACCACCACCACCGCCTAAGGCCCAATTTTTCTGCCCCTGTTTAACAGGGGCATGTAATTACAATATTTGCTCTAATATTTCACAGCAGGGCTCGTTCCTGCGCTCAACAACAGAATATGTGAGGGGTTACAGTGTTGTGGCACCAAAAATAGTGATGTACTGAAGCGCTAAAATGGTGCACAAATTAGTGCAAAAAATGTGAAAAGCAATCAAACATAAGATACCCAAATGATAAAGCTGCACTCAATCAAAAGTGTTCAAAACTAAAACCGTAATTAAATGTGTAATATTGAAGCGCTATTATATCAACCTTATGTGAAATACAGTGAACCACTCAACAATATAACATATGTACAACACTACAAACAATGTGCAACCTGCAAATAACAGTGCAGGTAATTTATGAATTAATCAAAACTATGTTCAAAATATAAAGTGCTCTAGTGCCAACCACTGATCAACCTCACGATCATGGACTAATGGCTACTTCTAAAAAGCCCAGGTTGAGAACACACATGCACTTTCCAGTCCTAATGTTGCCCAGCTAGATACTTCTCACTATGTTCCTCTCCTTCAGCTGTTCAACAAATCAGGGCGGCTGCCAGTTTTCAGACTTCAGCAGTATGATCGGTAGCTTCAACAAACAAATTAATCATGGAGGAAAAAAAAGGAAAAAATCATTGCGCAGCGCTGCAATTACCTGCACTGTTATTTGCAGGTTGCACATTGTTTGTAGTTTTGTACATATGTTATATTGTTTAGTGGTTCACTGTATTTCACATAAGGTTGATATAATAGCGCTTCAATATTACAAATTTAATTAGTGTTGTGGCACCACCACCACACCACCAAAGGCCCAATTTTTCTGGACATGTTCAACAGGGGCATATAATTACAATTCTTGATATAATATTTCACAGCAGGGCCCATTCCAGCGCCCACCAAGTGTAACTGTGAGGGATTACAGTGTTCTGGTACCCCCCAACACCTAAAGCCCAATTTTCTGCAGAGTATATACAGCGGTCCCCTACTTTCAAACATCCGACTTACAAACGACTCCTACTTACAAACGGCGGGAGACAACAGGAAGTGAGAGGAAATCTACCCCTAGGACAGGGAAATTCTCTCCTGTAAGGCCTCGTACACACGACCGATTTTCTCATCGTAAAAAACACGTCGTTTTTTTCGACGAGATTCTTGTTAAGCTTGTCGATTTTCTCGTCAAGCTTTCTATGCGTACACACTGTCATTTTCCAATTTCCTCGTGGTTCTCTGCGCTCACGTCCAGCACGTACGACGGCACTATAAAGGGGAAGATCTTTTTTCTTGGCGCCACCCCTTGGGCTGCTTTTGCTGATCTCGTGTTACCGCGTGTGAAGTAAAAGTTTGGGAAGAGACGATTCGCGCTTTTCAGTCTTCGTACTTTTCAGATCGTTTTCTGCCGTTCAGTTTGTGCTTGTGGGTTCGTATCTTGACTTTCAGGGCGTCTAGGCAGGTCGTATCTGTTTTACAGTGCGTTATTGCCTGTTCGTTTCTGAATTTCAGTTCGTTATTCATAGGCCTTGCTGTTCTAAAGTGCGTTCTGTTCTGTACGTTCTGATTAGACGACCGTTTCCTAGCCATGTCGCCTGGACGTTCTCGTCGTCGAGTTCGTGCTGTGCGTGCGCTTGGTGTTGGTCTGCTTGTTTTGGACCAAGACCAGTCCATGAATGGTGTGAGGAGGAGTTCATGGACCAAGAATTGGTTGCTCCAGCGGGACCAATTCTGCCACATGCCTCTGCTGCGGGAGATCGTCGAGAATAATCCTGAGGACTACAGGAATTTTCTGAGGATGTCTGACCCCGTTTTTCAGGAACTGTTGGCTTTGGTGTCCCCCTATATTACCAGGAAGGACACCGTTATGCGGGAAGCCATCAGTGCTGAGCAGAGGCTCATCGCCACGTTGCGTTACCTGGCGACAGGGAGAAGTCTTCAGGACTTGAAGTTCACCACAGGCATCTCCCCCCAGGCTCTGGGCCTCATAATCCCAGACACCTGTTCTGCTATTATACAAGTCCTGCAGGAGGACTATATTAGGGTAAGTTTTCTCCCTTAACATCACATTTTATGTATTACATGTATGCTAATGTATTGTATTTCTTTCATCCTTCCCTAATTACCATGATTGTAATATGCTGAGAATGTCCCCTTTGTCCCCATGCATGTTGGAAGCTTTAGATTGCCCCTTTTTTTTCCTCCCTAAATATTTCCCCTCACTAACTTTTCCAGCAGGGGCGCCTGTTGCTCCAAATGTTGGGGGGTTCCAACCCCAATTTCGGAAATAAACTTCCTCCTTTTTTGCTCTGTTGCCTAATAAACGCCCCCAGTTGTCCCCTCCAATGCAGCCATTTAGTCCCCTCTAATGCAGCCAGTTTCCCCCCAGCCCTGCACTTACCTTCTTGTGGTCAGCGCCATCCTTCTTCTGTCCTTGATGTCTTCTCCTTCCCTTCATGTTGCATCAGCCAATCATGTTACCATTAAACAGACTTGGTGAACATGATTGCCAGAGCAGCCTGTCAGTGTTTACACAAGGAATGCCCCCCTCCTTGCGTCCCCGATTTTTCTTTGAGGAAGCCAATTACATCCCTCAGGTTGTAATTTGCAAGACTTTTTTAATACCTGTTTCTGCTCTGCAATTTTAACCCCCTAAATGACGAAATTATTCATATGTCGGTCGCTTTACAAGAGGCCATCCACCTGAATAGTGGGCGGCATAGACAATACATAGGTTCATGCAACGCATGAACCTATGTATTGTTCTGAGTGATGGGCACAGGAGAGAGGGGACAGTGCTCCAGCGCCCACTCTGGACGCACCGCCACTGCAATGCTATCCTTTGGCCAAACACATCTCCCCCCCCCCCCAAAATAATTTAGTAATGGCCCATCAGAGGGGGTGATGAATATGATAAATGAGCCTTCCATTATACTTTTTTTACACACCTTAATAAACGTATAATTTGATTGATGTTGGTCTCTAATTTTTTGGGATAGAATTTCCTTGTAATGTATGCCTTTGTTTTTCTAATATTATTTCATCTTGTTTCACTCCACAGCTTCCTTCCACGCCACAGGAATGGCAGACTGTGGCATTGGAGTTTGCCACGCGGTGGGACTTCCCCAACTGCGGTGGTGCCATAGACGGGAAGCACGTCCGCATCATGCCGCCACCCCGTTCTGGATCCTACTACTACAATTACAAGGGGTTTCATAGCATTGTGCTGATGGCGGTGGTGTCAGCACGGTATGAATTCCTCTATGTTGATGTAGGGAAGAATGGCCGGATGTCCGATGGGGGATCCTTCATCCAGACGGAGTTTGCCCTCCGTCTCCAGAGTGACGACCTTGCATTGCCACCGGATGCAGGGAATATTGAAGGACTCCTCTTTGTTTTCTTGGCTGATGAAGCCTTCGGACTCGGACGGCATCTTATGAGGCCATTTCCACAGAGGACCCTGACCCCAGAGAAGAGTGTGTTCAATTACCGGCTGGCCAGGGCCCGAAGAGTCGTTGAAAATGCCTTCGGCATAATGGCCAGCCGGTTCCGCCTTTTTATGACTTCCATCCACTTGGCGGACTACAAAATAAACTATGTAGTGTTATGCTGCTGTGTGCTACACAACTTTCTGAGCCAAAAATCACATTCCTATATGGCCTCAGTTTTGCCAGAGGCTGGACTTTCCCCTGCAAATCCCCTTCCGGGCCTGGAATCTGCCCGTCTTGGCTTGCCCCCCCAAAATGCCCGTGTGGTTCGTGACAAATACATGGAGTATTTCACGGGTAGGGGGGCAATTCCTATGCCAGCCTATGTCTAAGTATCCCAATAAAAATCTTGTTTAAACCTTTAATTATTTGTTCTTTCCTGTCTCCTAGTTTGTCTTTGTGCATTTGTAGTGGCAAGTGTATTTTACTTTAGTAAATAACAACCAATTTCACTATGTTACCTTACAAAAGAACCAAATAAGCTTAGAGAGTATTATAAAAAGAAGCTACACGTTGTTTGTGGTCAAAAATTTTACTCTCTGCACATTTTTTTTTTGTTTTACTTTGGGGTTGGCCTGGCCACAACCCGGCAAATTTTGGCTTATGAAAATACAAAAATACCACTTGCATTTCTAAAATGACAACATTGGATACCTCTGAGCAATCTGAGACATTCAGTTACACAAACTATGTCTCTATGTGCCCGTCCTAATATGGGGTCCTGCCACCCCTTGCCCAGCCCAAAATTCAATATGCACACATTTTTACTTTTTTGCAAATAGGAAGTTTACAATCCTGATCCCTATTGTCAACATGTGCTATCTGCCATCAGGGGTGATCAATGGACGTGTTTTGGGGGTGCATCCCCTTCCTCAGTTCACCGACTTTTGATACGAGGAAGGGGTTGCACCCACCAAAGACGTACATGGATATCCCCTGATGGCAGATAGCACATGTTCACACACTGTGTGCATATTCAATTTTTGGCTGTTTTGTTACTTAAAAAATTAGAAAAAATATAAAAACAAACATGTAAAAACAAATGTGTTTGGATGGCTTATTGAATTCTCCCCAAAACATCGAGAATGTCTTTAAATGTTTGTTCCATCACATGGATTCTTTGTTTAATTAGGTCCAGTTCCGTGCTACATTCCATCACTTGCTGGATGAGGCGGAGGGCACTGTCAGCAGAGAACGGTGTGCTATCCTTCACAACATTTCCATCCCCTAAAAACCATAAAAAAAAATTAATCAAACTCTGCAGGCCTACCTCGCTTACCTTAAGCTGTGGTGTCAGATACTGACCTGTTGTGGTGACCAGATCCACAACGTCATCCACCTCTCCTTCCTGCACTTCTCCTTCCTCCACCTCAACTTCCTGCACATCTTTCGGTTGTGGATCTTTGGGAGTTTGGGGTTGCTTGGAAGTTGTGGGGTGCATGTGCTCCCTGGAGTGTCCTCCTCCCAGGCTTCTCTCCCCTATGAGAATAAAACCAAAGGTCTATTTATCACACTGTAAAAATCTCATTGTTAAACTTAAAACAGGCTAAATTGTTTGGAAGTGGGGTACAAGTGTGTGTTTGTGCGGAATTTAAAGAAAAATGCATTATTTATGACCCCAAATATGTTTAGTATTCACATTTGGATGTCATTTTTTGGACATGGAGGCACCACAAATAAACTCTGATGCACCTGTGTGGGACACCCAAAAAAGGCGGGTCTGGTGGCCCACACTATAGTGCTCCAAAGTACAGATGTGGAAGCAGCTGCTGAGTGTCCTCTCCTTTACACTGATTAAAGTTTGCATTTCATTCTCCTTACAAACACATCATCTAGACTTAAAAATTATCCACAATACTTGGTCAAAAATGGCAGATGTCTAATTACTTTTGGGGGTCTTAAATAAGCCAAAACCGCGGATAGTGGCCGAACGAAGTGTCGGTAACGTAACGAACGATTACTGTGCCCAACCTAGTTCAAAATATTACATTTTGGAAGGGAGTACAATATGCTAAAAAAAAAAAAAATGACAGTTTCTAAAAAGATTAATAGCAGAAAGGTCGTCATTTTACTTACTTTTAGCGAGCATCCTCTTTATGATCCTCAACTGGTCTGGCTCCCTCAGTTTGAGGTCTGACCACCTCTTTCTGAGCTGCTCATTTGAGCGTTTCACCCCGAACTTCGCCCTCAGACTCTTCACAACTTTAGTGAGGATTTTGGCCTTCCTTCTATTTGGTTTGATATACGGCCCATGCTTGGCATCATAAGCAGCCTTGACCAAGATGTCCGCCATCTCCGCCAAAGACATATTCGATGCCTTGAATCTCCTCCTTGATCGTGACGTGTCCTCGGTCTCCGGGCTTGTCTCTTCGCTAGTTGCGGAATTATCAGACACCTGCTGTAACTCCGCCATATCTGTCTGCGCGCCGAAAGAGAAGGGGCGGGGAAAAGATGTTAGTTAGAACGTCATGGGCGGGCGACGTGTGCGGAGCGACGTGTTCGAATTTGGACGCATGCGTGGTGTGTATTAGAGGTCGACCGATATATCGGCTGGCCGATATATCGGCCGATATTTAGGCATTTTTGATAAATCGGCTTTGGCCGATTAATGTCAAAACTGGCCGATATTATTCACTGGCTGCACTTCCTCCCCCCTCCTCCTCCCTCCTCCACACTTCTCCACACTCAGCAGCATCAAGCGCCGTGCTGTGTGTGTGTGTGTGTGTGAAACTGAAAGTAAGAGGAGAGAGAGAGGATGTGTCAGCTTGATGTCGGGGGTGGGCGGGACCCAGCAGATATTACACCAGCCAATGGGATGGTATCTGGGCGGGCCACTACGTCTAAAGCAGCCCAATCATTGGCTGGTGTAATTTAGCTGCTGGCCCGCCCACCCCCACATCGAGCTCAATTCTAACAGCTCTCTCTCTCTCTCTCTCTCTCTCTCCTCTCTGTCAGTTTCACACATTACACTCGGCTTAGTGTGAAACCTGCCAGTGCCCCAAGCCAGTGCCATCTGTCAGTGCCCAAGCCAGTGCCATCTGTCAGTGCCCCCCAGCCAGTGCCATCTGTCAGTGCCCCCAGCCAGTGCCATCTGTCAGTGCCCCCAGCCAGTGCCATCTGTCAGTGCCCCCAGCCAGTGCCATCTGTTAGTGCCACCAGCCAGTGCCAATCAGTGTCACCCAAATCAGTGCCCCCAGCCAGTGCCATCTGTCAGTGCCCCCAGCCAGTGCCCCCAGCCAGTGCCATCTGTCAGTGCCCCCAGCCAGTGTCAATCAGTGCCACCAGCCAGTGTCAATCAGTGTCACCGCCAATCGGTGCCATCTGTCAGTGCCACCAGCCAGTGTCAATCAGGGCCATCTGTCAGTGCCACCCAAATCAGTGCCACCGCCAATCGGTGCCATCTATCAGTGCCACAGCCAGTGCCATCTGTCAGTGCCCCCAGCCAGTGCCATCTGTCAGTGCCACAAGCCAGTGCCAATCGGTGCCATCTGTCAGTGCCACCGCCAATCAGTGCCATCTGTCAGTGCCACCGCCAATCAGTGCCATCTGTCAGTGCCACCAGCCAGTGCCAACCAGTGTCACACGCCAGTGCCACCCAGTTCCAATTGCAAGTGCCACTGCCAATCAGTGCCATCTGTCCCAAACTAGTGCCATCTGTCCGTTCCAAACCAGTGCCCCCTGCTGCCAATCGGTGCCATCTGTCAGTTCCGAACCAGTACCACCTGCCAGTGCCATCTGTCAGTTCCAAACCAGTGCCATCTGTCAGTTCCAAACCAGTGCCACCTGCCAGTGCCAATAGAGCCATCTGTCAGTTCCAAACCAGTACCGCCAGCCAGTGCCACATGCCAGTGCCATCTGTCAGTTCCAAACCAGTGCCATCTGTCAGTTCCAATAGTGCCACCTGCCAGTGCCATCTGTCAGTTCCAAACCAGTGCCACCTGCCAGTTCCAAACCAGTGCCATCTGTACTGAGGACATCAAGTGTGTGCTAGAGTGACAGGAGTAAGCAGGAAGGAATAGAGTGGGTGAGGGTTTTTTTTTTTTTTTTTTTAATCGGCCTAAAATATCGGCCACAAAAATCGGCATCATAGATCGGCCATCGGCCGCCCCAATTTCAAAATATCGGCATCGGCCAGAGAAAAACCCATATCGGTCGACCTCTAGTGTGTATATAGCAAACACACATGTGACTATAGTACGTTCGGTGTGCGGAGAGAGGAGTTCAAGTGACGGACGTGCGAATGAAGGTATGTGATTTTGTGAGACTTGTAAAAATTGTTGGCCTATACTGTCTTGAGATTGGTGGAGGATACATATGGTGACTAGGATGTGAAGGAGGTTAGACTGTTTGCCTCACATTATTTAAATATAATTTATTTTACTTGCAGATACAATATGAATGTCTTTATTAGCGACAAAGAGTTCCTGGCGGAATTTATTGACCGGGTAAGGGAGCTGCCGGCTCTGTGGGAGACCAAAAACCCCATCCATAAAAAAAAAGGGGTGAGAAAAGCAGCGCTGGAGAAGCTGCTCCCATTTGTGCATACCAAGGTGCCCACAGCCACAGCAAAACAAGTGGACACTAAAATTGGGAGCTTGAGAGGTACCTACAGGACTGAACGCTCTAAGGTGCTGGCTTCTCAGAGGTCAGGAGCAGCAGCAGATGATGTTTATGTCCCGATTTTGTGGTACTACAGCAGGATGTCCTTCCTGGATGACCACATTGAGCCAAGGCCATCACTCTCCACTCTTCCCCCCAGACTTCCCTGCAGCCAACCTGAGCCTTCTCTGGAGCAAGAGGAGGCAGCCATCCTGGATGATCCTGATTTGTCCATCTGGAGCCAGGTATAGTATTAACTGAAAATGTAGTGGGATAAAATTAATGTTTCCCAAATATGTCAGGATGAGAAACATACATTATTTTGTATTACACAAGTGAAATCATGATCTGTAGACATTATTCTGCACTTAATTGTGTGGTAAATAGTCAAGCTGATGTAGTGGTAAATTTAAAGCAAGGATTTATGCATTTACATTCTAATTGCTTCCATCAGGATTACAAAGTTTGATGCAAAGATTAAACCAACATATTAAACTATGTTTCTTTTTCATACACAGGATGAAATCAGCCAGGAGGAGGGTCTGGAAACTGTCAGGCAGGAGGAGGAAGGGCCCAGTGGCAGCCAGGAGGTGGCAGGGCCCAGTACCAGCCAGGAGGTGGCAGGGCCCAGTGGCAGCCAGGAGGTGGCAGGGCCCAGTGGCAGCCAGGAGGTGGCAGGGCCCAGTGGCAGACAGGAGGTGGCAGGGCAAAGGAGAAGCACCAGATCCCAGGTGCCTCCCATCAGGCTTCACAAAAGAGGCAGGAGGGACAGGACCACCAGTGAGGCAGCAATGGCCCTTATTAAAGAGGCCCATGCCACCCTCAAGGAGCCCACATCCCCTGAAGAGGCCATTGCCGGCCTAGTGGAGGCTAAGTTCAAGGTGATGAGCATGGAGCAACGCCTCCTATGCGAACCCCTGCTCATCACCTTGCTCAACAAGGGGGTGATGGAGCAAATTACCCCCAATACCGCCATATGTGAGGTGGCCCAACTGACCCAACCTCAACCTCCACCTTCCTCTTCTGCCCCACCCCCTTCTGCTACACCTCCACCTTCTGCCCCACCCCCTTCTGCTACACCTCCACCTTCTGCCCCACCCCCTTCTGCTCCACCTTCTGCCCCACCCCCTTCTGCTACACCTCCACCTTCTGCCCCACCCCCTTCTGCTACACCTCCACCTTCTGCCCCACCCCCTTCTGCTACACCTCCACCTTCTGCCCCACCCTCTTCTGCTACACCTCCACCTTCTGCCCCACCCCCTTCTGCTACACCTCCACCATCTTCTTCTGCCCCACCCCCTTCTGCTACACCTCCACCTCCTCCTCCTGACAGGAGTACCCCTCCAGTGGGCCAGCCTCCAGCTAAACGAAGAAGGAAGGCTGCAGGAAAGGCTGCAGGAAAGGCTGCAGGAAAGGCTGCAGGAAAGGCTGCAGGAAAGGCTGCAGGAAAGGTTGCCAGGAAGAAGAGGAAGTGATGGCCTTGCTTCATTGTGGTCGCACTGGTCGGACAGAAGGCAGCCTGTTGTAGTACCACACACTTGGGACATATATCTCACCTGCTGCTGTTCCTGACCTCTGGGAGGCCAGCATCAGATTGTGTTCTGAAATGTGGGCCTTCTCAAGCTCCCAATTTTAGTGTCCACACAGGGTTGCTGTGTGCTCTGGGGTCCCTGGGATGCACAAATGGCAGCAGCTTCTCCAGCGCTGCCTTCTCTTTATTTAATTTATAAACATGAATAAATGTGTTTTTTGTTTAAGTTCATACTTGACTATGTGTATTTTTAAATAAAAAAAAACAAGCTTTGGAGTAAGCAGATACATTTGACTGACAATAAAAGGCACAGATATCACCCCCCCCAAAAGAATAACTAAATCTGATTAGCTCAAAAACATGGTGTGAAATTTTAAAAATATAGATTAGAAAATTAAATGGGAGATCGCTATCAAAACATTGAGAAATTATAATTAACATCATTTTGAAAAATCTAACCATTTAAATTATTCCTAAAAACTTGCACGATATAATACACATAAATCTTATAAAGAGCAGCATGAAAAAGGTTAAAAATAAGGCAGAACTCTGTGTGAATATCAGCAGCAAAAGAAGGTCTCTCGTTTTGATTAATGTAACATTCTAACGAAGAATTCAATGCAGAACATTTAAACGATGAAATATTTATGAGCGTGACGAATGTGCTCTCTCCATTATGAAGGCTTGTTTTACCAGAAGATGCGCTCCCGTCTCATAGTTGCTTGTGAGCATGCGCGCTTTTGGAAGAGTCGTAAAAGCATACACACGAACCATTTTCTCGTCACAAAACAGGCCGACGAGAAACACGACGAGGAAATCTGGAATCCTGACGAGAAAATAGAGAGCAGGTTCTTTATTTTCTCGTCGAGATTCTCGTCAAGTTTCTCGTCGTAAAACCATACACACGAACGTTTTTCTAGACAAAAAAACTCTTGCGGCACTTTTCTTGACTGTTTTGGACGATAAAATCGGTCGTGTGTACGAGGCCTCAGAGTTAATATGGGAAAAAGGTGTCTCCACTGATGCTTTATCACCAATCCTTGTTTCCCTAATAACCCCAAATTTTCTAAATCCAATTGTCATTGGGACAGAAAGTGAGCTGAAATCTTCTGAACAGGGGCACAAACAGCAAAACAGATATTAGAGGGGTGATAACCCTTCCCTAATGTTATTCAAAAAGCTTAAAAATAGATTTTTGGGCTGGAGCTACACTTACAAAATGTACCTGTTCCAAATTACAAACAGATTCAACTTAAGAACAAACCTACAGTCCCTGTCTTGTTTGGACTGCCTGTATACTGTGGTTCAGAGTATATAGGGCCTGGGGGCCCCACGCCTTTTCTTTTTTTCATTTGGGTGCGGGGTTCCCCTTAATATCCATACAAGACCCAAAGGGCCTGGCAATTGGCTGGGGGGGGGGTACCCATGCCGTTTTTCTCAATAATTTTTATCCATATTGCCGGGACCCGACATTACATTGCAGCCGCAAGCAGTTTTAAATGACTTTCATTCCTTTAGAAATGTCATTTTGTGCAGGGACTGTTCTAAACACGGGAAGCATGCGCCACTTTACAGGCATACTATAGACACCCCCCAAGTACAATATTTAAAGGAATATTTCACTTTTATTTTTCCACTTTAAGCATTATTAAAATCACTGCTCCAGAAAAAACTGCAGTTTTTAAAACTTTTTTTTGCATTGATATATGTCCCCTGGGGCAGGACCTGGGTCCCCAAACACTTTTTATGACAATAACTTGCATATTAGCCTTTAAAATTCGCACTTTTGATTTTTCACGTTCAGGTCCCATAGACTTTAACGGTGTTCTTATGTTCTGTCGCGAACCGAACCGGGGGGTGTTCGGCTCATCCCTAGTATTAATACATTGAGTTCATTTGCCACTAAACGGTCTATTTCCTGGTACTAACTCACAGCCAAGTTAAAGGTATCTATATTTGTGTTCTTATAAGTGCTTGCAGTAACTTTCCTTCAACCAGATGCGTCAGAGGGGATGAGGTTGTTCTTGGAGTCGAGGCTCTGAACAGAGAACACAAATTACGAAGCGGCTCCTTCAGAGGGTATTGTTACATGTGTGTGCTCCAAAACCTTTCCTTTTCCTTTAGCCTTCAATTTTTAATAAAGACATGACTGTTCTGTATATTAGCAGCCTAGTTTGCAGCCTATTTATGCTTTAACTTGTGATATATTATTATGTTAATTATTTGACCTGGCTCACTAAAACAGCTTTTTTGGCAGGCCAGTTTGTAATTCTTCATAAACATTTCCTCCAATTATGCCACTGTAAAGTTTAATAAAAGACATGAATACCTGCATTTCGTAAATTTAAACTAAAGTCAAATAAAGAGTGAATCTTCAAATCTCTCATTTAAAATTGAACTCAGTCCTGTCTGTGCTGGGGCCCTTTAATACTCTCAGCAGAGCACTCAGTCTTACTTGGCAGTATTTGTACTTCACTAGGAGATATTGAACACGGCAGTCCCCATTGGCAGACTCTACTGATGGTTTCAACACTTTAGCAAACAATGGCCAATAAACACTACTATCCCATAGACCTGTCACCACTCTGGCACTTTGGCAAATTCCCCCTAGGCGTGGTCCATTATGGCGATGACTGTTCCAACACTCTGGATGGATGTAGATAGATGCTAAACCACAGCTCCTGAGACAGGTGAAAGACTGCCCCCTCAAGTTTTGGACTATTTTCTGAACCTCCTTCCAGAAGTACCGTATATACTCGAGTATAAGCCGAGGCACCTAATTTTAGCACAAAAAACTGGGAAAACGTATTGACTCGGGTATAAGCCTAGGGTGGGAAATGCAGCAGCTACTGCAATTTTACCAATAAAATTACATTAATTGAGGCATCAGTAGATTAAATGACTGTTAAAACACTGATGGGGACACTGATTAAACACTGACAGGGACACTAATAAAACACTGACGGGGACACACTGATTAAACACTGATGGGGACACACTGATTAAACACTGATGGGGACACTGTTAAAACACTGACGGGGACACACTGATAAAACACTGATGGGGACACTGTTAAAACACCGATGGGGATACTCTGATTGGACATTGATAAAACACTGACGGGACACTCTGATAAAAGACTGATGGGGACACTCTGATAAGAGTGTCCCCATCAGTCTTTTATCAGTGTGTCCCCATCAGTGTACAATCAAAGTGTCCCCATTGTCCAATCAGCGTGTCCCATCAGTGTCCACATTACTGATTAGTACATTAGTACTTTGTTTCTTGCCTCACTTCCGCTCTGTTTTATGACCCGACTCCCGCCCCCTGCAGAAGTATCTAAGAAACATGCGGGCGGGTAGCCGGGATGAGCCACAATGATCACTGGCTGCTGGGACATGGCAGTCCCAGCAGCCAATCCTAGTGCACAGCAGCGTCACGGCATGGGCGGTAGTTACGGCAGCGGCGGCTTTATCCCGTCTCCTTTTTCCCGTCTCCTGTCTCCCGTCAGTGGGAGAAAGACAAGGCGAGCGGGAGATATTCACACTCACAGCAGGACACAGCGGGGGGCGTGCACACCGCGATACGGAGACACACTGGAGACAAATAAGAACATGACATTAAAACATGACTTGAGTATAAGCCGAGGGGGTAATTTTCACCCCAAAAAAAGGGGCAGAAAAACTCGGCTTATACTCAAGTATATACGGTAGGTTAACTTTGGGCATGACCAGAAGATGTGTAACATCGTTCCTTCCTTCTCCAGACACCTCCAACAATGAGCATTAGCGTTAGGATCACCGCGGGACATAGAGAACAACGCTGGACAGACTGGATTACATCGCTGGAATGGGTTTTTTATTTTTATTTTTTTAATAAAGGACTTTCCCAACTGTGTCTGTGTGTTTTTTTACCATTTTTTACACTTTCTTTGTGAAATGGTAGGGGTACAATGTACCCCATTACCAATTCACATAGGGGGGGCCGGAACCTGGGGGTCCCCTTTGTTAAAGGGGGCTTCCAGATTCCGATAAGCCCCCCGCCCGCAGACCCCCACAACCACCGGGCAAGGGTTGTGGGGATGAGGCCCTTGTCCCCATCAACATGGGGACATGGTGCTTTGGGGTCCAGACCCCAAAGCATCCTCCCCATGTTGAGGGCATGTGGCCTGGTATGGTTCAAGAGGGGGGCTCTCTCTCGCCCCCTCTTTTCCTGTGGCCTGCCAGGTTGCGTGCTCGGATAAAGGGTCTGGTATGGATTTTTGGGGGGAACTCCATGCTTTTTTTTTTCAATTTGCCATGGAGTTCCCCTTAAAATCCATACCAGACCTGAAGGGTCTGGTATGGATACTTGGGGGGAACCACACGTAATTTTTTTTTATTTGACGCAGGGTTCCCCTTTAATATCCATACCAGACCTGAAGGGCCTGGTAATTGAATTTTTTTATATCAATGACTTTCAATGACTGTTCTCTGTATTGCTGACAATTCATTATAGCCGCGAGTGCTTTTAAATGACTTTTTTTCCTTCAGAAATGACACTTTGTGCAGGGACAGTTCTAAGCACGGGAAACATGCGCTACTTTACAGGCATACTATACACACACCATAGGTACAAAATTTAAAGGAATATTTCACTTTTATTGTTTCACTTTAAGCATTATTAAAATCACTGCTCCCGAAAAAAATTCAGTTTTTAAAAAAAAAATTGCATTGATACATGTCCCCTGGGGCAGGACCCGGGTCCCCAAACACTTTTTATGACAATAACTTGCATATAAGCCTTTAAAATTAGCACTTTAGATTTCTCCCATAGACTTTTACAGGGTGTTCCGCGGCTATTTGAATTTGCAGTGAACACCCCAAATTGTTTGCTGTTCTGCGAACGGGCGAACAGGCAATGTTCGAGTCGAACATGAGTTCGACTCGAACTCGAAGCTCATCCCTAGTCTTTGTATCCTGTGCTTTGCGTGTAATAAATGTTCTTTGTAAAATGTGTAAAAATATGTTATATTTGTTGTGAAAATGTAAAAATGATCAGTTTAATAAAATTAAACATATTGTAAATGTAGTTCTTATTCCCATCGGAGCCGCTAAAATTTGCAGATGTTCTTCCCCAGTGGATTTCCTTGCAGCCAGGCACACAATCTCAGCCACTCTTTTCCTCAATAACCAGTCTAGGGCTGTTGTTTTTATTTTTGGAGAACTTGGATAGGGTTGAGGGAATTGAATGGGATACTCCAAAAAAAGAAACTATGTGCAGGTTGAGAAAAATTAACTCCTTTCTGAAAAGCTGAAACAGAAGTTCTTGCTTGTAGCAAACTGTCGAATTGGCGTTGCAGTGGAAACAGTTAAATGCAGAGCTGAAGCAAAAGTCCTTGCATATAGTAAACTGGACTTGGCTTTCTAATAGAAGCAGTATTCCTTTAGAGCAACAAGAGCAGAGTCCCTTCACAAAGAACTAGATAGACTAAGCTCTTATTCCCTTTAGAAAAACACACATAGCTGACTGTCTAGCACAAGAGGGGTGGCAGCAGCCCAAAAGTCTCAGAGATCTCTCACAGTAGTCTGTACTCAAAAAATGTCCAGGGACAGTTGGTTTTCTCTTTCCAACTGCCAAGTGACACCTTTCTCCAGTGATACCAGACTAGATCTCCAGCAGACAGCCACCCTCAGTCAGTGTCATGAATCTGCAGCAATGATTCATGCCCTGTCTTCTTCCCTCTCTGCTTGTGTTTAGCTTAGAGACCGTGCGCTTCTCACCTGTGTGCTTAAGTAATCTTCCCTCAGCAGGGCTCCACCCCAGCCTTTAACAGGAAACACTATTTAACCTTGTGCAGTGCAAGCAAAGCCTTGCTGATCAACATTAGTGTGTTAGGCTTCCTGTGTGGTTCTTGCCGTGTGCTCTACGTTTTTTTCCATATACCGACCTTGGCTTGTTCTCTTGACTATCCCTGGCTGCTTGATACCCCGTCCTTTGGCTTGTTCTCCTGACTATCCCTGTCCGTTTGACACCCCGACCTTTAGCGTGTTTTCTTGTCTATCCCTGTCTGCTCATTGCCCGGACCCTTGGCTTGTCCTCCTGACTATCCCTTGTTGTCCTGGACTTCTGCTTCCTCTCTATTCACCTGTAGCCCACCGTGAGCGTGAGCTGGGAGACCCTGGGGGCTGCGACCTGGAGTCAGCTGCAGTGAAGGCCATCCTTACCATCAGAGGTCCTAGTGAAAACCTGCTGGCTCTTAGACTCAGCGCCCTGGAGAACCTCATGCTCTAGATCCCAGTGTGCTCCATGTTGGTGCTCCAGTGGACCTGCTTTCCTGAACCACCCAGAGCTCCATCCGCAGCAGTCAGCCGAAGGGTCCACTACCTTAGTGGTGCGCTCCTGACCCCAATAGTGTGCATTTGTTATCTGGCCTTAGATGACCTGACAGTCAGCTCTCTGTAGCTTCAGCACCCAAGCCCTCAGGTCTCCCACCTGAGGCCTCAAGAACAAGCAAGCACATGGCAGCATTGTCATGGAGGGCAGCAGCCCTCCAGTCTGTACTGATCCTCTGCAGGAAAAGACACAGAAGCTCAGTGTGCTCAGAAACTATATACAGACTCCCAGCAGTGTTCAGGGCCCTGCTCACCACTCTCTGGAAAGCAGAGGGAGATATCAGACTGGCACCAGCTGAGAACACTGAACTGACCTAATTATTCAGCTGCACTGACTACTGTGAGCATAACTAAATTTACCCCCTTTCACACATGTGGACCGTTAGTTTTTTTCAGTTTAGTCATGTTTTTTCAAGGAAAAAACGGATGAAGTTTACAGCAGTTTTTTAACAGTTTGTCATCAGTTTTTCACCCATTTTTCATCCGTTTTTTTCATCAGTTTTTTACATCCTCCAGCTAGAGTCCTTAACCACTTGAGTCCCGGAGTCATTTTTTTCATGCAAAAGCAGACAGTTTGACCGTTTATATAAGTTTTTAGTTTGATCCATTTTTGGTTAACGGTAGAAAAATAGGGCTTTAATCCGTTCCAAAAAGTGGTTTCATATAAGTTATATTTTTACAGTATATAAATTATATTCATTTGTATGTTATTTATTACAAGGGCAAGTTAATATTAAAAAATACCTCATAAACGTGGTCTAATGTCTAATCTAACAATGTCTAATTTAGATATGTAAAAATAAAGATACAATATTTATATTCATACTAGACCCTCTACCTACATCAGTACACTACAAAATCCTAGCTAAAGTCCACTAGATCAATAAGTGCGCACAAGCATCTTTATAGAACAAGATAAGACAGGTCCAACACACAGACAACTTTTTATATGGACTAATCATGTAATAACTTAATCAGATCTGAGTAAGGCAGGATGCTGATAACATCTGTCTGCAGGCTACTGTATGCTATTTCTCTTATATTGAGCTTTTTCAGACTGCTCTTTGTACAACTTTAACAATAAAAACTTTTATGTGCATTTTTTACAGTTAAATGAACAAAGGTGCTACTAAAACTATTTTTACTACTGCTAGAATTTTTTAAATATTTTAAATACATTTTGCTCACCAAATAACCAAAGTTTGAGACCGGAATAAAGATAGAACTAGTCTATCACAATGAGTCCCAGGATATTTCTTTCATCTCTGGACAGACAAGGCTTTAAATTGGTTGAAAATTTGAATACATATATTTTTATTTATTTGTTTTTTATTGGGAATAAATAGTAAAATAATAAGTTAAAAGGCCATTTCCTAAAGCAACAAATACAGTACATAATTTGCACACCCCACATATTTAGCCCAAAATTTACTCAATGCCTGCTGATTATATTTATATCACATTAGTGTGACTCTTATGTAAAGTAATGGAATGGTAAAGCTCAAAGCCAATGAAAGTGTTTTACTTTAGGAAACCCTTAGTCCCCTTTCAAAGCTTCATTGTGATATAAGGGGAAACAAGCGTTTTGGTGTAAATTGTTGGTTTAACGTTAAGGCAAAGATAAGTCAGATTGATAAGTGAACAAATTAGCATGACAGCGACACAACTTTTTCAGGTTTGTGATCACTAAAAATTTGAGTGTGCAGCAACAAATCATGTCTAATGGTGAATGCAGCCAGCAATAGATCAATATTATATATAGCAGTGATGATCTGTTGTTGCCGAGGCTCCTGTACTCAGATGAAGTGCCATCATATCACTGGAGAAGTCATTACACTCCCAATGTAAACACAATGCGAAAGTCCAGGAACTTACTGCCAGCAGCACTACCAAAACAAGAGTCAGGGGGGTATCCGCAGAATCCACTGAAACCGGCTGCCATTTTGAAATGGCACTGGGACAAATTACCACTATGTCAGGGTTTTTTTAAACCAGCACCGGAGACCTCATCACCAACCTAAAAAATGCAGGTAAAAGTTTAGAAAAATCAAGTATTTTAAATGCTTACCTACAATTTTTTTTCCTTTCCTTAAAGGAGTTGTAAAGGCAAAAGGCTTTTTATCTTAATGCATTCTATGTGTAGCGCCCTGCTCCTGATGACCAGGTGCTATGTTCAAATTTAGTGGGAGTCTGAGCTGGTAGTTAGCTCAGACTTGTAAAATTAAGGCTAAATCAGCCTCTGTTCCAGCAACGGCTGTGTTTGGGAGGATTTCCCACTGTTTGCCTGTAGGTGGCGTTACCACCCCGGGCCAATGTTGGAACACAAACAGGCCAGCGTGCACTGGGTGTTTTTCCCCCGAGAACAGCTCAGGGGGGAGTGGTCTCCTCGCTGACCATGCTGGGGAAGGATACTTAAGGGGCAGACGCCATTTCTTGGGGCTCTTCTTCGCCTCGTGGCCCTCCTGGCTCGAGGCATGTGTTACTGGATTTTCAGCCGCGGAGCCACGTTGGCCCGAGGCTGCATCTATGCCAGGTAGGCCTAGTTGTCCTGACTGGGGCCTGCACTTGAAGGTGATCCTGTGCTGTCTGTCCTGCGGGAGGAAGCCACTCAATGGAGGAAACCAGGGGAGGACCTGTCCTGGAGAGGACCAAGCGGAAGGCTGGTATCTCGGGAGAGGCCTGGTATCTTTATTGGAGGATGCACCACAGCCTATGTTACCTTACAGTCTGCCGGGATTGGCTTAAAGGCTCTAATGCCCCATACACACGATCGTTTTTCTTGCCATTTTTTTTCTTGCCGTTTTTCACGTCGTTTTTTTTCATGTTTCCTCTCAAGCCTGTCTTGCGTACACACGATCATTTAAAAAAACGATCAAGCAAAGCGCAGTGACGTACAACACGTACGACGGCACTATAAAGGGGAAGTTCCGTTCGAATGGCGCCACCCTTCATGTTAGTAAAGTTTGTTGAGCGACGATTCGCTCTTTTCAGTCTCGTGCTTTTCAGTCCGTGACTGCGTGACGAATGTGCTATCTCCATTACGAACGCTAGTTTTACCAGAACGAGCGCTCCTGTCTCATACTTGATTCTGAGCATGCGCGTTTTTTTTCACGTCGTTAAAGCATACACACTATCGTTTTTCACGTCGTTAAAAAAAACGACATGAAAAACGACGTGAAAAAAGAGAGCATGTTCGAAATTTTTAATGGCCGTTTTTCACGTCGTTAAAAATGCTCTGGAGCCTACACACGATCATTTTTAATGGCCATTTTTTTTAATGGCAGTTTTAACGGCATGAAAAACGATCGTGTGTATGGGGCATAAGACTGTAAGGCTGGATATTCAAGTACTGAATCCTGTGGCAGAGGATCATTGAACAAGTTCATCTTTAATTCAGGGAGTCTGTGGCAGAGACTGTTAACCTGTTTTTGACCGTGCATCATTCCGGCTGCTGGGCCAGGTGAGAGGGGCCTATCCAGGTAAGCAATACCCACTAGAAGTAAAGTGGTGAGTGTGACTTTGAAACTTAGAAACTCCCCAGTGATCTGGATTGTGTGCCTGAACCTTCCTCTAATCCTTAGTCCCTCCGCTTATGCAAGTTGTTGTGGAATAAAGCCTAAAAAGAAAGAATTATAACTTGTTTGGACATTAAAGTTTCTATAGACTCTCATCTCATCCTCTAGACAACGAAAGGTGAGGTAACATGCAAGGCCCAAACTTAAACCAGCAGCTCCTTCGGGGGTATCGCTACATATGCATTAAGATAAAAAAGCCTTCTGTGTGCAGCAGCCCCCCTCAGCCCTCCTAACACTTAGTGCTATGACTAAGCACCCACCAGCGGTGTGAATCGCTTCAGGCACTTTGTTCTGTACCTCTGTGATCTTTGTGACTACATGGATTTTATTGTTTTCAATAAAGGTGTTGCAATGGAGTGCAGCCGCCCAGCTATTTTTTTTTCCCTAACACTTACCTGAGGTCCCTCTCTGTCCAGGGATGTCCACGAGTGGTTCAGCCGTCCGAGATTCTCCTTCCTGATTGGCTGAGATAAGCAGCGGCCCCATTTGCTCCCACTGCTGTCAATCAAAGTCAGCTCGCCAATTAGGGGAGAGAGGGGCGGGGCCGGGTTGGGGCTCCGTCTCTGAATGGACACAGGGAGCTATGACTCAGCTGGGGGGCCCCATAGCAAGCTGCTTGCGGTGGGTGCACTGAACAGGAGGGAGGGGCCAGGATCACAGAAGAGGGACCCGAGAAGAGGAGGATCCGGGCTGCTCTGTGCAAATCCACTGCAACAGAGCAGGTAAGTGTAACATGTTTATTATTTTTATAGGAAAAAATATGAGCCTTTATAATCACTTTAAATAATGTTTTATTGACATACGAAGTGCCTCTGAAGTTGCTAGGGAACTGACATCCAAGAAAATATTAACTCGTTAGCACAGCCCTCCTTCTCCTTGCACGTCATAGTCTTCCTATATTCTGGGAGACTTTAATTACTGTCTGTGCTGACCCAGCTCTTTCATCCCTCTCTTCATCTCCCTAAATAACCTTTAATGTAGCCGCCGGGGGAGGTGCAAAGAGGAATACTACGGAATGTCACTTGAATGACAGCTCTGAGTCTGCTGGGGCTGATGACATCACATCCAAGATGTCAGTGCCCAACAGCAGTCTCAGGGTTTTTTGGTGCCTACACAAGGGAGGCTTTTACAGGTAAATAAAATGCTTAAAGTATGTTAAATGTACATATAATATTGTGTGATGTGAAGGTCATTCTTGAAGCTATTCAGAGTCCCCTTTCCATAAGCCACGAGCCCTGTGCCATTTTGCTCTCTACCACTACCTCTATCACTTCCTGTCTTCTTTATCAGTACAATTGTGCAATCAGTAAATGCTATGCTCCTGTTGCCTTAACATGCCCCACGTGAAGTGTTTAAGAAAATGTTTTACTTTTCCTTCGCTAATTAAACCATCATATTATACGTCTGGCTCTGTATTTCACGCCCCAACATAAAAAGCCAAGACACATACAGTGGATTACACAAATAAAAGGAAGCCAAGTGCATTGAGATGAAATTCTGCCATGTGTTCCTTTTATATGTGCAACATTCATCATGATTTTATTGTTATATCTACTTGCAGGTCAAACAACAGAAGCTATTTAGTAAGGATGACTCAACAGTTGGGGCATTTTTTTTTAAACAATTTATATAATTAGGTAAAATGGAAACTTAGATTGTGTATGCACTAAAAAGGCTAAATTAAAATAATAATAACTTCCCGTAATTGGAAATGATTAAAACTTAACAATAAATATTTTTTAGCCCATGCTAGTAAATAGTAATCATATGTATAAAATGAAAACCAGACATATAAAAAAAAAAAACGTGCTCAGTCTAAATCATAGGGACTTTAAAATGCTGAAGCACTGTTGGGTTGCATCAAATTTGCAAGTTCTTTATCCCCATTGAAAGGTGAAATTAATGGTTTTCACTGAACCATAGGAAGCTTTTGTGAATATTCTATACTCTAGAGACTGCTGCTTAATTCCACTGCCACTGGTTGGGATAAGAATTGCATTCACGGTATTAAAAGTGTTTTTTTTTTTTTTTGCATTGTGATGCATGAGGCAATGGAGCTGCTTAGAGACGAAAGACTTACAATTGACCTTGCATGGCAGGAGGACTATTGGAGGAAAGTATGTCACGTCTAAACAATTGCAGCAGCAGTGCAAATTGGCCAATACATAGCAAAATGCAAAGACAATTAATTGTAATTAAGAAGGAAAAACCATAAACAGACTGACTACTGAGAACAAATTAAATCTGTCTGAAAAATGAATGACAAATATAACACGAATAAAGATCTTACAAATGTAATTCTTTTATATGCCAATAATGTATTTAAATAAATGTTATTTAAATGCTTGGTAAAAGAAAAAAACATTGCTGTAATACGGTATAAGTGTGCCTGTGTGTGCACTGTATCGCACATTTAAAGAAAATGTTACAAAAAAATAAGTAAATACTAATAATAGGCATTTGGTTTTGAAACTCTGAAGTACTGCAGTGAACCAAAGCAGTCAGTTGGATTTAACTCAGGTCAATGAAAGGTGTATTCTAACTAATTTTTATGGAATACTGTACTCTGTAAATATCTATTTTCTTATCCTTTTAGGAGGTGACCTAATAAAGGTTTATTGAATGGGAAACTGTGCTTGCTCAAATGATATTTAAACAACAACTGGATCCTTGGCCCTTTAAGCCGTGACCCCCACCCCCTCCCCAAGTAAAGCCCACTTAGAAGAATACTTACCTTCATTCCTGATGGTGTACTTGTACGGAGCCACACACCTTCAGAAAGCATCCCTGCTGAGTCCTCTTCATCATGTGGATGTGCATGGTCCCATTCTTTCCTTTGAGGAGCTGTGCTCATGACTATTTTTAATCCTTATGCTGCTAGCATTATGCCGCGTACACACAATCATTTTTCCCATCGGGAAAAATGTCATTTTTTCCTTTGGACGAGAAAAACGATCGTCTGTGGGCTTTTTGCCGTTTTTCCCGACGGGAAAAACGGCATTAATCACGATGAGAAAAATTAGAACATTTTTCCCGTCGTTTTTCCTGACATTTCTTCCGCGGCAGTGTTTCCCATAGGGAAACCCTGCCGCGGAGCCCATAGACGATCGTTTTTCTCGTCATTTTAAAAAATGACGAGAAAAATGACCGTGTGTGGGGAATAAGCTGTTCCCTCGTTTAAAATGTCATTATTCACGGCGGTTTTTAAACCGCCGTGAATAATGATCGTGTGTACGCGGCGTTAGAAAATAGGTAGGAAGGTAAATTATAGTTGCTTGTTTTAAACTTGTTTTTGCATTTCTTCAGTTGCTCCCTAGTTTGTGGGCTGGGCCAAGATGATGTCAAACATCCCATGAGTCTACATGAACATATTTTTTCTTTCATCTGAAAGAGGGGAGGAGGGGCTTTCTCAGCTGAGCACACCCTCCTGCCTGCATGTCTGAGCTAACGGCAGGTGGATACAGGAAGTAAATGCTAAATAAATCATCTGCGCTTACTTAAGATGGCCACAGCTAGAAATGCTAGAGGGGTGTTTTTCAAAGTTCTTCAAAGTTATTTCTTAACAAAATAAAGAATGGATGGAGACATGGATGGATGGGTGAGTTTGTTTTTGAATATCAAAACTGAATGAAATACCGTTTTCAGTTTGTGGTTCTCAGATAAAATTTAGTCTTGCTTTTAACATTAGCATAACATGTATTAGATATTTATATAGCACAAACAATTTACATATTGTACAATCACATCCGACCCTGCTCTCAAGAAGATTACAATCTAAAGTACCTATCTCACAAATATGCATACATACACATGCACACATACTACTTTACATACACATACACATGTAGCGCCCATCCCAAAAGGTTGGGACGCTATTTAAATTTAGAGGGATGTCTGAAGCCAGTAGTTGGGTTCGGACGGTTGAATTGCACTTAATTTGCCTCTGCTCTAGCTGTGGTTTGCTATGGGACTCGACCATGAAAAATCTAAAGTGATCATTTTAAAGGCTAATATGCAAGTTCTTGTCATAAAAAGGATTTGGGGACCCGGGTCCTGCCCCAGGGGACATGTATCAATGCAAACAAAAGTTTTAAAAACTGATGTTTTTTCGGGAGCAGTGATTTAGAAGCCCTGTACACACGATCGGTTTTACCGATGAAAACCGTCCGATGGTTTTTTTTCATCGGACAAACCGATTGTGTATGGGACCCATCGGTCTTTTTTCCATCGGTTTTAAAAAATAGAACATGTTTTAAAATTGTCCGATGGATCAAAAACCGATAGAAAATACCGATCGTCTATGGGCAAGTCCATCGGATAAAAAACTAACGCATGCTCAGACTGAATTAAGAGACGGGAGCGCTCGTTCTGGTAAAATTAGCGTTCGTAATGGAGAGAGCACATTCGTCATTCTGCAAGTTATTGCCTCGTTTAATGCAGCGCATTGTTTTTTGCTTTAGAATGGCGTTTAAAATGTCGTTTTTGATGCTGATCTTTATCACAAGTTCTGACAAACTTATGTCTTTCTTGTTTCTTGTGATCTTCTCAATAATTATGATTTATTCTTAAAGGCAGACCTCACAAATTTATAAAAAGTTTTCGAATCCTTTTTTTTTTTTGCTTTTGTTTTGGGTGTCAATTTCTCACAACATATGTTTCTTTTATTTTTCCCTCATGGAGGTTGGTGTCCCTTGTTATTAATTCCACATTGTATTTAGGAAATGTTATTGCTACTCCCAATAAAAACACATCAGGCAAGTATTTTGGCTGAAATTAAATCTCCATTTATTCTGGCAAAATATAAAATAAAAAACGAAGGGCAACAATTAAAAAATTAGCGGAAAATTTTAAGTCATTGGACCCCAAAGGCAGACATGAGTATGAAGAACAATAAGATAAACAACATAATGAAATCAGGAGCAGCAGCCGAAGACATACATCATCCCAAGCTGTGGTACTCCATCAAACTGCAACTTCTGGAAGAGCAGCTTGAAGCCAGGGAATCACCTCCTGCTCTTCCCTGTACACTTCCCTCCACGCTTCCCTGCAGTGTTCCCTCCACGCCTCTCTGCAGCGTTCCCTCCACGGCCCCGTCCACGCACCCTTGCACGCCGTGCCACTGTGGGTGGTAATGTGGCAGGAGGAGGAGGAGAAGGAGGAGAAGGATTGGCCTGATGTGAGAGATGGGTGGCCTCAGTCAGCTGTCCCCTCCCCCCATGTGTACGGCTGTATTGATAATGTGCTCACAGAGGGCACGTTGTCCCGCCTCCATTTGGACTAATTTGTCCGCCAGGTAGGTACTAAAGCCCTCCACAGGGTTGAGGGGGGCCCTCATGATGGCAGCAGCGTCACGGGTCATTTTGAGTGACTCCTCCTCCACTTGTGTCATCCTACGATTTTTTTTAGGTCTGATGTGGAGAGGAGCCACTTGTGACACTGTGCTGCCACTAGGCCTGGGGACCTGCTGCATGCCACTTGGCCCTGCCTCCTCCTGGCTGACACTCACCTCTGCCTCCTCCTGCCTGCCACATTCCTGAGCCTCTTCCTCCTGGCTAGCTTCATCCTGTGTAGAAAAAAGGCACATAGTTAGATACTTTGGGGAATCAATCACACACAATTTTGATCTCATGACTGGTGCAATCTGCTATTTTGAAAACTAGCAAAGAGTTTCATTCTGTCCCCGTTCTTTTTAGATACTTTAACAATCATTTATGTGCCCTTTTTTTTTGGGGGGGGGGGTGTTATCATTTTGGGAGAATAAATCAAGTTCATCACAATAGTACTTTGAGGCCAATAATTATGTTCTAAAATACTATAACTGGCTGAAGATGCGAAGACCTGGCTCTTCAAGCACAGGTGGCTCTTCCTCCACCTCTGCAGGGGTGGAGGGAAGGGTGGAAGGAACGCTGGAGGGAAGGGTGGAAGGAAAGAGTTGAGGGAAGGCTAGAAATTGATTCCCTGGCCTCAATCTGGTCTTCCAGAAATTGCAGGTGCTTGTAGTACCACAGCTTGGGCTGTACTACATCGTCTGCTGCTGCTTCTGATCTCATGGAAGCGCGGTATTCAGTGTATTTTTTTTTATATTCATTCCGCATATTGTTTATCTTATTGTTCATCATACTGTAGTCTGCCTCTGGGACCCAGGGCTTCATATAATCCGCCAATTTTTGAATGGTTGCCCGACGTACACCACTCTTGTGGTAATCTGGATGTTTTATTTCCCATAGGTTGCGGAGTTCTTTATATTTTTCAATAAAAACCAACATGATATCCGGCTGTCGGAGTTTATGCATTGCCGACTGTCTGCAAGTTCAAAACACATAAAAAAACATGAGAGGTCAGATTCCATTCTCCTCAGCTTATCTTAATATTGGCCTTTACAATCATGAACCATTATAGGCCATTGCAGGCCCAAGTTCCCTTCTTACCTTATTATAGTTGTGGTCTTTTCTGGACTTCCGCTCGTTCTTACTCCGCACAACCCTAATAACTTCATTAGCATTTTATACCCTGCGCATGCGTGTAACTCCGCCCGCGTCACCCGCCCATGACGGTCTTTTCCTGCATTTCCCTCGCCCCTTCACGTTCGGCACACAGTGGGATACGACGACATGTCGGTGACACAGGTGGCTTCTTTATTAGAAAGTACGGACGAGGAAAGCCCAGAGGCGGGAACGTCCCGATCCAGGAATAAAAGATACAAGGCGACTAATATGTCATTTGCTGAGATGGCGGAGATGGTGGACATCCTGCGGAGGAAAGATTACGATGGGAAGCATGGGCCATACGACACCCCTAATCTCAGGAAGTCTCAAATAATAGACAAAGTGGCGAGGACGCTCTATCAGAAATATGGGGTCAGGAGA
This sequence comes from Rana muscosa, assembly GCA_029206835.1. NCBI lineage: Eukaryota > Metazoa > Chordata > Amphibia > Anura > Ranidae > Rana > Rana muscosa. The sequence continues at coordinate 191,690,127 of CM055122.1, forward strand.
TCCAAGGAGCAGCTCCGTAAAAGGTGGTCTGACCTGAAGCTGAGGGAGGCGGAGCAGTATAGGAAGCTTAAAAAAAGCATTGAAAAAAGTAAACTTTTATTTTTACTGTGTTCTTTCACATTGTAATATGTATTCTTGCATGTGTTTGCTCCATGTGCTTGGCTTGACTGGTTTCACATTTGCAAATGGCAACTTTTATGTTAAGTTGAGGGACCACTTATTTGGTAATGTTTCGTAATAAACACTTGATCGTCTTCCCCAAAACATGTTTGGCACATATCCATGTAAACCACATGTGGTCATGCCTCTTTTTAATAAAACAACGTTTCTACACATTTTTGGCTAGATGATGTGTTGTAACTAAAGTAGAATGTGAATGAAAGGCTAAACTGGATACTGGGTAAAGGAGATGACACTCAAGCAGTTGGTTACAGAGCTTTTTGCTCAGGAGCAATATACTATAGTGTGGGCCACATGCCCCAATTTTTAAGGGTGTCACACACAGGTTCTCCAGTGGATACCTTGGTGGTTCTCCAAGTGTGTTTTTTAGGCCCCTAAAAAAAAGCATGCAGCTTAGTAGAGTTCTCAAGATCTCATGTGTTCATCTTGGAACTCAGGCCCAAATATCAATTGCACCCCACTTCCAATCAATGTATACAATTTCTGCCCTCAAATCTCTGTGTGCTAAAGGATACCTTTTTTTTCCATTCCCATAGGGGAGAGGAGACTGGGAGGACACCAATCTGAGGAGACGAGGAAACACAGACCACATAAACACCCCCAAGATCCCTATGCACCCCAAGATCAGCATGTTGAGGAAGCGGAGGTGGAGGAAGGAGAGGTGGAGGAAGGAGAGGTGGAGCTTATCACCACAACAGGTCAGTGTCTGTCACCACAACTTCAAGGTAAATACAGATGTAGGCAAGCATATTTCTAATTTATTTTTATTTTTGTGGTGGTGTGTCAGGAACTCCATTCTCGAGTGCTAGTGCCCAAATAATTATTCAAGAAATAATGGAATGTAGTAGCGAAATGGACATTATGAGAAATAGAATTAATGTGATTGAGCAAAAATATAAAAACATTATAGATATTTTGGGGCGAATAGTCTGACCCCCCCCTGTTTTTGTGTATTTTTTGCCCTTAAAATTTTGCACTGGTATTCCCACCAGCCCAAATGTGAAGATGCACACAGTGACTCAACAGGTGCTATCTGCCGTCACAGGATATCTATGTCCCTGTTTTGGGGGTGCAACCTCTTCCTCCCTACTCAAGTAGGTGAGAGGAAGGGTTTGCACACCCAAAGCACGTCCATTGATTCCCCATGATGGCAGATAGCACATGTTTACCTTAGCCATGGGATCATGTGGAAAATCCCCAGTTCAGACACAAAAATAAAGTGGGGTTCTTCACATTTGGGATGGATCAGGGGTGACATCACCCCATCTCCTGTTTCTCCTTTTCACGTTGAATTTTCATATTTCCTTTTTTGGACAAATGTTTACTATTTTGACCCATGCATGTTTCTGCAAAACAAACCTCCAAATAAAAACAAAATTTTTGGGGAGGTAAAACTTTCTACATTGTATTTCTATAAAACCTAAAAAAAAAAAGTGGTGCACAGAGTAAAAAGGTTATGGGACACTCAAAAAGGTGTGGTTTGTTCTTTCTATGCTCAGTAGCAGTTCTGAAAAAGCTAAATCAATGCTTTTTATAGTGACAATTGTGGCTATTTACTAAGGACAAATACACTTGGCACTACAAGAACCTGGGAGACACATCAACCCAAAAAAACAAGAATGACAAAACAAGATTTTTTGAAATATAATAATATTTTATTTAAAAAACCAAAAGGTCCGATCTGGTCTGGCATTGCGATGGCCCCCCTACCCGTGAAGTACTCAACGTATTTCTCATGTACTTCACGGGCACTTTGGGGGGCCAAGCCAGTATGGGCAGTGTCCAGGCTGGTCATAATGGACATCTTGGATGGACCGGCCTCAGGCCCAACTGTTGAGACATATGTTGCCGAAAACTGACGGAGAAAATTGTGCAAGATACAGCAACAGAAAACAATGTGGTTCAGCTTGTATTCCGCCATATGTATTGCTGTCTGAAACAGGCGGAACCGGCTGGCCATTATCCAGAAGGCATTCTCCACAACTCCCTGGGCTCTGGCCAGCCGGTAATTAAAAACCCTCCTCTCCGGGGTGAGGGTGCGTTGGGGAAACGGGCGCATCAGGTGTGGTCCCAGTCCAAAGGCTTCATCCGCGATGAACACAAACGGTAGTCCTTCCACGTTGTCTGCATCTGGAGGCAGTGCAAGACCCCCAGAGTGCAGACGGTGAGCAAACTCCGTCTGGGCAAATACTCCGCCATCAGACATCCGGCCGTTCTTCCCCACGTCCACATACAGAAACTCATACCATGCCGACACCACCGCCATTAACACAATACTATTAAAACCTTTATAGTTATAATAGAATGACCCCGAACGGGGTGGCGACACTATGTGGACGTGCTTGCCATCAATTTCCCCTCCACAGTTGGGGAAGTCCCACCGCTGGGCAAATTGATCAGCCACAGTCTGCCATTCCTGTGGTGTGCAAGGAAACTGTGGAGTCAAACAAAAAGAAGACATTAGTACGTTTTCAGTTTACAGTGCAAACAGATTACACAAAGACATTGTTGACCAACATCAGGCTAACATTATTATTTAAGGGAGTATTTCATGCCCAAAAAAGAAGGCCCACTTAGCAGGTGACTCACCCCCGCTAAGGGGACATTAGAAAATATTCTAAGGAGGGGGGGGTTTGAGGCGCTTTGGGGGGCACAAATTAAAGGCTCTACCACTTTGCTGAACTTTAAGGAGAAAGAAAACATTTGTACACATTTTAGGGGGGGGAGGGGTGCAAAACTACGATGGCACTGACCCAAAAAAAACTGGTGTAAAAAACTAGGCTAGCTGTGTTTGGGCCCAGGATAGCATGTTGGAGAGGAAAGTGAAGGGAAATAGGCATGTAGGCCCCAAAAAAGGGCATTAGAGGAAAAAACATGCATGGGGAAAATGGGGACATTCCCAGGATATTACAAACAGGCAAATTTGGGAAGGAGGAAAGAAATAAAAAACATTAGCAAACAATCCAACCATATAATGTGATGTTAAAGGAGCAAACTTACCTGCATATAGTCCTTCTGCAGGACCTGAATAATGGCAGAACACGTTTCAGGGATTATGATCCCGAGAGCCTGGGGGGAGATGCCTGTTGTGAACTTGAGGTCCTGCAAGCTTCTCCCAGTCGCCAGGTATCTCAATGTGGCAATAAGCCTCTGCTCGGCAGTGATCGCCTGGCGCATCACAGTGTCCTGCCTCGTGATGTAGGGGGACAGCAAATCAAACAGATGGTGAAAAATGGGGTCCGTCACCCTGAGATAATTCCTGAAATCATCAGGATTATTCTCATGGATTTCCCGCAGCAGAGACATATGAGAGAATTGGTCACGCTGGAGCAACCAATTCTTGGTCCATGAACTCCTCCTCACCCTGTTCACGGACTGAACTCGGGTTACAGTGTTAACCACAACACCAAGTCCATAGCCAGCACGAGCTCGAGAACGAGAACGCACTTCAAACATGGTCTGAAACCGGTCGGCTGGTCAGAACGAACTCAAACAGAACGCACCGTGGAACAGCAAGGCCTGAGAAGAACGACCTGAAAAACAGTAAACGAACGGCCAAGAAGGCACTGCAAAGCAGTAACGACCTGACTGCACGCACTGAAGAACAAATACGAACCCACAAGCACAAACTGAACACCAGGAAACAATCTGAAAAGCACAGAGACTGAAAAGCGCGAATCGGCTCTCACCAAACTTTTACTAACACGCGGTAACACGAAATCAGCAAAAGCAGCCCAAGGGGTGGCGCCATTAGATTTGAACTTCCCTTTTATAGCGCCATCGTACGTGTTGTACGTCCCGTCATTTTGTTACCGTCGGTTTTTTGACTGATGGTGTGTGGCCAAGACTGATGGAAGACAGTCTCATCGGATTTCCGATGGAAAAAAACATTGGATTAGAATCCATAGGATATCCGATCGTGTGTACAGGGCTTAATAATGCTTAAAGTGAAACAATAAAAGTGAAATATTCCTTTAAATTTCGTACCTGGGGGGTGTCTAGAGTATTCCTGTAAAGCAGCGCTTGTTTCCCGTGCTTAGAACTGTCCCTGCACAAAGTGTCATTTCTGAAGGAAAAAAAAGTCATTTAAAAGCACTCGCGGCTATAATGAATTGTCGGCTCCCGGCAATACAGAGAAAAGTCATTGATAAAAATAAAAAAAATGCGTGGGGGTACCCCCAAATTCAATTACCAGGCCCTTCAGGTCTGGTATGGATATTGAGGGGAACCCTGCGTCAAATTTTTAAAAAAATGACACTTTAGATTAGCACTTTAGATTTCTCCCATAGACTTTTACAGGGTGTTCCGCGGCTTTTCGAATTTGCCGCGAACACCCCAAATTGTTCGCTGTTCGGCGAACAGGCAATGTTGGAGTCGAACATGAGTTTGACTCGAACTCAAAGCTCATCCCTATTCGTGAGTCATCCCGGCTGCTAGGCCATGTGAGAGAGGACTATCCGGGGTGACCAATACCCACTCTAAACATTGAGAGTGGTGAGTGATTCTGATCTAAGACTGTTATATGTAGTGGCGAGTGCCTGAACCTTCCCCTACTCTTCTATACCTTCTACTTCTCAACGTTTACTGCATAAGAAAAATAAAGCCTAACTGTTTGAGGTTTTACATCTGTGTGGACATTGCATTACTATAGACTTTCCTACCCAGACAACGCAGCTGAAGAGGTAACATGCAAAACCCAAAATGAATCAGCGGCCCTCTAGGGGGTATTGCTACACACACTACACACAAGGGCCATTTAACTTGGCATGTTGGCAAAAACAAGCATCTTTTTGGAGTGTGGGTGGAAACGCACAAAGGCACAGGGATAACATTCAAATGCCAGGTGGCATGTTGGTTGGGATTTGAACCAAGTTCAGTAGTGCTACAAGGCAGAAGTTATAAGCCACAGTGAAGTAGACCTTTATAATAAACCAGCCTTTTGTTTCAATACATAATGCACTGTGTAGTCTAGCATACTGTAGATCAAACCCTATCTGTGGTTACTCAATCCTGTGAATGTAAATTAGAGTTGGGCAGAACACACCCCCCCCCCGGTTCGGTTTGTGCCAGAACGCTTAAAACATCCCAAAGTTCTGACCTGAACCGCAAACCCAATTAAAGTCTATGGTACCTGTACTTGAAAAATCTAAAGTGCTCATTTTGAAGACATATGCAAGTTATTGGCCAAAAAAGGGGATGGGGGTCTGGGTAAAACCTTGGACAGAGGGTGGTGGTGGACGTGGTATACTTGGATATTGCAAAAGCGTTCGATACAGTTCCGCACACACGGCTCATGTGTAAGGTAAAGTCTACAGGCTTGGAAATATCAGTTTGTAAATGGATAGAAAACTGGCTAAAAGACAGAATTCAGAGAGTAGTGGTTAATGATTCTTACTCTAAATGGTCTAAGGTTATCAGTGGTGTACTCCAAGGTTCAGTGCTGGGACCCTTACTTTTTATTATCCTTATAAATGATATTGGGTCTGGGATCAAAAGTAAAATTTCTGTCTTTGCAGATGACACTAAGCTATGCAGTGGAATAATGTCCTTACAGAATGTGTCCAATTTACAAGCCAACCTCAATGCACCGTCTAATCGGGTGACTATGTGGCAGATGAGGTTTAATGTTGATAAATGTAAAGTTATTCACTTGGGGGCTAAGAATATGCATGCATGCATCATACATACTAGGGGGAGTACAACTGGGGGCATTTGTAGTGGGGAAGGATCTGGGGGTTTTGGTAGATCATAAGCTCAATAACAGCATGCAATGCCAAGCTGCGGTTTCCAAAGCGAGCAAAGTCCTTTCTTGTATTAAGAGAGGTATGGACTCCAGAGAGAGAGATATCATTTTGCCCCTGTTCAAATCATTAGTAAGACATTATCTGGAATATGCAGTTCAGTTTTGGGCACCAGTTCTCAAAAAGGATATCGGGGAACTGGAGAAAGTGCAGAGAAGGGCAACCAAACTGATGAGAGGCATGGAGCTATGAGGAAAGATTAGAGGAACTGAACTTATTCTCTCTTGAGAAGAGGAGATTAAGGTATGGTTAAGATATGATCAACATGTACAAATATATAAGGGGTCCATATAGTGAACTTGGTGTTAAGTTATTCACTTTACAGTCAACACAGAGGACAAGGGGGCACTCTTTACGTCTAGAGGAAAAGAGATTTCATCTCCAAATACGGAAAGGTTTCTTCACAGTAAGAGCTGTGAAAATGTGGAATAGACTCCCTCCAGAGGTGGTTCTGGCCAGTTCCCCTTTAAGAAAGGCCTGGATACTTTCCTAAATGTACATGATATAACTGGGTACTAACATTTATAGATAAAGTTGATCCAGGGAAAATCTGATTGCCTCTCGGGGGATCAGGAAGGATTTTTTTCCCCTGCTGTAAAATTGGAGCATGCTCTGCTGGGGTTTTTCGCCTTCCTCTGGATCAACTGTGGGTACAGAATTGGGTATATGAGATTGTAGGATATTTTTTATTTTATTTATTTTTATGGTTGAACTAGATGGACTTGTGTCTTTTTTCAACCTGACTAACTATGTAACTATGTATCAATGCAATTTTTTCTTTTTTTCTAAAGATAATTTTTACAGGATTTTAATAATACTAAAAGTGAAACAATAAAAATGAAATATTCCTTTAAATATAAATCCTGGGGATCTCCTTAGTCTGCCTGCAAAGTGGTGCATCTGTACTGTGTATAGAACCTGCTGTAGCAAAACTGACTTTAAAAAAAAAAGACATTTAAATTGCCGGTAATACAATATCATTGGCGACAATACAAAAATGTTTTTAAAAATGGTGTGGTCCCTGCCCACCAAACCATACCAGGCCATTTGGATCTAATATGGATTTTAAGGGGAACACCACACCAAAAAAATAAACGGCATGGGGTCCCACCCAAAATCCATACCAGACCTTTATCCGAGCATGCAGCCTGGTATGGTTCAGGAGGGGGGGTGCTCATTCGTCCCCCCATCCATGTCAGGGAAGAGGGGGATGTGCGAGCGCCTCCTCCTCCTGAACCATTCCAGGCCCCATGCCCTCAACATGGGGGGTGCTTTGGGATGGGGGGGCTCTGCCCTTAACAGTCAGCTATGCATTATGCAGCACGCAGTGCATTGTGGGGTGCTCGGCGGGCGAGCATCCTCAATTTCGTGTGTTCGCCGAATGGGCTAACAGTCGATGTTCAGTCCGAACTTTTGTTTGGCTCAAACTGTTCGCCCAACTCTAATGTAGATCAAGCTGACTTCTGGGAGAGTAAGCTCCATGCTGGTTTAGGGGTTATGAAAAGCAATAAAAGACATACAGTAAATGGGGATAACGTTGTGCCAAAGTACATAGCGTCCTAGGTTCTTGGTCAATGCCCCGTGGGTCGATTCTCCCTAAAGACCTACTTTACTCAATTCTACAAAATCACATACAAATGCTAGTACTGTAAACCCATACATTCTTTCATAATTTTTTTTTAATCTTTTCACTTTTCAAATTAGATAAATTCTATGTAAAAAAACATATAAAGGTAGTTATTACACTGAACGTTTTCTTTTACATTGTGTATGTGACAGTCAAATTAAATATACATTTAAAATTATATATTTTAATAAACAAAATCTCCCTGACAGGTACAAATCCCAGCCGAATAATTAAAACAAGATTTAAAATTATGAGCTGATCTATGTGCTGGTATAACCAGGATGATTTATAAACCAAATTGTAAGTAATGCCGTAGCGTATTCTTTGTGGAATTCTCTGTCACATCCTGTGTGAGAGATATAGTATTATAAATCTGCCACCTATAATCACACAACATACATCTTTCCATTTTATAACCAGGGGCATTATTTTATAGCTTAATAATGCATCACATTCTCCGGAAAAGAAACATTTCACACAATTTCTACAGTGGAGAAACATGTTTGTCTAAATGTTGTTATCTCAGTTTTAGATTGTTGAGCCTACTACTTCATTGGCATGGATGAGAACTGCCAATTATCAGAGAATTTACTGTCTAAAGTGGAGAACATGCATTTTAGCAAAGAAAAAAAATGCAGTAAGGAAAATGCACATATAATGTAAGGAATGTGACCATTTGTAAATGGCAGTGTTTGGGTACATACAGTATACTGTACAACTCTGCATTAGTCCATGGTTACTCTATGGAGCTACAGCTGGGCTGTAAGTATAAATTGCTTTCCAAGTGGAGCACATAAGCAATATGTGAGGATTATTGTTGCCTTGGAGATAGAAGGCATCAGAAAGTGGTCTTGTACAGTATCTCACAAAAGTGAGTACACAACTCACATTTTTGTAAAGATGAAAAGATATAATAAAATATTTACAAAAATGTGAGGGGTGTACTCACTTTTGTGAGATACTGTATGTCCATGGCACAATTTGTGTGAATGTCCATAGTGTCCACATGGTTTTCTTTGAAAGGACTCATCTTCACCCATCTAAAGCCCCATACACACTATCAGTTTTTCTGCAGGTTTTTGTCTTCGGGTTTACCAAAACCATGTAGTGCAAGGGCCTGCCTGATTGCATACAAATTGAAACTCTGAGGCCTCGTACACACGACCGATTTTCTCGTCGTAAACAGTCAAGAAAAGTGCCGCGAGAGTTTTTTTGTCTAGAAAAACGTTCGTGTGTATGCTTTTACGACGAGAAACTTGACGAGAATCTCGACGAGAAAATAGAGAACCTGCTCTCTATTTTCTCGTCAGGAGTCCAGATTTCCTCGTCGTGTTTCTCGTCGGCCTGTTTTGTGACGAGAAAATGGTTCGTGTGTATGCTTTTACGACTCTTCCAAAAGCGCGCATGCTCAGAATCAAGTATGAGACGGGAGCGCATCTTCTGGTAAAACAAGCCTTCGTAATGGAAATAGCACATTCATCACGCTAAAACGAACTGAAAGCACGAAGACTGAAAAGCGCGAATCGTCTCTTCCCAAACTTTTACTTCACACGCGGTAACACGAGATCAGCAAAAGCAGCCCAAGGGGTGGCGCCAAGAAAAAAGATCTTCCCCTTTATAGTGCCGTCGTACGTGCTGGACGTGAGCGCAGAGAACCACGAGGAAATTGGGAAATGACAGTGTGTACGCATAGAAAGCTTGACGAGAAAATCGACAAGCTTAACAAGAATCTCGTCGAAAAAAACGACGTGTTTTTTACGACGAGAAAATCGGTCGTGTGTACGAGGCCTTAAGGTTTGACCTCATCTTAGATGGTTTTGGTAACCCTGAAGACAAAAACCTGCAGAAAAACTGATAGTGTGTATGGGGCTTTAGGCAACATGTAGACAAGCGGCCGCCACACCTCTGAAAAGCAACCCATGAAGGGAGCATTTTTCAAGGGTGTTTTGGCCTGCTTTAACCCTCTAAATGTGGCATCACTGTACCTCAGCTGCATGCATTGCATGAGGTTGGGGCCTGGCCCCATTCGATTGAATAGGTGGCATTTGGCAGGCAGTGGGGGATAGTGGGGGACAAGGGGAATAATTTCATGGCATGTGTACACTCCCTGTCTGGTTGCCTTTGCAGCTTAACCACCCCAAGACCGGAGCGTTTCACCCACTTCCTGCCCAGGCCATTTTTCAGATTTCAGCACTGTCTCACATTTAATGACAATTATTTAGTCATGCAAAACTGTACCCAAATTAATTGTTATCTTTTTTTGAGACCGATGGAGCTTTCGTATTTAATCGACTGGGAACTAGGAATGAGCTTCGTGTTCGAGTCGAACATACGTTCGACTCGAACATCGGCTGTTCGATCGTTCGACGAAGATCGAACGATTTGGGCCGTTCGCGCCAAATTCGAGTGACGCGAACGGCCCACAATGCACTACGCCATCGCAGTGTCATCCAGGCGCTGTGATTGGCCAAGCATGCACTGTGACCCCGCATGCTTGGCCAATCACAGCGCCGGCAGCGAGGAGAGCAATGATTGGCCACAGGCAGGATGCCTGTGGCCAATTATTGCTGAGGGGGTTTAGTACACGCCCCACACTATAAAAGGCCGCTAGCGCGGCGGCCTTGTGTAGTGTGTTCCGGAGCAGGGAAAGAGAAGCATAGGCAGGGACAGTGTCATTATTTTTCCTTTACATAATCCTGGATTCCTTGTGTTTAGGGACAGATAAGGATAGGTAGGGAGAGTGTCAGTGACAGTGTGCTATTCTGTGCTAATCCTTGTTTGTAGGGACAGAGAGGTACAGTGAGGGAAACTGTCAGTGTGCTATTCTGTTCTAAACCAATCTTGCTGAACCATATTTTCAATCCTTGAGTTTAGGGACAGAGAGGTACAGTGAGGGAAAGTGTCAGTGTGCTATTTTGTGCTAAATCTTGTTTGTAGGGACAGAGAGGTACAGTGAGGGGAAGTGTCAGTGTGCTATTCTGTTCTAAACCAATTTTGCTGTTCCATATTTTCAATCCTTGAGTTTAGGGACAGAGAAGGACACTCGTGGCAATTTTCAGTCTGCTATTCTGTGCTAAATCTTGTTTGTAGGGACAGAGTAGGACAGTGAGGGAAAGTGTCAGTGTGCTATTCTGTTCTAAACCAATTTTGCTGTTCCATATTTTCAATCCTTGAGTTTAGGGACAGAGAAGGACACTCGTGGCAATTTTCAGTCTGCTATTCTGTGCTAAATCTTGTTTGTAGGGAGGGACAGAGTAGGACAGTGAGGGAAAGTGTCAGTGTGCTATTCTGTTCTAAATCAATTTTGCTGAACCATATTTTCAATCCTTGAGTTTAGGGACAGAGAGATACAGTGAGGGAAAGTGTCAGTGTGCTATTTTGTGCTAAATCTTGTTTGTAGGGACAGAGTAGGACAGTGAGTGAAACTGACAGTGTGCTATTCTGTTCTAAACCAATTTTGCTGTTCCATATTTCAAATCCTTGAGTTTAGGGACAGAGAGGTACAGTGAGTGAAACTGACAGTGTGCTATTCTGTTCTAAACCAATTTTGCTGTTCCATATTTCAAATCCTTGAGTTTAGGGACAGAGAGGTACAGTGAGTGAAACTGACAGTGTGCTATTCTGTTCTAAACCAATTTTGCTGTTCCATATTTCAAATCCTTGAGTTTAGGGACAGAGAGGTACAGTGAGTGAAACTGACAGTGTGCTATTCTGTTCTAAACCAATTTTGCTGTTCCATATTTCAAATCCTTGAGTTTAGGGACAGAGAAGGACACTCGTGCAAATTATCAGTGTGCTATTCTGTGCTAAAACTTGTTTGTAGGGAGGGACAGAGTAGGACAGTGAGGGAAAGTGTCAGTGTGCTATTCTGTTCTAAACCAATTTTGCTGTTCCATATTTTCAATCCTTGAGTTTAGGGACAGAGAAGGACACTCGTGGCAATTTTCAGTCTGCTATTCTGTGCTAAATCTTGTTTGTAGGGAGGGACAGAGTAGGACAGTGAGGGAAAGTGTCAGTGTGCTATTCTGTTCTAAACCAATCTTGCTGAACCATATTTTCAATCCTTGAGTTTAGGGACAGAGAGGTACAGTGAGGGAAAGTGTCAGTGTGCTATTTTGTGCTAAATCTTGTTTGTAGGGACAGAGTAGGACAGTGAGTGAAACTGACAGTGTGCTATTCTGTTCTAAACCAATTTTGCTGTTCCATATTTCAAATCCTTGAGTTTAGGGACAGAGAGGTACAGTGAGTGAAACTGACAGTGTGCTATTCTGTTCTAAAACAATTTTGCTGTTCCATATTTCAAATCCTTGAGTTTAGGGACAGAGAAGGACACTCGTGCAAATTATCAGTGTGCTATTCTGTGCTAAAACTTGTTTGTAGGGAGGGACAGAGTAGGACAGTGAGGGAAAGTGTCAGTGTGCTATTCTGTTCTAAACCAATTTTGCTGTTCCATATTTTCAATCCTTGTGTTTAGGGACAGAGAAGGATAGGCAGGGGACAGTGTCAGTGTCATTGTTGCTAAGCCTCCTGCACAGTATACACCTGAAGGTAGCCCTTATTGCTCTTTTTCCCATCTCCCTGCAGGCCATCCATTAAAATGTCTGGAAGGCAAACAAGGAGAGGCAGACAGTCAGGAGGCAAAAAAAGAGGGCAAGCAGGCTCTGTGTCTGGGGGCAACAGTGCTGGTCGTGGACACGGTGCATTGTCATCAGCACATGGCCATGGGACACGCTTGTCCTTCTTTTCGGCAGCTGGACATGTTGAGCCACATCTTGCCGAAGACTTGGTAGAGTGGATGACCAAGCCCACCTCATCCTCCTCATCCTCTCTCACCCAGGCTCAGGGTACTGGCAAAGCAGCTGCCAAAGCGTCCTCTTCTCTGGTATCATTATCTTCATTAGTCACTCCTTCCCTAGACCCACCATGTCCTCCTCCTGAGGAGTCCCCCGAACTGTTTGAGCACAGTGTTGGGTACATGCTCCAGGAGGATGCCCAGCGTTTGGAAGGATCTGATGATGATACCCAGCTAGAGGAAGGCAGCAGCGTGAGAGCAGAGAGAGGGGATGCTCAAGAAGGACACCAATCTGGCAGTCATGCTCCAGCAGCTGCAGCATACTGCCAGATTGGCTCCAGTGATGAGGAGGGAGGGGATGATGAGGTCACTGACTCCACGTGGGTGCCTAATAGGAGAGAGGAGGAGGAGGAGGAGGATGAGGAGGAGGCACATCTCCAACGAGGCAGGATGCCCTTGAGTGGCCAGCGTATGGGCAGCACACCAACGGAATCACACCGCAGAGCTCCGCCTGTGCAGGGCGCTGCCTCTGCCCGTCATTCAAAAAGTTCTTTGGTGTGGGCCTTTTTTGAGGCGAGTGCATCAGATCGCACAGCTGCTGTTTGCAACATATGTCTCAAGCGTATATCGCGTGGCCAAAACATCAGCCGCTTGGGCACCACATGCTTGATCAGACATATGTTGACCTGCCATGCAGCTCGTTGGCAAGCCTACCTTAAAGACCCACACCAAAGAACAAAGCTGACCTCTTCTTGCACCGCATCAGCTGGGATCTCCAACCCCACTATACCTTCACTCCTCTCTGAAACCTGGTCTGAGAGGAATGAAGGTGTAGAATTAGGTGTGTCACAGCCAAGTACTTGCGGGCACTCTGCTAGCAGTACACCAACGTCCGATCCTAGCAGGCAAATTTCCCTGCCCCAGCTGCTGGACCGTCAAAAGAAGTTCACTCCCAGCCATCCACATGCCCAGCGGTTGAATGCTAGCTTGGCTAAATTGCTAGCGCTTCAACTGCTGCCTTTTCAGTTGGTAGACTCGGCCCCCTTCCGTGAGTTTGTGCAATGTGCGGTTCCTCAGTGGCAGGTTCCCAAACGCCACTTTTTCGCACGGAAGGCGATTCCGGCTCTCTACAGGCATGTGGAAGGCAATGTCTTGGCCTCGCTGGACAGGGCGGTCAGCGGTAAGGTGCATATTACCGCTGACTCATGGTCCAGCAGGCATGGACAGGGACGTTACCTTTCTTTCACGGCCCATTGGGTCACTCTTTTGGCAGCTGGGAAGGATGCAGGACAAGGTGCAGTAGTGTTGGAGGTTGTTCCACCGCCACGCCTCCAAAATGCTACTACTGGTTGTGACACACCTCTCTCCTCCACCCCCTCCTCTTCTTCTTCCTCCATGGCCTCTTCCTGTGGTTTGTCCTCGGAACCAGCGGTGCTCCGTAGGCGTTCAAGGGGCTACGCAAGTACGCAGGCAAAAAGATGCCATGCCGTGCTTGCGCTGGTGTGTTTGGGGGACAGAAGCCACACTGGGGCAGAGGTCCTGTCTGCTCTGCAGGGGCAGGCCGAGAGGTGGTTGACGCCACGCCAGCTTAAGCCAGGAATGGTGGTTTGCGACAATGGCACCAACCTCCTCTCCGCCCTCCAACAGGGACAACTGACCCATGTGCCCTGTATGGCTCACGTCCTTAACCTGGTGGTGCAGCGGTTCTTGGGCAGGTACCCGGGCTTACAGGATGTCCTGAGGCAGGCCAGGAAAGTCTGTGTGCATTTCCGCAGATCTTATAATGCCAGTGTTCGCCTGGCTGAGCTGCAAAAGGAGTTGAACCTGCCCAAGAACCGCCTTATATGTGACATGCCCACCAGGTGGAACTCAACGTTGGCCATGCTGCAGCGGCTGCACACGCAGCAGAGGGCCATCCATGAGTACCTGTGCGACTACGGCACCAGGACAGGGTCAGGGGAGCTCGGGTTTTTTTCACCACGCCAGTGGGGCATGATCAGGGATGCATGCACTGTCCTGGCACCATTTGAGGAGGCCACGAGGATGGTGAGCAGTGACAGTGCATGCATCAGTGACACTGTACCTCTTGTCCACCTGTTGGAGCACACGCTGCGTGGAATAATGGACAGGGCACTTGAGGCAGAACAGAGGCAGGAAGAGGAGGACTTCCTTGCCTCTCAAGGCCCCCTTTACCCAGACAGTGTTCCCTCTGTCCCACCCATCGCACAGGAAGAGGAGGAGGAGGATTGTGTCAGCATGGAGGTGGAGGCTGGCACTCAGCATCATCAGCAGCAGTCTTTTAGGGATGATTTACAGTCCCAAGAAACCAGTGGACTTGTACGTGGCTGGGAGGAGGTGGCTGCGGATCATGTCGTCCTTAGTGACCCAGAGGACTCCGGACTGAATGCCTCAGCTAACCTACGCTGCATGGCCTCCCTGATCCTGCAAAGTCTGCGGAAGGATCCTCGTATTCTTCGGATCAAGGAGAGGGACCATTACTGGCTGGCCACTCTCCTTGATCCACGGTACAAGGGTAAGGTTGCGGACCTTATCTTACCGTCGCAGAGGGAGCAGAGGATGAGACAACTCCGGGAGGCCTTGCAGAAAGGTCTGTGCAACGCGTTCCCAGAGACTGGGAGGTTACAAACTCCTGGTCCTGGACAACGAGTTGTTGAGGCTTCGGGCAGTCAAAGAAGGAGCGGTGGGGAAGGTGGCCGTCTGACCGATGCGTTCAGACAATTCTTTAGTCCGCAGCCCCAAAGTATGATCGGTTCCAGCAACCATCGCCAGCGTCTGATATACATGGTCCAGGAATACCTAGGGGCAAGGTCAGACTTGGACACCTTCCCCACCGAAAATCCTCTGGCTTACTGGGTCTTGAGGATGGATCACTGGCCAGAGCTTGCACAGTATGCAATTGAGCTACTGGCCTGTCCTGCATCCAGCGTTCTTTCAGAACGCACATTCAGTGCTGCTGGAGGATTTGTCACGGATCACAGGGTGCGCCTGTCCACCGACTCGGTTGATCGACTGACTTTCATCAAGATGAACCAGTCTTGGATCACCACCAGCTACCACACACCTGATGCTGATATAACAGACTAATTGATTTTAAAATGTCACATCCCTTCAAGACTGATGCTGATGCTGAGTGCCTGTGCTGTTATGTTGACTGGCTATCCTCCTCCTCCTCCTCAATGATACGATTAATGATGATAGCTTGGAAGATCATTTTGGTTTATGGGTGACGCCACCAGTGGCTAAGGCCCAATTTTTCAGCCCCTGTTTAAAAGAGGCGTGTAATTATAATTTTTGATGCAATACTTTGCAACAGGCCTCATTGCTGTGCTCCAAGTACAGTATCTGTGAGGGGTTGCAGTGTTGTGCCACCAGTGCCTAAGGCCCAATTTTTCAGCCCCTGTTCAACAGGGGCATGCAATTATAATTATTGATCGAATAATTCACAGCAGGGCCCATTGCTGCGCCCACCAAGAGTAACTGTCAGGCCTTACAGTGTTGTGGCACCAGCACCACCATCACCACCACCACCACCACCAAAGGCCCAATTTTTCAGCCCCTGTTCAACAGGGGCATGCAATTATAATTATTGATCGAATAATTCACAGCAGGGCCCATTGCTGCGCCCACCAAGAGTAACTGTCAGGCCTTACAGTGTTGTGGCACCAGCACCACCATCACCACCACCACCACCACCAAAGGCCAAATTTTTCAGCCCCTGTTCAACAGGGGCATGCAATTATAATTATTGATCGAATAATTCACAGCAGGGCCCATTGCTGCACCCACCAAGAGTAACTGTCAGGCCTTACAGTGTTGTGGCACCAGCACCACCATCACCACCACCACCACCACCAAAGGCCCAATTTTTCAGCCCCTATTCAACAGGGGCATGCAATTATAATTATTGATCGAATAATTCACAGCAGGGCCCATTGCTGCGCCCACCAAGAGTAACTGTCAGGCCTTACAGTGTTGTGGCACCAGCACCACCATCAAAGGCCCAATTTTTACTACCACTAATCAACAATTATATGTTATTACAATTCCTGATATAATAGTTGACAGCAGGGCGTTCCAGCACACACCAAGAGTAACTGTGAGGGCTTACAGTGTTGTGCCAACACCAACACCTAAGGGGCAAATTTCTGCAGAGTATATACGGCAGGTCCCTACTTTCAAACATCCAACTTACAAACTACTACTACTTGCAAACGGAAGAAGACAACAGGAAGTAAGAGGAAATCTACCCCTTGGAAGGAAAATTCTCTCCTGTAAGAATTAATATGGGAGAAGGGTGTCTCCTCTCTACTGATGCTTTATCACCAATCCTTGTTTCAATAAAAACACCACATTTCAAAAACAGTTGTCATTGGGACGCAAAGTGAGGTGAAATGTTCTGAACAGGGGCACAGACAGCAAAAAAAATGTGACAGGGGTGATAACCGTTCCCTATGTTTTACAAAAAGCTAAAAAAAAGGAATTTGGCATGGAGCTACACTTAAACAATGCAGCTGTTCAAAATTACAAACAGATTCTACATAAGAACAAACCTACAGTCCCTGTCTTGTATGCACCGCCTGTATACGGCTGTTCAGAGTATATAGGTCCTTTTTTATTTTGTGTGCGGGGTTCCCCTTAATATCCATACAAGACCCAAAGGGGCTGGTAATGGGCTGGGGTGGGGGGGGGGGGTTGATGGGGTAGCTATGCCATTTTTCCTAAAGATTTTCATCCATATTACCGGGACCAGACATTTCATTAAAGCCGCAAGCACTTTTAAATGGCTTTTTTTCCTTTAGAAATGTTATTTTGTGCAGGGAAAGTTCTAAACACGGGAAACACGTGGCACTTCACAGGCATACTTTAGACACCCCCCAGGTACAATATTTAAAGGAATATTTGACTTTTTTTTTTTCACTTTATGCATCATTAAAATGACTGCTCCCGGAAAACGTCCGTTTTTAAAACTTCTTTTTGCATTGATACATGTCCCCTGGTGCAGAACCCGGGTTCCCAAACTCTGTTTCGGACAATAACATGGATAATAGTCGTTATAATTAGCACTTTAGAATCCGAACGTTCGCATCCATTGTATTTAATAGGGTTCTAATGTTCGTGCGAACTTTCGGTCCGTTCGCGGGTTCTGGTGCGAACCGAACCCGGGGGAGTTCGGCTCATCACTACTGGGAACCCTTTAAAAAATAAATAAAACAACAGCAATGGCACTTTATGCAACGGCACCAGAGCAGTAGAATATCACCACACTTTTGTTTATTTTTCTGTGTGTACAACAGTGCCCAGCACTATACTACACACTCCCTCTCATCTCACAGATGATTGGTGTGAGAGGAAATACTTCACGGGCTGCAGCATTGCTGTTTACATTGTGATTGCTGTGATTGATCACAGTGATCACATGGTACAGGGCCAATCACAGCTGCCCTATATTCCAATCTGTGATTCATTGTGTCTTACAGATCACGCTGTGCTGAGCCAGCTGCTAGTTCAGGCTTCTGGGTGGATCCTGACCGTGTGGTGGGATCTTTTTAGAGCCTGGACCGGGTCTGTGATGTCAGCCTACAGTGGGCTTTAGTCCGCTGTCGGCTAAAAATGGGTCACAGGAGTGCAAAACGAACTGCATTCCTGTGATCCATAGGAGAAGTATAGCCAAAAAGGTTTTGTAAGCAAGCGTCTCAATAAATTCATTTACTTTTGACTTTATTTTTTAAGTTGATGACAGGGTCTATTTAAGGTAATATGTTCTTTTGTCCTGCATGTGCAAATACAAGTTTCCTTTAAAGAGAAAATACAGTGAATTTTGGGTTTATACATATTTTGAGTTAGAACTGCAGTGCTTATACTAAAGCTTTTATCTAACTTTCACATTTTTATAATAGCGTACTTTAGTCATTAGCGGAAGATCTGTTTTTAACTGTAAAAACTCAGCCTCCCTGCTAACAACTGTTGAGATCAGATTTCAGCTCTTTAAAGCTTTAATTTTAGATGTTCTGCAATGATAAGATTATTTATATCAAGTTGATCCCTTTAATCTATATATAAAAATCATAAACAGAACAAACAGTGCGTTCAAGAGTCCCTATCTTTTACAAGATACATTTAATAGCAAAGCCACAAAGATCTGTAAAAATCAATTGCCAATACACAGTAAAGCCAACCAGGGTTCATATAAAGAAGAATTTAAAGCAACACTGTCATGTAAAAAGAAAAAGAAAATAGAGTTATGTGTAAAATGCTGCATGTACCTGCAGCAGCCTTCAAGTTCCCACTGTGATCCCCAAGTTGCCAGGCCATTCTGACGGGAAAAGCATTGGCACTTTCTGATAGAATTGAAGAGGAAGGTTTAGGGGTCAGCCTTGAGCACCCAAAGGAGAGTAATAAGGTGTCATGCTGCACACGTTCCATTAAATTGTGGGTGTAACTGCTAACTGTGGGAGGGCTTAGAATTTGAGCTTACTCACTGTGCGCACACTAACATATAGCACAGTCCTATTCATAAATTATTGTGCCACAAGCGAGAGTATAGCAGACATATGCCAACTTCCTTCAGCATAATCATTTGTACAAAGTGAAACTTTTCCATCACATGAACTGAGGCTTCGACTGTAGCCTAGCTGCTACTCCTGCCCCATGCATGAATGCTTCGGGGAGTTTGGATCCCCCATGCCCCCCCTTATCTACGCCCCAGGCTGCCTCATGCACATTACTTTTGGCCAGTGAGGCAGGCTATCATAACGATGAACCACTGGTAATATGTGGGGAAAAAGCAAGCAACTTTTTATAGCTGGACATTTCAGAGCTTCCTACAACAGAATAGCTTTTCTGCATTAGGATGGGTTTCTTTTTTTCATTTTTGTCATGACAGAATATAAAATAGAACAGGCCTGTCCCACTAACATAAGGAGTCTATCATTATATTGTCAAAAAACAACCATCAGAAAAAAAAACACAGCAAAAAAGCGCTAAATGGAAACTCCTATTAGAGAAAAGGGGATGACCGCTATGCTAGAAATAGTCTATAATAGTGTCAATACTGTTAAAACCATAAAAGAGTTTATTAAAACAATGATCTGGAACAATATAAATCAATGAATGCAGAGCTCCCCCCTGGCAGTTGGAAAATTTTTGGCTCTATTACCTTCCTGGTGCAGAAGCGCCACACAGCTACTTATGGCTCCCCGCATGGTACCACTTATCGTCACCAAGGGACTCTCCGTCCTGGTCCCCTAGTGCCAGATAGGGATGAGCTCGGTGTTCGAGTCGAACATACGTTCGACTCGAACATCGGCTGTTCGATCGTTCGACGAAGATCGAACGTTTTGGGCCGTTTGCGCCAAATTCGAGTGACACGAACGGCCCACAATACACTGCGCCATCGCAGTGCAATCCTGGCGCTGTGATTGGCCAAGCATGCACTGTGACCCCGCATGCTTGGCCAATCCCAGCGCCGGCAGCGAGGAGAGCCATAATAGACCACAGGCAGGATGCCTGTGGCCAATTATAGCTCAGGGGGGTTTAGTACACACCCCACACTATAAAAGGCCGCCAGCGCGGCGGCCTTGTGTAGTGTGTTTCGGTTCAGGGAGAGAGAAGGATAGGCAGGGAAAGTGTTAGTGATATTTGTTCATTTACCTTGTGTGTAGGGAGAGAGAAGGATAGGCAGGGACAGTGTCAGTGATATTCTGCTAAACCTTGTGTGCAGGGAGAGAGAAGGATAGGCAGGGACAGTGTCAGTGATATTCTGCTAAACCTTGTGTGCAGGGAGAGAGAAGGATAGGCAGGGACAGTGTCAGTGATATTCTGCTAAACCTTGTGTGCAGGGAGAGAGAAGGATAGGCAGGGGACAGTGTCAGTGATATTTTTGCTAAGCCTCCTGCACAGTATACACCTGAAGCTAGCCCTTATTGCTGTTTTTTTCCTGTTGTGTAACACAGGCAGGCATCTGCAGCACTTACAGCAGGCGTAGTGTGCCTCCTGCAAAATATGCACCTGAAGCTAGGCCTTATTGCTGTGTTTTCCTGTTGTGTAACACAGGCAGGCATCTGCAGCACTTACAGCAGGCGTAGCGTGCCTCCTGCAAAATATACACCTGAAGCTAGCCCTTATTGCTGTGTTTTCCTGTTGTGTAACACAGGCAGGCATCTGCAGCACTTACAGTGGGCGTAGTGTGCCTCCTGCACATTATACACCTGAAGCTACCCCTTATTGCTTGTAGTTTTTTTTCTTTTGTGTTACACTAACAGGCATCTGCAGCACTTACAGCAGGCGTAGTGTGCTTCTTGCAAAATATACACCAGAAGCTAGCCCTTATTGCTGTGTTTTCCTGTTGTGTAACACAGGCAGGCATCTGCAGCAGTTATAGCAGGCATAGTGTGCTTCCTGCAAAATATACACCTGAAGCTAGCCCTTATTGCTGTTTTTTCCTGTTGTGTAACACAGGCAGACATCTGCAGCACTTACAGCAGGCGTAGTGTGCCTCCTGCAAAATATACACCTGAAGCTAGGCCTTATTGCTGTGTTTTCCTGTTGTGTAACACAGGCAGGCATCTGCAGCACTTACAGCAGGCGTAGTGTGCTTCTTGCAAAATATACACCTGAAGCTACCCCTTATTGCTGGTTTTCCCATCTCCCTGCAGGCCTTTAGAATGTCTGGAAGGCAAACAAGGAAAGGCAGACAGTCAGGAGCCAATAAAAGAGGGCAAGCAGGCTCTGTGTCTAGAGACAACAGTGCTGGTCGTGGACGCGGTGCATCGTCATCAGCACGTGGCCATGGGACACGCTTGTCCTTATTATCGGCAGCTGGACGCGTTGAGCCGCATCATGCCGAAGACTTGGTAGAGTGGATGACCAAGCCCTCCTCATCCTCCTCATCCTCTCTCACCCAGGCTCAGGGTACTGGAAAAGCAGCTGCCAAAGCGTCCTCAATGTCATCATCAGTCACTCCTTCCCTAGACCCACCGTGTCCTCCTGAGGAGTCCCCCGAACTGTTTGAGCACAGTGTTGGGTACATGCTACAGGAGGATGCCCAGCGTTTCGAAGGGTCTGAAGATGATACTCAGCTGGAGGAAGGCAGTAGCGTGAGAGCAGAGAGAGGGGATGCTCAAGAAGGACACCAATCTGGCAGTCATGTTCCAGCAGCTGCAGCATACTGCCAGATTGGTTCCAGTGATGAGGAGGGAGGGGATGATGAGGTCACTAACTCCACGTGGGTGCCTTATAGTAGAGAGGAGGAGGAGGATGAGGAGGAGGCACATCTCCAATGAGGCAGGATGCCCTCCGGGGGCCAGCGTAAGGGCAGCACACCGACTGAATCACACCGCAGAGCTCCGCCTGTGCAGGGCGCTGCCTCTGCCCTTTATTCCAAAAGTTCTTTGGTGTGGGCCTTTTTTGAGTCGAGTGCATCAGATTGCACCACTGCTGTTTGCAACATATGTCTCAAGCGTATCTCGCGTGGCCAAAACATCAGCCGCTTGGGCACCACATGCTTGACCAGACATATGTTGACCTGCCATGCAGCTCGTTGGCAAGCCTACCTTAAAGACCCACAACAAAGAATAAAGCGGACCTCATCTTGCTCCGCATCAGCTGGGATCTCCAAACCCACTATACCTTCAGTCCTCTCTGAAACCTGCACTGAGAGGAATGAAGATGTAGAATTATTTGTGTCACAGCCAAGTACTTGTGGGCACTCTGCTAGCAGTACACCGACGTCCGATTCTAGCAGGCAAATTTCCCTGCCTCAGCTGCTGGACCATCGAAAGAAGTTCACTCCCAGCCATCCACATGCCCAGCGGTTGAATTCTAGCTTGGATAAATTGCTAGCACTTCAACTGCTGCCTTTTCAGTTGGTAGACTCGGCCCCCTTCCGTGAGTTTATGCAATGTGCGGTTCCTCAGTGGCAGGTTCCCAAATGCCACTTTTTCTCACAGAAGGCGATTCCGGCTCTCTACCGGCATGTGGAAGGCAATGTCCATGCCTCGCTGGACAGGGCGGTCAGTGGTAAGGTGCATATTACCGCTGACTCATGGTCCAGCAGGCATGGACAGGGACGTTGCCTTTCTTTCACGGCCCATTGGGTCACTCTTTTGGCAGCTGGGAAGGATGCAGGACAAGGTGCAGTAGTGTTGGAGGTTGTTCCGCCGCCACGCCTCCAAAATGCTACTACTGGTTGTGACACACCTCTCTCCTCCACCCCCTCCTCTTCTTCTTCCTCCATGGCCTCTTCCTGTGCTTTGTCCTCGGAACCAGCGGTGCTCCGTAGGCGTTCAAGGGGCTACGCAAGTACGCAGGCAAAAAGATGCCATGCTGTGCTTGCGCTGGTGTGTTTGGGGGACAGGAGCCACACTGGGGCAGAGGTTCTGTCAGCTCTGCAGGGGCAGGCCGAGAGGTGGTTGACGCCACGCCAGCTTAAGCCAGGAATGGTAGTTTGCGACAATGGCACCAACCTCCTCTCCGCCCTCCGACAGGGACAACTGACCCATGTGCCCTGTGTGGCTCACGTCCTTAACCTGGTGGTGCAGCGGTTCTTGGGCAGGTACCCGGGCTTACAGGATGTCCTGAGGCAGGCCAGGAAAGTCTGTGTGCATTTCCACAGATCATATAATGCCAGTGCTCGGCTGGCTGAGCTGCACCACCAGGTGGAACTCAACGTTGGCCATGCTGCAGCGGCTGCACACGCAGCAGAGGGTCATCAATGAGTACCTGTGCGACTACGGCACCAGGACAGGGTCAGGGGAGCTCGGGTTTTTTTCACCACGCCAGTGGGGCATGATCAGGGATGCATGCACTGTCCTGGCACCATTTGAGGAGGCCATGAGGATGGTGAGCAGTGACAGTGCATGCATCAGTGACACTGTACCTCTTGTCCACCTGTTGGAGCATACGCTGCGTGGAATAATGGACAGGGCACTTGAGGCAGAACAGAGGTAGGAAGAGGAGGACTTTCTTGCCTCTCAAGGCCCCCTTTACCCAGACAGTGTTCCTTCTGTCCCACCCATCCCACAGGAAGAGGACGAGGAGGAGGAGGAGGATTGTGTCAGCATGGAGGTGGAGCCTGGCACTCAGCATCAACAGCAGCAGTCTTTTAGGGATGATATACAGTCCCAAGAAACACGTGGACTTGTACGTAGCTGGGAGGAGGTGGCTGCGGATCATGTCGTCCTTAGTGACCCAGAGGACTCCGGACCGAATGCCTCAGCTAACCTACGCTGCATGGCCTCCCTGATCCTGCAATGTCTGCGGAAGGATCCTCGTATTCTTCGGATCAAGGAAAGGGACCATTACTGGCTGGCCACTCTCCTTGATCCTTGGTACAAGGGTAAGGTTGCGGACCTTATCTTACCGTCGCAGAGGGAGCAGAGGATGAGACAACTCCGGGAGGCCTTGCAGAAAGGTCCGTGCAACGCGTTCCCAGAGACTGGGAGGTTACAAACTCCTGGTCCTGGACAACGAGTTGCTGAGGCTTCGGTCAGTCAAAGAAGGAGCGGTGGGGAAGGTGGCCGTCTGACCGATGCGTTCAGACAATTCTTTAGTCCGCAGCCCCAAGGTATGATCGGTTCCAGCAACCATCGCCAGCGTCTGATATACATGGTGCAGGAATACCTAGGGGCAAGGTCAGACTTGGACACCTTTCCCACCGAAAATCCTCTGGCTTACTGGGTCTTGAGGATGGATCACTGGCCAGAGCTTGCACAGTATGCAATTGAGCTACTGGCCTGTCCTGCATCCAGCGTTCTTTCGGAACGCACATTCAGTGCTGCTGGATGCTTTGTCACGGATCACAGGGTGCACCTGTCCACCGACTCGGTTGATCGACTGACCTTCATAAAGATGAACCAGTCTTGGATCACCACCAGCTACCAAGCACCTGAAGCTGATATAACAGAATAATTTATTTTCAAATGTCACATCCCTTCAAGACTGATGCTGATGCTGAGTGACTGTCCTTTTATGTTGACTGACTATCCTCCTCCTCCTCAATGATCCGATTCATGATGATAGCTTGGAAGAACATTTTTGTTTCTGGGTGCCGCCACCAGTGGCTAAGGCCCAATTTTTCAGCCCCTGTTTAATAGGGGCATGTAATTACAATTTTTTATGCAATGCTTTGCAGCAGGGCTCATTCCTGCACTCCAACTAGAGTATCTGGGAGAGGTTGCAGTGTCGTGGCACCAGCACCAGTGCCTAAGGCCCAATTTTTCAGCCCCGGTTTAACAGGGACGTGTAATTACAATTTTTGATGCAATACTTTGCAACAGGGCTCATTACTGTGCTTCAAGTACAGTATCTGTGAGGGGTTGCAGTGTTGTGGCACCAGTGCCTAAGGCCCAATTTTTCTGCCCCTGTTTAACAGGGGCGTGTAATTACAATTTTTGATGCATTACTTTGCAACAGGGCTCATTACTGTGCTCCAAGTACAGTATCTGTGAGGGGTTGCAGTGTTGTGGCACCAGTGCCTAAGGCCCAATTTTTCTGCCCCTGTTTAACAGAGGCGTGTAATTACAATTTTTGATGCAATACTTTGCAACAGGGCTCATTGCTGTGCTCCAAGTACAGTATCTGTGAGGGGTTGCAGTGTTGTGGCACCAGTGGCTAAGGCCCAATTTTTCAGCCCCTGTTCTACAGGGGCATGTAATTAAAATTTTTGATCTAATAATTCACAGCAGGGCCCATTCCTGCGCCCACCAAGACTAACTGTGAGGGCTTACAGTGTTGTGGCAACACCACCACCACCACCAAAGGCCCAATTTTTCTGCCCCTCTTCAACAGGGTCATGCAATTACAATTCTTGATCTAATAATTTACAGTAGGGCCCATTCATGCGCCCACCAAGAGTAACTGTGAGGGCTGACAGTGTTGTAGCACCAGCACCACCACCAAAGGCCCAATTTTTCCTACCACTGTTCAACAATGGCATGTAATTACAATTCCTGATATAATAGTTCACAGCAGGGCGTTCCAGTGCCCACCAAGAGTAACTGTGAGGGCTCACAGTGTTGTGGCAACACCAACATGTAAGGGGCAAATTTCAGCAGAGTATATACGGCAGGCCCCTACTTTCAAACATCCAACTTACAAACGACTCCTACTTGCAAACGGAAGGAGACAACAGGAAGTGAGAGGAAATCTACCCCTAGGAAGGGAAATTCTCTCCTGTAAGAGTTAATATTGGAAAAAGGTGTCTCCTCTCTACTGATGCTTTATCACCAATCCTTGTTTCAATAAAAACCCCACTTTTCAAAAACAGTTGTCATTGGGACGGAAAGTGAGGTGAAATGTTCTGAACAGGGGCACAGACAGCAAAACAAATGTTACAGGGGTGATAACCCTTCCCTATGTTTTCCAAAAAGCTTAAAAATATATTTTTTGGCTGGAGCTACACTTAAACAATGTACATGTTCAAAATTAAAAAACAGATTCTACTTAAGAACAAACCTACAGTCCCTGTCTTGTTTGCACCGCCTGTATACGGCTGTTCAGAGTATATAGGGCCTTTTTTATTTTGTGTGTGGGGTTCCCCTTAGTATCCATACAAGACCCAAAGGGGCTGGTAATGGGCTGGGGTTGGGGGGGGGGGGGGTGATGGGGTAGCTATGCCATTTTTCTCAAATATTTTTATCCATATTACCGGGACCAGACATTACATTAAAGCTGCAAGCAGTTTTAAATGTTTTTTTTTCCTTTAGAAATGTCATTTTGTGCATGGACAGTTCTAAACACGGGAAACACATGCCACTTCACAGGCATACTTTAGACACCCCCCAGGTACGATATTTAAAGGAATATTTGACTTTTTTTTTTTTCACTTTATGCATCATTAAAATGACTGCTCCCAAAAAACGGCCGTTTTTAAAACTTCGTTTTGCATTGATACATGCTCCCTGGGGCAGAACCCGGGTCCCCAAACCCTTTTTAGGAATATAACATGCATATTAGTCGTTATAATTATCATTTTAGATTTCGAACGTTAGCGTCCATTGTATTGAAAGTGGTTGTAAACCCTCCTTAAATTTTTTTTTTCTTTTAACTAGCTGTAAGAGAAAGCCATAATGAGCTAATATGACTAGCATAATAGCTCATTATGCATCACTTACCTTAGATCGGGGCCCCCGAAGCCATCCTCATCTCCCTCTTCAGCCGCATCTATTGCTGCGGCGATAGCCGGAAGGTTACTTCCAGCTATCGCGGCTCCAGCCAATCACAGCGCCGCTCCGGCGCTGTGATTGGCCGGAGCGGCGAAGACGTGACTCCGCGCATGCGCGCGTGAGCCGTCGAATTCGGCTACGTCGTCGAATGTTGCGACCTAGCCGAATTTGTGAATGGGTTAACCCCATGCGCATGCGCGTGACGTCAGCGTCGCCGCATTTAAATGCAAATATCTCCTTAACCGTGTAGGTTAAGGAGATATTTCATGCACCTACAGGTAAGCCTTAATCTAGGCTTACCTGTAGGTCTTTGTTTATAAAGTGGGTTTACAATCACTTTAATAGGGTTCCAACGTTCGCGCGAACTTTCGGTCCGTTCGAAGGTTCTGGTGCGAACTGAACTGGGGGGTGTTCGGCCCATCCCTAGTGCCAGACTTGTTTTTTTGTTATATCTTTATATTGTGTCAATTCAATGTAAAGGATCCTGTAAAAGAGTATTTCAGCTTCCTGGGGTTACAGAGATAAAGGAAACTCTTTATATTTAACAGGAAATTAAGTGAACTCATGTATAGTCACTATATATATATATATATATATATATATATATATATATATATATATTTAGATAGATAGATAGATAGATAGATAGATAGATAGATAGATAGATAGATAGATAGATAATATAAATAAAGCCTTTAAGCTAACATCAAAAATATTAAGGTCTAGGTTACTTGATATTTCAGTCCATAAGTGTTTAATGCAACCTTGGAAGCAAGCAAGCATTTTAGTAAATGGCCAATATTATAGCACTTGTAACTGGTCTACATTTTTGGCTTCAAGCATTGATGTTATTTATGATTAGGGATGGACGAACATCTCCCGGGACGGTTCGTGAACGCGATCGCGCGAACGCGGGTAAATGTTCGCGAACGGCGGGTTCGCGGCGGGCCCCATTCATTTCAATGGGAGGCGAACATTAAAAACCTCCAGGTCATATTTGCAGCCACAAAATAATTACTAGCTGTGCACACATAGTCCCACAACATGGACAATGACATAACAGAAGTATTAAGCAAATTTGAGATCGACAACGACAAGCATTCTTTTTTTATCTGAAATTTTTTGTCAATTCAGGAGCGCATGAAGGCCATGGAAGAGACGCAAGGCCAGGCTATGAAGGGGGTGCATGAGATGATCCTGCTATTGGAAAAGTTGCCATAAATGTTTTTTTTTATAAGTTGTATAAATCGTTTATACAGTTATAACGTTTATTTCGTTTTTTGTAATATTGCTCGGTTTTATTGTAATAGCTCGGCCTAAATCAGCCGGAACTGACAGCAGCTGGTAAATAAATGTCAAATACATATAGGGTCCATTCACACGTCTGTAAAATGGGTCCGCATCCGTTCCACAATTTAGCGGAATTCCAGTCTGAAAAATTAGGCATTCACAGCCTGGATAAAGAAGTAAGTGTCGGCCAGTACAGGCCCCAAAAATTAGCCAACAGGCATTCATCTGACAGCAAAGAACTTTAAATTCTGTGGCTGGAGGTACATTAGGCATTCACAGGATAAATAAGTTTTGGGCACTACAGGCCCCAAAAATTAGGCATTCAACGGACATAAAAGGCCTTTTATGCTGCTGTATTTACCCAGACAGCTGCAGAACCGCACTATACTATCTTCCTAGAGTATTTTATGCGTGTAGTACACCCCTATTTACTGCACACAAAATAGTACACCTATACCAGTCCGTAAAAGGACTTTTGTGGACTGTACACCTATACCAGTCCTTAGAAGGACTTTTGTTTTAGTAGAGTCTGTCCCTGCTAGTACACACACAGCAACCTTCCTACACTGACTAAAGACAGCTGCAGAACCGTACTATACTATTCTTCCTAGAGTATTTTATGCGTGTAGTACACCCCTATTTACTGCACACAAAATAGTACACCTATACCAGTCCGTAAAAGGACTTTTGTGGACTGTACACCTATACCAGTCCTTAGAAGGACTTTTGTTTTAGTAGAGTCTGTCCCTGCTAGTACACACACAGCAACCTTCCTACACTGACTAAAGACAGCTGCAGAACCGCTCAGCACTGCAGTCCCAATGCTGCACAATTGAAATGAACTAAAAGTGTATTACACCCCTATACACTGCACACAAAACAATTGTACACCTATACCAGTCCTTAAAAGGACTTTTGTGGACCTAATAGCTAGGATTACAGTCTGTCCCTGCTCCACACAGCAACCTGTCCCTACGCTGACAAACAACAGAATGTAAAATGGCAGCCAGATCAGGTCTATTTATAAGGTAGGGGGTATGTCCATCTGCTGAAATGTCTCATTGGCTGTCCTTTACCACATGATGGATGTGTCATAGGTCAAAGTTCCACAATGTAAAAGATTCAGAATATGGTGGCTGCGAACCGGCCGCGAATAGCGCCATATGTCCGCCGGTTTCGCGAACCGCGAATGCGCAAAATTCGCCGCGAACCGACCGCGGGGCGAACCGCAAGGCCATCTCTATTTATGATGTTATAATAGTGTCACACTTTACATTGTCTTTGTATCCCCCTCCAATACATCAGTTATCTCTGTGTTTTATACTCCCAGAAACAAAAACCTTTGTCTGGCCTCTGACTAAACGGGTCACTGTG
The DNA here is from genome assembly GCA_029206835.1 of Rana muscosa. Lineage (NCBI taxonomy): Eukaryota > Metazoa > Chordata > Amphibia > Anura > Ranidae > Rana > Rana muscosa. Next base: position 191,719,374 of record CM055122.1, read on the forward strand.
TATTTCTATGGTAGGGACAGTAAATGACTGATGCAGAAAACAATACGAAGGCTCTGTAAAAAATATTGCATTATACTGTATATCAGTGTCATATAAATATGGAGAATATATAAACATCTGTAATAAGTACCCCATTTAAAATGGCCCCATTCAGAGACATACCATAAAGGTAAAATCCAGACCAAGCTAGACTCAAAGTATAAATACATATATAGAAGCTGTTTCTTTTTTTTTTTGTCATAGCCTTCTACTCCTCATCTGTACATTGTTCTCATATGATACCCTCCACACTCCTCTCCTGCACATACAGGCTGCAATCATACCTTTCACACCTGCATGTATTGGCCCCGGTCATACCCTCCACACTCCTCTTTTGCACATACCTCCCCCTTCATACTTTCTGTACTCGGTTCCTGCACTTACCTCCCCCTGTCACAACCTCTATGCTCCTCTCCTGCACATACTGTCTGCTGTCATACTCTTCGGACTCTTCTCCTGAACATACTATCTGCTGTGGTACCCTCTTCTTCTCTCCCCTGCCTTACTGTTCACACTCATCTCCTGCATTTACAGTACTTCCCCTTGTCATAACTTCTGCACATACTGCCTGCTGTCATACCCCCCTCACACACACACACTCTTCTCCTGTACATACTGTCTGCTGTTTACCCCTCACATTTCTCTAGTGCACAATCACTCATCAATCATACACTCCACATACTCCCTCTGTTATTGTCTTTACACTCATCTCCTGCATATAAATCTCCCTTTTATACCCTCCATTCCTCTTCTGCACATATTGCCCATGTTCATACCTTCTGTAGTTCTGCACTGCACATAAAGAAAAGCCCGGAGCAAAATAAGTAAAATGCATAGGCGGAGGGCTGGCATGACTGGGGAAACAGGATACTGAATAATAGGGAAGTTTGGATTGGTGAGTTGGCATGGGAGGGGGCAGAGGTTGGACAAAAATAGGCTGGGACTCCTCTCCCGGGTAACACAGCGTGGGTGAATGTTCTCAGGGAGAGAGCCATGTCTCATGTCGAGAGTTTACTGGCCCAGCTGCGGGCTGGGGCGGTGACTCGTGGCCCAGATTGGCTCCAGGAGACCTTGGGGCCGATGCTGGTCGTACCGGCCGCAAGTGCAGGTACCAGGGGAAGGGAGTCGACGCGAGCTCGGCAATCCATGCCGCCGGAGCGCTTCTCCCCGACCCTTCCCCAGAGCTCAGCGTCACTATGGGGGCCCCCCCGCGAAGTGTACTGCCATGCCCGCGAAGGGGGGTACCGGAAGGAATCCCCAACATGGATGGAGCTCGCCGGGCGGTCGTTCCGGGACCTCCGGAGCGGCCACACAGCCGGCGTGGCGGATGGAGTCGGACGTTGCGGGCCCGCCCCCAGGGTGACATCACCGGGGTTGGCGCCTCAGCGAGGGAGATCGGAGAGGATGGTGGCCGGGCCTACTACCTCGGCCGGCAACCAGGCACCCGGGGCTGAGCTGCAGCGGAGTGCGGCTGCCTGCAGTGATGGGGACAACAGGGCTGGACCTAGCCCCCGTGGAAAAGCGGCGCGGAAGTCGGTGAATAGGTCTGGTGGGTGGAGCCGGATGGCGTCAGGACCCGTGGCAGCCAGGGATCCTTCTCCTGGTGGGCCTTAATCAGCAGAAGAGGACCTGTTGAAGCAAAGGTCGGAGGGTGAACTGGCTGATTCGAAGGACGACGGTGTGCCCCAGAGATGATCGGCTGCGGTGGAGACGGGACGGTCGGCTGGTGGGTCACTTCCTAGGCAGCCCGGTAAGTCTGTTTCAAACTTACTTTCTAAGGGTCTGTCGTGTGTGATGGTGGATAGGGGTAGCCTGGCCGGGGGCAGTGCAGTGGCTGCAGGGCAGGGGGTTCCACGGGGGGAGGCTGCTAGGGACGGCTTGGTACAAGGGTCGGTTGTGGGGATGGATTCTGGATTGCTGGGGTTTTTGGCATGGAATAAGGAGCTCGTGGGCAGGTTTGAGAACGGTGACGGCGTCGCTGTTAGCCCGGCGGTGGTGTGGGTCCCTCCGGCAAAAGGGGACGGGGTGCAGGTGGTGGCTGCGGCGGTGCCAGCGGTTCTGGTGGCAGCGGTGCAGACAGCGATTGCGGATAGCACGCCACAGGAGGCGGTGGGCAAGGCAGTAGGGGATGCGGGCAAACAGGACCTGGTTAGATTGGCTGATGCGGCTAAGTGTGAGGTCTATGTCTGTTTCGAGGAGCCACTGGGGGCGCACCTGAAGTCTGAAGTTCGGGACAAGATTTGGAAGGGTGAGTACGTTGAGATTTTCTCGCTGCTTCCTTTGGAAAAGCTCAATTTGGACAGGGTCAAGCTGGACGAGTCCAAGAAGGAGGATGAGGAGGTATCGCCTGATCCCACGAACATTTAGGAATTGGCTGCAGGCCTTTGCCATTATGGCTAGTGTGATTGGTGAAAAGAAGCCTGAACATTGTTCGGCCCTCTTTTGCTATCAGGATGCTGTGGGGAAGGCCTATAGGGTGTACGGGGGCACAGCCTGGTTGAGGTATGACGAACAGTTCAGACAGAGGATGGCAGTTCGGCCGGCGTTGAGGTGGGACCACAAGGACATTAGTCTGTGGATGCGACTGATGTCTTCGGCGAGGGCCCCGAATCAGTTTTTTCACGGAGGGGCCGGTGGATCGTCTGCCCCTGGACAACCGGCCGGTAAGACAAAAGGGGTCTGTTGGCAATACAATACAGGGTCCTGCAAGTTTGGAGGGACGTGTCGGTACAAGCACGAGTGTTCGGGCTGTGGGGTTTCCCATACCCTGTCCAGATGTTTTAAGCAGGGAAGGGTTGCTCTGGAGAGTCTGCAAACAAGAGGGAGGACGCCGGTGATGATGGTAAGGATGCGGGCGTTTATAGGTAAGTATCCGGATAGACAAGCCGCATAGTTGTTGGAGAGGGGTTTTACTGATTGGTTTAAGATTCTGTGTGCTTTGGGGGTGGTTCCTCCGGTGTCTCAGAATTTGCGCTCAGCTTTGCAGCACTTTGATGTAGTTTCTGAGAAACTGCATAAGGAAGTTGCGTTGGGTCGCATGGGTGGCCCTTTTGCGTCGGCCCCATTTGTGGATTTGGTGGTGTCCCCACTGAGGGTGGTGCCAAAAAAAGGAGCTGAACAAATTCTGGCTCATTCACCACCTTTCTTTTCCAAAAGGGGGGTCGGTCAATGATGCCATTGATCCTGACGCTTGCACTGTGAGTTATACGTCATTTGATGCAGCGGTTGCTTGGGTACGTCGTTATGGCCAGGGGGCATTGATGGCGAAATCTGATGTGGAGGCGGCTTTCCGGCTGCTGCCGGTACACCCCGATAGTTTCCGGTTGTTGGGGTGCAAATGGAATGGGGAGTTCTATGTGGATCAATGCTTGCCGATGGGATGCTCCATCTCCTGCGCACTGTTTGAAAAGTTTAGTTCCTTTCTAGAATGGGTGGTCAGGGATGTGTCGGGCGTGAGTTCGATCATACACTATTTGGATGACTTCCTCTGCGTGGGCCCAGCTTCCTCCAAGATATGCGCAGTGCTCCTGGCTACGCTGGAACACATCGCGGAACACTTTGGGGTTCCTTTGGCACCCGAAAAAACGGAAGGACTGCGTACGGTCATTACATTTTTGGGGATCACCCTGGACTCAGACGCGATGGAATGCCGTTTGCCGGTGGTTAAATTGGTGGCGCTGAAGGACGAGATCAGGGGCATGTTGGGATCGCGGAAGGTGCAGCTTAGGGTGTTGCAGTCCTTGCTAGGGAAGCTTAATTTTGCATGTCGCATTCTACCGATGGGCAGGGTATTTTGCCGACGGCTTCAGCGAGTACGGCTGGGGTTCAGTCACCAAAACATTTTGTGCGCCTGGTTAAGGAGCACAGGGAGGATCTGCAGGTGTGGCATACGTTTTTGGAGTCTTTTAATGGTAGGGCGCTGTGGATGTCTGGCCCGGTCAGTAATTTCGACATGGAACTCTTTACTGACGCGGCCGGCTCAAATGGTTTTGGAGCATTTTTCCAAGGCAAGTGGAGTGCAGGCTCGTGGCCGCAGTGTTGGGTGGAGGCTGGGTTCACAAAAAAACTGGTGCTGCTGGAATTGTTTCCGGTGGTCTTGGCGGTTGAATTGTGGGGCAAGGCTTTCAGGGATCTGAAGGTGCGTTTTCACGGGGACAACCTGGGGGTGGTGCAGGTGATCAACAGGGTGACGGCCTCATCACCTCCGGTAGTTCGGTTGCTGCGACATTTGGTGTTGAGATGCTTGCAGTTGAATGTTTTTGTTTATGCTGTGCATCTTCCTGGGGTGGAGAACGTCATAGCTGACACTTTGTCTCGTTTTCAGTGGGACAGGTTCCGAGAGTTGGCGCCGGAAACGGAGCAACTGGAGGCGCCTTGTCCCGACTGGTTGTGGAGGATTGCGTTGGTGTAGTCTCCGAATGGATCAGAAGGTCGGTGAGTGAGACGACGTGGGTTGCATATAACAAGGTATGGCAGGAATGGGTGGCTTTGGGTCGCATGACGGGTGTGGATACAACGGGGCCTGATGGAAGGTTGTTGTTGTTGTATTTTATATCCAGGCAGGTGGAGGATGGGGTGTCGGTTTCAGTGTTGGGTAAGAAGATGGCAGGGCTGGCCTTTTGGTTTAAGTGGCAGGGTGGCCCTGACTTTACAAAGGATTTTTGGGTGCGCCAGGCGCTTAAAGGTTATAGGTGGTCTAGGCCAGGTAAGGACACTAGGCGACCGGTGTCGTTTGAGGTTCTTCAAGGAATTCTGGCTCGGTTATCGGAGGTCTGTGTCTCGGTATACGAGGTTTCCTTGTTCAGAGTAGCGTTTTTGTTAGCATTTTTTGGGGCTTTTAGGATCGGCGAGCTGGTCAGCCCTTCCAAAAAGGTTCAAGGGGGAATTTGGGGTACGGAGGTGCATTGCCAGGAGGATAGTGTTTCCTTATGGTTGCGTAGGTCCAAGATGGATCAGGGGGGGAAGGGTAAGACTGTGCAGGTTTTCTCGTTGCCAGGCTCCCTGCTATGTTCGGTGGGGGCCGTGCAAGGGTTTTTAGGGGGGCGACCGGTGGCGGAGGGGTCATTTTAGATCCATGCCGAGGGGTCTCCGTTATCCAAATTTAAATTTGTGGCTGTTTTTAGGAAATATTTGAGGGTTCTGGGTTTGGACGACAAGGAGTTTTCGTTGCATTCTTTCAGGATAGGGGCAGCTATGAAGGCGGCTCGGTGGGGGTTGGATTCGGAATCAGTGAAGCGCATCGGTAGGTGGGAGTCCAGTAGATTTCGCCTTTTCATCTGTCCTCAGCTGTTAGTTGGGTGTGAGTTATGGGGGACTGGAGGTCATGGTTTGGCATAAGTGTGGGGTGATCTGTTGGTTGGGTTTGTTGTTGGTTACGGTGGTATGCTTGTTCTTTTTCTTTCAGGTGCGGTGCCGGCTCTGGTCTGGATATTGGGCCATTCATATGTGTTCTGGGGGGCAAAAAGGGCTGATGTTAGGCCGGAAGGTCAGCAATTGGGGTTTCCGAGGCAGGAAGCCTGTGTTCACTGGCTGGGAGTGCCGGGAATGTTATGGAGTAGAATGGTCCCGGAGGTGCATCGCTTTGCACGTCTCAACCGGCCGCCTGACGTTATAGTGTTGCACGTAGGTGGTAATGATCTGGGAGCTAGATCTATGTTGGATGTGACAAAGGATATCAAGTTTGATATACTTCATCTTCGCATGACATTCCCGGACATGGTGATCGTGTGGTCCGACATGGTGGCTCGGACATCATGGCGGATGGCTAGGTCTTTGGAGGGTATTAATAGGGCCCGGAGGAAGATCAATCGAGATGTGGCTAGTTTTGTAGTGAAGAATGGGGGGTTGGTGATAAGGCATATGGAGTTGGAGGTGGATACATGGCGCTACCTTCGGGGTGATGAGGTGCACCTGAATGATATGGGTATAGACATGTGGGCATTGGGAATACAGGATGGCATCCAAAGGGCTCTTAGGGTGTGGAGGGGCACCCAATTGTAAAGGTGGTTTTCAATTGGGTGCTGTGGCGGGTGTCTGGTCTTTGCAGGGGAAGGATGATACCTCAGGAAGAAGAGTTCAGGACGTCGTTGGTATGGGTCCTGATGGTGGGCTTCCAGTTAACGGAGGTTTAGCTAGAAGCATTGGTAACGGATGCACTGCGGTCATGGTTGTCTCTGAGCCAGCATGTCGGCTTGAGTCCTATTAACAGATTTGAGAGGTACTGCAGTGCAATAGTTTACACAGATGGTAATCAAGGTTCATGCAAAGATCGACACTAGTAGTTGACTGATGGTTTTCATAACAGATGTTTATGTTTATTGTTAATTTAATTATTAGTTTTAATAAATAAGGCTGCTACGACCTATGTTTTCTCCAACTCCAGTGTGGTCTCGTTTACTTAGGTAAGGGGGTAAGGGTTGGGAATATAAGGGGTTAATTAAAAGAAGGTACATCTGTTATACAATAGTCATGTCCCCTGTCATACTCTTCTCACTCCTCTGGGGCCCATGCTGCCTGTTATCATACTTATTGCACTCCTCTTCACATATTGTCCACTGTCATGTCCTCTGTGCATTTCACCTGCACATACTGCCTACTGACATATCCTACTTATTTCTCTCCTGCACATCCTGCCTACCACATTGTATTCCTCTTTACATACTGTTCACGGACATACCCTCTGCACTCCTCTCCTGCACATACTGACCCCTGTGTGTATTAAACAAGGCCCACAAGGCTGAAATGCATTTACATTTGCTGTTTGATATTGTGTCTTTTAAGGAGAACCAATCAATTCTGAAGATTTTAAAGAGCAAGCAAGGAGTTGCGGACTATCTCATTTCATGACCCCTGTGATACCCTCTGCACTCCTCTCCTGCACATACTGACCCCGGTGATACTCTCTGAACTGCTCGCCTGCACATGCTGCTTCTGTCATTCCATTCACATAATTTTTCAGCATATATTGCCCCCCCAAGACACTTCTCGTTTGTTATATCCCCAACCTGTTCCTGGAATGGGCACACTGTTGATGGTAACAATAGTTTGTAACTATGTATTGTTTCATGTGATTGTGATCTGCATCTCCCTGTAAGGTTACAGTTGAGGGGGACCGTTGAAAGCAATACATTGGAACTAATTGCTTTTATCTTGTCTGGAGCCCACAGAGGTTCCGAGCAGGGCTGGGTTTCCCACTAGGCACTGAAGGTATGTGCCTATAGGCACCCTTCCAGAGGGGCACTGGTCTTTATTTTTTATTTTTTTTCTCCAGGAAATAAAATATAACACATTTTCTCAGAATTGTCACTATGTACCTCCTCCGTATGTCATCTCTGGGCGGGAGTCTGTCCATAGAAGGAGACAGGGGGGGGCAGAGTTCAGTCTGTGTGGAAGTGCTGATTAGTTAGCAAGGGTTAGAAGGGGTAGATTTTGCTATTGGAAAAGAGAGTAGCGGAGAGGAGAGATGAGACCAGTGTATGGAGGAATGTACCATAGAGAGGAGAGATGTCCCAGTGCACGGGGGAAGCTGCCACAAACACTCACGAGCTCTGGATAGGTACTGGCTTGTCTCCTATCCAGACTCCTCCACCCCACACTGAGCTCTCGTCACTGTATGCAGTGTCCCCAGTGTGCTAGGTTCAATGCTGAACCACCCCAAAAAAATCTTTCAGCACCCCCATAGAACCCCTATGTTCACAGCCAGCTTTTGAATGTCTATTTTTGGTGTGTGTGCGGGTGTGTAAAACTTGCTAAAAAGACAGTATTATAGATGCCAGGCAGGGACTTCTTTCACATATGCGGAGGGATACAGTGGCTCAGAGTCACAGAAGCCGATGCTATGTTTATAGTTCTGGTTGCAGGGGCACTTTGATTGATATATCCCTGGGCTTAGTGGAGCGGCTGTGTTTGGGCATGAAGAGGAGGGGGAGAGAAAAATCTGCAGAGAGAAGGAAGAAAGATAGCCAATGGGAAGATAGCTGCACTAGAACCCGCCCCTTCCCCAGCCCGGCTTATTTGACTTGTAAGCAAACAGGAGGAGGTGCTGGCAGCTGGAGTATGTGGGAAAGAAAAGAGTGGACACAGCCTGAAATGGGGGACAGCCTTCAAGAGGCAGACAGATTCCAGGCTCAGCTTTTGCCTGCAATGATCCACCTGAGTTTTTTCTCTTGCATATGGTCTAAAGAGCAGAGAAGCAGCTTCAGCCAGCATAGAGAAAACAGACTTCTAAAGTGTGGGAAACAGAAGTTTAACAGCAGGGCACCAGAGAACAAAATCCTTTTTTCAATCCTCTCATGCTGCATTGTAAGACCAGCAAGGCTTCTGGTAACGATCCACAGCAGGACAGAACACAGACTTTCTGCATTCCTTTCTGTTAGCAAAAATCATGTTTATTACAGAGACTCTGACAGGGAGAAAAGAATGCAGGATTTCTGTGTGTTCTGTCCATCCACCCTAACCTCTGCTCACTTTATCTTTATAAAAACATGGCTGGTGTCACACTAGAAGACGAATGAATTGTTTGTCATCTGTTTCCCACACTGTACAAAGAAGGCTGGGATCTTGCACACAGCTTGCATGAGCCCATTCAGTGTATTTGGAGCTAAATTTCCTCCATCCAGGTGTCCAGGAAACTCAGGTGCAATGTACAGCCTGTTACTGGCTGTGCTCCTGTACACAGCGGCGCAATAATTTCACATGAGTGCAGTAGCATACAGCCAGTGGCAACGTGTAATGCAGGGCGCAGGGGCACCGCCCCCCCTATCCATGCGTTCCGCCCCCTCTAATCTACATGCAGGGCCCCGGGCGCATGGATTCCAAAGGTTTTTTTTTTTTTAGAAGCACGTGATTAGAGCCAGAGGCTCTAATAGGCTTCAAAAAAAAGGTGGGCTCGGGCGCAGTGCATGCCCTCTTGTGTGACAATAGCGAATGAATATTCGCTATTGTCTTCCTGATTCTCCTCCCTGCCAATCAGGTAGTGGGTCCTGAGACCCGTCACCTGAGTGGACGAAAGGAGAGGCGATCCTATTAGCTGCCTAGGAGGATGAGTTTTAATATTTTAATTTTTCTTGCACAGGTTTTTATAAACTCGATGTTAACAACCCATTGACATCATCACTGCATACAGAAGGAATCTGTGATGAGGGATTTCAGCAGTGGTGATGTGCATTACTGCTTATTGAGACTACATCTCCCATTATGCACTAGAAATAAGTGTATATGATGCGCAGGCTAGGGGACTTGTTTGTGGTGAAGTCAAAGTGGAGGGTTCAAGACTCAAGGGTCCACCAACTACAGCAAGCAGAAGCATAATGACATCACTACTCACTGCAAAGAGAACTGTGCAAAGAGAACTGTGCAGGGAAAATTTAAAGAAGGCCAGGGGGATAGCAAGCATAGTAGCAACCACTGCTCTTGTGAAATGAATGTTAAATGCCAAAGAAGTCATGTTTTTTCACTACCTGGATAAGCCTGTGTAAACAAGGTAGGTCGAAAACACATGTAATGAAATTCATGCCTAAAATTCAGCTTTACCATTGGCACTCTCAATACATTTCTTATGATGTGTGCCCTGTAATGAAACCCTATCTCCCAAACAACTAGCATAGCAGTAGGATCCCTCTGGTGCCTATGCTTTATCATTTCACTACCGTCCACCAGTCCAAGAATCTGTAAAACTGACTTTCCCTAAATGTTGGTAATTGCATTCTACCATGTGAACCCCCTAATGTGACAGTGACCAACCTGGAGACTGGCTGCTTAGGTGCTGTATTGTACAATAGAAAGGGTGTGCACATGTACCCCATTCCTAGAAGTACTAGCAATGTTGGCAGAGCATCCATCAATGAACAGGAGAGGAAGTATTTAAGTGTAGTTAAAGCCAAAACATTTATTTTCATTTTGGATAGAGTGGCAAGGGGTTAATACCCTGCTGTTGTTTTTTGCTATCTATGTCCTTTGTGGGGGAGATATACTTTTTCTGGTGACCACCATCACCATGGCTGAAAATGAGGAAGAAGCAAAAAGTTTGAGTTGTTACCAGATTAACTGAGGAGAAATTTTTCATCGGGGACACTTGTCCCGGTGACAGCTTTTTATGGGCCAATTCATACAGGCAGCAAAGGGGCAGTAAGACAGGTGTTTTTTCTGCCCCATGACTGCCACCAAAATTCTAACTTGGCAGCTGGACTGCTTGATACACATACCCTGGCTGTGATGCCCTGCTTCATGCTTGTCATGCTGCTTTACCTCGGTTTGCAGAGTTTGACAGGCGCACTGCCTGTCAAAGATGCCCATTGGGATCAATGAGACCGTGCCTCAACTGCAAGCCAAATGCTCGGCTCATGCTCGGTGTTTCAATACAACACCCTTGGAATTATAAAAAAAGTCCACATGAAAAACACATTCTAGAAGCAGCATGATCGTTTTTCAGAGGGTAATAGGGACTGCCTCTCCAATTTCCCTAACTTCCTGCTGTCTCTACAGGACAGGAAGTGAAGAGAGAAAAAAAAAACAAGTTATACTGTTTGAACAACAAAGGGTGCCTACTGTACAACAAGGGGTGGTTTGAGGGGTTGTTTTAGTACAGATGTCCTACAAGTACTTGAGAGATGGATGCTAGTGTGCAAGTGGGATCTTGTGTTAAAAATCTGCACATTAAATTGTATTTTAATTCTCAGGTCAGGAGAAAATTTGGGAGCTACTGACAGGAACAAGAACTTCAGAGTCAGCTCAAATAAAAACACTACAGACCAAATTCATTGATGGGTCGCTGACAGATAAACCTGCTAAATCACCAGGCATTAGATAGCCTTTGGCCATCAGTACGATTGGGCCCCAAGCACTATATTTTGGTATTTTTGCTGGTTCAGCCTACTATGGCTTCTTCACATGCTATGGCCATTCAGACACGGTTTTATGTGCTGATTTATTTAAGTGGCCAAAGTTACGTTGACAAGGTGTAGGCAGCAAGCCAAGAAAAAGATACAGGTTCTTTAAGGAAATACTAGTTATTTTTACAGCCAAAAAAAAGGTAGACAATACTATAGCCATAAATCAAAACCTTGAAAGGAGCTTGGTGCCAGAAAGATTTTTCCCTCCAGGGAGAAGTTTAACATCGTTTCATTATGTGTCACTTTTTTCTATAGCCTGAAATGAGAGCAGATGATCAGGACTGAAGTTGCTGTCTTGTATTATGAATTTAATGCTGTAATAGAATGTATATTCAGTTTGTTTGTCTTCCTTTTAACGTGCATTTAAATTATGTTTTCAGTTTTGCTTTATTCTACTATTTTTTAAAAAGTTTTTTCGGGAGCAGTGATTTTAATAATGCTTAAAGTGAAACAATAAAAGTGAAATATTCCTTTAAATTTCATACCTGGGGGGTGTGTATAGTATGCCTGTAAAGTAGCGCATGTTTCCCGTGTTTAGAACAGTCCCTGCACAAAATGTAATTTCTAAAGGAAAAAAAGTCATTTAAAATTACTCGCGGCTATTCATGAATTGTTTGGTCTGGGGATTACAGATCAAAGTCATTGAAAAAAAACGTCAGGGGTCCCCCCACAGTTCATTACCAGGCCCTTTGGGTCTGGTATGAATATTAAGGGGAACCCCAAACCAAAAAAAAAGCATGGGGGTCCCCCCAAATTCCATATCAGGCCCTTCAGGTCTGGTATAGATATTAAGGGGAACCTGCACCAGAATTGAAAAAAAAATGGCGTGGGGTCCCCCCAAAAATCCATACCAGACCGTTATCCGAGCATGCAACCTGGCAGGCCGCAGGAAAAGAGAGGGGGGACGAGAGAGCGCCCCCCCTCTTGAACCGTACCAGGCCACATGCCCTCAACATGGGTGGGATGTCCCCATGTTGATAGGGACAAGGGCCTGATCCCCACAACCCTTGCCCGGTGGTTGTGGGGGTCTGCGGGCGAGGGGCTTATCGGAATCTGGAAGCCCCCTTTAACAAAGGGGACCCCCAGATTCCAGCCCCCCTATGTGAATTGGTAACGGGGTACATTGTACCCCTACCATTTCACAAAAGAAAGTGTAAATTTTTTTAAAAACCACACAGACACAGTTGTGAAAAGTCCTTTATTAAAAATAAAATAAAAAAGAAAAGCCATTCCAGCGTTGTAATGCAGTCTGTCCAGCGATGATCCATGAATCTCCAGCAAGGAACGACGCACATCTTCCCTGCACCGGAGCCTCCCGGCTAATGACGCACAAGCAGTGTTTGACAGCTCTTTTATAACCGAGGACGGGGCCACCTGTGACGTGACGGGTAACCCTACCCCCTCTAACGCATCGCGGGGGGGTTCCCGTGACGTGTTAGAGGGGGCGCCCCTTTTAACGCGTCACGGGAAACACTCGTGACGCGTTAGAGGGGGCAGGGTTACCCATCACATCACGGGTGGCCCCGACCTCGGTTATAAAAGAACTGTCAAACACTACTTGCGCGTCATTAGCCGGGAGGCTCCGGTGCAGGGAAGATGTGTGGCGTTCCTCGCTGGAGACTCGCATCGCTGGAGATTCATGGATCATCGCTGGACAGACTGCATTACAACGCTGGAATGGCTTTTTTTATTATTTTTATTTTTTATTTTTAATAAAGGACTTTTCACAACTGTGTCTGTGTGTTTTTTAACATTTTTGACACTTTCTTTTGTGAAATGGTAGGGGTACAATGTACCCCGTTACCAATTCACATAAGGGGGGCCGGAATCTGGGGGTCCCCTTTGTTAAAGGGGGCTTCCAGATTAAGATAAGCCCCTCGCCCGCAGACCCCCACAACCACCGGGCAAGGGTTGTGGGGATGAGGCCCTTGTCCCCATCAACATGGGGACACCCCCCCATGTTGAGGGCATGTGGCCTGGTACGGTTCAGTAGGGGGGGCGCTCTCACGTCCCCCCTCTTTTCCTGTGGCCTGCCAGGTTGCGTGCACGGATAAGGGTCTGGTATGAATTTTTGGGGGGACCCCACGCCATTTTTTTCTAAATTTTGGTGCAGGGTTCCCCTTAAAATCCATACCAGACCTGAAGGGTCTGGTATGGATTTTTGGGGGGGACCCCACACAATTTTTTTTTTATTCTGGTGCAGGGTTCCCCTTAATATCCATACCAGACCTGAAGGGCCTGATATGGAATTTGGGGGGGACCCCACGCTTTTTTTTTTGGTTCGGGGTTCCCCTTAATATTAATACCAGACCCAAAGGGCCTGGTAATGGACTGTTTTTTTCAATGACTTTGATCTGTATTGCCAGGACCCGAAAATTCATTAATAGCCGCGAGTAATTTTAAATTACTTTTTTTCCTTTAGAAATTACATTTTGTGCAGGGACAGTTCTAAACACTGGAAACAAGTGCTACTTTACAGGCATACTATACATACCCCCCTGGTACGAAATTTAAAGGATTATTTCACTTTTATTGTTGCATTATTAAAATCACTGCTCCCGAAAAAACGGGCGCTTTTAAAACTTTTTTTTGCATTGATACATGTCCCCTGGGGCAGGACCCAGGGCCCCAAACACTTTTTATGACAATAACTTGCATATTAACCTTTAAAATTAGCACTTTAGATTTCTCCCATAGACTTTTAAAGGGTGTTCTACGGCTTTTCGAATTTACTGTGAACACCCCAAATTCTTCGCTGTACGCCCAACGGGCGAACAGCCAATGTTCGAGTCGAACTCATGTTCGACTCGAACATAAAGCTCATCCCTAATAGGAACACCGATCGGTCTCCTCCTCTCATCAGTCCCCTCCCCCCACAGTTAGAATCACTCCATAGGACACACATTTAACCCCTTGATCGCCCCCTAGTGTTAACCCCTTCCCTGCCAGTGACATTTATACAGTAATCAGTGCATTTTTATAGCACTGATTGCTTTATAAATGTCAATGGTCCCAAAATAGTGTCAAAAGTGTCTGATATGTCCGCCGCAATGTCACAGTCACGATAAAAATCGCAGATCGCCGCCATTAGTAGTAAAAAAAAAAATTATAATAAAAACGACATAAATCTATCCCCTATTGCGCAAACCAAAAAATATGTAGGAGAATACATATCGGCCTAAACTGAGGAAAAAATTGTTTTAAAAAAAAAATCGGGATATTTATTATAGCAAAAAGTAAAAAATATTGTTTGTTTTCAAAATTGTCGGTCTTTTTTTGTTTATAACGCAAAAAATAAAAAACGCAAAGGTGATCAAATGATAATTTTTATGGGGAAAAAAATGATCAAAATTTTATTTGGGTACAACGTTGCATGACCACACAATTGTCATTCAAAGTGTGACAGCGCTGAAAGCTGAAAATTGGCCTGGGCAGGAAGGGGGTGAAAATGCCCTGTATTGATGTGGTTAATATTACCACCAGTTATAATACTTCACACAATGCTGGTGATATATTGGAACCAAAGGACTGAACATCTAGCAGGAACTTTGTAGAAACTGCAAGACTGTTTGGAAGGCATTCTGCGCAACAGGTGGTAAAACCAATGATACAAAGATGACCCTTTGTATATTCATCTAGATTCACAACATTAAGCCTTTGCAATGGGAGCTAAAGAAGAATATAAAGAAGATCCCCCTAAGGACCTAGCACTCCAGTTGTAGGATCAGGTGATATCTAGTCCACATTATCAGCCTATTGACATTTGCAATAACATGGTGCAGTATTTTCCCTTTAAAATAACTCCCCTTGGTAATCACCAAGGATTATCTTTGTATGCTAAGTGGAAGAAGCAATAATGTAATTAGGTATACTGATACTGGCTTGAATTTTTTTGGATAGTTGTCTTGCAGTGATTTAGACCCCTTTCACACTGAGGCGCTTTTCAGGTGTTTTAGCGGTAAAAATAGCGCCTGAAAAGCGCCTCTCAAGCCTCCCCAGTGTGAAAGCCCGAGGGCACTTGCAGGACGGGAAAAAAAGCGAGTCGGCAGCTGCAATTTTCGGCACTTTTAACCCTTTTCTCTGACTCTAGCGGGGGTTAAAAGTGCCCCGCTAGCGGCCGAAAAGCGGCGCTATAACAGCGGTAAAGCGCCGGTAAAATTAGCGGTGCTTTACTGCTAACGTCTCCCCACCCCAGTGTGAAAGTAGCCTTAAAGCGGTGTTCCAGCCGTGATTTTTTTTAAAGTCAGCGGCTACAAACACTGTAGCTGCTGACTTTTAATAAGGACACTTATCTGTCCAGGGAGCCAGCGAGGACGGACCCCCGAGGCCGATCCGTCGATCGGATCGGGTGCTGACGCCGCCATCTTAACGAAGGGAAACAGGCAGTGGAGCCTTGCGGCTTCACTGCCCGTTTCCTACTGCGCATGCGCGAGTCGCGCGGCGCTTTGTAAATGGGTGGCTGTCTTCTGGGACACACACAGGTCCCAGAAGACATTGCGCCCCATTTCCCAGGAGGCAACGCGAGGATGAGGACGAGACCGAGGAGCACAGCAGAGAAGGAAGTGGCAGATTAGGAAGACTGCCTAGCAACAGCCATTTCTGGTAAGTACATTTTATTTTTTTTCAAAAGTTTTTTAAAACATTTAAAGGAGTCTTTTAATGTAATTTTTTTTGTTAGGGTGGACCTCCGCTTTATTATTGGTTTATAGAAGATACAACAGTTGCATCAAAATATTATACTTTGTTTTACATACTATTACCAATTCTATGTAATTATCACCATAATGTAGAATACAGTGCATTCCTTTCCAGTGTGATCATTTTGTGGAGTAGTTATGACAATTAAACTTTGTGCACCTAGCTGACTGGGTGTGTGATCAGTGATGATTTGCATTTGATTAATGATGGATATATGAAGCTTATATCCATGCTGATTATGTAATCTGCTCTAACAAACATATGATGATTGATGAGAATTACTAATCTTGAATGTTGTAAAAGCCAAAGTTTTTATGGTTTTTAATAGTTTGTTATGCAAATCAGTTTTTAAATTGAGGGGGAATTTACTAAAACTGGAGCACACAGCTGTGCATGGTAGCCAATCATCTTCAAACTTCAGCTTGTTTAATTAAGCTTTGACAATAATGCCGCGTACACACGATCGTTTTTAATATTTTCAAAAACGACGTTTTTCTCGACGTGATTTTTCTTGTTTGCTCTCAAGCCTGTCTTGCATACACACGTTCATTAAAAAAAACACTCAAGCAAAGCGCAGTGACGTACAACACGTACGACGGCACTAAAAAGGGGAAGTTCCGTTCGAATGGCGCCACCCTTCATGTTAGTAAAGTTTGTTGAGCGACGATTCGCGCTTTTCAGCCTCGTGCTTTTCAGTCCGTTACAGCGTGACGAATGTGCTATCTCCATTAGGAACGCTAGTTTTACCAGAATGAGCGCTCCCGTCTCATACTTAATTCTGAGCATGCGTGTTTTTTTCCCCTCGTAAAAGCATACACACTACCGTTTTTCACGTCGTTAAAAAAAACGACATGAAAAGCGACGTGAAAATATAGAGCAGGTTCTCATTTTTTTAGGCCATTTTTCACGTCGTTAAAAATGCTCTGGAGCCTACACACGATCGTTTTTAATGCCCAATTTAAAAAAATGCATTTTTAACGACGTGAAAAACGATCGTGTGTACGCGGCATTAGGCTGGGTTCACACTGGTGCGACACGCTCCGACATTGGGAGCTCATGTCGCATGACGTGTGAAAATCAATGTTTCCCTATGGGAGCCGTCATAACTGGTCCGACACATGTCGGTCAGACTTTGAAGATGCTCCCTGCACTACTTTGGTCCGACTTTGATCCTACTTCAGCCCATTGAATATCACTGAAGTCGGAACGCATGATCCGACTTTGGCATGCGACTTGTGCTCTGATGATCTTGAGGGGGAACTCCACGCCAAATTTTAAATAAAAAACCGGCATGGGTTCCCCCTCCAAGAGCATACCAGGCCCTTCGGTCTGGTATGGATTTCAAGGGGAACCCCCCTACGCCAAAAAAATGGCATGGGGGTCCCCCCAAAATCCATATCAGACCCTTATGCGAGCACGCAGCCCGGCCGGTCAGGAAAAGGGGTGGGGACGAGCAAGCGCCCCCCCTCCTGAACCGTACCAGGACGCATGCCCTCAACATGGGGGGTGGGTGCTTTGGGGCAGGAGACCCCACCCCTTATGACGTCACTGCCCATCATGCCCCGGGACTGCAACATCATAAGGGGCGGGGTCACCGGGTGACATCACCCGGTGACCACGTCCCATGCCTATATAAGTCGTTGCACACCGCGCACGCGGCATTACATCGGGAGAGAGTGTTGAGTCAACATCGGAAGAAGAAAAGAGGGAAGAAGACGACGGAGAAGACCGGGCCAACGCTAGCAAAAGAGTGGCAAAAGAGCAGAAGATAGCGGAGGAGCCCGGCAGAAGAACCGGAGACCGGGAGAAGAGGCCGGAGAGCGGGAGAAGAGGCCGGAGAGAGCGGAGAAGTCAGAAGAGACCCCCGAAGTCAGAAGAAGACCCCCGGAGCTGCCTAATAAATTACTTTAAAAACCTGTCTAGTGTGTTTTTTTTTTTTACACTTTTTTTCCCAGGTGAATGGGTAGGGGTACGATGTACCCCATACTCATTTACATAGGGTGGGGGGCCAGGATCTGGTGGCCCCTTATTAAAGGGGGCTCCCGGATTCCGATAAGCCCCCCGCCCGCAGACCCCGACAACAACAGCCAGGGTTGTCGGGAAGGGGCCCTTGTCCTCATCAACATGGGGACAAGGTGCTTTGGGGTGGGGTATAATACAATAAACACATTTAGTGTATTTACTCAGACTGGCACATCTCTTCCAAGTGACTCTTGGATTCTTGAAAAATGTTATAGCAGTTTTCTCCCGCCAGAGTATAAATAAATATTTTTTTTGTATTTCACACAAACAATTTTGAGATTTCTGCTTCCAAGTGTGTGAACGTTATAAGACATTTTCTCTACTAAGTTACCTTAGGCTAAACTTGCCAGTACCATAAAGGTACTCAGTAGCCTGTGGCATTACAATACAGACACCATTATCTTAAGGCCCCATGCACACGAGACGCTGTTAAATGCGTGTTCAGAGGCAGTTGGACACTTTTTTCAACTGCTCCTGAACACATTCCATGTTATCATATGTGTCCATGCACACAGTCTCATGTATTGCTGTTTTTAGGCAGTTGCGTTTAACCTCGTTTTTCCAGAAGCAAAAAAATGGGTTCAGACACAAATGTTTTCCACGTTTCAGACGCAAAACGCCGCTAAACGCGGCTAAATGTGGTACCGGCGTTTTGCCGTGTTTTCGTTTCTAAGCGTTTTTAAAGGTGACCTATTTTTTTACATTAGAAATCTAAAAAATTATGGCAAATGATGAAAAAACATTAAAAAAATATTTAAAAAAAAACTGTAATTGCTTGCATTGCACTGTAGACAATCCACAACTTGAGGCAGGTGACGTGGCAAGTGAACAATCCACAACTTGTGACAGGTAACATGGCAACTGGACAATCCACAACTTATGGCAGGTGATGTTGCCAGGTGACGTGGCAGGTGGAAATCCACAAATTGTGGCAGGTGACGTGGCCAGGTGACGTGGCAGGTGACGTGGCCAGGTGACGTGGCAAGTGGACAATCCAAAACTTGTTGCAGGTGATGTGGCAGGCGACGTGGCCAGGTGACGTGGCAAGTGGACAATGCACAACTTGTGGCAGGTGACGTGGCCAGGTGACGTTGCCAGGTGACGTGGCAAGTGAACAATCCACAACTTGTGGCAGTTGAGGTGGCAGGCGACAGGGCCAGGTGACGTGGCCAGGTGACGTGGCAAGTGGACAATCCACAACTTGTGGCCAGGTGACGTGGCCAGGTGACGTGGCAGGTGACGTGGCAAGTGGACAATTCACAACTTGTGGCAGGTGACGTGGCCAG
Organism: Rana muscosa; assembly: GCA_029206835.1. NCBI lineage: Eukaryota > Metazoa > Chordata > Amphibia > Anura > Ranidae > Rana > Rana muscosa. Next base: position 191,738,308 of record CM055122.1, read on the forward strand.
GTGACGTATCAGGTGACGTGGCAAGTGGACAATCCACAGCTTGTGGCAGATGATGTGGCAAGTGATACGCTAAATACAAGAACACTGCTGCTCTCTCAGTTGCTGCTACTCACTCTGGTCTCACAAAATGGCTGAAATGGTTAAATAATACTGTTTTTTGAGCTTAGGGAGGGTCTTATGATGTTTCTTAACTAAACGCTAATAGACGCAAACGCAGCGTTTCTAAACGCCGGTTTCAGCCTTTAAAAACGTGTGTTCAGCAGAGTTTGCACCGGCGTCTCGTGTGCATGGGGCCTTAGAGAGCATCAGCAGCAATTCTGTGTGTTCAAAATCCCTGAGCACTATAATATGCACACATTGACACTCAATAACACCTCTCAGGACCTTGTTCAGGCATTTTCTTTTATGCGGTGACAACATTCTGTCCACGGGTTGCAGGAAAGAAATTAGCATGATTCCCTCAGTGTTGATGCAGGAATCCCTCCTCCTGGGCCATTGTCTTCTCCCGGCGGGAGGGTGGGGGAAGTCCTCCCCGCTGGGAGAAGATAGTGATTATCGCTAGCGGCTAATAGCATAAGAATCCGGCAGGCTGGTTGTACCCAAGTTGATAAATTGATCAACTTAGTACATTCAGCTTGCCCATTAACAGTTCAAATATCGGTCCATGTATGGCTGGCCTAACAGCTTCGAAACACCAGCTGATTGCTTACACTTGAGAGTTGGCAGACTGCCAAGATCTGTTCTTGTCAACCCTCATTTATTTTTTTATCTATCCTCGACTTCTGGGGTCCCCCAATGGCGGTTGCGGCTCCTCCCTGCATCGTTAAACCCCCTAGGAGAAGCGCTCTGCCTGGGGGTTACCTTGCGGTCACACTCCCGAGTCCAGCATTTGCGTCCATAGACACAGAATGCTGGACTCGGCCCCGCCCCCCGGTGCCCGCGTCATTGGATTTGTTTGACAGCAGCGGGAGCCAATGGCTGCGCTGCTATCAATCTATCCAATCAAGAGCCGAGAACTACGAGCAGAGAGGGACAGCACGTCTCCGCCGTGGGAACGAACGGGCTCAGGTGAGTAAAACCGGGGGGGCTGCTCAGTGACAGAAGTTTTTTCAACTCAACCTCCCTGGCGGTTTTCCTGGCAGTTTTCCCGAGTGTTACTCGGGGTTAAATTTCAGTACCATTAGCGGTAACCCCGAGCCACACTCGGGATTGCATCTCAGGATACTGGTGCAGTGTTCTTACCTTGTCCCCAGGATCCTGCGATGTCCTCCCGCTGTGTCCGCGGGCTGTGTCCTCCGCCTGATGCCTCTGTGTGCTGGGCTCCATTCCCTGCAAGCGTTGCGACACATAAGGGCGGAGCCCGGCGGCAAATTAAAAAAGAAAAAAATTCATAACACATGCAGTACACTGTAATCTTATAGATTACCTTACTGTGTGAAATTATTTCACATCCCTTTTATCCCTAATGCTTAATCCAGTGCCCTGCATGCAGTTTTATATTATATATACAGTTTTTTCTGCCTGGAAACTTGAGATTGTCCATGGCAACCAAAAAGTGTTCCTTTATGTCAAAAGTTGTTTGAGACCACCTAGAAAACAGCTATAGTAAATTAGAACACTTGAAGAATTGAGCGATAGTGAATTTTATTATTATTATTATATTATTATTTTTATAATTATTTATAGTTATTTATTATATTATAATTTATGATTTTGTGTTTCAAACTTTATCATACCCGGGATGTCTACTAGACTCTTGTTTGGACAGATTTATTTGTGTTATTACTAAAGCCCCGTAAACACGGTCGGACTTCCGTCTGACTTTTCCGTGGTTTTTTGTCCGAACAGAGTTGGCCGGGAACACCCATAGCATACACACGCTTGGACTTTTCTGCAAACTTTCCCAAAACTTTTTGCAACATCACGTGGTTTTTCTGCTCTTTAGCGCCACCCTTTGGTCAACTTCTGCTATTGTTGGTTGATTTTAACATTAGTTGTTTTGTCTATCGGACAAAAGTCCGATGGTTTTCTGTACACACGGTCGGACTTTGCTCCATCGGACTTTTGTTGGGCAAAAGTTTGTCCGTTTGCAGACCCAACTTTTGTCCGATGAAAACAAGAAAAAAGCAAAAAAAGTTTGTCCGATGGAGCGTACACACGGTCGGATTGTTGGTCCAACTTGCTCAAAACGAAGTTTGTTGGTCAAAAGTCCGACCGTGTGTACCGGGCTTTAGAATTACAGACCTACAACATAAAGCGCCAAATATCTATGCAAAACAATGTACCACTTTGAGACGCAAAAATCTGACATAATCATACTGCCAGGGAGGCTACTGCATAGGATGCATTAAAGTGAAAAAACACAAGGGTTTACAACCCCTTTAATGCCTTTTTTGTGAGTTTGAAAATTCATTTCTTCACATTGCTTGCACAAGTTGCAGATACAGAGATGAATAAGTCTGTAGCGATGTCAGACATTGCATGTGATTTGCACCCGCACTGCGGTGCCGATCACATGCAATGTCTGTGTAGTATGGCTAAACTCGCATTGGATTTGCATACAAAAAGGTGCAGGGACTTTTTTTTCCGCACTGGAATCAGGTTGTATGGGTGTTCTCACCCATGCGATCCAATTGCTGTCTGAATCCACAGTCCGCACTGCTATCTCTGAAACGATCTGGGGGTGTCATTAACATTGTATTGACACCTGCAGCGGTTCGCAGAGGGCAGTGTGAACTGCCTGTGGGGGAGATGCTATGCGGGAACCGGCACTGAAATCGCTTCGGTTCCCGCATCGCTACAGTGTGAACCCAGGCTAAGGGTTTGTATTAAATTGCTTTTAGGGTAAGTTTACCATAGAATGCGGAGTGGGAAACCCATGTTCCATGCATGTTTTCCGCACTGTGTTCAAAACACACTGAAGTTGCGATCTGCAGTGGGTGTCAAGGTTCACTTATGTCACCCCAAATGCAGGTCGCAAACGCAGTGCGATTGCCTGCACCAGATCGTATGGTACAGTAGTACCATGTGATCCAGTTCCTGTGCATTTTAAAAAGCAGTACATGCATTACTTTTGGTGCGGTCCAGCGCGTTTGAATGGGCTGAAATCACACTGCACCTGGATCGCATGTGAATCGCAAAGGAGTGCACAGTGCATTCCTGTGCGATTCCTGGTATGAACCGACCATTACCACTTCAGAATGTGTAAATATTTTACCGTACTTGATCTGAGCACACGTTCGATAATACTAGCCAGTAGTGATGAGCCGAACACCCCCGGGTTCGGTTCGCACCAGAACCCGCGAACGGACCGAAAGTTTGCACGAACATTAGAACCCTATTAAATACAATGGATGCGAATGTTCGAATTCTAAAGTGCTAATTATAACGACTATTATCCATGTTATTGTTCTAAACAGAGTTTGGGAACCCGGGTTCTGCACCAGGGGACATGTATCAATGCAAAAAGAAGTTTTAAAAACTGACGTTTTCCGGGAGCAGTCATTTTAATGATGCATAAAGTGAAAAAAAAAAAGTCAAATATTCCTTTAAATATTGTACCTGGGGGGTGTCTAAAGTATGCCTGTGAAGTGCCACGTGTTTCCCGTGTTTAGAACTGTCCCTGCACAAAATTACATTTCTAAAGGAAAAAAAAGCCATTTAAAACTGCTTGCGGCTTTAATGTAATGTCTGGTCCCGGTAATATGGATGAAAATCTTTAAGAAAAATGGCATAGCTACCCCATCACCCCCCCCCCCCCTACCCCAGCCCATTACCAGCCCCTTTGGGTCTTGTATGGATATTAAGGGGAACCCCGCACACAAAATAAAAAAGGACCTATATACTCTGAACAGCCGTATACAGGCGGTGCATACAAGACAGGGACTGTAGGTTTGTTCTTATGTAGAATCTGTTTGTAATTTTGAACAGCTACATTGTTTAAGTGTAGCTCCAGCCCAAATACCTATTTTTAAGCTTTTTGGAAAACATAGGGAAGGGTTATCACCCCTGTAACATTTGTTTTGCTGTCTGTGCCCCTGTTCAGAACATTTCACCTCACTTTGCGTCCCAATGACAACTGATTTTGAAATGTGGTGTTTTTATTGAAACAAGGATTGGTGATAAAGCATCAGTAGAGAGGAGACACCTTTCTCCCATATTAATTCTTACAGGAGAGAATTTTCCTTCCAAGGGGTAGATTTCCTCTCACTTCCTGTTGTCTTCTTCCGTTTGCAAGTAGTAGTCGTTTGTAAGTTGGATGTTTGAAAGTAGGGACCTGCCGTATATACTCTGCAGAAATTGCCCCCTTAGGTGTTGGTGTTGGCACAACACTGTAAGCACTCACAGTTACTCTTGGTGGGTGCTGGAACGCCCTGCTGTCAACTATTATATCAGGAATTGTAATAACATATAATTGTTGAACAGTGGTAGTAAAAATTGGGCCTTTGATGGTGGTGCTGGTGCCACAACACTGTAAGGCCTGACAGTTACTCTTGGTGGGCGCAGCAATGGGCCCTGCTGTGAATTATTAGATCAATAATTATAATTGCATGCCCCTGTTGAACAGGGGCTGAAAAATTGGGCCTTTGGTGGTGGTGGTGGTGGTGGTGGTGGCGGCGGTGGTGTTGACACAACACTGTAAGGCCTGACAGTTACTCTTGGTGGGCGCAGCAATGGGCCCTGCTGTGAATTATTAGATCAATAATTATAATTGCATGCCCCTGTTGAACAGGGGCTGAAAAATTTGGCCTTTGGTGGTGGTGGTGGTGTTGACACAACACTGTAAGGCCTGACAGTTACTCTTGGTGGGCGCAGCAATGGGCCCTGCTGTGAATTATTAGATCAATAATTATAATTGCATGCCCCTGTTGAACAGGGGCTGAAAAATTGGGCCTTTGGTGGTGGTGGTGGTGGTGGTGGTGTTGACACAACACTGTAAGGCCTGACAGTTACTCTTGGTGGGCGCAGCAATGGGCCCTGCTGTGAATTATTAGATCAATAATTATAATTGCATGCCCCTGTTGAACAGGGGCTGAAAAATTGGGCCTTAGGCACTGGTGGCACAACACTGCAACCCCTCACAGATACTGTACTTGGAGCACAGCAATGAGGCCTGTTGCAAAGTATTGCATCAAAAATTGTAATTACACGCCCCTGTTAAACAGGGGCTGAAAAATTGGGCCTTAGCCACTGGTGGCGGCACCCATAAACAAAAATGATCTTCCAAGCTATCATCATTAATCGGATCATTGAGGAGGAGGAGGAGGAGGATAGCTAGTCAACATAACAGCACAGGAACTCAGCATCAGCATCAGTCTTGAAGGGATGTGACATTTTAAAATCAATTAGTCTGTTATATCAGCATCAGGTGTGTGGTAGCTGGTGGTGATCCAAGACTGGTTCATCTTGATGAAAGTCAGTCGATCAACCGAGTCGGTGGACAGGCGCACCCTGTGATCCGTGACAAATCCTCCAGCAGCACTGAATGTGCGTTCTGAAAGAACGCTGGATGCAGGACAGGCCAGTAGCTCAATTGCATACTGTGCAAGCTCTGGCCAGTGATCCATCCTCAAGACCCAGTAAGCCAGAGGATTTTCGGTGGGGAAGGTGTCCAAGTCTGACCTTGCCCCTAGGTATTCCTGCACCATGTATATCAGACGCTGGCGATGGTTGCTGGAAACGATCATACTTTGGGGCTGCGGACTAAAGAATTGTCTGAACGCATCGGTCAGACGGCCACCTTCCCCACCGCTCCTTCTTTGACTGCCCGAAGCCTCAGCAACTCGTTGTCCAGGACCAGGAGTTTGTAACCTCCCAGTCTCTGGGAACGCGTTGCACAGACCTTTCTGCAAGGCCTCCCGGAGTTGTCTCATCCTCTGCTCCCTCTGCGACGGTAACATAAGGTCCGCAACCTTACCCTTGTACCGTGGATCAAGGAGAGTGGCCAGCCAGTAATGGTCCCTCTCCTTGATCCGAAGAATACGAGGATCCTTCCGCAGACTTTGCAGGATCAGGGAGGCCATGCAGCGTAGGTTAGCTGAGGCATTCAGTCCGGAGTCCTCTGGGTCACTAAGGACGACATGATCCGCAGCCACCTCCTCCCAGCCACGTACAAGTCCACTGGTTTCTTGGGACTGTAAATCATCCCTAAAAGACTGCTGCTGATGATGCTGAGTGCCAGCCTCCACCTCCATGCTGACACAATCCTCCTCCTCCTCCTCCTCCTCCTCCTCCTCCTCTTCCTGTGCGATGGGTGGGACAGAAGGAACACTGTCAGGGTAAAGGGGGCCTTGAGAGGCAAGGAAGTCCTCCTCTTCCTGCCTCTGTTCTGCCTCAAGTGCCCTGTCCATTATTCCACGCAGCGTGTGCTCCAACAGGTGGACAAGAGGTACAGTGTCACTGATGCATGCATTGTCACTGCTCACCATCCTCGTGGCCTCCTCAAATGGTGCCAGGACAGTGCATGCATCCCTGATCATGCCCCACTGGCGTGGTGAAAAAAACCCGAGCTCCCCTGACCCTGTCCTGGTGCCGTAGTCGCACAGGTACTCATTGATGGCCCTCTGCTGCGTGTGCAGCCGCTGCAGCATGGCCAACGTTGAGTTCCACCTGGTGGGCATGTCACATATAAGGCGGTTCTTGGGCAGGTTCAACTCCTTTTGCAGCTCAGCCAGGCGAGCACTGGCATTATAAGATCTGCGGAAATGAACACAGACTTTCCTGGCCTGCCTCAGGACATCCTGTAAGCCCGGGTACCTGCCCAAGAACCGCTGCACCACCAGGTTAAGGACGTGAGCCATACAGGGCACATGGGTCAGTTGTCCCTGTCGGAGGGCGGAGAGGAGGTTGGTGCCATTGTCGCAAACCACCATTCCTGGCTTAAGCTGGCGTGGCGTCAACCACCTCTCGGCCTGCCCCTGCAGAGCAGACAGGACCTCTGCCCCAGTGTGGCTCCTGTCCCCCAAACACACCAGCGCAAGCACGGCATGGCATCTTTTTGCCTGCGTACTTGCGTAGCCCCTTGAACGCCTACGGAGCACCGCTGGTTCCGAGGACAAACCACAGGAAGAGGCCATGGAGGAAGAAGAAGACGAGGGGGTGGAGGAGAGAGGTGTGTCACAACCAGTAGTAGCATTTTGGAGGCTTGGCGGTGGAACAACCTCCAACACTACTGCACCTTGTCCTGCATCTTTCCCAGCTGCCAAAAGAGTGACCCAATGGGCCGTGAAAGAAAGGTAACGTCCCTGTCCATGCCTGCTGGACCATGAGTCAGCGGTAATATGCACCTTACCGCTGACCGCCCTGTCCAGCGAGGCCAAGACATTGCCTTCCACATGCCTGTAGAGAGCCGGAATCGCCTTCCGTGAGAAAAAGCGGCGTTTGGGAACCTGCCACTGAGGAACTGCACATTGCACAAACTCACGGAAGGGGGCCGAGTCTACCAACTTGAAAAGGCAGCAGTTGAAGCGCTAGCAATTTAGCCAAGCTAGCATTCAACCGCTGGGCATGTGGATGGCTGGGAGTGAACTTCTTTCGACGGTCCAGCAGCTGGGGCAGGGAAATTTGCCTGCTAGAATCGGACGTCGGTGTACTGCTAGCAGAGTGGCCGCAAGTACTGGGCTGTGACACACCTAATTCTACACCTTCATTCCTCTTAGTGCAGATTTCAGAGAGGACTGAAGGTATAGTGGGTTTTGAGATCCCAGCTGATGCGGTGCAAGGAGAGGTCCGCTTTGTTCTTTGGTGTGGGTCTTTAAGGTAGGCTTGCCAACGAGCTGCATGGCAGGTCAACATATGTCTGATCAAGCATGTGGTGCCCAAGCGGCTGATGTTTTGGCCACGCGATATACGCTTGAGACATATGTTGCAAACAGCAGCTGTGCGATCTGATGCACTCGCCTCAAAAAAGGCCCACACCAAAGAACTTTTTGAATGATGGGCAGAGGCAGCGCCCTGCACAGGCGGAGCTCTGCGGTGTGATTCCGTCGGTGTGCTGCCCATACGCTGGCCACTCAAGGGCATCCTGCCTCGTTGGAGATGTGCCTCCTCCTCATCCTCCTCCTCCTCCTCTCTCCTATTAGGCACCCACGTGGAGTCAGTGACCTCATCATCCCCTCCCTCCTCATCACTGGAGCCAATCTGGCAGTATGCTGCAGCTGCTGGAGCATGACTGCCAGATTGGTGTCCTTCTTGAGCATCCCCTCTCTCTGCTCTCACGCTACTGCCTTCCTCTATCTGGGTATCATCATCAGATCCTTCCAAACGCTGGGCATCCTCCTGGAGCATGTACCCAACACTGTGCTCAAACAGTTCGGGGGACTCCTCAGGAGGAGGACATGGTGGGTCTAGGGAAGGATTGACTAATGAAGATAATGATACCAGAGAAGAGGACGCTTTGGCAGCTGCTTTGCCAGTACCCTGAGCCTGGGTGAGGGAGGATGAGGAGGATGAGGTGGGCTTGGTCATCCACTCTACCAAGTCTTCGGCATGATGTGGCTCAACATGTCCAGCTGCCGAAAAGAAGGACAAGCGTGTCCCATGGCCATGTGCTGATGACAATGCACCGCGTCCACGACCAGCACTGTTGCCCCCAGACACAGAGCCTGCTTGCCCTCTTTTTTTGCCTCCTGACTGTCTGCCTCTCCTTGTTTGCCTTCCAGACATTTTAATGGATGGCCTGCAGGGAGATGGGAAAAACAGCAATACGGGCTACCTTCAGGTGTATACTGTGCAGGAGGCTTTGCAACAATGACACTGACACTGTCCCCTGCCTATCCTTCTCTGTCCCTAAACACAAGGATTTGCAATATGCTTCAGCAAGATTGGTTTAGCACAGAATAGCACACTGTCAGTTTCACTCACTGTCCTACTCTGTCCCTACAAACAAGATTTAGCACAGAATAGCACACTGATAGTTTCCATGAGTGTCCTTCTCTGTCCCTAAACTCAAGGATTTCAAATATGGTTCAGCAAGATTGGTTTAGAACAGAATAGAACACTGTCAGTTTCACTCACTGTCCTACTCTGTCCCTACAAACAAGATTTAGCACAGAATAGCACACTGATAGTTTCCACGAGTGTCCTTCTCTGTCCCTAAACTCAAGGATTTCAAATATGGTTCAGCAAGATTGGTTTAGAACAGAATAGCACACTGACACTTTCCCTCACTGTACCTCTCTGTCCCTAAACTCAAGGATTTCAAATATGGTTCAGCAAGATTGGTTTAGAACAGAATAGCACACTGTCAGTTTCACTCACTGTCCTACTCTGTCCCTACAAACAAGATTTAGCACAGAATAGCACACTGACAATTTCCCTCACTGTACCTCTCTGTCCCTAAACTCAAGGATTTCAAATATGGTTCAGCAAGATTGGCTTAGAACAGAATAGCTCACTGTCAGTTTCACTCACTGTCCTACTCTGTCCCTACAAACAAGATTTAGCACAGAATAGCACACTGACACTTTCCCTCACTGTACCTCTCTGTCCCTAAACTCAAGGATTTCAAATATGGTTCAGCAAGATTGGTTTAGAACAGAATAGCACACTGTCAGTTTCACTCACTGTCCTACTCTGTCCCCACAAACTAGATTTAGCACAGAATAGCACACTGAGAGTTTCCACGAGTGTCCTTCTCTGTCCCTAAACTCAAGGATTTCAAATATGGTTCAGCAAGATTGGTTTAGGACAGAATAGCACACTGTCAGTTTCACTCACTGTCCTACTCTGTCCCTACAAACAAGATTTAGCACAGAATAGCACACTGATAGTTTCCACGAGTGTCCTTCTCTGTCCCTAAACTCAAGGATTTCAAATATGGTTCAGCAAGATTGGTTTAGAACAGAATAGCACACTGTCAGTTTCACTCACTGTCCTACTCTGTCCCTACAAACAAGATTTAGCACAGAATAGCACACTGACACTTTCCCTCACTGTACCTCTCTGTCCCTAAACTCAAGGATTTCAAATATGGTTCAGCAAGATTGGTTTAGAACAGAATAGCACACTGTCAGTTTCACTCACTGTCCTACTCTGTCCCTACAAACAAGATTTAGCACAGAATAGCACACTGACACTTTCCCTCACTGTACCTCTCAGTCCCTAAACTCAAGGATTTCAAATATGGTTCAGCAAGATTGGTTTAGAACAGAATAGCACACTGTCAGTTTCACTCACTGTTCTACTCTGTCCCTACAAACAAGATTTAGCACAGAATAGCACACTGACACTTTCCCTCACTGTACCTCTCAGTCCCTAAACACAAGGATTTCAAATATGGTTCAGCAAGATTGGTTTAGAACAGAATAGCACACTGTCAGTTTCACTCACTGTCCTACTCTGTCCCTACAAACAAGATTTAGCACAGAATAGCACACTGACACTTTCCCTCACTGTACCTCTCTGTCCTTAAACTCAAGGATTTCAAATATGGTTCAGCAAGATTGGTTTAGAACAGAATAGCACACTGACACTTTCCCTCACTGTACCTCTCTGTCCCTACAAACAAGGTTTAGCACAGAATAACACACTGACACTCTCCCTACCTATCCTTATTTGTCCCTAAACACAAGGAATCCAGGATTAGTAAAGGAAAAAAAATGACACTGTCCCTGCCTATGCTTCTCTTTCCCTGCTCCGGAACACACTACACAAGGCCGCCGCGCTGGCGGCCTTTTATAGTGTGGGGCGTGTACTAAACCCCCTCAAGAATAATTGGCCACAGGCATCCTGCCTGTGGCCAATCATTGCTCTCCTCGCTGCCAGCGCTGTGATTGGCCAAGCATGCGGGGTCACAGTGCATGCTTGGCCAATCACAGCGCCTGGATGACACTGCGATGGCGTAGTGCATTGTGGGCCGTTCGCGTCACTCGAATTTGGCGCGAACGGCCCAAATCGTTCGATCTTCGTCGAACGATCGAACAGCCGATGTTCGAGTCGAACGTATGTTCGACTCGAACACGAAGCTCATCCCTACTAGCCAGGTGGTGGCACCTGTATTTTTATGAACAAAACCACATACAATAACCATGTGAACTGACTTTTACATACTGAATATTGCAAAAATCGATAATATAAGTCGCATCCTATTAATTCAGCAGATCTTTGCAGTAACAATATACATTAAAAAAAATATCAAATAATGCATGCAAATGAAAATACACAAAATAAGGAAGAAAACATGGCTTGTGTAGCTTAGAAATCAGAATTAGGCTGAACCTGTGCTGGAAGCATGCAGGGTGACTCTGCTTACTTTATAAGTGACAGGAAACAGATTGATGACTGTCACCATCCATCATTTATTAGTCTGTGTATGATTGTTATGCCTTCTTCATATTTACATCTCACATCGTGTTTTTAACAGGGAACCTGTAGTGTCCTCAGAGACAATGGTGTATGCTTTTATAATAAGATACAATTAGTGCCCGGTTACACTACAGCAATTTGGGATCCGACCTGTGTCGCCCCAAGTCACCCCAAGTCGCGCGACATTAGAAATTCCATTGAAGTGAATGAGAGCCTTCTTAATGTACACTAGTCACTCCGACTTCAGAAAAGGTTCCTGTACTACTTCAAGGTGACTTCTAGGCGACTTGTACCCATTGATTTCAATGGAAGTCGCCTCCAAATTTGGATGTCCATCTTAGTGCAAGCAACTTTACAGGAAGAGAAAATAGTTTTCTCAGGCAAACCCCTCCCTCCCACAGAGCTGATTATTCTGTGATTGGCCACAGCCAAAGTCGCCTGTCCTGGAGGCGACTTAAAGTCGCGTTGTAAGTTGCTCCAAGTCACCATTCTGCCTGTGTACTGAGCGATCAGCGGGAGCCGGCGCACATTGGGTCCCTGGGACCCGCTGTGTAGAATCACAGTGTAAAAGAGCCGCTGGTGGCGCACACTCGCACCCGATACCCAGAAGCACAGGATCACGTATATATATACATGATCCTGTGCACTGCGGCCACTCTATAGCAGTAAAACTGCTATAGGGCAGTAGGAAAGTGGATATGGGAGTGGTTTTATAATTATTAATCAGCTGCTGCACCTGCAGGGTCTGCAACCCTTTAGATGTAATTTTCATTTGGCAGTATCTCACCAAAAATTACATTTTAAATGCAAGGGATGCCAAAAATCTGGCTTGAGTCTTAGGGCAGACTTCTGGGAAAATCAGTGAGCCAATCACACAAGCAGGAATTTACATTTTCAGGGGGTGTTCTGTACACCATCTGTGTACAGAACACCTCCAGGTAGCCATATTGCATTTGCATTTTACAGAAAATTACAGCGCTGCAGATTAAAAAGGAAAGGTCATTTTTAATAATATTCAATTACAATATGACTTGTGTCACAATTGTATGTGTAGTGCCCTGCTCCTGTTGGGTAGGCGCTATGTGTTAAATTTGGTTATCTGAGCTGTAGTTTAGCTCAGAAGGATTATGCTAAATTGTTGGCTCTGTTTCAGTGTAGCTGGGTTGCACGTTTTCCACCTGACAGAAAGGTGACACTGTCACCACAGGTCAGGGTTGGAAATGCAGCAGGCTAGGTGTATTGGGTATTCCTTTCCCAGAAGTGGTTCAGGGGGCGTGGTCAACCCGTTGTGCATTCTGGGAGGGGGTACATAAGAGACAGAGACCGCTCTATCGGGGTTCGTTGCCGGATCCTGACCTGAGGGCCCTCCTGGCCTCAGGGATGTGCAAGCCCTTTTCGGCCTCGAGGCCTGCTGGCCCGAGGCTCTGCAACTGAAAAGTAGGCCCAGGAGTTGCTGGGGCCTACTAGTCCAGGGATGGTCCTATGCAGTCTTGCCTGCGGGAAGAAGCGGAACAATTGGGGACTCAATTGAAGGACGCATCCTGGCCAGTTTGCCTCAGGGTGCTTCCGGCTGGCTGAAAGATTCTGGCACCGTGAGCTGTGTACTTTTGAAGGAACTTTTTGCAAAGTGTCAGTGTGGTTACACGATCTTGTGGCGGAAGATTGTGGAACGACACGACGGCACTCATCAAGTCTGTGGCAGAGACTTGGAACGAGCTTCGCACCGGCTGCTAGGTCAGTGAGAGTAGGCCTGTCCAGTGGTTGCTAAATCCAGCGTGGAACTAATTTCTCCTCTGGATCTAAGATTGTGCCCGTGATCCGCAAAGCAAGGTACCTGAACCTCACCTATCCCTCTACCCCTCTGTTGGAACTGGTATAATAAAGCTCTTGAAGAAAAAATAACCAAGCGTTGGTGTGAAAATTCATGAAAGAAAGCTCTTCAAGAGGGATTCCTGACACGAGTGTGGTGAACAGAAAGGTAATGGTAGGCCCAAAACTTTAAACCAGCAGCTCCTACGGGGGTAGTGCTACATATATGCTATATAGTGTTGAGCGGACCCGAACTGTAAAGTTCGGGTCCGTACCGAATTTTGGCGTTTTCCCGACCCCGGACCCGGATTTTGCGCTAAAGTCCGGGTTCGGGTTCGGATTTGGGAATTTAATGGCGCAGTTAGAAATGCTTCAGGGGCCAGCCAATCACCATTTGATTAGCTGGTGTGCCCTTAGAAGCCATCATAGCCATGCCTACTAATGGCATGGCTGTGATTGGTCAGTGCAACATGTGACCCAGCATGTGACCAGCTTCTATATAAGCAAGAGGCACACAGCACAGATCGTCACTCTGCTTTTAGACAGTGTAGGGAAAGGATCCTGGCTCTGTTGCTGTGAGGGAGAGAATTATATGATAGGAGTTAGTCCTGATTCTGCAATCTACTGATAGAAAAGATAGAGAAACAGTGTAGTGTAGTGTAGGGGCAGGATCCTGTTTGTGCTTTCAGGGAGAGAGATTTAGATAGGAGTCCAGATTGAGAGATATAATAGCTTAGCGATCTGCATAGGTTTATCTGTTTGTGTTGCAAGCTCAGTGCACCAGCACTGCATTACGTTGAGTGATACACCTATTCCATACGGTGGCTGTATTGTGCTCTTGCTAAAAGACCCATTTCGGGCAGAAAAAAAAAAAAAAAGGCACTTTATTGTGCTTTTGCTAAAAAGACCCATTTTTGGGCCCCAAAAAAAAAAAAGGCACTTTATTGTGCTGTTGCAAAAAAAAAAAAAAGGCACTTTGTTGTGCGCAAAAAAGACCTATTTTTGGGCAAAAAAAATATTTTGCAGTGTATATCTCTAGTTGTGTGAAATAACCAATTTCTATATATTTTTCTTGTACTATGCTATACTAAAAAAAAACAAAAACTTTTTTTTGAATAGCATTCTCTGCAGCTGTGCGATTCAGCGGTTATATACTGTTGGGGTTGTTGTGCTCTTGCACAAAAACACCATTTAGGGCCACAGAAAATATATTGCAGTGTGAAATACACATCTGGAGGTGTGTGAAAAAACAACATTATTTTTAAAAAGCATTCTCTGGCCTCTGCAGCTGTGCGATTCAGCGGTTATATACTGTTGGGGTTGTTGTGCTCTTGCAAAAAACGCCATTTAGGGCCACAGAAAATATTTTGCAGTGTGAAATACACATCTGGAGGTGTGTGAAAAAAACCATTTCTATATATTGTACAGTGCTATACTAAAAAAAACAACATTTTTTTTGAATAGCATTCTCTGCACTTCTATAGCTGTGCGATTCAGTGGTTAAATACTGTGGTTGTGTTGTGCTCTTCCAAAAAACGCCATTTAGGGCCACTGAAAATAAATTGCAGTGTGAAATACACATGTGGAGGTGTGTAAAATAAACAATTTCTATATATTGTACAGTGCTATACTAAAAAAAACAACATTTTTTTTGAATAGCATTCTCTGCACTTCTATAGCTGTGCGATTCAGTGGTTAAATACTGTGGTTGTGTTGTGCTCTTCCAAAAAACGCCATTTAGGGCCACAGAAAATATTTTGCAGTGTGAAATACACATCTGGAGGTGTGTGAAAAAACAACATTATTTTTAAAAAGCATTCTCTGGCCTCTGCAGCTGTGCGATTCAGCCGTTATATACTGTTGGGGTTGTTGTGCTCTTCCAAAAAACGCCATTTAGGGCCAAAGAAAAAAAATTGCAGTGTGAAATACACATGTGGAGGTGTGTAAAATAAACAATTTCAATATATTGTACAGTGCTATACTAAAAAAAACAAATTTTTTTTTTGAATAGCATTCTCTGCACTTCTATAGCTGTGCGATTCAGTGGTTAAATACTGTGGTTGTGTTGTGCTCTTCCAAAAAACGCCATTTAGGGCCACAGAAAAAAATTGCAGTGTGAAATACACATGTGGAGGTGTGTAAAATAAACAATTTCAATATATTGTACAGTGCTATACTAAAAAAAACAAAAATTTTTTTGAATAGCATTCTCTGCACTTCTATAGCTGTGCGATTCAGTGGTTAAATACAGTGGTTGTGTTGTGCTCTTCCAAAAAACGCCATTTAGGGCCACAGAAAATAAATTGCAGTGTGAAATACACATGTGGAGGTGTGTAAAATAAACAATTTCTATATATTGTACAGTGCTATACTAAAAAAAACAACATTTTTTTTGAATAGCATTCTCTGCACTTCTATAGCTGTGCGATTCAGTGGTTAAATACTGTGGTTGTGTTGTGCTCTTCCAAAAAACGCCATTTAGGGCCACAGAAAATATTTTGCAGTCTGAAATACACATCTGGAGGTGTGTAAAATAAACAATTTCTATATATTCTTCTTGTACAGTGCTATACTAAAAAAAACAACCTTTTTTTTTGAATAGCATTTTCTGTAGCTGTGCGATTCAGCGGTTACGTGCTGTGGGTGTGTTGTGGTCTGGCAAAAAACGCCATTTAGGGCCACAGAAAATATTTTGCAGTGTGAAATACACATCTGGAGGTGTGTGAAAAAACAACATTATTTTTGAATAGCATTCTCTGGCCTCTGCAGCTGTGCGATTCAGCGGTTATATACTGTTGGGGTTGTTGTGCTCTTCCAAAAAACGCCATTTAGGGCCACAGAAAAAAAATTGCAGTGTGAAATACACATGTGGAGGTGTGTAAAATAAACAATTTCTATATATTGTACAGTGCTATACTAAAAAAAACAACATTTTTTTTGAATAGCATTCTCTGCACTTCTATAGCTGTGCGATTCAGTGGTTAAATACTGTGGTTGTGTTGTGCTCTTCCAAAAAACGCCATTTAGGGCCACAGAAAATATTTTGCAGTGTGAAATACACATCTGGAGGTGTGTAAAATAAACAATTTCTATATATTCTTCTTGTACAGTGCTATACTAAAAAAAACAACCTTTTTTTTTGAATAGCATTTTCTGTAGCTGTGCGATTCAGCGGTTACGTGCTGTGGGTGTGTTGTGGTCTGGCAAAAAACGCCATTTAGGGCCACAGAAAATATTTTGCAGTGTGAAATACACATCTGGAGGTGTGTGAAAAAACAACATTATTTTTGAATAGCATTCTCTGGCCTCTGCAGCTGTGCGATTCAGCGGTTATATACTGTTTGGGTTGTTGTGCTCTTCCAAAAAATGCCATTTAGGGCCACAGAAAAAAAATTGCAGTGTGAAATACACATGTGGAGGTGTGTAAAATAAACAATTTCTATATATTGTACAGTGCTATACTAAAAAAAACAACATTTTTTTTGAATAGCATTCTCTGCACTTCTATAGCTGTGTGATTCAGTGGTTAAATACTGTGGTTGTGTTGTGCTCTTCCAAAAAACGCCATTTAGGGCCACAGAAAAAAAATTGCAGTGTGAAATACACATGTGGAGGTGTGTAAAATAAACAATTTCTATATATTGTACAGTGCTATACTAAAAAAAACAACATTTTTTTTGAATAGCATTCTCTGCACTTCTATAGCTGTGCGATTCAGTGGTTAAATACTGTGGTTGTGTTGTGCTCTTCCAAAAAACGCCATTTAGGGCCACAGAAAAAAAATTGCAGTGTGAAATACACATGTGGAGGTGTGTAAAATAAACAATTTCTATATATTGTACAGTGCTATACTAAAAAAACAACTTTTTTTTGAATAGCATTCTCTGCACTTCTATAGCTGTGCGATTCAGTGGTTAAATACTGTGGTTGTGTTGTGCTCTTCCAAAAAACGCCATTTAGGGCCACAGAAAAAAAATTGCAGTGTGAAATACACATGTGGAGGTGTGTAAAATAAACAATTTCTATATATTGTACAGTGCTATACTAAAAAAAACAACATTTTTTTTGAATAGCATTCTCTGCACTTCTATAGCTGTGCGATTCAGTGGTTAAATACTGTGGTTGTGTTGTGCTCTTTCAAAAAACGCCATTTAGGGCCACAGAAAATATTTTGCAGTGTGAAATACACATCTGGAGGTGTGTAAAAATGTTGTTTTTTTTAGTATAGCACTGTACAATATATAGAAATTGTTTATTTTACACACCTCCACATGTGTATTTCACACTGCAATTTTTTTTCTGTGGCCCTAAATGGCGTTTTTTGGAAGAGCACAACAACCCCAACAGTATATAACCGCTGAATCGCACAGCTGCAGAGGCCAGAGAATGCTATTCAAAAATAATGTTGTTTTTTCACACACCTCCAGATGTGTATTTCACACTGCAAAATATTTTCTGTGGCCCTAAATGGTGTTTTTTGCCAGACCACAACACACCCACAGCACGTAACCGCTGAATCGCACAGCTACAGAAAATGCTATTCAAAAAAAAAGGTTGTTTTTTTTAGTATAGCACTGTACAAGAAGAATATATAGAAATTGTTTATTTTTTTGAATAGCATTCTCTGCACTTCTATAGCTGTGTGATTCAGTGGTTAAATACTGTGGATGTGTTGTGCTCTTCCAAAAAACGCCATTTAGGGCCACAGAAAAAAAATTGCAGTGTGAAATACACATGTGGAGGTGTGTAAAATAAACAATTTCTATATATTGTACAGTGCTATACTAAAAAAAACAACATTTTTTTGAATAGCATTCTCTGCACTTCTATAGCTGTGCGATTCAGTGGTTAAATACTGTGGTTGTGTTGTGCTCTTCCAAAAAACGCCATTTAGGGCCACAGAAAAAAAATTGCAGTGTGAAATACACATGTGGAGGTGTGTAAAATAAACAATTTCTATATATTGTACAGTGCTATACTAAAAAAAAAAAAACATTTTTTTTGAATAGCATTCTCTGCACTTCTATAGCTGTGCGATTCAGTGGTTAAATACTGTGGTTGTGTTGTGCTCTTCCAAAAAACGCCATTTAGGGCCACAGAAAATAAATTGCAGTGTGAAATACACATGTGGAGGTGTGTAAAATAAACAATTTCTATATATTGTACAGTGCTATACTAAAAAAAACAACTTTTTTTTTTAATAGCATTCTCTGCACTTCTATAGCTGTGCGATTCAGTGGTTAAATACTGTGGTTGTGTTGTGCTCTTCCAAAAAACGCCATTTAGGGCCACAGAAAATAAATTGCAGTGTGAAATACACATGTGGAGGTGTGTAAAATAAACAATTTCTATATATTGTACAGTGCTATACTAAAAAAAACAACTTTTTTTTTGAATAGCATTCTCTGCACTTCTATAGCTGTGCGATTCAGTGGTTAAATACTGTGGTTGTGTTGTGCTCTTCCAAAAAACGCCATTTAGGGCCACAGAAAAAAAATTGCAGTGTGAAATACACATGTGGAGGTGTGTAAAATAAACAATTTCTATATATTGTACAGTGCTATACTAAAAAAAACAACTTTTTTTTTGAATAGCATTCTCTGCACTTCTATAGCTGTGCGATTCAGTGGTTAAATACTGTGGTTGTGTTGTGCTCTTCCAAAAAACGCCATTTAGGGCCACAAAAAATATTTTGCAGTGTGAAATACACATCTGGAGGTGTGTAAAATAAACAATTTCTATATATTCTTCTTGTACAGTGCTATACTAAAAAAAACAACCTTTTTTTTTGAATAGCATTTTCTGTAGCTGTGCGATTCAGCGGTTACGTGCTGTGGGTGTGTTGTGGTCTGGCAAAAAACGCCATTTAGGGCCACAGAAAATATTTTGCAGTGTGAAATACACATCTGGAGGTGTGTGAAAAAACAACATTATTTTTGAATAGCATTCTCTGGCCTCTGCAGCTGTGCGATTCAGCGGTTATATACTGTTGGGGTTGTTGTGCTCTTCCAAAAAACGCCATTTAGGGCCACAGAAAAAAAATTGCAGTGTGAAATACACATGTGGAGGTGTGTAAAATAAACAATTTCTATATATTGTACAGTGCTATACTAAAAAAAACAACATTTTTTTTGAATAGCATTCTCTGCACTTCTATAGCTGTGCGATTCAGTGGTTAAATACTGTGGTTGTGTTGTGCTCTTTCAAAAAACGCCATTTAGGGCCACAGAAAATATTTTGCAGTGTGAAATACACATCTGGAGGTGTGTAAAAATGTTGTTTTTTTTAGTATAGCACTGTACAATATATAGAAATTGTTTATTTTACACACCTCCACATGTGTATTTCACACTGCAATTTTTTTTCTGTGGCCCTAAATGGCGTTTTTTGGAAGAGCACAACAACCCCAACAGTATATAACCGCTGAATCGCACAGCTGCAGAGGCCAGAGAATGCTATTCAAAAATAATGTTGTTTTTTCACACACCTCCAGATGTGTATTTCACACTGCAAAATATTTTCTGTGGCCCTAAATGGCGTTTTTTGCCAGACCACAACACACCCACAGCACGTAACCGCTGAATCGCACAGCTACAGAAAATGCTATTCAAAAAAAAAGGTTGTTTTTTTTAGTATAGCACTGTACAAGAAGAATATATAGAAATTGTTTATTTTTTTGAATAGCATTCTCTGCACTTCTATAGCTGTGCGATTCAGTGGTTAAATACTGTGGTTGTGTTGTGCTCTTCCAAAAAACGCCATTTAGGGCCACAGAAAAAAAATTGCAGTGTGAAATACACATGTGGAGGTGTGTAAAATAAACAATTTCTATATATTGTACAGTGCTATACTAAAAAAAACAACATTTTTTTTGAATAGCATTCTCTGCACTTCTATAGCTGTGCGATTCAGTGGTTAAATACTGTGGTTGTGTTGTGCTCTTCCAAAAAACGCCATTTAGGGCCACAGAAAAAAAATTGCAGTGTGAAATACACATGTGGAGGTGTGTAAAATAAACAATTTCTATATATTGTACAGTGCTATACTAAAAAAAAAAAAACATTTTTTTTGAATAGCATTCTCTGCACTTCTATAGCTGTGCGATTCAGTGGTTAAATACTGTGGTTGTGTTGTGCTCTTCCAAAAAACGCCATTTAGGGCCACAGAAAATATTTTGCAGTGTGAAATACACATCTGGAGGTGTGTGAAAAAACAACATTATTTTTAAAAAGCATTCTCTGGCCTCTGCAGCTGTGCGATTCAGCGGTTATATACTGTTGGGGTTGTTGTGCTCTTGCAAAAAACGCCATTTAGGGCCACAGAAAATATTTTGCAGTGTGAAATACACATCTGGAGGTGTGTAAAATAAACAATTTCTATATATTCTTCTTGTACAGTGCTATACTAAAAAAAACAACCTTTTTTTTTGAATAGCATTTTCTGTAGCTGTGCGATTCAGCGGTTACGTGCTGTGGGTGTGTTGTGGTCTGGCAAAAAACGCCATTTAGGGCCACAGAAAATATTTTGCAGTGTGAAATACACATCTGGAGGTGTGTAAAATAAACAATTTCTATATATTCTTCTTGTACAGTGCTATACTAAAAAAAACAACCTTTTTTTTTGAATAGCATTTTCTGTAGCTGTGCGATTCAGCGGTTACGTGCTGTGGGTGTGTTGTGGTCTGGCAAAAAACGCCATTTAGGGCCACAGAAAATATTTTGCAGTGTGAAATACACATGTGGAGGTGTGTAAAATAAACAATTTCTATATATTGTACAGTGCTATACTAAAAAAAACAAAATATTTTTTTGAATAACATTCTCTGCACTTCTATAGCTGTGCGATTCAGTGGTTAAATACTGTGGTTGTGTTGTGCTCTTCCAAAAAACGCCATTTAGGGCCACAGAAAATATTTTGCAGTGTGAAATACACATCTGGAGGTGTGTGAAATAAACAATTTCTATATATTTTCCTTGTACTGTGCTATACTAAAAAAAACAACCTTTTTTTTTTGAATAGCATTTTCTGTAGCTGTGCGATTCAGCGGTTACGTGCTGTGGGTGTGTTGTGGTCTGGCAAAAAACGCCATTTAGGGCCACAGAAAATATTTTGCAGTGTGAAATACACATCTGGAGGTGTGTGTAAAAAAACAATTTATATATATTTTCCTTGTACTGTGCTATACTAAAAAAAACAACCTTTTTTTTTGAATAGCATTTTCTGCAGTTCTGTAGCTGTGCGTTTCAGCCATTACGTACTGTGGGTGTGTTGTGGTCTTCCAAAAAACGCCATTTAGGGCAAGATCCTAAATTTGGAAAATATGAGGGGAAGGTCAAAGGGACGTGGTGGCCCCGGTCGTGGTGCTGCTGGTGGAGCTCCTGTTGCAGGGAGAGGACGTGGTGGATCTGTGCCAGCTACACGCACAAGTGAAACACCTTCCTCAGGTGCGAGTAGGCGACCGAGCCTGCGGCGATATTTTGTCGCGCCTAATGAGGCTGTACCAATGTTTAGGCCAGGACAAGTACAGGCGATAGTAGATTGGGTTGCTGACAGTGCCTCGGGTTCCTTCACATTGTCTCCCACCCACTCTTCTGATGAAAGATCAGAGTTGGCACCTGAAGCCCATGTCCATCAGTCTTTCACCTCACCCCCTTGCAAATCAGCCAAGCAGTCTGAGCCCCAAATCATGCAGCAGTCTCTTCTGCTTTTTGATGACTCTGTTAGCAGGGTTTCCCAGGGCCATCCACCTAGCCCTGCCCCAGAAGTGGAAGAGATTGAGTGTACTGATGCCCAACCACTTATGTTTCATGATGGGTACATGGGAGGACCATCGCAGCACGTCTCGGATGATGACGAAACACAGGTGCCAACTGCTGCTGCTTTCGCAATTGTGCAGACAGACATGGAGGGCAGGGGTGAAGACTGGGTGGAAGATGATGTGGAGGACGATGAGCTCCTCGACCCCACATGGAATCAACGTTATGCAGGTGACCAGTGTAGTTCGGAGGAAGAGGCGGTGGTCGCACAGAGCCACCAGCACAGCAGAAGAGGGAGCAGGGTGCAAAAACGGAGCATTCGTCCCCTAGACAGTACATCTGCTACTGCCCAACGCAGCAAGGGACCGAGCACACCAAAGCCAGGTCCAAGGACTTCCCTAGCGTGTCAGTTCTTCACACAGTGTATTGATGACAAGACACGAGTGGTTTGCACGCTGTGCAATCAGAGCCTGAAGCGAGGCATAAACGTTCTCAACCTGAGCACAAGCTGCATGACCAGGCATCTAAGTGCAAAGCACGAGCTGCAGTGGAGTAGACACCTCAAAAACCAAGAAAGGTCTCTGGCTCCTCCTGCTTCCTCTTCTGCTGCAGTCTCGGCCTCTTCATCCACCTCTGTAGTGACAGTGGCACCTGTCACCCCGCAAACAGAGGATCTGCCAGCAACACTACCACCTGGGTCACCAACCATCTCCACAATGTCCCATGGAAGTGTTCAGCTCTCTATCTCCCAAACATTGGAGCGGAAGAGGAAGTACCCCCCTAGCCACCCGCGATCCCTGGCCCTGAATGCCAGCATTTCAAAATTCCTGGCCTTTGAAATGCTGTCATTCCGTCTGGTGGAGACGCAGAGTTTTAAAAGCCTGATGGCATTGGCTGTCCCGCAGTACGTCGTGCCCAGCCGCCACTACTTTTCCAGGCGAGCCATCCCTTCCCTGCACAACCAGGTGGGGGACAAAATCAGGTGTGCACTGCGCAACGCCATCTGTGGCAAGGTCCACCTAACTACGGATGCGTGGTCCAGTAAGCACGGTCAGGGACGTTATATCTCCCTAACAGCACACTGGGTAAATGCAGTGGCGGCTGGGCCTGAGGCAGATAGCGGTTTGGCGCATGTCCTTCCACCACCGAGGATTGCAGGGCGCTTCAGTTTGCCTCCTGTTGCTAACTCCTCCTTCTCCGCTTCCTCATCCTCTACCGCCTCCTCATCCATTCAGCGTAACACCTTCACCACCAACTTCAGCACAGCCAGGGGTAAACGACAGCAGGCAGTTTTAAAACTTTCCTCTTTGGGGGAAAATCCCCACACCGCGCAGGAGTTGTGGAGGGACATGGAACAACAGACCGATGAGTGGTTGCTGTCAGTGAGCCTCAAGCCCGGCCTGGTGGTGTGCGATAATGGGCGAAATCTCGTAGCAGCTCTGGGTCTAGCCGGTTTGACGCACATCCCTTGCCTGGCGCATGTGCTGAACTTGGTGGTCCAGAGGTTCCTTAAAAATTACCCCAATATGCCAGAGCTGCTGCAGAAAGTGCGGGCTGTGTGTGCGCACTTTCGGCGTTCTCACCCTGCTGCTGCTCGCCTGTCAGCGCTGCAGCGTAACTTCGGCCTTCCCGCTCACCGCCTCATATGTGACGTGCCCACAAGGTGGAACTCCACCTTGCACATGCTGGCCAGACTGTGCGAGCAGCAGCAGGCAATAGTGGAGTTTCAGCTGCAGCAATCACGCGTGAGTCGCTCTGCGGAACAGCACCACTTCACCACCAATAACTGGGCCTCCATGCGAGACCTGTGTGCCTTGTTGCGCTGTTTCGAGTACTCCACCAACATGTCCAGTGCCAATGACGCCGTTCTCAGCGTTACTATCCCAGTTCTATGCCTCCTTGAAAAAACGCTTCATGCGATGATGGAAGAGGATGTGGCACAGGAGGATGAGGAGGAGGAAGAGGAAGCGGGATCATTTCAAAGGCTTTCAGGGCAGTCTTTCACAAGTGGCTACGAGGGTGGGTTCCTGCACCAACAAACGCCAGGTACACAATTGTCCGGCAGAAAGGGCACAGTTCTGGAGGATGACGAGGTGGAGGAGGAGATGGAGGAGGAGGAGGAGGAGGAGGAGCCATGTTCACAGCAGGGTGGCACTCAGACCAGCTCGTGGCCATTACTGGTGCGTGGCTGGGGGGATACAGAGGACACAGACGATACACCTCCCACAGAGGACAGCTTTTCTTTGCCTCTGGGCAGCCTGGCACACATGAGCGATTACATGCTGCAGTGTTTCCGCAACGACAGCCGAGTTGCCCACATTTTAACTGGTGCTGATTACTGGGTGGCCACCCTGCTGGATCCCCATTACAAGGACAACGTACCGTCCTTAATTCCCTCACTGGAGCGGGATCGTAAGATGCGCGAGTACAAGCGCACGCTGGTAGACGCGCTGCTGGTGGCATTCCCACCTGACAGCGGGCGTACGGTGGAAGCACAAGGCGAAGGCAGAGGAGGAGGAAGAGGTCGCCAACGCAGCCGGGGCACCGGCAGCACCTCAGAAGGCAGGGTTAGCATGGCCGAAATGTGGAAAAGCTTTGTCAGCACGCCACAACAACCAGCACCACCAGCTGAGATGGAACGTCTTAGCAGGAGGCAGCATTTCACCAACATGGTTGAGCAGTATGTGTCCACAGGCCTACACGTACTGGATGACGGGTCTGCCCCCTTTAACTTCTGGGTCTCCAAATTGGGCACATGGCCTGAGCTTGCCGTTTATGCCTTGGAGGTGCTGGCCTGCCCTGCAGCCAGTGTATTATCTGAACGTGTATTTAGCACGGCAGGGGGCGTTATCACAGACAAGCGCAGCCGCCTGTCCAGAGCCAATGTGGACAAGCTCACGTTCATTAAAATGAACCAGGCATGGATCCCACAGGACTTGTCCGTACCTTGTGCAGAATAGACATGTATACCGGTGTTGTGACAAAAACTGTCCGGCCATCGGATTGTGTCCGGCCCATACTGCGAAGGCGCAGCGCTTGCGCAGTACAGAGGACAAGGAGATTCACAAAATCTCCGAAGATGAACGGCGCCTGCGCTGTGAGTGCAGGTTCAAGCCCCACCATCCAAGAGGACATACGGTAGCACATAGTAACAGGGCCCCTCACGGGCTCGCTTCGATCGCGGCCTTGCTTGGCTCGGCTTGAACCACGGATGGTGTGGCCTTCACCTGAACTCAACACGCAGGCGCCGTTAGTCTTGGGAGATTTTTGAAATCCCCTTGTCCTACATACTCAGCAAGCGCAGTACAGGGCGGACACTATTCGACAGGGGACAGAATTCGACACATCACCGGCCTTACCCAGCCATTGTTGTATTTTTGAACCAGTGTTGGCTACCTCGTCCTCCTCCACCGCCGCTTCCACCTACACAGCCACATCCACCGCCACCTCAACCTCCTACTCCATATGGACCTCGTCCTGCTAGGCCAAGATTAAAATTTTTATTTTATTTTTTTGTAGCGCACAGATCCTTTCCCCCTTACCTGCCTTTATGTTGTTGGCTCTTCGCAGGAGGGAGAAAGGCACACCGCACTACCAGCCTGTATCCTCCTATATAAAGAGGTTGAGCGGTGTACTTGACGGGCCGTGTCCACAGCCGGAGTCAAAACTCCTCCAGAGGATGATTCTCACCTCTACTGTAGGTAGAGGCAAGTCCTTTAATTGCCAGTAAAGTCAATGTCCACACCAGCTGAAACTCCAACTCTTATTCTCTCATGGCAAAATAAACTGTACTCAGATAGAAAAGGTTAGAGCAAAGAAACAGGACAGCTTAAGGTGTGGAGGAGGTCCAGGCACAAACGTAGCACATTCACTTCACTGCTTAGGTTTCTCAAACAGTTTTTGGCGCACGGTCTCTGCCACAGACATTGAGGTTGGTCTCTGCCACAGACCGGGTGTACAAGGCCCCTGCCACGGGCCTGGAGAACTTTGGTCTCAGCCACAGACCAGGGTGTATAAGGCCCCTGCCACGGGCCGGTTGAATAAGGCCTCTGATACAGTCAAGGTGACCTTGAGCTTCTCCTTCTACGAACCTAGCCCATATCAAGGGGAAGACATCTCTCCAGGGAGTCAACAGACCATTCCTTCACCGTGACTCCCGCATCGGTCCATCAGAATGATCCTCCCTTCCCTGGAACAGGGTCCCCTACACGAGGCGGCTCTGGACTCCAGGCTTTACTCCCGCCCCTAGGCCTCCATACCCAGGGCAGCAAGAACTCCAGGATAGTACCTCACCCCGGGCTAAAGGTGCCCGAGATGGAACAGGAACACATGCACCCAGGCCGAAGGCACCTGGGCGCGGACCCCACTGGACATCAGCCCCCAGGCCAAAGGTCTGCCCCTTTTATATGCTCTCCCGGCATGCACAGCAGGTTCCCCGCCCCGCTGTACTACTGCCAAGAGGGGACACAAAAGGCGCCACCTGTAGGCCGCAGGGAACTGCACACCAATACTGTCCCCCGAGGACAAAATGGTCCATGAATCCTACAGAATTAGGGTATTTGAGCCTATTTACCCCTCAAACACTTTCCTTAAATTTAGCACCCCGCTACATTTTTATTTCAAAGTATTTTATTTTCCCACTAGCTTATCCATTAAATTAAATAATTTATTCCATAAAGGGCGTATTCTGGGGCATTCCCACCATATGTGTGGCATCGTGCCGTTGAGTTTCTGAGGTTCTTAATGACTTCCTGTACCTCTTCTGCTGAAAAGGGGGCCTCCAGCATATTTTTTTATTTTTTAATTTTTTTTATGTTCTTTTAAGTTATTTCCTATCCACATTTGTTTGCAGAACACTTGTCGTGTTCTTAACAACATTTTGCTGCCATTTGCAGCCCTCTAGCCCTTTCCATTACTTTTTTAGAGCCTTTTTAGTCGTCAGAAGTCCGGGTCCCTATTGACTTCAATGGGGTCCGGGTCCGGGTCCGGGTTCGGGCTAAAGTTCGGTCCCGAATCCGAACTTTTTTCCGAAGTTCGGCCGAACCCGCCGGACCCGAATATCCAGCTACCCGCTCAACTCTAATGCTATATTCTTTTTTTATTATTTGCTATTTTCCCCCCCCCCCCCCCACGAAAGTGGAGTTACCCTTTAAATACAGTAAGGGGGATGGGGGTTAAATAAATGAACACATGAAACCCTGTGTAAGCTCCAAGTCACTAGTTAGGAGTCAGGGGGCAAATCATATTTCTCTTCACTGTGCTGGGTGAATGGAGTGGTGGGTGTACAAAGAGATGGTAAGAATAAAGAGCACATGAATCCAACATGAAGTAACAACAATATACGCAAGGCTTATAATGGAGAGCAGCTTCCTTTTTCTTGTTGCTTGAGAGTGGATTTCATGGAGTGGCCAACAACCACTGGAGGCCTGCACCTGATGTTGAGGGAGTGAGGGGGTGGTATGCCTGTAGCGCAGTGTTTCTCAACTCCAGTTCTCGAGGCGCCCCGACAGGTCATGTTTTCAGGATTTCCCTCAGTTGAAACGACTGTGGTAATTACTAAGGCAGTGAAGCTGATCAAATCACCTGTGCAAAATAATGGAAAGCCTAAAAACATGTTGGTGCGCCTTGAGGACTGGAATTGAGAAAGATCGCTGGATACTTTTCAATGCATGAAGGTAAACCTGTTGCTTTGTAGACTTGTGCACAACGGAAAAATTCGTTCCGTTTCGGTTCGTTTCTTTCCGGTCCTGTTGATTCGTAATCATTCGTAATTTTGCTAGACGGGATTTTTCGTGTTCGGACTCATTCGTATTTTTGCAAGCGACATTTTTCGTTGAATTTTTTGTTGCTTTATAATTCGTACTTTCGGTAGAGTACGTTGTTTTTCGTTGATTCTGGACACAACTCCTACTTTCGTAACTTTTTTTGGGTTCGTTGATTCGTAATTTTCCGTGTCTCTCTCACAACGAC